>CM077232.1:14844907-16319907 GCA_039654775.1 Spinibarbus caldwelli
CATTTCAATGTTAAAAGGTCCTATAAAATAATGATTTGAATTCACTAACCATACGCCTTTTTGAATTCTCAGTTGTGCGTAAAAGAAATTCAGAAACACTGCGTGTTAAAAAAAAATGATAAAGTCTGTTTTAAAGTGGAATGTACAGTCTTGAACAGTATTTTTTTTTCTGTGGGCAGGTTTTTCTACACTGATCAATATCAGAGCAGCATGCAAGCTCCGCAGGACGCTGACCTTTCACTCTCCCTACAGGTCACACCATCCTCCCCTAAACAGGTCAACACACCAACACACAACTACGTCAAAGTATGCCTTAACAGAGAATATTTATATCTACAATATCTAAGCCAATGAGTGGGCGATTCAATCAACAGCCAATAACGCAAGAAAAGATTGTACCTGACAGCTCATAGGCAACTGCACATTAATAATCAGTGTTCTGGTGATTTCTGAACGGACCAACTGGCTTCTTGTGGGTGGCTCCAAGTTTTATTTCCCGTGAATAAAATATGTAGGGTATACATTGTGTTCATGTGCCCATGCATCTCAAAACACACTGTGGCACCGGGTGGTGATTTTACAGTCAACAACAATAGGAAAAGCGTCTAACAGCCTATCCCTTCCCCCAGGCTTTACACACATGAATATTAATCTGATCCTTCACCGTCTAAAGTTCTACACATTGCACTAGAGCTTTAACACAGACAGTGACACGGATACGATCGCTCTCAAATACTTCCAGTCTATTAATTACTCATGCTGGAGGATTGTTTTCGTGCTGTCAGTTTGATATCATCATACACGAAAAATAGCCCGCGACAATATTCCTTAATGTTGCTGCATAATGTCAAATGCCCCTGTTAAATTTATTTTATTCCGCTTTTTCATTCTCACATCTGAAAGTGTTTATGCATCCTCTGAGCGCTGAGAAAAGCACACAAAATTAAACAGAAAATCCGGGTTACAATCGAGCGAACAAGTCGCAGGAACTGCCAGTCACCTCTTAATTCTGCAGGAAAAAAAAGTTTTTTTTCCCCCCAGAGCTTGACAAGAGTGCCAGAGTCAAGTTCAAGTTCACGGCCACTTGATTTCAAACTCTATTTTATCCCAAGTGTGGAAGGAACGGCGACTGCGGCATTATCCAAAATTAAACACATGCGTTTTAAGAAAAAAAAATGGAGTAGCCTACTCGAACAGTGGCGGAAAGGTTTATATTAATAGTACTGATTATAAAAGTCAGATCAGTTTTCCCGTGTATACATTTTCTGCGTACAGCACTCAGTATTCTTGTGTATTGTTACGAAGGTTCTATTTAAATGTTTCTGTCTTCTTTCTTTTAAAATGCTGAAATATGTCCTTCAGTGCTAGAAATCATTAGTGCTTGAAGCGCCGAATTGTGTATGGAAAGATATTTCAACACTATCCCAACACTACACAACAGCTGAATGCGTCTTGCTTTCAGACCACTGTGTAAATTCTGGTTTAAAGTCTATTTAGCCTATACAAAAAGAAGGCCTAAAAGTTGTCAAAGTTTACCTATATAATCCGTAGATAATATGGAAAGAACACGACGCGTTGTAAAGATTGTACACTTGCACCACGTTTTATTATAGCTGTATGCAGTAAAATTTTTATCACAATAATGGAGAAAACACTTCTCAAACTTTGAACAAAAACACATATAACAAAACAACTGCCCCTGTTCAGCCCATAATTGTACATATTTATAGTAAAGAAACATTCTTTATAAATATTGTTTCATCTGTAGCAAGTAAATACCATAATTTAATTACAAATGGATAAATATGGTAGTCGATATTTACAAATAGAAGGGTGTAGTTACAGATATTTTACGGCACGACATTAATTTGCCCCACAATCTTCCAAATATATTTCACAATTCAAACTTGCAAAGCACAAAACATCACAAGTTAAGCCCAGCAAACTAAGATATACATTCACAAGCAAATATTGTGTCTGTCTTCGTTAAATGTTGACTTTGGCACTCTTTCCAGTTAATAGTTGTTTAGTTTACAATCAGTTTGCCATAATGGGATCACAATATTCATTATGATAATACAACTTCATGGTAATATGTGCACTAAAAAGTCCAGTTAGAGAAATAGCTACCATTGAAGGAACATCTATACACCAAAAAACCGACAAAACCTATTACAACCACTGGGAAAGAGAGCGTGTAGTATGTACAAAAAGAGGACGTTTAGTGCTTTTGCGCACGGTTCTTCTGTCGATGTGGGAATGTTAATCCTTCTGGACAAGCGCATAATATATGAGCGTTCGTTTTGTACAAGCTGTATATGGATCTCCTGGTTTTCTGAAATGATTCCTCCTGGGATGGCACAGTCTTAAACATACCATTCACTGAAATTGGACGATAAACTGCTGTGGTTGTTGGAACTGTGGACCGCTGAGGAAGGAGACAGATTGTTGTTGCTTTGGGTCTCAGTGGAGGGGGACACCAGACCAGGGGGTGTTGAGGACTCATAACCAGAACTTGCCGCTGGCGAAGAGTCAGATGCAGGTGGGGATGACTCGTGAACCTAAAACACACACACACACACACACACACACACACAAATTAAATAATTAATGATCTTTGGAATGAATCATGAATAGCGTGTATTGCTAAAACTGTTCATAAGTAAATTTTAGACATATCAGTGAAAATTTCATGTCAGTTCTAACTTTTTCAACATGCATTAGCCAATGATCTGTTATGCATTTTATAATTTAATTATGTTTGCTAGTGTTATTGTAATTGTAATTAAATGTATTACTGCTATAAATAGGCTATACACAAAGTGGCACGAAGTAAATATTTTGTGACAAAAATGTATAATGTATTTCTCATTCTTTGTTCTAGAGGAATCTGGAAGAATTACCTTCATGTGCTTTCGAAGAGAGCTGGGATGAGTGTAGGACTTGTCACACATTTTGCAAAGATAGGGTTTGTCTGACGTGTGAACGTGCATGTGCTTCTTTCGGTCACTGCTGTTCGCGAAGCGCCGATCACATCCTTCAAACTCACACTGAAATGGTTTCTCCCCTGAGAAGAAAAACCGTATAAACATTCACACGATTAGTGTTTAAAGTTTAATTCCGCTTTTAAAAAACATAACAAAAACAGCGCAATCTGCCATCCAGGTATACTTCAAAAGAACATTTAGATATATTTATATTTTGAAAAAAAAAAATTCGACTGAATACTAAAAATCAAATGAAATAAATTGCGTAGCATTATTAATAAACTGAAATGAAATCACTCAAGAGGTTATCAAACGCACGTAGTTCATTTGAACGACACAGGGGGTCAAACAACCACATCTAAAAATATGATCAGTGTAAAAGTTATAACAATATAAATGTATATAAAATCTAATTTTGCTGATAATTCCGTTTGCAAGAATTTACTTTGTTTAGCATTCTGCACAAACAAAACCAAATTAAAATAAGGGGGAACATAACACCATTTCCTATTTTCAACGTTCAGCTTTTGTCAGCCCCACACAAAACTTCGCCATTTGCTTAGAAATAATCAAAATGCAATTAACACCTTGACAAATAGAAGGCTCAATGCCTCCGTGTATTCTAAAGAGGAAATTGCTCAAATGTGCAACCCTGGTAATGGCCTGTCTAACACATAGACTATCAATGCAATGGAAAGAATAACAATAGGCCCACATATCGCCCATTCCTAAAGTAGGAAATATATTCTTATTTTTATGTCGTCCTTTTTGTGTTGGTAATGATCTGTATTCATTTTGTAATTCGTATGTACGTGCGTGTGTATACGACTAGCTGTAGCTATGGTCTTGTAGCTGTTCGTTGTTTTTTAATGGTTTCATGAATATAAAGTGTATCACTGTTAGTGTGAATATATACATTGTTTCTAATTTTAACAACAATTAAACGTTTTTGGCCACAATTTAACGTGTCCAAAAACATGCACAAACTGGAGTAATTTCAAAATCCTGACGTAGTCACCCGAGTGCTCGAGCATTGGTCCACGCAAACATTAAACCGGTTGGAGAGATTTACGGCTGCTCTGCGCACGCGATGAGCCCTCGAGTCGCCTTTGACCCGTTTAAAGTTTATGAACCACAAACCCTCGACAGTCTCTTACATAATTCAGCACATTGTTGCAAAACATCGCATTTACTCGGTACGAGACCAGACATAATCGTTTTCAGTCGCGTTCACTTACACGAACTGTATATGTGCTTACAAGCATCCGTTTTGTTTTAAAGATCTAAATCTACTTTAAGCGTCGATCTAAATATGCGCTCTCAAAGTCTAAAAATACACCAACCTACCATAATCAGCTTATTTTTGTAAGAACCACTATTTGCGATACTATTTGGGGGGTTTATTAATAAGAACATTGTAGCTCCAAAACAAATACAAGATTTACAGATATCAATGTGACAAGCGGTGTAAAACATGTGCCAAATCGGTTGTGCGGATCACTCCGCTGTGGCGACCCCTAATAAAGGGAGCAAGCCGAAAGGAAGAGAGAATAATAAATATCATAATTACCGGTGTGTGTTCTCTTGTGAATCTTCAGGTTTTCTGATCTCGCGAAGACTTTGCCACATCCAGGGAACGGGCAGGGGAAAGGCTTTTCTCCCGTGTGCACGCGTATGTGATTGACCAGTTTATATTTGGCTTTAAAAGGCTTGCTTTCCCGGGGACACTCTTCCCAAAAGCAGATGTGGTTGCTCTGCTCGGGTCCTCCAACGTGCTCGACCGAGACGTGTGTGACCAGCTCATGCATGGTGCTGAAAGTTTTATTGCAACTCTTCTTCGGATTGCTGAGCTGCTCCGGATCGATCCACTTACAGATGAGCTCTTGCTTAATACACTGCTGCCTCATGTAGCGAAAGAAGGCACCGGGGTGATGGTGATGCGCTGCCATATTCATCCCCATGTTCATATTCATGGAGCCGTACTGGTTGTGCAGTTGAGCGGCTGAGTAAGGGTCGGTCCTCGGGCTGGAGACCTGGTGGTACTGGTCTGATCGCCCGAAAACCTCCCCCGGTAGTCCGAGTCGCATCTGCCCGTTGAGCACGTTTGGGGAGCCGTGAGATCCATGCTGCTCGTGGATGCCAGGGAACAGAATGTGGCCTTGGCTGTCTGTGTGAGAGTGATGGAGCGAGCCGGCAGTGGGGCCGAAGAGTGCGTGCTGGCCTCCCGCCGGTGACGATTCCCCGAATCCACGGCTGCGAAAGAGAAAGTCCCGCGTGGAGTTAAACGGCGAGCTCGCGTACGATGTGACATGAGCCGCGTGCGCACCCAGAGCCGCGGCGGGGTAACCGGGCGCTTGGCTCGTGAATGCAGAACTCTGTCCGGGCGAGAGATCGTGGTTCAGTTTGAATGCGCCCATGTGCGCCGAGTCGACGAAGCTGTTCTGCGCCAAACTCAAGTCTCTGTCCTGCATCTCACTGGAGGAGTGATGATGCCTGGCAAAGGAGCCCACTCCCAAACCAGGGAACTGATGCCCAGCGTCCAGTAACATGCTTTCGTTGAGCAAAACCAATTCTCTTTCAAGCAGTCTATGCACGGCGCTTCAACAAAACATGTAACAAAATAAAATACAATGCGCTACAGGAATGTTAACTTCCAGATTTGAGAACACGACATGAGGCGATGAAGTTCGATCCGCTCATAGGAAAAAAAGCTTTGCGTATTAAGTTAGACTATATTTTTCTTGTGGATAACTTGTTACTCAAAATCCCCAATGCAGCGAAATGAAAAGATTCCTTTGCGCTTTTCCTTTCAAACTGAGGCGATGTCGTAATTTTCGGATTACACGAAAATACGAGTTATTATCTTACTGAGTCTTCCTTGTTCTTGAAGCATCTCGAATTGGAATGTTTATTTCTTTCGCTTGTCTATGTTTATCTCGGAGGGTCCCTCTTTCTCAGTGGACTGGCACTACCTCCTCTTACGCCCCCTTTAACTGGAGCCCGGTCATTCATTTGACGCGCTCTCATTGGCCGCCGCTCCTCATCAATCCCAGGTGCCCCTCCAATCGAACGCACTCCTTTGGCAACTAATCGCTGTTCGCCATCTTCCACCGACAATTACCGCCTACTTTTCGGAGAGCCTTTTCGGGGAATAGGTAGAAGGAGAGCAAAAATACTCGCGTTTAATCAGACCGCTTAAAAAAATCCAAATCACTTGCCACGCGGGCGCATAAGAGTAAGCGTAACCCATAATTCTTTGGTGGACCTGTGAAACTTCACGAAACGCCACTACAGTTTGCATAATTACTTAATGGTTTAAATGTGCAGGGTATTTTGGTTATAGTGAAATCTAATTAGTTACTTTCGCATAGTGTAATCCACCAAACAGACAGGGTTAACGTGAATGAAAAACAAACTCACAAACCTCGCTCGAGGTGCCTTACTCAATCTGCACGTGAGTATGACAACACATTATGATGAATTAAAAGTTCGCATTTAGTCTATGTGGTCGTCAGCATTTGAATAGCCTAAAGGACGTGCTCATGTCTCCCTGAGTGTTTATGGACACATCAAAAACAAGCAAATGTGTATTCAGATATAAATATAGGCTTAACATTAACCTATTGAGATATAAAGTAGCTACTAAAAATAGATTCAATGGCATGAAAAACAAGGCAGAAGAGTTGTCGTCAATATATAGGCTACACCATCGTCATTTCCATCAACATCATCTTTACATTGAATACGTTATTTAATTTATTGCATTAAAAACGCACTAATTCGTAGCTAACACCAAAACGCTGTTAGACCGACTCTGAAACACAATGTATCAATTTTGTTTCCTCTAAAACAGAACCATAAACTCCACGTAAGGTTTGAAACACAGTAAATACAACAACAGTATAAATTTGAGAATTCTTGTAAACTATGTAAGCTATTATCTATTTTTCCTGTCACTATTTTTAAGCACATAAATCTAAATATGCCCACACAGTGTATTCTAAATATTTTAGCACACCCAAGAACAAAATGCCATTTGAATGTATTTAGATGAGATTACATTCCCTTGTTTAAAAAGCACAATATGATATACCTTTAATAAAGCCAAAAAAAAAAAAAAGTGTGACGTCACGGACCGAGAGCCTGGTCTTTCTGCATCAATAAATCAGGGAATCTGCATTATTTAAAATCAAGCTTAGCAGCATTTTTTATGGTTACGGAACAGGAGTATATGCGAGCTTTTCCTAGCCTATGTAGACTACACTGTACACTCCCTGACAATAACCAAACTGTCCAACTGAAGTTATCCGAGCACATGTGGATGGGGTTACTGCATTACGGATTCCAGGCCAATGTACATAACCCCACTCCAGGGACCATTTCTGATCTAAGAAAAAGTCCTACGTGCAACATCCGAGCGTTTATTTAAATGTTAACATTCAGTTAAAGGAGGTTTACTTACAATTTCATTGAGCCTAAGTCCCATAAAGTCCCGTTCCAACGCACAACACACTTTGTCTTGTCTTTCCTCTCCTCCGAACGCTTTAAGCTGTAAATAATAGGGCGGAGGATGTATAAAACTTTGGGAATTCTGTGTGCCTCAGCTCAAAGCCATGCTGTTTGAACGTTATGTACCATTCTTCCAAGACTATTTCTACCCTCTCCACAGGAAACACAGGATCTGATCCAAGTTCAAAGTCACGTCTGCCGACCTCTCTAAGAAGTTCTTTATTTCTCCAGAAAACCACAAAAACCTTTCCCCTTTTCAATGGGCAGGGAGAAGAAGAAAGAGAAATTAGTCTGAGAGTGCAGTCGTCCTGGAACACATAGCCGCAGTTTTTGTTCTTCTTTTCTCATGTAGCAAGGAAGGGAAAAAGTTCGAAAAGGATAAAACCAAACACACACGAACACACAGGGGAAAACAACGCTGGCTTATTATTAAATATATATATATATATATATATATATATATATATATATATATATATATATATATATATATATATGCGTCACTGCCTAGATATTAACCTTGTTTTTTTTTTGTTTTTTTTGAAAGCAAAAAATCCAAAATAACCTTTAAATTACAATTTATGAAGGACCATACCCCTATAGTTACATAGCTTTCCATTAATGCGTAAGGCTCTTAGACAAAGCGACAAGGCATTTCTTTTAACTTTGACATTATCAATATGGTGACATTATTGGTTACTTTTAGTGACCTTGGGTATTTCAAGGGTATTTAACCTTCGACCCGTGGAGACCACATATGCTACCCTTTGAACTTAAGAAATCCTCACTGTTCAAATGTTGTAATAAAACAAGTGCTGGCCTTCTCCCTCCGTTACGTCGTTGTATAAATAACAGGCAACGAAAATTCACATTCACTCACAAGCTTGTTTTAAACATTTTTTATTTATGACATTCTCATAATTAACTTTTATTGTAAGTGTAGCCTACTCAGCACTCAATACGACTGAATTATTTTTAAAGACACTCTTGAATGCGGTCTGTTCGTCCAACACAATTCAAAGGTAAAAGTTGGGATGTCGTAAATTTAAATTAGAATGCATAGATTGTAATGCTTCTGTCACATTAACCGACATACATCGTGGTTCCATTCATTCTAAATTAAGACCCTTGACAAAGCTGACAGGCACAATGGCTTATGCAGGAAATCACAACACTTTCAGTTACTACAGGTGCAGGAGAGAAATGCGAGGACAGATACACGTGCTTTATATACATAAAAATAAGAAAATCTCATGAATGCTTTTTTTCAAGGTTTGATAAATCTGTGTATGTAGTTTTACTTGAAATGTCTGACCAACGATGTTGATAAATTTCAAATTTATTTAGGATGTTTAAATCTATATATTTTTAGCATTGTTAGAAAGGCATGTGACTTCATATTTGTAAGCAGAATTGTTATTTTTTGTTAAGAATCATGGGTGGGCCAGTTTAACCTTCTGCTGTACTTTAGTAATTAGTTTTTGAAATAATTATTTGGAATATGGTAACAACTGCCCTGAAGCATTTTAAAAGATGTCTTTGAATTAAGACATATTAAATCAATGGCATACACTTCCTGCTGAGTTCAACATGGACTCTAAAAGGGCGTGGACGTGCTTCATGACACACACGTACAGCACACACAAACAAACATGAGATGAAATTATGTCAAGAGTAATATCTTTCTTAAACATTATTAAAAAAAAAAAAACTTGGGGAAAAAATAAGGATTTTTTTATATATATATATAACATTATAAAGAATCATGCCACAGAGCGCTTTTTGGAAAGATTATTGACAGACTTTTTTTCTAAAATATATGTCAAGGTGCGCTTCTTCTCTTCTGTACTTTATGCACAGGAATCTATCGGTTTCTGACAGCGCCCATTGGACCGAAGATTTAACGTTCGAAATTGCGTTTTTTAAGCACAGATAACCTGTTAAAATACATTTGTTGCATCTGAATGTAATTTTTAATTTTTAAATAATAACAAAAATTAACCGATTTTAATTTTTAAAAATTCCATGATAATGTTGATTATGTAAAATTATATTACGATAAACTCATCTGGATAAAGCAGGTTACTAGAAAGAATTCCATGAACGTAGGCTCTTGCATTTTCTGTTTATTGAGGCGTAAAGCCTAATCGTTTGTTTGGTTGAATAAAAAAAATCACATGTAAGATTTTGTTTTATGCATCTAATAATTTAGTTTTACGAATATGCATGCATTGCAACAAAAAAAAGTTTGGTATAGCTTGCGTTTGTTTGTACTTGTATGTTTCCTTGAAATTTATTTCCAATGTCCCAATTTTATCCTTAGTATGTATGTCTGTCAACATAATAAAACGATGTATTTGACGAAAGAAAATGAATTTTATTTTTGCTGGATTCACGCTAGACAACGTTTGATTTATTTATTTAATTATATTATTTGAATTTAATTTCTAAATATATTTCAAACGATATGTGGGGGTGTTGCACAATATGCTCCGCGTGTGTAGTGTCACTGTTTTGTGCAAAGAGAAAAACAACATCCTTCCACGTGTGTGTGTGCGTGTGTGTGTCTCGGTAAACAGATTTGCCTGTAACTTTGTGAGCACAACTTTCTGGAGTGAACAGTGATGAAGAGAGTGAGGGGGCGGAACCCCGCTGAGCCTCTGCGCTGAAAGACAGCCAATCGCTTCGTTCTCTTAACTGCCAGTCACCGAAATCTGTCCAATACCCGCAGTGCCATTTCTAAACTCTATTCCCCACTGTGTCCTCCAACTGTTGTATGTTCTGCCAATCGCTTGAGGACAGAGTGGGAAAAGGAGCAAGCAGAGTTAGAGGCAGGACAAAAGAAGTTCTATAGACGGCCATATACATATATTTTAATGGTTTCAGAAGGCCCGTAGTTGGCGAAAACAATAGCGGTGAGCGTGGACATGACAGCGTAGTGATGGAGCCCCCTTTAAGCAAGAGGAATTCGGCGATAAGATTAGCGGATTTGGCATCGACTCAAGCCCTTCCTCATCAGAATATGACAGGCTTCCCGGGGATAGGGGGGCATCACCCGCACTCCCACCATGCCCACCTCCACCCTGGGGAGATGGGCAACGACCCCGGAGTGGCTCTCACTCCATTTGGACCCGAGCACATGGCACAGACCAATGCTCTCAAACTTAGTCCCTCTCAGCCTGTTCAAAGCCATCCCGAAGCCCAGACCGCGGCATCTTTCACGTCTTCTCAGACCACAGTTGGTTTCCCCGTGGCTCACCCCCACACAGGCTACACCACCAGCAGGGACTTCATCCTCAGGAGAGAGCTCTCAGCCTCTGCTATGCATGCACTTGGCGACCAGCATAGTTCCGCCTCCTCCCCTCATCACCATGGCATGTTCATTTCCCCAACAGGTGCTTATGGGCACGCGGAAGGTGGTGCCCATCCACTTTTCTCTGGACTGCACGAGCAAGCGGCCCCAGGTGCCCACCACCACCACCATGCCCTCAACGGGCAGATGCGTCTGGGTCTACCGGGGGACATCTACGGCAGGCCAGAGCACTTCGGCCACAGGCCCGAGCACTATGGATCTTCTTCTCTGCACAGCTACAACTCCATGAACTTAAATGTGAACCTCGCCACGGCTCCTCACGGAGCCACGGGGGCGTTTTTGCGATACATGCGGCAGCCCATCAAGCAAGAGCTCATCTGCAAGTGGATTGACCAAGAGCAGACGTCCAAGAAGCCCTGCTCCAAAACTTTCAGCACCATGCACGAGCTCGTCAACCATGTCACGGTGGAGCACGTCGGGGGACCGGAGCAGAGCAGTCACGTCTGCTTCTGGGAAGAGTGTCCGCGCGAGGGAAAGGCGTTTAAAGCCAAGTACAAACTAATCAATCATATCCGCGTGCACACGGGCGAGAAGCCGTTCCCGTGCCCCTTTCCCGGCTGTGGCAAAGTATTCGCGCGCTCGGAAAATCTCAAGATTCACAAGAGGACGCACACAGGTGAGTGAAAAGTCAACCAATTCTTTGAAAAAAAAAAAAAAAACTTTAGTCGTCTTCATAGGCGTCTGTTATTGAACGTGTTTGCGCTACTTGGCAGATAATCGAATTTTCTTGATATATGCCAAATGTTAGTTACTATGGGGGAACAAAATCGCTTTTGTTCCGCCATATGCACAATATCCCCCGTTCATACAGAACCGAGGTTAAGGAGGTTGTTTGTTTACCGTGCCTATTCGCCAAGCAAACGTATCCCGAAGCGTCATGAACTTTGAAAAGGCAGCGAGAGATAACGTGCATGTTGTTGCTGCTTGTACATATGGGGGAAAAAAGCACTTCCGACACTAAGCTGCTATGAGCAGACCAGTGTTTTCGCGTCTTTTTTCTTTGATGCATGCAATGTTATATCATGGAGACGTGCAAAAACTTTAGGGTGAAGACATCAGGCTGCAGTTGCTTTTGAATGCTACGTGTTCGACGTACAAATCAACGAACAAAACAGAGAAATAGGCTGCAGGTAAAATAGTAACACGTAACACTCCTTTAAAGCCACAGGGAATTACAAACAGTGTCTGAATAGATCCATACTAATGTAAATATGGAGAATGGGGCAGCCATGGGGTATTTGCTACATTTTGATTAACCAAACTATGTAGATATCTTTGCAGAGCAAAGAAGGCCTCTACCTCTGATGTTCTTCTCACGTATTCAAACTAAATTATATGTGTGTGCTGTGCATGATATAAAATAGATATTTAATATTATGGCATTTAATAGATATAAAGCTCTTCCTCCAGGTACTAAAATATGCACTCACGTGACAATTTGTTATTGGAAGTTGTTAAAAAGTTGCAGGTATTGTTTAGGTTCTTTTGCTGTATAACTGTGTCATGTTATGCTCACAACACGTGCTGACGTAAACTGCGCCCTGAATATGTAGGCTAGCGTTTCAAACCCACCTAGAGTACATTTATAAGGGTCGTAACGTGATGGTATCTTAAATAATCACTGAATACATGTAAAAGTCACCTATGGTCTTTTAATTTATTTATGTTTATTTATTTATTTTTGTAACAAGTCCCGGGATGACAGTGAATCAGTGCAGTGTAATGCATTTTTGATATGATTTGGATGTCTTGTAAAGCCGGGTCAGTACTTTTACTCCAGGCAATCTGATGCATATGGCGGGCCGAAATGTTTTCAGTAGTTGACTCAGTTACATATCCAGTAAAAATAATAATAAAAAAGAGTTTTGCCAAGCTTCAGTCAGAGAAAATGAGAGCATTTACAGAGTGGTTGCATAAGTCATGTGGTGCGCCTGAACATTCCATATGTAACAGAGAATAAGTACTGTGAGGCTACAGTGATAATGTTGTGATTTTCAAAACGAAACCATCCATTACTTGTGCTTGCTGAGAATGGATCATCTATTAGCTATTATTTTCTTGTAAACAAGAAAATGTAAACTATGTATGGGTGATTTTTATATCTAACTGCTCTGTTTTTTTTCTCCTTTGCCAGGTGAGAAGCCGTTCAAATGTGAGTTTGATGGCTGTGACAGGAAATTCGCCAACAGCAGTGACAGGAAGAAGCACTCTCACGTCCACACGAGCGATAAGCCTTACTTCTGTAAAGTGAGGGGTTGTGACAAGTCGTACACACACCCGAGCTCCCTGCGCAAACACATGAAGGTTCACTGCAAGTCTCCTCCGCCCCCTTCAGCCAACACGGGCTCCTCTTACCATCCCTCGTCCACGACGATCGGTGATACCCTCTCACCAAACCTAGAGGCCCACAGGAACCGTTCGTCGAACCTTTCGCCTCAGGTGACCAACCTAAACGAATGGTACGTGTGCCAAGGGAGTGCTGGACCAAACAATCTACACACCCCCTCCAGCGATGTGCCAACGTCGGAATCCGACGACGAGGACTCTTTCAGACACACAGATCCAAGGGCAATGCTCTGATGTGAACAGCAAGGAATACATTCATTATAAATGGTCCAGAAAAAAAAAAAGAAATAAAATATAAAAAAAAAATCATCAAATTCAAGTGTTGCAATTCGAAGAAGTGGAACACCTATGGATGTCAGTGGGTGAAGAGGTTTTGGCCCCGTTATGCCCTTAAAACATGCTCAGAGCATGGATGCAATTTATGTTTCATATGATAAGCAGCTGTAAATTTCCACATGAAAAATCGACTTGTACATTTTTTAAGATTTTACCTGACTTGTCGAGATCAGATAACATGAGCTCAAAAGATTTATCAATTATGTTTAGGCTGTTTTTTTTATATATATTACACCCCTTTGTTGCACAGAAATCTTTTTTACAGAGAATCGTTTTACACGTTAAATGTCTGAGGGGCAAAAATTGCAGTGACAATAATTTTAAGTTTTTACTTGTATATTGTCAGTGTCAAAAATTGAATGGGTGGAGTCTTTGTTAAAGTTTATACACTAACTGTGGTCAGGACGGTTTTTGTGATATTTAAAATATTTAAACCTATATTTTATGCAAAATCAATGTAACTCTGATTAAAGAGTACGAAATATGTCCACTGAGACCCTAAATAATGTATCATTGACAGGCCTATCCCTGACTGATTTGTAAATATTATATGGTATTGATGCTTGTGAATGTTTTCGTAGCGTCTCAAGTTTTGTACATTGTAATTTATTTGCTGGTATTAATGTTGGTCTGGAAGTACAGATACACCAAAGAATAATATAATTTTGGTGAAAAGAAGTGATGCTTTTTATCGTGTTCTGTAAAAAGGTCTTACTTGAATAGGCTGTATAATGTGAAGAATCTTTCGCATGAACCGTGTAGTAACTCTTTCTGTTGAGGTGCATGATGGTGTTGATGGAAAAAAAAAAACGTAAGAAGGTCGTAAAGAAATGTGATGTTTGTGTATAGATATATGGAAAACTTGAATAAAAGGCAGGACGTGTAAATATGGTCTTTTCAGTAAAAAAGGCCTCGATTCATTCTTTGATCAGTGTGCATATTTCATGTAAAATTCAACAGATTTCCAAGTTATGATTTAAACTTGTCATCCAATGAGTAACACTGTTGCGGTAAGAAGTAATGCTTAATTCTCTGTCAAAGTTACCAAACGAAACAGCAAAGTTCTACAAAACACTTTCTAAACATTTTTTCCTTGATTTTCTCCTGAATAAAAATATTCCTTGGCCATTCAGTGTCATTTCAAAAGGGAACCATCACTTAACCAATAGTGCACGTTATGAAAAGTAGAATAGCACAAAGCCATCAATGCATGAATCATTCATGGGAATATAAGACATAAAAGCTGCCCGACAATAAGAAGAAAGTTGTATGGAGAATATGAAACAAAGTCTCCCGACCTATTTCCTTCATTTAAACGCACAATAACAGTTTCAAAGTGCCCCCTGTCCCAGACTATAGACTCAGAATTGACCAGCGCAAGTCCTGCACCACTTCAAAGAGCTCCACAACAGAACGGAAGACTGCACGGTGCGTTAGGATTTCTATGGGTCCAACTTGAATATTTATGGTAGAAAAACTACTAACTGCCGCTAAATGGTCAATCATCAAAGCAGAAACCTCTCCCACGAACCGTCTTGTCCCTTACAATCGGCGTGTTCGACATTTTTGGTCGAGTCGTTTGGTGAGTCGTTGGAGATCGTAAATCTAACGTTTTTTTGTCAGTGAAACGCCCCATAAATAGTGTGAAGTTCAAGGGCGCTTCGTAAAGCGCGTGTGTGTTTACCGGGCATTGGAAAAAGGCCACTTCAATTGGAAACACTCTATTAAGATACAGTCGAACTGACCTTTAGTTTCATGCTACGTTAGAGCAGTCAATTCGCTCTTCGTCGGAATCGCTCATATTTTTGTTCCCAAACCTTTGAAATCCCTTGCGCGCATTAACGTTTAATTTGGAAATAAGCGCGCACTCTGCCCATCTTTTGTCCACGAACTATTATTTGCACACGGAAAGAATGATTTTCTATTTATTTAAAACAAGTGCCCTTTGAATAGTGCAAAATAAACACGGTGAAAAATAACCAAAGAGATAGTCCCCTCGGACTGAAAAGGGGGGACTTCATAAAAGCTGCAGCAGTCACAGCTGAATGGGAGACGCTTTGAAGTAGAACTTATTATCTGAGGAATACTTTTCGGTCGTCCTAACGACGCTATTGAATCGAAAAGCTACCCCCTTTGTCGGCGATTTGTTCTCCTTTAGTGCAATGCCCGTGGAAATCACTTACATGGTCTACCTTAACATGCAGCCTGCAAATCAGTAACTCCAAGAGTCAGACTCTCAGACGCCACTTTTCAAAAGACAAAGCAGAAGTCAGTGTGAAAACGCAGCGAGTTCTCTCCCGTTTTGCCTTTATTGGACAGAATGATCACATCAGAAGAGTCTGTTTACTACAGTCTAGTCAGATTTCACACCGTCAGCTTCTCATTATGCGTTTGACGAGGGTTCAAAGAACCCGAGTCATTGTGCACCCTGTTTTAAGCGATGCACCAAGAGCATGTGAAGCACTTGCAATGAAAAGAAAACATTAAACTTTGCCATACTTTCTCCATTAGCAAAAGTGCGCTTCACACTTTATCTGTTTGAACGTTTACACATATGTTCAACTCGCATTGCCAGATTTCATCTGCGAGCTTGCAAAGTCTCAGAGGTAAATTACGGCACTAATGGAATATTTGCCATGGTGTTTGAGTGTCTGTAGGGAGAGATAGCGAGAGACAAGTGCAATAAATATTAAATGACACAAATATAATTCCAAAATCGTATTAAATGAATTGCGCATGGTTGTTATAATTTCTCTTTTAGTTTGGTCCACCTCCAAGCTAAGGATAATTAAAATTGTACGCTTGTCAACCAGGTTTAAGATTGAATCTATTTTTTATCAGTAAAAAAGGGATGCTTTCTTATTAAAACATTAATCCTAAAATATTGTGAAATACAATTTTAATCAATAAGAGAATAAAATTTTATTCGTAAAATAATGTGACGATTTATACATTATTTTATTATTTAAACTTTAAATCCCGTTATTAAATCAGAATTTAGACATTTTTAAAATATTAATCTAGCATAAAAAAGCCTTAAACAAATGTTTATTTATTTGTTTTGTTTTGTTTTTCAGTTGGACACTTTAAAGACAGACACGACACGAGAGTGGTGGTGGGGTGGGGGGGGGGGGGGGGGGGGTGACGGTGCACGAATAAACATTTTATAAGAACCAAACTAAACTCTTCTCTTTCAAACCATTTCAAAATAATAATTTGAAGTATGCGAGGTATTATAAACATCCGTTGAGTGTTTTACCACAGTATGCTTTGAAGACCAAGAAAACTGGGCACATATTCATTCTCCAGGCACTCTGCCAAACTCGTCCAAGCACCCTACCTGCCTACTATCTTAAGTTTCCCGAATAAGTGAGAAAACACAATCCAGTTGCAGCTGCAGGGCTGCATGTTTCCTCCCTGCACTCCGAGACTGAACTCTAAAACACGGACAAGAAAACTTTTGACGCATGGGCGAAAACTCATGGGGTGTTTATACAGTGCAACGTGAGTACATGTTTTATGAGCTCAACTCTGAAGAAAAAAGCTTGCTGCATGTTTTTTATCGTTGTAACTAAGAGTCGTTTAGCGCACTTATTGATTAGGTGTTGTGCTTGTCCTTCGTGCATGCGTCAAAGAAGAGGTTGTTGAGAAAGTTTGCCGTCCCATTAAGTTAGAGGCCGGATGAGTAGTTGTTTGCTATTTGCTCTGAAAGCTCGAGCCCGACTTAGACAGCTGTGAGTTCACCTATTAGCCCCGATGTCTTTCCCAAAAGATTGCTTGAGTTAAATATCTGACAATGAGCGCTCAGGGGTGCCGCTCGCCTGACCTCCACTCGCTTTTAATAGTTTCATAGGAACTTCATTAAATCAATTACTCCACGAGCACATCATCATTTATTTGTACTTATCTCTCAAAACATTCTTTGCTAACACTTTCATGAACAAGTCATTAACAAACACGATCAAAAAATCAGCAAGCTAAATACAAATTTAAAAACACACGAATTAAAGTTTGAGATTTCTAATGACCTGTTTGTTGATATTATATTCATTATATTAAAATTATTATAACGTGTTACACATTTTTGCGGCAACATAATTAGCCTACATACATTTTAAGAGCTTGTATTTTATTTTTGTAGAGTTTGTAAGTTCTGTAATGCAGAATTTGTTTGCTACATTTAGGACATTTACTTTCACGGTTTAGATTTAAAGTTTCCTGTGTACCATTCAGATTTTGTGTAGCTCTCGTAACATTGTTTTTGAATTAGTGAGGTATGCATGCCCGGTTTTACTAGGAACATGTCTTGATATTCTGGTAAATTTAGAGAAAAAGATATAACAAGAAGTATCATTTTAGATTAACCAGCAGAAAAGTATCAATGTGACCTGACTGCAAGAGTTTGTTTTAAAAATACATATTGTAAGAAATTAGTCAATACTTGTATCTTAATGTGTATAAAAATAATATAAATATGTGTAAGTAAACTGACAGCCATGTAAAGTAAAGAAAATAGTTATTTGGTGATTGCATTACCTCAGGTAGTGATATTAGTGATATTACAGAACAGGTAATTTTTTTTTTTTTTTAAATACAATGTTTACTAATGGTTCATCTTGTGGGAACATCATGTGTAAAGAAAAAAATACAAGATATAGAAAAAAAAAAAATCTTGATAAAATACAAGATAAAATTTGAATTTAACCCTCAGCATATGCACCACAGAGATGAACCCTTTCATCCTTAACACATATGAATCATCTTGCCTGTCTGCACGAGACAACTGTCATAATATCTGGCCTCTCCTCAACATCTGTGGGCCTCCAAACTTGGTGCTGGTCCAAATATGGATCCCCAGGATTGGGAGGCTTTCCAAGACACTTGGTGATGAGAGCAAGGTCGTCCACGGACATGTCCAGGAGCCAGAGCTCTACACCTGGTCCATTCAGCCTGTGCAGCACATGAAACAAACCTCAGAGCCACGCGACCACTTCTCTGCTTGCCTTGTATTTGACAGGTCCTGTTTAAATGGCTCTAAATGCAGGTCTGGACTTCTAATAGAAAAACACTCCATCCATGTGGCAAATGCTCAGAAGCATTAGCGGGCTGGACCTTGACATGAAAGGATGTCAAATGTCTTATATAAAAACAGTTTAATCTAAAAAAACAAGTCTTCTTCAGTCTTCTTAAACGAGGACAGTGGACACAGTTAATGTAAACCTACTTCCACACAGTTTGCATATGTTCTGTTTACCAGAGTTGTTTGTTGATGTATAAGATCATGTAAGTAATATGAAAATTTTATGAGTAATACAAAAAGTTATTTTACTTGTAATATTAAGTATTTTGGATAATTTGATATACACTGCAGCAACATGAGCAAAATAAAAAAAGAAAGAAAAAAAGAAAGAAAAAGGGAGGACTTTGTACCATACAGTTCCAAATTTATTTCATCACTAAATATTCATAAGTCAGATTAAGCTAAAAAGTTCTCTAACGAAAATATATAATAACGTGCATTCATGTAACAATCTTTACAGCATTGGCTTCCCATTTTGATTTTACGTCTTGTAGATGCTGATCCATTCCACATCTGACGAACTACCATGAGCAACACATCAGAGTCGAGCCTCTGAATACAGCATCTTTCATAGAGGAAAAGGTCAACATTCAGTGAGAGGAAATCATCCTGCACAGTTGGACAACCACAGTGCTGGATCATCTCAGTAAGAGAAGAGAGAGCAAGTACAAATATACAACTCTCAAGTGTAAGGAGTAGGAAGGGATGAGGAAAAGAAGAGAAGAACAGTCAAAGCCCTCAAAAAGCCAGTCCACTTCTACATTACTGTACTTTACAATTCCGATGGTTAGATTAAAAGTCTCCTACCTTAAATATACAGTCTATTTTTCCAGCAAGGGCCTAATCTGTGCTTAATAAACCTGTAAGCTCACCTATAGAATCCCCTGCACTACCCCTAGAGCGTCACCAGCCACCTGAACCCCCCGCTGGCCTCACAAGGGTGGCTAGATGTTCTTAAACATCACAAGCCACTTTCTCTGTTTCAAGCTGACCTTGGAATGGCCATTAGACATGGCTTTGAACTACTGGAACTATCTCTCATAGACCAGTGTCAAAGGTCCCCCTGAGTTGATAATGACTTGCTTTCATAACTGCTGTGACATTTTGTGAAGGTACGCTAGGCGTTCTCACAGGCCATATCTCCAGAATGCAATGCTTCCTTTCCCCCTCAGCAGGTGCGGATCTGAGCTGCATAGTCTGCGATTTACAGTGCTGTGTTTGCGCATCCCAGAATAAGTATAGGCCCGGGCCCACGTGTATGTCCAGCCTTGATAAGCATTTTGGCTCACTACAATGTTGACACAAACTCCGAATTACCACAAAAGATTAGAGACTCTACAGTGGTGATGTTTGTTTAAATATCATTGCCACAGTTCCTTGATGAAGCTAATTACCATATGCCAATATTCTTGTCTCCCTTGGATCAGTTGCTTCTGCTTGTGTTAATTTTTTTTTTTTAAAAAGCTATAAAATCCACTACATTCTAGAACTATGTACTATATACATATATGTATACTAAATACATAACTATTCTGCTCTTGGTGGTTGGAATATTATCGCACTGTTTCATAAAAGGCTGACAACACTGTCAGGTTACCTGAAGATCTGTATAAGCCAGATGTTAAAATCTGAATCTCGTTGGCTGCTGAATGTCTAGTTCCTGGATGGAAAAAGAGATAAATGAACTCACTCGCTGTGCCCTTACATAAATGAGGGTTGATGAAACTGATGATAGGCTCAGGCTGCTGAAGAAGTGATCCCAGTGGAGACCTTACAGTGGTCTGTCCCACTCACAAGACAAATTATATAATTAGGCGCATGTCTTAGGGGATGGCCACCTTTGCCCCTTTCTTGACATCTTCAATGGTAAATGACAGCATATCTTGCTAAAATAACTGAGCAAATTCATCTTGGTGACACAGGCAGAATTCTCTTTACAGTTGTATTAATTGTCTGGTTTTGAGAAATCCCATGAAAATGACAATATGGACTCAAGGGAAACATTACATTTGATTATAAAGACGATCATGATTCTTAGGCTGGCCTGTCTGAGAGATTTGCATGAATCAAAAAGGAAATTATTTAAACATTACAGTAATTTGCATTAATAATATTGAAAGAGTATGAATAAAATGCAGTGTCGTATGGCTGAATACATTGAATAGATTAATTTCGGAAAGAAGACAGAGATGCCTTTTTTTCTTTTTTTTTTTTTAATTGAAAAGCACTTCGCTTGCGTAAGTTAATTTTAACATTGTTTTAAAGTTTTTTAGAATCACTTGAGAATCATCGCACTAAAATATTTGCTCGTTTGTCTTGTTTTGAAACCCACAATTCTTTATTCACGTATGAAAAAAATATCATGCAACAAAACAGAAACGCCCTCGCGGACAGCTTCCTTTCATCACCTCGTGCTTATCACCGCGGCATTGTCAAAGTGTTCGTTGCGGGCCGAGTGCTCTGCAAGGGGCTCCGATTGAAAAAGCAGAGCCCGGGCTCCTGCCTCGTCCAGGCAGGGTTAAGCCACCTCTCCAACCAGGCGGCCCCCAGCGGAACCCTCATTACTTTGGCTCCTGGAGCAGTCAGCTGTGCTGTGGTTCAGAGAAAGGCTCCTTACCTGAGCATCACTGCTTCCACACGCCAACAACATACGCGCCTTCACCAATCTGATTTGACAGCTCACGCTCAACTACAGCCTGCTGGAACATAGACATGATAAAAATACATTCCCTTTCGTTTCTTGTGAAATGTCGCTGTCTCACGTCTGCTAGGAGTATATGACAGCACTTAGTTTGACTTGAGACACCTTTTGGTGTCAGGTTTTGTTTGTTTAAATCGACTTCGAGTTATAATTTAGAGTGTTTATGCTCTCTGTATATTCAAATAAAGCTGCCATTTCAGTTTTACAGGGCTTTGAGGTGTGAGGTTTCATTAAGTTTCTCCCTCCATGTGGTTTCTCTTCTGTAGAGGCAACATTTTATATTATGCGTAAGGTGCTCTGAGGACTACGCGGTTATACGTTATGGAGACAGAAATGGATTTAGTAACCTATTTTTATTTGTAGTTTAAATATAGCTGATAAAATAATTATTTCCACAAAAGCTTTCTGAAGGCTAAAAATATAAAAGCAATATATAGCTTAGACAAAAAGGAGGGCAAACACCATTAGCATTTATAGCCAAATGTTGAACTGAAAACTCACAATTCATCTTGAAGTGAAAAATAAAGGTTGTTATACTGTGCAAAGAAAAAGGGCATGATAAAATGATTCATGAGACCTATCCTGCTTTACTGTGCCAAGTGTTCTTTACATGCTGGTCTGATTCAATTCAGTGTTCTCAAGAATTAATTCATTATTAGCAATTTAAAACTTTAATTATCATGTATTTATTTAAAAGTCTAAATGATAAAACAAACATATTCTTCACTTTAAATAAGACGTGAACAGATCGGTGTATAAAGCGCAAGTGACTAATCAAAAGTGTGGTGGAAATGTCACATTTTGCGCCGGAAATGTTGTATTGATTATATTAGGTAAAACCAGACTGTCAGCTGAGGCTCCTTTAGTAAACAAATTTCGAAAGAAACAATTCACTATATTTCAAATGGAACTCATCTGGGTATAAGTGCTCCAATAGTATTTCATTTCCAGTAAAAGCTCTCTCGAAGATATCAAATAGATACTTTTTTTAATTTAAACCAAAATGTCAGACAACTTTTTCGTTTATATAAAAATAGTCTTTTCGAAATACAGATTTAGATTCTTTAAAAACTTTCAAATCTAAAGTATCTGAACGAACTCAAAGATACATAGATAAAAAATAAAATCTTGCAGTCGAGTTAAAAAAATCTGCCGTTTCTGACAGGCAAAACTTGTCAGAAACGACATAAACTTGTAAGAAATTGTATGTAAAAATGTCGAGAAACCTGTGCTTTTTCTCTGTGCAATTATGGCTTATAAATTTCAGTTTTGCCTTTATTCAAATGACCATTCCAACAGGTTTGGAAGGTTCTTCTCACCCTGCTGTATTTCTTGTAGTAGTTATCTGGGAGTAGGTTAGCTAGACTCCCTCAGGTTTTATTTTTTCTAGTAAGCTGTGATTAAAAAATTCGATAACTCTAATTTCAGTATATCTTTCAAACGCATTTTAGCAAAATGAAAAAAGTTTTTGTTGCGATGGATATTTTGTAATGTGTCATTTCTAAAGTAATTCATACATTCATGAATGTTAACTAAATACAAAAGAGTATTAAACAATTCCCCACTCCAGGCAAGTTCAACCAATTAAATGTATTTATCTAATTCAAAGCCAGAAAGTTGTCGGCTGCCCTGATTTAGCGGTATTCACTCTTCACAAAGTTCTGGGTCTATAGGACAAACATGTTTAATTGGATTAGCAGAGATGATGTCATAAACTACAATTAAGAGCTTGACTGTGCAAACACAGGAACGCGCTGAACGTGTTAGGAGCACAAGAATATGAAAATTACTGTAAATCATTTTTTTTAGTATTACTACGATACGATTACGAAAAAGTTTTAGCTTTTGACAATTTAATTTGAACAGTTCAAAGACCTAGAATTTACAAAATACCAAATCACAACAGTACATAAAAAGAGATAACATTTAACAGAAGGTAAAACTAAAATAATAATAATAAAAAAAAAAAAAAAAAAAAAAAAAACTACTGAATGATTGAATGCTTTGGACTTTCTGTCAAATCAAATCAAATTTGAAGGGAGTAATTCAGTAATTCAAACAGACAATGTTTATATGTCCCATCGGACCCATCCTCCTCCTCCAGTGTTTATAGTCTATATAATATAATTCATAATCTAACTTTGTTAATGTTGTGATGTGACGCTATTTCTTTATAATTTTTGATAACACGGTTTTATTTATATTAATTTGTGAATATTTTTAAGAGATAAAGTTAAAAATATCACATTTATAACTAGCTAAATGTACATTCATGACAAATTCAGCACCATATATGTAATGTTTGTAATTGTTATTATCTTAAAAAGGTTCTCCCCTAGGAAGAAACAATCTAATAAGCAATTTAAAGGTTTATGTGTTTCTTATGGCTTGTTTAATACCAGAAACAGGGTGGACAGGGTAAGACCACTCACGGAGAACCCTGTGTCAAGGGAAGGTGATAAACCAGCCGCTCGTGCTCTCAATACCTGACAATTAAGTGAGCTGGAAAAGATGCAAGCATGTGTACGTGGTTATAGGGTCACTCCATAATATATCCAAAGCGTCGAGGCCTCTAGAACAAAATAATATAATCTTGAAATTAATACTAGGATTTCACTAGCCGCCCCGGAAATTATGAGAATGAAGAACTTGTTTAGCTGAACTGATCAAATTTACACTATTATTGAACTGAACTGCACCAACACTGAACTAACTGGAGCTAGGCTAAATAATGACACTATTGTCTTTTTGAAGATGTTTTACAGCACAGTTTGAATTGTTTCTAGTTCTATAAAAGTTTCTATAATTGACTGTGCTATAGCTATATTTTCCTGTTAAGTACCATGAAGCTGCTTTGAAACAATCTGTTTTATAAAGAGCTATAGAAATAAATGTGATTTGACTGACACCTTAAAAACGCAAATGCATGACTTATTTTATCAATGTTTTAGCTCTTTCCACTCTGCAAAGCTGCATTTATCTTTAACGGATTGCAGTTCTAAATGAGCATCGACTTTAATTCCCAATGCACCTGTTACTCATTATAACTTCGTGCAAGTACTGATATGAGCAGACAGCGAACTATAAGAGCGGACAGATCATATATTCCTCTCGACTGCTCTGTCTGGATGCATCTGCACCGTTCTAGGGGGTTCAGCTGCAAAAGTCCTAACAGCCAAGAAGCAATAAATGTCGCCTTTATGAACAGCCATTCTCTTCCTGCCCCCAATTTTGACAGCATCCGGCGGCACACTTCTTAAAGTTCTGTTCTTCTTTCATCAGAAAGCCAGTGGGTGAGATGGTACAAGCTGCGCCAAGCAGTCAAGTCACACAGCAAGCTCACCAGCACTCAAAAGCGTATCTGTTTTATCGCATCCATGAAAGATATAGCGGAATTGTTTTAATTTCTCTCTAATTCATGAGCAGTTGTGTGATAATGAGCCAGCCGCCATAATATACATAAAACCATGATGCTCTGATTATCCTGGAGGCTACGCGACAATTGCACCATTTTGTCACAACAGAAGGAAAAGTCAATTTGAAGGGGGGCTGCCATGGGCTTATAATTGGGGAATCCACCCATGGGCTGTTCCTAAGATTCTACTAACAGTGAGGTGGAAATTACATCTGCTCATTGTTTTCTATCACCCTGACGATGAAGAAGTTGTTAAAATAATATATATATATATATATATATATATATATATATATATATAGCCTATTGCTTAAAAACGGCAATCCTTTTAAAACTGTCTTCTTTATAATGAATGGAGTCATTCATCTCTATTAAAAACGAGTACACTTCATGGTAAATTATTATTATTATTATTATTATTATTATTATTACTACTACTACTACCGCCATAACAAATATTATGCATTTCATTAGATTAAATTCATAAATCAAGTAACAGACAACAATGCACAAATAAGCATTTTTTGACATTGTATTTCTTTTCTTAAGATGAACTTCCATGAACAAAGATAAATGGGGTCTAGTCAGCTAAAAACAAAAAAGTTTTGGAGACTTTTTTTGTCGCACTGTAACGAGTCTGATTTACGTGGCCCCTCGACTCGAAGTCATAGCAACCGCAGACAAAGACCGGAGGAGGTTTACTGGGGTTTGTCCTTTGATCTGTCTCCATTTCAAATAAAGAGTCAGCTCAAAGTCTCCGGTTATTCAGAGAAACCTATCCTTCACTCAAGCACATTCAGTATTCTGGCCAAACATTAAGCTTACAATACCACACATGAACCAAATCATCTTTTTAACAGCTTATGAAAAGGAAAAAAGGAGTATTAGGAAATATGGAACATTATTGAAAATTCATGTAAATGCATTTATATTACAATAAACAAACCCACGTTGGATTGTGACATCAAGGTGTGCGCTAGGAATAAAACAAGAGTTCTGTCTCTGGTTCATATTTAAAAGTAAAAAGTAAAAACTAAAACAATTTAGTCAAATAACCCACTATATTTTAATACGCTGCACTGCACCTATAATGGAGAATAAGTAAAAAGCAGAAATGAAAGGGGAAATAAATCATACATATATATATTTTTTTTAAAGTGTAGGTCTATCTCGAATCATTTGTATTTTTTAAGGAATATTATAAAGTTTGCACATATTTCTAAAGACTTGTTTAAACTGATAAAATGCAGACACGAGAGCAACACAACAAAAACGTGGGCGTAACAGCAGAATTTACGCATACTATTAAAATTACTATTATTATTATTATTATCATCCCTAAGGTAATAAAGTGCAGTGTTCAGTAAGTTAATACCCAAATGCAATAACAATTTGTATTTTAGTGTTTTGTTAATACTTTCTCAAAAGAGCTAAAGGTATAAATTATTAATTTTTCCCCCTCTTAAATTTCACCGAAAGCTAGGCATTTGCGTCGCATCTGCACCTGCACAGTGTTATATATTGTTATTCTCTGTTAATGATATTCCAGCAAATTCAAAAGTCACGTTAGCCTACTTGCAAAAAAAAAAAAACGCCAGATATTTTACAACATTACTAGAGTTCAGTTTTCACTCATTACACCCAATGCCAATAAATTCAATTTCATTTCAATTACACATTTCCAAAATGGTTCCTGCCTGCTCTTGTTGTAAACGATTCGTTTTATTGCAGGGGAATTATCTTTGTTGAAATGAGTTTGTCATATATTGTCTAGTAAAAGAATGAAGTCATTATTGGGAGATCCCTTGGCGAGAAATTAGGCGAGCAAAATCCTCCCTGCCACACGGGTCCCATTGAGATTAATGAAAAATATGTAAAACGTTTCCTTTTAATTTTCCTCTGAAAGTACTTTGCATACATGCATTTTCTCTGCTGGGCTGATATCAGATAATTTATGAGAGCAATCTCAGCACATAACCATCAGGACTGTGTTTCAAGCCTAATTGAGTGCTGTCAAGATTAGGTAAGGTCCTATTCGTGTTAATTGTATTGTACTCTCTTTGGGAGAACTAGTAAATGTATTTAAATAATTCCGCCTTGTGAACTGAAAAGATTATGTCAATTTACAGGCATAATAGAAATGTCATGAAAAATGACAAAGAAGTGGGAGGAAGTAGCATTTCGATGATCTATGTCGCGGAGTCCGCAAATCCTTTAAACCCTGATTCTTCGGCTACAAAGATCAGCTTCAACGTAATTTATACAATTAATGGTGCCTTTAGTGCATGGATCAGGGTTAATTGCATTGCTAAAAATAATGTCACTTCACAAAAATTGATCACACACCATAAAGGCACAAAATCCCACGAAGTAAGGGGCAGTCAAAAAAGCTTTAGTTTCATATCAATCGGCAATCAAATATCTAATCTCACTAATTTTCTACAAAGGCTTAAGTGACTCAAGTTCAGAGGTCATCATCTCAGCTCTTTTGTGTGCCTGGCTGTGTTAAACGGACAGTTCACCCAAAAATGAAAATTTTGTCACCATTTACTCACCCTCCAAAACTGTATGACTTTATTTCTTCTTCAGAACACAAAATGAAATACTTTGAAGAATGTTCCAGCAGTTTTTGTCCATATAATTGAAGTCAATAGGGTCAAAAAAAAAAAAAAAAGATAAAAAAAAGAAAAGAAAAGAAGGAAACAAACACACACACACACACACACACACACACACACACACACACACATACTCACACACACACACACACACACACACACACACACACACACACACAAATAGATAAATTAAAAATAAATAAATAAATAAAAGGTTATCATTTCTTGAATTTTGCATAATAGCCCAATATTTCTGTTCCTATAAATTGTATTTGAACAAAATACAAGCAAATTTAACAATTTAGCTAACTAAATGCAGGACGGCTCTAGATGAATCTCATCTCGTTGGCCTATTGACCTACGGTCTCAGACTCTGATTGAAAGTCTTGAAGACATGCTTAAAGAGCGCTTACAGCAAAAGGGCTTGTCTGACATGAGTCCAAAAAGACGATTCCAAAGAAAATGAAAAATAAATGAGTGCAAAAGGCAGAGAGCATGGAAGGGGGGGCGGCAGAGAGGTGTGGGCCGGGTGCCAGGCCGTCAGCTTACTGTCGGGCCCTTTGGGCCGCTCACAGCAGCGGCTTCCATCTTTCTGTCTGCGTCCCGAGGCTGGCACAGAGCTCAGGCCGAGTTGCTCGCTACAGACACTATTGATCACGCCATATTCAGTCCCGCTTTATGCAGAGGCCTCTATTACCATAGTGACCAACTGAACCATCAACCATTCCCCCCACCCCCATCCCAGACAAATCCACCCCAGACATTTCTGACAAATATGTCATCAGCTCGTGGGAGACCAGCAGCAAGGAGCGGGAACATAGCATACTGTAGAATATATTCATGACTAACATAACATTAAAAACAACAACAACGCCCTCAAGGGTGCAAAGGATGGATATTCATTGGGAATGACATCCTGGAGTTTTATTTCAAAAGAAGTATTTTTGACAAAGTGTGTGTGAGGAACACTAGTGAAATGGACAACGGCGGCACGTCTTTTGAGTGCTTGGCCATGTTCACGGTGACTTCGAAGCTGGATGGAGAGATGGGAACCACTGACCGGGAAACAAAGCCATGGAAAAATGCTGATATTTACATAGAGCGAGCCCTCGCGGAGCCCTTTGTGTACATGTTTGTGAGCGAGCGTGTGGTACGCCGCATAGAGCTTACGCCAGGCTACAGACACATTCAAGCCTTGTCTTGAAGAACAAACTGGCTTGCTGTGTCCTGTGAAACAAAGGCTTACAATTTAGAGCGGGCTCACAGGCTCATTCTCTCAATGTTGGTTTTAGTAAATTCGCGGCCGCTTCTTGGCAAATAGCGCTTTGATGTTCCGGGGCCTGGAGGAGCCTTCAGGCTGAATAGAAGCTTGACGGCAGGGCAGCTCTGTTTGTTTGCCCTTTCGTTGGGCACGCACAACCTTTACCACGGCCAATCGTCTGCCATGACACCAGAGAGGCAGGGGGCGGGCATGACACACACACAAATGCAAACTAATGCAGAAAATGGTAATGCACCAGGAATTTCAAAAGACAAAATAATCAGTCAATTAATCTGAAATCAACACATCAACTAGAACATCATATCTGTTGCTGGTTAAACAAATGCACAGGTCGTTTTTAGCTCTTGACGTGAAGTGCACGGCACGGCCAGCATGGTGCGGATTTTGATGTCTGAGGAATTCGGGTTTGGCTCACTTTCCCTGAACAGTTGAAGCCATCATGACAATGTTCTGAGCTTGCTTCAGAGATGGCATGTCAATCATACTGCCATGAAAGGTGAAAGCCCCCTGAGGAGAAGAGAACAGAACTCTGGTTGAATAAAAATAAAGGCAGATATCGTCTATAAGAACATACCCTACTACATAGCAGCAATGCACATATGACGCTACAAAGAAGGATAGGATGGTTCTTCATAAATTCCCTAGAGAAAACCAAGAAAAGAGCTAAGGAGAGTGCCCACGTATATAATACATACATAACTACATATATAATTCTTTGTTTTGTAGGAGACATATTTATTTACATTCTTTTGTTATTGGTGTCTGTTGTAGTGAATCAATAATGTCCTGTTAGGTTCCAGTTTAACCCTGTGTTTTATTCAAGTTGGTTGGGAATTTGCAAATGCGTACAAAAAAACACAAAACAAAAAAAAAAACCCTAAGAATCATGAGAATGAAAATTTAAATACTCTTGACAGATGCAGGAATTAGAGCTGGAAGTCATTTATTCGCACGCTAAATATTCCTTTTCATAGCGCCACTGTACTGAGCCGGATATTTCAATCAGCCTACCCAGTCCAGACCTCTTAAGAAGAAACTGTTTCAATAATTAAATGACATATGCATCAACGAAACTAAATATGCAGCTAAGCTGCATCTTAAATGTAATGTAATGGTGGTAGAGTGTCTAAAAATGATGGCAGAAAACCTCAGGTGGGTTCTTTGCAAACATTTTCTGTAACAAATCTGCTAGGAGATTGAAGAGGGCATAGTAATACACAGGAAAGCTCAAAATAAATTGAGCAACTGCGTCCCGGAATCTCAGTTTGTGAGCAAAGAGCCAAACGGGGAGAGTGTCGCTGACGCACCCCCAGGCCATCCTTAGCGTAAGAATTACTGGCAGATTGTACATTACTAGCACATCTCAGACACACACAGCCCTACCGAGCAGAAAACAAAGGACTCAATGATGCACTAAATTAGGAACTATAATATTCAACACCTCATTTGATTTTCTCCAACAAAAGCTACAGTGCAGCATGCATCATGGATGCTATATCAGGCTGGAAAATAATACAGATCTCTGTGTGGAAACTCAGGAACTACTGAACATTCACCTTTCCCAACTTCTGATGCTCCTCGAATGCCGCGATCAGCTCCGCGGCCCACTTGATTCTCTCTGGACTGGGGGCAAATTCCTCTTGAACAACCTTGATCTGGTTGGGGTGAATCACTTGTTTTCCTAGAAAGAAGTGAAGTGACAAAAATTAAATAAATATTCCAAAGAGAATAACATATTTAATGGCCATGTCTCAGTAAATAAATAAAGACATATAATATTTTTAAATTGTTCAACACCCCTACTTCTGTAACTTTTTTTTTTAAACCACCAATCATAATATATACAGGCCAAAAATTCTACAACCAACAGTGTCTAATAATAAGAGTTAGTAGTATTCATGTGATCTCTAAAGGTCAGCCCATATGTAGGATAAATTATTTATTTATTTAGGTATAAACCAGTGTAACAGTGTAGCCCACTCACATACAATACTCTGTAAAAATAGAAAAAAAAAAAAAAAACAATCTAGGATTATTCCTCCACGTTTAAAGGGCTTTGCTCCAGAGAAGCAAAGGCACTGGCGGGTATTTGCTCCTCTTTCTCCAGTACAGCTCCCTGACCAAGAATGAATTTAAGGGACACAGCAGGGACAGAGGATGCTATGAATTATGGGTGTCATCCCGATTTTCGCCTCGTGTCCCGCTGAACTCTGAAACTTTACTGCACGCTTAGTTACACTCCAATCTGAGCCAGCCTCTGTGAGACTTGACTTGCTGTTTTTATTACAGGCCCGTGTGAGAGCCACACACATGCAGTCACCTCAACACACTTCATACACACACACACACACCCTACACATAGATATAGATGTCACGGACAGCAGCAACTGATACCTCTCATAAGCTCAGCTATGTGTGTTAATGACCCAACGCTGGGGTGAAAAATTAGAGGTGACGACAACAGATGACCATGAAATGATCCATAATCTGAAGTCAGGAATCCATGCACTTACTACCAACTTTATCTAAAAAAAAATAAATAAATAAATAAAAAAGCTTTGAGATAAACTGATCAATTAAAATGATTTCTTTCTCATTGGTTTTTAAACTTGATTTTTAATTATTATTATTACTATTATTATTATTATTTATGTAAGGCCTTTCTGAAACAATGTGGATGCCATTGTCAAATACACATTTCCTTTTCCTCCCTGCTTTGCAGCATCGCCTAAAAAGGTAAAACGGATTACGGTCATGATGGCAGAAACCTTATTCTCAAAAATAACATCTGTCCAGCACTGCACGATAATAATCAAGAACATGTTCCCAGATCAAACCTCTGGGTGATGAGGCTTAATTTGAGAAATATCTGTTACGTTTTGCTTCAACGCGTCTCTTAAAACAAATACGGAAAGGTAGCTAGCTGACAGCCGTAGAATTTAATACATGAGAAAACCATTAGCTCCATCTGTGGCTCTTACCCCAGTTAACCCCTATGAAACAGCCTCTGCCATGTGTTATCCATTGAGTTCCCACATAATTTAGCACACAATGTTACATATTGCAGCGTAATGTCAGTCATATGTTAACACAGTCTTGCAACAGCACAGGTGTTACTTTCTGCATCTTTTACACATTGTCGAAGCCAAATGCTGCAAGATACGACACAATCTGATGATGCAGCTGGGAGTGAATGAGGCGTCAGGTTAACCAATGACGGCTAAGCATGCGCTTCAATGTAAATAAAGCAAACCAGCTTGGTGACTGCGTTTTCTTACTGAGCCAACAGCGCTGCAGACAGAAAAAAAATTGCCTGTGTGTGTGTGTACTGTCCCTCTGCTACTCTGGAGGAGACGGCCTGTTGGATCAACACCCTAAAGCTGAGGCTCAAGGTCCATGTTTGTGACGCCCATCCCAGAAAAGACTGGCAGGGGGTCGTTCCCTCACATCAACAAAATATACCCCTTCCCCAGACTGCCACCTGTTCAGGAGCTGTCTGTTCTGAGTCAGCTAGTGACAGAGTGAGCAGAGTGGGCGTGGTGAGCCCTTACGCGTCGCCGCTATTGGACGATTACTGTGCATCATTATCGCTCCCCAATGCCATCCAGCCAATCACGAGGTGCCATCTGTTTTGGGTACGTCTGGTTGGCTCATTACCAGAGTGCCACTGTCAGATGATTCTCAAAATCTCACATAGACGGACAGAATCTATCGAAAGGCAGAAAAAACAACAACAACTGAAAAGGATACAAGTGAATAAAATTAAGGAAAATGTTATTTTCACATCTAAATTAATATACTGGAAAAAATATCTAACCTTTTTATATATTTTCATTTTAGGAGACCAACAAATTTTTTTCTTATTCTTTACACAACACCATATCTATGTAGTAAAGACTAAAAGTCCTTCTAAAGAAATAAACATGGGCCAAGATCAAACCATAGGTGAGGAATTCAGGGAAATAACACTTAAAACATAATGTGTGCAGGAATACATACAAGAAGAGAGGATAAAATTTAATGGTAAACTTTTTGGCCTTTCTGTTTTGTACCAGATTTAACTGCTTGTCTGTTGATAAAGATGTACCTGTTATAGTATTTTGCCCAATTATTATTTATTAGGAATATAATTTAAGAAAATGTTTAAAAAGTATTTTATGGTAAATAAAATGCCTAAATAATTAAAGCATTTGAAATGAGTCTGCCATGTTTTATCTAAGAGCTCACTGAATGAAATTTTCAGATTTAAATTTTGAAACATTAACATCAGAAACATTTCCTAAACATAAAGATACAATTTTCTGATTTAAAATAATAAATCAATAAATTTTCAAAATACAAAAGGTGTGATTTCAACTAACCATTTTATTTATAAAAAGCATTCTGACACCCCAATTGCTTTATTTTGCATTAATATTCTGATAGATTTGCTCATGCAAGCCTAGTGCAAAAGAAAAAAAAATATTAGCTAAACTACATTTATCTGCATGCAATTTCAATTGCCTACAGACAAACACTCTCTCACTCACACACACACACACTTCACACTGAGGATGTAAACTGTAAACAGTGTTTCTGTAGGCCTCCCGACACAGAGACCTCAGACTAGCAGTGGCAAACAGAACGGCAGTGAGCTCAGCGCATGCTACACGAGGAGCCGCTCCAATTCAGACTCGCACGAGAGGCAGAAGAGAGTCATCAAACCCGACCCCACCTGCCTAATGACAGGCTGCTGAACAGAGCGCCTGGCTGATGGGCTGCAACATGGCACGATCAACCCGCAGGCTGGCTTCTGGGGAAATAAAAACAAACAACCTTGCAGTGGCACCCCCAGAGATATCCTGGTATGCCACAAACCGTAAAATAATTATAAAAAGTAAATCATTTAGTTGGTTCACATACATTTTTACATTTCCTTATAAAATTTTAGCATGGTAGCCACAGCTACAAAATACACAAAATACAAAACTTACTCAAGCAAAAATGTGTCAATTTACCACACTGTAGTAGCCATTACAATCTTCAAGGAAAAAAAAAAAACATTAAATAGTTTATTGGTGATCCAATAATAATTTATTATGATTTTACAGTAGCAATAACATTATGGTAATTTGGAGAGACTATGGTTATCAAGGTAATTTCTTTTATAATAGCTGTTAATGCACTTCAATTAATCAAATAAATGCTCCTAAAATAGTTTCTGTATGAAAAGCCTTTTTTTTCCTGAGTTGCAATTCTATCATTATTAAATGATAATAAAATGGTGTTTTAAATTAAATCCAGTGATCAAACTTGTTAGATGGAATTAGTGATGAATTTTGATGTTAAAAAAAGTAAAAAATGAGGAAAACAAGACAGAGGAAAAGCGAGTGATCTTTAGCATTGGAGTGCTGTGTTCTAGAGGAATGGCAGTGCTCGTGTATACAGAGATGTGCAGGGAGAACAGTGTGTATTCTGCAAACAGCAATTACATATTCATTAGCGGAGGCTCAGAGGAGGGCTGTGTCTGGCCTCCCGTGGCCAGTTACCCGCTCACCAGGGCTCCACACAAACACACACACACACACACGTTGCCTAGCTACAAACCCACATAGCGCTGAGTTGCGAACATATGTCTATCTCCCACAAACACACTTGTAAGTAATGGATACACATACACACAGGCAAATAAAGAGACATGCACGCATGCGTACACTGATAAACACATGCCGCTAACTTTCTTTGACGTTTCATAGATGTAGTACGTTATTAAAAGTTCAGGTAATAAATAAAACCATCTTTGTAATATGGACAGCATTATAAAAATGAACACAAATATTAAAAAAATGCCACGTAGTTGCAAATTTCACATCAAAATTCTTAAATATAACTATTATGTCAGCACTAAAAAGGCAGATGTCCAGTAAAACATGAGATGTAGAGGAACTCAAAGTTGTAGGGAGAGAATACTTAAAAATACACAAAAACCCTCAATAATCTCTGACCACTAACCTATATATATCAAATGTAAATATATTTATAATTATATGTAATATATATATATAATTTATGAAATGTAATTAATATATTACACAGATTTTTGTGAGAAATTTTGCAGGTTAAATACAAATTGTACTCTATCAATAGCATCTGTAGCAAGTTGTCGCTTACCACCAGTATTTAACCCAGAATATTCCTTTAAGACGGGAATATGATGATGTCAGTCTGTTCAGCCAATCATTTGTTCTCTTATATGTTTTGCTTGTGCAACAATTTTTTCCCTGTTTAAGCCAGTACATGCCCTATCTGCGATTATACATATGCAAGTGCATGTATTTTCATTGAGATCCTAATCATGTGAGTCCAAAAGAGCATTTTGTTTAAGGAAGACCAGGACAGGATGTCACAGAGTAAGTGAACAGAAAAGAAAATTTCTGTGATTTAGCAGTCGGCGTACCAGTGAAGCCCATAAGCGCGCCCTCTCTGGCCTGCTGCCTCAGTCCTTCCACATCCTGATAGTCGATGTAAACAAGGTCGATCGCCTGGAGACCGAACGCTTTGGTGGTGACCACCACTTTCTGCCGTGCATACAGGAGTTCTTTAGCATCTTTAGTGCGTGTGGCTCCTGTAGGTTAAAAGAGATCCAAATCCCGATTTTTTAGAAAAATGTTATTAAACTAGCATCATATATGAGATAACGATGTGCAGTCTGAAGGGATATAATTATAATGTATTATCATAAAATTGCATCTTTTTCATCAGTTAATTAAAAGAAATGGTATTATTTGTGGTACTGTCATTCAACAAATAAGTGAATGAAAAAAAAAATGGTGTATTAAATACTGAAATAAAAAGATAGCAGACCTATGCTGGCACAGAAGTCATCTGACCCGAAGACAACTCCGTCATGATGAAGACCTGCCTTTGGCCCAAGATCTCGAAGTGCTTCACACACTGCCTTCAAGAGAAAGAGAAAATGAAGAGCAGTGTGGGTGTGTGTGTGCACTTTGGCACTCAATCAAGTCACCCAGTCAGACGACTCTAATTTTCCCCAAAACTCCCTTAATCGCTGTCCATGCCTCTGTTCTTTATATTGTGTTTAGAAATGGAACTATATCAGATATTAAAAAAGACACACACACACACAATTAATGGCCCATCTCTGTCCCCGTGGATGGGGAAGTCTAGAAATCTGTGAAGACCATCCAAGGCTGTAACTAACCCCAGAACCAGGACTAGTGAGAGACAGTCTGGAATGTGATATGACCGTGTCAGGCACGGAGCAGATGGAATTTCTTGAATGCTTTTGTTGAGTTCCAAATTAATTTCACTTCTTGCTGTGACTCTGCAATATTTCCCTGTCTTGGCTCTGGGATTCCGTCTAGCCAGCACAACAGAGGGTTTGGGGGAGGGGGAAAGAAAAATAATCAAAAGAAAAAAGGAGCTGCATATTTTATAAGAGGACAAAAAACATGACTGTGGCCATTTTTTCCCCCTGATAGGGGCAAAATATTAAAATTATAAAGTTGTTATTTACCTTAAAATTCAGCAGACCCACAGCAGTTTCCACAAAGGTGACCAAGCGGATGGGTTCCTTGAGCTCTCTGCCTTTTAAGTTTCGCTGAAACCTGTCAACAAACTGAAATGGACACACAAGCAGTCAAAAACAACACTTTAAATCTCATTTAAAGAGATGACATTACTCAAACGCCATGCCTAATTAAATTGAAAAACTTCTGACTCAGGGTTTTGGAGAAAGAAGAAGAACAACAAGAAGAAGAAAGAAATATTGCTTCAAAAACTTGACAGGATTCACACAGTCTTTGGACAACTCCTGTTTCACAGGGGCCCTCGAGATATACTACAGGTTCCTGTCTGAATTTACAAAGAAAGGAGCGCTGAATATGAAAAGGGAAAGGATGAGATTTGAGCTGTCTGGGAGCGCATTTCATTTCAGTTTTATGCAGAGCCTCGGCTTCCCCCGGCGGACAGACTCGTGAGACTTGCGACGTGTGATACGACACTTCTCCGCGCTATTCATTTTCCCGCTAATATTTGAGCTTACCTAAGAAGGCTTTAAAATGAAGTTTGGTGCTTTGAAGACCAAAGCATCCCGATTTTTTTCCAACAGACCAGTTCACAGCTAGCCGTGGACTGCCAGTGGGGTTGCCCAAATTCCAAAATCTATCATCTGGAAACACACAAAAGCTCCCTCTGTCAGATATTTTCTTTTAAAGCCTGTACAAAAAAAATAAAAGGAGGGGGGAAGGGAAGGGAAGAGGGGAAAAAAAAAACTCAAAGCAGAAAAGTGTAATTCCCTGTCCCCCCATTCCGTCTCTCTTTCACACATTGGGGACAGCAGATTAAAATAACCTCAGGTACGTCCAAATAAAGGCTAAAATATCCCACACACACTTGTTTTATTAGCTCAAAGAATATGCCTTCATTGAGGGATTTTTTTCTAATGGGGGAATTTTAATCATCTCCCCATTCAATCTCAGTAGGATAAATCATATCTGAGAGATTTGCATAAATATAAACCATCAAAGACTTTTCATCTTCAAAGGGGTTTTCAAGACCCAATAAGCTTTGTACTGTAATCATCTGAGGTCACAACCCTGCAGGAGTAATGCTGCTATGGCAACATAAAAACGCCAACGGCTTAGCATAATATTCCCTTCGAACGTAGAAAAGGGAGGGAGAGGGAAGGGCTTGTTTGGCGGCCCTTCCATTTCCTCACCGTCTCTTTTATCAGATGCCACACTGCCCTCTCCGACGGCCCGTATTTTTGCGCAAAAAAAATAGCCACTCGCTGGCAAAATTCGGCGTTTATGTAGGCCTCAATCAAATGAAAAGCTCTGCCCCATCACACGCCTTTAACGGAGAGGCGCCATTAGGACGTCGACGAGTGACAACAAATTACAGGTGTGCTTTTGCTCCGCTGAAGTTTCCGATCGGCCTTTTCAATATTTGAAAATATTCTTGGAGGGGAACTCGACATTGAACCACACTTGCACAAACGATAATACCACTCTCAGGTGACAAGCTTTTCCGGTCCCTATAGGCCTCCTGCAAAAACCCACACTTCTCGACACAAGTGCCACGGTGGCCCCATCCACCATGATCCGGATGGGAACGAGGCAGGGATTTTGGGGCGAGGGAGCCGCTAGAGCGAAAGAGGCGGCAAGTGGATAAGTTTCAATTAATTCTCTTCAAAAGAGGGCCAGATTAAATGTTTCCGGCCTGCTGAAGTGCTCATTTCACCGTGTGGCGGTGAAGGGGGGGAGAATTAGGAGTGGACGGGACTCGAGCTGGTTCCTTTCAGGACTCAGTAGTGTGGCGGCCAAAGAATGCGCACAGCTCCGAATCTGTGGGAGAATTGTCTGCGGACAAAAGGAGGAGGGGGGGAAGAGTTACGCCTGTTATAGTCCAATAAGCCTTGTCAGTCAAACAAGCACACAGAGAGAGGATAGAAAGGGAGAGTAGAAGATTTTCACACAAAAGGAAACAAGTAAGTCCATCTTTTAGCAACAAATCAGTCTGGAGGTTCCTCTGCTCATCTACGTGAAAAAGGGGAAGAAAATAAACAACAGAGGGATTTAGGGGCGGCCGCCGGGACGAGAAGAAGAGGAGGAGGAGAGAGAGATAATCAGGCTTGTAGTGGTACGACTTTGTGTTGTGTGTTGGATTAGACACTCACTGACTGCTCATCACAGACACAAACACACAAGGGAAAAAGAGATATTTAATGCTACACAATAGCATTTGATAGCTGGTGATTATTTTACGGTATTAAAAAAAAACCCAGTTGATTTTAAAGGAGCACTCAAGTCTTACTATAAAAAGCACCATTATGGCTTGATGCTCCCTCTTTCATTCCACAGTAAAACATGTAATAACACCACTGGATCAGCTAGTAAATACAAAAAAAAAAAAATACTAACTTAGGCATCAAAACACTGCTGTTTTAAATAGTTTATTTAGTACATTGTTATTTAACTTAACTTGCAAATGACTTGATGTTCAGATTTCCCTTAGTTACTATTAGTATCCACAGTCTCTGCATTTAAATTGGTGACTATATCAGCAAATGGAATTACAAAAATAATAAATTCAGTTTTAATGAAACAGGTTTGTCTGCCATTGGTTGGCCAAACAGATAGTCCCGCCCTCAACTCATGCCATTGGTTGAGTCAATGTTGCTACATCAGGTTGCAAAGAAACAGACCAATAGTGGCACAGAACCACACTCCTTTTGAGAAGAAATAACCTGCAAATGTCGTAATTATATGTTTCTGCATATTGAACAGATTTTTAATTTTTGAGGATAGTTGTCAAGAATACCAAGACACCACAAATAAATTTGTGCCACAAAAACTGCAGCAGCAACGGCATTTTTACAGAAACTACGTGACCAAGCTCAGTTTTGGTAAGGATTCAAGTATGACAACATATCCAAACTGTCCAATGATCAGAGCTGTTAGAGACAGCAAAAAGGAGAAAAAGAGAAAGAGAGAAACACCCTCTCCTTTCATGTTTGTCTCACGCCACTTTCAAAGCAGTGGGCCCATGTCAGGTCAGTGCTACATGACTTCCTCTCCGCTCACAATCTCCCGTATCCTGCTGCGGCTATGAGCTCGACCGTCTGCAAAGCATGTGGAGAGCATGTTCTAACCCCCACCACATATGTGTGCACTTTTTAATGCATTCACACACACTGTATTACCCAATGTGACATATGTGTAGAGATTGTTTTGATTTTTGAGTGGCTAAGTGAATGGCTGATGGTGTAGGTAATTTTACTCAGAAAATGGGTTTATTTTTACATGTAGGTGAGAGAAGGTTCCTGAAACAAGAAGTATGCAACAATAATTTCTCATATTTTACATTTGCTATATATATATATATATATATATATATATATATATATATATATATATATATATATATATATATATATATATATAGTCAAATAATTCATTTCAACGCTCAATAGACACCAAATATTTTTGAGAAAACAATTTCAGAGGAACGGAATGGAAGTGAACAAGAATTAGAAACAAAAATATGAACACCTGTAAGCAATTAAAAAGGGAAGAAACATCGAGCGGCCCGGGAAATATATGAGCACTAATTAAAACCACTAGTTAAAAACTTCCTGCTTCTAGTCTAAACTAACTGTGAGCAACAGACTAGGGGCCCCCTCCATCTCTCAGCTTCCCTCCCTCCCTTCATCTACCTAGTTAAGACATTGTGGCTTCTTTCAGGTCTTTTCAGTGGTCATGCAGAGTAGCTGAATACTGCAGATTTGGGCTGGGTTGGCTGGTTGGGGGAAATGAGCTGGAGGGATTTGGGGGCTGGTGTATTGGCTATGCTGGGGGCCACCAGGGGCCTCCTGGGGCCGCCTGGCAGAGGAAGCCCTGCTTTGATGGACGAACAGACGTCTAGAAGAATCCTCAACACTGGCTTGCAACACACACACACACACACACACGTGGCGGTGATCAGGAGAAAAGAGTGTTTTGTGGCTTTCAGTCCATGTCTGCTAGCTTTGAGACCATCTGTAATGTCACTGACTGACTGACCAACCATCTGATCTATACGAGTGGTTAAAATGTCCACCTATTTTGATTTTAAAATCTGAACAATGCCAAACCTCAATAAACCTAAGTATAGGTCTATTGAAGAGGCCCTGTGTTTCCAGAGTAAAGTTGTACTTTGTGATATCTGCCTTGTGAAGCTAGCTTTAAAATGTCATGGCATTCTTGAGCTGATGCCAAGATATACAGCCCCATTTCTCCCCAGGCCTGACTACAGGGATCAAGTCCTCTGTACAGAATAATAGAAAAGATTGTTATTATTGCTTTGAAAAGACCTGTGGTTTCGTCTTACCCTGTGAGTTCAGAGGGTGTTGTCGTGTTCTTTACAAATGATAGAAAATGCAAGAGCACACTCAAGGTATTTTTAGTTTCTCATTTTTTCACATTAAGCAGGGCATAGACTACAATTTGTGGGATGAAATTATCATGAATGTCACATTACCTTTAATCTAACCATAAACATATGGAAACATGTGAGTCCTCAGTGCACAATTCAATATTTGCTAATGTACTGATGCGTTTGATTAAAAATACAGTAAAAACAGGATTATTATGAAAGTTTGGTAACATTTTACTTGAAGACTTTATGTATAATGCATTATAAAGGGTTATTAAAGGGTATAATGCATTAGAATTATTCATAATGTATGTTGTAATACACTGAATCTTGTCATAAATAATTACAACTGAATTTAAAATGCATAGTGTAACAATGAATTGATGTATTAACTTTGGTTACAATTATTCATAAGATTGTACAATGCATTATAAGGTGCATTACTGCTTTTATAATTCATTATACATAAAGGCTTTAAGTAAAGTGTTACCAAAAGTTTATTACAATTTAAAATGAGCTGTTTTGTTTTTTAAATTAGTTAATAAGTATTATTATTATTTCTGTGATGGCAATGCTGAATTTTCTAATAAGTTCAAATCATTCTAATAGGCTAATTTGCTGCTCAAAACCAGTGTTGGAAACTGTAAAATATTTTCTTCAGGATTCTTTTAGAAAGTTATTTGAAATTCTTTTTAGAACGTTATTTGAACATTTATTTGAAAAATTTTTTTTTTTTTTTTTTTTGCAACATATATGTCTTTACTGTCACTTCTGATCAATTTAATGTGTCCTTGCGGAATAAAATGATTAATTTCTTTAGTAAAAAAAAACCTACACACTTTTGAATAGTTGTACTGTACAATATATTGAAAATTGATGGTTTTCAGGAAATATTGACTAAAATGTTGCTCTGTCATGGCTGCCATAGTTAATTAAGACTTGGGATGAATGAGCTACTTTTATGGTGCTTTTTAAATCTTTTTTTTAAGTCATAGCTGCTCACTGTATAGTTTCTATGTATGGAAAAGTTCATTTTTTAAAGTATCTTCTTTTGTATTCCATAGAAGAAATTGTAAATAATGACATAATTCTCATTTTTTTAGGTGAACTACTCATTTAAAAAGCTAAAAGACTCACTCACCCACTGCACCTCTCCTGTGTCCTCCACCTTTGGCAGCATGAGAGCTGTGGGAAGCACGTCTGCCTGCAGAATAACCTCCATATCAGCTTTAGCCAGGCCGCTGGACACAGAGTTCACCCGCACACACTTCTCCGTATGCCCCAGATCCAGCTCGGCCAGCATCTTTGGGATGGTTTTCCGAGCTGCATCCTGTCAAAAAGGAAAAAAAGAAATTTCATGTGCCATTGTGTCAAAAAGTACTTTCTTCACCACAGCTGCTATTAAAGAATGGAAATGTCCCAATACATGCTGGACCACAAAATGAAAGACTGACCCAACTGTTTATGCAGTATTCAGTGATGTAATAAATACATAAAGTTCTTGCAAAAGAACACTGAATGGATATATGTTATACAATTCAGACTCTCTGTTTGACCATGAACACGGGCTTGTGGGTATCAAATGTGGAAAAGTGAATGAAACTGGGTTAGACAGGGTTTATTATTTGTTTTTCTGCTACTGGATGGTGATTTGTGTTTACCTGATAACGGGAGGAAATATCATGCCACGTATGGAAAGCTACAAGCAATAAAAATGCAACATGGGACATATCCATTTGAACTGGGCATTGTTGCACTTGTAAAAAGATAAAAATGCATCAGTTTAGACGAGCGGACGTTACGTGAATTTACAGGGGAAGTGGTGGTTGGCGCCTGGGATTACAGTGCGGAGAAAGATCTAGCGAGAGGGATCAACCTCACTACAGCGGATTCACCAAAGGCCATAAAGTGAAAAGCCTTGCACACAAGTCTTCCACACAAACACCACAGACACATGGCCAAAGGAAGTGGAGGGAGGAAGAATCAAAGTTAAAGCCAAGTTCCAGGGCCTAACTGTGATAACAGCAGCACACGCCAGGAGATTCAAACCAGATGCAGCTCAATGCAGAGGTTTCCATTGGTCTGAACACAGCACTCCATCTGAAGGGAAATGTGGTCTCAGTTAAGCAGAAGGAGGAAACAGTAGCTCAGGAGTTGTCAGGTTAGATCAGAGGAGGGATGAGAAAGGCCAAGAGAAAGAGAGGAGGGGGCCCAAGGCTCAGGGGTTAATTCAACTTGAATGAGGAACTCCTTGGCCTAGGTCATCTTCACACCATCCACAGTCACCTCTACCCAAAAACTGTTGAACCTTAGCCTAGACCACAATAGCCATAATAAACCAGCCAAATACATGGCATTTACATCAACTTTAGAGATAATGAATAGAAGGAATGAATTATAAATAATAGTTTAGTAATAATAATAACATTTATAATAATAATAATAATAATAATAATAATAATAATAATAATAATAATAATAATAATAATGATAATGATAATAATAATAATAATAATAATAATAATAATAATAATAATTATTATTATTATTATTATTATCTAGTCATAAATGCATTAGATGTTGTTATGGTCTGGCCTAAGGTTCATCAGTTTTTTTTTTTTTTTTTTTTTTTTAATTTTATTAATATCATTTTAGAATCAAAATAATAATAATAATAATAATAATAATAATAATAATAATAATAATAAATTTAATAACTTTACAAGGCATGCTAAGATTTAATTGTTTTAGCTTAATAGTCATTCAGGTATTACTGTGTCAAAAAGCACATAGAGAAAAAATACCAAAAAAGGGTTCTGCATGTCAGCTAACATAAATTTACAAATAATCATTATCAGTATTGGTCATGAAAAGTCAAAGATGGTAAGTCTCTAGTCTAAATCTGTAACCCTCTTTTAAATTTAATCTGGACTATAAAACCTTCCTTTTGAACTGGTAATCACAACTGGACTGGGTTCAGATTCCCTAAACCTAGAGCTAAAATAACAACATTATCAACCATTTTTATAACAAAACTGAATGGGTACACAAGCCCAAAGCTGTGAAATCTTCTATATAACATCTGAAGCGTTGCAGATATACTAGCAAAACAGATTAAAACCAACACACAGTCTAGACACTCATGTCTAAACTAACATTGTGGTCCTCAATTTACAGTTTATGGTAAGAGTTGCTGAATAGCAAACTGAACACAAAGGGATCCTCAAAAGGAAGTCGTGTACGCTTAAAGCCTACAATATATTTGGAGATCACAGTGGTAATACTAGGAGGGCCGACAGGTTTATGAAGCCATAACTCAGTATTCGTAAAGCTGTTCCATGGTGGATCCAGTTTGAGACCTCCAGTATAATCCAAGACCGATCCAGTGTCTTAAACACTGGTGAACCAATGTGCTTTGTATGGCTGATATCACATTCACTGTTGAACAAAAACATGAGGCTTTGAGTAACAAATCAACATCAAAAAGCTCCTATATCAAGTCAAAAGACAACAGCGTAGCTAGAAATGGACCAATCAGAATGAAACAACGGCTGAATTGTGTAATGTTATATCAAACCTTCATGCCACACGATTCTCTGCTTTTTATCACTACATTTTTCTTTGAACTGATATTCCCGACAGCAAAACATTTGAATTTCTATCAGTGGGAAGGGCTCACTAACTCATCTCCCCTCACAGTAAATTGACAGAAAGAACATTCTCGAGAAGATCTCGGGCTCCTGAGGGGACCCAGCCATTCTGAGCAGGAATAAAAGTACTTTGAAAGCTGAAATGTTTTACATTAATGGAAACCCGTTCAACTAGTTGCTTCAAAAGACCCTTCCCCAATCACCCAGCATCCCACAGAGTGACCAGGAGAATCGCAGGTTTGAGGGATCTTTGATTCTTTCCATCAAGCCCATCATTAAAGCTCAACACAGTATCATGACAGCACGTCCACAAAACACTCAAAACAAAGAACAGACTTTAAAGTTTGTAGACGCTGACTTCTCATTTAAAAAAAAAAACGGCCAGATCCTTCGCATTTTTAGAGAGTTTGGACTCCAACTGTGCAATATGCCAAGAAATGGATCTGCGTTTGGATTATTCAGTGTCTAATCAAAGCACTGGAAAAATGGGTGGTTTGTATGACATTTGAAATGTATAATGATTTCTTATACATTTGTATTATTAGAAATGAGAGCAAAAAATGTGAGAGGGAGGGACAAAAAGAAAATACATTTGATACATTTCCATTTAACGTTTCTCACTCTTAATTTTTATTTTTTCATCCCAGCTTCTTGCAACCGAACATGATTATTTTCTAAAATTTTTCACAAATGAGCTGTAACTACGTGAGAGATGGTGACTTTAATTCCCTAGATGTGTAATCTAAGCAAACAATGTCTCATGGACAGGGTCTGACAGGTGACACACTGGGCATCTGGAGCTCTATTCCAGATGAATGACTAACAGATCCAGCATCTGATTCTGCATTTGTCCGGTTCCGCATGAGAGGGAAGCCTGTCCCTCAAGGCTCGCCACTAGATTCTCCCAGCCTCTCGAAAACCACCACTTCTCCTCACACTGTGAGGCTGAAGAATGATCTGTTACTACTTCTGAGTGCTGCTCGGGCAGCTCACATTTTACTGACCGCCTCTGCCAATCAAAACAGACGGCTGTAATTCGATAATGAGAGAGGGACAATATGTGCTTTTCTTCAAAACTCAGCGTTTTGTGATACGTTGGGCCGCACTGGACTGCCAGAATTAATATGATAGAGAGGTTACGGTAATGGAGCGTTCAGATGGGACCTCAGGCCACATTCAACGATGCTTACTATTCATGGGCGCTATTTATTTCTGTTCTCAAAGTACCTGAAATTTCTGTCATCATAACCTGCCTTTAAGCAACACAATCTACACATTTGATAGCTGTGCCAGTGAAAACTTCAACCTAAACAAATAATTCTAAACAATGTGCCAACAGTGTAGCTTTGGGATGCAGGCTGCATGTGAGAGTTTCTTCTGCTACTGAAGTGCTGAAGGAAAAACATCTAAGCCTGAGATGCAAGTGGGAACAGAAGGATCTCTGTGCCTCTAGGGAAATGACTGAGCTCAGTTTTTCTCAGGGTTTTGTACTGTATCAAAGTTTTATAGGTAGCAACTCTAGAGAGAATTGTTTTATTCAAAGATAAACAGAAAACACTAAACATTGCAAAGTAAAGATCTTTGTAACTTTTCCAAACTTATTATGATTGTATAAGTGTTTCTAGTTGTGTTGCAATAATAACGGTAGACCAGATATGACACTTTCCACAAATAGGATACCAAATGGATTTTTTTTTAGCCAAACAAATTTCTGTGAATTAATTTTTGTGCTTAAAATGTTGGTCAACTGAGGTCAAACTAAATATTATATAAGTGGTTTTATTTTCCTTTTAAAATTATATTATATTGGAATTTTCACAACCCTATCGCCAAAGTTTTGCATATAATCTTAAAGCAATTTACATTAAATAAGCAAAACAATTAAATGTACTAAAATGATAAACAACAACAGTTGGATGAGGGTGGTCAACACTACATTAACTAGGGATGGACTTGTTGTTTTTGTTAAAATTAGATAGTAAAAATATTCTTAATTTGAGTTTATCTAACATTTCTAATACTTTTGAGAATATAACACAATATCAAAAACACTCAGGTAAGAGTAACATGAAACTAAACTGTATCTTATTCATCGAAAATGTGGTACTATCTGGATTTTTTGGAACATTAACCCAGATGTCTATCTGGCCATGTTCTGTAGATTTCAGACATGAAGGTGTTTTTTTTTTAACCCAGTTTCTTCTTACAAGGGAGCAGATTATCTGCTAGGCTTTAAAAAGTGGCATTACTTGGAGTACATGGGGTACAAAAAGTGTTGGAAGTAACTGACTTTCAATTTTCTGGCCATTAGAGCTGTTCACACCTGCTGCCAGAGCGTTATAACAAAGTCAACTTTCCATGTCAAGTGTACCATGTGAAGCACAGAACTTAAATTAATAATAGAATAATAATACTAATAATAACAACAACAACAACAACAATATGCTATAGGACACAATGAATCACAGAGGGGTTATTATAGCTAACTACAAACTATAACTAAAACGTTCTTCAGATAGTTGCCAATACATAATTTTTTTATTTAGTTTAACTTGACGTACTAAAATAGCTAAAACTGAAATAAAAATGAATAAAAACCTATATTAACATTACAAAAACATTACAAAAACAAGACAATTACTAAAACCTTAACTAAAATAAAAATGAAATTAGAAAATTAAAAGAGTAATAAAAACTATAATAGTATTTAAATGATTAATAGTCTAACTACAGCGTATATGCAAATCCAGTGAATGATGCAATGCAATTGTCTTCCTAAATCATGCTTAAAAAGCTGAAACATTCTGACTTCTCAGTTATGATTTATACAATATAGTAGCCTATTAATCCAACACAAACCATGAGAGTGTGACCAAGTCCCAGTATGTAAAGCAAAAAAATAAAAATAAATAAATAAATAATAATAGCAAAAATTAAATAAATAAATAAATAAATAAAATAAAACTACTACTACTACTACTACTGAATAGCTGATTTGCACTATTAGTTTAAAATTGGGTAAAATAATATGTATTGATATGTTAGATAAAAAACTTAAATTATCTCTGTGTGTTATAAAAGGCAGTATTTGATGCTGTATAATAGATCCTACATAAATCAAGTTAACGCATAGTCTGTCATATGTAATCTTGTTGAATCAAATATATAATGGAGCTCATCTCCAACCATGTGTTATTATTCTGCTTAGAGCACATGTATCCATTCATCCTGAATGAAGCCAGTACAAATCAACCGGTCTTTAACACCTCTCAAAAACATTCATCATACTGTGTGACAGAGAAATCCCCCCAGATCAAGATATCACTAACACACAGCAAACTCTTTACACATATCTCATGACTTATCTTAGTTATATGCATCAGGCATAGCGTATGAGTGTCTGGTTGCATATAATGCAGCAGCTATGTTTGGCATGCATCCTTTTCCTGGTGACAACGTGAAGACAGATCTCCATGTTATAGCTGCAAATTATGAGTGATACAGTGAGATATTATGGCTTATGATGGACTACTCTGGTTCCTTCCACAGGATTCACAGAAGACAGATGTGTGTCATTAGTCTTTACACATCATGAACATTAGAATTACAGGAAGAGTTTACCCTCTGTGGTTCTCATTTCTCATTTGCACTTGTGATTATTCACTCCTGGGACCTCAAGACACAGCAATGACATCGAACTGCATTGGTTGACGCATCGGAATTGAGTTTTTTTTTCCTCACACAAAACTGAAGTATAGTGTTTTTATGGTGCTTATTTTACCTTTTCGAAATGCGACAGTTCTTTCTCAGTCTCCTTTCATTGTATGCCAAAACACAGCTTGAACACTATTTGAACACTAAAAAAACAAAAAAACAAAAAAAACAACTCCTTTTGAATTCCACAGAAGTTAGTTAGTCACACGGTAGTTTATAACAACACAACAGTGAGCAAATGATGAGAAAATTCTCATTTATGAGGGAATTACCTCTTTAAAGTGAACTAGAAAAAACAGTGTTCACTGAAAAAACAGTGTTCACTAGTCCTCAGATTTCACACACCAGATCTTACAAAAACACACACAGATGTCCGATTTATCGTGTCATAATATTTAATTTACATAAAAAAGCAAAGATGATGTCAGAACTGTGATGGTTGAAGAAATCTTTCAATCTCCTCCTCAATCATCATCTCTCTCATTCAGTTCCAAACAATCGGGACCACCCTACTTCACTGACCGCTCATTAAACTTTACCCTAGTATGACTACATAGTGCACACGGCTCCTATGACAAACGTATGACACACACGCACATGCCACAGGATTGACTGGCAGGCAGTTTCTGGCAACACACAGGCTATCAGAGTTCACTAATGCTGGGGATCAATTTTCTGGGTGAACGCCTCAGATCGCCGTTTGTTTCTCTTGGCAGTAGAGCGCCCTGTGTTCCTCTGGAACGTTCCTCAGCTGCACTCTGATGTTCATCCAAAAATAAGCATTCTGTAATCATTTACTCAACCTCATGTCATTCAAAATCTGCATGATGTTCCTTCTTACGTGGAACACAAAAAGATATGTTTAGCAGAATGTACAAGCTATTCCTTTTCATACACCTAAACTAGACAGATAGAAACTTTTAGTTCAGTGAAAATTCTTCCTCTGGCTTTGAAATCAGTTGTGCAATTTTAATATGCACATTTTCAAATGTGGCATATTGAGTGATTCAATTTCTGTCTGTTCCTCACATATAGCATGCTCACATATTTTGGAGCTTGCTACATGTGGTTGTCATTTACTTTCAGTGTATGGAAAATATCAGCGTGAACATTTTGCTAAATGTCTCCTTTTGTGTTCCACACAGAAAGGAAGTCATACGACATGAGGAAAAGTAAATGATGACATTTGATCACACCAAAAGCCACCCATGAGCACCAGGACAGCTTTCTTAAGCAACCTCCCAACTCAAATGAGCTCAAAGGCTGAATTTTATTATTTTGATGTATTTGAGATGTGGACTACACTAACGCTCAATAAATCTACACTATTGCAATGCATTCTGACACTCTCTCTTTGAACCAACCCAGTGAGAGTGTGGCGCAGGAAATCTGAGATTACTTCAAAATGCCGGCATTGCATTTTAAGCTTCTATATCAGATAACAGTTGGTTGCATAGATTATGGTAAATTAGGAATGTTGACAGGAAGCCAAAGTATTACACTTTCAAATGAGCTCAGAATGAAATTCAAGACTACAATAGTGTATTATTAAGCCAGTCCTGACAAACAGAAAATGCATACTGTACTTTTAAATGTATAATAGAAAAAAACATAACAGAAACGTTCTCACACAGGGAGCCACTGCTATGAAACTTTACTGCAAGACTTTTCACTCACAGCTGATATATGAACTGCTGATTGCATATGTTAAAATATAAGCCATGTGAGACTTTTCTTTTCCCCAAATCATTTCATCTACTGCCACCACCAGGGCTGATAAAGAAAAGACCAAATGGCACAACATAAGCAGACACACCACAGTCTGCTGTGACACAGTCAAAACATTTGAGCTCTTAGAAATCATACGCTTACAGTCAATTAATATTGTGTTATTGATAACTTTGTGTTATTGCCATTCTGTACTTGATTTACACTACCGTTTAAAGGTTTGGAGTGAGTGTGATTTAAGGCTTTTGAAAGTCTCTTATGTTCACCAATGCTGCATTTATTTGATTGAAAATACAGTAAAAACAGTTATATTGTGAAATATTATTACAATTTAAAATTACCATTTTCTTTTTGAATACATTTTAAACTTAATTTATGTGATGTCAAAGCTGAATTTTCAGCAGCCATTAATCCAGTCTTCAGTGTAACACTGAATTTTCAGAAATCATCGTAATATGCTGGTCTGGTGCTCAGGAAACACATTATTATTATTATTATTATTATTATTATTATTATTATTAATGTTGAAAAAACTGGAAGAATTTTTTGATGAATAGAAAGTTCAAAAGAAATAGAAATAGAAAGCTTTCGTAACATTTTTAAATGTCTTTACTGTCACTTTTGATAAAAAAAAAAAAAACCTTACTGACCCCAATCTTTTGAACAGTTTATGTTCACATTTAATATTCACCTTAATCAAGATTTAAAATATTTAAAAAAAGTCCTTGTTTTTGAGTCAAATTCCACTCCTTCAAAGAAATGGTACTCAAATTAAATTATAAAATTACATAATTGGTTATACATTTAAAATGTTACTTTTAAAATTGTATTAATAAAATCTTTAAATTGGTTAGCTACTTAGCATCTTGTAATGTAGCTTTTTTATTTTCAAATGTAGCTTGACTGTAGTTTAAATATTTGAAACCAAGCTATTATTTCAAGCATCTTCTCCAAAAACTGGACATCTAGATCTTAAAATGCATCTAAATCAAGCAAACACATCTCCATCAGACTGGGCAAAACCAGCAAACCTGTTGCTTAGCAAGATGTTTTGCACTACCTCTGCTGACTAAAGGAGAAAGGGGGTAGGAGTGTAGAGACAGTAAGCACAAGAGGGAGAGAAAGATAAAAAAAAAAAAAAAGGGGGGCCGGGGTAACTGTCATGATTCTAAGCATCAGCCACCACCACCCGCAGGTGAGTGCACCAGGTAACACAAGTGCCAATGCCAGCGACACTGTACCTCAGCAAAAGCAACAAGGGCACACATACACACACACACAAACATACAGACAGCCATCACAGCTCGAGTGTGCCCGTTAGCAGGGGGATTTATTCTCTACATACGGTGCCGGGTGGTTTGAGGGAGCTCGGAGCTGATCACAGAGGATCCGAAAACAACATCCGTCCACTTTCACACTTCAGTGGAAGAGGTGGCCCCTCCCGGCAGGGCTGCGTAGTCTTGCCATCTGGAGAATAAATCGAGTGTGAAGTACAGTATAGTTTGGGACCAAGCTCCGTGGCGGCAGCTCAGCAGTCAGTTCATTAGTTCCAAACTTCCAGGGATTGGAGCTGGGAGGGGGACAGTGCAGAGCGAGGCTGCCACAGAGAGAAAGGGGAGGCGGGCAGGGAAGAAGAGGGGGGAAAGGAGCCGTTGAGTGGAATGCCCCAACCTGAGCCCCAGTCTATAGGGCATCTCTGCCACAAAACACACAAATAAACAAACTCGCCCCCGGAGCGAAAAAAAGACAGGTGTAGCCATCAGCCCCTGCTGGAGGAGAGAAAAGGACGACTTCCTACCCCTCCTTATAAGTAAGGAGAGATATTTTTAAATACTAAGTGTGTGCTAGTGTGTGAGTGTGAGTTAAGCCTTGGTCCTGAGTGGCGGCGGCAATCACTGAGTAGTCTGAACTGTCTGTCACATGGCACCAAGCGGGAAGGACAGGGGAAAGATTGGCACTGGTTCGCTATGGGGAGGAAGCACAACAATGACACTTATGGCACACAGACAAGATCCAATCATCAATTTAAAACAAACAAACAAACAATTCTCATTTATCAATTTCCTCATTTATCAACAACATACATGTGTACAACATACACATGCCATGTTTTTGTGATTCCTATCACAGTTCAATGGTTTTTACAAACAATAACAATATGAAAAAGAACTAAATGACTCTAAAATGTTCCAAAATCTATGGAGCTGCCTACTAAGGAACCTCATAAGGGACTAATTCAGAATGCTCTACACAGGCAGCAACTCTTTGTGGCACACAAGCAGTGCTCTGCATGGAAGATTCAACTGACAATTGATTTCAGTAGAGTCTGACGTTAGCATGTTGCTAAGCTAACAGCACAAACTCTAAAAAGTATAAAATACACACAACACAAATATTGGTTAAAAATACATCCAAAAAAGTTTAGTATTGAATTAAATATATATTTTTTTTATGTAGGTTCTGAAACAGAGGATGGGTATTCAATAAATAATTAATTAATTAAAGTTCAAACTTCATAAAAAGAATCGGAGTAAACCATTCTTCCAACAGTTAAAGGGATAGTTTAATCAAAATTAAAAGTTACCATTAACTTACCGTCACGTCGTTCAGAACTTGTACGACTGACTTTCTTTTGCAGAACAGATTTTTTTCATGTATTTATTTATTTTTTCATTTGGGGTTTGTTTGGACTCCAACATTCTTCAAAAATATTTCTTTTATACATTAAAAAAGAATGTCTTACAGTTTTAGGCCAAAATGAAGGTGAGCTAACAACAATTTGAATTTTTGGGTGAGCTATCCCATTAACTTAGTTCATTATCCAAACTGTAGGCTCTCAGCATATTAATTTAAAATTAAAATGGTTTGATGTTTGAGCTGTGGCCTAGTGGCTAATGCATATGCTCTGACACATTAAACTATGGTGCTTATTTAGAGCATGAGAGTTTGAATCTAGCTTTTCCATCCCTTTAGTTATTATTTCCTATTCCATCTCCATTCCCTTTTTAATAAAAGTTACAAAAGGCCAAAATATAAAGTAAAATAAAAAAAAAATAAAGTAAAATAAAAAGTCCTCACAACCTGTGCACGGGTACAGTATGCATTCCTTTTCCGTCCTCCTCACCGGTCCATAAAAGAGTAACTGAGCTGCGGGAGTAGTTTCGTTTAGTAGCATGAAAAATAAAACATCTATCTATAGGTATACAGAAACCCCCATGGATTTCCAATTGCCAGGATGGGGAAAACAGCTGAGAGTGTGGGAAATGAAAGAGCGGGTGCAGAGGAGCGAAATGTGTTTTATTATTGAGTTAATAACTCATTTTTACATTATGCAGTTGCGTGCTAGCAAATAAATAATGGATCACAGTTTTCCCCATACCATGCCAGGCTCTTTAAAGTTAACATATGGTCTTTAAAATTGACTGCGTCTTGTACGAAGGATTGTAAGTGCTTGTAGTCTTGACAGATTTATACCATCAAAAAGCAGAGGAGAAATGGGATTATTTTTCAGGCTCTTCGCAAAGTACATTGTTATTTTTTGAGAGTGAGTTATTGGCATTTTTATCTGTGAGACTACAGAGAGTGTTAATTCTTTCAGCCCTGACAGGAACATGAGCTGGCGAAAAGAAACCCGCTCAGCTCAGAGAGGGGACCCAAGACCCTTCTCTAATGCCATTTTCTCCCCTCTCAGGTCACCTAGCATTAATATTCCTCAACAAAATAATCCTATCCTGACAGAAGAACTGAATTTTGGCTCAGCAATCTTATCTTTTTGTACTTCTCATTTAAGAACAACATTAAAATTGATATATGTCAGTATGCTGAGGTCTTACATGGTAACAATGCCATAATGTTTTTATCCTTTGAGCACATGTTTGACACATAAAGGCCATCAAAGATGGATCAAGTCGTAACTAAAGCTCTGAAAGAACACAAAAGATCTGAAAGCATTAAGCTAGCTTTAGTCCAGCTTTAGTGGATACTTTCTTGAAACCTTTTCCCCCATTGGTTGTGATAAAGAAATTAGTGGGTGTTGGAAAACATTGGGATCCATCACCTTTTTTCAGGGGTCACTGTTTAGGCTGCCTGTCAAACTTTTTCCCACTCAAGCTGGAATAGCCTCTGGCCATATCAATCATCTTTATTAACATGACTTAAAAACCTTTGTTAGCTGACTCCTTTCCACTGGTTCTCCTTTTAGCTCCTGCTCCAATCACGATTTCATGGAGAGGTAAACAGGGCCAATTGGCTGGCTGTGTGGGCGGGTCGAGAATGCTTTTAACCTGAAGCATCTGCTGAAGTCCTGCTGTTTGCTCAGTGTGAAGTGGGCACCTTGTTTCAAGTGAATGTGATAGGGGGGCATTTTTGCCTTTATTGGCACATAATGGGACGGAAATGTGCTTGTTTTAAGCATTGCACTTAGGTAGCTTTCTTTGGAGTGATTAAGGATCAGCACCTGGCTAAAAAAGAGCTTTAAATTATGAGGATTTTGTGATTATGTCTCACATAGTCAGGTGTTGAGTGATGAATGAGAGGTAAGGGCAGTCGGTACCTTCATGTTGAGGGCGACTCCATCCTCGCAGTCGAGAATGGCGCAGTCCACGTCCAGCGAAGTCAGTTTCCGCAGTTTTCTCTCGTCATGGCCGGGAACGTACAGCACAGCGCGGCGTGGTATGTACTTCAGAGAGGTGCCAGGAGTATGGTGGGAACGCTGGCTAGACTGACACCAGGGAACCGCAGACAAAAGTAGTCGACTAATCCCCCTGAGAAATTTTAAGAATTTTATGATGGACATTTTAACATAGGTCAATGACATGAAACATTTTGTCTCATCTATTAATTTACATTAAAAATGCTATTCATACATACAATCATGTGAATACACTGTGTCTACGAGAAGCATGTTTTTAATTTCTATAATTTTGATATCATTTTTTCCCCATTTACTGTCCTAATATCAAAATTAATAATAATAAAAAAAACATATCTAATTAAAAGAAGAAAATTCTTTAAAAAAAAAACACTGGTACAATATGTTAATTCTTTAAAAAAAAAATGACTGTGTATTAATATTTGAAAACTGTGTGCCTTCCTAAATCATGTGGTTCAACCAACATGTAGGGAAAAAAATGAAATAGGAAATTATATCATAGAGAGGACACCTGCAGACCCTCATGACTTTGTGTCAAGGTCAGTAATCATCTTAAAATATCAGATAATTTGATGTTACTTCAATTTGTAAAATCATTTGGTGCTAGTGCACAAAATCAATAATATTCATGAATAAATAATTCATGATTTAAAAAAATATATTTTACCTTATATATATATACACATATTACCTTAATAGAATTTTAAAAAAAAAAACTTTTTGAAAATATTTTTGCATGTATTTCAGTTGTAAGGACAATATGTCATTACTTTTTACTTGAAAGTTAAACTAGATGACATTTTAGAGTCAATAAAATTAAAGCTTTCTTGAAAATAGTATTTCAAAACCAACATGAATACAAAAAGTAACATTTCTAAGAACGTGTTTTAAACTGAAATACTGTTGTGAAGTGTTGGCTTTTAGAGACCTGCTGTAGCCATCCATTTGTTTGCTGATCTGTCTTTATGTAGGCACACATGTAACAAACCTCTGGCTAATCTCAAGTACTTAGCCAGAACTTCAATTTCCCTTCCAAATCTTTACAAACTGAAGAAACAAGGTTTGTTTTCCTTTCAGTTCTCTAATGGATAAGCACTGCTGACCTGAGGCTGTTATCTCCGACAACATCAGAGCAAACGCTTCTTCTCTAATGCTAATTCACAATGGCTTAGTAAGCACAGCTGAATAAATCTATTTAGGGCCAAGCCAGTATGATGTGAAAGAGACTTGGGAGAGATTATATACCCCAACACAACAAAGTTAAGACGGGACCACAAATCTGTCTGGTAAATGAGTTCTAGAAGCTGTCAGATTTCCGTTCCCCTGTGTCAGGGCTAATAGAGGTGTACGTTTATGGCTTAATTTCCACATTTTATCACACACTAATAACCACCGTTATGGCTCAGATACGTTTTAATTGTTTTCTCGGTATGTCGGGGTGTTCAAACAATTAGTGTTAATAAATGCGCCAAATAATTGGTATCACATACAACTAATTACAGCCGGGAACAGTCTTCGCCTGTCGGTTCCTTGTGATTGCACATGAAGGGACCGTATTATTTGACTGTATTCCCTTCCGCCCTGACAAAAAGAAGGGGGTAGCATAGTGCTTTAAGAGGGGAGTGAAGGGGTGAAGTATTCTCTTTTACTCTTTGTTGTCAAAAGAAGCTAAAGTCACTTCAATAGCCACTTAATCCAATCCTTCACGCTTACAATTGCCCTCAAGAACCAAGCAAGCATATTCTCAACTGAGATGATGCAGCTATACCAGGCAATTAAAAGCAATTCAGGTAGTTATCGCTTCGAGCACTCTGCGGGCCTAAGTACACAGAGTCTCGGCAGGGATTTGCAATACTATAGTGTTCAGATTTGGTCAGTGGCACTAGCTCAACAAGGGGAAGGAGAAGGAGGAGACATGCAAAACCACTCTCAATGCAGACAGAGAGAGAGGGGAGGAACTTGCTATTACTCAAGACCCTCAAACCTTACAGTGCCCGGATTGGCAATAAAGAATACAAACAGCAAAATTGGATAGAACAATCACAGAGGAGGTAGAGGGCATTATGCATGTACGTGTGTAGGGGGTTGGTGAAGAAATGGGTATGGCAACAGGGGGAGGGAAGATCCAAATTAAATCTTCTACATTCAATGCATACTGCTGCAGGGTGAAAATGTTAAAAAGCCATTTTAAGTGAGCACTTGAAAAAGAAATAAATTATCTTGTAAGTAGGAGGCTTACAAAATGATGGCACTCGTAATTAAAGAATAGATTTCATAAAGGAGCAGAAAAAAAATTAAAAAACCTCCATGGGGGAAGAGAGGGGTTTCCTTGATGGATCTTTATCAGAGAGAGAAAGCGAGTGGGAGCAGATCGCTTGACGGAGGTACAAGGGGTCTAACAGAGAAACGCCATTCAGCGCTACTCTCCCTCTATGCCTTTTTAAACACAGTAGGGGTTTCACTTTGCTGCAAACTAGCTGCCACGGGGAAAGAGAGGAGTTTGCTTTGTTTAGTTGTTACTCTCTCTTTTATGTTTGAAGGAGATAGAGGAGGGAAAGACAAGTCGGTAAATTCAGGAAAGGTTTTTTGGTGTTCTCCGAGGGTGGCGTTTTGAAAACCAAGCGGCTGGCCTCTCACGCGAAAGAGCGTGATGATGTGTGTGCAGCAGGGGAGGACGCTGGCTGTGTTTTCATGTGCTGTAGACACGCACACGTCCATGTCATGGTCATATTAATACATGCATAACCATCAGGCTTCTAATAAAAGATTTCATACGAGTTGCACGACAAAACACACACAAATCGATGACCATGTCAGAAAAACAAGTCTGTCTCATTTTCATCTATGTTAAAGGAATAGGACACTCAAATATAAAAAGTCTGTCATCATTTATTCACCCTAATGTCATTCCAAACCAGTATGACTGACTTTCTTCTGTGAAACACAAAAGATATTGTTTATCCATACAATGAAATTAAATGGCAACCAATGACATTTTATTTAGCTATAATATTCTGTTTTTGCATATGAAAGTAAGTCATACAGGTTTGGAATGACATGAATGAGTAAAAGATGATAGAATGCTCATTTTTGCTTGAACTATTTCTTTATGGATTTTGAATAAATAAACTGAATGAATTTATATAAGCAGTTTTGCTCTGTAATCTGTGTTGCAAAAATATATATAATTTATGGAGGAAAAAATTAAGATAAAAAAAAAATCAAAAGTTCTTTTTTTTTTTTTTTTTTTTTTTTTTTTTAGAAGATTTCCTATGTTCATTTTTTTTAATACATAATCATGATAAAAACGGAAAGTAATGGGTTTAATACAAATTGGATAATAGACATAGAAAACCCTATTCAAATTAGTTAGGTCAGTGGTTCCAAGTCTACTTAGCACATTTCAGATCCATTTCATTTTAAGGGTCTTTATTCAGCACAGAGTATTATAATTCATTCTGACTTGGGAATTTAATTCTCAGGTGTAGGAACTGATTGACAGAGACCAACCAACGGAAAAAAAATAAAAAATAAATGTCTGCGTTATTCGAATGACGTTCTTATTCACACAGACACTCTGAACCACATCACACAAAGAAATTACATCTTGTCTTTTCTTTAAACAAAATGATTGCAAACTAAACATTTTTTTCACATGGCTTATTATCCAGTACACTGATGCTATACAATAGCAATGCAAACACTGCAGAAGTAATTAGTATTAGCTTATGCAGTAGTTTGCAATGTTGGCTTACTTAGCCATGAAAGTCATAAAACTTTGTGGCATACCACTCTCACATTATAAACCAACCGGAATCCTGTTTAACAATGGCTAATGAGATTTTTATACCAACTTTCAACATACTAATTCATTCACGAAAGTCACTGCAGGAAAATGAGCTTATCTCCCAGTGATTTATTTGATTACATGATTTGCCCACTTCTCATTTGGATCCGCACTTAGCTAAGAAAACGCTGAAATGAATACGCGTAAGAGTAACTCAAGTGGCCAATATTAAGTGTACAATAATTCACATAAAAAGCAACACAGACCATGGGCAATAAAAATAAGAAGCAATAAATGTTATTACGGCACTACGGCAGCTCTGGAACCATTTGGAGAGGGCCGGCCTTCCCGGCCAGATCCGTACAGTGCTTCCGAGATACGCAATCTGGACCATTTTATTGTTACATCTGTCCGGCATTTTTCCCTGTCATTAAACTATGATATACATTTTATAAGTTCAGCAATCCCTGATGTAGACAACATTTCTGCAGTCCTCACTTTTCTGGACTTGAAAGGCTAAGATAACAGGGTGGTTTACTGGTGAGAGTTCTGAGGTTTTCTGCTTTTATATGCTTCTAGACAGGCCTGGTCCTCATTAAATGTAAGTCTAGCTTCCCTATATAAGAGGACCAAGAGAGAATACAAAAACCTCTGGTGGTTTCGTTGGACATCGATTCTGCTCAGCTGTAGCTCTATTACTGTCCCAACCAAACTGCACTGTTGCATCTAAAAAAAAAATGTTGATCATTAGCATTTCTCATATGTTCTTATTTAATCTCAGATGTTCTTTTTCCTCTTCTAACTTGAGATTAGACCCTAAGTAGGAGGTCTGAGAACGTATGTGGTCGTATACCATCACTTTCAAAATGCCAACTTACCAGGAGACATGATGTGAAGATTTACTGCACGACTTTAACGTCGACATAAGTAGCTATTATATTTTTCCTAATGATACTGTAAGCTGGCCACACAAACTAAGAATGCACTCGTTTAACCGCCCACTGCGTTCGCTCTGGCTAAAAACATGTTGGTGACATTTTAAATAATAAGTGGACCAGTCCTATGATGCAACTTGCATCTGCATTATATGATAAAACAAAAAGACCAGCATTTCATCTTAACTTGCGCTGACAAAACAACCAATAGGCCAAATCTCCTTCAAAACCCCACTTTAAAGGGGCTGTGAAATCAAATGATGGCAACAAAAATAAAATAGCCTTTTAGACAACCCTGTAAAAAAAAACATAGTCATTTCCAGACAAAATAAACAAAGATTTCTCTTCTGTTTTGTCTGTTTCCTACACCATCGAATTTCAGCCTTTGAACCCCTGTGTTTAATGTATTCATAAAAGCCCTGGACAGGGCACCATGGATAAATATGTTGTCCAATTTAAACCCCCCTTCCCCATCTCATATAAGCACTGTCAACCGCAGCTCTTTCAATATGCAGATTTCACTATTATTTCCAGCGTCTGGCAGCAACAGCAGTAGCTGTGTCTAAAATGCACAAAATTAAAGATTTGTGTTTCTACTCTGCGATAATCAGCATCTTTTTAATATGCAAACTATTTCCAGGAACTGTCCTGTTTGGGCTTTTAAATTAAATTTAGGAATGGGGCGGGAGGGAGCGGATGAAACAGAAGGTTAAAAAAAAACAAAAAAAAACAAATCAATGCCGTGATGCATAAACATGAAATATGTTCGGAAGACGGCGGAGAAATAAACGGTCAAGGAGTCATCAATATTTATCCCATTTCCAGGCCTTGTCTTGCCCTCCCACCTCCTCCTGGCACCAGGCTAAAACAATCCCAATAAAAGCTGCTTCTCAGCATGGGATCGGTCTTGTTTTCCAGTCAGAAGACACAAGTTGCCGGTGCTAAAATATGTGGCCAAATTAACTGTGGGGCACTGACGATAGTCGGAGAGGTAAAGTGAAACTTTCTTCTCTCTTTTGCCACCTTATCTCCCTCCTTCCCTCCCGTTCCTATGCCTCTCTGGGCTGACAGACACATCTGATCCTCTCGTAACAGGATCAGCTGGTGGCTGGTGACCCTGGCAACAGTATCCCAGAAGTTGCATGTTCTCTGCTCCTCCATCGTTCCCCTTGCCGCTGCCTCATTAGAGTGGATTTTACGCCCTAATCTGCACAATGAGGGTGAAGTCATAGCAGTTATGTGCACTGGCCTACGCGTCTACCTGTAATCCTTGTGGAAAAGGGCTGCTCGCTCTCTCTCTTTCGCAAAGCTGCACACACACAATGGCTGACAAACCGCAAACTCTAAGCTCTAATTCTTCTCCACACAAAGGCTCAGACTACAGACGGCTCAGCTGTCAAGCATCAGAGTGTTTTTGTTTCCTGGACCAAAGACTCATGACTGCCTGCCTTCAGCACAAGGAACGTCTATATTCAATTCATCACACCATAGCAAAATAATAACGGTGACCTGTTGTCGAAAGTTACCCGGTCCCGAAAGAACTTCTGCAGATGTGTGCGCTAACAGCTGTCATAAAAATGAAAGTTTCTTCCCGAACCAATGCGAGAAACCGACCGTTCCGTTCGATTGTTGTCCACAGCAGGAACGACACTGAAAATTTTCCCATTAATTTTTCTTTAGAAATAATTGAGAAGGGTCCATCAAAAGGAGGGAGCAAGCGATGGGTGTGGGGAGGGCAATGGGGTTAGCTTTTAACTTAGCATTTTTATTGACTCCGGGAAAACAAAATAAGGGATCCTACTAAGAGTGTGCACTCGGCAATAGCCATTCAGGCCTTTGGAGCTCCATTGTAGCACTTTGAAGGGTTTGAAAGGAAACCCCACTGGTGAAAATCCAGTGGAACATCTCCACAACAGAGCACAACTGTTCCCTTCGGCTTGAATGGGAGGGACATAAAAGGGGAGATGGACTTCTGAGGTACAGCCAGAAACAAAGGCAACAAAAGTGCTGATCATGAGGGAAAGACACAACTCGTTGCAGCAGAGGGGCATGGAGAAAAGGAGCCTTAGACAATGGCACTCACAGCCAAGTGACACACTGAAGAACCGAAAAATCTACACAAGAAGTGCTTCCCTCCCTACTTCACAAAAACCCACAAGTAACTGCTGGACGGCTGAGGGGCCAGATTGTCCCAGAGGGGAAAAGGACGAGTGAGAGAAACAACGCCAGACTGACAGCAAAGTATAGCCAGAAAGGTGAAGAAAACAGCAACAGTCAGAGAATCTGACAGGAGGAGATGCAAAAAGATAGGGGGGCTTGTTTTATTTAGGGAAAGACGGGAATATTCAGGAAGAAAGAGACAGAATGAGAGGGAGGAAGTCGCTCCTGTCTCTCTAGGCACTTTAAAAGGTGAAGCTCGATCTCTGATGCATTCCCACAGCGCGAGTTCTGCCACAGCGCCACTATTCCTGACGCTCCACTCTGTTCTTTTCCAGGACTTTTGAAGTGCCTCTTTGCGCATCAACACAATTAGCTTTTAACCCCCGGAAAAACATTCATCCCCACCCACTCGCCTATTCAACATGTGGACGACTCTTAAAGAGCTGATCGCCTTCATCTCGTCCTGATAAGAAGGCCCTCGTGACTCCACACATAAATAAATAAGTCTCATCTATAATTATCATGCCCTCCCCTAACATTTCCCCTGCTTATTCCCGACACTTTGTTGGAACAGAAAATATTCTTTTACCAGAACCAGTGTGCGTTGTCCATTTTAATGGGTGGCAGGGCTTCATTTACAGTTAAATCGTGTCACCTCCAAGACTGAGAGCATGTGAACACAAGCCGGCGAGGAGGAGAGGGGGGAGTGATTTGTTTGACATGTTTTTATAAAATCTCTCCAAACGATGGCCGCCTCCCCTTCGCACCAGGTCATTTGCATGCTCTATCGCACAGCCCCAGCCTGAAAGATTAATGCTGATATGCATACAGAAAGAACTAATTTTGAGATATGCATAACGTGTTTTGAAATGTTCTGCACGTGCCTGTCCTTAGAACTTATGATATGCAAATAAATCTACTTTATTTGAAACTTGTTCATACAGGTTTCAGTCCAAACCTGTACGACTGACTTTCTTCTGTGGAACACAAAAGAAGATATTTTGAAACATGTCTCAATGTCCTGGTCTCTTAATATGCCACCAGTTTTATCGTCTGAACGCCCAGAAAAGTAACAGACTGCAACAAGCTGTTTGATTTGAAAAATAAGATACATGTGGATGTTTAATACTTGTGATTAGAGTTTTGTTCAAAAACTACCACCCTAATAGTAATCCTTGCCAAGCATCAGTAACTAGAAAATTATTCACACTGTCACTTATGCTTACAGCAAAAATAAAAGAGCGGAAAAATCAAAATAAGATCTACCATTTCCCCCCTGCTGTCGATGACAGACAGCATCCCAACTGGCACATTCCCAGTCAAAAGGTCCTGGCGATCGAGGTGTGTACTGCCCCACGCAACCAAGAGGCACCTACATTTAACCCACGACTCTTTCTTTTCCTTTCACTTTAGCTGATTAATGGATCAACGCTGTAATTGATTAGTGGCAAGGTGTGAATTTAACCAGAGTTCAGCAGCAATAATGGTCTCTTGACAATAGCAGTCGGCGTAAAATGTAAAATGATAGCCTGCAGCCTGATGGCCATCAAAGGAGAGCAGCCCACATAAAGAGGCCGGCTATTCTCTGGAGCGCTGAATTTCTTTGGGCTCTTTTTTCTTGGTAATGCTGTCAGTTTAACTGACAGGAACCATTATGGACGGTGCTTGTCAGCTCACCTTCATAAAACAAGCTGTAAAACAGCAAATAACAGGCTTATATGGCTTCATTATCTGAGGCACTCTAAATCACAGTGGAGGCGCTGGATTCTCGTGTGTGTGGGTGCGTGTACCATCCCTTCAGTTCAACCCTCAACTGAGAGGGCAGACAGGGCGTTTTCAGAGAGTAAAAAGAGGGAGAGAGAGAGAGGATCAGTCTCTTCTCCAAGCGCTAATAAACCTCATCCTTTTCATCCGCTACAGCGATGAGAGAAGCCCCTCGCCATGTTCGCCAATCATTTTCCAACACTTTATTAATTAGTCCACATCCACTCGCCTATAGTTCCAAACCGATGTGATCAGGGGCATTCAATGTTAAGATAAAATGTCCTCACAGTGGGGCGCAACTTAAGTGGAGAGGAAAAGAACGAGGAGGGAGAGAGAGATTGCAAGACAAAGAGAGAAAGAGAGAGAGAAAACATTGTGCTAATAAAAGTACTGCCCCAGTGAAATTATTTAAGAGGTAACGCGACAGAACGGGGTGGTCGAGGCACAGATGGAGACTGCATCTGGGAGTAGAAACCTTTTGCCACTGCAGCACGCTTGACGAGCAATCAGTTTTATTTATTTCATGCAAATAGATCCGGGCCTTTCACTAACCTGACAGCAGGGGCTGCGAGGTGTCGGCCTGTTTGAGGCACTGAGCGTCTCTGACTGCTCGCTGAGGTGCTGCAGGGAAATACTGTGCGATAGGTGGAGGGCTGTCATCATATCAGATTTTCACTACTAGATTATTGCGGTCAAAAGAATTCAGGAAAATGGTATTAATCCCAATATCTATAGAAATTTTGGAGAAAAAAAAAAACAATAATATTTTTAGTTTTGGTTAATGTTGGAGTGTCAACCAGTCACTGAAGCTGGATTGCTTACGATATTATTTTATACGTAACATTAACATGATATCAATATTTTATTATTTTGAATAGCACGATTATACTTCCCTTCAGACCGTTTCTCTGTCGGGGGTTCCTGAAAATCTCTTAGTAAGTAATTTAGGATAATTTAGATAAACATGGATCTGGTGTTAAGCAGTTTTTTTAGTAGTACAGCTTCGATTGATTCATTAAATTGATTGAATCATTCCCTTTTTGGATTAATTCATTCTTTCTTGAGTATTCATTCATTCTTCCTTCCTTCATTTAGTTATTTACGTTCTTCCTTGATTCATTTGTTTATTAGCCCTAATATACAACATATACTAAAACAAAATGATCAGTTTGAGAAATAAAACTTTAAATTACGATGAATGCAAATAAAAAGAGAAAATAACTGGATGGGGTAAGGCAAATATTAGTAATTCTATTTCACTGACACTCAGCCGTTGCCTGAGATAAACAAGTGCAGTAATTGTTTGGCAAACAGTGTGATTTGAGCGGTGTGGTTGGGATTGTTCTAGACACAGCAGTGAGTGGAAGACAGAGAAAGAGAGAGGAGGAACAAGAGATCAGTGTGACTGTCTCTTTAAACACAGGGAGGGCTAGAGAGAGACTGTCACAGGTTGAGAGGGCTGACTGATTAGCGTTTATTTTAAACAGCAGTGCTAAGATTGACGAGTCGCTGCCAGAAGCTCTGCGTGCCTGACACTCTCTTTCTCACTCCCACACACTCAAATGAACTACAAAAGACATAAGATGACGTACATGACTTAGATGACATTTTTAAATTTTCTTCAGAAAATGTGAGCTTAAGACTCACCATCATGATGCCAAGGCATTGTTGATGGTTGACAGGGGCATCCAATGTTATATTAGGTTATTTTAAGGTTGTTAAGTGATTATTTCCTGGACCAAATAAACAATCACACCCTTGGGGTGCTTGAAATCGCATACTATATTTGTAGGTACAACATTTGAATTTAAACTTACTTCACAACTGTTAGAAAAGTATATTCTATATTGTATGAATATGGGTAGTATGAATGAAATTCGGATGCACTACATCCGCCATGTTGTTACTGTCACATGACCAACCAGCATCAGTTGCGTCACTTCACTGCCTTTCACAAATCCTCTCCCGTGGCCTCATGGGTTGTAAAGTGTCCATCAAATGCACACTTCAGAATCTCAGCGGACGTAGTAGGTCATCCGGGTACTTTTCGCCTACTGTTTTTCAAATACTATGAATTCGGACATACTAGTTTACGGCATTCTGCTAGCAAGGAAGTGATAGATATAATTCGGTTCCCTCCTTCAATGGAAGTCTATTATTTTCATAAATGATGTATCAACCAATATTCAGCCAGTATTCAAATAAAAAAAATAAATAAAGTTACCCAAAAATGATGCTACACTGTAAATCACTGCAGCCAAAAATTGTAAATATGTAAAATGTGAAAATATGCTAATTTTTTTAGGCAAAAACATTGAGAGGTGGCTCATAGCTGAAGAACTTTACTACAACTCGTTAAATTTATCACCTAGACTGAAAAAAATGCTACTAATTTTTTTTAAGATAAGTGGTCGCAAACAATTTATTTTAGCTACATTTAATTAAAAAAAATGTTGAAAGTTAGTCAAATAAATTTGTTTATTTTAATGTAGCTAAAATAAATTGATTGCAACCACTTACCTTAAAATAATTTAGTAAATTCAATGAATCATTTTTTTCAGTGTAAGAATATGTATGAATATTCAGTTTTGGTAAAAAATCATTTCGATACATCACCCATTTTTACTCATTTTATTATTTACCTGGCTGAGTCCAAGTCCAATAACTAAGAAAAGTAACAGAACACCTCATCTCAATGTGTTTGAAGTACTCATGTCCTCAGCACAAAAGCTTCAAGACAAGTTATACTCCAAAGTGTCCATTCACTAATCCAGAGTGCATTATGAATATGCAGGTGGTGTGTGCATTTAAGAATGCAACATGCACCCACACACTCTTGCATGCACCCACACACAGGTGGCTAAACAAATCTAACCTATATGTCAAAGGAAGCAAACACACACACACACACACACACACACACACACTCAATCAGCCCCAGACAGGCATTGCTTTGTCATACCTCTACTCTCGACAGGCCTTGCGATCTCCACACCACGCTCAACTCTTCTGGCTGCACTCCAAAGCACCTCAAACACACGCCTCGCTCAGTCCCTTCGCCATATGGACAGATCTGAGCCCTTTGTAGTCATCTCTCTATGGAGGGCCTACCTGACTAAAGCCCAGCGGACTGCGACCTGCAGGGATGAGCATGCCGGCGCCAGAGATTGGCTCTTAAACATGGCGTAACACTTGCCATCTGACTGCCGTAACAATCTGCACCCTTCACACACACACATATACACCAGACGGACATACCTTGACTTCTGTAGAACATTTACATTTACATTTAGTTATTTAGCAGACACTTTTATCCAAAGCAACTTACAAAAGAGGACAATAGAAGCAATCAAAAGCAACAAAAGAGCAACAACATGCAAGCGATACGACAAGTCTCGGTTAGCATAACAGTACACATAGCATTTTTTTTTTTTTTTTAAAGAAAAAAAAGTAGATAGAATAGAAAAAACAAAACTAGTGTTTTTTTAAAGAAAAAAAGTAGATAGAATAGAAAAAAGAAAGCTAGTGTTACTTTTTAAAGAAAAAGTAGCAGTTAGAGAATAAATATGATATTGATAGAGGGTCAAGGGTGTGTGTGTGTGTTTTTTTTTTTAAATAAAAAGACAGATAGATAGATAAAAACAGATTTAGAATAGAGAGTGATAGAGTTAGAGGGTCAAATAAAGATGGAAGAGATGTGTTTTTAGCCGTTTCTTGAAGAAGGCTAAGGATTCAGCTGCTCGGATTGAGTTGGGCAGGTCATTCCACCAGGTGGGAACAGTGAATGAAAAAGTCTGTGAAAGTGATTTTGTGCCTTTTTGGGATGGCACAATAATGCGTCGTTCACTTGCAGAACGCAAGCTTCTAGAGGGCACATAGGTCTGAAGTACTGAATTTAGGTAAAGGGGTGCAGAGCCAGAGGTGGTTTTGTAGGCAAACATTAATGCCTTGAATTTTATGCGAGCAGCTACTGGTAGCCAGTGCAAATTGATGAACAGAGGTGTGACGTGCGTTCTTTTCGGTTCATTAAAGATTAATCTTGCAGCGGCATTTTGGATTAATTGTAGAGGTTTAATGGAATTGGCTGGAAGACCTGCCAAGACAGCATTGCAATAGTCAAGTCTGGACAGAACAAGAGCTTGAACAAGGAGTTGTGTTGCATGTTCCGAAGATCTTCCTAATATTGTTTAAAGCAAATCTGCAGGACCGAGCAGTTTTAGCAATGTGGTCTGAGAAATTCAGCTTATCATCAATCACAGCTCCAAGGTTTCTGGCTGTTTTTGAAGGAGTTATGATTGAAGGTGACGGTCCTTCATCCAGCAAGAAATGTCTGTTAGACATTCTGAGATGCGAGCAGCTATCGTCGGATCATCAGGATGGAATGAGAGGTAGAGTTGAGTGTCATCAGCATGGCAGTGATACGAAAAGCCATGTTTCTGAATGACAGAACCTAGTGATGTCATGTAGACAGAGAAGTGGTCCAAGAACTGAACCCTGAGGCACCCCAGTAGCTAGATGTTGCGACTTGGATACCTCACCTCTCCAAGATACCTTGAAGGACCTATCTGAGAGGTAAGACTCAAACCACTGGAGTGCGGTTCCTGAGATGCCCTTTCTCAATCGGGTTGACAGGAGGATCTGGTGGTTGACCGTATCAAAAGCAGCGGACAGATCCAGCAAGATAAGTAATGAAGACTTGGAAGCTGCTCTGGCAAGTCTTAGGGCTTCAACAACTGAGAGCAAGGCAGTTTCGGTCAAACGTCCACTTCTGAAGCCAGATTGGTTGCTGTCCAGGAGGTTGTTCTGTGTGAGAAAGGCAGAGACTTGGTTGAACACAACTCGTTCAAGTGTTTTTGCAATGAAAGATAGAAGGGAAACCGGTCTATAGTTCCCTAAAAGAGGTGGGTTAAGAGTGGGTTTCTTAAGAAGTGGGGTTATACGAGCCTGTTTAAATGCTGAGGGAAAAACTCCAGTGTGAAGGGATGTTAACGATGTGAGTGAGTGCAGGTACAACTGCAGGAGAAATAGCTTGAAGGAGATGAGATGGAATAGGATCAAGCGGACAAGTAGTAGGATAACTGGAAAGTATGAGTTTAGAGACTTCTGCCTCAGAGAGTGGAGAGAAGGATGTGAACGAGTGTATGTTTGCTGGTAAGATGTATTTGACAGTTTGAGGTGTGGAGAATTGTGCAGTGAGGTTTGTAATTTTATTAATGAAGAATGTGGAAAGGCCGTCAACTGTTAGAGTTGATGAAGGAGGGGGAGGAGGAGGACAAAGGAGGGAGGAAAATGTTTTAAAGAGCATACGAGAGTTAGGCGAATTGTTAATTTTGTTGTGATAGTATGTCCTTTTAGCAGTGAAGACATTAGCAGAGAAGTCAGAGAGGAGTGATCAATATAAATTAATAATAATAATAATAATAATAATAATATAAATTAGAAACAATAGAAATAGTTTCTTTCACATTCTTTTTTTCCCAATTTTTCAACCTTTTTTTGTTTAAATTGAATATATTTTGAAACAAATAATATTAAATATATGCTATAAAAAGGTGCAATGAAAGCCCTGACTCGTGACAAAAACAATTTTCATAAATATATATATATATTTTTTATTATTTACTCACCCTCTTCTCATTTTCTTTGATAGAATACATACAGAAGATATTTTGAAGAATGTTCAAGCTGCTCTTTTCCTTAAAACGAAAGCATCCAGAATCTATAGGCTGTTAAGCTCCAAAAAGGACAAAAAGCTCTATAAAAAATACCATAAATGTAGCCAATGCAACTCAGGCACCAGAAGATTCCACATCCTCTACTAGTTTTATGTGAGAAAAACTTGAATTTGTGATTCACTACATATGCCATAATGGTTATAAGAGTTCAATGCCGTTAAACCTTGATGTGCCAGGTTTGGAACATCAATATGCACAATAGTTATTTGAGAAAGCCATAATTCTTTAACATAAAGTGGCGTAAAATTTAGACTATTCATCACATAAACTTACCGTATGGCTTAAGAAGATATGGAATATAGTACACAAGTTTGAGGAACTACTTTAAAGGTGCTATCTTGTCCTTTTTGAGCACCCTTGGACCCCTGTAAGTTCAATGAAAGGACAAGAGCAGCGTAAAGATTTTTCTATATTTTCTTTGTTTCACAAAAGATAGGAAGTCATACATTTTTGGAATGACATGAAGGTGAGTAAACAATGACAATTTTTATTTTTGAGAGACTATTCCTTTAACTCTTACATTAAGACGTCAGGATGCTTACACAATGATTGTGGGGCACAGCCCATAGCAGCGTGTGTGTGTGTGTGTGTGCAGGGGAAAGATGGATGGTCTAGCTGCACCACAGGTGGCTGAGGCCCAGCGCAGGGAGGATACGGGTCAGAAAGACCCGTCTCCACTCTCCAGCTTTGTGGATATGAAGGCAGCCCATGTGTCTCTTTGAACAGAACAACTAAACACAGAACAAATAGTGAGAATTCATAGACTGAGAAAGAACCAGGTAAGATCTTCCCATACCACCCATCTGTCCAGCAGCCTGGAGCTGATATGATGGGCAGCTGCGTTTTGTACATACCCAGACCAAACAAATGGCACTGGAATGACTCTGAATTCAGTTCATTTCTGCATTTTAATGTCAGAGATGGAGAATGGAAAATATTTATTTTTATTGTATATTATAATATTGACATATATTCTGCTCTACAGTATTTTCAATATATAAACTCTTAATGACTATTATTTAACATTTAATGTGTATCATGCTTCAAAGTGAATAAAAAATCCATATGTTCCTTAATTACTATTAATAAATGGATAACAAATTAGGATATATACATTTGTTTATGCAAATTCAAATGTAAATAATGCCTTTTGGATTAGGGTTAGCTGTTAATGGCTAATTACTTTATCCATAGAAATCCCAACCTTTTTTTTTATTTCAGGTATAAGTATTGGTTTTAATATTTAAAAAGTACTGGATCTAAAATAAAACGAGTGGAATTAGCCATCCCTACTATAAAACTGTTTACTCTGTTGCAAATCTATCCAAAACACTTCCTCTGAAGCTGCCCAACACAAGCCTGATTAGTTTACCTCGCCCTCAAGTGGTAGGACCTGGTAGAGCATGTGCTTCTGCAGCATCTCCTGTGTGTGCTTTTGAAAACTTGGGAAATCATGACTGATTTTGGTTAGGCTGATCTACCGAGAGTGACTGACAAATTAAAAAAGAAATTATATGTGTTTATGGAAAGGAAAAGGAGACAAATATTTTGAATCACATTTCCCAGAGCACAAATTACCCTGATAAACTCACATATGCTTGAGTTGGTGGTTAGACACGGAACAAATGAGAGGTGCCTCTTTCACGGGTGTCCCCCTCTCCTCTAAAACACCCTGAACCCAGAAAAGACAAAGAAACGGGCACTGCCATTACTTAACAAAGAGGCTGTGACACTCGTGCTGACCTTGGGTCAGTGAAACCTGTCATGAACCGTGTGCATTTACAGCACTATTAGACATTTAAGCAGGATTCAGACTCTCTCAGGCATGAATGTTTCCACCAGACCTGCACTAATAGCATCTAAACAGCTAATATCAACAGGACGGCCATTCAAATGCTGCACGCATGACTGACGTTTAGCTAGAGCTCTGTATCTAGCCAGATACCAGCGCAAATGTGTAAGTGTTACCGGTGACACGTGGATGAAATGGGAAAAAACATTTAATATAAACAGTCATGACCAAAAATATCGGCACCCTTGGTAAATATGATCAAAGAAGGCTGTGAAAATTAATCTGTATTGTTAATCCTTTTGATCTTTTATTTAAAAAATTCACAAAAATCTAACCTTTCATTGGATAATAAGAATTTAAAATGGGGGGAAATATCATTATGAAATAAATGTTTTTCTCTAATACACGTTGGACACAATTATTGGTACCCCTAGAAATTCTTATGAGTAAAATATCTCTGAAGTATATTCGCATTCATATTCACAATTTTGAGCACTCCAGGGTGATTATGAACATGAAATTATCCAGCCATGGCTTCCTGTTTCACAGAAATATAAATAGGAGGGAAAACAAAGCCCAAATTCCCTTAATCATCCATCACAATGAGAAAAACCAAAGAATATATTTCTGATGTGCAGCAAAAGATAATTGAGCTTCACAAATTAGTGAAGTGGCTTTAAGAAAAGAGCTAGAGCAGTGAAAATTCCCATTTCCACCATCAGGGCAATAATTAAGAATTTCCAATCAACATAAAATGTTACAAAACTGCCTGGAAGAGGATGTGTGTCTATATCGTCCTAAGGCATGGTAAGAAGGAGAGATTGAGTGGCTAAAGACTCTCCAAGGACCAGAGTAGTTTGGGAGGGTTTCAAGAAAAATTCTCCTAGCTCATCCAAAAACAAACTCCAGCATATTCAGTTATCAGACACGACTGTAACTTCAAATGAGACTGGCTTCTATGGTCAGATGAAACTACAAAATGAGCTTTTTAGCCGCAAACACTCAAGATGGGTTTGGTGAACACAGGGATAAAAAGTACCCCATGTGTACAATGAAATATACTGCTGTATTTTTGATATTGTGGGCCTATTTCTGCTGGAGGTCCTGGACATCTTGTTTAGACACATGGCATCATGGATTCTATCAAATACCAACAGATGAAAAAAATCAGTAAGTGACTGACTCTGTTAGAAAACTTATAATGGGCCAAGTTTGGATCTTCCAACCGTACAATAATCCAAACACAAACCTCAAAAACAACACAAAAATGGGCCACTGAGCTGAGCACAAAAGCAAGCTTCTTCTATGGCCATACCAGACCTCTGACCTTAACCCTTTAGAAAATGAGTGGGGTGAACTGAAGAGAAGAAGCACCAACATGGATCTGTGAATCTGAAGGGTCTGGAGTGATTCTGGATGAAGGAATGGTCTCTGATCTCTTGCCAGGTGTTCTCTAACCTCATCAGGCATTATAGGAGAAAATTTAGAGCTGTTAAACTGGCAAATGGAGGTTTCAAAAAGTATTGAATAAAAGGGTGCCATTAATTGTGGCCAATGTGTATTAGAGAAAAACATTTATTTCATAATGATATTCCCCCCTATTTTAAATTCTTATTATCCAATGAAAGGTTAGATTTTTGTGAATTTTTTAAATAAAAGATCAAAAGAATTAACAATGCAGATTAATTTTCACAGCCTTCTTTGATCATATTTACCAAGGGTGCTGATATTTTAAGCCATGACTGCATGTATAGTTCATAATAAGAGCGTTAATACAAAAATCTGGTTAAGTAAATAAAGAACAATCTGTTTTTGAGGCTGTTGTGGTCCATGCGTGTGTGTGTGACCCAGAAGCCTATGTGACTGAACACCCCTCCCTTCAGCCCAGTCCAGATCCTTTAATTAATACTGGCTTAGACCCGATTGCTTCTGACACTACAGGGAGTTTCCTGAAGCCCAACCTACTTCTGTTCCACAACACAGTGACCAATTCCACAGAGGCCGCCCACCTCCACTCACACACAAGACCTTGTGATGACAGTAATTAAAATCCAACCATATTCTAGTTAAGAATTCCCTCAAATAACAGGCTTTGGTCCTTGCGGTCCATCTCAAGCAGGCAAAATAACGAGGTTCTGCCGTTAGGCTCTTAATGATGCTCGGCTCATTCTGAACTAGTGTTACCCAACAATCAAATAACAAACCCCACGGATTAGACTGGGCCTGAATTGTGGTCTATGGTCATAACACAGCTGAAAACTTACTTTCCTCTATCATTTAATTATCTGGCTTCCAGTAAAAACCACCTAAACACTAGCACTAGGAGAAGCAAATTCAGATAACTAACATTTATCACTGCCACATTTTCACCCAGCGTAGTGCAGGAGGAGGAGTGGAGCATGTAAGTTCCAGAACGTGGGGTCAGGTATCCAGCATTGCCCTGTTGGGAATCGCTCGGACAGATCTGCGGTATGCTAAATATATTACATCAGACGGCTTCGGGAACATTCATTATGAGCATTGTAACTTCTCAAAACTGAGGGCTTATTTAAATGCATTTACGATACCAAATTTCAGCTCAAAATGCTAAACAGGCATGCTGCTGTGCATTTCTCGAAAGTAAATACCGGGTTTCGTTTAATTAGCGTGACAGTGGAAACATGACTGAAGGCTACGGCTATAATCCAACATTCCAAACCACTGAATACAGTATTAACATACAGAATCTAATGGAATCTGGAATACAAATGCGGAGCGGAGGGCAGCAGGGAATAAAAAGAGCGAACGTGGAAAGGCAGAGTGGAGGTGGGAGGGTGGAAAGGGCAGTGTGTTTGTTTTCTTGCCTCTGGCTAATGAATTTACTAAACTGCCGGGTGGATGCAAATGGCAGAGCAGGCGCCTCGACTCTGCAGACAGCAAACTTCACAGCATCTGTAGAAACGCCGCAGTAAATCCCGAAGGCCTACATCAGTGTGTAAGCAAAGGGGGCAGGGGGGATAAACAACCCTTCATCCTAAGGAGAAAGGCATACAGTTAAACAACTCTTTAAAAGAGACGGTCAACAGATTAGCGCTAAGTGGAGTGCCACAGATTGAGTTTGTCTCACTAAATGACAGTTGAAGATTGAAGATCCTTGAAGATCCTCAATGTAGTTTGCTAGTTTTTATTAGTAGCTTGTAGTTTCACTAACAACCCTTTCTAAAAAGTGACTCGACTCTTTAAAAAGCTTGAATGACATATTTTATTCTATGTAACACAACTACTTGTTGAGATTCATTGTTAGTGGATTTCAAAAACAGAACAGTTGCTGCAGGAAAAAATGTATATAAATTAGTAACTGGTACTTTTAGTTTAATTAGCTATCCCTTGTTCCTGGCAGTCAGTTCATTCGCTGATAAGTTCAGCAAAATTAATTCTCACATCTCGCTGAATAAAATCTGGATAATCAGTATGATGAAGGAAGGGAGGGAGGGAGGGTGGGAGGTGGTGGTGGAAAGGGAGGAATGGAAGCTGTTGTGCTTGGCCATGGGCCGCATCCAACCACCACCCTTCCTTGCCAGCTCCACCTGGACAACATTTTCGCCACCTGATACACATCAATACGGAAAATACACGTCACACTTTTAGAGCAGGTCGCTACATGAGCTGAGAAAGCATGGTGTCTTGGGATGAGAATGGACTTTATAAATTAGCATTGGCTGGGGTGATTTTGCAAAGCCCGGAGCATCTTTTACTTGAACTGGAGATTTTTCACCTCCAGCTGACATAACTACTGACAGCATGGCTCATGACTCAGAGGAAATTATTTGAAAAGGTTCCATGTGATATTTCAGAAGCTTTCCTGTACAGGCGGCACATTGGTGTGCTAATGATGGAAACTTCAGCAGACTGACACCCAGGTCAGGCAGGATGGCACCAAACACATGCTATTTTGTTTGGATAATGGTGCCATTTTCAAAACAACTCGCCTAAGCGTGGCGTCAATTGATAACATTTATCTTCCTGTTTGTGCTTTGACAGGACTCCAAAAATAGACACAACTGCATCACCCCGCACATTACATACACAAATCAAACTTAAAAAGTATTCACCGCCCGAGTTGGAGTCCGATTATAACTGAGCCCTTACTACTGAGCGACTCTAATGAAGTCCGTCTGCGCCTCCTTAACCCGAGTTAAAGGAGGAGTAGCGAACTGGTTTCAATTTAGACTTGTAAGGGGCAGAAGCTTTCCAAAATCCCAGGCCTCATGACTTCCTTCCGTGGATGTAGAGGAATGCTGTCTGGCTTTATGCACTGCTGTAGGACTACAATAAAGCTAGAGGAAAGGAGGTGAGTCAGGGGCATGTTTTTACCCCTTCTATGCCCCACTTTACCTTCATCTGTAAGAGCTACATAAGCCTGGGAAAAATCTAACCAGGCATTGAGGGAAGTTGAACCAAAAAAAAAAAAAAAATGAAATAAAAATAAACAAATAAACAAAATGTAATCTTTTTTTCTTATTTTACCCCCAGACAAATCTCTTATGATAAACTAGCATATGATAAAGTATAATGGTTTAATAATAATACTAATAAAAATAGGTTAATTATAGTAAAATGTCAACACTAAAAATTAAAAACCTTTTTCAGTTCTAATCTCAAAGTATAACCCAACTAAAATCCGTCAAGGAAATAAAAATAAAATAATTAAAATACAAACACATCTTAACAGTAAAAGTTGCATGCCATAGTAAAATTAACATTAACTAAAAAGTGACCTGCCTATGGAAAAAAAAAAAGTGAAAAACGCAAAATGTAAAAACCTTGCTCAAAGCAAGCTCGCCGTAGCCTGTATCAAACACACAGTGGTTAAAGCAGTCGAACAAGAAGTCCCTTTTCTGACCACGGCTGTATCCTGTATTTTCCAATTATCACCTTTTACAGGCCAGCTGGGTGCATTCCAAACCATCAGGGGGCAATTCCATTTGCATTGCTCTGAGACAAAGTCATGCTCAAGTACGCTCGTAGTAAAGTTCATTACGAGTGGAGAGACACCATCATTGCTTTCATTATTTTGGGAACAGGTTTCCTCATTTTCTGATCCCGGGCCCACGTTATTGATCCAATTTTTCGCGCTCTCTCAGCTATGACACCAATCAGAATCTGCACAAAATCAAAGCGCGCAACGCGAGCCACAGGGAAATACACTTCATTATAGAAGAGAAGATTGTCAGTAAGGATAAACTGGGCAGTTTGTTTTTATCTCCATGTTAGTTTTTCCTCTGCCCTTTAGTCTTTATTATCTCTATAATAGGCTGTCTGGACTGAATCAGTGATTATATTTGTACTTTGTACATTCAAACAGCTTTTCTACAGCTTTCTTTTTCTGAGTCTTTTACTCTGGGTCAGTGGTGCGTTTCACTCTTTCTCCTTAATGCAGCATCATTTATTAAAAAAAAAAAAAAAAAATTTAACTTTAGATAGACCCCAGTTCACTAGGCCCACAATAAAAATGCTATGCTACATTTGGCCTGACAACATTGTCAGTATTTTTACAGCTTATAGTGCTGTGCTCGCACATATGGCACTAAAGATGTCGGGACGGGAGTGTAGCGGGGAAAGAAAAGACAACAGGGATACAAAAACGGCATCATGATGACTCTAGGTGGACATAATGGCAGAACAAACATGGTGTAACAAGAAAAAGAAGCAAACAATGGGCACCCGTTCTCTCTGGTGGAGATATATCTAAATCAGTAAGCTACTGTGTGAATGGAGGTGGGAGAACGGGGGGGACGAAGTACAAAGGCCCGCATTGAGCTTTCGCAGTGTTGTGGCCCCTGATCTGTCCAGACAGAGCAAAGGGGGCGAGGTGTGAAGGAGGAGAGAGAAGAGGGCCTCTTGGGACATGCACCCACCTCCACACCGGCAGCCTCTTAATGTGCTGTGTCTAATGCGCCTATTTAGGTTTTGGGGTGCAACAGTGCACAGACTCAGGTTTTTGGGCGGCCTCGGGGCGAGGAGCATGGCTATCACCTATCCCAACAGCTGGGGCTCAGGAGGGTAAACAAAGGCCTGTAGGAAGTAGCGAATGGCTGCGGCTGGGTCTAAAAGGCATGGCGATGTGTCTGAGAGATGTTTACCGTGGTCTGACTATCAGCAGCACGAGATGGATATCCAACGCCCTGGAAAACAGTCGCAAAACCCCCAAAAGGGAAACCAGACATTCGACAGAATCAAAAAGACACACTGCAACAGGTTTTCCCAGTAATTGTGAATACAAACAGTCCGTTCCAAACACAAGAAAGACCCCCAAATGTTATTTTGTTCCATTTCATATTTAGTGTCCAGTTGCCTTAATTTGCAATCTTGTGATGGGCTCATTGTCAAATGGACAGATCAAAGCCGTGCCAACTGGACTAAGGGGGGTTTGTGGGGACAAGCCAGCACCGGAATTAAAGGGAAAAGGCCTCAAAAGGCTGTTCCTCTAAAGGCTTTGGTGCCATTCCCAGGTCGTCACTTTCGAATGACCTGGTCTGTAATTCACACGTCTTCATAATCACGGCCCTTCGTGTTGACTGAATACAAATCCACGCGGATCAGACAAATAAAAGGGCTTTGCTTTTTAAAAGGCTGGCCATGCCACCACCAATTTCAGCCTATCTGTTTGTTGGGCCGCTCGGGAAGGTTAAACCGTTTAGAGGACCTTTTCAGCTAAACAAACCGTTCCCCCTCAACCCTTTCAGACACGAGCAAAGAAAAAAATGCCGTGGGCAAATTCATGAGGCTGCTTTTCTTTGTTCGGAAGTAACTACAAACAAAGAGATTGTGTCATAGATACACCAAACAATACCAGTCACAAACATTTTTTTCCTCTGGTAAAATGAGTATTCCAAGCGCAGCAAAAAAAAAAAAAAAAAAAAGCCACAAATGTACAGAGACACCCTCACCTGTTAGAGTATTTAGCAGCTGGGGCAGATTCTGATAAAGAACGCTCTTCTGGGGACATTTACAAAGGTGTTAAAATAATTCACTTTGTGCTCTCACGGAAGCAAAATCAGAGAATAATTAGCCTAGCTGTTTGTTGGCACATCAGCTATTAGGTGATAATTAGTTCAGAAGCGAAGCATTTGAAGGGGGCTGATTGATCTACGTACTAGTTCCCAAATGAACCTCTACGTTTTGTATAACCATTAAACCTTCGCTTAGACATGCATCTCTCAATTCACCAAGAGTTAAATATTTTTGACCCAAAGCCCACCATTCAAGAGGTGAAGAAATGAAAGGATCCGTACCACCAAAAACCTTTCCTAACTCCTGAATTACAGTGATGACAAAGTGCAAAAATTGGGTATGCAACATATGGATTGTATAATTCAACATATGGAACACAACATACAGGTGTTGATTGACGGATATATTATGTGGCATCCACAATAACCCCCATAGATATGACAGATATCTTCATCTCCACCAATGAAAACATTAAAAAGTTTTTGCAATATGCACCACACAAAAATATCTATTGGATTTTTATACAAAACCATAGATTTCCTTTCCAAACGTTACATGATTACAGAGTGAAAAATAGTGTAAAAATGTTCTGGTACAGAGTTTTACCAAATTTAGCCTCATAGTACCTGTAAAAATAGGTTGTTGTGTGCTTGTGACATAAACATTCATAATTTGAGTTTAACGTTTGCAAAAATAAAAAAAAAGGACTTCCCGTTCACACTCTAGTGTCCCAGAAACAGGTTTACATAAAAAAACAGCATTTCATAAAAAACAAAACAAAAAAAAAAACAATCTAATCAAAGACTTAGCATGCATTAACTACAGTGTACTCTGAGTACTACTTAAAACGCTAAATAGTGCACAACACTATCACATTCCCATTGACAACCTGGTTGTCCTTTAAGGTCTCTTCTTAAACACCTTAAATGCATGAGGCTTCCCTGCTATTTAAAGGAACGTATGGCATGATAACACAGTTCAGAAAAAGTGCAGCCAAGAGTTGTTGTCCTCTTCCCGACCCAAGCCCCGAACGGTCAGGGAAAAGATTAAACAGACAACAAGGTCTGGAGAAAAAAAACACAGCTTATACCTCACGGTCACACCTCATCCCAGGGGTCAGCCTCGGGCCAGTGCGTGTTACAGTGCTACACGCGATACTGTATCGCAGCTTTCTCAGCACCTTAACAACACGATGATCCCGTGATTAAGACTGACATGAGCTAAGCCCTGCCTGACACAGTCATCGCGCCGTTACCATGACACCTCGGCGCTGACACCAGCTGTGTGCAACGGGAAACAGGTCTCCAGTCGCTTTAGCAATGTAAACATGCGGTCGCAACTAAACGAGCTGCAGTCTATGTAGATTGTGGTTAAATCAGAATGGCATGCAAGGGTAACTAGTCATCAGTGGAACTGAAGACTTACTCTGGTTCAATCTCAATCATCAGCATTTATGGCATAATGTTATAAAAAGAAAAAATATAAATTATTTCAACTTGTACCCACTTGGGTTACAGTGAGGCACTTATTAGAGTGGAAGTAAATGGTGCCAATTTGTAAATGTTGCAATGCTTGCTGTTTCAACAGCATAGCCACCAGTACAGTACAGTAGTGATTTTAGTGTGGAAGAAAATAAATATTATTTACTTGTTTTACAACTTTGTCGCTATGACGAAGCAACTGCCATAAACTCTAAAACAACAGTAAAACTGATTTAAACAGCTTTTCAAATAACTAACTAAACTAACTAAAAACTAAACTAAAAACTAACTAAATAAGATTTAACAGAAAAATTAATGTACTTTTTTTTTTTAAATCCAAATTTTCCAAAGATTGGCCCTATTCACTTCCATTGCAAGTGCTGCAATGTGACCTCGATTTTTGTTACAAGTTACAATTAATTTAATCAATAATAATGCTTTCGATTAATGCAATTGAGTTTGTCGATTGAGCTTGACTTGTATTGAACCCTGAATATTTCTTTAAGGATATGATTAGGCCCCCGGTTTTAACTGCATCTGACGGGCAAGTCGTCCACCCCCCAGTTTACAGCCAAGACTGACCTCCTGTATTCCTGTAAATAAGTGACGTGGCTTTAACAGTGCCCAGATCCAGCCATGGGAAAAGGTTTCCAGCCTCATCAGTCCTTCTCATAACAAAAGAACCACATTTCACTGCACCTCTACAAACAAAGTGCTTTGGCTTGTTCCCAATAAGGAACTAAACTGCGGAGAATGGGACACTACCTTCACAAGTGACCCTTAAACTTAGGGTAAACCTTGTGGCGTCACAACAAAGCTACACTGCACCTTTTCACGTTAGAAAAGTGCAGACAGCTTTTGACAGTTGCTCCCAGTTTCAAGGTAAAAAAAAAACAAAAAAAAAAAAAAAGTGCCATCATAAAGCGAGGTCTAGGAAACAGGATAAGCACTCCAGCCAAGACTATAAAACGCTCACTGGGAACTTGAAAGCCACGCAGGCAAAGTTGAGGGCTGCCATCTGGAAACAATAAACAAACAAAAACTAACCAAACAATATTGCGTGTACTCAGGAGGCACTAACTGTAACTGAACCGAAGGCAGCTGAGCCTGGAAACTAGCATCTTAAGGGGGTCAGTGATGCGGACAGACACGTCCTACGAGCACAGATTTTTCTCTGGAGTGTGATGAGGTGTAGGGGGGGGGAGGACGGTCTTTGGCTCGGTCCAGCTCCTGTTTGTGGCAGGATCTTGGCCTTGTTCTAATGAGCTGCAGCACTAGCAGGGCAGCGTCGGCCCTTATTCCCAGTGATGTGAACAGGCGCCCATCACGCTCCCCATTAAGAGGCGTAAGTAAACGGTCTCGCTTGCCTGCGTGCTCCCACCTCCAAAGGCCGTACCGGATCACCCCTCTGGGAACGGGACAGGATACATGGAACGAGATTTTCAGGAGCAGGCGTTCTACATAGAGAGCACCCGGAAGGGCAGGAGGGGTCAGAGTGGAGTAAACTCTAGTTATGATATTTAATAATCAAAAAGCTTTCAGAGTACAAAGATCTTTTGCAAGGCCTAGGGATCTTTTATGATGTTTGGCTTATCATCCAATAGTCTATCAGTCAATTAGTTACTATTGGTTGAATAGTTAATATAAGAATAAGTAAGCTGGTCAACTTAATTAATTGTGTATGACAATCGTTAGAGTAGTGCCATCCCTAGTATATGTATCATGGATAAATTTTTAATGAATTAATGAATTTATTTATTTATTTGTTTTGCATGCTGTACTGAAAACTTGCGTTTTTAAAATTTATTCCCTTTAAAATACATGCAGGTGCACATTTTCAGCCATTGCATCAAATCTTGCACTGTTTTTTGTTTTGTTTTGTTTTGTTTTTAGAGCGCCGCCATTCTGAAGATGTAGTTTCAACTTAAAAACAGTCTAACTTTGAGACCCATTCTGTTTCCCATTCCGATATAGGTCAGGTGAACCTGACCCATCTAATTATACAGGGTTTCCTTCCAACAGGTGAACTAGCTTTTTAGGCAACCTGCTGACTAGTCTATTTTAAAGATACATAATTTTGCACATTCCTAGCTGTTCCAAATCCTCTTGAGGTACATAGTTGCTGACATTGGGACAAACTACTTTCTAGCCTAAAGGTGAAGCTTAAAGACACAAAAAGCATGAGAAGCAATAGGAAAGAGGAAGTAAGGCGTAATCATTGCAGGGGTGATATCCATAATTAGTAGGTTTTTTTCAGATTTGTCGTGCTCCTAACACATGTCTGCCGAAAGCAGAGAAAACTGATTAACTTCCTCCAAATCTCACAGATGTGTGAATACCTGAAAAAAATATCAGGTTCAGCCAAACCTTGAAAATTAAATAGGAGAGACAGTATTGCATTCATAGCAAAAAGTACTACTCTGTAAATTGAAACTGGCATGAGTACTTTTATTTAAAAAGCTTTTTAGAATTTGTAACTTTTTTCTTTAAGTATATTTTTCTTTTTAAAACAAAATCATATCACATTAAAAAATGTGTTTTCTATATAAAAAATACCTCTTTGCTTTTTTAACCTACATAGACTACTTGATTTTTTTTAAATTAAACAGACAAGTTGGAAAAATGAATTACTAGTGTGTCTATATGCATGCATGTTTTAAATTCACTTTATGGCAGAATAGCATTTCTGTAAATCTGACAACAGCTGTGTTACTTTCATCTGATGAAACAGTGTTAAATAGAGATGATTCCCTGAGGAAAAAAAGAGAAATTCACAGGCAGGAGCTTTGTTCTCCACAAAACACAAATCCAGAGCATTAAAAGCCTATTATGAAAAGAGAAGTCCAATAACCTAAATTTGACATTTAACAGTTACTATAAAATTAACATTGAATCACTTATTCAAATCCATAAACATACTCCCACAGCAACATGAGCCAAATGCTCAATTTGGGATTGCAATAGTTCATCCAAAGCAGTGGGAAAAGAGCCTTAAACCAATATGAAAATTACAAAAGCATTTATAGAAACTACAACTGGTCCAAAGCACTTTGAAACACTGTGAGAGTATACGGCTTGCCCGGGTTGTAAATAAGCTACAGACACTCTTCTAATATCAGAGCCATATAAGAGCGGACAAGCAGGCAATATGCAGGATCCCCAGCGCCACCTATCTTCCAAAAACCGTTGATGTGCTCATTTCCAAAGCTTATGAGAAACGGTGGAATGTTAGCTGGCTTGGTGGAGTCTCACAGACACGGAGAAAAGGAGCCCAGCCCAACCTCAGGGCTCCTATCTCCCCATTTCCATGTGCTGCACCATGGGAAATCTGCTCCTATTATTATTTCTCCTCTTATTGCTTATGTTCTTTTAATATTTCATTCAGTCATTAAAAAGGGATGGATATGATTTCATTGCACGCTTCATCGCCGGAGACTAATTTCACTGTAAGTGCTGTTTGCTCTGGCCTTTAAATTAGAACTTAAGATCCGTGTTTCTACATTAGAAAAAAATTAGCAGCCTCTAGTGATTTAGGAAGTGGAGAGACAGTAGATTTAGTGAGGTTGGCATATCAGCCACATGCGCTTATTCAAATATATGAAATATGTATTTGTAAAAAAACAAAAATAGTGGTTGTATGGTTGTACACTATGCAGGATCATATTTGTAGGACAAGACTAGAGTTTAACTCAAAATAATTAGCAATATTAAATAAAAGGAATAAAAAATAACTGTGTAGCACACCTATCTATTTTTTTATTATCAATAGATTGTGTGCATGTGTGTGTGTGTGTGTGTCCTTGTTGTCATAATTATAATTGTTGTCATAATTATAATTGTTGTCATAATGTTATAATTGCTATTTTATTAAATATTCTAAGATTCTAAGAATCTCTAATAATACATAATACAATAATTTATTTTTAATTTATATTTATAGAAAATGCTTTATTTTTAATCCAACAAAAATATATACTGAGAAACAAGTAAGGAATACAACTGTATTCTTGTCAATAAAATGGTAAGTTGAAACTTTTCATTGAATTGCAGGCCCAGCATTGCCTACCTGGAGTGTGACCAAAGGGCAATAATCAAACGTTGCAAACACTGACACCATGGGGACTGAGAGAGAACTGCTGCCACAAAGCTGAGCATCTAAATCACTATAAAAATTCCTTCAGCTGCCTGCTGTAAACTCAGCACTAAAGTTAATATTTATGATGTATAAGACAGAAAATGCGTGTTGATTACGGCTGATCTTGGCACAGCATGGCCTTCCCAGCAGAGGCTGGCCAGTCCAGGTGTCTCTCCAGAGCTCTGCCTGGAGTATGATGAACTAAGCGTGGCAGACACTGTGGCAGGAGATCATGCAAGCCAACACACACACCTCACACTGCAGCCAGTTCACCTGATGCAAGCAGTGACTCAGTGGTTTCTCCATAAACGTTTTCTCAGAATTGGTCCGTTCTGTTGAGTCACGCACACAACGAAGCATGTTTATCAAAAACAGCCGCCCGATGTAACACCTTATTGTTTTGTTATAAATATTACACTGTTCTTGGAGCTGTGTAATATTTGTATTTTTAAAAGAGAAAAAAAATACTGCAAATCACTCAGAAATGAAGGTACAGTAGCTTTTAAAAGGTAATATAATATGTACAATTTAGGTACCAATATGTACACTTTAGGGGTAAATAAGTACAAAAATGTACTTTTTTAAAAAATGAGGTAGTGTATTAACTGGGAGAAAAGGCATGAATATTATTATTAAATATGCGTCTAAACGTCAAACAAAGCACATTTAAATTTTATCTAACTTGCTCCACAGTATAATTTTGTGCCACTCTCACATTCAAACTCGTGTGAATCAAAGGCAAAGTTTCAACATCCCATCGCTGTTATGTCTGAAAACAGCCAATATTCCCAAAACTGTTCATTCAATCCGAGCACAAGCTCGATCTGTGAACCGCACGAGTCCAGGGGTCTGGCTCTAGAACAAGATTCTATTGTTGCATTGTTCACACATTCCTGAAAGGCCATGTTTATACAGATGCGAGTCCAGGGTCTATCTGAGGAGCCGCTCTCTGGCCGAGACCCTCCGTTGATCAAAGCTTTTAATGCAAAAGCAGAGGCACTTGTTTGGGTCGGTGGGGACTCGAAGAACAAATCTCCATCTGTTGGCCGTATGGACCTTCTCAGTGACCTCCGGGACAAGAACGCTTCGAACTGCCATCCCTCTAACATTCAGTTTACTCAGCTGGCTCCCAATCCTGTTACCTCCCTTTTGTTTTTGCCCCAGAACATGTGTTAAGTTAATGCTCTGTAACAAATTTCAAAGGCCCAATTTAGGGGGGGGTCAACAACAGGTAATAGACCGATACAATGACGTACTGATCTGAAATGTGAGAGCAAGACGGACACAAAACCGATATCTGTTTTTTTTGGTTATGTGAAGAGCAAAGACATATAAACACAACCTCACACACTTTACGAGGGAGCGCCATTGAATCCAGCTAACTTATTTCACACTAAAACAACCTCAGGCTTGCTTTGATCACACTGGGTCAGCCGGCCAAACTCACATTTCGGTTACTCGGTTCAGGCCGTATTCTGTAAGATGATTGGTTACAGTGAGGCTTGGGTTTTGTTTTGTAATTGGATTAAGGCCACACACCTCTGCTCCTGTTACCGGCACCAATCAATGTGGAAATGAGTTGTCAACACATCACTATTTACTCAGCACTCATTTATTTTTCTATGGGATGCCAAAGGCTGCACCTACCCTAAAAGGCACCAGATGAGGGGGGATCAGCGGCTTTGAACATTTAAAATGATCTGTCCTGTCGACTTTGTTCGGAAATGTCACAGTCCTTCCACACACACAAGGAATATTAGAACAGGAAACAACAACAACCCTAATTTATCCCTTTCATGCACTGCCGACGCAGTTGATATAAAATTCAAACGTGGACCGTATACTTGATTCAGTAGTTTAAAAGCAAATAATATGAACAATTAATTTGATGGTGACGGGCACAGTGGGATATTTTGGGGCACGCATTTAGCATTTAGAACAAGGTTCATCGTTACAAATAAGGCTGACAAGTATAAGCAAAAACCCATCAGGATCAGATCCCAAAAAGAAGTTCATTAAAATGTTTCGTAAATGAAGGCATAAAGAACCTCAACTTTGATTTATGCCAACAAAACCCTCTAAAATTGCTTTCCATTGCTTCCAGGTATCCGAGGGCATTTGCACAGTTGCTCTTAATTGAAAAAGTTATAGTAGCACATTACACTTCATGGTTTTATAACCAGTACTATAAAGCCTTGGCAGGACTCGAAAGGGGAAGCTGCCCATTAACTTATAGGGTCCAGGCCCGGGAAGTGTAATTGACAAGCTCTAGGCTACTTTCATCACTTGTCGAGTTCATAGCGTCAATCCATGTTTCCTCTGGGATGCTGTTGCATCTTTGACATGAGGGTGTTTGTGACATATCCCAGTCTGCTTCCAAGCCAGTGGCTCTCGGCTCTCCATAAAACACGTGCGCGCACACACACACACTCCGCTCACGGGCCTCGGAATTGGGTCCAGCCCGTGCAGTTAGCCATGTGTTCAAATTTCCTTCCAAGCCAACTCAGTTTGCTTTGTGGCTTTTGTGGAAGGAGGAAAAAAAAAAAACACTCGCATCAGCTCACACAGTTATTAAACAAATGGAAAGCTGATGATAATCCAGGTTCTCTATACATGCGCCCGGGCAAACTAATTTAACAGCGAATGTGTGAGAAACGCGTTCCTTTAGAGAAGCTGAACAAATGGATTTGTCTTCAAGGGATAACAAACATGAACTGCTGGTTTAATTAACAGAGTTAAACACATCCTCCTGGACGACCTCAGGCACCGAAGCTGTCATTGGAGGCACTGCATATTCACATACTAACTGCAAATATGACAAACCCTGGCGTGACAGTCACAGTTCACACTGTAGATTAGCTGGCCCATCAGTAGAGCGCCTCTGGAAATTCATCTGCTATGAATTACAGCCACCTGGCACCATGTCCTGATGACCAATGCCCAATATGGACAGATTACTGGGACCTTAAAACCATGCCTTCTTTGTAATTGACATTTAAACTGTTTGAAGTCCCTCATTAAAGTCTCTCAAGAGGAATTAGACACAGATGTACCATGCATAAGTACAGTACTAATTTGCTTTAGTGATTTTGACTGGTTGTTTGAAATACCTCTGGAAAAGACAAGGTTTTTGTACATTTTTGAATTCTTAAGCATACAGAATTTAATGTTATTTAATAGCCATTCATTCATGTCTGAAGGACACAGATGTTTAAAATGGGAAAATGTTGCACACACACTATCAAAATAAAATTTAAGCATGGTCTTAAGCATATCATGAACCAAATAATGTATTTATTTATTTATTTACAAAGATTGGTCTAGTCAAAAATGGGACCTTACTCACATGTTATTTTGTCTTAAAAAAAAAAGGAATAAATCCATAAAAAGTCTAAAAGAATAATTAAAATACATGCTGCCCGCACTTAGTAAACTTTAGAAATAACCACAAACAATTCCAAGAATTCTGTAAATAGAATATATATAAATGAATATATAAATCAAATCATAGATTAATTCAGTATTATATTAAGAATCATTTTAGCTCAAAACAATATTTAATTTGCTTTGGATACTATTCAAAACATCCATGCTGCAATAATAAAAAAAATACATGCTGTCCGCTCTAATTAAACTTTAGAATGAACCACAGACAATTACTAGAATTCTCTAATTAGAATAGATATAAATGAATATTAAAAAAAAAAAATCATAGATGAATTCACTATTATATTAATCCAATATAAATACATATAAAAAGAGAGCTGTGTAATATCACATTTACATATTTATACATATACACACCGTTCAAAACCTTCAAAAGGTTGGATTTATTTGATAAAAAAAGTAAAACAGTGATATTGTTAAATATCATTACAATAAAACATTATCATCAATTTTGAAAATAGTTCTGCTGCTTAATATTTATGTGGAAATCATATGTTTTTTATTTCATGATTTCCTTGATGAATAGAAATTTCAAAAGAACATTTATTTCAAATAGAAATATTTCATAACATGTTAAAATATCTTTAACTTTTGATTTGATTTCATGCATCCATGCTGAATAATAATATTAATTTCTTTAAAAAAAAAAACAAACAAAAAACATACAGACCCCATTAACTTTTGATTCGATTTAATGCATCCTTGAACAATAAAAAATATTAATTAAAAAAAAAAAAAACATACTGACCCCAAAACTAGATTACTACATGAAGGCTGCATGTACATTTATTTTTTATTTTCCTCTTGAAAGACTTAAATGAGAGACTTAAAACACCTTGAATGTAAATTACAATGAAGGTTTTATTATTATTATTTTTTTTTTCCAGCTGATTTTGCTGGCAAACAACCTACAGGTCTACCTTGCTCTCTTTCCCTCCTCACATACAGAGTCATTTTAGCTCAGAACAATATTTCATGTGCTTTGGACACTATTCCAAACATCCATTCTGCATCTGACTAGGCAACAGGACCTCGGTTTGACCAGTAGTTTTGAACATCAAACTTGTTTTATTATTCATTCTTTTGACATCTCTGGTAAGACATATCAGCAAATGAGATACATGGAAGGCTATAAACTTCGGCTACAAAAGCGTTTTGTGACACAGAAACAATTCATTTGAAATAAACAGACAAACAAACTGTTGTTCTTGTAATAGAAAGCATGTCAATGTCACACTCATAAAATAAGAAATGTATCATATTTTCCACTAACTCTTTCCGCTTGCTTATATGGGACACCCTTTTACTACGAATGCACTTTAAAAACGATCAGAGTCATTAACACATGCTGTATAATGTAAAGAGTAGAGAAATCTCCAGTAGGTTCCAACTTACAGCACAGACTCTCTTCTGTAAGCACGTCCTATGCGCAGCGCCATGTCTTCAGCTTCCTCACATGAGATGTTCCTATTGGCTGCCAGCGTCGCTATGTGTAAAAATAATGACATTTGATTGGCCAGAGAAAAAATAGGTGCTCACGAAAAATCTTTCTGCTTGTATTGTAGTATATATTTTGTATATTATATTTCTGCTGTATGTAGTATATATTTTGCACATTTTTGTACATAAAATACCTGTATGACATACTACATTTGCCAGAAAGGTGCAGCATACAACTAGAGCAGACTTTGTGGAATTGTACCCCACAATGCACTAAGACCTTCCATTACTGTGTGGCTCATGAAGTAAAATCAACCTTGAATTTTAAAATACTTTTGACACATTATTTAAACTCACTAAGTTACAACATTTTATTCACATAACATTGGATTTTAAAATGACTATTTTTATTCTCATAATGACAATAGAACGCCACTTACTGAATTATAAAAATGAGATCACATGAGGACAATTTAGGAAACTAATGTTTGAAACATTTACAGTTACAATAATACATACTAGTCCACATACATTATAAAAAATACATTTAAAAAATACAGCATAAAGTGTACACTGAGCTAGTAAGCCAGTACTCCATTCCAAGCATAGCCTCAGTTTGGTGATGATCCTGGTTGTCATGTCTATGCGCTGACGTGCACGACACCATCACTGGAGCGCACTCCAGGAACCGGCGCACAGCGGTGGTGAATTACTACTACTACCATCAGCCAGGTCCATGCGTGGCAAACAAATGACACGCAATATTTGCCATGATTAAGTCAGCAGGGGACTCTGAGGAAATGTCAGGTTTCAAAAACCCTTTCTTTGGCTATGCGATGGTTGTGCACAGCATTGCTTGAAGGAGAAGAACTCTGTAAGAGCCAAAAAAATACCAAAAGAAACAACAACAACAGCAACTATGACATTCATTTGGATTAGAATATAAAATAAGTGAGCAAACCATGTTTCACTAGGTTGTTTTGGAGTACTATATTTGGACAACTTTGTCTATTAAAATTCTATCTAAAATCTGTTTTTAATGTCAGAGAAGATCTGTGTCTCATTTTAGTGCATTCAGTGCTAACATGAAATAAATTGCATATCCAAGACAGAAGAGAAATGCAGTCTATGTTTTAATATACATTATATATCATATATCTAAAACTACATGGCGTGCAACAATAATATCACAACATAACAGGTGTAGAATGGGAACTCACATTGAACATATTGCATATAGTTTGAAATTCCATTCATGGGTTACTTGGAAACTCCCTTTTTCTTGCTCAATGCCTTTCATCAACCTCAATTGGCGTCTGCTAATCCAGTTTAGATAGCATTTGGCACACTTTCTTTGGATCACAGCAAGCTCCACGACTTCTATTCTGGTCTCCCCTAGAAACCACAGAGCCCCCGAAAGAAGCCAGAGTTCGGTTGTCCCAAAAAAGGGGGCCTGTGTGCCGTCTGATGAAAGTCGCTCAGATATACACGCGGCAAATCATAATCTGACCATTTCACTCTCTATACCAAAACTTGATACAGCACCAGCATTATTTGATGGTAGTGTAAATCATGTAAAGTTTATAATGGCTATTGAAAGAGGCTGAATGTTAGGAATTGATGTAGGAATATATAGAATACATATAGCAGCACTTGACCGCCTTTGTTCTCTTTGGTCTACCCTGATATAAATGGACAATGAATCAGCAGGGTTTGGTGTCTTGGATGTCTGGTTCATTGAAAATCTTGAAATAGTGCCAACCCTGAAGCAGGAGATTAAAGAACGAAAATGGATGACAAAATGTATGGATGAAAAGTCACAATCTAACTCAGTAATTTCAAGTAAGCAAATGTTCTCTGTATTTGTATTATATTTTATATTATACTGTGAATTCTGGTCGATTTGATTTATTAATATTACCTGCAAATGTGTTTAATTGATAACAGTTCCGTCATTCATCTCTGATGTCTTTGAAGAAACAAGAATAAGCTAATAATATACATCAAACAAAAATAAGAAAAAAAAATCCTTGATACATGATAAATATTGTTTTTGGGTATGTCTTTTATAGAGTCTACATTAACAAATGCAAATCACAAAGATTCCTTATGAGTGCCATCAATGCTTTCCCAGTGTTGGCAATGTTCACCCAGGGGTACATCCCATCACAGAAATGTCACTGGATTTGGTATGAAACCATGACATTTAGACCCAAGATATCCATTGTGATTTTATGTAAAATCCATATCCATTGTGATGACATATGTAAGTTCATGCAAGACTAATACTAATACTAATACTAATAATAATAATAATAATAATAATAATAATAATAATAATAATTATGAAATACCTGCATATGAATAAATATATGTGTGATATTAAAACAAAATTCACTAAATTAAAGTGCAAGGGGTTAAACAAAAAAAAATAAACATTCTGTCATTCATAACAAAAAAGAAGAAATGCATTTACTTAATATAACCTATATATGTCAGAAATTGAATACCTCAGAAATATTAAGATACAGATAAACATAAAATAAAAAATAAGGATTTAAAAAAAAGATGTACAAGATTAACATGAAAATATAATTCTATATTCATATTTACATTTACATTAATTTACATTTAGCTTTTATCCAAAGCGACTTACAAATGAGGGCAATAGAAGCAATCAAACTCAAAAAAGGAGCAATAATATAAGTGTTATAAGTGCTATAACAAGTCTCAGTTAGCTTAACGCAGTACACATAGCAAGGTTTTTTTTTTTTATTATATAATAAATAAAAACAAAACAGATTGGAGCAATAGAAAAAGAATAGAGCAAGCTAGTGTAAGAGGCCTTTTTTGATTTTGTTAATTGTATAATAAATAAAAGAAACCAGATTGAATACAAAAAGATTAGAAAAACTAGTGTTAGTTATTTTTATTTTTTTTAAGAAAACAAGCAGTAAATGAATAGAGTGCAAGTCTAAAAGGGACATTTTTTTTTCTTAAAGAATAGAATTAGAATAGAGAGTGCTAGAGTTAGAGGGTCAAATAAAGTTGGAAGAGATGTGTTTTTAGCCGATTCTTGAAGATAATTATATTTATATATAAATATTCATATATATCTTCCGTGATTAGTAAATAATAAAAAATCCCTCTGAAAGTAGCATTAAAGTGGCACTAGAGTGGTTTCCCCACACTGCTGTGTTTTTACAGGCAAGCAACTGCAAAGCGGAGTTTCAAAGTTATTAATCTGGAATTTCCCTTTTTTTTTTTTGAGGTTTGGGGGTTCTGAAAACTGTCAAAACAGTGCTGTGCTGTGCTGCGAAGACCTAACTCAAGACAGCAGCAATTTGTGACATTATCACTGTTCATTTATAATGAAGAGCCCAACCTAAATTTAAAGCAGGGCAACATGTCACAAACAACCTATGTCACGGTCACAACACCTACAACCTGTAAAACCACAATGCCGAGACTATTTATTTGTTGCCTTCTCGCATTAGTAAGAATCTCAGTTTTGGCGGTGCCAGCAGAGGATGAGGTTTGTCGTTGCTGAACCACCTTCTTCTGCAACTCACATTAAGTATTACAAATGATATCATGGCAATTTGTCACGCTCCTCAGTTCAGTGATGTTTTACCGACTCATTTACTATGATACCTTGTTACGGATCCAGCTGCGAATCAGAGGCTAGTCACGGGGCTTGGGGCAGACCCCCCTCTGTGGCTACCCAATGACCTGGAAGGCAATAGGGGATGCCAGTGCCTAGAGCATGTGCTGCACTGACAGAGCAGCAGGGCTCTGTCAAAAGCCCTCCCATACAAACTTTCCAGATCACTCTGTTTTTAACAGATGAGTAAGCAGCCACGGAGCGAGCCTTCGGATTTGTGAATCACAGGTTTCCTGTTTGGTCCTAGTGGCCCTTTTTGACACACCCTGTATCGCCTGCCTCCGAGGGGGATCGTGCGCTGGTGAATCTGGGCAGAGGGTGGGAGATTGCAAGTGGCAGGGTCACTGGTTGGGTTAAGCAACAATTCAGATATGTGCTTTTAACAGACAAATGCCTGTGAAGGTATCTTGTGGGCTTTTCTAGCACAAACACGTCGATATTGATCTGCGCCGGAGATACCGGCCACATCTGCTCTTTTAGGGCATAATGGTAGCTTAAAATCGATGTGTTCGTTTTTTTAGGTTTATGCATGCTAATAAATATCAGGTATTGCACCAAATCTATCCAGGCATACTGTTCCAACTTCAGTGATTTGAGCATAACTGGCAATGTCACAAAACATTAGCCCCTAGAGGCCCAAAGTAAATGGAGTAGAGTAAAGACTTTGAGCGAGACTGTGGTCTTTGACCCAGTAGCTGCTTGCAGACAGGATTGGTGGACCTGGTCTGCACATTAACAAAATCACAGGAAATGCTTTCAAGATCGCCCAACCCCCCATCCACCTCGAAAACAACTTTCTCACCTCATTTAACTAAATTAATGAGCAGGTTCAGGCACATTTCAAACAGACAGAAAATAAAAGAGCCAATGAGAAAAATGGTCAGTTCTGCACCTGCTGTGTTTGAAGTGAAAAAGCATGTGCTGCATTTGTAATGTTCATTCTTTGTTTTGCATATTTTAAGATAGCATTAATTGTCTTGCCACTATTTATTTCTCTTGACCTATCTTTTAGATAAACTCACTTTTCTCATGTGTTGTCTTTCTCTTTTCTTTTTTCTTCTTTCTTTTTTCCTGTTCCTCTGGTGACCTTCCACTCTCATCAAACAGACAAGGACAATATGTTTGCTTATGCCATGGTCATGTGATCTATGAATTGATATGAGTTCATCCATTATTCATACTCAGTTTTGCATAAGCATTTCCCTATCATGCCTGTCACTTACATAGTCAACATTATGAAAGCGGCTCGTCACGGCACGGCCTCACAGTGGTCACAACTAGCTAGTTAGTACAGACATGACTTGCACAGGGGACATGCACCAAATGCCACTCCACTGACCCGTGAACTATAAAAACAAGCAAACAGCGACAGCAAGACATGCGGTGGCAGTATCTGATTATTAATATATTATTGGGGCAAGGAAACATGCCCCACTGCCAAGCCATGGGTAAGCGTGAATACATTGGCCCTCAAGTACACACCGGTGATGAGGGGAAAGGTGAAAACAGGTTTTACTCCACTCACTGGACACATAAAAGCAGGTCATGTGACAAATTGGGTCTAATTATTGTAGGCGCCAATCAGTGCTTATTCTGCTACATATGTATTCCTTGAATTGACGCAACATCATGTCTGCAGCTCAAGAATGGTGTTTATTTAGCTGAAACTGCTTAAGTATAAACTGCACATAGTCACTGAAAAAAAAAATTTGTTAATTGTAAAATAATGTAAAAATTTTACAGTAAAAACCTGTTAATTGGTTTTATTGATAAGTTTTTATAGTATGTCAAACAGTGGCAGAAACATACTGATAAAATTTATATTATAAATATATTTATTAATGTATATTTGGATTTTTAAAATGAATTAATTTTTATATTCAATTAATCAATTACATAATGATGTTAAATAAAAAAAAAGTTGTTCTCATTAAAAAGTGTTTCTTTTACAGTCTACCATGTGTCAAAAAACCCAACACCCCAAGCTAGTGACCATTTCAAACCAAGGGTACTATGTAAAGACATGAGGGAACAAAAGCCTAAATTTGTTGCTTGTCAGTCTATTAATATTTGGTTGGCAACAATATATATGAAAGAAAAGTTGGAAAGACCAATCAAATTGGTAAAAAAAAAAAAAAATTCAAATTAAAATGATGAGAATGTATTGCTACATATCAAGGGAAGATGGATGTACAAGCTTTGTATGATGGTTGTGTTCAAATGTGCAATTTATTTCATGAATAAAGGTATTCATGCAGTTTTAAGCACTTTACAAAAGTAAACCAAATGCTACAATATTTTAAATAAGTATGTATTAAATAAATGACTGACTTTTTGTTATTGCCCTACCTAGAGAGTAAACTACTTTCACCAACTGGCCTACATGTTATTGAAGCTTTTCCTTTTCCTCAAGCCAAACGAAGATCAATTCACACTATCCCAATGTATTTTCATTGTGTCCATCCATCAGCTAATAAAATAACATAATTAACACTTTAAAGTGCTTAAGGTACCAAATTTGCTTGAGCCCCTCAATACACCCTTAGCACTGACTAGCTAGTCTATAAAGCCCTTTATATGTTCGCACCTTTTTGATATAAATACCCTCCCACCCTGGGCATAGGAAAGCTGTCAGCAGAACATTTGTTTTCCATTTTTTACCACTGAGGGCTGTTCAGGAGGCAGAAGTTTGACAAGGCGTTAAAAATGTACACCAACACTTACTATTTGCCCTTCAGAAAATTTTAGCAGTTTAGCAGATGGGGTTTAATCTGGCACCATTTATTTTCTTCCCATTTTCTCTCATTCAAATCAATGCCACTGAGTGTCCAAACAATGCAAGAAGGTGAGCACTAGAGTCCACTGACAAAGAGAGGTCTGGAATAGAACAGCAGGGTACTGCTAACTTTACTATAAACTTGTATAATGGCTACATTTTTAAAATGCAAAAGTCAAGAAGCAGATTTTGGCTGGTATTATATTTAAAGTTAATTTGTTAGAGTGAAAATGGAAGGTCAAGTTGAGCACTGCATTGTGAGATACAATGTTTTTGTACACTGCATACTGCACATTTTGGCAAATGTATCCATGCGCATTTCTCATGCATGCATGAAATTTAAATTCTGCACACAGTACAAACATAATAAGAAAACAAAAATATATATGAGGAGTATGGTAGTGGTATGCTATTCCAAACACAGAAACAGGAAAGCCAACAACCTATAAAAGTCTCCTTACAAAAGATTTCACAATTTTACAAAAGTTAGCACTGTTTATTTTAACATGAGGTACTGGTTTAGTCTCATTCCAATGTCAGCATATAGAAAAATGTTACATTACAAATTCTGTTTATAATATAAAACACAACACCATGTGGTTAAACCTCAGATGGTGTTACTTGGAAAGGCTTTAGTCAAGTGGAATGACAATGAAGTTGTTGCTATTTTTTCTCAAATCCACACTGAAAACAAAAAAAGATACAACAAAACCACAGTCAGTCCGAACAAATTTGATGTTTACTATGGGCCTGTCCCAATACCCACACTTGCAGTCTTGACCACTTCAGTGTATGCACTCAACAGTAAGCACACAAGACTGTCCCAGGTCAGAAAAATCCCAAAGCTCAGTGACCTAAATTTACACTAAATTCACATTATCTCTAATACTGCTTTGGATTTGAGGCTAAAAGTATCCCATCATTCAGCATATTTAGAAAATCATTGTGAGAATTTAAGGAAAACATTCAAGTGTAAGTTAAATTCATTAGATATTACATATAATTTTGTAGTAAAACTAGTAAAATGTTTCACATTTTATTTAGTGCAGAGAAAAGTATGTGTATTTATATAAATACAAAATGTTTGCAACGTCTTTTTATTACTTAAAGGTCTGAAATGTATTGAAAATCAAAATGTGCAAATAAAGCTGCATTTCAACAACACTAGGTTGTAAGTGTGTCCAATCGTGTAATCAAAAGTTCTTCACACACTTGAGGTCTTCATGCCCACTTGAACACTTCAATACAGGAAATAAGTCATGCAAGCAGACAAGTGAACAAGTGAAAAGACCGCAAATGGGTATTGGGACAGGCCCTATAAAGGTACTTGGAGTGGGATTTTGTACCAATGAGATTCTACAATACACAGAGCCACCTGAATTGATACCTCGTGGGAATTAAGACATATATAAGAGTTTTTTATTTGTTGTCACTTTATGGCGTCACATCTGATTAGCACACAATGTAATATATAAGCTTTACTGAATTCACATTCTTTTTCGACCACATAAGTAACTGAAACACTTTCATTAAAGTCCGTGTAAAGTGATATTAAAATATGTGTTCTGAGTTTGTCACACAACAGAAAAATGTGCTATTAACCACCCAGCCAAATTTGAATGATAAAAAACCCTGCCAAGTAACTAAAATAAGTCTTTGAAAAATAAGCAGGAGTCTCTGCTCTCAAACGCTGGGGGCGTGTCCGCTGTCGGCGCTGAAACCACGCCCACTCGCGGGAAAGGGGCCGTCTCTCTCAACTGTCAAATACCGCTACAACCTGAATAGATGCTACTGATGCTACCTCTAGTAGCTTAATTGGATTTATACAGCCATACATGTTTGAGCATGTGAGTTGAGTTGAAACCTTCTCGTCTTCAAGGCGAGCGCGGCTCATGGTTGCTTAGCAACGGCAGACACCAAGCGAGCGCAAGCTCTGGTGCGCATCGAAAGAAGAGAAAGCGGTACAGCTCGCGTTTCCATGCGTTTTTAGATGCGAATTGTGAACGCTCCATGTTTTTAAATTGTATGTATTCTGCCACATCCATTCACCCTAGACCCGTCCCTGCCTAGAATCTGTATATCTAACATCAGACATTCAAAAAGACAAACTAAGAACTTGACCTCTCAACATAGTTATTATAGTGTTAGGGGCGGGGCCATGCTCGGTGGCTCCATTGCGTCATCGAGCCACCGTTTAAGCCCCGCCCAAACAATCCTGAACACAGAATTGGTGAAAAACTGTTTAACGGTTTAACTCTACAATTCAGTACTACATAGTTCAGAGTGTTTGTAATGTGTTTCAGCAATACATTTCTAACATTTGTAATGTGTTTAGAAACAATTCTCAGAAATCTCTTTACACGGACTTTCAACTGTAAAGGCCCACAAAGCCTAACAGGGATTACACATTATTTTCTAGACAGACAGAATCATATAAACCACCCTATGAATAGATCAACACACATCTGTTACCTCAGTGTCTGAGCCTCCGCAAATGAGACTCACTATGGCTCGGGGCGAGCCCATCGGAGGCTAAGCGATCTAGACGCGGGAGATGCCGCAACATAAGACCGTGTTGAAAGCGGCCTGGCACACGTGGAATCCTGCGTGTCAGGTGGTGAAGTGGATTGAAATAGATATCACCAGCACAGCCCGGAGAGTACAACCCATGCCCGCTGTTGACCTGTTACCAGCAAGGAGACCACAAAGAGTGGCCGAGTGACCAGGCGAGGCTCGAGTCGTCCAGTTGTCACCCCCCTGATGCTGATTCGGTTTAATGAGCGGCGTGCTGTCACCACACATCTCTCCACGGCGTACGCTTCTACAATCTGGCAGCTGCAGAACCTGCTGGAGTCCACGGAACTCCTCTCTTCACTATTAAATAACCTCGGAGTACATTACGTGCGTTTCACACAAAAAAAAAAAAACAAAAAAAAAACACACAAACAAAAGGGGAGAGCATTTGCACGCAAGCCTTAAGAGGCCCAGTCACATCTGTACAGTGTAGCTAATGTTGACCCAATGTGCCCTGTACATATATACATGAGGGCGGGAAATGCTGACTAAGTTCTCAGTTTTGGTTTAGCTGAAAATATTCAGTAACTTTTTTTTTTTCTGCCCACAATCACAAGTGGTGACCCAACACAGCATCAAAATAGTGTATTGCAAATTGTTACGTAAACAAAAAGGTCCACTGAAATGTATTAATGCAACTTTTAACTGCAAAAACCAACATTATTATCATAACACAAAGCATATGAAAAGTATGGATTGAATTTTCTTTTACCTTAAGTTGAGAGTTTATTGGATAATTGGTTACACAGCTTTAAATGTTGACCTAAATAAATAAATAAATCTAAAAAACAATAAACTTGGTAAGTATTTTCTTCTATATTCATTTTGCTGTCCTACAGTAGGTATTCACAACTATATGAATGCATTTAGCGTTATTGTCTATGACTGTCAGAACAGATCTATGACCCATTTTTGTGTCACGACCCACCAGTTGAGAACCACTGGAATAGATAAGTCCAGGAATATACAATTGAATACAGCTCTCTTTGCAGGAAAACAAAATCAATAAATGCTGGTGTGATTAAAAAATACAATTTTTGACAGGTTACAGATAAAAAAACATGGATCCACCTTGTTTGTTTTTGTGTGTGATCAAGCTTTAGGCCGGAGGGCAAGTTTTCATAGAGGTTCATGATGAAAAGTGTATTCCTTTGGTTTTGAAGACATCTTTACAGACCAGCCTCCACCCTGCATTCCTCTTGGCCATCCTCCTGGAAAATGGCATAAGGTTTACAAAACATCATTGTGGCTGTGGCACCAATTACTTTTAATATATGTCAAATGGCTAAAGCAGAGGCTTAGAAGCATACTGATCACTCCGATAACGCCAACTGTCACTCCGTTAGCAGCAGCGCAGTCCCACTGGAATAATTAGTCCACTCTCTGTGAATAAAACAATATGAAAACAGCCAAATTGACATCCAAAATATGGGCTTTGCCTCAGATGACCTGAAAATACGCTATCCCATACAGGCCAAGTACAAAGGCAACATCTTCAAACACAGAACTGCATCAATATTGATTCCCTAAATATTCATTTTATATTAATTTAATGAAAATCAAATTGGATCCTGCTAGTAATCATAAACTCAGAGGCTTTTTAACAGGAAGATTGACAGTAGTGGAGATCAGTTTTTTGGTTTTATAACTTACAAAATTAGCATAGATTAGATAACTAAACTAAATTGGGGGAAAAAGGAAATGCAAAAGAAATGAAAAATCATGTAAACAAGGTAATTTGGCTAAAAGGCTAAGTTAAGTATTTTTTTTAAATATTAAAGAATTACCTGTAAATGTGACTACATGAAGGCGAGTCTTAAATGACTTGTAAATGAAAGTTAACAGTGGCTTCTGGATGTTGAACCTAGATACATACCTAAAAAAAATGACTTTTCATTCAAAATGTTTTTATTTAAATTCTTTTACCCAAGTTTTAGGATGTCTCCAAGCAATTTTTCACACAAATTAAAAGAAAATGACTTCACTTCCCAACTCAACAATAATCAGTTTGGAATTGAATATTAGGATTTAATGATGCAGATGTTTGAATTTGGTGTTCATACTGTTGGTGTGAGGCACTTTTAACATGATTACAAAATATATTATAATAACAATATTTTTTAACAATAAATCTTAAATAAATACAAATTAGAAAAATGTTACATTAAAAAATAGATTAAAAATACATGTCAGAATGTAAGAAGGTTTCTAAGTAACAGGGATGCAAATGCTGCCTGAATTAAGCTGTCACTCAGTAGGGGCTATAGTTAGTTTGGGACCAACTTTTAGGATGCAGTACATGATGAACTTCATGAAAAAATACATATTTGTTTGATCTTGGTCAGCCTTATATTTATCACAGGCATATTATACAAAATATTGTCTGTTGGTTATCTAGTCAATGTAGATATATTTTCGAATGATATATTTAAAATATCGACAAATGCAGCACAATTACACAGTTTGTTAAATGTTAAGATGCTTAAAAAGATAAACAATCCAAATGATTTTTAATATGAACTGAATACCACTCAAAAGATGTCATATAATGATACTTCTGTATGCTGTATGATCTTAACTGTCAAATGCACACAAAAAAGTAAAGCATATCAAATAATAGCTCTCACGACCCAAAACGTGGAATTTGTGACTTTAATGATTTCAATAAAAGTCACAGGAGTGTATCATATTCGTGGAATGTGCTGTGAAACCACCAACACTTTGTGAAACCACCTACCAAAACCAAAGCAAACAGCTTCAGGATCTCTCCAAAATAAATCCACTCCTGTTACATTTGTAGTTCCTACAAAAGATTTAGAAAACTACTTAATACAACACACAGCAGAAAAATCAAACACTTTTTTTCACATAAATAGGGAAAATGCTCTCTCTCTCTCCCTCTCAAGTGTTTTTCTCTCTCTCTTTCTCTCTCACACACACACACACTGCAGGGCAGACAGTCGGGGCACGGCTCATCTATGTGAAGCCAGCTGGCTGTGGCGTCCCTGAGAGCCCAGCACTTGTCCCCCGCTGAGTGCAATTGAGAAGTGCAGACCTGCCTTTACTCTACACACAGCTCAGAGCCATGCCTGACAGACACTGTCAGTCTAAAACACAGCGACGCAGGGCCCGCGGCCTTATCCGCACTCAAACACACAAACATACGCAGTGCACTTTTACCACCATCTTCATGTACGTGTTCGCTACACATTTGTTTCCTTTCTAAAATGCACTCTGAGTGTCGGTTCCCAGAAGAGAAGAGGCAGCTAAACGGAGTGCTAAATTTGACAAGCAGCTAAAGGTACGCAGGACGTCTTCACGCGAGTGTAAATGAGTGACACCGCCAGAGATGTGTGTCCGAGAGAGCCACGTGTAATTGGTGATGATGGGAATGGACACAAGCCACATGAGACCGCTGACAAAGAACCAGCATCGCCACCAACAAAGGGCTGGCGGGAGAGATGACGGCTCTGAAAGGGGCAGGGCAGCTTCAAAGCCCGCCAGAGTCGTTCTTTTCTTCTTCACACACCCAGAGAGCCTCTAAAAAGTGATATTTCAGCATATCATTATCATTCAGCCTGGATGAATTCACAGTTGAAGATCAAAAGAACAGTTGCATTAGAGAGAGAGATAAAGATATATCATAATTACCCCGGGTGGGCCGAGACTCGAATCTAAATGGGTCACGTCGGCCTATATGTGTGGACAACATAACATTAGATGTATAGATTAGTTACCTTAAAGCTGCATGATGAAATTATCCAATAAAATGGGGTTTACCAAGGTAAAGCCCGTTGTATTCGGCTGATCATGTGATCTCATCATGTCAGCCCCCATGAGACAATCCGCTCTAAGCAGAATTAAAAAAGAGCTTCTATTAGATTGCTATGACTTCAGTATTCATCTCATGATTTTCAACACATTTTTCAAAAGTACTATTAATTTATTTACATTTTTAATCTGCAGCTTTAACTTAAACTGACAATTTGGTCTTTCACCAGCTCTTAAATAGTGTAAAGAGTAAAATTCTGCTGTGTCTCAGTAAAATTGTACTGATAAATCCTGTTAATTGAATTTGATAATCTTCATGCTTAAATCATTCAATCAGCTAATTTGTATTCCGCAACAAAAACACTAGGAAAACTTGATGTTTGTATTACAGTTTAGGGAGTGATGAAATAGTGAGACGCAGTTCAGTGATAAAGTGTACGTTAGCTTATAAAAACATGTTGAGGTTAAAGTAATGCAGATAAGAAATTATCCCATTCATGTAAAAATCTTAACATCTTAACATATTCATTAATATATGTGACCCTGGACCACAAAACCAGTAATAAGGGTAAATTTCATTTGAAAGCTGAATAAATAAGCTTTCCATTGATGTATGGTTTGTTATGATAGGACAATATTTGGCAGAGATACAACTATTTGAAAATCTGGAATCTGAGGGTGCAAAGAGTTGTCCAAATGAAGTTCTTAGCAATGCATATTGCTAATTAAAAATTAAGTTTTGATATATTTAAGCTAGGAAATTTACACAATATCTTCATGCAACATTATCTTTACTTAATATCCTAATGATTTTTGGCATTAAAGAAAAATCGCTAATTTTGACCCATACAATGTATTTTTGGCTATTGCTACAAATACACCCCTGCTACTTAAGACTGGTTTTGTGGTCCAGGGTCACATATTATCTGTGTATTTTTATGTGATATGTACTGTTTATTTAGTATTCAACTTTTTGTGGATTTATGAATTTACCAGGCAGTTACTCCTTTAAGTGGATTTGAAAGAATTTGGTTCCCTCTAGTGGTCAGAGAAAGAATGATCAGTTTTTATTCCTGTTAAAAAGAAAGGATTGCTTTATTTCACAGCATATTAAGCAGTAAGGAAATTTCTGTATTCTTAATCTTCAGTGTTGCATGTCTTATCCACTTTATTAAACTGGCTAAACAAACTGCTATCAATAACGTGCACAAAGGCTGCACCTGGTAGCCATGGCATTTGGCATGGCATTTTCACATCCATTAATAATTACTGTCATCTGTGTCTTAGGTGCTGGACCCCTGTGTGGATGATTGAGACCATTCCCCTGATAACTGCATAAAATGTGAAGCAATACCCAAATACAAATGTGGAGGATTACAGGTCACATTTTATGCAGCATTTTATGAGCAAAGTCCCATTTTGTCATGAATGAATAACATAGTGAATTAAATAATGAACTTCCTTAATTGCTTGCAGTAGTTTCTGTAAAATTCTTTTCACTTTCTGTTCAAGTGAAAAGAAAAGTAGTACATCGATGCCTTTTTAAGAGAAAAATAAATTACAAGCTCAAAGTGATTTGAAATTTGGTGTAAACACAGCCTTCATTTACCTAATGTTGCACTTAAAATGCATAATTCCCTCCAAATCAGTTTCATCCTGACCTCCCTCCCCTTTCTGAACAAACAGAAAAAGGTCAGACTCCTAAGAACTGACTTTCATGTGTGTCTCATGCTGTGTCATCATTTTCAGTATCCAAAAACCATTTCTGTCACTTGCCAGTGCCATCACCGCCGACTACTGCACAAGGGTAACTATCCTTTGTGAGCTTCACCCTAAATTTCCTACATTCACTGGACAAGACTCCAATGCGGTAAAATGACTGTCACACTACGTTATAAGCACTTTGCAGTCAGACTCACCAATAACATGTCGTGTCATGTAAACACTTTAGTCCAACTGGGTGCTTTTTTTGTCTTTACTTATTTGCTTATTTGTGTGCATGCACTAAAACGCAGAGGTGAAGTGCCAATGTGAGATTCACATACTGTATTTGATTGCACATAAAGTCATAAAATAGACTTTTTTTATTTTGTCAACAGGACGTGTCTGATTATACCTAAGCGTGAAATCTAGTACTGCCCTACAGTATGCTGTCCACAAGAGGAACTGGTGTTGTGACCTGTGTGAATTGTATCATAACTGTAAGCGACTGGTGACGATTAGTGACCTTTCGCTGCTCTCGAAAACCATTTACTTCAATTACAGTGTAAAAAACAGCTGTGACTTACACTTCATGACTTCGTGATGGTTGTAAAGCTGTCCTGTTTTAAAATTATTTGTACACGTGTATACATTTTAAGTTACAGTGTTTTCTACTGTCTCAGCTAAATATGCAGACAGCAATAGGTTGTCTCTGCATATTGAAGCCATTTGTAGGCAGATTTCCCTCGAAAAGCGTGAACACTGTGGTTTCGTGGCACATTGTTTGTGTTTTGCTGAACTAATGTCATGAATTTTGACTAAGACTACCTATTATTAGAACAATTATAAAAGTGTCCTGAGAAACATATTTGGAAACAATCATTATTTTTGCGATACTGTTTGGTGCCCCAAAGATCACAGAAATAATATAATTATAATACCTGCTCTAACATGCTTATCTAATCATGCCTATGATTAAATAAGATTAATAAAGTGTTTATCATTATTAGTTCATTATACCGTTCATGCTTTAATATTTTTAATGAACTAAACCTTGTTGTGAACTATTAACAAAACTACAGTCTTATGAATATCTATAATGTCTAATGCAAATCTGCAGCAAGTTGCACAGCAGTTGCTGTTATGTTCAAAGATAATGTAAAAGCGCATATAGTGCCACGCTCTGTGCAAGATAAAGACCACAGGGATATCTTTAAGCGAACATCTCCTTCACGTTTCCTTCACGTTTGTCAGTATTGTGAAATGAATGTCAGCACTTTTTGTTGTTTTTTATTACTTTCATCAACAGAAAACAAAGTGATTGGGAAACTTCTGCCATATATCGAACATGAGGATGAGGTATAGTGTGATTATAAACCACAGATGTTATCAGCAGCCTGACTAGCTAGCTGGGTACTGCAGACTACCTGTGTTTTCACACAAAATCAAAGTTGCACAACCATGCATAAGTTGTTTTCAGTTAAACTTGATGCTTATAGTTACTTTTGTTTGTCCGTCTAAAGCAGCCTCCGATGTGTGTGCTTCCCGTGCCTGGGGTGTGTTACATTTATCCTCATGGTTTTGAAAAGGGATGTTGATAAGCCCTGCAAAAGTACCTCAACATGCTTGATGGCATGTTAACTGGGTCAGTGCTGCAGAAATAAGAGCTTGTGGTTGTATGTGAGCTGTAATAACCAGAAAAAGAGGTAGGCTATTATCGCAGGTGTTGTAGCATGTTTTCCTGACTGTTAGTAATGAAAAATGAGTGAATACATTGATATTTAAGACTACAGCGAACATGACCACTGGAACATTTAGTGTATATTTTAGCTGGAATTTCTTGGAATGTGTTAATGGCAAACAGTATTTATATAATATAGGTTATATAAATATATATAAGTGACAGTAATTAAAACTGAAGGGAACAAAAAAAAAAAAAAAACCAAGACATTAAATAGGAAAAAAAAAGTTTTTTTCATGACTATTTCACTCTAACAGAGACTTACAGGATACCTTCCCTAACCCCAAATGAGCTTAACCAATCAGGTTTAAGGGGGTGGGATTCCTTAAACCTGATTGCAAAAAACACTCACTAATTCAGTCACATCACTATCCAGTTCAAAGAGAGACAGACTATCAAACCTGCTGTGAGTATCAGACAATTATTGTGACTTATGATGTGCAATCTTTCGGATCACAAATGATATCATATATATATGCAAAACACTGTGCTCCAAAAGTTTCCACAACAATGTATCTAAATAGTTCATTTTATTGAACATTTTGTGGTATGTTGTGGTATTTATTTCCTCCTAAACAGTCTTGTTAACAGTTTTGTATTTCCCCAAACAGTCTCGGAAACATGATGGATCAAACTTCACAACAGACGATGCCAATTAATGACAACTCCACAAACCAGACTTGTGATGTTTTCATCTACAAGGAGTCTGCTCGGATCCTCTTTCCCATTTTCTATTGCCTGGTTTTTGTCATCGGCATGGCAGGTAACAGCCTGGTCCTCTGCATCACCTGTCAGAAAAAGCAAAAAAAGATGAACTCCACCACGATATATATCATCAACCTAGCCATCTCCGACACCCTCTTCACCTTGGCTCTTCCTGGCAGGATCACCTACTACATCCGAGGCTTCGACTGGCCTTTTGGAGATTTCTTGTGCCGGCTGACCGTCATGATCTTCTACAGCAATACCTATGCTAGCATCGCCTTCATGACTTGCATCAGTGTAGATCGCTACTTGGCCATGCTGCACCGTCAGAGGTGTCAAAGACTGAGGAAGACCATAGTCGTGCAAGGTATCTGCATTCTGGTATGGGTGGTGGTGCTTCTTGAGACGTCCCCTCTGCTCTTGAAGAACACCGTGGAAAACAAATCCGGCCATCGAACGTGCATGGAGTTCTTTCATTTTGATAGCCACGGGATGGCATTCGTTCTTCTGTTCGCTTGCATCATCGGGTTTTGCTTGCCATTGGGACTCATCCTGTGCTGCTACAGTCGGGTCAGCTGCAAGCTCTCCAAGACGGCAAAGGAAAACCCGGTGACCAACAGGTCTGGAAGCAATAGCAGGGCCAAAAATATGATCCTGCTCATTCTGCTGAGCTTCGTGGTGTGTTTCAGTCCCTACCACATCAACATCATGCAGTTTGCAGTGAGAAGGCTGTACAATGTGCCCTCTTGTGAGGACTTAAAGACTTTGAAAATGTCCCTGCAGGTAACCGTTGCCATGATGAACTTTAACAGCTGCCTTGACCCTATTATTTATTTTTTTGCCATTAAAACATACAAGCAGAGAGTCATGAGTCTTTTTAAGAGCTACATTTCCATTTCAGCATCCTCCAGGAGCATGCAGGAGAACAGCAGTAGTACACATGAGTGCCAATATTATGTGAAGAAAAACCTGATGGTCCAAACTGCAGAGGAAATGTCTGCACACGAGTGAAAATGCGGTTGGATAGCTGTAGAGTGCAGAGTTTCATACCTTATATTTCTGAGCAAATGGCATACAATTTCTTGTGGTCTTTAAATCTGTTATTTTGTTTCGGGATTTTTTTTTTATTTATCACATTTTGTGTGAATTTAAGATATCTGTCATAAGATCATTCACATTCTGTTGGCATTTAGATTTTTTTGTGGTCATTATGGATTTGAATATGAATCTAACATGAATTTGTCACTTATTTGCATTTATAACTGAACAGTGCTCATGTGTTTGTGTAATATATTTCTTTGAATGATTAATATGCTGTTGGATTTTCATTTTTTTTACTTGGTCATGTAGGCCTGTCATTGACGTCAAATGAAATTCTTGTCTTAAAGTGAAAATGGAAAAATCTGTCATCATGTACTAACCCTCATGTTGTTCCAAACCCATAAGAAATGTGTTCATCTTCAGAACACAAATGAAGATATTTTAATCAAATTTGAGAGATTTTTTGAGGACAAAAAAAAAATCCATATGAATCAAGCAATTTAATACAAGTCTTTTCAAGAGACATGATTGGCTTATTTGATGAACAGCTTTAATTTTGGCTTTTCCCAAGTAAACTTTAATATCTTCATTTGTGTTCCGAAAATAAACGAAAGACTTATGGGCTCGGAATAACATGAGGGCGAGTAAACGATGCCAGAACTTTGATTTTAAAGTGAACTAACACTTTAAGTCAAGTCAAGTCACTATTATTTGTATAAAGCTGGGTGGCTTTACATCAGCTTTACAGTATTTAGATGGGGAAATAGTGTGTCGAAATAGTGTCATTCTCCTCTGGCCAGACAAAATCAGCAGTTTAAATCTAGGCTGCAGCAGAGTCAGATTGTGCAAAGGACTCATCTGGTTCCTGTGGTCTTGTCCTGATGGCCGTCTAGGAGACAGGGTCTTCACTGGGAATCAGTCTCTGGGGCTCATCTAGTTGTCCTCGTCTCCACTGACGTTCAGGGCTGTAGAGGTCATCTCTAGGTGCTGATCCACCATCTGATCTGGATACAGTCTGGTCTGGATCTGGGTGGCTACGGTAACCTCGGAATAAGAAAGAAACAGACTAATATTAGCGTAGATGCCATTCTTCTAATGATGTAACAAGTATATCGGGTGTTTTGGGAAGTGTTCCCGGTTCCGGTTGACCTAATTAATGTAGCCTAACAATCCTTTAATGGATTTGAATTATAGAAATGCGATAGTGTATTGTGTAAGCCAGGATAAAGAGATGGGTCTTTAATCTAAATTTAAACTGACAGAGTGTGTCTGCTTCCCGAACAGTGTTAGGTAGATTGTTCCAGAGTTTGGGCGCTAAATAGGAAAACGATCTCCCACCCACAGTTGATTTTGATATTCTAGGTATTATCAAATGGCCAGAGTTTTGAGATTGCAGCAGACGTGAAGGACTATAATGTGATAAGAGCTCACTCAAATACTGAGGTGCCAAACCATTCAGGGCCTTATAGGTAATTAGCAAGATCTTAAAATGTATACAATGTTTAATAGGGAGCCAGTGCAGTGTTGACAGAACCGGACTAATGTGGTCATACTTCCTGGTTCTAGTAAGAACTCTAGCTGCTGTATTTTGAACCAGCTGGAGTTTGTTTATTAAAAGCGCAGAGCAACCACCCAGTACAGCATTACAATAGTCTAGCCTCGAGGTCATGAACGCATGAATTAATGTTTCGGCATTTGACATTGAGAGCATAGGTCGTAATTTAGATAAAATTTTTAAGATGAAAAAATGCAGTTTTACAAATGCTAAAAACATGTTTTTCGAAGGAAAGATTGCTATTAAAAAGTACGCCTAGGTTCCTAACTGATGACGAAGAATTTACAGAACGAAGACGATGACGAAAAATATTCGTTAACGAACATTTTTTCTGTGACTAAGACGAGACGTTGACGAGCTAAAAATAATATCTGATGATTAAAAACTATGACGAAATGTATGCCTCGTCTTCGTTAACAAGACGAGACGTGACTAGAATGTTATTTGAGGACTACCGGACATTCAAAATACATCCTATAGGATAAGTTAACTGTCTTGTCTTTCAAAATGTGCGTCCCTGTCATTGGATTGCGATCGGATAAGGGGCGTTTGCATATCTAGTCTCAGTATGGCAGCCGCAGTGGATGGACAGGATCTGAAACAATGGCTTCAGGTTAGAGATAGGCTGACCAGACGTGCTGTTTTTCCCGGGAGTCACAATTCTTTGTCGATTAACTTAAAGTTAGTGAAGGCGGGAGAGGCGGAATCGCGCTGATAGAAGTGCTCTCTCTCGCGCACGCTCCACTTCTTCAGTTCTCATATACAGCGCGCGTTCAGTTCTCAGTGCTCAAATACACACACAGCAGTCCAAATGTCCATCGTGTAGAGTATCTCACATAAATACAGTCAGTTATGGCTTAAGTGAACATAAACAGGTGGGTGAAAACTGAATGTGTTTCAGTATTACATGTATGCCTTCCGTCTTAAAGTGACAGCATTCCTAATTAAATACCTATCTGTGTCATTAATGTTAACCAACAAAAGATGTTAAATAAATGTAAACATGTTAAGTAAACCTACTGTATCTTAAAAATTTGTTTAATTTGTAGCTCAACCCAAAAATGAAAATTGTCATCATTTATTCCAGTTTTTCGAAATTCAATCCTTGATTCAAATTTAATAATAAAAATAATAATTCCTTACATTTATATAACGCTTTTCTGGGCACTCAAAGGCTTTACATTATGAGGGGGGATCTCCTCATTTCTCATGAGCTTAATTGATTTGGTCTAAAGAGAGAAGCATGAATGACTATTTCTGTTAGAAGACTACACATAAAAAATAGCTACCTAAATAAATGTTTGTAACTGCAGTTTGACTAAAAGTAATGACTAAAAGTTGACAAAAATGTAATGACTTTTTCGTTGACTAAAACTAGACTAAAACTATGAAAGACTATGAAATGACTAAACTGTGACTAAGACTATTAAGCAATTTCGTCTCAAGACTAAGACTAAATCAAAAATGCCTGTCAAAATTAACACTGGAGTATCATCACCATAACAGTGAAAGCTAACACCATGTTTCCTAATGATATCTCTCAAGGGTAACATGTAAAGCATGAAAAGTAAGGGGCCTAGTACTGAACCTTGAGGTACTCCATACTGCACTTGTGATTGGTATGATACCTCTTCATTTACTGCCACGAATTGATGGCGGTCAGATAAGTATGATTTGAACCATGCTAGTGCACTTCCTCTAATGCCAACATAATTTTCTAGTCTATTTAAAAGAATGTTGTGGTCGACGGTGTCAAACGCGGTGCTAAGATCCAGTTGCACTAATAGAGAGATACAACCACGATCAGATGATAAGAGCAGGTCGTTTGTAACTCTAATGAGAGCAGTCTCAGTGCTATGATATGGTCTAAAACCTGACTGGAAATCCTCAGATCAGGGGCGCCGCTAGCAATTTTGGGCCCTATGAAAGAATATGAGGTTGGGCCCCCTACCGCACCAAACATACACAATATTGCCCAAAGTATTGGGACACCCCCTTCTAATGAACAGCTTTGACTACTTTAGTAATTTCCATGAGTGCAAATCTTAATGTTTAAGCATATAATGATATAGTACGGAATTGTGTGCTTCTAATTTTAAAGCAACAGTTTGGACAGGACCCTTTTCTGTTCTAACATGACAATGCCTCTGTGTATAAGGCAAGGTTCAAAAAGAAATGATTGATTTAGTCAGTGTGAAAGAACTTGACTGGTCAGCAGAAAGCCAAGTCCTAATCCAAGCTGAACACCTCTAGTGTGACTTTAAATGCAGACCTTGAGCCAAAAACTCTTTACCAAACACCAATGACTTGTACATACACTATATGGACAAACGTATTGGGACATCTCCTTCTTTAGAACAGAAAAAGGCACTTCCAAAACTGTGGCAACAAAGATGGAAACATAATTCATGTATTTAAAAACTGTATTTCCATCTCTGTTGCCACAGTTTTGGAAGTGTCTAAAATGATTGTACGCACAAGTCACTGGTGTTTGGCATTGTCATGTTAGAATAGAAAAGGGTCTTGTCCAAACTATTGGTATAAAATTAAAAGCACACAATTCCCTAGAATATCATTATGTGATTAAACATTAAGATTTGTACTCATGGAAATTACTAAAGTAATCAAACCTGTTCATTAGAAGGGGGTGTCCCAATACTTTTGGCAATATAGTGTATAAGCCAACCAAGCTATTCAAAATCTTTGTCTGCAATTTAATAATATTGACCTATTACTTTTTTATTGCTTTTGACCATTAGGTATCAGTAACATAATTGTTTCAGAACCTGTTCTGTGGACATAGACTTTCTGTACCACACTATTCTGCTGATATGGAATGAGTTTGACTACTTAATCAGTTATATTAATAGAAATGCTTCACTGGGGCAAACTAAAAAATCCTAAAATAATAAATAGGATACCCCATAACACCAGCATTTCCAGCAGTATCCAACATTTCTCAATCATGATCTTACTCAGCTAAATGTGACTATTAGCTTAACAGCTGTATTCCTTGTTTGCTAGCTACCTATGCACATACAGCACACAATGTTAAAAATGTTCTACATTATGAACCTTAACCCAAAAACCTTTAGCTTCATACACTGTAGATAATTGTGACCCTGCCTGTGGAAACCCAGCTAAAGTATTTTTTATTTTTTAAACAGTGGATGAGTAATTCACTCATTGATTTGCTTAATAAAAGCCTCCTTTGAGATCATTTTGACAGACATGCTCATTGTGTATTATTTTCAATGTGTTTATTGCTAAGTTTAGTGTGACAAAATAGAAGCGCAGCCGTAATAACTCGTGTGCAGTGTATCTGGTTGCCATGACAACCTCCCATGCTTCCTGCTGCTGTTCTGTGTAATCAGAGTGAATTTGTAGATTTTCTATAGCAAAACTAAAATGTGTTTAAAAGTGCGACTGACCAAATTGTCCGGCTCGGTTTGCCCCCCCTAGAACTAGAAGACATGATTTGACAGTTTACCATCTGATCTCACTCAGTGACTCTAGGCTACGTAGGACGGGACGAAACCATGCAGTGAATGGGGGGAGATAATTTCGCCGGAGATGCAGAAATAAGCCGTAATTTTGTTTTATTTGTAACTCTTTGGTAAATGCATTTATAATTTATATTACATTACTACTACTACTGTTACTACTAATAAAACAGATCTCTGGGGGCCCCAAAAGTGTGTGGGCCCTTAGACCCGTCCTAACTTTTCCCCCCTTAGCGGCGCCCCTGCCTCACATATAGCATTTTTCTCTAAGAAGGAACATAGTTGTGAGGATACTACCTTTTCTAATATCTTTGACATTAAAGGGAGATTCGAGATCAGTCTGTAATTAATTAATTCTTTGGGGTCAAGCTGTGTTTTTTTTACTGAGAGGCTTAATAACAGCCAGTTTGAAGGTTTTTGGGACATATCCTAATGACAGTGATGAGTTAATAATATTCAGAAGAGGATCTATTACTTCTGGGAGCACCTCTTTTAGGAGCTTAGATGGAACAGGGTCTAACATAAAGGTTGTTGGTTTAGATGATTTAACAAGTTTATACAATTCTTCATTTCCAATAGAAGAGAATGAGTGGAATTGTACCTCAGGCGAGCTGTAGCGTACTATCTGATGTGATACTGAGGCTGACAGCTGCATGGTTACAATTTTAATTGTAATAGTTTCAATCTTGGAAGTAAAGTAGTTCATAAAGTCATTACTATTGTGCTGCTGAGTAATGTCTGCACCAGCTGATGTTATATTTTTTGTTAATTTAGCCACTGTATTGAATAAATACTTGGGGTTGTGTTTGTTTTCTTCTAAAAGAGACGTAAAGTAAGCAGTTTTTAAGGCTTTCCTGTAGGAGAGTATTTTCCCGCCAAGCAATATGAAATTCCTCTAATTTTGTTTTTCTCAAGCTGCTCTCCATTTTCTGGGCTTCTCTCTTTAGGGCCTGAGTGTGCTCATTATACCACGGTGTTGGACTCTTTTCCTTAATCTTTCTTAAGCGTAAAGGAACAACCGTATCTAAAGTGCTAGAAAAGAGAGAGTCTATAGTTTCTGTTTCATCATCAAGTTGTTCTGAGCTATTGGATATGCTGAGGAACTGAGATAAGTCAGGAAGATTATTTATAAAGCAGTGGTCGAGGTGATGGTTCTACCATATTTGTAACAACGAGCTGGTTTTACAGCTTTAGCTATATGGAATATACACAAAACTAGATAATGATATGAGATATCATCGCTCTGCTGCAAAATTTCAATGCCACTGACATCAATTCCAAGCGACAGTATTAAATCTAGAGTATGATTTCGACAATGAGTAGGTCCTGACACGTGTTGTTTAGCACCAATAGAGTTTAGAATGTCTATAAATGCTGATCCCAACGAATCTTTTTCATTATCAACGTGGATATTAAAATCACCAACAATTAGGACTTTATCTGCAGCTAGCACTAACTCAGATAGAAAATCAGCAAATTCTTTAATAAAGTCTGTATGATGCCCTGGTGGCCTGTATACAGTAGCCAGTACAAACATCACAGGGAATTTATCATTAACACTTGTTTCTTTGGATAACGTTATATGAAGCACCATTACTTCAAAAGAATTATACTTGAAACCCAACCTCTGAGAAATACTGAAAATATTGCTATAAATTGTAGCAACACCTCCCCCTTTGCCTTTTGGACGCGGCTCATGTTTGTAACAGTAATCTTGGGGGGTAGACTCGTTTAAAGTAATGTAATCATCTGGTTTTAGCCAGGCTTCTGTCAAACAAAGCACATCTAGTTTATGGTCAGTGATCATATCATTTACAAAAAGTGCTTTTGTAGAAAGGGATCTAATATTCAATAAGCCAAGCTTTATCATTTGTTTATCTGTATTTAATCTGTTTTTTATTTGTTGAACATCAATTAAATTGCTACTCTTACTTTGGTTTGGACGTTTTCTGTATTTTCTAGTTCGGGGAACAGGCACAGTCTCTATAATGTGATATCTAGGTGAAAGAGTCTCTATGTGCTGAGAATTAACTGACTTCTGTGACGTGAGGCGGCTAGCAGACGGTCGGTTTAGCCAGTCTGTCTGCTTCCTGACCTGGGCCCCAGTTAGTCAAGTACGAACTCTAAGTCTATGTGCCATATTTCTAGAGAGAAGAGCGGCACCACCCCAGGAGGGATGAAGACCATCTCTTTTCAACACTCTTTAAGAATAATGAATTAATTGGAAAAGTCTCACATAAAGGTCAAGGAGGCTAGAAGACCATTCTGAGAAAGCATGAGTTATTATGTAGGTGTATGTTAATACCTGTTGACATTTCTGTAAGTTGTTGTGTAAATACTGCTGTGTTTTGCTTTAAAGATGCTCACAATGTATATGTAACTTTTCGAGCAACCCCTATAATGGCATTTTCCATTTGGGAGTTTAAAGCTTATGTAGCTGTCAATTGTGCTAAACAACTTTCTTTGAATATCAATTAAAGAGTTCATTTACAAGTTGTTGTTTTATTTCACTTATCATCTCCAGCTGCCTAACCAACACTGAAAGAAATGCAAAACATGTACTTGATGACCTAATTTGCCATTTAGTTATCAACCCCTGGGAATGCACAACAAAGTCTCTGAGCGCCACAAGAAGAAGTAATTTATCTATAACCAGAAATCACATCTCAGCGTTTCTTAGAATGTCATGCCACTTGGTTCACTCTTTGTAGCTCTGACAAATGAGACATATCAACTGAAACAGTGTTACTATGAAACGGCGATGACTTCACCATCGCACTCTTCTGTGTGGGCAGCGGGGACCAAAAAGCACACGGCAGCACGTGTTTGATGGGAGCAGGTGGGTGTTAAACACACACATTTCAGTAGTGTTCTTTTTCCTGCTTAATTTCACCTGAGCTTCAGAACAGGATATCAACATAACCACAAGCACATGAAGTGTCTTTTTTAGCCGCTACAGGTGGTTTGCTAGACTTTGTTGTGTATTCCATGAAGCTACGTGTCTATAAAAAAATGCGGAGAATGTGGCAAGCATACAGCAGCCTACAAAACACAAGGATGTAGGTGGCAGATAATGTGGGTGGTAAAATTGTCTTTGTAGAGAATATATACTCAAAGAATAATTTGAATTTAACAACAATTACAAATGCATAGTATCTAGCTAAAACATTAAATGGGGCAATAAAATGACATTTTCTCAACCTCACCACAAACCAACATCCACTAATTTCCCAAAATATGTGGTACAAGACACTCACGGCAACAAAAATCCTAAGTCAAATGAATACAATTTTTGTATCTATTAAAAAATCTTACTGACAAAATTAGAATATGTGAAGAAATAATTACATGGATCATATGTATTTGTTTGTTTGTTTATTTATTCATTTATTGCACCAATAAAGTCTCATGATTTAATTTTACATAAATATTTTCCACCCTAATTCTTCTTTGACCCCTAATTCAACCCGTTTTTTTTTTTTTTTTTTTTTTTTTTTGCTATTTGTCTACACAAACATCCTCTTCATCTGTGAAATGAGTAACAGTGGCTTGCTGCATTCACACATCCACCAAAACACCTTAATCTCCAGTTAGAGCAAAAGAAAAAAATGGTCTGATACTTTTTTCTATTTTTTTTAATACGCCAGTTTTGTATTGCGGTTCAATCTGTTTCAGGTAAACCTACCCCAACTGGTACATAAAAATAAAAAAAAAACTTTGGTTGCTACGGTTCACATCACTCATTTCCTGCCCTAGTTTTTCAGTTGTTGCTTATTTTGGATTATATACATAAATATTATTAGTTCACCGTACCACATACAGAAATGAATGCCTCAACCTCTTCTACTTTGAGAAGATTTTGGGGAGGTAATCCAAACAATAATATTTTTTGACCCAAATTAGCCTTAAAATCTTGTCTTTCCTTGTGACCTTTAAAATTATGGATGGATTTGGGCTTGTTGTCTTAATTTAGATTAAATGAGTTCAAAATTTCCTTCAGTGAAGACAGATAGACTGCCTGATATTCTGCTACAGAACTTCCCAATTCAGCCTGGAATCATTTACTCAGCGCCAGACTTAAAGGGTTAGTTCACCCAAAAATTTAAATTCTGTCATTAAAGGGATAGTTCACCCAAAAATGAAAATTCTGTCATAATTTACTCACTGTTAAATTTTACGAAGCTACGAGAATACTTTTTGTGCGCAAAGAAAACAAAAATAACTCTTCTCCCCCGAGTTACGTCTTCCACCATTTTGGAGAGTACCCAAGAGCGTAATCAACGTAATCAGTGTTGCTTACGTTTGGGGGGTGGGGGTTTTTAAAGTGCACACATGAACGTAATCGGCGTAATCAGCGTTGTTTACGCTTAGGGGAAGTGTGCGTATGCATAGTGATACTCTGTAAAATAGCAGGACGTTACTCGGGGGAGAAGAATTGTTGAATAAAGTCATTATTTTTGTTTTCTTTGCGCACAAAAAGTATTCTCTGATGTCACATGGACTGTTTTACCAATGTCCTTACTACGTTTCTGGACCTGGGAACATTACAGTTGCGTTGCTGTCTATGGCAGGGTCAGAGAGCTCTCACATTTCATTAAAAATATCTTAATTTGTGTTCCGAAGATGAATGAAGGTCTTATGGGTTTGGAACGACATGAAGGTGAGTAATTAATGACAGAATTTTAATTCTGGGGTGAACTAACCCTTTAATTACTTACCCTCATGTCAATGTCCACTCAATAAAGTCATTATTTTTGTTTTCTTTGTGCACAAAAAATATTCTCGCCACTTTATAAAATGATGGCTGAACCACTAATGTCGCATGGACTATTTTACCGATGTCCTTACTACGTTTCTGGGCCTGGGAACATTTCAGTTGCATTGCTGTCTATGGAGGATCAGAAAGCTCTTGGATTTCATCAAAAAATATCTTAATTTGTGTTCCGAAGATGAACGAAGGTCTTATGGGTTTGGAACGACATGAGAGTAAGTAATTAATGACAGAATTTTCATTTTTGGGTGAACTATCCCTTTAATGTTTGACAGGAAAGAAAACAAGGCTGTAAGGGACAGAAGTATAGTGTGTTCAATGGATTGTACTACGGTTAACATTACAATTGTTCAGCTGACAAATATCTTTCCAATAACTCCATAAAACTCCATAAAACTGTTTTGAAAAGTATGTGATTCAGTACCTTTATACAGTACGTACCATTATAAAACTGTACATTATCCCTCACAGTCTCCTGTTTATCCATGTAAGATTCAATATGGTGTCCGTCCTGACTAAACTCTATGGCATCTCAATGATTGCATGCTTGTCTCACGTGAATGTTATCCTTTCTTAATGTTTTTGAGGAAGCTGTGGTACTTTGAACTCACATATACAATTTCTGCATCAAAGGTTTTATATATATGTATATATATATATATATATATATATATATATATATATATATATATATATATATATATATATATATATATATATATATATGAAGAGTTTGGTTCCAAAACACTATAAATCCATTTTGATTAATCTGAGTAAAAACGTGTTTTCTTTACCAAGAAAGTGGCATGATGAAAACCAATATTTTCTGTTTCAAACTTTCACATAGCATCTTTAGGTTATAATAACATTAAAAATTCAAATCCAGATTTTGATTTTCACAGATTTATTATAAAATTGTATTATTTTATTCCCAAAATGCAATAAATCCATGATACGTTTTTTTTTTCTTTTTTTTTTTTCAAAATGCAATAAATCCATTGAATCAATATGAAAGTTATTTTTCATACTGAAACTGTTGAAAATACACAACATAGTAAGCTGATCCACATGACAGCCTCTGAACTTGGTCATAATCTTATATACAGGCACTGGACTAAAAATACATTCAATCAGTCATCGCTCCCAAAATGAATTCAACGGGTCATCTTGTTTGCTATAAATTAATTACAACAATAAAAGAAAATTTCATCATGAACAAGAACATGAACAACAATATCACATTAGACCACAAAAATTCCAAAATGACATTTCCCTTACATTCATCTTCCAAAAGTGCATTCATCTTTAATGTTACATTCATTTAGTTGACTAGTGCTATATGCTGTATTAAAAACATAAATGGCATTAATAAAAACACTAACACTGACAAGCTACGCAATATCTCGTTCATAATCAAATGCGATTCATCTGCGATTATGAACGCGATACTGCGTAGCTTGTCAGTGAACTACGGCTCTGTGTATTAAATGCCGCTCCATCTGAAAGCACGTGATGGAGATTTAACGGTAGCCTACTATTAATCACAGAATCGGCTTTACTGATGAGATGCGCATCACAATCACATGCGATTTATCGTGCAGCCCTTGTTTGTTGATCACAAAGTACAAAGTAGATGAGGAAAACTAGGATGCCGGGTGTATTTAAAGCGCCGCTATTACTGTCTAGAGTGCGTGGAATGGTGCGCTGTGATTGGTTGAGCGGATTTATCGCGTTCTGCAGAGAAAGGAGACTGGCGTTTGTCGCGGTTTGGAAAAAAAGGAGAAAACATGACCTAATAACTCGGCGGATATCGCATTTTGCGTAAAATTAAAAATTTACTTTTCACTACCGACCAAATACAATACTGATTTTGGCGGAAACTAAATTTTTGTAAAAATGGCATTTATCGCATTTTGGAACCAAACTCTTCATATTATATATATATATATATATATATATATATATATATATATATATATATATATATATATATATATATATATATGTGTCGCTTATGAAATGTTTATATATATATATATAAACATACACATATACATGCAAAATGCTGTAGTAAAGAAGTGTAAGAAAAGATTCTTACTCTTAAACACATTGCATTTATAATTCATACACAGAGATAAAAAAAGCAACATCCTTCAATCAAATGAATCACGAAAGACAAAAGTGCCGCTTACTATAGGAGACCTGTGTTATCTGATGTGTGAAAGGGATTTGAGAAACTAAATATGCAAAAGGGGAACTGCGTTCAACTGCTAACATCCTGGAGCTATGTGGCACTAATATAAAATTAGGTCATAATGAAAAATGTAAGCAGTAAACTTAATCATGGGATTTGTATGAACAATTATTCAGTTATTCAAAACACTCACAAATTTACACAAAATAATGAGGATATCAGTAATTTACTGTCATGTTCCAATTTTAAATGTCCATAAAGTAGCATGTTGTGCTTCTATATGATTTATATGAAATAATTGATGTATTATTCATTGGTGCTGCTGCTCAAATCATATCTACATGCAGACCAGATTATCAAATTAAAGGAATAGTTCACCCAAAAGGAAGGAGTAGTGTGGATTACTTGTGTATTATTGTGATGTTTTTATTTGCTGTTTGGACTCTCTTTCTGATGGCACCCATTCACTGCAGAGATTCTACTGGTGAACAAGTGATGTAATTTCTCCAAATCTGTTCCAATGAAGAAACAAACTCATCTACATCTTGGATGGTCAAAGGGTGAGTAAATTTAAATTTTTGGTAAACAATTCCTTTAAAGTCAGCCTCCGTCCTATTTTCACCTCCTATTAAATCAGTATGCCATAGTGTCTGGTTAACTTTATAGTTTGCTTTATAAGCAAATATGAAAACATCATATAGTTATAGAGCTATAACATGTTTATGATTTATGATATAACGTTATGAAATTATATCAAGACTGATTTAGAATTAATGGATTTCCAATAGATATGTAGCTGCGCAAATGAATGTTCTCACTAAATATACTTTCAGGCTCATGCTAAGTATAACATCACTGAATTCTGCTGAGTCCTAAAAATGCAATAATGGAGCATTACTGCCATCTTGTGACAAAACACAGCAAATTTTGGGTACCAGTTATTGTGGCCAAAATCATATTGGATTAATGTGGAAATTAGGGGCTGTTCAAATCAAATAACTAAACAAAAGAAAATTTAAATATTATTGTTATTATTCAAAATAACTGAACATTTTGTTTGTTTGTTTTTTTAATGTTCTTTCGTCAAATGTAAAATTTCTGTTACTGCAATATCTAATTAATAAGTTACGTAAAGATTACATCTGCATCCTTGATTTGCTCTTAAATGGCTCCAAAGGAAGGCCTTTCAAATAAAAAAGTTCCATATCATTTACCAAATTATCAAAGTCAACTGTTTTGCATTAGTTGATTCATCTGTCACAATATGTTCAGGGAAAGGGCAAGCAAAATCATTTTTTAATTTATTTGTATATTACGTTGTTCAAATCAGAGTACATGGGAATTGATTTTTACAATAAATTTTATTCCAAAGTGGCTTTACAAAACTTTACAACCCCCCAGTGAGCAAGCCAAAACAGAATGTGCCAAAGAAAACTCAAGTTAGATTTTTAAGATCCACCTCTAGGAAGAAATCAAGAGGAGGAACCAAGACAGAAAAAGCAAGAGTAGTATGCTTTTCTGAAATCAGCCCAAGACTCAAGTTGGGGAAGCCCTCCTCGAGGGGAATAATGATAGCTCTTGCTAACCTGTTTGGCAGGAAGCAACCAAAACAAAATGAAGCCAGTAGTAACACTGTTAAACAGTCATTTCCTGAAAATACATGACAAGATGATACGATCTCCCTGCCATGATAACCACATGACAAACAATGGCAGTGCTGCCAACCCATATGTAGAAAATTCTACTCATGACCACCTTGACCAAACTTTCATATAACTGAGTTTCCCAAATATGAAAAGCAAAACTCAGTCAGGGGATATATGTGATCATTTCAAAATGTATTTCCAACAACACTAGCATAAACAAGCAACTTTATCTTGCAGGCTATCTGTGAATGACACCAAAAGTTCAAGTTCTCTGTTTCCACAAACTGGTATCACTGTAGTATCTGGATACTGTGATAAACATGTTTTTTGTTCGCCAGCTAACCCAACACCCAGTTGTGTGAAGTCAGCAAGAGCATCCTTACCACAAGCTCTAACTTCCTGCTGGTGTGTTGCAATCTTATATTTGCCACCATTATGTATGTTCTATGCGCAAGTGTTTATCCTCAATTTGCTTATACCTTACCATTAGCACTTTAGTTATTCAAATATTTTCATCCACAATTGTTTATAGTATACATGTGAAAGAATATATTCATAAGAGTTATGTATGTTATGCTATCTATGGACTTATTGTGCGTCCAAGACCTCCTGGAAAGTTCGTATTTACGAGTTGGGAAGTCATAATTATGACGTTAAAGTAGGTCTGAGCGATATGGGCAAAAAAGTTATCACGATTATCGCGGTAATTATAATGATAATTTTTTTTCATGTCAGTCGATATAGATAATTATCATAATAAATGTCAAATCTTTATTTCTTTCAAGATTAAAGCCAGATTTTTGCTTCAAAGTGAAAGTTGTAGAACCCAGACTTTTAATTGTGGTGTTAAATTACTCTTTATGGACAGAATATGACAAACACTTCACATTTTGGAATTCTTTACACTTTTCCAGTCATTTTCCTTAACAAAATAAATATCTTAATAGTTTCTGCAGGTTCTAATGAGTGATATTGTTTCAAATCAAGAAACAGGATTGTGTTGCCTGATAATATTAACAATATTACTTTTTTGTCTCTTAGAAATGCATGTTTGATAGCAGCTTGAGTTGACAGTAGTAGTAGCTTGAGTTAGGATGCAGATGTAATTTTATGTTTATTATCAAAATCAGTAACATCTGTAAAAATTGTAGCAACCTCATTTTTAATGGTGAAATTTAATTATTCAGTTTGAGTTTTTTTTTTTTTTTTTTTAATTAACCATTGGTCTTAAACAGTAGCATACATATAGATCATGATAATCACAGTCAAAACTACACATATACCTTAATACCACGGAAAAAATGTAACTATATGGTTTCTAGGTATTTGTATGAAAAACCTCCAAGGTAAATTATGGCGATTAGATTGAAAAGCCTTCTGACTGTATCGTTGCACATACTGTTTCTCCCTGTTTTTCAGCGCTGTTTCATCTGGCTTTAAACTAGTTTAAATCACCGAGTCATTTGTATTCTTCGCTGAACTCATGCGCTTCACACTGGATCTCACAGCACTATTTAGTGCTTGCGTGATCAACAAGTAAACGTGCTTGCTCTAGTAAGCTTGCGAATGTGCTGCCATTTGAACTTGTGTGGAGCGGTTCAAATGAGCAGCATTCTTTTGTTCCACTCTTGGCGCATAAACATTATATAGAACATTTATCAAACTCTTCTTACCGTTTTATTGAGGAAAATTATATTGCGTTTATTATTGTTATTGATTTATCACCCAGTCTTACGTTAAAGAGATAGTTCACCCAAAAAATTCACCCAAAAATTCTGTCATTAATTACTCACCCTCATGTTGTTTCAGTCCCCTAAAACTTTCATTCATTCTTGGAGCACAACTGAATATATTTAAATGAAATCCAAGTGAGCCTAAGCAACTTTCACTTCGAAGGCCCAGAGAGGTAACGAAAACATCATGGAAGTAGTCCATGTTACTCCAGTGGTTCAACTGTAATTTTTGCGACGCGAAGGAACAGGAATCCTTTTTCTGTGTCAAAAAAACTAAAATAATGACTATATTCAGCATTTTCTTCATTTTATTTCACAAGAGATTCTTCTTCTTCTCCGGTCCACGAGAAAACCACGACCCATGCGTGTTGTGTTGACGCGAGAGCACAACTCATGATACAACCCTATACGCTGCAGTATGCCATAAACGCTGTACTGTTTGCCAGCAGAGGTATGCTGTATTACAGTGTTACAGTATTATTACAGTAGTGTTCCTCTACCTCTGCTGCAAACAGTACAGCGCTTTCGGTACGGGTTGTAGTATGCGGTATGCATCGTGGTGCTTTCTTGGACTGGAGAAGAAGAAGAAGAAGCTGTCATGAACGCGAATGCATGAGCGCATTTAAAATATCTTCAGTTATGTTCTGAGGATGAACGAAAGTCTTAGGGGATTGGAACAACTTGAGGGTGAGTAATTAATGAGAGAATTTTCATTTTTGGATGAACTATCCCTTTAAAGGTGACCATATTTTGAAGAATATGGGTGAACAAACAGCTGATGGTCCCCTTTGACTTCCATGGTATGGAAAAAAAAAAATACTATGGAAGTCAATGGGGACCATCAACTGTTTGGTTACATTCTTCAAAATGTCTTCTTTTCTGTTCATTAAAAGAAAGAAATTCATACAGGTTTGGAACAATTTGAGGGGAGTAAATAATGACAGAATTTTCATTCTGGGGGGGAACTATCTCTTTAAATGCGTTCAAATCACTTCGGTCTGAGCAAAACGGCGATGTACTTTTTTTTTTTTTTTTTTTTTTTTTTTACAAAAAAGTTAATAATAATAATTTGTTATATTTATATAGCACTTTTCTGGGTACTCAAAGCGCTTTACATGGAAGGGGGGGTATCTCCTCATCCACCACCAGTGTCCAGCATCCACCTGGATGATGCGACAGCAGCCATACTGCGCCAGAACACCCACCACACACCAGCTTATTGAAGCCAATCAGTGTATGGGGATGATTAGGGGGCCATGATGGTCAGAGGCCAATGGGCAAATTTGGCCAGGATGCCAGGTTTACACCCCAGATTTTGGGATTTTTAATGACCACAGAGAGTCAGGACCTCGGTTTAACGTCTCATCCAAAGGACGGTGCTTTTTACAGCATAGTGTCCCCTTCACTATACTGGGGCGTTAGGACCCACACAGACCACAGGGTGAGCACCCCCTGCTGGCCTCACTAACACCTCTTCCAGTAGCAACCTAGTTTTCCCAGGAGGTCACCCATCCAGATACTGACCAGGCCCAACCCTGCTTAGCTTCAGTGGGCAACCAGTCTTGGGCTGCAGGGTGATATGGCTGCTGACAATGTTTAATGTTTTTACTTGTACATACATCTTACTTTGTGTTATTGTAAATTAGAAAAAGTAGTAATTTCATACATTTCAACAAATTTACTATACACTACAGATGCTGCATCCATTGCATGTTTTTTATTTATTTATTTATTTATTTTTATTTTTTGACACGACTATAACTCAGTAACTCTGGGTTCAGAGAATATCCAGAGATTCCCACTCATAATTATGACTTTGTAGGAGTGTTCATGTTCGTTCATGATCTTTGCAAGTGATTTTTTATTTTTTTTTTTGTGATAAATGATTCTAATTTAGTGAAGTTTTTTTTCCCCCAAATAAGATGACGTTAATAAAAAATGTTTTGAAACTACTAAAACATTTTGAGTAGTCAACTTTTTGCAGTTCTAAGGAAACTGAAAAAAAGGTGTGAAAACAACCCACAAACTCCCTTTTGCTAATAACATCAGCAGAAGGCAACAGTCTAAAGCGTCATCCACCACAAACACATTTATACACCACTATATCTCTTGAACCAAGGTTATGAAGCAAGAATTTTAAAATGCATGTACTACACAAAAAGTTAAATATTACTGTTTTTTCGACATGCAAATTATCTACACTCACAGGCCACTTTATTGGGTATACCTTTTCAACTGCTGATCAAAATATGCAAATATCTATTCAGCCAATCACTTGGAAACAACTCAATGCATTTAGGCATATAGATATGGTCAATATGATCTGCTCAAGTTCAAACTTATGTTTTTTCAGAATGGAGAAGAAAGGTGATTTAAGTGGCGTTGAACGTAGCATGGTTGTTGGTGCCAGATGGGCTGATCTGAGTATTTCAGAAACTGCCGTTCTACTGGGATTTTCACAGAAAACCATTGGTAGGGTTTACAGAGAATGAGAAAATACGTAGTGAGCGGCAGTTCTGTGGACAAAAATGATTTGTTGATGCCAGCAGTCAGAAGAGAATGGCCAGACTGGTTCAAGCTGACAGAAGAGAAATCGTAACTCAAAAAAGCAGAAGAGCACAGGCTCACCAAACGTGGACAATAGAAGACTGAAAAAAAGTTTGCCTGGTCTTATGAGTCTTGATTTCTGCTGCAAAATTAGAATGGTAGCTAGGGTCAGAATTTGGCGTAAGGATCCATCCTGCCTTGTATCAACAGTTCAGGCTGCTGGTGTTGGTGTAATGGCGTCGGGGATATTTTCTTGGCACTTTGGGACTCTTAGTACCAACTGAACATTGTTTAAACACCACAGCCTATAGTATTGTTGCTAACCATGTCCGTCCCTTTATGACCACAGTGTACCCATCTTGTGACAGCTACTTCCAGCAGGAAAACGCACCATTTCACAAAGCTCAAATCATCTCAAATGTTTTCTTGAACATTACATTCAGTTCACTATACTCAAATGGCCTCCACAGTCATCAGATCTCAATCCAATAGAACACCTTTGGAATGTGGTGGAGAGTCGCATTATGGATGTGCAGCCGACAAATCTGCAGCAAAAGTGTTATGTTATCATGTTAATATGGACCAAAATCTCTGAGGAGCGTTTCCAGCACTTTGTTGAATCTATTCCATGAAGAATTAATGCAGTTCTGAAGTCCAGCCCTGTACTAGCAAGGTGTAGATAGATCAAAATAGATTTTCTCTTTTTAACAACATTAATTCACAGGTCCTTGACACTACTACTATCTTTTTCACGCTTTTACTTACCAACAAGAAAAAAGTCACACTTAGCTGCCAATCAGTTAACCAGTTAAACTTTAACTCACATATACTGAAAGTAGATAAATTGTGTCACATTAGATTACAACCTGTATTGCATTACAAGAAAAGAATCATCATCATCTGTATTATTTTGTTGAAAAATCTCAGTAAGAGGTGATGGTCTTTTCAAATGAAAGATTCTGTGATGGTAAGTATGGTTAAAACTTTAAAGTGAACTGCTGACACTCAAAACAACTGAGCTCTCTTTTGCTATGAGTCAAAACTGTAACTTCTGTTTAGTGTGCATAAGAAATGAAACAATTTCAGCTGGCATTCTGCCAGTCTCTGTGGTGTTTGTGGCCCAAATTTTATTGTCATGACAAAATTGCAGCGAGAAACTGATTATAAAATATTTGATTTGGCAGCTTGTTTTATATGACACTAATAGTAACAAATTCCTGTCTGTATGATTCCAAAAGCACCAGCTCTCAATTTAGAAGCCAGGCAGACACATTCAGTCTGTTTCATATGTTTTTGACTCATCAAGTCATCCAGTTTATTCATTCAGACACAGACAGATTCATGAAACACTACGTGATGTGCTTTATCCAAAGTAACTTTACAGCATATTTTTGACATATTCAATCTTCCAGCAGTAACCTGCAGTGAAGAGTAATGCTCAAGCAGCTCATGGATCAACCCCTGATGGTTTTAAACCTACAACTTTCCAGACAGCTAAAATAAAGAAATATATCTGTATGTAAATGAAACAATATGAATAAAAACAAGTCACTGACATTCTATAAGATTTACAGTTTAAGAGAGTTCTGGGGGCCACAGCGGGTGTGAAAACCACCCTGAAGTGCATGAAAAACACCACTGGGAAATAGTTAGCAGTTAGATATGCCGTGCCCTAGACGTGAGAAGTTATTGCTTACACATTTGAAAAATGTTTTTCTCACATGTGCAGAAGCAGCAGGTGTGTATGCCACAGTGCTATTGAAACAGGGGTCAATCAGTAGACAGCAGAAACTGAAGCCATTATTAAATTTCAAGTTTCCTGTTTATCACACTCATTTTCACAGAAAACAAGGTTAACTAGTGAAATGAACATCTCACCATGCTTTTAGAAGGTTTTGTTTAAATTTAAAGTAAAAAATAGAAGAGCAGGAGAGGGTGTGGTGTGAGAACCCAAATGTTAAAGATAGAATGCAGTGATTCTGTACAGAGCACATATATTTCAGAGACTTTCATGCTCTTGTGCCTAAATGTACACTGACATTTAGCCTAATACAGTCACACGCAAACACAAAAAAATGATCTGTTGATCTGGAAAAGTTTTGAACTTTGTCTCACCACATGAAAAAAAAAAAAGTGCTTCAGATTTAGGAACAAGGTGACCTCACAGGAATAAATTAGTCATTGCTTTTTATGCTATACAGTGTTTGCATACATGGAATGAAGATTATGAATTTTGATTGCACACATTTAAAGAGTATTGGAAAGTTTTATCAAAAGCCACATCCTCTCAAAAGTTAGAATAGTAGTTTTGGGGACAGACAGCAGCCGGAAATAACCTTTGAAATTTCTGTTTAGTGAAAGTAGAAAGGCTCTGAAAGTATTTTAAACACCATGAATTAAGAAAACAAAAAATTGTGGATGCCTCTGTGTGTTGTTATCAGTTTATATATTACTGGGAATATACAACCTGAACACTAAGGAATCTACAGGACATTTAGAAAAATCCAGCCAGAAAGTGTTTCATTAGATAACAGAAGTTGTGAGGAACAAAATCGTGCGACCTGTATTCTCAATCTTTATGACAAATAAGTTACTTGTCATAACTAGCTACTGTAGTTACGTACAGCTATGAAGGAGGCATTTGTGTTCTTTAATTCATCAAAACCTTGTTTTAAGTGGTTGTAACGTAAGCCTACAGGTGCGAATAGGATGTTTCAAACTAAACAGGGAAGTCTTTCAAAAGCTTGCAGATGTAATTTTCAACTTCTAACAATAGAACGAAGAACTGCGCACTTTCACAACTACTGTCACACCCAATAATGCTGTAAACCACACGATAAAGAATCAAAATAACACATTTTATAAAAACTGAAGAAAAATCAAAAGTGTAATATCCACTAAAATTCTACCATACTAATTCACAAATAAAACTATATAATAAATGAAGCTGTATTCTTTCCCTCTTATTAATACATTAATATAAATATGTGTTTATAATAAACAAATCTCCTTTTTTCTCTATTCATGTTATTGCCAGTTCAATTCACAAATTCAGTAACCAAATTAAATTATTAAAGTAAACTTTAACAGGGGTTACAAAATCCTGTTGAGTTTCATCCCTCTGAAAACCACAGCTGAACACAGAGAACACGTGTAGGATGGTAATTAACATGTGACGACTAGAAGTCCTCACTCGAAAGAAAAAAAAAAACTAGGCAGATCTTGATTACAAATACAGGAAATTATGTCGTTGTCATGGTTACAAAAGCAGAGTGGAAATGGTATTTCATTGCTCAGTCAGGGTGTGTTAGAGAACGTGGTTAATGCCGGACCAGGAGGTGCCACTTTTGACACTGCAATGATCAGACCACTTGTCACAACAAAGATACAAAAACTGGGGGACAAGAAAGAGTTGGTAAGTACATATGTTTTTATAATAATCTTTGTGAAGGACTAATTGAAACTTTTTTATGGATCACACAAATAGTACTTTAGACAAAAATCATAAATACTCTAGGAAACAGCCCAGGAGAAATTTGCACACTTTGTTTGTATATTTTGAAGCCGTTTTGACCAGTTCTTGCTTCAGTTAGTAAATGTAAAATGATGTTCAAGCTGAATTTTTATATTATTAATTATTAATGTATTAATTTTTATATTAATAATTTATTTATATATAGATAGATAGATAGATAAAAATATAGATAGACATATAGAAATAATTGTGTGATTTCAAAATAATAAGCTAAAATATTATTTCTAGTTTGTTGTACTGCTTCAGAGCATGTGAGTACTGCGTGTATACTGGCACATGGATGATTCATTAATATACTACAAATCTATGCATAGCATGATACTATACAGTGAAACAATTGTGAATGATTGCAAAATGTTAAAGCAGCATATTCATAAAAAAAATATGCTGTTTCCTCTCAATCTATTTCAAATCAGAATAGTCCCTAGAAAAGAAAAAGTGGACATAAGCTTTGCAGAAGTATACTAACCATTACACAATCATTGTTACCCCATCACAGAGAACTGTGCTCTACTCGGATATGTTGTTCTAGTAGTCAAGGTCTTTGTGAGGGTGCAGAATTCGGACAGTTGTAGGACAGACAAAAAACACCTTTTGTTGCTCCAATGGAGCACGGTGTTCGTCTGGACCTCCTGTCTTTGCATTTGCGCTGATGATTGACATAAAACTTCCTTGCCACTCACAACAGTATCACAAACTTCCATACACATATGTAAAAATAATTTGACACGTTCATAAAAACGTTGTTGTAGTGAGTTTGGGGGCAAGTGAGTGCTTTGAAACCACAGGTGGGTAATGGTATTTCCTTTGCCTGCAAAGTATGTCCGTTACAACAACAAACAAACAAAAAAAATACGCAAACTGGTTGCACTTCCTTAGTGAAAAAACACTGTGTAACCTGATACTAGCATAGACTGACTTTTCTCAGTTCTGTAGTAATGTATCCGTTTCCCTTTTTCAGATTTCATAACTGCCCCCATGGAGATGGTAGTAGCTACAAACACCACCCACAATGACTCCGACACCTGTACCAACCTGTACGACCATCGTGGTTGGGCACAGTATTTCCTGCCTGCAGTGTATTCTCTGATTTGCATTGTGGGACTGCTGGGAAATGTGTTGGCTTTGCATGTCATCTGGCCTAATTTAAAAAAAATCAACTCCACAACACTGTATTCTGCCAACCTGGTGGTGTCGGACATCTTGTTTTCGCTTGCTCTGCCCTTGCGTACGGTTTACTATGCCAAGGGGTTCCACTGGCCAATGGGGGAGGGTCTGTGCAAAGCCGTGGCACTGCTGTTCTACATCAACATGTATGCCGGCGTCAACTTCATGACTTGTTTGAGCGTGGACCGTTTCATTGCAGTGGTGCTGCCACTGCGTTTCTCCCGATTCCGAAAGGTTCAGAAGGTGCGGTACATCTGTGTTGCCGTATGGTTTGTTGTGTTGATGCAGACCCTGCCTTTGCTGTCAATGCCCATGACGAACGTAGAGCAAAATGGTCACATAACGTGCATGGAGTATCCCAACTTCGAGAAGACTGACAACCTGCCTGTCATGCTCATCGGTGCCGTGTTGCTCGGCTTCGGCATCCCTGTGATCACCATCCTAGTGTGTTATTCAGCACTGTGCTCCAAGCTCCATCTCCTGGCCAAGTCTAATAAACTGACAGAGAAGTCAGGTCGTAGTCGCAAAGTCATCGGCGTGATTTGCGCCGTCATTCTCGTATTTGTGGTTTGCTACACCCCGTATCACATCGACCTCCTGCAGTACATGATTAGAAAGCTGCGGTACAAGCCAGACTGCTCAGAACTGCATGACTTTCAGATCTCCCTTCACATCACCGTCTGTCTAATGAACCTTAACTCGTGCCTGGATCCCTTCATCTACTTTTTTGCCTGCAAGGGATACAAGAAGAAGGTACTTCGACTGCTCAGGAAGCAAGTCAGCATGTCCTTCTCGAGCGTGGTCAGGACTTCGCCTGAAGGCTCCTCCAAAGACGTGTTTGCGAACGACAAAATCCATATGAGCTCTAGAAGCACTCAGAAAGAGAGGAGCAGTGTGCTGCTGAGCACCAGCAATGGTTTTGAAATATAAACAACAACAACAAGAAATGCAGTTCATTGACTATATGAGACTTAATATCACAGCAAATTTCTTACCTCTGGATTACTTCACAGTGTTTCAGGATATTGGTTCAGACGGTGGTTAATCTTTTGTTATGCTGTTTAAAGATTACTGCACATTTGTCTTACATATTGTAGTTCATTTGAGTTCTAGAATTTGTTTTTCAGTTTTTTTTAATTGATCTTTTGAATAATAATAAAAAATAGCTGAAATGACAAATATATATATGCAGTGACATGATGAGCTACAGCAGTTTAGTACCAAGTACCAAGAAACGGTGCTTGTGGTGATTTTAGTTCAGTCTAATGACTCAAATCTTCTGATTCCAGTCACAATAATAGATTTAATCACTGATTCTTCAGTGACCGTTTTGAACCTTAATCATTCCAACACTGGGACGTCGCCAATGAGTCACTGAATTACTCTTTTTGTTTTCACTGAAGTCTCTGTCTTTAGATGTGTGTTAATGGTTGGTGATTTACCTGTCCTCAAATAGTATACCACAAGCAAATAGCGTTATAATATGGGCTAAGACAGTGCAAAGAAGTGAGCAAGAACAATCATGACCAAAACCCCCTTAAGTGAGCTGTCTTACTGGAAAGAGTCACTCTTTTATCTCAGTGGTTCCTTATGCAGCATTAGAAGTGTCAGGATGATAAACTTGGCAATCACACTGACAATCAACTGTGTCATCATATATTTAAATCAGCAAGATGAGCTTCCACAACACACAACAAGGCTTGCCTGAATTTATTAAAATTTAGTATTCAAATTTAATTTTGACCAACAACTAGCTAAGTTTACATGGACACCTTACAATTGGAAAGAATTATATCATTCCGACCGATGAATTCGAACATAGTGTTTATATGAACGCTAAATAAAACAATCAGGTTTATGTGCTACTTGTGACTTTTTTATTCCAACTGTGGTAATAGTCTGATATACAAACAGATTACTAGGGTTCATGTAAATGCAGCAACTGTAATAATTATTTACAGACAAAAGTACCCGCTAAAGCAGCAGTATCTCTGTGGTCCACTAGGGGGTGAACAGCGTAAAAACCACAGTCCTGATTCTAATAACAATTTTTTTTTTCTTTTTTAATTACTTTAGCTGATTTTAGCTCAAATATTCAGTTTCAGGGGATATTACCAAAGGATAATCTTTCTGCAACAATCAAGTTGATAATATATACAGGCTAATGGAGGAGTTACAAAATGGTGAAATAAAACCCTGGTGAAATAAAACCAGGGTACATTTTCTGGGTACATTTTAAATTGTGTGTGTGTATGTGTATATGTGTGTGTGTGTGAGTGTGTTTATGTGAGTGTTTTTATTGGCTGGTTGCCCACTTTTAAATGGAAAAAACATATTCTACCTTTCCAAAAAACAGCATAAGTTGGTTTGCGGGTCCTAGATAGGGGTGGGACAATAAATCGATATGGCGATATATCGTGATCCTTCTCCATGCGATACGATAATCGATATCTGGCGCCAAATATCGATATTTTAATTAATACTGTACGGTGCTCTAAATAGATTTTCCTGCTCCCAGCGTCTAAAAATGCGTGGAAATCGCGGCCGCGCCATTTCCACAGTCTTTCCAAAAGCGCTCTGAGCAACTATGAAGCGCGTTCTCTATGAAGATGGGGAAGCACGAGGAACCGAATGATAAACAGATTTTCAGACACTTTATTAGCTCTACTGCTATATATACACGTTTATGGAGATGAAAACTAAAAAACTGACCTGGAACAGTTATCAGCGTGGACCATAGGCACCGATCACGTTATTATTGCAGAGCGCATATTCAGTTCATGAGTAGCCTAACCTCTCCGCTCGGATCGCAGGTGGATTTCCCTCACTATATGAGAGAGAGAGAGAGAGCGCCGCCGGTGCGTCCAGTTTTATGTGAACAACACTGGATGCTCTCCATCTCTCACAGATATTACAAGTGCGCGTTATGCAGTGTGAACAGTGGGCACCGACCGGCAGAAACATAAATCTGCACCTATGGCATGGAGGACGAGACAAAACACTGTCAGAGCCGTAATGCGGCGCAGAAGTGTGCAGTGTGTGTGTGCTTGCCGCGCGTCTACATTTGAAATAACCAACCTGAGCGCGCAAAAGACGCGATGTGATTGTGAACGGCTATTTTTCCGTGCGGGGCTCCGTTTTTATGATGAGACGAGTAGAAAGGTTGAGAAAGCACTCCAGGTAAATTTTGAAATGTACCAGGTTTATATATATATATTACATAGAGAGAGAGAGAGAGAGAGAGAGAGGCTATATAAGTTAAGCAGTTAAATGTGTTTGTTTACACACAGAGAAAAAGAAAAGTGTAAGCTTTTAATAAGTCAAAGAATAAAATTATTAATATACTCAACATGTTAAAATTGATTTACAGAACTTTTTTTTGCTGTTTTCTAACAGTTTGGACTTGAATAAAGAAAGAAAACTTGCACTTAACCTTTTCACAGGCATTTTGTTTAGACCAATATCGCGATATATCATTATAGGATTTTCTAGAAATATATCGATTATCACAGAATCGCTGTATCATGATATTATCGTTATCGTGAGCCATGTATCGTGATTATATCGTATCGTGAGGTACCCTGCGATTCCCACCCCTAGTCCTAGATGGTCAACCTGAGAACCAATCTGACCAACTAGTAGTTAGCCAACTGGTAATCAGTCTTATTTTTTGGATTCAACTTAGACTAATCTACATTTTTATATAACCGACTTTAAAAAGTTATGACCAGTCTTAAAAAAAAAAAAAAGATGGCTTTTCAGCAGATTAGAATGCTCCAGAAAAAAAAGTGCAAAAAAATCTTCCCATTCACAGTGACTGGTCCAAAAATTTATTTCAGTCTTGACCAAGATCTTAGAGGTGCTGTATGTAGGATTGAACTAGGTATTGCAGTCCAAATTCAAAATATTGGAGAGGGTTTTTTTCACCTGGCCCCTCCTCCTCAGACTTGACACACACGCAGGTTGCCAGATTAAGGACACGAACAAGAACGAGCGCACATGACGATGAATGACACGAAATACGTTGTGTTTTCCGCCAACTGGCAACCCGGCGTGCCGAAATACAATTGGGTAAACTGGCAGTGGGCGGGTCTCACAAACCAAAACACAGACCGACATTCCGGGCCAGAACGCACATTTTCAAAGGAAAATAACTGACTGTAGCATTGTTTTTCAGATAAACAAGTGTGTTAACTTAGCATGTTTCTTAAACATATTATGGTATTTTTATTCTTTAGTAGAGCCAAAAACTTACATACAGCACCTTTAAAGCCTGGTAAATTTTGAATTCAGTGCAATTACAACAGATAGCCAGAAGAGAGAGCCACAAAGCCAAAAGTGAAGATTATGAATAGTACAAGTTATTCTGAACTGAATCAAAATAATTAGTTTGACAACTGGCCAAATAGTTCATCTTTTGAAGGGAAGTGAAAGAATGTTTCAGTGACACAGACAAAAACAGGAAAAAGTTCAAGACCAATACAAGGTGACCTGACTAAGACCCCAGAGAAGCAGAACAGCAGATGTAGCGGGAGTTGTGGTTAGCTAAACTTTGCAAAAATGGACGGAAGTTGCTCTGTTGCTCTGTTGAACTGATCCTTTTTACAGGAAAAGGGACACAGTCTGTAGCTTGATAGAAAAACCTTTTACATCGCAGGCCTAGAGATTCACTGTCTGGAACAGTAAAAAAGTATGACAACAACTGACTCTTCACTGCAAGGACTGCCCGACAAACAAATAAACAATAGTAGCATTTACATCTCAGTAAATTTTTGGTGCCTGATTAAAAAATCCTATAATGCTGCTTGTTGATGCATGTCAACTTTTAAAATATATTATACCTTTCTTTCACATTATATAGCCAAAGCTACATATGGTGAAATAAACATTTCTCTCTCTTTTTTTGTTTTGTTTTGCTTTAGCTTGCCTGCAGTTAGGATAATAAGATACACATATTCGTATTAAACCTTCATAGAATGTCATGGTAATATCACATTTCTTTTTAAACCCTACAGTTTTATTATTATTATTTTAGGAAGTTATATTCAATACAGTATCTAGACAAAATATGTTATATATAATGTCATCTACATTGTGGCACTGTTTAATAATAATGACTGTATTTATATGACCTGTTTACCCATCTACCTTTATCTCCTAGTATTACAGGAGCATACGAACCCATGAATGATAACACCATATTACATATTACATGTTATTTATGACAGCTCAGATCACAGTGTCTCAGTTTCAGATTCTCAGGTCTGTCTCTGTCGCCTCCATCTCATATTTTCATATAAGTCTACAAAAACAATGAGATTAAGTCATTATTCAGGTGTCCCTTCTTTAGAACTATAATATTTACTTCTCTAGAATTTTTAATGCTATGTATGGCATTGGTAATGAAATCATTAATGTATATGTATATGTATATATATATATATATATATATATATATACACACACATATATATATATATATATATATATATATATATATATATAAACACTGACTCATTCATTAATATTTTGGAGGAAAAGTGGCTGGCTTATAAGGCATGTTGGGAGTCTTATTTGCATTGCCCAGATTGTATACATTCATTTGTATTGCCCAAGATCTAAGTGATATGAGTATACTTCTAATGGAAAGAGTGCTTCAAAATATTAAAATATTTGCAATGTAACTAAAATTATTTTATTTTATAAATAAATAAATAAAATAAATAATATTTTATTTTATAAATAAATTTTAGCCAGAAAACACAAGCTAGATTGCTTATACCCATCTAATACATCCACTAAATTCCTTCAAGATGCTTAAAATTGTGCCTGTTGATGCACAAGCTATGTAACTGGAAAAAATGTGTATATTAATTACATGATGGTTGTTTATAGGACTTCCCTTCCTTCCTCTTTTTCTAATATGGAGGAACTGAAAAGAAAAATGTCTACGTCCACTCAAAGACCATGCAGACGTTCCTCATTTTATAGTTCATTTCTCTATACTTTCACAAGAATCTCGACCAAAAAAAATAAAAATCCCATTCTACTACAGATCTGTTAACAGAACAATGTTTGCATGTCAGTAATCCACATATGGGTAAGTTAAAACTATAGTGACTTCCTGATGTGGGTGTTTGTTGAGCAGAGGAAATGTCAGATGGTGTTCAAGAGGGTGAATGAATCATTCGAGTACAGTGTAGGTGTCATGTCACATTGGCATGACTATTAGAGGTAAGAATTCACAGTGGAACACAATGATGGAGAATATGAATGTACTAGCTACATATACAGGTGCATCTCAATAAATTAGAATGTGGAAAAGTTCATTTATTTCAGTAATTCAACTCAAATTGTGAAACTCGTGTATTAAATTCAGTGCACACAGACTGAAGTAGTTTAAGTCTTTGGTTCTTTTAATTGTGATGATTTTGGCTCACATTTAACAAAAACCCACCAATTCACAATCTCAACAAATTAGAATATGGTGACATGCCAATCAGCTAATCAACTCAAAACACCTGCAAAGGTTTCCTGAACCTTCAAAATGGTCTCTCAGTTTGGTTCACTAGGCTACACGATCATGGGGAAGACTGCTGATCTGACAGTTGTCCAGAAGGAGGGTAAGCCACAAACATTCATTTCCAAAGAAGCTGGCTGTTCACAAAGTGCTGTATCCAAGCATGTTAACAGAAAGTTGAGCGGAAGGAAAAAGTGTGGAAGAAAAAGATGCACAACCAACCGAGAGAACCGAAGCCTTATGAGGATTGTCAAGCAAAATCGATTCAAGAATTTGGGTGAACTTCACAAGGAATGGACTGAGGCTGGGGTCAAGGCATCAAGAGCCACCACACACAGACGTGTCAAGGAATTTGGCTACAGTTGTCGTATTCCTCTTGTTAAGCCACTCCTGAACCACAGACAACATCAGAGGAGTCTTACCTGGGCTAAGGAGAAGAAGAACTGGACTGTTGCCCAGTGGTCCAAAGTCCTCTTTTCAGATGAGAGCAAGTTTTGTATTTCATTTGGAAACCAAGGTCCTAGAGTCTGGAGGAAGGGTGGAGAAGCTCATAGCCCAAGTTGCTTGAAGTCCAGTGTTAAGTTTCCACAGTCTGTGATGATTTGGGGTGCAATGTCATCTGCTCGTGTGAAATTTTGGAGCACTTCATGCTTCCTTCTGATTTCATTGTCCAGCAGGATTTGGCACCTGCCCACACTGCCAAAAGCACCAAAAGTTGGTTAAATGACCATGGTGTTGGTGTGCTTGACTGGCCAGCAAACTCACCAGACCTGAACCCCATAGAGAATCTATGGGGTATTGTCAAGAGGAAAATGAGAAACAAGAGACCAAAAAAAATGCAGATGAGCTGAAGGCCACTGTCAAAGAAACCTGGGCTTCCATACCACCTCAGCAGTGCCACAAACTGATCACCTCCATACCACGCTGAATTGAGGCAGTAATTAAAGCAAAAGGAGCCCCTACCAAGTATTGAGTACATATACAGTAAATGAACATACTTTCCAGAAGGCCAACAATTCACTAAAAATGTTTTTTTTTTATTGGTCTTATAAAGTATTCTAATTTGTTGAGATTGGTGAATTGGTGGGGTTTTGTTAATTGTGAGCCAAAATCATCACAATTAAAAGAACCAAAGACTTAAACTACTTCAGTCTGTGTGCACTGAATTTATTTAATACACGAGTTTCACAATTTGAGTTGAATTACTGAAATAAATGAACTTTTCCACGACATTCTAATTTATTGAGATGCACCTGTATTACAGTGTTTTAGTGGTGATGTTTTTAAAGTACCTTCTTTCACACATTAGGACATTAAACTTCCAGATGAAGCGTAGCTGCTGGAACACCCCACTCGTGTGGGCTTTGTTACCTCAAGTTAATCACAGAACAACAACAGCAGTAATTGACCATATGCACAGAGCGATTTTTAGAACTTCCGGATAAAGATAAGCCAGCTCATAATCTTCCGGTGAAGCTCATTTTATATGTGCTATATATAGGTAGAGACTCACAGCAGAAACCTCTCCTGTCTCATTCTTATCAGAATCAGAGAAAAAAATTATTGCAGCACCATAAATAATGACAGCAGCATTAACATACAGTTTCATGGTATTAAAGAAAATATAATTTTATATGCAAAGTCTTGTACGTAACTGTACATTTAAATGCTGACAAATAAACACTATCGTAACTGTTTAGGCAGTTAGGCTAATCTCTTAAACGACGTCGTAATGGTATTCTCGATAATCAATATCTTACCTTCATAGCCATGAACACATTTTTAAAATCTTATAAAATTTTAAAGCCTTTATTATTTCTCAACTCTGTGCAGTAAAATTCACATTATTAAAGGTTCACTTTTCATTCAAGAAATGTGCCAAAAACGTGTCTCGGCGAAAAATAAAGACTTTTAAGAAGAAAATGAAATTACCGTTATAACCAAATTTAGTACTTTATCGCACTGAAGTATAAAGTATGACAAGTGCAGGAAGTCACAAAGTCACTTGTCATTTAAAGAAATAAATAAATAAGGCCAGACAACAGCCTATAATAAAACTGAATTATTTAAATACCTAAATAGGCTACAAAATAAATAAGTCGGTATAACAATAATGCATTCAATGTTTTGAAATGTTTAGATTTAATTTAATAACTACATTGTTTAAGTTTTATCCAACAGACTTGCTGCTGTAGTTTTGTTAGTCTGAATTTAGTCTAAATCACTTAATGCACAGCTCTGTTTTGACATCGGCCCGTCAGATGATTCATTCCGTTGCCACTGTCAATCATAGCAATGACTCGCCGCATAATTTAACGGATTCACTTGCGTAAATTTAACATTCGCGTTTGTCATTCCTGAAACAGTATACGTGGACATTAGACAAATAAAACTTTTCTCCAAATTGTGAATGGATTATGTAGAGAAACCGAGCAAAGGACGCTCCCCTTTCGGCACAGTACAGTTGACCGGAAATGACTGAGCTGGCTTATCTAAAACCAGGAAGTAATCGTGCATATGATCAATTAATGGGATAGTTCACCTAAAAAAAATGAAAGTGTGTCAACAAAGTTTTTTACTAAAATATGTTCTTTTGTGTTCCATGCAAATGGTGACACACGATTTCAGATGACACGTCACTTGACCTCAACCAAAGTAGTTTAAAAGTGAGTTTGTCTACAAATGTTCTGCCTAAACAGGTCTGGAGATTTTTCTTTTCGTCCTGTGATTTTAAGATGAGCTGCTGTCTCAAGCCTACATTACAAAGATCTCATTTCCTGTTTATACACCACCAACCTCAGCATCCTGTGTTTAATTAAAACTCTTCAACACCAGATGCCTTCTGTTGCCACCTGCTGTGTGCTGCTCCCAAGAGAGCTAATGCTGTGTGACAAACCCTATTTTCCCAATCAATAACCAGCACCAAAACCTGTCACATCTTTACTTCTCCACTGCTCTCAAACTGCATATGACATAGAGTTTGCTATTGAGATATATTCTCCACCAGTACAAGCATTACAGGAAGTGAAGGGGCTTCACAGAAACCAAAAGAAAAATTATACTCTAAATAAAGACACTGGCTTCATGAGTTCCTCTGTTAGATCGAAGCTCGGCAGCGAGGACACATTATAGTCATCAACAGTACAGCCCTCAGAACAGCTACGATGCCAACAACATGGATCTCTGAGGTTGGTACCTTTAAATTTTTTACTTTGTAATCTTGCAGAACAAAATTTGGTTATTGAAAACCCATAGGTGTTACAAACAGCCAGTCATATCAGAGGACCTATCTTGATAGGTCAAATGTGGTTTCTACATAAAGCTGAATAGCTAAGTAGAACGTTCATCAGCAGTATATATTCAAAAACATTTATATGTTGATCATTTAAGGTACAGGATGACTGTTTGGTGAATATAAATTAATGCTGCACAGATTTCTGACAAGATTCAGAAAAGCCAAAACAATAATTAACTAACATTTGTAGTAAAAGTAGTATTCTTCCTTTATATGATGAATTGGTATACTGACTGATATTCAACACTTTTATTTCTTTTTGTACCTTAACACTCATATTTGAGAAGGACTGTCTTTCACTTCTCTTTTTTAAAACCTGTTGTCTTAACATTTTTTTTTTTTTTTTTACTAACCCTCATATTCAAATGAAAAGAAAAAGTGGCATGTCTTACAAGGATGGTTAACCCAAAATGACAATTCTGTCATCATGTACTCACCTCATGCTACTTTTTGTTCTACACTGACAAAAGAAAGGAATACAGGTTTGAAATTACATAAATATTTTTTGTACTTATATGAACTAAGACATCTTCCTAAATGTTAAGAAGTCTTGTATATGTCTGTTGTATGTGTTTTCGATGTTACTATTTAGTGTAAGTAAAAAATATAAAAAATAAAATAGAGTAAAAAACATTGTTAGATAGTTTAAAATAATTTAAAAGTCACATTGTGAGATATAAAGTCACAATTGCTATATATAAGGTCGCAATTACAAGAAACTACAAAAAATAAAATAGAGTAAGCGTGTTAGATAGTTTAAAATAAGTTATAAAGTCACATTGTGAGATATAAAGTCACAATTGCAATACATAAGGTCACAATTACAAGAAACTACAAAAAATACTACAGAGTTATTAGAAATAATATCTGTAAGATAAGTTTCAATAGGCCTTACTCAAGGTACAGGCCATGTTGAATTTTATGTTTAACTTTCAAATCTGTTTATGGCATTTTGTTTACTTTGGAGGGATGTTTCATCAGCTGAACAATTGGTACAATCCACTGAACAAGTTGTATGTCTATCCCTCATAGCCTCATTTTCATTCCTCTCAAAAATTAAATATAGTGCTACCCTAACTAAGGTCTATTACCTTTATAAAAAAAAACAAAAAAAAAAAACTCTGAAACAGGCTTCCATTGTTTAAATAACTACTGTTTTACATTGGTTTCTTTTTCTATGGTCAAATCAGGCAAACCATCATGGACCATAACACATCTTCGCCAGTCATCATGGAAGGCCACGTCCCCCAAGTGTACCGGACTGTTAGCCTAGTGTTTTATGGCATTATTTTCATCATAGGCACAGTGGTCAATCTGACCGCCCTCTGGGTCTTTGCCTTGACCACTAAAAGACGGAACTCCATCACTGTTTACATGATCAATGTCGCTTTAGTGGACTTGGTATTCATCTTACTGCTGCCTTTTCGAATGGTCTACTACAGTCAAGACTACTGGCCCTTTGGAGACGTGTTCTGCAGGATTAACGCTGCACTAACAGTGCTCTATCCCTGCCTGGCCTTGTGGCTCTTCGCCCTCATTAGCACAGATCGTTACGTGGCCATAGTGCAGCCGCGACACACCCGAGAACTAAAAAGCGTCCGTAAAGCCTTGCTGTCCTGTGCGGGAGTCTGGATCATGACCCTGGGCAGCACAGCTCCGCTTGTTCTCCTGGAAGAAGACCCTGACCGCAACACAAACTATACCACTTGCATCAAGATGCACGACATCATCTACTTGCGCCGCGACAATCCCGTCCACTTCGCACGTATCGTCTTCTTCTTCCTGGTGCCGGTGTGCATCATGGTGGGCTGTTACATGATCATCGTGGACAACCTCATCCATGGCCGCACATCCAAACTGAAGCCCAAAGTCAAGCAGAAGTCCATCCGGATCATCATCACACTGATCGTTCAGGTGCTGGTGTGCTTTGTGCCTTTCCACATTTGTTTTGTTTCCATCCTGCTGGCCAGCAGTGAGAGGGGTTACAACACCTGGGGGGCCTTCACCACCTTCCTGATGAACGTGAGCACAGTGCTGGACATCATACTCTTCTACATTGTATCGAAGCAGTTTCAGGACCGTGTGATCAGTGTGATCTTGTACAGAAACTATCTGAGGAGCGTTCGCAGGAAGAGCCTTCGCACCAACAGCCTTCGCTCGCTCAGCAACCTGACCAGTGCCATGATCTGAGGAATAATACAGCTGGTGGAAGCCATGTAAACTGCATGTAAACACGTCAATGTTTGAAATGAAATGACAGAATTGTAGAACAAGATGAATGATCATACTAAATAGTGAAACTGCTCACAGTAACAGCAGCTCTGAAGTAAGTACGCAGTCAACTCACAAAACGGATCACATGCTCCAGTGTCTTCGCTGGTTGCTCCACTGCTTATTTGCATAAAGTTAAACTTTTATCAGTTTTGCTGCCAGATATGCATCACCACACACTGCACAATTACTTGTGCTGCAAATCCCTTTATGTGTGAACACACCCTATAACTGTTTATTTTTCAGTTGTTGTGGTTCATGCTGCAAGCGCATGTGCTGTTTTAAAAGCTGTGTAAAAATTTAAAGTTTTTTAAATTGAGTAAAATTCTAGTTATAAATTGGGATGTTACAGTTAGAGCCACATATAATGTATCATTTATAAAATGTTTAAGAGTTTTCTCATATACATATAGAAAAAAAAATAGGCCAGAATGGGGATGCACTGTAAACCCGAATACTCAAAATAAGTAGGGCTAACTTAAATTAAACTAATAACTTTAAACCAATTCATTTTTATGAGTATTTCAAACGTTCTTTTTCTTCTGAGTTAATGAAACTGACATATTTTAAGTTATCTGAATTGTTTCATTGTTTTGAATTTAATGAACTTGTTTAGACAAACTTAAATTTGAACTAAAACTGGGCTGCGATTTCTATTTCCCAGCATGCTTTGCCATGGCACTCAAAATGGAGGGTAAATGCTAAAATTATGTTATGGGAGATTTAGTAGTGTTCAATGTTTTGCTATGCTAATACCATCATAGCAACGAGTGGAGCATGAGCCTGGATTATGTTGAATGTTCTTTATTGCCTTACTCATTCAGCAATATAAAGCATTGCGTTACCAATTAGCAAGTTAGCATTTACTGAATTAGCTAGTTATAGCTAGTTAAGTTTCCACTACTAAATATTTTTAAATTGAGATTACATGATAATTTTAAGTTAAATGTATGTTAAATATTTACATTTAGACATTTACATTTACATTTACATTTAGTTATTTAGCAGACGCTTTTATCCAAAGCGACTTACAAAAGAGGACAATAGAAGCAATCAAAACCAACAAAAGAGCAACAATATGCAAGCGATAAGTCTCGGTTAGCCTCACGCAGTACAACAAGTTTTTTTTTTTTTTTTTTTTTAAGAAAACAAGTAGATAGAATATAGAAAAAAGAAAGCTAGTGTTAGTTTTTAAAGAAAAAGTAGCAGTTAGAGAATAAATATGCAATTGAAAGAGGGTCAAGGGTGTGTGTGTGTGTGTTTTTTAATAAAAATAAGACAGATAGATAAAATAGAATTAGAATAGAGAGTGACAGAGTTAGAGGGTCAAATAAAGATTTTTTTATTATTATTTAAATTTAAGAGTAATCTACTTAGTTGAACTTTGAAATTCTTAACTTAAAAATTCATTTAAAAAATTACCTCATCTTTTTTTTTTAACGGGTTTACAGTGTGTTGTTACATAATCACAGCAAGGTGTTTGAAATAGTTTGCATGGCAAAACTTTCTTTGCAGTCTTTGCACAATCTGTGCAGAAGATGTTAGTCTTTTGCTAAGCATGCTTTTTTTTTTTTTTTTGTCATACCAAGTATGATCTTCAGAAACAGTGAATGTCTTTGAAGAGGTTAGTTTAAAAGGAGTGCATAGTTGTATATTTGGTCCTTTTAGAAGTGTAAAACAAGATAATACCTTTCAATGTGGGATGTAATACACATTAAATTTCCCAAAAAGGGAAAAGGTAATTAAATTACGTAAGAGCACTTTATTTCTAAATAATTTTGGTATTTGATGAAAAAACAAAACAAAAAAAAAACAGTAACAGTATATATATATATATATGTACTACTTAAAAATATTCTGCACCATTTTGTTTAATACAAGCTGATCACAATTAAAACCGAATTGTATTTTGGTACAGCACATGACAGTTAACTTGACCTGCAGTATATAATACGCCAGCAAGTGGCGCTACTGACCAGGGCACATTTATGCTTCTCTCACAGTGCTTTGTCTCAATATCACCATCAGGTGGTGTCATGTAATGTTGACAAATTATTTGAAAGTGGCATTATATCTGCTCATAGTTTTAAATTATGTTTTCAATTAAAATGTTCTCTTTGTTTTCTTTAACTTTCCATAAAATATGTGACCGCTGACAGATGGACTGATTTCTTCTTTGGGAAGCTGACACATCCTGTGGCTATATCCATCCCATCTAAGTGTTTCTTTTCTCATTCTGGTATAATTACTATTCATGTTTTGCAGCTTTTGTGACCTAATAATTACTGAGAGACTGTATGTAATATTTGCAATTTTTAAATTGATGCCACATTGCAGGATAATTTACATGAAAAACTGAAGCAAAAAAAAAAAAAAAAAAACATGGACAAATTGTGAAATTTTATGACTATTGGTGACTGGTTATAAGACCTTGTACATTCAAATAAATTTTAAACTTAAAAAATGATACTGTAAAAAAAAAAAACTATCAATCTGTTATGCATCGAATACCCATACACTTAATGTATACCCTGCACTTTACTTGATTAAACTTAATTAACATTGATATATGTACTTTTCTTAAATTCTGTCTTCAATCCAAGTTTAATATTTAGAAACAAGCAGTTACTCTTCCTGAAGACTGTAAACACTGTGGTGCTTTTAAAACATTACTCTGCTTTCTTAAGCAGTCTAACAAGGCAACTTCGGCAACTTCCCTGGAACACGTTCATACGGTATGTTAAAGTCCACATGCAATCAAAATTGACAAATTTACTTTGTTAGCGCACATTACTAGTCTTGCTATCATACATTACTAGTCTTTTTCCACAGGGGGAAAAAAATGTTGTTGCAATCTTTAACAATCATTTAATTGTTCAAAATCTGGAAATTTACAGTGACCTTCCTTCTGCAACGACATCAGTTTGATGGAGAGCAGGTGTTTTAAAATTTAGCCCGCTCTCTATTTTTCCATTTCCATTATTTCATTTCACTTGGTAACATGTCACACTACACTACATTTAGAACAGCCTTAATATGAATAAATACACCAGGGGTTATTCTATACTTGCTATTATGACACCTGTGTGAACTTGAAGGGAACTAACATCATACATAAAAATGCCCTTGAGACCAGTTAAAAACAATTAAAAAACTGAAGTTAGTTCCGAGGAAAGCTGTAACTTCATTTTTCCACAGATGCCACCTGGCTTGATATTTTGCATCTAATGCAATGGAATTAGGACAATCTTAATGTGACTTAAATGTCCAAAATCTTTTTGGTGCCACTATATGCATACATTCAGCAAAATGATGTTTCAGTTTAATATGGATAGAAGAATTTGCCCAAACCTACAGTATTGCACTACTGTAAGTTTTGCCATGCAAATGTTAACACACACACACACACACACACACACTCACTCACTCTTCAGCCACCCCACCTGATACACATCACAGCAAGTTAATGGAGACAGACACTCTGAGCAACTGCAGTCTTCTGTCCGGCCCATATGATGAATTATCTGGAGGCTTTCTCAGTAATTTCGAATCTTCATAACAAGTGCTTTTGCCACAGGAAAAATTAATGGAAACAAGATTGTCTTTCATTTGAGTTGATTTAGCCGCCTCGGCAGCCAGATGTCTCTCTCTGGGAATAAAACAGTCGGTGCTTAAACAAAGCCCAGCAAAAAAACTACCTTTTTTCTGCCGCTCGTGTTACAAACAAATCAGCCGGCGCACAATGGCCATCTGTTTGTTATTTGATATGTGTGAATACATGTTGTAATGACTTTGTTTGTGAATCAGTCAGTGCACTGGAACACACGAGAGCTCTCCAAGTGGCGGAGTGTTTGGAGCTAATCATATAATTGGACACAATAGTCAATGACAAATGGAGTTGCACGGAGCCAGCCAGCTGGGAAGTGAATATGTAATCATTGTAAAATCATATCATTTTGCATATTTGAAGACAGCTTAATAGAGTTTGCTTGTCAGCACACTATCAAGTGATGATCAGAGTAGGCCTGCGGTATCTGTTTGGTGCGATATTGCTCTGCGGTGTCTCCGGTGACTTCAATGGAGTTGGTACGGTGTTGTTTTTATGCCTCAGCTGTTGCAGATTTATATTGTGATATGGGAATTATAATGGGATTCTAGTGTTCGTGAGCACTTATACCAGAGCCAAATTCACAAATCATATAAAAAACATGACTAGAACTGGTAGTGTCTGACTGGCTTCCTCAAACCACTCGAGGGGAATGTGATTCATGTGAACGGCTTTACAGTGAACACATCTTAGGACATGTGTTTGAACTCTAGATATGTACTACTGGACGTCTCAGACAGCATCCATGTTAAAAATATCACCACACAGCTCTTGAAGATTAAAAAAAATTGACACCATTTCATCAGACGTCTTAGATTTGTTTGTACAGAAGTTCGTAATGATAGAAGTACAACTCTGTGGCCTAAAGACTGAAGTACAATTCATGTGACTACAAAACGTAAAAACAAAATATACCTAAAGTCTGCGACAGAATGGAAGTAGCGACAGATCTTAACATGAAAAGCATTATCAAAAAGAAAAAAATGTAGGGCGGGGACTTAGAGGCAGTTGTGTTAGCTTGCAGTTGTAAGAAAGGGCCAGGATTTATATGATTGGCCCTCAAATGTCACCAGTGGGAAGTCATTTCACCGGGAGATCCAGTTATGACATTTTGATTAAAAAAATAGGGTCAATCAATCAATCAATCAATTAACAAAATAAATAAAATAAAAATAATTATATAGAAAATACATTTTCATTTGATTATTCAGCTTAAATGTTACTCAAAAGTTTATTGCTATATCAAAAGTATTTGAACGCAATACCTCACCTACTTTGACGTTCCTAAGTATAAGTATATAATTTAAAAATTTTCTTTTACCATTTTCCTAAAATCTGTCAATCAATACTCAATAATTTAAAAAAAGTTATCAAAAACCAATTGTTAGTCCCATTGTACCCCTAACATTCAAAACAACCATACTTCCTTTCACGCACAGTGTCGACAGAAATGAAGATTTGCCATTGCAGATTAGTCTCAAAGGCACTTATGCAGGATCATCTCCATTTTGCACCATGTGGTAAAGCTTTCAAGAATCTGGTCTGGAAATTCCAGGCATCCCCAAGCCGAGGAAAATCTTGTCCAAAACCATGCCAAAAGTGGCATATTGGCCTAATAAACTGAGGTGGATAATGGTGTTTGAAAACGATTGGATGGTGCCCTTCATTATCTCTACAGCCACAGAAAACTCTCAGAAAACGCCTCATGCGGTTCCCAGCGATGCCTGTATTTACCCTCACTGGCTTATGCATTAAGATCTTATCTGGTCAGAAGTGGGGAGAAAGACCTTGCGCTCTTTAATCTATATCATAAGGCGTGATCCCCCTGAAAGAATGCGCTCGATGCAAAGACAAGTCCATTGACCCGTCAGTTAGAGGAGGAGAGGTGGGGAAAACATATGGCTTTGATTACAGCGGCGGCTCTTTTAGCGGACGAGCCCGTTGCTGATTCACACGCAGAGAATAGCAGCACCATTAGAGGGCATAAATAATGTACAGTCCTTTTTCTCCACTACTCAGCTAAGTGCCTTGAAACCTTGGGCTCCACTTGTCAGGTTTTTCAATAGATTAGGACAAGATTTATTTTAAGTCTGTAAAGTAGCATGTTCCCGACAGCGTTCAGTGGGGATCGAGTGTTGCACGTGCAAGCATGGCACCCTGGTTTAATTGTAGCGCTGTGGAGCAGACAGGCCTCGTGTCAGATCGGCTAAATATTTAATTCAGTCTCACTTAAACTTCCCCATGATCCATCGTATCACACCAGCAGAACACGCAAGGCGGAATTACAACAGGGATAAGAAACATGAAAGTTGTAATTCCAAACATGGCCCTAGCTCGAGCTTACAAAGAGAGATTTGTGTTCAGAAACAGATCAGAGACTTCACCCTGTCTTTTTCTGTCCGTCTCCCTCGCTCGCTGAATTCATCTTTCTCCCACCCACTTCTTGCTATTCGTTCCCTCTTTCAATCCATCCCCCTCCGTCTCTGTTATCCGACTGAAGTTACAACTGAGAAAACAATTAAATTCAATTTAAAATTCGACTACATGTCTGTGTCATGCGTCATTATGGGAAGGTTTTTGGTATTCAAAATAATTGAAACCTGATGCGTAAGTGCGCATGCAGGCGGACTCCCACTGCAGGGCCCAGGGAGCCGCAGACAGAAGAATGATTGTGTGTATGTGTGTGTGTGTGTGTGAGAGAGAGAGAGAGAGAGAGAGAGAGAGAGAGAGAGAGAGACCACTTCAGTGTGACAGCGCAGGGCAGCCGCGTGTAGGATCTGACAGCGGGGAGGGTTCTTGTGTGTGCGCGTCACGTAGCGGCCTCCGAGAGCTCAATTACAAGATTGATACTCAGAGAGGAAACTTCATTTTGCTTTACAGATGTCGACACCGCCAGAGAAAAGCGAGGTTGTTGTTTAACATAAGACGGGTTTGTGCGATGAGAATAAGCCCATGTGAAATTAAGAGGCCTTTTATTTTCCTCAAATATCAGAATTAAAGGGGTCATATGATGCGATTTCATGTTTTCCTTTGTCTTTGGAGTGTTACAAACTGTTTGTGCATATATAAGATCTGTAAAGTTGCAAAGATTTAAGTCTCAAACCCAAAGAGATATTCTTTATAAAAGTTAAGACTCTGCCACACCTTCCTAAAACGGCTCATTCAAACAGGCCCCCACATGTCTATGTCACTGTGTGGGAAGATTTGCACAACACCACCCAAACATATATGCTTTTATTCTCCCTGTAGTATTGTTGTTGCCGCCGCCATGTCATAGAGATGCTGTGTGTTTCCTTGTGAAAGCGAAAGTACTTTTTTGGGCTTCCAAATGAGTACACAACTAAAAATCAATGGTTAAGTTATATTTACAACACTGTTCCAGAACAGTACAACGCAAATATTCGAGTGTGTGCAGCACATTTTACGGAGGATTATTTCCTCAACCTGGGAGAGAGTAGCCTACAATGTGAACAGTATGAATGGCTGTGAAAGTGGGGCAGTTCTAAGGTCGCAAGGACAGTCTGGTGCTTCTAACTCACAGCCTGTAAGTACGTTTTGATATTTAAAGAATTTGCTACTTACTATTCAAACGCGAGTTTTGAGCAGTGTAGAGTAGTGCTTGTTTGGCGTTTCTACGATCACAAATGCAGACATGGTGTTATGTTTACGCGGCGAGATGCAACGCGTAAAAAGGCCGTATGAGTCAATATAATCAGTAATTACTTCCTCACTGAATGCAACAAATGCCTCGTTTATGGTTGGTTTTATTGTTTTAGTCTAGTCGCGCCGGGACACAGCATCACAATACGGTAAGAGGGCGTAACATTTCCGTGTCACGCTTGAGGTATTCGGCCAATCACAACGCACTGGATAGCTGGCCAATCAGAGCACACCTCGCTCCTCAGAACGATGAGCTTTGTAAAAATCTACGCGTTTCAGTAAGGCGGAGCATAGAGGAGCAACAATAATGTACAGTATGTGGAAAATAATGTGTTTTTTGAACCTCGAACCACGTAAACACATTGCATTACACCAAATACACAAAATAATGTTCTTTTTAGGGGCATCATATGACCCCTTTAAGTCTTTTAGGGCAATTTAGTCTCACAAAGCCAGACTTTCGCCTAATAACATCAAGTCTAGACTTGCACTGCAGCTTAATCTGGCCGAGAAGACACTGTCTGACTGATATTCAAAGTGACCAACCACAGCTCGTTCTGTTTTTATGTGGCTTCAAGGGCAGCATTACCTGAAATAGATGATACAAATGTAACAGACAAATTTCCACAACAGAAAATAATGTAAAATAGGGCAAAATGTGTAAATACTTTGCAAGCAATATCAGACAAAGAATATCTCATAAAAAAGTCATTGTGATGACATATTATAATGTTTGGACTATTAAATCACTATTAAACATAAAAACAAAAAAAACAAAAAAAAAAAAAACAAGCAAAACATCTGCATCACTTATGCTGTTATATACAAAGCAATATTTTTGAACTATAGCACTTAAAATAGAAATAACTTAAGAGCCGCTTTCCACCATCTTTCATGGGAACACGTCATTACGTGAGTATCATAGATAATTCATAGAGTTTCCCATCTGTAAATGTGACAACGCTTGGTCATTTATGTCCACATTGCTCATAATTCCGATATTTTTTAATCTACTTGAAGGCCACATAAGGTTTACTGAAGTCTTGTGCTGATTATGACGTTCAGAAGAAAGCAATGCCAGACCGCATTTGCATTTGAGCATGGGCCAACACTTGATGAAGTTCTGAGAACATCTCTGTTTCGTTTCAAAAGACCAAAGGGCCATCTCTATATTTTCATCTTAATTTGATTACGCGCCATCCTGTCTCCGTGAATGATCTGTTTTGCCTCAAGAGGATCTTTTAATCACTTTTCTCTCATAGCGTTGTTCCTCTAAACGTGCTGCAACTGTCTTGGACCGTTCCCAACCACGCTTGATTGAGAGGTAAAAAGACATTTGGGAGAAACTCTGTGTGTGTGTATGTGTACGTGTCTGTGTCTGGCTTGTGCATCGTCAAAAGAACTGACAATTAGTTTACAGTGGCGCTACAGAAATGCTCACCGCCTGCCTGGTGGCGGAGTTGCTTTTGTCTCCAGTCCTCCATTAAGAGAGCCATAAAGGTAGAGAGAACAGATGGCTGCTGGCCTGCTCTGTCCTGCATCTCCCCGCAACTGCCACCGATCCTTTGCGTCCATTAATCTTCTCCTCCGTATTCCTGCGACACAACTATATTAAACAACTCAGGAAAAAGAAAAAGAAATAGGGGAGAGTGCCAAACAAGCCAACGCAGCTGTCAGGAAGCCGAGAGTGAACCATCAGTCCACAAAAACCTCTCTAAACGCTTCTGTAAAACAGTGCGAAGAAAATCATTCCGCCTTGAACCTGACCCTATAAAAGTGGTATCCATGGCCAGCGAAACAATAAATGCTCATTAAAAGGCAGCTGCCAGAGTTGTTGAGGACTTCACAGGCCTGGCTGGAAAACACAAGCACATCTGATTCCAATTGTAATTGAAGAAGACAACTGTTTCCGCCCAGGCTGAAGCTGGGGAAATTTACAGTGCTGATGGCAGGCCTTGTTAGAGGCTGGACTACACAGTAGCTGAGGCCTGTTAAACACACAAGTTTGGCCAGTGTGGCTTTTTTTTTTTTTTTTTTTTTTGCACCGTTATGTTCAGATTGATTCGTATTTACCACAAGGAGATTTTAAGATCTCAACTATAAGTGAAAATACTCCAATGCTGTGCAAATGCAAATTCTACATAAGTACATGAAATGGGCATTGCTAAACCCTGGGACACAAGCCCCAATAAAATGATAAACCCTTGTACTGTCACAGTTATGATCTGTTTTCAGTTAGTTTTCTATGTCTACGTCATCCTGCCTAGTTTGTGTGTTTCCATGGTTATTAGTTAATTAGCTCCGCACCTGTTTCCCCTTGATTATGTTTCTAGTATTTAAAGCCTGTGTTCTCCCCTGGTCTTTTGTCTGCTATTAGTTCTACATTTGATTTATGTTTGGTTGTGCCTGTTTCTTCCTGTGGATTATTAAAAGAACTCTTTGTTTGTACTCCTTCGTCGTGCGCTGTTTTACACACCAGACACACGTAACAGAATAGCAGACCTTCAACCTGAGTTTTTAGCGGCGTTTTCTTTCTGTTTATTTTTATTTTTATTTTTATCGTTCCTCTCCCGGAATGGACTTGCCAGCCGTCCAACTCCTGTGCCTGGAGCAACAGGACCGTTCGCTGGAAGACCATACCAGGGACTTTCTTGATCTGGCGTGCCTTACACACTTCCCGGATCGCTCGCTCTGCGTCTTCTACATCACCAGCCTGAGCGAGCGGTGTAAGGCACGCCTGCCAGCGAACGGTCCAAAGGAAGATTTCGCCGCATTCGTGGAGTGGGTGTTGGAGAGCAATGGACTGTGTTTCTCCGTCTGCCCCGCCGAGGAAGACATCTCCAGCCACACTCCCGAACCAGAGACCAGTCAGCCGTCATCCTGCTGCACGGAGCTAATGCCTGAGCCCACCGCGGACGGAGAGCCTGAGCCTGCCGCGACACGTGAGCCAGCACGCAAACCCGCGACTGAGCCGATCATCGCCACGGAGCCTGAGCCACAATCATCGTCTGACCAAGTGCGTGAGCCGGCAACATCGTCCGTCCCTGAGGGAGTTTTGGTGGTGTTCGAGGGCTTGGAGGGATGCCCTGCCCACACTCCCACGACTGAGGGTGAGCTGCATCTGGTTTCTGGGAACCATATTGAGGAACTTATGGACATCTTTGAAATGGACCTAATAGACTGGTTTGGAGAAGTATTACCCTGTGCTCCTGAATCTCCTGTGTCTCCGCTGGTTCCGTCCAGCCCTGAATCTCCTGTGTCTCCGCTGGTTCCGTCCAGCCCTGAATCTCCTGCATCTCTGCTGGTTCCGCCCAGCTCATGTCCTCCTGTGTTCCCTCCCAGCCTCCCTCTCCCGCCTCCTCTCAAACCAGCCAGTTCCTCAGCTCCATCTCCGCTGGTGCCTGTCAGTCCCTCAGCTCACCCTCAGTCAGCGCCAGCTGGGCGCGCTGATCCATCGCCTCGGGACTTCCAGCCTCCAGCTCCGCCCAGGCGTGAGGATCCCCTGTCTCCACCTCCAGCCTCCGAGCCCTGGACTCCACCTCGGTCCTTCGACCCATCAGCTCCGCCTTGGCTCCTAGCTCCCTCGTCTCCACCGTGGCCCGTCATCCCACTGGCTCCACCGGGCTCCCTCGTCCCTCCGGCTCCGCCTTGGTCAGTCATCGACCATCCGCCGCCTCGGGACTCCACTCCTCTGGCTTCGCCTCGTCACTCTGTCCCTCCGGCTCTGTCAGGCTCCTCCTTCCCTTCGGCTCCACCTTCATCCTCAGTCGCACCGGCTCCACCACGGTCTTCCGGACCCCTGCCTCCGCCTTGGTCGCTTGAGCCTTCAGCTCCACCTAGGCCCTCCGGAGCCTCAGTGTCACCCTGGCTCTCCGTCTGCTCGGCTCCATCCTGGGCTCCTCGTCCATCGGCTCAGTCTCCGTCAGTAGGCCCCCTGGTGTCGACGGTCCCTTCTCCACCATGGCTTCTCCCGCCGTCGACTCCACCGTGGGCCACCATCCTGGCTGGCCTCTGGATTTCCACCTGGCTCCTGCTCTGGGCTCCTCCCTGGCTTCTCCCTCCATCTACTCCCCCTTGGACTTATGTTTTGGACTCTTTTTGCCCCTTTCCCATTGCCTGCCCTTCACCTGCTCCACGCCCACCTCCTGAACCCCCACCCTCCCTCCTCTGTTGGACTATGTTTTTTGGTGCGAGGACGCACCGTTCCGGGAGGGGGCGAACTGTCACAGTTATGATCTGTTTTCAGTTAGTTTTCTATGTCTACGTCATCCTGCCTAGTTTGTGTGTTTCCATGGTTATTAGTTAATTAGCTCCGCACCTGTTTCTGTTTCCCCTTGATTATGTTTCTAGTATTTAAAGCCTGTGTTCTCCCCTGGTCTTTTGTCTGCTATTAGTTCTACGTTTGATTTATGTTTGGTTGTGCCTGTTTCTTCCTGTGGATTATTAAAAGAACTCTTTGTTTGTACTCCTTCGTCGTGCGCTGTTTTACACACCAGACACACGTAACATGTACATCAATGAAGATTTACCGAATACTGACTTCAGAATGTATTTTTCTGAAAATATTTCAGCGATCAAGTTACATGTTTCTTTTATCAGCTGTTTAGAATTAGAACTAGCGATGCCAGATTCGCAAATCAATTACTCTTTTGATCTAATCAATAAAATAGGGTTGCAAAAAGGTTTGAAACTGTTCTTGATTCAGTTTGATTTATCAGGACAAATCACTCCTAAAGATTCATCAGTCACTCTGGATTGTTTGCAGTGGTTTATCACACCACAATATTAACGGGATATTTTATAAAACAGAAAACAAAAAGAGTGGTGGTGAATATGGTGGATATTTGCCTACAATCCACTGTAGAAAATAAAACGGCCAAATGTCTTCTTTGTCAACGATGAAGTAGATTTTTATTGTGTGTGCAACTTGTTAACTCTCTACTGCAGATAAAGACAATTTATATCCATTTGTATCCAAAACAGCATTTAAAAAAACAAAACAAAAGATAATCAAAATATAGGCATTTCTGTGGGCCCAACATGAACACTACACTTGAGTGATTTCAGGGGCTGTGGCATTGTTCAGATATTGTTTGCATGTTCTCAGCCAGATTCTCGTGTGTTTTATGTTCTCACAGGTGTTTTTCTTTTATCTTACTGTGAACAAATTAAGCCTGAGATCAAGTCTGTAGTAGCTCATCAGCCAAGATGTCAAAACACAAACGTGATCAATCGAACATAAGGGTACAATTATAAAAATGAGATCCATAAAATCATTTTAGAAGCTTTTTTAACAACAAATTTTTTTTTTCCTTTTCCTTCTTTTAATGTGAACTAGTTAAACCAGAGATGAAGTCTGTATTTCATCACCTGAAATGACAAAACGTGATTGTGAAATATTTAACGGATACAATTAGAAATAAAGTGTATAAAAAATTTTCAAAATTAAAAAGTTAATTATGACTGCCACTAAGGGTCAAAGTGCAACAACTATATTCAGAGATCGCAGATAGTGAAAAATGAGCTTTCAAATCTAACTTATTTCTTACTGCAAGAGCAAAAAGATGCTAGCCTATTACCTGTTAGAAATATTATCAGGTTAACATTATAAACTTCATCAGCCTGGCTCATGAATATTAATCGACTGAAATAATGTTTATTCAGTAGTTCTAAATGATTTGTCAAAAAGCAAGTGCTAGTCATTTTGCTTGAGATATCAATCCTAAAGTGTTCATTTTAAGCAGGTGGCACTGCAAAACAAAACTGTTACAATTTTGGGGTGTGTACTAAAAGTGGAGAAAACATGTCGATATAGAGAATTAAAGGCAGATATGTCACAAATGTACCTTTAATGTGAGCAAACAGAGGTAAAATACATACTTTATTACCAGACAGCAAACAGCAAGACAACAAGACAGCAAGGTCTGTAAGTGGGGGACTGGCCTGCCCCACCGCCCTCAAGGTTTTAACACCTCTGATTGACATATTACACTACAGATCAGTGCATCACTTCTGATCAAATGAGTCAGACTATTTAGATGTGCACAATGTTACAGCTGCCTTTGCCTTACAAGAAAAATAAACCCAATCATACTCTGCCATAAAAAATAAAAAAAAAAGCCGCAGGCACCAGTCCAGTGCTCTGCAGCGTGAGGGAGGTGGCCACTCTTGATGGGCTTTCTCTCCATCAGCATGCTGAGCTAAAAATCTGTTGTCTACGGCAGTGGCGTGCAAAACACATTAATGTGTTCGAGGCCACCGTGACTTTATGAGGGACAAATATTTCAGAACGCAGCTCTATTTGGCCCCCTCTGCTGCATGTCCAGAGCAGTCAGTGACTAAATTGAAAAATCAATTCCAATTTAAATGATTGGAATAAAGAACTCCTGGAGTCAGAGATAAAAAGGCTGTCTTCTCCTAGATCCACTTTAATTGGAAAGTCATTTCTTCAGGGTATTCTAATGGTTCTGAGGGAAGATTGCAAAGCAAAGTTGATGAGCTGGAGGAGGGTTAATAGCTTCTGTATGTGTTTCTGTGTGTCTGCATGGCTGTATGTTCGGAGGGATTGTGTGTTGTCCTCATGCATCCAAGCCTTCCTTTTGACAAACGGACAAAATGAAGAAAAATCCCTGGATCAAGCCAACTGATGGTGGCATCATACAGGTGCTGTTCACGTGTCAAAGTACAAATCTCATTGGAACAAAATTTTCACTTGTTTCCAGTAGATCAGATCAGACTAAACATGCCAATTGAAATGCTTTTAACATTAATAACATGGCATTTGTTATCTAATATGCCTATGTGTGTAAATAAAGGTTCTTCAACGACATTTATAACTGTACTGCAATTTTCTTGACATCCCCCAGAATATGGGGTCTCCTATGCCCCATAGTCGAGGGATCTTTGTGCATCTTTGTCCTTATTTTTAATCTCTATTGTTAATAAATATATATTGATAAGAAATGTGATTTATATATGTAAACGTGTATAAGCTAATTTAGTTAAGTGATGTTATACAGTGTTGTAATATTTTCTACATTTCTTTGTAGGAAACCACACACACACACACACACACACACACACACACACAGTGAGTTGAATCCAAGCAGCTCTACTTTAGAACAATTCTCTGCATTCTTCTGAAGGCGCACCTGCGCTTTCGGTTTTGAATGCTCTGATGTTAGACCATTTAAACATGTTAATTACACAAACAAAATGTTTAGCAAACTCTGGAAAAAATCAACAGTGATTGATTAGCCTATATTTGTTTATTGTAGACTTTATTAGTACTATGCGAAGCGAAGTTCCTGAAATATCCATAACATACACTATAAAAGAGCGCACGGTTATCTGTCGATCAGATGCTCGTCAGTTACGTTCGTTACTATAGCAACAGTAGACTCACGACGCATTGTGTTTTAAAAATCAATCATTGTAAAAAAATAAATAAATAAAAAAACCATACTCGGTTACTATCGTAACCTCGGTTCCTCGAGATACAGGAACGAGTACTGCGCATATGGGGAAAAGTCCTTTTTCTCCAATAACTGAAGCCTTTTTAATACACTGTAAGCCTGTACAAGTTGATTGAACTTAAAAAATTTATGGGAACTCGTTGCCCTAAAAAAGTTGATTTTGTCTTGTTGAACAAACAAGACATTTCAAGTTCTTTACATTGGAAAGTGTTAGTTCATTGAACTAACTATCTGTTACAATAACTAAAGTTTACCAGTTAAGGTAACTCAAAACATTAAATTGCACTAAAGTTAACTTTTAGTAGATCAAATTGCATTTTTAATATAACTATTTAATTGGTTTAATTTGACTGATTTCTGAAGTTACAGCTGCACAATAAAGGACAAATACAAACAACAAGGATTTTGTTTTAGAATTCAGTTTATTTTAATTCATTTTACAAAATCCATTTTGATCTAATAAAACAAAGAGAAAATGTATGTGTTTAATGTATTGCTCAATAATCAAGATGCAAGGCATAAGTCAATCAAAAAACAAGATCAAATGGCCTGAGGGAGGTTCTCTAAACCGTCCTTCCCAAGATTACCTTCTGAGACGATTCCTTACAGGGGCTAGATGGAGGAGAAAGACAGGGGATGCTGTGCAACATCTTCGCTTTTGTGGATTCCAACTGGAACATTTTGGTGTGACTCCTCATCATCAGAAGCCTGGACCTGAAGGAAATTAATAAAACAAATTTTAGCTAAAAACTATGTTATGACCCCTTTAGTTTACATCATTTATAACAGAAAGAAAAATCAACAATACTTACAAAGCATGTTTTGAAGAACTTCATGAAGTTCTTCAAAGAAGGGTGATCAGGTATTACAGGAATCCCTCTTATGGCAACACACTTCATGTCAGTGAGGTCAGAGGTCTGAGGATGCAGAGACAACATTGTATCAATGAAAAATGAAAATCACATTTCCATCGATTATTGCTTTTTTCTGTATTACAGGAAAAGTTCACCCAAAATTAAAATTTGCTGTTAATTTACTCACCGTCAGGCAATTTAAAATGTAGGTGACTGAATCCATGGTCCTTGGTGATTAATAAAATGGAAGTGAAGGGGTTCCATTACTTTGAGAGTCAAAAAAAAAAAAAAAAAGCAGATACAGAAAACACAAAATTAATACCCCTGGCTCTTGACGATATACTGAGATCTTATGAAGCAAAACAATGAGCACATTGACTGTACATTGACATCATTACCTGTAATCCATAGCTTTAACATAAATAAAATGTTTAGTATGTTTTAACAAGTATCCCCTTTTGCCACAAGCAAATTGACAGCACTTACATTTCCATCTTTTCATTTCCATCATCTTTTTTTTTTCATTTCCATCTTTTTTCATTTCCATCATCTTTTTTTCTTGGAATCTGTAGAGTGACAACAAAGCACATTATTTTTTTTAAAGCACACACACACACACACACATATATTTTTTTTTTTTTTTTTTAACAAGCTGATAAAGCAATGTATCATTAAGATGTGATCTGTTGAGTTATCCATAAACTGCTTCTAAAAATTGCAGTAAAGTTATCTGGGATTACATGGTAGAAAAGACTTGGTATTAAATGAAATGGATTCAGTAGCTAACTAACTAACACTATATGGACGAGAGATTGCATTTCTTGGGCTAATATCCGGCACATGCACTAAGTTTTTCAATATAAGCTTGTTTGTGTAATACTCGCAAAAGTAAAGTAAAAAAAGAAAAAGAAAAAAAAAGCCGATTCGTAAAAGACCGTGGTGAAAGGTTTACAATCGACATTCATGCAGTCTTAAATTATATATTTTTTTCTTAGCTAACTGTTATTCCTTTCATTTATTAATAATGGTTTCAGAGCAAAAGGTAAAGAAAGTTTCAACTCACCAGCAAACACTGACAGAAATGCGCGCCCTCGAGGAGTCAGTTCAAACAGCAGCTCAGACCAATCAGCTTCTTCGTGACGCGTTCCTCATTTCGTTGCCATTGGCAACAGACTCAGATAAGCTTAGCTGAGTTGATTCAACTTAAAACATTCAATACAGTGAGGAAACTCATGTAAATCGTACACCTAACTCAAAAAATTCAGTACTACATAAAAAATTTTAATTTTTATGTTTAGTGTACTTAATTAATTTGGGTTAATACAATTTCAGGGATAACAGTGTAACGCAGTGTTACTGCACGGCCATTGGTTCGTGCAGTGCTTTAAAGATGAACCAATGGCTCGTGCAGCACTGCTGCCGAGCCATTGGTCCACCAAAGCCCGCCAGAACAGGCGGGGCATCTGGCTATATAAGCAGCCGCATCGCCATAGGATCCTCAGGTTTACATCGACTGAAGCGACGACTGAGTCGTACAGCACCATAGCATGGGAAGGAACGCAGTACTCGTTCCCGTATCTCAGGGAACCGAGGTTACGATAGTAACCGAGTACGTTCCCTTTCGATACTTTACTCGTACTGCGTCTTACTAGACGCATTTGGGGAACCAGTACAACTACGCTGTGCTATGGTAGGGGAACGACTGGATAACTAACTTGCCATGGGCACCGAAGTACCCAGGGGACAAGTAGTAGAAGCCCTCGAAGCAGCAGGTCGAGCTCATTGAGGTCGCGCTTGGCCTGGATAATCGTCCCAAGGGGGACCCTGGGGGCCGAGAGCGCACAAGTAAGCAATACTGTCGAGTCGGGCGTGGTACGGCTGAGCTCTGCACAGTGCTGGTCCCACCTGTTAAGGTTCACGTCCATTCAAGCAGAAAGGACCCATGCCTGTAAGGCAGGGACTTCCAGGTTATAAAACCTAGCAAATGTGGACAGCGAGGCCCTGTCGCTAGACCACGCCCACAATGAGGCAACGCCTCTTGTGGAGTGTGCTCATACTCCAATGGGGCAATGCAGGCCCAAGGAAGAGTAAGCTAGCGTAATAGCGTCAACTATCCACCTTGAAAGTCTCTGCTTCGTGACCGGATGCCCATTGGTGTGGTCACCGAAGCAAACAAAGAGCTGTTCCGTCTGCCTAAAGGGGGCGGAACGCTCCAGGTAGATTCTCAGTGCCATAATGGGGCAGAGTAAATATAGCTCCTTCGGTACATAACCGTGCCTTGGCTTTAGGACGACCTTGGAGTCGTTAGACCCAAATTGAAGGCAGGTGGGGCTCATCTCCCATTCGCTTGACCGATGCTAGCGCCAGTAGCAAAGCAGTCTTTAGCGACAGGGGTCAGAGGTCAACAGACTGTAGCGGCTCAAAGGGTGGGTCCTTCAGGGCCCTAAGAACAGTAGGCAGATCCCAAGTAGGGACTGTGAAGGGGTGAGGAGGGTTCAGCCTCCTGGACCCCTTCAGAAAACGAACAACTAAGTTGTTCCTGCCCACCGACTGGCCTGCTATAGGAGCGTGCGAGGCTGCTATAGCTGCTACATAGACCTTAAGCGTGGATGGGCAGCGCCCCTTGTCCAGCAGCTCTTGATGGAAGGACAATGTCAGCGATATGTCACAGGAAAATGGGTCTGCACTGTGGGTTGAGCACCAGGCGGAAAAGACAGACCATTTAAGGGCATAGAGACATCTTGTAGATGGGGCTCTAGCCTGAGTGATTGTGTTTTGAACACTCTTGGGGAGGTCCGTGAGCCCCCATCGAGGTGCAGAGCCCACAGCTCGGGCTGGGGATGCCACAATGTTCTGTTCGCCTGAGAGACGAGGTCCCATCTCAAGGGAATGGGCCAAGGGGCTGCGGTGAGCAGCTGAGACAGCTCTGAAAACCAATGCTGGTTCCTCCAGAGCGGGGCCACTAAAAGAACCTTGTGTTTGTGTTCCCTGATTTGTCTGATGACCTGCGGGATCAGAGCGATCGGGGGAAAAGCATAAAGGAGGAGGTTGGGCCAGTCGTGGGCCAACACGTCCATGTCCTTCGAATAATAGGTCAGGCAATGAGAGTTGTCTTTTGAGGCGAAGAGGTCGACCTCTGCCTTGCCAAAGATCTCCCAGATCTCCTGAACCACTTGCGGATGGAGCGTCCACTCCTCTGAGGGGACGTTGATCCGTGACAGCATGTCTGCACCCTGGTTCACTCTGCCTGGCACATGCATCGCTCTCAGCAAACGCAGGTTGTGCTGAGACCATACCAAGAGGCGCTCTACTAGAAGGAGGAGGCGCCTCAAAGAGAGCCCCCCTTGGTGATTTATGTAGGCTACCATGGTCATGCTGTCCGAACGGACCAGAACGTGGTGCCCCTTTAGGTCTGGTAAGAAGGTATGAAGGGCTCGACACACTGCCAGCATTTCCAGGCAGTTGATGTGGAAACTTCCTTCCTTCACCGACCACAGGCCGAAGGCCGGTCGGCCCTCGCACAGAGCTCCCCAACCCGTGTTGGACGCATCTGTCGAGACCACCTTTCTCCTGCAGACCATTTCCAAGGGCACACCCTGTTCCATCCACTGATGACACTTCCAAGGGCTCAAGGCTGCCACGCAGGCCCGGTTTACCTTGATTCGTAGGCGTCCGTGACGCCAGGCGTCGGATGGAACCCTCGGTTTCAGCCAGCGCTGAAGGGGCCGCATACGAAGGAGGCCCAGCTGTAGTACTGGAGACGCAGAGGCCATGAGGCCGAGCATCTTCTGAAACGCTTTGAGGGGGTAAGAGGCTCCTGTCGCGAAGGAGGCCACGAGACGCTGTTTGGCCAGAGTGCGCTCTGGTGTGACCGACGCACTCATTTGGGCTGAGTCGAAAATTGTTCCCAGGAACGATATTCGTTGGCTGGGGGACAGTGCGCTCTTGGCAAAGTTGACCCTGAGTCCCAGGCGCTCTAAGTGGCTGAGAAGGAGGGACCTGTGCGACAGCAGTTCCACCTCTGACTGGGCGATAATGAGCCAGTCGTCGAGGTAGTTGAGAACGCAGATTCCCATCTGTCTCAGAGGGGAAAGAGCCGCGTCCATGCACTTTGTAAAAGTGCGGGGAGCCAGGGACAGCCCAAAGGGCAGGACCGTGTACTGGTAAGCCACACCCTCGAAGGCGAATCTCAAGAATGGCCTGTGATGGGGGGCTATCTGGATGTGAAAGTAAGCGTCTTTCAGGTCCAGAGAAAAGAACCAGTCCTCTGGGGGTATTTGCGAGAGGATCTGTTTCAATGTAATCATCCTGAACGGCCGTCTCATGAGGGCGCGGTTCAGGAGCCTGAGATCGAGGATGGGCCGCAGGCCACCATCCTTTTTGGGGACGAGGAAGTAACGGCTGTAGAAGCCAGACTCGCTCTGGGCTGGAGGGACCGTTTCTACGGCGCCCTTTGCCAGCAAAGTCATCACCTTGGAGCGCAGGACGTGTGCATCTTTGCTCTGAACAGAGGTGGGACCCACACCGCTGAAGCACGGGGGTCTTCGAGCGAACTGCAGAGTAACCTCGTTTTATTATCCCCATCACCCAATCTGACACTCCGGGGATGGCCTGCCAGGCCTCGGCCCGCGTGACAAGGGGTTGGATTGACTCGAGTGGTTTGTCGCCGTGCGGGGATGTGCCACTCGTATTGTTTGGAAGAGGAAATTTGCTCTCTTTTTGAGAATGTCTGTGTTTTATTTGTTCCGCTATTACAGCGGTAGGCGGTTTGGGCGCTTGAACAGGCCCAGTGACTGCAGAAAACACATCGCCCTCGGCACCCGGAACGGGACGGGGTGCTTGGAGGTTCAACCGAGGCAACTTGGGGGGTGGTCCGGCAACTGCAGGACTTAGCCCCCTCCTCTTCCTGTCCCACAGATCAGGATGATGCCTTGGGCGCCTGGTCCAGCACAATCTTGGGCCGGGGTCCCTGGCGCTTAGGAGACAGGCGGCATATAGCCGAACAAGAACGATCTCGGGGCTCCGGCTTGGGCTCCGGCTGGGGAGCCAGTGGCGCAGTCTTCGTGAGCTGGGGAGTCTGCACCGATCTGGGGCGATTCAAGCCAGCTGCAGAGCTGGAGCGCTTTGGCAGGAAGTGTCGCATTGCCTGAGACCACTTCTGTGCCGCTGTGAAGCGCTCTGCGAACCCTTCCACAGCGGGTCCAAACAGTCCGGTGGGGGAGACTGGTGAGTCCAGGAAGGGGACCTTGTCCGCATCCTTTATCTCCATCAGCGTCAACCACAGGTGGTGCTCGAGCACCACTAAGCTGGCCATGGACCTGCCTATCGCCTGGGCCGTGGTTTTGGTGGTGCGTAAAGCCAGGTTGGTCCCACTGCACAGCTCCCTGAATGCTGCGGAGTCTGGGCCAGTCTCGTCCATGCAGCGGAGGAGTTTGGCCTGAAACACCTGGAGGACCGCCATGGAATGAAGCGCCGTGGCCGCCTGTCCAGCACTGAAGTCGTCTTACAGGGCTTGGATGGGTGGGCAGCCTTTGCCGTCCAACCGATGGCCGTGGGCGGGCAAAGATGCGCGGAAACCAACTCATCGAGAGGAAGCATCCTCTCGTACCCTTTTTCTTCAGCGCCATCAACGGAGGTGAGGGCGGATGAAGAAGAAGCATGCAGGCGGACCGAGTAGGGGCACGCCACGATCTGGTCAGTTCTTCGTGGACTTCTGGGAAGAACGGCGAGGCTCGCTGACGAGGGGCCTGACAGCGCCCCGGCAGGAACCACTCATCCAGGCGGCTGCGAGTGGGCTCCTCCAGCGGAGACCATTCCAAACCCAGCTCATCCACAGCCTTAGACAGGACGCGGAGCAGTTCGGCGTCCGTGCTTGGCTTGGGCTCGTTGGGCTCCACAGACTGAAGGAGGGCGGGGTCACTAACTGAGCCCGACAGCTCCTCAGCGTCTGATGCAGCCAGTGACACACTGTCATCCAGGATCTCGTCTTCACTTCCCCCGCACGAGACCAGGTCGCTCGCAGCCGCAGAGGGACACTGGTCTGGACGGGAGAAAAAGACGGGCAGAACCACTCTCATGGGAGAGAGTGAGGTACGCGGGGTCTGAACTGGCGTAAGCTCATTCATCTCAGTGCGCTTGCATCCTCTGCCCCGCTGCTTTTTCCTCACAGGTTCCTGGGAGGAAGTAAGCGGGAGGGCGCGAGGGGTGGAGTCGCTCTCTGAAAAGAAAGCTATCTGCGAGTGCAGAGAGGCGAGACTCATATCCTCGCAATGAGGACATTTCATCTCAGTGAGTGCAGTTTCAGCATGGGTGGCGCCCAAGCATGAAATACTCTCGCCGTGACCGTCAGCGGCGTGCAGGGGAGCCCTGCACGAGCGACAGAAACGGCGCAGCATTTGCAACAACGCAGAGAAATTTGCTCTTTGAAATTTGCTCTTTCGAGCGTTCGCCAGATGGAGGGTCTTGATCCGCTGCAGAGGCTGGTCAACGGCGAGAAGGGCTTCAAGTCTTGTAGATCAACGAAGAAATGTCGTCGCTGAAGGAGAAGAAATTTGAGGATCCTATGGTGATGCGGCTGCTTATATAGCCAGATGCCCCGCCCACTCTGGCGAAAAATAATGCATAATGCATGGCCTCTTAGAACTTCCGTACTAGTGAACTCATCTGAATGCTTTGTTTGAAAAATAGGCTCAAGTTGTTTTTCAAAGCGATTTTCTCAGAGCCCTGACTACATTTGCTTTCCAAGCTATGACAGCACATTCAGCACACAACCCTTGACGGAGTTGGGAAATATCACATGATTTCGTCATCGTTTGCCGTGGTTAGGTCCGGAAAGCAGTTTTCGATAAGTAAATTACTGAAGCGGTAATTTTTTTAAAATTAGTTGTGTTGTGTTTCTCCTTTCATCAGGATATTTAGTGCTGTACCACATCCTGAAGTTTGCCTTTTCAGAGTTTTTCAGTATAAAAGTAAATCGGGTTTAAATGTCAGGAGTTTCTGTCGGGACGAAAGTAACACTTGTTACTTTTGTCCCCCTACAGTGACAAGTGTTTCTTTTGTCCTGCTGCATGCTAATGTGGTGACTTTCTGTGTCTTGCATCATTTATTAAAACATGTTTATGTCAAATTATACCAAAAGAATATGCCAAGAGAAGAGTGAGGGTCATAAAGACAGACAGAGATCTGATTCAGCCAGATGTTCATGAGAGGGCGTTTCTGGACATAGGCAGGAACATCAGTCTCAGGGCAGCTGCTGTCAGGAACATCAGTCTCAGGGCAGCTGCTACGTTGCATTTACCTTAGTCATATTTAGGTTTTAGCCATACCTTAGCTTTTCCACCTCCACCTATGAATTTGCAGTGTTTCCAGATGTTTTTATACACATTTTGAATTTATGCGTAAAAACAACTGGGTGGAAACATGAATAGGCCTACTGTAACATCATGTTGAGAATTTATATTTTGGTAATTTAATTTCATTTTCATATTGTTCATTCTGTTAAATAAATGTTTTATAAAAAATTAAATTGAATGAATGAATAAATAAATATTTTGAACAATTAAAGTTTGTACAGTCGGGTTTTTAAACATTTGATGAAACTTAAATTTAAAATGAAAATGTAATTTAATAATTTTTTGCAAAGATAAAGGACAAAATATGTTTGCAGTTACATATTAACAAGGTCATAGTCAGGTATATTTAATAAAAACAAGAATAACACAAAAAATCTAGCTTGTATTGTTGTGTTACTTTTAACCCACCTGTGTGTTACTTTCGTCCCAACCGACGAGGTTGAAAGTAACAATGTGCAACTTATGTTCAAAGTGAAATTATACTTAAATCTTTCTACATTTCTACAAAATATACCACCTGGTATTGATAGACCAGACTTCTGAGTTATTGGCCACAGCAAAAATATATCTCTGTCTGCAACATTATCTTTTTAAATTATGTTTTTCTGATAAATGGTACTTTCGTCCCCGCTCTCCCAGTGATGCGGTCAGGATGTACCGGCTTCAGGGGCGATTTTAGGATTTTCATTTTGGGGGGGCTCAGCCCCAATGAGGGTATATATATATATATATATATATATATATATATATATATATATATATATATATATATATATCACACCTGTTTACTGTACAAACACAAAATTTTACTGTTTGCACTTCTAGTACAACCCTACTAGAAGTACCATAGCTCAAGTATGCAAACCTTTAATTGCCACATGCACTTGGAATATGTATTACACTGAATGCTAAATTTTCAAATGAAAATGGCAACATGATCATTTTATAAAGTTTACGTTCATATGTGCTTCATATTCACTGGAGGAAACAGCTGTGGGTGAACGCAGCGAAAATTTAGGCTACTGTAGATTGGGAACCGATTGCTCCCCCATGATATTTTATAAACTGTATTTATAACAAAGAGTTGAGCAGATGCAGATATTATAACAATATCGATAAACACACCTTGTCCTCTGTTTCTCTCTTTGCGCAACCGCGGTCTGCGGATTGAAGAACGCGCTGAAAGACGGGGAGGAGCCGATCGAAGTCTGCCGCCGTTTTCATGTGAAATTTAAAGGGGACTGAGGCGATCACGAATTCGTAGTTTGTTGAGCTAAACGCAAAATTTAGGGGGGCTGAGTAGTCATTTATGGCCTAGCGACGCCCATGACCGGCTTTCCTTTAAATTTGATTGATGATTGCGCCCGCCTCTCAACTCGATCTCGACAAATCACGTGAATGCAAGCAGAGTCGGTCTGGGGCGTGAGTGCATGTCAGGGAGGTGTGCAGAGTAGTAAAATAATATTTCATTATTGACTACTAATTTGAATCAGTACATTATAACGAAAACAATACCTTAAAAATGAAAAGAAGCATGTTTTTGCGATCAGATTTTTTTTTAAATCGGTAAACTCCTGTAAACTTTTCAGTCCAAGGATCCAGTAAACGAATGCCTTCAAACAGAAGCCTAAGTTCACAACAGCTACAGAGAAAACCCGACCGATTTTATTAAAGATTGCTTAGAGTCACGTCCAGAATTATTATTTTCATCTTGTATTTGGCTTAAAAGAACGAGTGTTTTATAATGGACGCTGCTGAAGCCTGAAGGTGTTTTAGATTCTGAATGGATCCATATAGTAGCCTGTACAGTCAGGTCAAGGCAGTATGTTTAGTGATTTTTTGGCGTCTCCTTGTGGTCCTGTTTGATATCGCAGCTTGACTAGTGCTTAATTGTATTAATAATGCTCTAAACAATTTTATTTTATTTTATTTTATTTTATTATTATTATTTTTTTTTTTGCACTAGTATAGTATGTACATAAATTTGTAAAAGGTATGGGGGGAGTAGGAGGTTACTATTTGCCTGTCACTGTATGCCATGGGAGAAACAGTCAGTCAAACATAGGAGTAGAGCTGCACAATTCTGGATAAATTGATCACGATTTTTTTTTTTTTTTTTTTTGTATTAAATAGAGATCACATTTCTCCTACAGAGAACTAAACAAAATAGCTTGTCTACTAGAGGTTCTTACAAAATGTTAATTGCTGCAGTCTATGTACTTTTTTACATTTTAGTTATTTATTGCAAAATCTGCACCTCTTTTGTGGCTAATATTAATTTCATAATGATCCTTTCTCCATGAAGTCAAGTAGCAGAAGTTACAGTAAGTGGAAATGTGCAAATACTACTGTCCCATTTTGGGGCGAACTAAATATGCAAGACTAGACTTACTTACTAGTCACTGTTTATAACAAGGCCGTTCATCCTTTGCTGGGCCGCTTAAAAAGTTGGGGTCATAAATTAAGAGTATACTCACTTCTCCAGGCACCACTACACCACTGTGTTATAGCCCTGCTTGTTTTAATGTTTTTATGAAATATCTGTATTGATCATATCATTGTATTATTTACTGCCATGCGAGACACAAATTAAAGCTTGGCGAGCCGTGCAATGAACCTGCCTTAACAACGTTACTGACCAATCATACCTTAGCGTCGCTAAGTTAGCGACTGGTGATTGGTCATTTTCCCAATTAAGCTTATGCCCTTTTATAATAAAAAATATAAAAAGATATTTTTTGAATATAAAAACGTCCCCGTAGTTTTTTTTTTTTTTTCTACACAATGTTGTGTAAAGCTTGCCAAAGTAAGCAAGGGGGTGAAGCTTAAAAAAAGTTCAAGTGGAAGCTGTATTTTTTAGAATATGTTCATGTTCCATTAACAAAATAAAACACAGTTTATAATCCATATCACAAAGCTTCAACTGATCAATGGTTGTATCAGTGTGCAATCTGTTACAGGTTGCGTTCTCAGTATCATCAGTTGGTAGAGCACAAAGTGCTAACATGGGCAGTTGTTATTGAAGAAGAAATAATGGTCATTGAAGCAGGGCTCTATAAAGTAGATTACAGAGGTAGACAGGATATTTACAGATACTGCAGAGGTCAAGAGATTGTCTGTGTCTGTGCTGGAGAGATGTGTGTTGGTTGGCTGTGCAGGGGGAGGGGGGTTCATAGAGGAAAAACACACAAGAACTCTGGTTGGTTTCATTTCCTGGGAAGAAAGGAAAAGTTAAAAGGTGGCCCCCGAACAAATGAAACTCAATTTCACGGCACATTATCCTTCCCTGTTCTCTTCTCCTGGCTTTCATTTTCATTAAGACCACAGACAAGCATAAATTAATAATTACTGCCCGAATGTCTAAATGCAGGCCGCTCTCCTGTAGCCTTTCATTTTCCACTGTGGCCTTGCATGTTCATGCTTGCAAAATGTTAATTTAGATAATGTGGCCTGCCCCTTGTCAGATAATTCTGTTTGGTGGTTCCACTAATACATAATGGTCTTTCTGATTAGATGACATTAAGTCTATCTTGTGTTCAATCAAGCCTGTGCGATTTCCTTCCTCACCAACTCAAAGATGAGCAGATGAAGAACAGAGTCACATGGCCGGTGAGTCTTTGATACCTTTTTACTTTATGAACTGTGCTGAATGTCAAATGAGGGTGAGTAATTATGTCTGACCAACAAAAAAACTAATATTACATTTTAGTATGCCTCTGAAATGGCAATATGCTGTATCCCAGACATGCAAGGGAAATGATTGTCTGCAATTAAAAAAAAAACCCTTCTCAAAACTTATAACTGGCATTCAGATAAAATCAGGCAGTGTGTTAAAACTATTAACACCATATTTTTTTTGATACTTGGATGAAATAATTATTCTGTTTAATGTTTTATGCTAGTTGGTCTACTAATTTGCTATTTAGTGTATTAATTTGGTCATTAATGTAACTTGCACATCAGGGTTCCTCTGTGCTTGAAGACCCAAGGCCCTGGAGGTCATTAATATTATAAATCTAGTTTTGGTCCTCAAAGATGACGATTGGCTGAGTGATGTTCCAAGAATGATAACAGATAAACATTAGAAACTTGCTGTTGGTTCAGCAAAACAGACCTATCAAATGATCTACTCAATTTTATATCTAAAATGTAAGATACTCAAATATAAGCTATTTCAACTGAGGTCGAGAAATCACACTGAACGTGGATTCATTTACAGTTGTCTGCACTAAATGGATCGACTAATATTATCATCTTGGGTATGGTGGTATTAGTGATGAAAAGATTCTGTGAAATAATCATCTGGAGGATGTCTTAAATATGCACACTCGACACAAGAAAAGCACACACTCCAAAGTGAAGACACTGACACGGTCCATGTTTGGAATGAGCAACGCTCATTATAAATGTGCTCGACACAGGACGCGATTACAGCACTGTGGATATTTTGGTCTTTGTGCCTCAAAGTCATGTTCTAACTGAAATGAATTTATTACAATATGTGCAGTGATATGAAACATCTAGCTGGAGGGGTGAATCTCGCTTAAATAGCTGGGGCAGAACAAGACATCAAACAGCTCATAACTACTGTATATTTCTGTCTGAGAGAGAGGAAATTCATCATATTCTCAGCCAAGAGAGTCTTGATCCACCGCTGGGGCTACAATACTGATTTATGTCTACCAAAATACACTCAAGAAAGCAGGCAGACATGAAAAAAGTCAACAATTTGATAGACAGCACATTTGTGGCTTCTTAGCCGCCTCAAACCCTAACAGTTCAAATTTCACCGGTGAGCGACGGAAACCTTTTATGCTCGTGAAAGGGCCGAACTTGAATTACAGTCACCATTGATTGCCACTTTATATGTAGTTTTTCCAAGGTTGATAGAAACTTTAACCTCATTTTCAATAAAGAAGAAAAACATGAAACGTTCCAGACCTTGAATTTTTACAATGCTGTGTTGAATTATGCAGCGATCAGTCAATTATTCATCTCGAAGCCTCTCTGTTACAGCCATGCTTTCAAAAGCATGCAAAATGGACCTGTGCACGGCCGTGCTGTGTCAACACATTTCCATCAGAATTGCTTACGACAGGAAATTGTCATTCAGTGTCAATTCTGCCTAAGCTTTTATAAATTTGAAATAACACTAATATCAATTAGCTGCATTGCTTCGAAAACAGTTTTCCGAGCCAAACAGTTAGGTGCTCTCATGGGTCATTTCTGTTATGCATTACCTTTTGAGCTCTGCAACTTGTAGACTTTTTGTTTATGCTGTAAAAAAGTGTTTCCATAAAAGTCTATTAAACTTTTTTCAAGCACTTCTTAATTATGACTTGATTAGTTTAAAAAAAAGGTCAAAAATAAACAGAATAATTAACAATGGAAATAAGAAGCCATTGCTCTGTAGGGGATTGAGAGCGAGTTCATGTGAGGGTGTCATTTTGAAGGTCAAGTCAAATCAAATTGATTTCTTTAGTGCTTTATACAACAAAGATTGTTTCAAAGCAGCTTCACAGTAATAAACAGGGAAATAGCAGAACCAATTATGGAAACTCAGTTATGGAAACAATTTAGATTCTGCTATAAAGCAGCTCTAGAAAGACAATAGTTTCATTATTTAACTAAAGTCAGTTCAGTGTGGGTTCAGTTGAGTTCAAAAACAGTGTAAAGTTCATCAATTTTGATATGAACAATCAGAACTTCTACAGAAGGCAATCATTATTTTTTTTTTAAACTTATATAGTGATAATATATTGACTTTCTGATCATAATGGAATGTTTTAAAGTGAGACAAACCAGCTAACAACACAAAATTTACAGGATTTATCAAATCCATCATTAATACTTACAGATGTTTGTCCTGTTTCAATTCCTGAAGGATGATGTCATTAAGGAACATGTTTTTTAAAACCAGAAAGTGAAAGAGGGCAAGTTTATAAAATGATTACCAATTAAAACAATATTACCAAGAGCACATTAGATGAAGTAAAGATTAATAAACACTTTTTTTTTTTTAATTAAGATGATTTTATGTTAGAAATAACATGGCCGTTCAAAAAAAAATATTATGTTCACTTAATTATGATATTTACATCTTAGAAACCGTGATTTTATTTATCTAGTACTGTATGTGATGGAAGCATGAAAATGAACATGCATTTCCTGACCCTGCAAATCCTGACCCTGATTTGGTTGGCTCAAACAGATTATCAATAAGTAATTAACTTAAATAAAGGGATATAAGTTTCTTATTGTTTCCTTCTTTCTTCAAACACATTTTGAATATGTGGCTTTTCCCTGGAATATTGTGCTCATTCAGCTGGAATGAATGAAAGATATTATTTCTCAGTCATGTGTTGTGTAGAGCCGTGTGCTCACTGTACTAAGCATGAGTGGTTTTATTCTGCTAGATATTGTCATTGCTCAGTAACACATGTTTTACAACTCAACCATGAACAATTTTGATTGCCCTTCAGATTAAAATATAAGCACGCCGCTTATGTAATATCATACGTGACGTTTGTTTTGCGGCTGAAAATTTGCAGTCTCTTTATTAGGATGTACTCGCAGGATTTGTTCTGGATGAACCAAGTTAAAATGACATAGATTCAAGAGTTTAACTGCATTAAACATTGACATTTGATGATAAATTCAACACCCATAAACTCTCAAGTTGTTTATAATGACAGTGATTCATTCGCAAAAGAGCTTAGTCTAATAATCATTGACTCACAAATATTTTATTACCATATATGACACCATAGAATAGAAAACAGACACACACTCGTGCAACTTCACACAGATACACTTCAGTGTGCATACACACACACTCACGCACACACACACGCACATACACACACTCTCTCTTACATACTGTGTCATTACAGGAGACATGATCAGAAAAGAGGGAAAAGCACTTTAAAACAAGACATCCTTTCAATATTTATACGTTTCCTTTACTGCCATAGAAAGAAATAAGGAACAATATGTCCATAAATCTTGCTAGTGTTTACATCACATAAAAAGAAACTTAAAGGCAAGTCCTCGTTGATGAGGTAAAAGATACTTTAACATGTAGTTTAACACAATAAACATTTGAATTGTTACAGACTGAGAACAAATGTGTGACAAAATAATGTCTATGATTATAGTATAAATAGCTGCCCCGTAACATTAGATACGTCCATCTAATAAAGGATCCTTTCAACACATATTTTTCTTGATTATCCAATAAGTGCCTCATCACCATCATCATCATCTACTTGGTACAATAAAAGCCTGTAATCTATTATTTAATATATTCAATATTACCATTAATTAGCACAGTGTAATTTAACTCATCCGGCTGAATTGTCTCACTCTTTATTTAAATGTGACAGTTTGGTATTGCCATGATTACTTGATTTTTGTCTTTATAAAGAAAAAAAAAATTATGTTAAGTATGTGAAGAACTGGTGTGGATGTTTGCCATCTTTGCTGACAATAGTTACAAATTCTGTGAAATAATTGAATAATCTACTTAAAATCTTCTTTAATAATAATAATAATAATAATAATAATAATAATAATAATAATAATAATAATAATAATAATAATAAATGAATTTGTTGCCAACAATGTGTCACCAACAATTCACTAAAAAATATATCATTTATTTTTATTATTATTACAATTCGTCTATTTGATGAAAAAAAAAATCTCAATTCAACACACTTTTTTTTTTTTTTTAATCAAATATCATCCACATGGGGAAATTATGAAGAATTATTTTCCAGTTATCTTCCCTTTTTATCTCAGATTAAGAAATGGTCTAATACAATTTTGTCTGCAACTTTCCAATTGGAACCTGTTGCATGTGAGTGAAACTATTGACCAGAATAATAAATAATTAATATGATACATTAATTACTTATTATTTAAAGGGGACTGTCACTGAAAGTTAATACACTGAATTGAGTGTAATGATGGTCGGTAACATTTGGTGATCTGTACAACTTTTCTATAAACTTGAGATTCACTTAATACAAGATTCAGATTCATGATACTGCAAACTGAAAATGTAGCTGTTGAAAAGACAGTAGTGTTCATCAACTTTTACTGGGTGTGAGTGAATAAACCCTAAGTACATTTGTTCAGCACAGTTAAGTATTTATTGAATAACATGAATTCAGGACAACACATTTACATGCCTGCATGCTTCCTCACCATAGTGGCAGCGAATTGAAAGAATGATGGCTCAGAAACAAAACAAATCTATAAATTCAATATAAATGTTGGTATTGTTCTCCTAATAGATCTACTGCATACACAATACCAACTTTTAACATTATATACAAATACCAAAGTGAGTGAGTTAACCTATCTTCTGTTCTTGTATATACAATAATGATAGAAATGAAACTTGATTGTTTTTTATTCTAGTTTAGAAAACAGTAAAAGCAAATATTAGTCTTTTCTGTTGATCAACATATATTCAAATTCACATTTTCAGAGGTTCTTCTCCAACTTTGGATCTTTAACATCTTGGCAAATAGTTATGACATTAAGGATTTCTGTTTTTTTTTTTCTTCCTTTTTTTAATACAAAACCAAACCTCTGAATCAGATTCAATTTTCGAAGCTTTCTCGCTGGTTTAAATACAGTATAAAAAATCTTCAGTGCTGTGAATTTGTTTTAAATATTATCACCAAGTGTACCGAACGGTACATTTTACTGTGCTCAAATTGTCGCCTTCGCCAACTTATCATATCCAATCCCACATATGGCATAATATAACATTTATATCAGTGAGAATAAGAGTCCTAATACTACATTCGGACACAATCCGTCTTCCACATCGGGCCAAGCATAAACCCTTGATGCACCTCTATGAGCGATTGACCTGTTTCTGTAACTAAATTACCCTGCGAGGGGACTCTTCATAAGATACACGCCGCCAGTCTTCAACGCCTTGCTGTTAGTACATCACTGTGGTTTTCAGAAAAAGTCTTCCATCTGCTAACGATAAAACAAAAGGGAGAGAAAAATAATAAGTACACTGCACAGAATGGAGCCATAAAGCAAGGATAAGTAACAGTGATACAATGCAAATGTACAAACTACACCATTGTAAACCCTGAATCAATGTATGTCACATTTTAAGAACATAACATTGCACTCATGATACAAAGCACTTCACAAATGACACTTTCTGTGCATAAATGGCATTAAGTGCAAAAAAAAGCAGCCGTTACTGTGCAATGCCTTTTCTGACGTGTATGATCTAATGAGCTTTGTCCATTTCCAGGGAACCTTCGTTGGCAAGTGCATGCCTGAATGAGCGGCAGCTCTCTTTGCTTCTTCTGGTAAAAGCATCTGTTAGGCATGGCTCAGGAGCTTGTTTGACGTTTATTACCAGAACATTTCCTCTGTGTCCGGGAATGCTGCATCATTGCATTTAAGCAGCGTTTCCTCTCTTTGGCAATGCAACTAAAGAAATTCAATTCTGATGAGCAAAAGTGGTGACTGATTGAGGATGCTCTGTGTTAAAATTGGCTTAAATAAGATTTATATTTTGAGTCTGACTTTTTTAGGATTGCTCAGCGATACCACAGATCTGAAATCATTTTGATTGCGTGATCCATTGATTTTGAATAAAAAGCCAATTTTCTTCTACAGTTAGTTATACATTCCTAAATATGTGCATTGTGATTTTATTTAACTCTGAAATATATACATATTGATTCATGCGAATTTAGTAATCTAATGGACATTGATTAATTGCGGGCTGTGCATGGAACTGAAATACGCCTTCTTGTTTTTCTCTAATGTTATTTGTCACTCACTGGCCTCTTATATAAAATGGTTAATATTGTGAATATCTTGAAATTTGACCAAATATATGGCTCTAGGCTCAAGGGGCATGTCAAAAGATTCATCCACAGCATCAACCCCATTATATAAATGCTATGTACAAATTTATTCAGATCACGATAAATGCATGTGATATTGAGTGCCTTAATTTGTCAGAATTTAGTGCTGGAGATGTTTAGTATGGTTGATACAGTATTTTGTTATCAAACAACAATTAAGCAAATCAAAATCAAACCCTAGATTATAGTACTTATCCTAAACGATGTAGAAAATATACAATTAAACTATTCAAATACCACAGTTACTTCTAAACAACCTGAGACAACGACAACGAAAACAAGCAGAGAGCTAATCTTAAATGTACAAATTAGCATATTAATTCTGGGTCAAATGGAGTGTAGCTAAACTAGCTTGTGCAAACAGTGCCAGGAATGCTTCTTGAGTAGGAAAAATCGAATGACTGCCATGTTGTTTTATGAAAGAACCCCCCTCATTAAAATATGTTAAAACTTTGGCATTTTTATATTCAAATCAAGATGAAAAGTTCATTAAAGAGGATAAATATTTCATTAGATGCTAAATAAAACAAAGGAATTTTTGGCTTCTCTCAGCATAAAATTCCTTTGAAATATTAATTAATACATGTAAATTATGCAAATTATGCCCATGCAAATATTTTATGAAGACAATTAAGGGAACCATTAATTACTGCCTTTTTTGCTTCAGTGACATTCATTCATTTAATTTTAATTTCACTTTAACTGTTTTGATGTTTAATCTTGCAACAAAGAACTTTATCTCCCCTCACAGGGTCGTGTAAACTTGCAGAAAACATCAAGAGGTGAGTGCTGAGCATCGGGAAGAGATACCGGGGAGATATTATGTTCGGTATCACAAGGAATTAGTGGCAAGATGTGCTCCCAGAAGCACGGAGCCAGGAAAAACAGTCAAGCTTATTCTTGGAATGGATTCAAAACACTGGAAAAGCAATTAATAAACACAGACTGTGTTAATATAGCAGAATTACAGAGTGTGACAAAAGACAAATAGAAATAATTAGTTCTCTGAAATTATGCTCTCATTATTTTTTTTCCCCCAACAGCCAAGTGCTGAAATTATAGCATGTCTCTTTGGTTTTTTTGTATACAGATTGGAATAGAATTTTTCCCTCACATGCAAGTGTAATTTATCAGCATCCTTTTTTATGTTTTTGCCATTTTAGAGTAATTATGCCACACTGGTTGTAGGCCACAACAACCATGACATGAACATACACACACGCACGCAAGCACGAAAATGCTGTTATAACTTAACAGACGCGCAAGCTGTTTTCATACACACACACTTCCTGTGGCCTGTTTTTAAGTCTACTGTACTCTTCAAGGGCATTGACTGAAAAACCTATGAAATGATTGCATATTGTGGAACAATAACTACAGTTTTGTCAGTGAAAAAAAGAACAATCTTCATCCAGCTCAAATGACTTCAATGTCTCAAATTCCACTATATCTGCTCAAAAAAACTACTGACAAAAGCAATTCGAGTAATGAACAATCTTCTCTCTAAGCTTATGCTAACTTTCTGAATCTAGCAATTAATGCTGGAAAATTATTAATCTTTAGACATAAGAACCATCATAATGCTAATGACATTATATGCTATGAAAAAATCATTTCCTGCTCATCAAGTCAATGTCACTTGATTTATTCGGGTAAAACCATACTCCTTGTACTGGATCTCCATTTATTTTTACTAAAAACTTCCTTCACACACACACAAAAAATTAACTAGGCTAATCAAACTGGGTTACGGGGCTTTTACTTGCGACGGGGTATTAAAATGCCATTTCCCACATTTCATAGCAATTTTCACACACTATTTTCAAAGGGAAATTGAGACCACTCAAGACGACGTTTTTTTGTATCACATGTGCTGCTGGGTGCAATTAAAATAGACATCAGAGCGGTGAGCGACTTAACACTTAAGGTGTAGTTAAAAGAGTGTGACTGAAACATTTGCAAATGTGCAAGTGGTTTTCTGTGAAACGATACCAGACTAAACCAGGTCCATAAATACCCATACACCCATAAAGTGCATGTGTATTTATTTGAGTGGGTGTGTTGTGCTCTTGCGAGGTAACTCCACTGTGGGTCATCTTCAGATAATGAAACTTCTTATTATGCTCATTAAATTGCATTGGTCTCTGTGGTACACAACATAGGCAGGGTCTTACTGCCAAGGGGGTCTATCTTTAAAATGATTTTGTGTCTTATATCCAAAGAACCTTATCTTTGAACTTCACCTTTTTAGCTGAACACCATCTTTACTACGCTATGTATACAGTACACTATATAAAAAAAAGATACTTTGAAGATTTTTTGTCCATACAGTTAAAGTTAAGGCAGCTTTTACATTATTACATTTTTCAAAATATCTCTTTTTGCATTCTGCAGGAGAAAGAAAGTCATAAAGGTTTGGAAAGACATGAGGGTGAACAAATTATGACAGGATATTCATTTTTGGGCGAACTATCCCTGTAATAATATTTTAATATATCACTGCTGGTAAAAACTACAAAACAAAAGTACAATTTTAATTGACTCGGTGGGCTTGTTTAATGTTTAATCTTCTCCTTGTTCCTCGTTTAATATCCCATCAAATTCCTTCACACACTCACAAACAATCAACTCTCCAACTCAGCAGACCGTGCCATTGTCATAACGCACATTTGCACGATTTTCTCTGTCTAGAAATGTTCTCCTGACAGATCCCAGTGATCTTGACCTTCCTCTTGAACTGTAGGATCTGCAGCCCAGATGGCAGGCTGCATGCATGAACAGCAGGCCGAGTTAAAGCGAGGCTCATATACTGGAGTTGAGCTGAGATTTATAGTCTCCTCAAAAACACGTACCTTGTATTGTCCTCTCAGCATCTGTTCTGCCACTGCTGCGGTCAGTCTCTATCTCCTGGGTCAACGAGTCTGGCAAAATGAAAAGATAATGACGATTAAACATCCATGACATCTGTGCTTAATTAGGAAAGTTTTTCTAGCCTCATCTTTTGAGATGGGCGGAGGGTGGTTGTGCTGGGATCGCTCGGGTCAGGGCGAAGCTTCGACCAATGGATGAGCGGTGTTACGAATACTGAACAGAGCATTTCTCCACGTTTGCCTGATATTATGGCTCTTGCTAAGCTTGCTACAGATGTAGCTAATGTAGCATATGCTTGTTTCATTCAACATCTTAAACCATTTAGGATGTATTATTAATGTGCCCTGTGCAGTGTTATTTATATACCATTATATAATTTATTAATATTTTGAATTGGCTTTTATTTTTATATTTTCAGTTTTAATTTTATTTTATAGTATATATATATATAAGTTTTAATAATTTTGTTGTTTCCAGAGCAACAGCTCTAATTTAGTAAACTTAAAGTTTAAAATTTCATCTAGTATTTATATTTTAGCATAATTTAAATTAACAAAAACTATTCCTAACAGATTTAGTTAACAATAACACAATGGTCCATTGTGTCCAAGACACATGCAAACCATGTGGGCCTTTTGGACCTTTTTGGTCTGAAAAAAAAAAAAAAGCTTGTTTTTATTGAAGACATGGTTTTTAAACTACATTTGATCTCACATCATCATTATGCAAGATTTTCTCATATTATTTGAGCTTATTATAAATCTCTACGAAATACTTGTTTCTGATCAAGCAGCATTATGCAGCAAATTTGTTTTCCCCAAACACATTTTCTACATAATTTTTTCCTACAAAATGTCTCATGTATCATTTAATGGTCTCTTTTTTTCTTTAGATTTTTTTGTTTTCAACAAATCAATATTTCATGGTCATTTATATATATATATTTTTTTAGTCATTAGATGTATATTAAGTGGTGCAGTCACCTCGAAATTATCACAAATTAAACTCCCTTTTTGTGATGCAAGATCCCAACATGAAGATTCCTTCTTTTTGCGATAATGACCTGCTTATTATTTTATCTCTAACACACTGAAGCATATTTCAGATTATTCTCAGAAAGTAACGACACAACACAACAACAACAACAACAAAAAAGGATATTTCAAATATAGCGATTTTCATCAATAGTGCAAATTCTTATCTTCAGCACATCTCATAAGACTTAACAACCGAATAAAAAAACACATAATTTCTACATCCCTTTAATAAAGTTAAGTATGTTAACCTTCTGGTAAGGTGTCTCACCATTGAGTGATCTGAGACTTTCTGTGGGTGATGTCTGTTTCAGGGATTGTTCCGCCTGCTCTCGTCGTTTTGACTCATATTCTAGTGCCTCCTGCAATTTCCTCTTCGCTTTCTTCTCCTTCTTCAGTCGCTTCTGAATGATCGCTGCATTCAAAGAACACAGAAAGGCAGCAGTCAAGGACTCCAGTCATATGCAGTGGTATATCTGATATTAAGGACTAAAGGAAGGGGAGTTGAGTTTTCAAATTCTGTCAGTGAGAAAATATTCATAGAAAGGATGCAGCTGAAATAATGTTCCCGTTCAATGAGAAACTGACTGTCATTAGCGAAATAATTGAGCCAGCGATAACCTGGATTAACCTAGGTTAAAATGCCAATGAGACGAGGTTAAGGGAAACTTTCGGTAAAGAAAGAGAGGAGAGAGGCACACTGAATATTAAACAGAAGAAAGCTGGAGGGCTGTAGGCACATTTATAAAGATCCTTCTGTGAAACTGGCTTAATAAGCTCAATTTGATTCATTATGTAGGATAAATACATAGAACATGAGACTATTAAGTCAAACTTAGCAATACTTTTGTGCAGAAAAATCTAAATCATTTATTGATGTCAAAATGTAGATTCATAATTATATTTTCATGCAATAATAGAGTACAATAGAGTATGTAACTAGAGGCCATCTGTAATGCACATATCACTTTTAATCTCAAAGAGAGTTGAAAATTATTAGCTAAACTATTATCAATCTGTAGTCCAATCATGGGCTTCCCTCGAGAAATATTGTGGCTCATTTAGAAACATTTACCATATAAATTACTTATTCATATTTCCATGACTTTAACCACACTCACTTGAATGAGGACTTTGTATATATTTCTAATGCACCCTGTGCATTTAGACGTTGTCTATGTATGTAGTTACGGTAATATACTGTATTCCCACAAGCACTTCTGCACACATAATCAATATGTGCTCATGTATTGATCGTAATGTGAATATGCCTCATTTTGCTCGATTTATGACCTTGTCTCTATCACTTTGGCAGTATGTTTTTTGTATGCTTGTAATTAACAACTGAGCTTGTAACATGGATTTTCAGGTCATTTTAATGCAATTTTGCACTAATTGTAAACAATGCATTGAAGGTCATTTGTTAAGGAGATTTTTGCATTTTCTAAAGAAAATGTGGTACTTGCTGTGCAAAACTTGCCACCAAGATGCTCTGATTTCTGTGGTTGGTTGTTTATAGGCCAAGATAAAAAAAAAAAATCCACCATCAAGTATCTATGAAAATTGATCCCTAGAATTTTCAGCAGTCATTACTTCAGTGTCAAATGATCCTTCAGAAATCATTGTAATGTGCTGATTTAGGATTTCTTAATATGATTACAGTTGTTAACCATGATACATTTTATTTTTCAAGATTCTTTGATGAATAGGAAGTTCAAAAGAACAGCATTTATTTGATCATGATCTTGTTCATGTTTGCAGCGCAAACAAAAATAAGGGAACCTAAAAAGCCTACGTAATAAATTCAGATTTTATTGTAACATCTGATACATTTCTATTTTTATGTTGTATTCTAGGCCTAATTATGGTGCTTGTTTTCTCACCATTTCTCATAAATATTCTTCCATGAAAACTAACCCAGAACACCTTTAATAACCGCCTAGCAATGCCATTGTGATCACCTACAATCTGCCTACCAATACTATGCAACCACACAAAATGACTTTTACACAGGTAAGCAACACTCCCATTTTACTCAGAAAATGTATAATGTAGTTAATAAAATTTATCACATAAAACACTGATGATGAATTAATTTTTATAGGTAATAAGTCCTCTACCTAATTAGTCAGATTAAGAATGTATGTTAATGAGCTGATTAAAATGAAGTAATTGACATAAAAGGATGACACATAGTATATTTTTTATATGGCTAGAAAAAAAATATGTCCTCATAAATATAATTCACAGGGGCAAATATAGACCCTTAATGCCAAAATTAATTTCTGAAATTGGAGTGTACAATAAAATGCTTTGCCTTTTTTCATTAATTGCCTCTAGAACCAGGAATCTGACTATAGAAGATATAATAAATCATGTGTACTGTATCGTGTTTTTGAGTAACATACCTCTGTTTTTCTGCTCAACAGCAAGTTGTTTCTCCAGAGTTTCTCTGAGCTCTCGCTCTCTAAACAGCTCCATCTTCAGCTCCGTCTTCTCCAGCTGCACTTGTTTCTCCTGAGCGCGGGCGTTATCAATTGCTACCTTCAGCAAACCCTGCAGCAGAAGACAAACTCACCTTATACACCTCCTCAGCAGTCAATAAACGTATGAATGGTTTACTTTATGCTAGAGCAGTGGCACTTAAACTTAGGAAAGTATTTTGAAGAGAACAATCAGTCAGTAGTCCATACAATAAAAATCAATAATGTCCAAAACAACACAGGATCCAAGTAACTCTTACGGAGCCCCCACATTTTTCTAAATATCATAGAAAATCAGGTTTGAAATGATAAGAGTGTGAGTAAATGATAACAGGACTTTCAATTTTAGATGAACTGTCCTTTCAAGTTTGAGAACTATATAAATTCTTTAAATAAAGTTCTGAAAGCAACATGGACATAATGAGAGCCTTAATGAACCTGGGTTTGTCAGTTTGTGAAGCTGCAGGTTGTATAAGAACGATCAAGTCTTGAGCTAAACAGCTGCTTGTCTCAAAACAACACTTAAAGCGGCATTTGCCACGCAAACTGTGTGGTGACCATTTCAAAACAATTATTCCCTGTACGCGTGCAATTAAGCCAAATGCAATGGGCTATATCATACTAATTGTTCCTTCTTATGACCCCAATTTAGACTAAGTTGCTTTATCTCAATTTTCTGCTTGGGTTCGTTTTGTTGATTTGTGTGTGAATGTTCAATCAAAACATTACCCTGAAATCATGATTAAAGATGACTGACTGAACTGAGTCCTGCTAATTAACAATGGGGCCGAAAGCAGCGCGATAGATCTGATGGCCATATCACAAGAGCAATGAACAAACCTCTCACTCCCCATACTGTACCCACATCATTAGTCTCAGAGGCGGTGTTAATCAACTACATTCATCTTTCTGACTGGGTCTTACTTGCATGACAACCACAGTGGTGATCAAGGGATTCGTGCCGAATATACGCCGCTGTGCGTTTGTTTTGATGGGAAAAACAACACAGCAGGAGGAGGACCCAGGAAAGTACTATCTTAACTTTTTGCCACACCTGGCACAGGCAACTGCACCCTGTGTATAAAGACACTTCTTATTACCTTAAAAAATAGTTTTCATATATATTATTACAGTTTAAAATAACTGTTTTCTGTTGTAACATATTACAAAATGTTATTTATTCCTGCTGAATTTTTAGCAGCCATTACTCTAGTTGTCCGTGTCACATGATCCTTCAGGCATCGCACTTTCATGTCTGCTCAAGCTTTTAAAAATTCAGAATTGCAGCACTGCTAATATTGCTGACTCGCATATGATAAATTACTTGTTTTTCTTCTTTTGCAAGTTGCTTTAGATAAAAGTGTCTGCTAAATTATTTAATGTAAAGAGCAAAAATGTTTCTTACTGTATGAATGTTTGACAAACTCAAGCATGATGTTAATATCACTGCACATCATCCTCCTCTCACAAAATTTTCCAAACTGCGGCTTAAGATTGCTATAATTTGTGATAAACAACTTGATGTGCCATCTCCTTCCATTATGTGTAATCCTGAGGATCACTGGTGTTTATTGTGTTATGACACATGACGTGATAAGATCATGATGTGTGTCAGCTGGCACAGTGGGCTAAAATAAAACATTACTATGGCAACCAGCTGATGGTCTGCTAAAATTCGAAAGGAAACTTGATGATGATCTTTTATTGGAAACACCATATAATTGAATTTTGACTGATTTTACACATATAATTTATTGCTAAAACTAGAAAGTCCAAATTAATTTATCAATTTGGTTCATTTGAATGTTTGTTTAGCAATTTGGTTTATTTGGATATTATTTTTGGATGTTGTTCGATAGTTTCTTTGGATGTTTCACGTCAATCGGTTAAAAGGTTAGTACCATTTTCGAATATATCTGCTGAAAAAAAAACTGCTTAGGGGATTTTCATGCTCTCTGCTGGTTTAACTGGTCTTATATTCAGCATAATAATTTTACTCTAAAACAAACTTCTCACTTGCCATCCAGCATTTTATTAGCACTTAATGAATAGTTATGTCCGAATTTGACCAATTCATTAATTAGTAGACCATCTGAATCAGCCATGGAGAACTGGATAAAACCATTCATAGCATATTTCACTTTCTACTAAAGATCTTCTGACAGAGAGGTCTGTTACCTGGATGTTAGTCAGAAGGGTCTCTATAGATGACAGGCCATCAGGGAAGAGGAAGGGTGAGGGGAATCCTGGAGGTAAAGTCTGACCCGCCAACGAGAGCCTCTCATAACTGTCTCTTGCTGTTGGCGTGCACATGGGGGTTTCTTCTGGTGGCAAACAGAGAAACATACACATTTAGCACAACAGATGACACACTCCATGTAGTACTGTGCTGTAAAATAAATCATTATTTTCCCGAATTGGTGTTTATACACCCAGATTGTTTGTGAGAGTAAAATTAACATCTATACAAGCATGCCCAATCAAGCACATATGATTGATGGCCCATTCTGTCAGTGTCACACGGCACTCTATTATTGATGCTTCTGTATTTATAGCTGCTATAAATGCTTGAGAGATTTTACATACAGATAGAATGAGAGATCTTAAAAAAAAAAAAAAAAAAAAAAAAAAAAGGGAATAGGCATTTGCATTTTTGGAAAGTATATGTTCTTGGTAGCACTGAAGGCACGGATATGTTGGGAGACAAAGCCCACCCTTTCCATATGGCACAAAAACTCTGATAGGAAAAGACTGCTCTCAAGCAGATGCATATGGCAAGCTGAGATTATCAAGGGCCCTGGCTTCTCAACAAAGGCCATATGGCACAAGGTGGTGAACCCTCATTGACCATGTTTCAACACTACTGCCGCCCACTCAGCAGACTGGCAATGCCATTTTGGGCAAATGAATTAAACCCCTCAAAGGAATCAGTGCATAAAAAAAATCAATATGATTGGATGAGATTCAAGAGGCACCTGGTAGAACAAAACAGAGGAGTAAAATAAATATCATTTATTCTCTCTCAGTCGATGGTTGACACATAAATGTGCAGGTGTAAAATGTCACAGGTGGGGCTGCAGTTAAAACCCTCTGGAAATAAAAGAAAAAAGATTTTATGTCTGCCAGACAAATAAAAACAGGGGCTGGCACATTAAAGAGTACATATTTTATCACCTAGTCCACAGGGACTTCCTGCTGAATGTCATAAGGAGAGAAAACGCTGGGATGAGCACTGTAAAGTGTGCAGCACGTCTTTACAAACAGCTTTCCAAGATTAATCACCACGTCAACTTGTTAAACATTATGCAGGTAAATGAAAGTAATCTAAAGTATCCTGTGTTAAAAAAATAAATAAATGTAAAAAATTAAATCTTCCTTATAGTTTAGTAAACGGTTACAATCAACATGCATTGCATTTAGATTTATGCATTTGACACTTTAATTCAAAACAGTTTACAATACATGCAATACATTTTAAACGGTATGTATTTTCTAGGAATTGAAACCCATAACCTTAGATATATATATATATATATATATATATATATATATATATATATATATATATATATATATATTCTATATTCTATAAATATATTATAATATAATTAATATATAATTCTTTATTAAAATCTGTCATTATTCAATCTGAATATTTTCAATTATAATGTTTTAGAACATTTTATAAATATGAAATCTATTACATTAACACTATTTTAAAAATTAAAACATTAAAAATGAACATTAAAATAAAAACAATATGGTTACTATTCAGTTTGTCATTATTATTTATTCAAATTTTTTATATTCAACTTGATTAAACTACAGTTTACAAATAATATTTTATTATATTTCATAAATACAGAATCTTTTAAAGTAACACAATTTCAAAAATAAATTATTAGAAATATTAATTATTAGACATATATTTTAGATTCAGACGACAGCAGGGACAAGTAAGGATGTATTAAAACTAATTCATCAACGTTTCAATTTAAAATCATTCTAAATTCATACCTAAATATGTTATAGTTTATTTTAAATAGTTGTTATAGTAGTGGTTTGACCCTACATTCTTTCAGTTACCAGCCAGATCTTCAACCACTAGGCTACACTACTACCTACCTAAAAAATAAAAAAAAAATAAAAAAGTTTTCTAGTGCTCTGAGTATGTGAGCAGCATCAGAAAGAGAATAACGTGAGTGTGGACACTGAGCAGATGTCCAGTGGGGTTGAAATGTAAAGTAGATTCCTGCTCACTTCCTGCGAGCAGCCACCAGCGCCTGTCAGTGCCCTGATGACATCATCTGCCATTCATCAGCTCCGTTAGGGCAGACCTCTGCCATCTGCTGCACCGGCCATCATAACTCTACATCTATCTCCACACACACACACACACACACACTTACACACAGGCCATCAAAACTCCACATTTATCTTAACAGCCACAGCCTTATACAGGCTATCATAGGCTTGCATCCATCACTACGCACACATCCGTACAGGCCTCATAACCCCCTGAATCCACCTCCACACACACATGCACAAACATGTACACATGGACTATCATAACTCACTTTAAACCATACAGCCCTGCGCTGACACTATCTTCACGCTGTCATAACGTGCTGCCAATCACAGCAGAAGTCTCAGACAACATTCTGCCTGCTACAAAACGAGACATCACACAGGCCATGTCACCTACTACCAGAACACAGCAGGATGATTCAGACTGTCTAAAAGGCATGAATGTCTCAGTAACAAATTCTATAAAGCCTGTATACTGTATGTATTACATTATGATTATCCATTAGGGATGCACAACATATCTGTAATATATAGTTCATGCTCATTTCCCCCATTTCTACATTTAGGTTATTTTTGTTGTCATCTACAGTAACACTCACTAAAAGTTAATCTAATAAAACACTAATTTAACACTGTAAAATTTAATTTCATACATTTCTTTAATTTTTCATACTGTGTATAATGCCGTGATGCCTGAATTCCCTTGTATTTGAAATGACTGATTTTAGATTTTATTTGCAATTAAGACAAAATATTCCAAAAAGTATACATTTTAGTATTAGTAATTTATAGAATTTGTTATATAATTATAATGTTTTTATATATATAATATAGATATTTAATTATATATTTAGGTAATCTTGTTAAATTAAATTATTCATTCATTCATTCATCTATAGCAATAATGGTGTGGCTGTTATGGTTTATTAATTTAGGTTAGGTGTTTGTTTAATCTAAGTATGAGCAATATTCTATTCTATTCTATTTGCACGACAACACAACTTATCATAAAGTTCATTATAAGGTATTACAAATACTTTTTAAATTCATTTTCTACACTAGTAAATTAAAAGCCTACAATTGTATTTTTAATGCATTTCAGTTTAAGTACCAAACCCCAGAATCAGGCTCTCATACAGAATTAATATGTGTTTATATGACTTCCTAAATCATGCACAAACATGGCACGACTTGAGTAGCCCCTCTTCTGCCATCAGTATTCACTAACGCCAGCCAAGGCTTGGTAACAGCTGGTCCTACATTAATTAGTTTAAAGTATTTATTTCAACCATCTCAGCAGCAGATTGCAGCAAAACATAAGAGATTATTCCGAGCATCTGCAAATGCCCTGGAAACATCCAGCCAACCAACAGTTGAATATCAGCCGCCACTATTAAGACTTTACGATTCAAAATTCTTGGACGGAGGAAAGGCCAAGAGGAGTGCCGGGAATCCGTGGAGGGTCTCCTCCAATCTCTCCCCAATTTAACTAGCATTTTACTCCAGTTCATTACCGACAATGGGCGACCGACTAATGGATGCGTGTTTGCTTGCAATCAAATGTAATAGGAAAAAAAAAAACTAAGAAAAGCTCTTTTTAATGCTGCTGGATGGCATCGTTTTGTGCTATAATAAACCGATCATGTAAACAGAGCGAATGATATGAATTGTATGCAATTACTACTTCACAGAAATACACTATATGTTTTCTTCTCTTTGTCACATTCGTGGCTCTGATTCTTTAGTTGCCAAACATGTAACGAATCAGCAAATGAGAAACAATAGAGGAGAATTGGATATCAGAAGCCTGTATTTGGTTTGCAGCCACCGTAGTCCTGGATTTAGTGTTGGCATTAATAATAAATCATTGCTTAAACCAACTTCTGCTTTAGACTCAGCAGGACCTCGCTGCAAACACAATACTGGATCACAGGGTGGTTCATATTGCTTTGTTACTAGGAAACAATCTGTCATGCATTAGAAAGCAAACAGCACATTTCATCTCAAATGACCAATTCAGCTCTCAAATAACCGAAATTTGCCATTTTTTGGTCAGTCTCCATTTACATTAGCCACACTTCAGTGTGATTGTGTCTGTGAGCATTCTCTTGTTTCGAGCACTCCATTTTGGCCTGGCTTTAGCTGTTTATTTCCTGCCATTGGTCCAGAATCATTGACTTGGACTTAATTACAGTGCCAGACGCCAGCATGATGAAGAGAACGAAGGAGAGAGAGCTGTGTTTTCCAGGTGATATTTCTCCACCGGGGCTGCCAGCAGCAGCTGTGACAGGTCCGTTTGCAGCTTTCTGCCTCAAAAAAAAAATCTTTATGAAATCCTTTTAGGTCAGCCGTGTCACAAATAACATCTCATGCACAATCCTGTTTCACTGGATAATAGGAGCCGCAAATAAAAATGGGACGCTGTAAATACGACGCATTTGGAATGAAATGCTATAATTTAAAACAACGCACATACTCGCAATCGCACGTAAACGTGCGCGCCGTCCCTCCCTCCCGTGGCAGCAGTGGGAATCCTTGACAGTGTGGTAGCAATGATAAATCACCTTTCCTGTTAATTCTCTCAGTCCTTATGTGTTGTGCCGCTAAAACAGGGGCTCAGAAATCGACTTGACAAACTATGAATATAAAAAATATCACTTGGAGGGATCTGGGCTTATCTCCAATTTACATGTTATTAGATTTGTATTGTGAGCAGCATTCGGACAAGGGGAGAGTGAAAAAAAGATGTTTGCGATAATAGAAGATAAAATGTCTCAAACTCCTCTCAAAAGCCTTTGATATCTTTGATGGAAAGTCACGACAAGGAGAGCGTAAACCACTCAACTGATTTTTAATATGATAGACAAGGCACTCTGCGATGAATTGAGTGGAAACCTTGGGAAATTTAGCAACATTCTTTCAATAAATAGCTTTAATTGACCTTGGGAGCTGAAAATGTGCCATATGTTGCAAGTTGCAGTGTTTGAATTGAGGTCCCAGTGGACCTTTCAGCTGATTTCTCCAATGAAGGCACTGAGCCGGAGGAGGGAGAGAGAGGGAGAGAGAGAGAGCGAGGGAAAAGCATTGCAGCATTTGGCTAGCCAGTCACTGTGATATATTGACAGGTGAAGCCTGTGTCCTTGCAAACCTGTGTTCCTCGCAGCAGGAGAATTGAATGTTTAAAACGTGGAGAATGTCAGTTCCCCTCTCCGCAAAGGCTGCCGCTGCCTACAGCAGACAATTACATTTTATTTGACCTGCCAATGGGGCTGAAGAAGTTGCCTCCTTCCAGGGAAGTGGTTATGACCTTTCAGTCTCATAAATGGAGACAACAGCGCATTACACAGAGGCTAATCTTTAAACCTGCATCGTCTTCTCTCTCTTCTGCATTCCATTAAATATTTCCACAGCAAACTGTTTTTATTGACCTAACCCAAAGCTTATATAGCCTATGTTTAAAATGTCAGTGTTCGACTGCCGCCCATTTCTTTAACAGGTCTGTGTGAAGAAGCTCTTTAAAAAATGCAAAAGTATCACTAAAAAAGGAATGAGCATTGAACATAACAGCGCCAAAAATATTTTTACATACGAGTTACATATGACCCTGTTCCCCTCTCTCCTCTCCCACTGCTTCCTGTCTACTCTTGCACTGTCCTAAAAATTAAAGGCAAAAATGCCAAACATTTTAAGAATTAAAAAAAACAAGAACATGACAATGAATAAATAAATAAATTTTAGAGAAAGGGAGAGTGAGATTTAAAGTAATATGCAGTTTAGATGGATAAAAAAAAGATAAGAAGACCAATCAGCTCTTAGTATGCAAATTTTATTGAATTTGAATTGAGGTGTCAAATAGAATGTACCATGCAAGAAAGAAGAATTAAAATAATTTGAAATTCAAAGAAAAGTCATGTAACTTTTGTAACTTCAACTAGAAAATCAGTTTGTTGAGATAAACTCTAAATGTTTGATTTTGTTTTCTTTCATTTTTTCCCATTTTAAAAGCCTTGAATAGGCTTTATATGCAGAATGACGGATAGATAGAGATATTTAGATGGAACGAAAGAACAACTGAAAGAACAACAGAATCTATACATTGACTGTTTAGGCTGAATCCACTGCAGAAACTGGTGTAGAAGGACAAAAACTAGATCTGCATTCCCTGAAGGAAATATCAGCACTTGCAGGAGAAAATATCCAATTTTAGGTAAGCTTAGATTTAAAGCTTTGTTCTGTGCAAATGACCCCTTACCAGAAAACAAACTTCTAAACCAGATATTTTAGGAATATCAATATATTGCTGCCTTGCAAGCACTGTAACTAAGGTACAAAAATAAAAATAAAAACAAGAAAAAGACAAAAGAGATGAGAGTGAAAGCAATTCTACCTTTCCAGCATGCGTACACATGCAGACCACAGTGAGAAATGTGTGCTGTGATCCGTAGTGGGCAAATTCCTTTAGAATGACTTAAAGGTGCATATGTTGTGCATATGGGCACAGTGAACACAGATACTATGGCATACTTGTTACAGAAACAAAGCTATCTACCGCAGAACCGCTAACCCCGCTCACACCCACTCAGTTTTGCTCTTTTCTGCTCTTTAATTCCGAGATGAAAATTAGACATTACCAAATTCCTGCTGAGAGTCAAAGTCAAGTACTGGAGTCGGTCGGCCCTGGATTAACAGGTAACATTTGGCTTGGAAAGCCTTATCTCTGAGAAATGCACTGTGGTGTTTCTCTCTCTCTCTCTCTCCACTAATGTTCCCTACACTTAGAGATTAAATCGCTTGCTGCACAAACCCATTTGAGAGCACAAGGAAGGTGAGGGGGATAATCAGCACAGGCACTGGGCCGTGTTTCCTAAACGCGCTCCCAAACATTACTGTGCACGGGCATAAAATTAGCGTCGGGACCTTAAAACGCTGACATTTCGCATGACTTTTGGGAAAGTGACACCATCATATTTTCTTGTAGGATATCATTAAATTTCAACTGCCCTGTGGCAGAGACTTTTCATTAATAACCAATTCTGTGTGTCACTCCGTGCCCCTCTTCTGAAATAATGAGTCCTTTGGTTTGGCTTAATAAATTGAAACATATTCTCAAGGCCACACTGAAGACAGCCGCACAGATGGGCAGGCGAAGGGGAGGAAATCTTCATAAATCCTTAACTGTCGCACACGGTCAGGGATAAAAACAAAAGCAGCCTTTATGGTGGGCAGTTCAACACCAGAGGAAAAAAAACAGGCCTTGTGTGGTTGAAACTGTAGCAGGAGATCAAACCACAAACTGTGAAGATTATAAGACACATTCACAGTGCACAAAATGAATTTTAGATCAAATAAATAATAAAAAATGACCTTTGTAATTATTTGGTTGCTTCCTTCTCTAAAGATCCAACTACTTATAGTTTTAAGCAAAAAGTATCTCAGGATTGCTTTTCTATCATTATATACTCTAATAATCATAACAGGAGAGTCAGATTAATGCATTTTTTAAATAGTTCAAATAGTAACACTTTAGAATACTGTTCCATCATTAATGAATAACTACACAAGGACACATCAGTAACGTAATATTAGCACTCTAGTAACTACTACTAACTAACAGGAAACTCTGATTAATGAATTAGTAAGTAATAGTGCTTAGTCGTATGTGTTATTTTTTTCATACCTCCCTAAGAATTAGTAATAGCTACTGTATACAGGTTCATAATTAATATGAATAATACATAATGTATAATTAATTCTAAAGTGAAGGTCATGGTAACCCACTAGTAATGACTCAAGCATTACCAAATTCTTCAGAGGGAATTATTAATTATTTGGATTAGTTGTATTCTACAGTCAAGATCATGATAACTCCCTAGTAAATACTGAAGTCATTGTAAGCTTCTGAGGGTTTTGTAAAGTATTGGATAGTAATTATTCAGGTGTTACTACATCCTTCTAAAGGAATTACTAATTGTTTGGATCAGTATTCTAAAGGGAAGATCATGATAGATGATCTTAGTAATTACTGAAGTCATTGTAAACTTTTGAGGTTTTTGTAAGGTCCTGGTTAGTAATTCATTTAGCTAGATTTGGTAACACTTAAATCATTACTAGTGGGTTACCATGATCTTCACTTTAGAATACTGATCCAAATAACTAGTAGTTTCTTCAGAGGGATGTAGTAACACATGAGTCATTACTATCCAAAACCTTACATATATCTCAAAAGCTTACAATGACGTCAGTCAATATTAGGGAGTTATGATTTTCACTTTAGAATACTGATCCAAGTAATTAGTAGTTCCTTTAGAAGAATTTGGTAATACTTGAGTCATTACTAGTGGGTTACCAATTATCTTCATTTTAGAATTAATTATTCATTATGCATAATTCACATTAATTATAAACCTGCATGCAGTAGTTCTTAGGAGTTCTCCAGCATATATGAAAATAAATAGTAGTTACTGATTAGCTAATAGTGAACTACCAGTTTCAATTGAGCGCTATTACTTACTAAATCGTTAATCAGCGTTTCTTGTTAGGTAATAGTAGTTACTACAATGTTAATAGCGCATTAGTCATTTGTTCCTTTGTAGTTATTCATTAACGACTGAACAGTATTCTAAAGTGTTACCGTTCAAATAGACCTGTGGTTTTGTGGTTCAATCCCATGTGCCCTGGTCTCAGCATGTCATGAGTACTTGCAGTAAGTATTGCCGCATCCTTTGATTGCATTATTATTGCATTATTTACACTGTTGTTGATATTATCAAAATCATCAACATTTTATAACTTATCGAAAGAAATCTTCTTAGACTTAAGATATTTCACCCAAAAATTTAATTCTGTCATGATTTATTCATCCTGTCATTACAAATCTATATTTGTACCTTCTTTTAGGAAACAGAAAATATTTTTTTTTTAGGTTTTGACTTTTGGTCCAAAACAACATTAGATACAGCTGACTTTCATTGCATGGAAAAAAAATAAACAAATAAATTTAAAAAAATATCTTCTTATGTGTTCCACAGATTCTTGCTTCGTGATTCCATGTTCAGTATTGTCACAAACATCTTGTTTTCTGGTGGTGGGCCATACAGCAGAAGCAATGCAAAAAGTCTCTGATGCAAACCCCAGCAGAAGAAGATATCTTGTCTTTTTATACGGCCCGTGTCATATTTATTGCATAAAGGTCAGAGTGTTCATTTGTTCAAAGTCAGCGTTTTTCCACGCTCCTCCATGTAATAAATGCAGAGGGGATGTCATTATTGGACCGCTGAGGATTAAAGGCTTGACTGCCTGTGATGACTGCATAAAAAAGCCCCTCCACTACTTTTGTTTCTTCAAGTGAGCGTCCTACAGGAAGACTGCTCTTGGCATACAATGACAACCATCGTTGTCGTAAACAGACACTCCTCAAAGGCGGATGGAGCATTGGTGAGAGAGCCTTGCGTAACCAGATTAATAAAGGTAAAGAAGGATGAGTAACTAATGCTCTCAAAGGCCTTTGAATTAATTGCCTTTTGAAAAGCAAATGTATTCAGGACTCGTATGTAGTGGAGGGTCTTGTTTACAGTCTACGTGGGGGGTGACGATCATTAAGGTCTAGAAATCGAACATGTTGCAGTCGAGAGTCTAAAAAAGGAGCTTTTTTAGGATGGGGGCATTATTTTTAGCATGCATTACAGGAGAAATTGAGTCCATTTATTGATCATTGCAGGCTTACTGGTGCACACCTGAAAGCTAGATTACTACAATCACGCTCCGGAAGCCTCCTGCGCAATCTAATGCTAATCATCTCTAGAGATGGGTATGTGTGAACGTCTTTATTTATTTTTGTTAACTGGAATTGTCCTCAGCTCACATCTGGATGAATTTTCTACATCTTTCAAGAATGTGCACGTCGGCGTCCTTACACGGAAACAAATGCGTTTTGGTGCCAATATGTAAATGCCTTCCACATTTTACACACAATGACATTAGAAATTCAAACAAGGAGTAAAAAACCAGACATAATCAAAACTCTTTGATAGAACAAGCACTCGAACACTGAGAAACGGAAGATAGTCTGCAGTCTGATCACAGTGGAGTGCGTTCCGTCGAAGACGGGCGGACATATTAATGTGATTCGCTGCAATCCTACAGGGAATGAGGATGTTTGGGGCGACAATCGACTCTGGCACTAATCCAGGCTCTATGTACTGAGCCGCTTTGGAGACTGAAGATGAAAGACAAAAAGAAATGTAAATGTAAACTTTTTAAAAAGCAGAGCTTAGGAGCCCCCCGTCTGACGCCCTCTCTCTCTGTCTCTCATGCCCTCGTGAGCAGAAGAAAATGGATGCAAATCCATTTGCGTCTGGTTCACAGCTATAAAAAAAAAACGTAGGATTTTTAAAAGCGGGTGATGTGTTAAACGTGTGGAAATCTGTTTTGATAACATTATTCATAACACCGGCTTTGCGCAGCTTGAATTAATAACACTCCATTTACAGATGGAAGAAAGCTGGCATGGTATTTCCAGTTAAAGAGATTAATTTTTAAACACCTAATTGACAGGCCGGGGTTAGGCGGGATAAGCAACAGCATCTCCGGGCCTGTGGCTGCAAAGTCAAGGTGACTGGAACACTTAGGCGAGCTTTCAAATGCTGCGAGAGAGAAGAGAATTAGTCCTCCTGCAGTTTTTCTCCTCCCCCTATTCTCTTTTATTAGGAACGATTTTGTTCGCAGTCAAAGGATATAAAAGCCCTAAGTATCCGTTGATAATTACGGAACAGAGAAAATTTTTAAATTTGATACACTTTGCCCTAAACTCAGCAGCTTAATAAGAGAGCAGCACTACTGTGTGAGTGCTCCAATGTGACATTAAAGGGATAGTTCAACTAAAAATGAATTTATAAAACCCTTGTGTTGTTCCAAACCTGCATGCTGTTTTCTTTTCTGCAGAATACAGGAGAAGATATTTTGAAAGTGAAAGTGGAGTCCAAAGAATAAAATAGAATTTTCCTTTTGGGGTGAATTATCCCTTTAATAGGATATGTGTTCTGTGTTTTAAGTCTGCAAAACATCTTTTTAAATTGTTACGTCTGGTATATCAGCTTCAAAACATGCTGTTTACAAAACAAAACTGCGCACACAAACCAATGATCTTTGAGGTATTTAATTGTTATGTCTAGGGCGTCTGGGTCATAGAAAGTCAGGGTCAGCTTTACCTTAACACAACAGTTGTTCTTAAGCTTTTCGCATTTTGAATCACAAATGAGCAGAAACGGCATTGCTAATTGTTACATTTCGTCTGTCCAAGGGCAAACAAATGATAAATTTGTTCACAGCAGTGTGCATACCGTTAAGGGCAGATGCTCAGATATGTACTTAGAATTCACAAAGAGACTGTCCGTGCTGCATATGGAAACTTGTTCATTGTAATTGCCCTTCTAGTGCAAAACAAAAAAGAAAGTTGCTTGCAAACTGAGAGAAAGAAAAACGGTGGAACTAGTCAAAAAATGAAGCCCTAACCCTCCAGGCCAAGAGCTGCATCTTTTCTTTTTATCAGAGCAGGTGTCTCTGCAGCACATTGCTCCCTTTGAAATGAAGGGTAACATAAAACGGCCCTGGTGTGTTGTGATGGACAAGGAGATTTCACCTTCTCTAGTGAATGATAATACATTATTAAATTTGCCCCTCTGCTCGCAAGATACTCTTAGCTGACCACAGCATATTTATCTCTCTATCTAAGCCTTACATCTTGGCAGGAGAAAGCATTCTGTCACTTTTAAGGCATTTCAAAGATTAGAAAGAACCACTTGCTTTTCAACATTCCTAAAAGCACTGTCTTTCTTGTGGAATGTGATTAGCAGTCCATGGTATCACGTAATGGAACATTCATGAGGGAGAACAAATATCCAAATGAAGCGCCGTGTCCTGGAGGGACGGCCCACGTTTGCATCATCAGCACTATTTGTTTCGCTGCTCGCAAACTTGATTGATCCTCTATTGAATGATTTTTTTTTCTTTTTGCACCCCTTCATTTCGACAGAACACACTGACAAGTTGTTTGATCATACACCGTGATTGTCTGCCAAGTCACATTTCAGATCCCCATGGCTAATGATCCAGCCTTTTGTCTTAGGAAAAGTCAGCCGAGTCAGCACAAGCCTCAGTCCGTTTCACTTTTGAAGCCAGAATCGCAAGGACACTTAAAAAGGCGATAGAAAACATGCTTGGAAAGCAAGTGTGTCTGATGAAAGGAGAATGTGCAAGTTTACCGTGATCAGACGTGGAGTTAAAGAACCGGAGGTAAGTAATCTGTTTGCTAAGCAAAAACCAATGTCTCTATAACCATGCAAGATGGCGGTCATAAAACTGCCGGACCGGAAACATTTCTAAACTACCGGTATGTATCTACTGTATTCCTCGCTCAGTAGTTTTGGCTTCTGATTTCTTTCTCCAGCAAACCTAATAACACATTACAAATAATGCTTGTTATGCAGTCAATCAAAAGTAGGGAGTAATTCATAATACTACCTTTTAAATTTACGCCATAATGTTTAGCAGTTACTTATGTAATACATAAAACAGTTACTGTTTTTGCCTCACAGTAAAACAATAAAAAGGACATTCTGAATTTATTTCTTGTAATTATGACTTTACATCTCCCATCTGTATCAAATCTAACAAATTTAACTTTATTTCTTATTGTAAAATTTGTCGCAACTACCTTTTTTTCTCTCTCTGAGGCTTTGTCTTTCATAGTTACAAGTAACTTCTATCTTAATTTCTGTATTTGCAGATAAATACAGTGGAAAACATCTCCCTTTCCCATAATCATGCCTTTAAACATGTTATATGATACAGCATCAAAGATCATAATGTTTACTTTGCTCAAAAGGTCCATAGGATTTGTACAATTTCCTGCAGTACGCTAAGTGAAATTAGCCAGATTATTTCTCAAGCGTTACGCTCTAAATGAAATAAAGCCTCCGTCCTTGGGGTTTGTGAAGACAATTACATCAGCAAAGCAATCTAATGAGTTTCCATTCCTGCACTGCAAGAACAATATCTAATTCTACCAGATGCAAAAAAACAAACAAAACAAAACAAACAAAAAAAAAACAGTAGATTTCCCCATTCTCTTCAAATCTATTAAATTTGATGTCAGGAAACTTGAAAAATCCAAGATCCATCTGCAAGTTACAATACATAAATGCAATGTTACATGCAGTCAGACTAACTTGAATGAAAGCATGGTTTTTGTACACCACACTGAAAAAAAAAAAAGATTCACTTTTTTCTCTTTGATTTGCGTTTTTTTAAAGCAAAGAAATTTTATTTTCGTGTCTTTTGATGTTCTTGGGGATGAGGTATTTTATGATGAAATCATATAATGGCTAACACATGCTTCGCCATTCACTGACCAGCTGGCAAATTATCGGAGTGATACTGCGGCTGCCATGCTCCATTATTCATATGACTGCATCTCTACGCTTGTCTGTTTGGCCAAATCAGATGGGCTTATTCCACGCACATTTAATGCTGAATTCAGAGGAGGGGGTGTACACATCAATCACCCGCATAACTGAAGTCATGATGTACTGTCAATAGAGAGATTTGGTGATGGTACGGTGTTACTTCAACGTTTCACAATATGCCTGTGATGAGGATGTGGTCATTTACGAATTTGAATAACATGGTAACTACGAAAAGGGGAAAGGGTAAGACTTGTCAAATGGAGACATCAAGATTATTTGTAGCAATACTCTTCAATGAGAAGTGATGCTTAATGTAGACTTCACAGAAAGAGACTAAATGTTTTTGTGATCAGATGTAATAGTTTCCTTTCTGAAGCACAGTTTGAATCATTATTATAAAATGTGGTACAATAAAGTACTGAAAAAGTGCTTGTGCAGTTTTACAATATGAACATCCTTTACACAAATCAAATTTTGCATAACTAAACACATGCCATGGGGCATCAACATTACATTGCCACTCATCAATGTCATCAAATGTGACTCATCTGTGATGATCAATAATACAGGAATAATTTATGTGAGAGCAGCTCTCATTTGGTAAAAATAAACCTCTACCATTCCTTTGGGCAACAGAAACTGTTTGCAGTTATTATCCCATATATTACTGTTCTAGTGTTGTTATTGTGCGCCGCTTAGCTACAGCTCCCGCCCATATGTGGATATATTCACGAGCGGCTCCCCCAAGGAGAGGAACCATGTTAAATGTTTGATGTCCAAAATGAGTTTACTGCCAAAGGCTTTAGAGCCTTTCAAATTTCCTTGTTTGTCAACTACCTGCTGTTTCACAAGAGCGAGGCTTGTCAAAAACAATTCTGACAGATTCCCTTTGTGAAACAATTCAATTAGTCCAGACTTTATAACAAATGTGAGCGAACTGTTCGCTTTTTTGCTTCACTTCAAGATGGGGCGCCACTTAAAGCTGTCTAAACTTATACTGCCAGAGAAATGCTGGCAAAAAAATGTCAGAGAAAGGATACCATACAGCAATGATGTATTATTTTACAGAACTTTTTATTTATTAACTCAGAGTGATAGCACTGTGATAATATCACTTACACTGACAAGTGACAAGTCTTTATGAGTCAAATCATTCAATTCAACCGATACAATCTGAAAAACACTGATACATTCAGGAACAAAAGAGGTCACTGTCTTTGAGTGCGTTACTGAATCATATTGATTCGTTCAAAAACAGATTAATTTATTAACAAAACAAGTGAACATTGAATCATTTACTCGATATTGCATCATTTATAGCAATATTGTGTCTAAAATGTAAGCTACTTTTGTGTTAACTGTTGTGCGAGTCATTTAATCATGTACATATTCATTAATTTCTGATTAATTTAGGAACAAAACAACAGTACTGTGTGTTGCTTGGATACAATCCACAATTCTGCTTTATTTGAAACTATTTTCCTTTGGCGGAACAATAATATATAAAGTAAAAGGCAATATTGTGTCTAAAATGTAAGCTACTTAATATTAATGTCTTGTTTACTGAACTATTGCATTGAAGAATTTCGGCACAATGTCACTCTTGCCTGTGCGATACTGCGTAAATGTGAAATGTTTTCCTAAATGCATGAGATACAAAGACTTTCCCAAACTCATTTGCTACCGTTAGCCTGCTTGGATACAGGTGACGTCGACACCTCAAACTTAATATTTCGCACTGAAGCGAAAGTACACGCCGTAGCATTAATTTAATGCTCTGCCACGACCATAAAGATCAAACAAGTGGAGAAATATCATTAAACCATTGGAATGTAATCTCATTTGTCTAAACAAACTGATCCAATGAACAACCCTAATTAAAAAGGCTGCCATAAACTAAAGCAGGCCAAGCCAGACGAGCCCCTCCTCTTTAACAATGGGGCACATTTATTTTATTAATCTAATGCATCATGTATCATATCATTACAGTTCAATATATCTATCATTAATTTTATTCCCTTCACTTAAGGCTTTTATTGGGATTACTTTGGTTATTAGCTGGTCTAATGTATTGGTTACCTCCAGATCCGGCGCTACGATCTCTCTCATCTCGCAGCATAAACCTGTGCGTGTTATTCAAATTGCCTCATTTATTATGATAGCTACCTTATGTAAATTGTGCTGACTGCTCGCCCTTGCGCAGTCCTCATTAGACTAATGAAAACCTTCAAACGAAAAAACTAAACAACCTGCCAAATAAAGGTCTGAGGTTATTATGAAAATTACAACTCTGGGAGCCAGGAGAAGCTCTGTTCATTAATTCATGCTCAGCAAATTGGTAACTAATTTAGTTGCACTCCTCTGCATTAATGGATTATTTTATAAAAATGTTTTCCACAGCCCGAGACCTTTGCCGCACACGTTAGAGAGCTTTGGATTCTAATCAAGAGGAGTGACATATTAAGCATGCCAAGCGTCTGAATGATAATGCAGCGGTGATGCAAATAGACAATGTGGATTTTCACTCAGTCGGAGAGAATCAGGACCAATCTAACTCAATTGATATCTAAAGGGGCTGGTGGAACCGTGGCATGCCGGATCCATCGGATCCATCTCCACGTCTCTATTGGGGAACAACAGGAAAAAATGTTTTGCGCAATCACACGTGTTGTGATAATGTTATCATAAACAGGCCAAGATGTCAGCAATGTAGTATGTAAACATACAGTACACAATCAGTCACTAGAAATGTGAGATCGGGACTGAACAAAACACATCGAGTGCACACACCAATCCCCCTAAGACCCACACAAACACCTCATCTACACACCCCCCCCCACCCATCACACCTAAGGTCTGACCTGTAAATTCATATAATCATGCTAATTACTTTGATTCACAGGCTTGCTCAGTCTACGGGAGAGACCTACACAGCACCTCCTCTCCGGGCAGATCCAGCAGGGGACGTGCAGCCCAGTGATTTCCACCGTGGTTTTAATGTCATTATCACCCTCTCCAACACTTCCCCAGCCCTGCCTTCCGCCTGGAGAGAATTCTCAAATCTATTATTTGCTTCAATTTGTGTTTAATACAAAGCGTGTGAAAGGACACTTCATTTTTTCTTTGCCAGACCAAAGTAAATAGTGAAAAGTATAGACATTTGTCAAATGTTAAGCTTTCTTCAACTTTATACTCAAAAGATGGAGATGTTTTGATAGATTTGTTCGGATTAATTTCAGTAAAACGGCATCTGAGAATTAAAATCAATGTTTAAATTTGTGTTCTGACATTTTTTAAATGGACACTCCAGGCATGTTTATTTATTTCTGTTCATACCTTTGTGAGATTGTTCAGTCAAATATTATTAATTTTATCATTAATTGTTCAGTAATGTTGTGAAATATCATTACAATTTAAATTAAACAATTTTGAATATATTTTATTTGAATATATTTTAAAAGTAATTTATTCCTGTGATGGCAAAGCTGAATTTTCAGCAGCCATTCTCCAGTCTTCAGTGTCACATGATCCTTTAGAAATCATTCTAATATGCTGATTTGGTGGAAACAATTCTTATTAATATCAATGTTGAAAACAGTTGTGCTGCTTAATATTTTTGTGGAAATCGAGATACTTTCAGGATTCTTTGATGAAAAGGAAGTTCAAAAAGACAACTTATTTGTAATAGTGAAGACATTTACAGCGTTACCAAAGATTTCTGTTACTTTTGGATATTTTTATGCATCCTTGCCTGTATTAATTGAAGTATTAATTTCTTTCCTCAAAAAAAGCCCCAAAATCACATTACCATATGGCTGTTCCAGGGAGAGATTAGCAAGTGTCTTTTCCAAAAATATCAATGTTTTGAGTATCACAGAAACCAAAACATGACTTCATACACAGCAGTGTCATATTTAAAAGTATTTCACAAACATTTCCATAAAATAAAACAGTGTTGTTATTTGTTGGTTTAATGTACTGAACTCTGACCTTTCTCCAGGTGCATTCTCTTGGCCTCGTGGCCGATGTCATGAGTCGCAAGATCGCCCTCTTTAGGCCCAGGTAAGATGCTGGGAGACAGGCCCAGTAACACCTGGTTCATCGACAGTCCGTTCTGATGCACAGCTTTGAAAGAACACAGAGAAACATTATTCCCATTTCCACAAACTCTCAATCGACAACGCAAAACACCTCAAGTGATAAATAATGATTCTAGCTGAAAAGAGCCCTCGTCGTCCAGTGGCTACAGAAGGTGAATACGTCCTTGGCTTTCAACTGTTTGTGACTTGTGGTATACCTCATCTCCAAATCAATGCGCCAGTCAATCAAAATCGCATTTGCCACTCTGCCTGGCGTAAGCAATTCTCAGTGCAATTCTCTATAACATCTGAGATGAGGCGACAGAAAAAAATTCAGTCTATTTATAAATAAATGCCTCTTTACAAAAACGTGAAAGTCTGAGACCACTATTAAAAATATTTTTTTAATAAAATATCTTCAATACAAATCATATTATGAGCATAATTTTAGTAAAAATTTAATCAAAAAATAAATAAGGCAAAAAAGTAAACAGTTCTCTTAATAGTTAAAAAAAATGGGGTTTGCTTCAACAACAGTACTGGAGCAGCATGAACTCCCAAGTTTGCCTAAAATGTCACAAATTTAATTTGACTTGTGGCTTAGAAATTGAATATAGTCTTATTAATATGCCTTATTAAGACACTGCTCCCAGAATAACATCATAAAACAAGGTAGCATATTTCAGAGATGACGAGAAACATACATACAGGCTCTCTCAAGTGATTAAGGACATTGTTTTTATTTTATGACACAGCTAATGATGGAAACATTTGAGGTCTGTCTTTGCACAACACGAGCCAGATCGAAATTTAAAGATAAAAAAAAGACAGCTAATATCTCTTTGCCATCTGTTGAAAACAACAGAAAGCGGGGAGGGACACACATGTGCTATGCTCTTAACAAGAGGCATTTTTAGTGTGGTATTTAGCAGCGCGTGTGCGCCGGTGTGCAGAGATGCTGGAAGAGACGAGGGAGAGAAATTGAGAGACAAAGCGAGTGGGAGAGAGATTTATGAGGTGAACATACGCATTCTGTCGGAGGAGCTCTCCGTGTGCGCGGGAGAGCTGGAGACGCTGCTGCTGCGCTGGGATGAGGGACGGCTCCCTGGCCTCCTGCCGTCTTCCAGAGAGGGGGCAGGGGAGGGACTGTCGGGGACCCGTTCCTGCACAGCCAACAGGAAAAACAAACACAGCCGGGGCGGCCATTACATGACACACTCTTTCAGCAAAACACTTCCACGGACACACAAGCGTCCATGCTTTTTTCTTTCTTTCTTTTTCTTTTTTTTTTTGAGACCCCGCCCCCCCACCCCTGTTTCTGCATCCTTTCCTTGCTTTCTTTCCCAGGCTATTGTCTGACAGACTGCTCCCTGCAATGCCGTACGAAAGCACGGATCACACACCACCCAGCCCCCTCCACCTTCCCTCAATGGCTGATGAGAGATGTGCACGACACAATGAGAGAACGGCGCCGTGGGTTACCTTAATCACTGATGTCACCATTCGGGATGGGGCACTCTGTCCCTGTGCTGCGGCGGCCATATTGGCGATGGTGCTGAGGTGGTTCATCTGACTCATCGCCATGGTGACGGATGCGGGAGGCAGGCTGACAGGGATCAGGGGGTGGGGCATCATCATAAACGGCAGTTCCAAGCCTGAAGATGAGAGAGGAGAGTAGCTGATTAATTAATCATTTCTGGCATTAAGTTGTGTGCAAATGGAAGACGCATGTGCGACAGAAAAGAAAGCGTACCACTGAAGAAGAGAGGAAGATTTAAAGGAGAAACGCTATGAATTATTCACATGTGACCTATTGTGCCAGCGCTGTGGCTTACCGAGTAAATATTCATTAAATAATAATCGTCACATTATTATCTGTATTACATTAAAGCTACCGACAACTATAAAAAAATAATAATAATTGCAGCATTTTCGAGCCATTACGGTTATTAGAAACATACATATTCACTTTCGCTGTTAATAATACATATCGCTATTAATAAAATATAGCGTTATGGTGATTACAGTCATAATAACCTAATAATTGTGAAATTTAAACTAATCTTTATTATGTTGGGAAAGGGAAAAATTATGGAAATATTTCACCATTAATAGTAAATGCATTCAAAATATCTGTGGAAAAATAAGGCAAACATGAAAGGCATTAGTTAAAATGAGCAAAAACGAGCCAATTAAAACTAAGTGTGTATCATGAGATGCCTACAAGCTAATTACCAGTATTTGTGTCAGAAACTCCATTACTTGTATAACAGAGTGCATTCATAACGTCATTTTCAAGTCCTTGATAGCTACACGGGATTGAAATAATTAAGATGTACAAAGTATCTTGACGAGAAAACCCAGATCCTCCATGCGAAGGTACTGCTAAACTCATGTATATAACTAAGGCAAACTGTGCTACATTCTTAGACAGTGATTAAATGGGTAGAAAGGAAGCTGTCCCGCTTTTTCAAAGGACATATGCACACAAATAAGGTCACAGCCTGGTGTGTGTCCCTGAACTAAAGACCCACTCACTCCCACTCCTGACTTTGAACTAAAGGATCAAAAGTAACCGAGAGAAATTTCAGTCTCAGGCGGTCAAAGGCACCACTTGAGCTTGAAAGACAACTTGAGTGTTCGCAGTGGATCCGATCGAGCGAGCGGGCGGCCCCTGCTCCGTTCCACACTTCCCCTTTATCGCCCGGCTCAAGGTAACGGGAGACACAGAGGGATAATCCAGCGAGTTGTTTTTGTGCGAAATATCAGTGGCCAAGGGCTGTGAGAGAGTCTACATCAGAAAAATAAAACCAAAAAGAAAAACCAAAAAAAAGGAGGATGGGGTGTGTGTGTGTGAGGGGGTTCCCCTTCAGTGTCACCGCTCCTCGGAGAAGCATTGTACATTTCCATAAGAAAGATGACCAGCAGATGCACAGGGAAAACACATTCCCCGACATTAAAAAGGAGGCGGAGATTAAAAGAACAAGAGGCCAAGCAGCACCTTGTAAAGGCGTCTCTCCTCAAGTGCTGAGTCTGAATCAATTACCGCTTGCAGGACCGGACTCAATTAAAACCCGCCACGGTGCCAGCGTGTGATTGCAGGATACTTACAGCGCCACGTCGAAACAAATTGAGAGAGGCATTCATGCACGTATCTACCTTTCAGAGCTTTCGAGAGCCGGATTGAGTGCCGGCGCGCCTTTGTGATTCGCTCAAGAAGATCTGACTGGATTTCAGGAAATCAACATTTACAAGAGAGGGGAGAAACGTATTAAAGTCTGATATGACTTTGCTTTTGTCATTTAAATGGGCGTCCTTTATCAGCCCGCTGGTGAATGATGTCTGTTGTGTTGACCGAGTTCCACAAAGCAGAACTCCGCGTGTGTGAACGACTGCGGGCTTACAGTAGCAGACTGCTCTCAGGGGCCTAATCTCTCTCCCTCTCTCCCCCCGTCCCACCTCCTTTCATGTTCCACCATCCTTAAGTGATGTTTCAGCCATAATGGCCTATTGAAAAGCGTAAGAAAACATGATACAAGCTAAAAGAGGTCCACCAAGGCTTTTCAGACAGACTGAAAGGCGATGAACTGTGGATGTCTAGAATCCAGATGTCTGATCAAACAGTCGCATTGTTCATCAACTGTGCCCCCCCCTTTAGACACTGTCAATCCCATTTTACTATATTAATGAATTTAAAGATTTTTAATTCATAAAGACACCTTTTTCTGTTGCACCTGAGCAATTAATTTATACTTATTTAAAAATGTAAAGATTCAGACGATTTGTGCCAATTCAAGTTTACAGTAGAGTCCTGTGACTACATTAGAAATTAGAGAAATATGAATGTCATATACTCTCTGAAGAGTGAAGGCAAAGAATTCTTTTAACATTCTAGTTCAAAACGTAAGTGCTCTTTCATTTTCAAGAGGTGTAACCGTCAAGCAAAAATTACTGTTACTATGAATACTAGTTAAATAGATAGATATAAATAATAATAATATTTATTATTAAATAGAACTATATATAATTTATATATATTTGTTATATATATTTTATAAATCTTTTTTTTTTTTTTTTTTTTTTTTTTTAATAGCGTCATGTCATTACCTATTTTGAACTTATTTAGCCTACAAGAGGGAGGGATAAATTGCAGCAATTTGCATGAATTAATAACTGAGATATTATTATCAAACAGATGAACTTTGATTCCAGTGGCCCTTAAAAAGAGACAGACTGAAGCAGCCATTGTCTGGTGAAAGCTGGCCTTCTGAGCACTAGCAGCCTGCATTATCCTGTGAGGGAGGAAGCTTTCCCTTGACAAAAATTAAACCAGCTCCTACTTGGCACTTTATTATCTCTTCAACTGAGTGACTTATTGTTTGTGGAATGAAAGCAAAAGAGGAGGAAAATTACATTTTCAGCAGAGCCTGGGCCCGTTCTGCCTCTACTCCTCTGTCCTGGAAGAGCTCACGACAAACAATAATGTCAGCTGTAATTGATCTGAGGTCGCCGGTTAGCCCTCCAGTAAAAGCCCACTATTTAAGCGACAATCCGCCCTGCCTGCTCCTCAGATGCTGTCTAATGAAGCTGTCCATCTCTGCTATTTACCTTCTCTTAAATGGAAGAGGAAAGATGTACTGTATGAAGCCGAGCCAGGGAAGATTTGCTTTCCTCCCATGAAATAGGACCTGCAGATGCCGTTGGAATGTGTAATTGGCTGCCGGAGTCAGAGACGGGGGTTCCAGCGCTAATTAAATGACTTGTTTCTGGCCTATCCATCTTTGTTTGCGAGCACAACGCGACGGAGCAGTATATTGTAAATGCTCTTATCTAAACAGACGTTCTTTTGCTCGTCCCTTTGATTTGAGAGCCAAAATCTTCCGCCTTTTGAAGTAGCTGTTGAATCGGGATAACAACTTAAATTGTTTTTCATGTGGCGTTTCAGAATGGCAGATTGTTTTTTTTTTTTTGTTTTTGTTTTTTGCGATGCCCATCGTTATAAAAAGGTCTCACTTGTTCCCATAAACAATCATTGATTTTTAAACAACTGTCAAGGCTTTTCGCCACAGGTTTCTCATTCAAATAATAAATAATGCTACGTTTTAATTGTAAGATACAGGCCACTCATAAATATATTCTGGCTATTACAAAGGACCTCCAACCATAAAAAGGCAGCGCTCCATCTGTGTTGAGAAGGTGTTATTGGAAATAAAAGCATAGGTCCTTCATAAACAGACACGAGACTGCTTTTCTGGTAAGGGTATAGATTGTTTTCTTTTTCCCAGATGGCATAGCTAGTCAAGGCTGTTAAACGCTGTAACTCATTAAGGCCCGTTAGACGAAGGTATTTCACTTTGAAGTAGCCACCCACGGTCTTTCTGTGTCATTGAGAAAAACTTTAAAGTCTTTTCTTCCTGTTTATAACCTTAATGCTAATCATAAAAAGTAACATCTTGAATTTGTTATTATCCCTCCAAAAAATGATAATAAAAAAGAAACAGACCTGTACACTATCACCAACAATCACGCAGCGCCGAAAATACCCCCAGACGCTTGAGTATTTGTTGCAGGCGATATCTGAAGCCACAAGAGCAGAGAAACTGCATCCTCGTGTAAAATAGCCATTTACTATGCTTACTCTGAAGTGAGAGTGCTTAATAAGAAACAGAGGACAAAGAAAAACATCTATTACACACTTGTGAGTGTAAAAAATAATGGCAACAAAACATCTCTGGTTTGATGAAGTAGCATAATTACGCAGACCCGCAACCCCCCACAACCATCAAAGCAAACATGTGGTAGGGATTATGGAGGAGACAGACAGCATTGTTTTATTATTTATTTATTTATTTATTATTCTTCCTCCAGGAGGATAAAGGCCCAGCAGCAGTTCTTGGCATATGGTGGAGTGCTTTTGGTCCAGCATCACTATTTGTTACATTGTATGTGACGAAAACAAAATGATATGACATTCTTCTATTGATATAGAAATATGTCATTGAAGTACATTTTATCTTAATATTTATCTTAATTTAATTTTACTTTATTCCCCAAAATAATAAAGGCCACCTGAAATGGAGAAAAAAAAAAGATTGTGTATTGACCATTTCATTTGGCCTTTATACTTTATAGAGGCCTACTTTATATTCCTACTTATAGGCCTTTATAGAAAGTGAGAATGAATGAATGAATGAATGAATGAATGAATGAATAAATAAATAAATGTATTTATTGGCCATTTCTAAGATGCAGACATTTAGATTTTGCTCATGTTGGAAAAATAAAATAAAATAAAATAAAATAAAATAAAATAAAATAAAATAAAATAAAATAAAAAACTCAGTGGTATTTTAACACTAATGAAATATAAAGCCATGGGTTCACTTTTTGGTTTCTGGTGAGCGCCACAGTTTGGTCTCACATACACTGTAACTTGAGCTGGTTAATGCAGTTACCTGCATGGTACGAGATGCCCAGACACAGGCTTCAGGACATTACTGAAAGCACACCCAATTTGGAATTGAATTGGTTTCAGCTTAAATGTGTCCCGTATCATTTTCCATAAACTACCGCTGGTTTAGGGAAAGCAGAAGGGAGTGGACATTACCAACAGATGTTTCCACTGAGGGTACAATATATTCAAGTCCAATCAATAACCCCCCCTCCCTGAGGGACTGTGACACCCAGGCAGAGCGGAGGAATCATTTCCATCAGATACTGAGCAAGGGGTCCCGTTTAAAAAGATTGCTTTCGGTCAATGGCAGGCAGTTGTCATTTGACTCGGACTCTGAAATGAAATGTATCGAACGGCGTTATCAATCACAAAGTGCAGGGGTCCATGGAAAGGCTTTCCAGTGGATAAGACAGTCTCTTGCATCATCTGTTCTAATTACAAAATTAGCATCACGTTGCAGAGGCTGCATCTTTGCGTGATTCTGAAATTCCTTGTGAAAGGAGATTTGTTATGTTTGTCATACCGCTTTGGTCTTATTGAATGTGCTTCAAGGGATAGTTCACCCAAAAATGGAAATGATGTCATTACTTACCCTCATGTGTTTCAAATCTGTATGACTTCTTTTTTTCTTCTGTGAAAAATATATGTGTGTGTGTGTGTGTGTGTGTGTGTGTGTGTGTGTTTAATACACACAATAAAAATCAATGGGGTCCAGTTTTGTTTTGGAACCAGTTGAACTATTAAAATAAAAACAGATGAAACATTGTTCAAAAATGGCACTCTTTTGTGTTTGACAGTAGAAAGTTGGTCATTAAAAAGACCTTTTTGTTACTTAAAATAAAATAAATGTTAACTTAAAATTAAATTAAAAATAAAAAAAATTATAATAATAAAAAGCTTTTAATTTTAGTTGGTTGCTAACCATTTCTCTTTTTTTCTCTTTTTTTAAAGTTTAACTTAATTATACAACTACTACTTAAGTACTAAAATAACTAAAACGAAACTAAAATAATATTAATTACAATTGTATAGACAAATGCAAATGCGAATGAAAAAAAATTCAAAAATCAAAACTTTCAAAACTTTAACTAAAATTTAAATGAAAACAGAAAATAATAATAATAATAATAATAATAATAATAATAACAATTCAAAATATTCAAAATATATTAAAAAATATCACTGGTTTGGATTGACATAAGGGTGAATGATGAATAATCTTTCATTTTGAATGAACTAACCCTTAAAAAAATATTGTTCAGGTCTTCCAATAAAAAAACAACAAACTCACCTGACAGCTATGAGATCAAAAGAAAGTAGAGATTTCCAGTTAATTAACAATTATTTTATTTTTATTTTTTATTATTATTTTATTATTTTATTTTCTTCTATATTTATTTATATAACAAAAAATTGTATTTTAGAAAAAAAAATTCTACATAAGTTTTATATATATAATAATAATAAAACAATATATTAAGAGAACTGACTTTAAAAAAAAAAAAAAAAAAAAATCCGGTTTCCAAATGGACAAGAAAAAACACGGTTCAGATCTCTTTAAACGATATGATTTGATATCCAAATTACTTTTCTAGCTCTATATTGTCTTATTAGTGTCTATTTCCATTTCTTCTAAAGACATTCAGTAGGAACATCTGAAACAAACTAAACATAACAGAACTCTTAAGCTTTAAAAGAGCAACCTTCGAGCACTCAAATTTCCTCTTGGTCACTGAGAAAAGTTGAGTTGCACCAATTCCTGTATTTGGTACATGTACTACACGGGCTAAATGCAGGCTACTTTCAGTAACTTGAGGTGATGGGATGATTTGTTCTGGCAGGAAGCCTGACCCAGAGTAGGATCGCTTGTCTGGTTTGGGTTAATGGGGCTCCAGGCATGATTGATACCCGTGAGTGATAATGGCCGGGCCTTCATTTCTCATGTTCTAATTGCTGCAATGTTATTATCACTGCAATAATCATGGCAATATTCCGATTGCACCACATCCTCTCTGTCATCATAAGGTGCGGCGGTTACGCATCACGCGCCGGTTTGTTTCTCTCCCGTAATTGAATGCAGCGAGGTGACCTATCGGAGGAATATTCAAAGCAGTCAAAGCGCATGCATCTTTCACATTACGGAGAACAGAGGCTTATCGTGTGTGAAAGGTTGAATGTCATTTATTACATGTATCGCATTTACACCATGTGACATTGTCTTTTCAAATTGCGCAGATCTCTTCATCCCTATCTTTGCCTCCAAAGGTCACTCAATTCCACTTATAAATGCAACCTGACAGAGATTAGTAAAGAGGGACGGGCAACGCACCACGTCTCACAATGGAATCAAACAGCTCCAAATTAATTCATCCAATTAATGAAGAACGAGCTTTAATGTTGATGAGGCTTGACAAGTAAACCGGTTACTTATTTATTTCATTTAGTCTGCGGCCACACAAATATCTGCATGAACACGAAGTGTGCTGGTGCCTGATACGCTTACTGCAGTAACGTGGAGCTGTGCTGCTTTTCAGAGATGATAGAGCATGATACGGATCATTACAGAAATAATGTTTAATCAATTCCCATTTTGTAATCTGTTTCTGCAGTTGTAGGCATTTGTGTACACCAGCGCTTTGCACATTTTTACACCCGACTCCTCCCTCTCCCAAAAATCATGCATATTCAATTTTATGCTGATGCTTAACTGTCGATGCAACCGGAATTAAAACAAGCAATTCGACTTCATTAAAAAAGTAAGTGATTATCGAGTTATCTTTTTGAAATTCTATTAAAATGTGTGACGCTCTCCACTTATCTGTCACCTGCTTCCCAGGAGCACAACACACTAATAGAGGCACTCAGAAACGAATGCCCAGGAGAGCCCGCGTGTCTCTCTAAACTCAGCCCTGGTTCTCATCGCGGTCTCAGAGCTATTACTAATGTTTCCTGCCTTCCCGCGAAGAGCCCTGCTGATGTTTAAGGCGAGACAAAACAGCATTCAACAATGTAAACTGACACAGGTGAGGTGGTTTTGAAGAAACTGGCTATCTGTGATGCTAAATGCCTATGGTGGGACTCAGTCAGCAAGTAATAAGGAATGAATCATTGCCCTGATTTCTGCCAGTGCGACTCAGATGTGGCTAGGAAGTGAACAACGTGTTTTTACCGTTTAGCTGCAGGCTGGTTTTTCACTAAGCAGACTTCTGGGCAATATATCAAATTTTCATACTATATTTGTGGTGATTTAGTTTAAGCAGCATCGTGAATATGATGATGATTTTACTGCACTTTTATTTTGCCAGGTACGTTTCCTGAAGAGAATGTCTATAAACTAGATTTAAGTTAATTTCCCTGAATCAGTTCAAACTCTGAAATTAATCATCATTCATATTCATATTAATAAAACTACACAGCTACATATTTTCTTTATATATAGTTCTGTTAAAGCATTTGAATATATGAAAAATTCCATATGGCCTTCATTTGAGTGATGATACAAACAAATTGTTGATCATCACTCAAAAGTCCATGTGGCATTATTTTTTATTTTTAGATACTTTACTAAAACAAACTAACTTATTGTATGCTATTCAATTGCAATTGCAAAAAAATTAATATATAACTTACTGTATGGAAATATTGATATTTATTATTATGTAAAATTAAAATTTAATATAAATTAAATATAGCATGTGTTCACTCAGTGTAAAGTGTGGAAAACATGCCTCATTTTTTTTTTTCTTAAAAAACATTATTCACTGTATTTTAGTTGTTGGATTAAACACTTTCAAAACAACTTGGCAAAATTATTGTTCTTTTGGAAAAATCAATCAATCATTGGAAACATAAAAAAATTTAAAAATAACAGGAAACATCATCAATTTAAGATGAATAAAGAAATATTTAACCAAATTTCATCTGAAAAAGAGATAAGTCATAACTATATCAACCTGACTTTGATGAAGGCATGAGAAAAGAGAGGAAGAAAAAGTGAAAGTCAGACAGACAGACACGATTAAACCGAAAACTTTCTTCTGTTTGCCGTCGCCGTGCCACATTTAGCAGTGCGAGGCCACCAGATTGAAAAACAAAGCGCAACCCTTGTTGGATTTGTCCTTCCACAGTGTGGGATTTATTATTAGAAAGGACATAAACAGACTAATTAAATCACAGCAGTCGAAGCTGAGATGACAGCTGGTGCTGTGTGTGACCAAACAGATCCCTATCAAAGAGCAGGAGGCATGGCTCACTCAATCCGTCCTCTATGGGGAGCTATTTTAAGAGGCCCAGCATTGAGCACGAACGCTTTATGCTAAATGAGGGCTCGATGTACAAGCTGGCTGATTACAAAGACGCGACGCGGCCCCGATGCATGATGGATGTGCCTGCTATAAAGACGATGGGTTTAGGGTCTATGTTTTTTGATAGGTGCTGAGGAAATGTGACAGCGCTCATCAGACAGATATCGCACCGCTACCGACTTCCTCAGTGTCAGTTAAAAGCGTCGTCGAGCTCTTGACGCACTGATGCATTGAATCTGTGACGAGATCACTCTTGACAGTGTAACAAGTACAATAAGAGGCATGAGTCTTACAGTTATTAATGTGTTTGCAAGCTTATCCATATGGTTAAGTGTATAATAAGCGAGATTCTGACTGCTTCAAAGACGGTTCGTTCCCATTTGAAGTGATTCTTTATCTCAAGTGTCGATAAAAAGGGAAATTCTGCCACAATTTAATACATTTTGAGTAATTCTTACAAGATTTGAAACACCACCGGTTGATTGGCTGCACATTTGAATCCACCGATGAGAAGAAAATATTGTTTTAACAAGTCAATAATGGCAAGCGCAATGAAAACAACTTAATTAATGGCGCTGCAACGTTTGCAAACAAGAGCTTGAATTATAACACCAATAACTGATTCTACACCTCCCCGCTGTTTTTTCTTTCTCTCCCGTGATGTCATTTCCAATCGATTCCTTCCTGTGTACAATGATGGGAAGTTTCCCGAGTTTGTTTTTCGCTCTGACTCTTTCACCCGCTCTACCAGTGGAAATTTGCAAGCTGCACCAGCAGCTTAACCAAAAAGGATTAACTCCCATATCCAACCGAGAACACAGATAATGCTCGGTAATTGGTAAAAAATGAAGATGAATGGGACAGCAAGATAAGGACCAATTAGCTCCTCCACGATTACAGCTGCGGTCTCTCTGCAGATCCATCTCTTGAGTGCTGGCCTCCTCTGCCAGAAGAAGCCTGGCGGAATTAGCGGCCTGACCTCATCGATGGTGGGAGGCCCACCCATCATCTCCCCCCCTTCACTTTTAATTCTGTCCCTAACATAGACACCTGTCACCAGCCCTGACGTGACAGGCTCGTGCTCCCCACGTCCCCAAAACGAAAAAGGTCTGGGCCGGGTCTAAGCACACTAACTCGGTAAATCGCAGAAACCCACACAAACCCGCGCGCACATACACGCCTGAAAGTTTGTCGCTTATTTCATTATGGCAGCATCATCTGGTTGGTGATACACACAATTCCCCCATCTAATTACGGAGAGGATTTAAGGTCCATTAACGTTGCCGTGGCAAGGAATCAGATGCAAAATGGCACCCAGTGGCCACCAAGAGAGAGATTCTTTTCACCTCCTTCCATTTCTTAACCAGAAGCCAGCAAATACGTGAGTCGCAAGAAAGGAAAAAAAGCAAATAAAAATGAATAAATACACAACAATTCATCTGGCTGAAAAGGGCAGGTGTTGGTTTTGGTTCAGGTCAATTCAATGCGAGGGAATGGATCGCTGTTAGTGTGTCTTCCAGGAGCATGTTTTGCTTGGTTTGTGATCTGTAATTGCGCCGTTTCCTGTGAGTCAATGGAACAATCCACATTGTAAGAGAAGGGAACCCCCACCTCCTTGAAAAAAGCTGGGGAAGAATCAAAAGGAAAGCGAGCGCTAAGCTTAATCACGTTCGCCTCCTCCTCTCTCGCTCAGGGTGTTTGGCTATTTGGCTCCAACTTAAACTGGCTGACTGTTTTTCTCTCTGTTTTTGTAATTAATAATAGTGATGCAAGCCGATTGAGTTGAATATTTAATGCAGAAGAAACATTAGCCCAGCCAATTTGCATCAACACCAACAAGTCCAGAGGAGAGTACAATGTCCTTCACACACTTACTCTCAACACTTCAGACTAAATCTGTTCTAGGCTGTACTGAAAATCTCCATCAGAATATATATCAGTGGAGGAACAGAAAAGGATTCATATTTGAGGGGGGAAAAAAACAGTAGTGACCATACACAACATCCACTGAATAAAAAATGGTGCAGGATTTATCTTAAAACAATTTTCACTCAGAAATTGTTAGTACGTTTCACAAATAATTTCAAATACAAGTAACTAAACATTATATTTTCAAGGAGAATGAATAAAACAGTATTTTCTTGAAAAACGTACTCTAATAATCATTAGAGTTTTATTTATTATAATCATTTTTTTACAGTTAAGAAACCCTACTGAATACCCTTTTGGCAACTTTGGCATCACTCACAAAAATAGAATACTACTTAAAATAAATAAATAAATAAATAAAAGTGGTGATGACAATAATAATAATTTATTATTATTGTTTATTAGTAATAAATTATTATTATTGTTGTTGATGGTGTGGTCTGTGTTAACCCCTCTAAGTGACATTTCGAAAAATAATTACACTTGCATGTAACTAAGTGTCTCGAAATAAAACCTCATAGCATAAGCAGCTGTTTTAATATAGCACCGGCTCACTTCCTGCTCATGACATTGTCCACTCCTGTCTGGAGAGTTCCTCTGTTCTAAAGTCATCTCTATATCTGTCAAATGATTTCAGACTCTGGACTCCAGCTGCAGAAAGCGCCTATCAGCAGGACATAATAGGCATTCAGAGTCCAAAAGCATTAGAGCCAATCACAGCGCTCGGAAAAGCAGAAGTCAGCAGAGCGCCGCAGCTAAGAGTTTATTTTCACAGTTGTGTGTTTTCTCTGGCACTCTTTTAAAACACCCAGATGCGATATCTCTCTCGGTTCTCTGGCGAAATGACCTTTCCGTTTTAATGCCGTAATGATCCGGAGCAGTGAGGGAATTCGCTGGGAGAAGGGAATGGAAAACACTGTCTATTTCACTTAAAAACCTAATTTATGTTGCAATTAAAGGCTGAAAGGAGCTTGTTTCTCCCCTCTGGCTGGCTGAATAGAGGCGGCTATATTTCGCCCTCTTATCATGCGGGTGACTCCTATTGGCCACCCCGTCACAGGAGAGTGCCTGATATAAACAAGAGATTGCACTGACATCCAGTAATCAATATTAGGATGGCTTCAGTACCAAACATCATTTGTCTCAGCCTCCGTTCTTTTGACCAAACGAAGCATTAATTTAAATCATAATTCTGGGAGTGATTTAAATCCCGGAATGAGAGGCCCGCCTGCCTTTAATGATTTATTTTCTACATTTCTGCAAGCGAGAGATTTGTCCATACGCGGTGAGAGGTCACCTTCAAACGCCAGAGGTAGACTGTTCATCACCATGCAGACTAGCATCTCATCGCTGCGAGTAAATATTAAAGTAAAAGAATCCAATTGATTGTGGATGGGCCGGAGAGGCGTCGCGACCATATATTTCACTCAGAGCTTCTAATGCCTCTCTAGTTCGGCTCCTTCGCTCACTGCTGGGCCCTGAATTATTATTCTTCGGGGAGTCTGTGTGCTCAAGGTTACAATTTAAATTGTAAAAAGATAAAAACAGTTTCTTATTAGCCCCATTGCCGCAGCCTCGCCTATTCCGATTCGCATTTATCTTTATTTCGGTGACCTCGCGGCCCCCCGCCGCCGTTCGCTGTTGGATGACCTCAGCTCCACGCGGCTTCCCTTCGATAAATCTGCTTAGAGCATGCCGTGTTTTGACAAAACTCCTAGTGTCAAATGCAGCTGGGAAATCCTCGATGCAGGGTGGATATTCACAATGGAAATCACACGCGCACAGTTCAGCTCGGGGATTATGGTAACTGAATCATTTGTAATGGATTTGTGGTTTAATATAACAGTGTAATTTCCACAAAAAATGGCTTTAAGTAATGTTGCAAAGAGAGAAAAAATCAGAATGTATCTGAGAAACGATTAATTGGAGCGGGGGACATTCAAAACCAATTTTCTTCACCAAATTGAATTAGTGGCTCGCTTAATAGCTATTAGCTTTGGGATAAAGTGCTCATGGATGCATTTGATGTGTAGCTACTTTAAAAGTGCATTACCTGCTAATGATGAATTTGGAATCAACCAAACAAACTGACTGCTCAAAAGAAGATTACACAAAGCTTTGGAGTTTCCTTATAGATTTGGAAGTTTGCAGTTTAAACTGCATTTATGTGAGTTCAAGAACACATTTTAAGAATTTTGCCTAGGTAAATAGCAGTAATTATGCCTAGTTTTATAACAGCAGATTAGTTTGTTCTTAAAGGGATAGTTCACTCAAAAATGTTCCAAAACTGAATTAACCTTTAAAATCCAACTTTATTTTGCGGATTAAAAAAAGATGAAGTGTGTTTTTGGACCCAACTGATTTTTTTGGACAAAATGGAAAAAGTGTGGACAAAAACAGTTTAATTCTGCAAAATATCTTTTTTTTTTTTTTTTTTTTTTTTTTGCGTTCTGAACAAGAATGAAAGTCATACAGGTTTGAAACAACATGAGGGTAAATAATGACAGAATTGTTATTTTTGGGTGAAGTATCCCTTTAAGTGTAAAGTCTGAAACCCTGTTAACACTTGCATTAAGAACTTTGAGTACTTCTGGTCAGTTTCTGGTCATCTGATTGGACAGTGCTAATATGGGTGTAAATGGGCTCAAAAGTGGTTTGCGTTTGATTAAACTATACGGGGAGGAAGTGGACATATGACTGCATCGCATTTCTAGTGCAAACGCTAATCTGACTTGATGTGCTAAAACAAGGGTTTTAAGCACTGTATCTAAATGTGGTCTTAAAAGAAAATAACCTTTCAACTAAAATTTGGGAAAGTGTATAAATATACGTGCACAAGACTTTGTCTGATAGCAACATGCAGCAACAGATCATATAAGGCATAAGCATCTGAAATTCAGTTAATAGTCCCTAACTGAAAAATGGTAAATTGCATAAATAGAACAAAATGTGCTAAATAACTAAAAAAAAAAAAAAAACTAAAATTCTTTGTGCTTTGTTTTCATTTTCTTTTCTTTTTTCCCACTATATCAACATTTAGTCACGAAACCAGAGACCCTCCCTTCAAAATCTAATCACAAGGAGTCACAGAAGATACATTTGAGAAGTGTGTTACTCCCAGGTGTAAACAGCGATGTGTCTGGCCTGAACACTTGTGACGGATCGCGAGATGTTTCATAATACCAGGCCTGCATGCATTCTGAGTCATGCTGCTGGTGGATGGTGACTCACCCACACTGGAGCTGAGGTCTCCGTTTTCTGAGTCGGCCCCGTGCTGGGTGTTGCTTCCGTGGTAGCTGCTCATCACCTCCAGTTTGATCTTCTTCACCTTCATGGCCTCTGCAATGGCAGCGTTGGTGGCGGCCGCAGCTGCTGCAGCGGCGGCTGTGAGGCCTGCAGCAGGAGGACAGAAAGATGGAGTCAATGCACCACCTAAAATGGGCCTAAAGCAAAGGTTTGGTGAAGAAATGCTTCTAGAATATGCTTTCTAGTCATTTAATTGGGGAGAAGAGACCGTAAAACAGATTCCACATTTAGGGGGAGAATTAAATTGGTGATAATAAAGACATTTATAATGTTACAAAATATTTCTGTTTCAAATAAATTATGTTGTTTTGAACTTTCTATTTATCAAGGAATCCTGAAAAAAATGTTTCCAGAAAAAAATATTACATAATAACACTGATAAAAATAAGAAATATTTCTTGAGCACCAAATCAGCATATTAGAATGATTTCTGAAGGATCATGTGACACTAAAGAATTATGTAACGGTTGCTGAAAAATCAGCTTTGCCATCACAGAAATAAATTACATTTTATAATAAAATATAAAAGTTTTAAACTGTAATATATTTCACAATATTAGTTTTCACAATAATTTTAATGCATCCCTGCTGAAAAAAAGCAATAATTATAAAAGATAATGACTGACGCCAAACTTTTTGACTGTTGTATTATTGTATATTATTGTCTAAACAACAGATTCTAAATACATATTAACACAACATGTAAATAAATAAATAAATAAATGAATAAATAAATAAATAAAGCAAGCAAGCTAAAATGGATTGTTTTAACTGCTACAATAAATTGAGATCTGCTAAGGATTAAAACAATTAAATGTATCCAGTTGTTTTAGTATTCAATAGTATCCCATATTAATATATTACTAATTTTAATGCATCCTTGCTTAAAAAAACAAAACAAACAATAATTAAAAGAGAAAATAACTGACGCCAAACTTTTTAACTGTTGTATTATTGTATATTATTGTCTAATCAACAGATTTCACACACACACACACACACACACACACACACACACACATATATATATATATATATATATATATATATATATATAAATAAATAAAGCTAACATGGATTGATTTAACTGCAACAATAAATTGAGATCTGCTAAGAATTAAAAAATAAATAAATAAATAAATGTATCCAATTGTTTTAGTATTCAATAGTATCCAATATTAATATATTATTTATGTAATCATGCAAAGGAACAATTTTAAACTCATGTTTTTGAAATTACACATTACTTTGAGTAGGGCTTTACCTCAGAAAGAAGGGGGAAAACTGCTTCCCGGTCTTTAACTGTTTGACACGGTCTTTTCTCCCATCACTAGCCTAACTCAGTCTAGCACCGTGCCTTAACTAGAGCGGATCATTTGCATCCCATCACCGACGGTAGCTTTGCTGTTTTTGATAACACAGCTGGCCCAATTGGACTGATGCAACATTTTCTGCTGGAAGCCTCACTGTCATGTATGTCTTCTCTGATTTCCGTCTCTTTTTCTCTCTAAATGCAAAGATGACGCCGTTGAGCTTTGATGGTGACAGATGGAGTCAGGAGAACATATCAGGACTGACATGTTGCCATGGTTTCTGTTTGTAAATAAACGGGTGGGGATGTACGACAAAGTGAAAACAAACAGCCTGAAACAGTGGGAAACCGAAGACGCCCTCAAAACACACACACACACGCACACACACACACGCAAATGTGTGAAACATCTCAAACATGCGCACAGTAAACGCTCTCATCTGACTTCAAATCCATTGTCATTCCCTCTCAATGAACAGGAACGCTGCAATTCAAAGTCTTTTGGCTCCAGTAGCAATCATCTTCTTTTTTTTTTCCATTGTTTGATTTGTTTAAAAGGAGGACAGTGGAGACGGGGAGATTGGATAAAGAACTGACTCGCTGTCATTTACTCTTTTTCAATGACAAAACACCTGAAAGACTCACAATAAGTAAAAGGAGGATCCTTGAAAGAGACCTTGAATCTATGAATGAAGATTAATGAAATGATGTGAATGGATGAATCAAAGCTGAGCTTTTTTTCCAGCGGTGTTCAGTGAATCCTGTGATCTCCGTCTCATTTTATACGCACAGTGTATTGAAAATGGTTACAGTACAATAGTCTCATGTACGAGATTAGAAGGCAAAGCGGATTCTGGGATAAGGACTGAGCAACTTCATAAAAATATTAAATGTCATAACTGAATGCATTTTAACATTTAAACAGATCTGAATTCTGTATAGTAATTAATTAATTAATTACAAGATATAGCAATTAATTAACTGCATATTAATATTAAAGAAAAGCACCGCAAAATTATCTCCACATTATTGTGGCAGATAAATAAACCACTGAATAGCTATTATAAAAATTACATTACATTAGTCAGTCAATTGTATGTGTTATTTCCATATAATTACACATCTGCCATTTGTTGCTAATTTGAGAGATATAATATGTATCACTATTTTAGCAAAAGATGCAGTCAGTATTTAAATTTTTTTCAAGACAACAGCCTTTAAAATCCCCAAATCCTCTAATGTACCATCAATCCGAGATGCGCTCTTGGCCCGTTTGACTTTTGTTTTTCCCCCATGTGAGGGAAGACAATTGGTAAATTCATCATCACTAAACTGTCACATTCACTGACATGACTCAACTGTGGCCATTTGGCCTCTGTCTCCTTTCCTGAGCATGAAGAGAAAGGGAAAAAGAAAGATATCGAACATGTGGCATTAATACGCCACCTTGCCTCCCCAGCAGCAGATAGGCAGATGGTGTGAGCAACATTGCATGCCACCGGCTTTCTGGGCTTGTTTGCATTTTAAAGTACATCAGTACCATATTGATGAATCGTATACACGGTGTCGGAGTGGCCACTCTCGTTTGCTGTTGTATATTCATGCCCTACAGCTGCAGAGGGGATCTACTCCCCCCGCTCCACTCATAATAAATATGGCCTCCAGTCGCACTGAAGGTCAATCTTCATTTGCGTCTAATGGGAGAGAGTCAACTGTTTTCTAAATGAGATGTATGCGGAGCAGAGACCTGAGGAAAAAAAAAAAAGAATAAAACCACCTTACGGATGCTTGCGTGAAAAAGTCAGGCACTTGAGTTGCATTTAGGGGAATTTTTAGTCCAGCAATTATGCACTTCAGTAATGCATTAAACACATCTCTATATTCATTTATCAACTAAAATGGATATGTCTATATGAAATATCCTGCAGGTATGGATGTTATCAATAAACAGCTTACCATAACTTCCTCAATTAGTCTATTACAGCATAAACCAGTGGTTCTCAGCTGGTGGATTGTGACCCAAAAATGGTCAATTAAAAAAAAAAACAAAAAAAAAACATGCTACTAACCATAATTATTGTTCAAGATTTATCAGCTATTAAAATGGTGTTATTAAAGGCAAAGGCTTTACATCCAATTAAACTTTTCAGAATTTAGGACAAATTGATCCTTCAACCACTGAAAAACAAACAAACAAATAAATAAAATAAATGTTGTCATTTTCAACAACACTATAAAAGGAAAAAGTAGATACAACCCAGACTAGATTAAATATACATTTGCATAGGATAAACTTGGTTTGTGACATGTTTTTGAGACAATATATAATTAGATATAATACAATTATAAATGCTAATTCTAAAATATTTTAACATAAATAAATAAATAAATAAATAAATAAATAAATAAATAAATAAATAAATAAATAAAAATTCAACAATACCACAAAAGGAAAAAGGAAATGCAGCCCAGACTTGATTTTTTTTCGTACAGGATAAACATAATTTGTGACATGTTTTTGAGACAATAGATAATTAGATATAATAAAATTATAAATACTAACTAAAACATATTTTATCATAGTAAATAAACAAACAAACAAACAAACAAATAAATAAATAAATAAATAAATTTTGCCATTTTTCAGCAACACCACAAAAGGAAAAAGGAGCTGCAATCCTGACTATATTAAATATTAGTTTGTATAGGATAAACATGGCTTGTTACGTTTTTGACACAATATATAATTAGATATAATAAAATTATAAATACTAATCATAAAATATTTGATCATAGTAAATAAATAAATAAATAAATAAATAACATTTTGTCATTTTTCAACATCACAAACGAAAAAAGGAGATACAACCCAGACTAGATTAAATATTAGTATAGGGATAAGCATGGTATATATTGCATATTGTCTAGGATAAGCATGGTTTGTGACATGTTTTTGAGACAATATATAATTAGATATCATAAAAAATATAAATACTAATTATGAAAATATCTAAATAAATAAATAATGAAGTAAAACCAGTTGAGAAGCACTGCTACAAGCTACAAGCATGCAAGAGGCAACTGTATTCATGTTTATGGATCCTCCTCTACTTTATCATTCAGTATCATTCCAGAGAGATAGTTTGGTTCATTAGATCACAAATAACATGCATCGTAGGCTACAAGGGTGTTTGACTGTAGCATCTACATCAGAGTGCCCATCCACAGACCGTTCTTCACATCAGCAACAAGTCCACTCGTAGTGCCCGTGCACGTCTGAACATAACAACGAGCAACCCACTCCTTCCTCAATTAGCATTGATTAGTATGCAAAGCACCAATAGCAGATCGCAATGTTTCGACTTTTGAAAGTCACCTTTAGATTCAGACAGCCATGTCTGTTTTTTCACAGACATAAGGATCTCTTCAGCCATATATAAACAGCTGAGCCTGAGAGAGGATGAGCGGGCAGACGGGCGCAAGACGGCGGCGTGGGGAGGGGACTTTGACAAATAAAGAATCGCATGGTACTGTCATACTGCGCACAAAACAGCAAATAATAGAGATGGGGTCTGATCGTAGCCCTCGGAGCAGCTGTCATATTAAATAATAATGAAGGATCTATTAATATGCAAAGGAACCAGCAGCAGACTGGCTTAACGCTGTCATGCCTCTGAATATTGTCAGAATGTTCATTATTAATTAACATGCGGGCTGCCCAATACCTGCTCAATGTCAGAACATTCTTATAACAAATAAGGAATGTATGTGCCTCCTTCCACTAATAGTGTAATTAAATTAAGATCAGATTAACTTCACATCAGTACACAAAGAGTGACTTAGCCATGCTTATGATAAGCAAGTGCTTATCTACTGACTTAATGTTGTGGGCTCCTAATAGAGACCGAGGCCAAATTTCACTCTATTTACCCAGTATTTGCAGAAATGAGCTCCGTTTCAGTGACTGTCAAGGACTGATCGTGCGCTCAAAGCTGAAGTTGTGCCAGCGAGGACCGGGTGAATTAATGCATCTGAATTGTTCCATCTGCATTAGAGCCAAATACCGCACATCAATTATGAGCTGCCGACACTGGGTGTGAGGAGAGTCGCATTAGAGTTGACTGATCTGTTTATGACAGTGTAATCTTGCATCTGCGTGAAGGGCTACATGTTTCATTAACCTCTTTTTGTGTAGATTCCCCCAGTCTTGCTGCATTTCTGCTTGACTGTGTCCACCTGATGACAGACTGATGGAATGATAGTCTGATGTCATTTCCTGCATAGCTGTGAGACACTGTTAAAGTGTCAAGTGTGTGTTTGTGTGTGTGTGTGAACAGTCTATCTATCTATCTATCTATCTATCTATCTATCTATCTATCTATCTATCTATCTATCTATCTATCTATCTATCTATCTATCTATCTATCTATCTATCATGTGTGTATATATATTATGTGTGACGACAAAGAATTTTAAGCAGCTCCAGTCTTCAGGGTCATATAATGCTTCAGAAATCAATCTAATATGCTGATTTTGGAGCTCAAAAAACACTTTTATTATTTTTTTATGTTGAAATCTGTCGAGATTCTTTGATGAATAAAAATTAAAAAAAAAAAAAAAAAAAAACAGAAATCTTTTGTAATATTATAAATGTCTGTACTGTCTGTGTGTGTGTGTGTGTGTATTTTCCAAGAATTATCCATTTTTGGTCTATTTCTTGATTCTTACTTCTGTTAAACCCAAAGCAACTGACCTGTAAGTTTTCATATACTACAAATTTAGGGATATCGTTGGTGCATAATATTTGTTAAATATAAAGTCACCTGCTCAATAGGAATCAAACAGAGAGCTGACTCTATTGTAGCAGTGTAACTGTGGTGTTAAATGACATGCTATGGAAGAAAAACATCTCAAGTGCTGCTTTAACACAGTGTTGTGCACAAAGGCGCTGAACATTTGCCAACATTACAATTACACCCCTTTATGATGAAGGTTACATTAATAAAATAACTAGGACCACTTCATGCTGTTTATAACTGTTGTTTACATTTGCTCTCCCTATCCTAGTGCTGTCCAAGATAACCCGGATCTGTGAAAGCCGAATGCGAGCAAATCTCACTGCATCTACTCATTGCATGCCGCTTCGTCAACCAAACAACCAAAGTCCCTTACAAACCTGATTGTATAAAATGTTACTTTTCTTTAGAAGTTCCAACCAAAATGTCAGGATCAGAGCCTCTCTCATGGTTTAAAGGCCTGGATATCAAAGGGGTTTTTGTTGTGGTTGCTGAGGACTAAATAAGAGTAGACTCTCATCCTGGGCTCTCATCCTGTACCACATGGCCTTTGAGTTCCTGTTTCTAAACAAGACACTGATAGGCTGACCTCACTCAAACATGGAGGGGCAGCTGGATGCAGTTTCCCAAGCCGAATGTTTCGCTAATGCTTCAGCGGCATTGTTCAAGATTACCAGTTCTGTTGCCAAGCTGGAATTGCAATAGTTTCCCCTCAATTTCAAGTTTAGAGAGAGAATGCTAAACTTCAGAACATAAGAAAGAAAATTCACCAATTAATACATTTCATTAGGTTTATGCTTAAACATTTGATTAGTATTGAATTCAAAGAAAGATTTTACATTTTAAGTATTTGGCAGACACTTAACCAAAGTAACACTGCATTTGGTGTGAACTCCATCCATGACCATGGCATTGCTAGCGCCACGCTCTATTGTTTAAACTACAGGCTGAAAATGATTAAAACGGCGTTGTGTGAAAGATCTTCTAGGCTGGTGGCGATGTGGGCAAAATTGGCCAAATAACAAGACTATCAATTATTTAACGGGATACAGCCTCACTGCCATTGTGACATATTGACATATACTGGTAAATTCAAATTCAAATACAGAATAAGGATGAAGTACATCTGTAAGAATGAAAGATTTAAGAATTAAAATCACTTTATAATAATTTTCATGGAAATTTTGTTATTAAAAGCATTTGAATGACCAAGCAAAGTGGGAAAAAAAATGGAAAACTCCAGAATTCTAGATTATAAATGAGTTGCTACTGTACATTGTGATGTTGGAAGAAGCATGTCTGATCCATAATATTAATAATATCATAAAATATATCAATAATCTAAATACTTCAGAACATAAGAAAGAAAATTCACCAATTAATACATTTCATTAGGTTTATGCTTAAACTTTTGATTGTCTCAGTGAGCAGAAAGCAAGTAGTGGTGAATTATAATGAAAGATTTTGCAAGTTATTTTAATTTTACATGCTGCATTTCAATCATTTTAAATGACAGATAATGAAGTTAATCACTCAACTTTCACAGTTTGTTTCAAGAAACATTTCAATTTGTATAACATAATGTATAAATAAGTGATCAAAATGATGAATTTTCATTTCAATCATTTTGAATGCAGTGTAGTTCAGATGAATTTATTTGGTTTTATTGGTTACGATATAATTATTTGTTTTCATGTTATCATTCATATGTTGTTATAACGAATGCCTGAATCAATAGTATCCCAGAGTTTCCAGGTGCACTTGAAGGCATTATAACATTCTAACATTATATACTATAATGCTTACCACATGATTAATCAAGATAACTGATCAGCGTTGGTGCTAACAAAGATCTTATGTTCAATTTCCAACAAACACGCATACAGATAAAACGCATAGCTTGGATGCACTGTAAGTCACAGTGGATAAAGTCTCTGCCAAAAGGCATGCATGTAAATGTAGAGTCATCATAAAGAGCTGCTTGTCTGAAGACTCTGTGGTAGCTTGTTTTGTGACAGCAAGCTAATTTGCCCAATAGGACAGAAAACATCATACTTTGCAAAGAAAAAAAACAAAACTTACTTGGGTTTGAAAATGATAACTATATGGCTTTGTGTTCAATAATTGCTCAAGAATCCACAAGAGAGACTTAACGAGAAGTTAACTGTACATTAACAAGGAGTGAACCATAACCTAATGACTGTGTGTTATTAAAAAATGGCAGAACAACCGATAGCACGATATGTAAATCAGGACCCTTTCTCGCAAACGACTTCAAAGCCGCTACAATGAAAACCAGCCGTAAATAGAACAAAAGCATAAGACTTTCTCCAGGCGAACTGAAGGCACAAATGGCTGTTGTTGATTCTTGTGGCGATAAGCTTACTTTAACATCACATCGGCCTATGTACATACAGCAGTGAAGTGGATTTAATCGGGCTAATTAAAATCCACTCAAGGCAGAATGCAGCATCCACTATAATAATCTGGAAGAGAACAACTCTCCACTCCAATTTATTCTGGAGCTGTGGTTGCACAGGGGGTCCTTGCTGGGAAGGGAGGGGGGTCGGCCGGGACGGTCAATGGTTCTGGCTGGTAGTTTGGATGAGGGCTGTCAGATTTTGCAGTGTGCCATTTAACGGATGGGCAGCGGGCTGCTGCGAGAACGGGCCGGGACGCAGGAGGAGGTCCGTGTGCGTTACCTGTGGGGGGAATGATTCCCGGCGACATGAGGCCCGGCACCGAGTGCGGCATGATGTGAGGGTTCTCCGGTGATGTCACACTCTGGGTCCGTTTCGGAGGCCTCCCGGGTCTTGAGCTAAAACAGAAGTGAAGTGACGGAAAGGGGGAGGCAGAGGGAAGTGGAGAAAGAAGGGGAGGGGTGAGAGACAGAGGTTGCCGTTAACATTCGGACCAGAACGCGATTCCATTCCGAAGAGCTAACATGTACTGTAAATAAATTCCTTTTCAAGGACAGTTGCTTTCTGCTGCTCGACATAATAGACTTCCATAACTAATTAGATTACACAGTGAATTCATTTCCTTTATTGAAGATCAACCACTTTTTGATGCATAATTCATAGCCCGTACCTCGTTACCTGCCCTTCTGTATTAATATCCCTACACTATTTGAATTGCCTCGTTTGCATATGCTAAAATCCGGCCATGCGGCTTTCAGCCTGGAAATTACATGTTAACTTGTTATAATTATTGCAGTCAGGCCACTATTGATTTATGAGACTTTTAAAAACCAAATATGTGTAGTTCTGGTACTGAATGATATTCTAAGGTTCTTCAGGAAATTAAAAGGCAACGGCTGCCTTAGGAAACGTTCTGCTTGCTTGATTTAATAGGAGTCATAGCTGGAAGCTGGTGTGACTGAGTGACTCAGACCTGTTGTGCATTTATGATGGAAACTTTTATTACTTGAAATGAGTGACCAAGATCACACAATGATTAATGACACAACAAGCGCAAGTCCGACAGAGGGGAAAAAAAAAAAAAATGCCCCTTCGAGCTGGTTGTCAGATATTTTTCTCACATTAATATGTTCTGTTCATCCATGCATTTTTCCCCTCTAATTTTGGCAAAAACGGAATATCAAAAAGGCCTTTACGGAAATATTTCTTCACAGAGAGTGTCCCTAATAAATCGGGTTGTTACCGAGGGCGCTGCAGCCACTGGGGACATCTCCCATGTTTTTTACCAAAAAGGTGATTCCGTCCCAGAATTTTTTCAAAATAATTACACACAGAAAGCATTCAAAATATAACAAGTTGCTCAACTGATACACACAAACTTATTATGTAGAGTTGTTTCAATAACAACAAAGCTAGTAACTGGTTACTGAGGTACAAGACCCTCCATTCACAGTTATAGCAAACATTGTAAGTATCAAGACAAAAACACATACTATTTATGAAGCACTGAATTTTAAATATGAAATTATTGGAAATGATTGATACAAACATTCGAAATAAACAAATAAACCCATAAATCTACATTTAAATTTATATTACATGGTGTAATATTTTAGAATGAACAATTAAATGAGAAATAATTGCTCCTGCTTTTGGTTGTTACCAGAGAAAAGCTCATTTTCAGGGCATTGTCTATATTTCACAGCACTTGCATTACAATGGCATATCAGGACATGATTGAAAGAGGCCTTCATTAACTCAAGGATTTGTTCCCTGCTTTTCCAGTGACTAACAGGGTCTCATTTTCATGGCCAAAAGGAAGCAGAAGAGTGTATTCACTACGACCCAAGGCCTTTTTAAAAGCTCACTTATTCATGTACCACCAAAGTCTGTCATGTGCATCAGTTTAGTCCATTTACAGACTGGGCAGATGAGCTGCGTTTCATTGCATTTTATCATGTTTTATCCCTGACAGGCATGAAATTGAAACGGAAATTCTTTACTTCGAACACTAAAAACAGAAGAGGCCATAAACTCCATGCTCAGAGTGTTAGCCATGAGAAAGAGCAGCACTAGATACAGTCAGGCCTGGGGCCATTCACACTGTAAGGAGTTTGAACCGTATCAGCCTGTTCAGATGTGACAGAATCATTTCCACATCGCATCACGCAACAGAAATAGAGACATCATCATACTTCATATAAATGTTCCAGCAAGGGATTTCACTATGTTATTGTAGACTCCTCTTTAGGAATCTTTGATATTCATTTTTACAGCACCCCCTCTGTTCATAATTGTCAGTTTGCTGTTTGATGTATTTATGAGTGTCTTTTCAGGCATGTGGCAGGGCATAAATGAACTTTAGTTCTTTTAAACGATTCTGTCACCTTTATAATTTTCTTTAAACCATAGACTATAAAAGGTAACTTTAAGCAGAATGTTCAAGCTGCTCTTTCTCGTACAATTAAAGTGAATAGGGACTTAGGCTGGTGGTTTAAAAAAAAAAAAAAAAAAAGCTTAATATTCAAATTTGTCAAGTTGCAGCTGGTCAAGAGACAAAAACAATGACATCTGGCATTATTAAAGTAAAAGCTGATGTAATATGCCATATGTGAATGTGACGATTAAATAACCACTTAAATCTTTTCCTTACAAAATCTATGATTTCGGCTATTGAAGCTTTTCATCATTTTACAGACTTGACATTCTGATAAAATTCTTTAGTGTTGCACAGGAGGAGGAAAAACTTGTAACGACATGAGGGTGGGTAAAAGATACTACAATTTTAATTTTGGATGAACTATCCCTTTAAATACAACACTTTGTCACAGGAGAGCTGAAGAGACCTCAGCAAAAAACGATCACATGCCCGACCCACAGAACGTCCTAAAATGAAATTCCTCCTCCTATAGAAACACCTCTTTGATCTTATGAGGGAGATTGCATGACAGTTTTGCTGTCATCACTTTCAATGTACTGAGCTGAATTATTTATGAAAGACCTCAATAGATGGCATGTGATGGTAAAAGCCTTCCTCCCTCCTCCCTCAACAATGCCAAAAGCAGAAAAAACTTGGACAAAAAAATGGACAAAATGTCACATCAACTTTAGCTCCAGGAAGAGCAGGGGATTGTGAACAAAGCAGACGTTTAGCCTCTGAGCTGTGGTGAGATCTGCTTAAGGAGTGTTTACACCATATTTGACGAAGGTAAAGAGTGGAAGAGGAGACGGAGAACAAAGGCTTTTTTATAAGGCTGTAGCAGCAATATTTTATCTTAATATTAATTATTCAACAGAACACTTAACCCCAAAATGAAAATTCTGTCATTGTTTACTCACCCTCATGTCGTTGCAAACCTGTATGACTTACTTTCTTCTGCAGAACAAAAACATATACAATAAAAAGCAATATGAAAGTATGATAAAATTCATAGTAGTCATTTTTTTTCAATCCATACAATACCTTTATGTGAGGAACAGAGAGCAAAATACAATTCATAAACAAATCATTCTGGGTGGTTGGTTGGTTGTATTTACATTTATTGCCATATCAGGTTCACAGGCTATTACATGGCAGTTACAGAGTAAACATTCAACAATATAACACATACAATTATAATAAATACATGCAACTATTTTATAAAATTTAACTTAGGATCTAAACAATTTTGTATATACAGAACTCTGTAAAAGATTCTTTAAATGTACTTGTGAAAAAAAAAATGTAAATGTTTTCTGGGTCCATCTTACAAAATAAGTCCTTCAGAGTTTGCCCTTATAAAAATTGTTGTCTCATGACAATTAAAATTGGGCTATTTCGATGAACTGACAGATCCAATTCACAAAAGTAATCTGAATGATTCATTCATGAATGAGACTGATCCAGTTCTTGAGTTAAAGTCAATAATCATGTCAATTTTATTCAGTTCACTCACAGAACTACAGCACACAATCATATAGTGCAATATACTTTTATTTTAGGAGTTTTTGCATCCTTTTGAAACTTGAAAGCCCCAGTTCCCATTTATTATAAATGTATGGAAAAGTATATTATTCTTTTGTGTTCCAAATCAAGAAAAAATAAAGTCATACAGGTTTGGATGGACATGAGGGTGAATTATGACCATTTTCATTTTTGGCTAAACTATCCCTCGAAGTGATACATAGTAAGGTTTTTTGTTGCTGTTATTAAGCATCGTAAATTATACTAACTTTATTTTGTTTGGCTTTACTTTTTTGCTATGGCTTGCTTTTAATTTATGACAGCATGATAGTGTTCTGAAAAACAAGTTGGAAACAAAGCTGAATAACGTCAAGTGTTTGAAACTGAAATCCCAACCATGCGACAACACAGAAGGTTTTCACTTAAAACAGGATGGCCTGTGCTCATATGTTCAAGAGGACACTGCAGTCATTTAGCTGAGATATACATGAGCATTCTCTGCTGTTTGTCGCTTCTGTAAACAGCGATTATGGGGCCACTGAGGACGAAGGGAGAACAAGAGCTGGACCTTCACAAAAGAACAAGTACAATTTGTCATGTGCTGGATGCTGAGTCCTTAAATAGCCCGGCACAAAAAGTCCACAAAAGTAGGCTATTAGAGCACAACAATGGTTCATGAGATCCACTTGTGTCTGAGATATGCCCTGTCCACTCCACTACTGGATGTCACCAATACCAAACATAGTTACATCCTCTTTTCTTTCCTTTTTGTTTCTTTTTTGTAACTCTGGGATATGTTTCCACACAATGGGAGAAGCAAGGCTATCCATGACGTTTTCCTGAGCACAATGCTGACAAATTCAAATAAACAAGATTTTCACCCCTAGAGGGAGAACGCAATGTTTGCTTGCATTTATTTATTAGATAAAGCTGAGTGGTTTGTATTACTCAAAAGGTAAACATTTGAAATTAGCTGCAAAATGCAGTGCAGATGCAGCCAACCAGTTATTAAAGAAGAGGGTTACAGCCAGGGTGCGAATTATAAGGGGGTTTGAGGGGGGTCTGATCTCCCAAAATTAAGGTTTGACCCTCTAGCCTCAAATGAAGTAGAGTAAAGGTCTGATAAATTCTTAAACTAAACAGCTTTAGGTCTACATAAAGCACATTTAAATATGGTTAAGTATAATGTTCAGGAAAAAGAAAATGTTATTTTGTACATTTTCTTGTGGCACCAAATAAATTAGGCATAGGTTTGATATGAAACTCTTTTTACATCATGGACTGTATATCACACTGGTTACAGTACGGAAGTTACAGGAGAAACACAGTGTTCTTGGAACTGAACTCTTATCTTCTAAGAGGCATCAGTGGAAGGAAGCGTGAATGATTAAAATTCAAGATGGTCGACCTGGAAAATTCTGCTCCGTTGCATTTGCTTTTAGCACAACAGCCAAATGATCACCCAGCATTCTCTCTTTATTCCTGATTCCATAGTTAATTACAGATCCTGTCTCCCAACTTAGGAACTTTTATAGACAGCAATTGCCTGAGGCCAAAAAGTGGCAAATTTGTAACAAATGTAGGAATTCTCCTTTTGTTTTGCATTCATGGCGAAAAGAAAATAAGAGTGAACTTTCCCTGAACCATGCTTCCTCTAATGGACTTGGTCCATGTTGACCCAGGAGTTCACACTGGAACATGATCTCCTCCGTCCCACCACACTGAGAAAGCAATCAGATTAAACCCACAAAATATATGGCCATCTGACTTCCACAATACAAAAGTCAGCAAATAATGGAATTCACCCTACCTTATGTTGTTTCTTAATATCTATTAGGAAACGTTCATTTAAAAAAAATAAAAATAAAATTATCTTACATACCAATATCCTCATAAAATAAATAAATGATTAAATATTGAATTAAAACTACTACCAAAAAAAGAACTACAAAAAAAATTGAAGCAGTTCATTAAAAATGCACTAACAATCTTTTTGTTGTTGTTGTTAACAAATGTTTCTTTCTTCTAGAACAAGCATTAATACTCTAAAAGTCCAATAATTTCTCTCGAACTCATATCAAAAGACTAGTTTAAATAATTTTATCTCTGTAATAATCTAGAGTTTGTGCACATAACAGGCATCATAAAGCCAGTGTTAAAGGAAATCAGTGACCAATATAATTTCTCCAATATTTACAATATTGTATGTATTATTGTATACTAACATCTGTTAAACTAATCTGTTAAACTAATCTGTATAGTCAGTTTGAGTTTCTTATCACAAGTTTAAAATCCAGTATTTCATTTTACATTTCTAATATTTATTAAACACAAATTTGTGCAGTACACAAAGATTATATTTGATCAGTATTTTTTCCTACAGGTTTGTGGACCTCTGGACCTAATGGAGGCACATTTTGGTGCCAGCTGATGAAACGTTATCCTGGAGTCAATACGTGTCTCGCTCGGGTTTACAGAAAGAACATTCCGTTTTGATTCGCCTCAAATGGAGCAATTAACCTTTCCCATCTTCCTTTTGTTTGTCATTGGGAAAGGTAAAGATGAAGATATTTATTCCATTTACTCGCAGTCAACCAAAACAAGCGGACGAATCACAGCATCTCTGCTTCTGTAAATACAGACTCCTCCAGAAGCCCGCCAATCAGGCCTTATAAAATATTAACCCAATGTCATTGCCCTTTTCAAATCTCTCACCTGGAATTCCCTAATTGTTCCCTTTCTTTATCTCGCCGAAGCAAAGTGTAAATAAATTAACAAAATAGCTTTTATCAGCCTGAATAACCTTTTAACTGAAGGATTATCACTGGTTTATTTTTCATTTCTTTTCGTGCGATAGCAGCACATGCCTCATTGATTACTTTGCTGAGGTGGTGGCCAGCAGAGAAAATAAGGGCCTGATAACAAACCGAGGTCTCCGCACTAACAATAACACACTACGCTCAGATTAGGCCTCCTGACTTCGCAGCTTTACTCTGCTTGATTAGATGGAATGCTGGCAGGTAAACTCCTCTATTTTACTATGCAAACATTGTGTGGACTGACTGTAAGATCGAAGCATGTAACTCGATTATAAGCCGATTGATCATAGTTAGAAAGATATTCAATTTAAACGATAGTGTACATTGAAAGACCACACTTGAAACTGAAACATGAAACTGGGCCAATACATTAGACTGGATAATCTGAACTGATGGATTCCAAAGAGAGTGGAATGATTGCAGATGGTTGTTTGAACATTCTTTTATTATTTTCTAAAGTTAAGCTCAAAACAATACAAAAAACAAAAGCAAAACAAAACTGACAAACCAAACTAAACACAAAACAAAACAAAAAAATCAAACCAAACAAAAACAAAACAAACAACAAAACAATACACAAAACAAGCATAAAAGTGGATCAAATCGTTCTTTTAAGCCAGTTCTTTTCTTTGAAATGGTTGATCAGATTAGCAAATTAAACTCATCCAGTTCTTCAATTCAACTCACTGATTCAATAGTTCTCAAGTTAACAGTGAAGGGAAGATTATGGGATATGTATATGTGGATTGCTTTTATGGTGTTTATTTGTTTTTTTGTTGTTGTAATTTTTGGACTATATATACAGTAGATACTACAAACTGTCGTTATATGGAAAACAGAAGCATGAAATATCTCCTTTTGTTTATTTTTTGGGTGAACTATCCTTTTAATGCTCAAAGACTTTTACTGCTTTTAAAAAGCTCAGGACCACCATGGACATGCTATGGCTGCGATCGCATTACGAATGCGAAACACTGACATACTCGCCTTTGCGAACCACTAAACATCTCTTTTATTCTGTACACAGACCGCCAGCATCAACTTCAACTTCTCTAGAAGTTTTCAACAAGGGTTGAAAGGAAGCAATGTAGTGGAATCTGCATCGCTACATGATATATAGCAACTGGAGTGGCTGTCTCAGTCACTTACACCTGCACATGAATGAAACGCTAACAGAAGAGGTCAGCCGGAGCGGCGCGACGGCCCGTTCCACAGGCGCTCCTGCATTAATCAGCACTGCCTCAGATCTCCATTTTATCTCTCCCTTTATTTGCATTGAACTGTTGTTGCTTTATCGCCACCAGCTCTCTCTCTCTCCCTCTCACACCTGTCACCCTCAGCCAGGTAGACGCCTTATCAGATCAACATAGATGGATTATGTGTGAGCACTTCATATAAAGCGTTTTATAAGCAGGAACAGCTGCATCCGCTGGTAAACGGTGAACTTTTGTGAGGAACAATATATTAGATCAAATGCACATAATCAAAGGGAGCAGTTACCCTTAGTGGCCTACCAACAGTGGCCCTCTCCTCCCCAGACGTGTTTTTCTGCCGAATCTTTCAACAGTCCCGCGCCGGGCGAAACATTTGGAGATACAGAGAGCTCCCAGGTTATAAAAGTGGCCTTCCTGCTGCTTTTGTACACTGCACGGTCTGATTAAAGAGCAACTGGGCAGGGCCATCAGATTGTGCCGCTGCAAAGGAACTCACAACCCAGTCATGTTCCTTCCTTGAGCTTTATTTACATGGCCGTGGCCACATGTAAAAGTATGCAGAGCAACTGGTCATAAAACATATGAAAATGTATGTGAACCCTTTGAATTTACCTGTCTGAGTTCTTGCTATTCGCAAAAAACAATTAAGAATTGTTGACTTGGCCAATATCTCATATTTTCACATACTTCATATACTTTTTTCAAAATTGTGTGTGTGTGTTGAATTTGTTTGTTTAAGCATAAATTGAATCGAAACCCTCACAATCTGAGATTTTTTCTTTTTTTTTTTTTTATATGCCAGAAAAATGGTTCTTGACCAAAATGCTGTTCATGTCAGACTGTGTATAATTTCTACAATTTTCTAAGTACTGATTGTGCATTTTTCAGGATTGTAAGGGTTGTTTTTATATTGTTGTAACTTGAAAAAAAAATAAATAAATTTTATGAGAAGCTTATACAATTTCTAAGCAAACTCACATTCTTCTGAACTTCCTGGATTTTTTGCCACTGTAATATTCATGCATTTTTCCTGCAAATAATTTTTTTTTTTTTTTTTTTGGGAAAAACAATATTGTAGGGAGATCTTAGAGGGAAAAAAGATCTGAAAGGAAGATAAACTGCTGATTATTTTAATGCATCATTAATGACAAAAAGCCGATTTCTTAATTGCATACTATAATTGTGAAGCTTAAAATTGTTTTGTATCAGTACTATTAGCACTAATAAGGAGCAGCAGGCCTGTACATCCTGGGAACTGATGTAGAATGCCTAATTGGTTGACTTTTCCGTGCCTAATGGACGATTCTCTTAATTAAATAGACACTGCAGAAAATGTTATAGATCAGATACGGCAGAGAGAGGAAAAAAAGTAAGTGCAGTTAATCAAATGTATTAAAATGAACAGTTCCAGGAAAGTTAAAATGAGATGGCTAGATATGATTTCCATCGCAATATTTATTAATTTCAGTCCCTTTGGTTAACAAAACAGAGCTGTGCTTATCTTCGGAACGGTGAGGAAATGCTCTCAGTGATCTCCCTTTACCATGCAGAACTGTGACGCATATGAAACAAGTCTTCAAAACAAGGCTTTAAAAACTTACTAGTCAGGGTGCCTTTGAGGATATTTAATTAAAATCTAATCCTGCATTCATTAAGGCTCACATAAATTAAGCTGTCATTCATAAGATTTATGGATTCTCATTTGCATATTGCATACAATTCATCAATTACTCAAGTATGAAAGGAGCACATTTCCCTTGGAGCTGCCTGCTGCCCTGCCAGCATTTGAAATGAGAGAAAGAGCGATACTGTCAGGCATTCGAAACAAACTTTCCCCACAATGTCTGCCTCTTGATTAATCTAATTTCCAAGGCATCCTTTTACAAGATTGTACACAGTCCAGCTGCAGTTTTCAATTATATGTCCTGTCCTCACCACTAACTTTGAATGGGAGATAGATGTAACGCAGGGCAAGTATCCAACCCCGGTCTCCTCCACATCACATGCCTGTTTACTCCGATCTTCGTAAATTTAAAAAAAAATAGAGAAAGAGAGAGGTGTTTCAGAGGCAGATGGAGTCGGGAGGGAGGGAGAAGGGGGAAATGCTGTAATTTTATTTGGTGGGATGTCAGACGAAAGGCTCGGAGTGTAATAATAGCGTATTTCCTGTCACATTTACATCCGCCGTGCTTTCTGACAGAGGGAGGTTTCGGCGAACACATTAAACGAGAGGCACTCGGCCACTGTGGGAGAATGCCGGCGTGGAGGAAGAGCTTAAACCGAGCCGAGCGTGAATACTTCTAAGATAAAAGGTCAGGTGAAAACAAACAGATGACTTGCGAGGATGAATAGAATTAATTGAGTCATTAATATGCATGGCTAATAAAGCTGGAAAAAATTCTACGTTGAGAACGAAATCATTGTCGACTATTCTCTCTTAATGGCCCATATTTTCAGCTTGAAGGGATCTGGGACATGTACATATCAATCTCAGCGAGGAGGAGGGGGGGGGGGGGGATTTGACGAACAGGTTGGGATAACCTCAGCGTCGATTGTTAAAGTCAGACAAAGCAAACAAAGCGAAATTGTTCTAGTGAGGATATTAATTCCCAATTAATCCCAAATTCTGGCAGAGGAACAGACCAGTGCAGCAAGTGAAAGTCATCTTGAAGGGTACTTAATTGGTTCCCAATAGTAAAAGAGCTTGATAACAGAGATCAAGCCACAGTTTATTAATCCTTCCCATTGTCTTATGAAATTGTCGTCGAAAGTAACTTCAGATAGAGCCAATAGTTAAGACTTTAATGTGCTTTTAATATTAACAAGAGGAAGCAATTAAGAGGCCACAAAACAATAGCACTCAGACTGATGCATATTAATTCGGCAAATATGATTTCAGAATCAATACGATTAAGGCAGCGTGCCACACGAACACGCTCGCCTACACTCGCAAACACACACACACTTACAAGTCTAGAGGTTTTTTTTCTTTAACCGAGAACATTTATCCCACATTACATGGAGTTGTGTTTCATAAACATCCATTTTTTGCATTACATGCATTTAAATTAGCAAATGACAGCGCAGCCTCTGTATTTCTGTTCATTCTTTGACATTTCCGTCGCCCACTGACTTTCCAAAGTCATTAATTCAGTCGGCCGCAACTAAAACAAGCCATGATGATAATTATAACGTGAGCAAATATCTGATATTGAGCAAGACGTAAGATGTGAGGTCTGTATCCTCTCAGGGACAAACAAACTTAACGTCAGGACTAAACAGGAAGTGCTTAATGATTAATATTAACTGGACTATGAAATTGGAATCCTGTGTGAAACATTAAACAAAAATTATCCACTGTTTATACTCTTTCTGCTTTCTTAATAATTAATGAAAAGTAAATATTCCAGGGAGTCCAGAAGTGATCTGTGGTGGGAGAGGAAGAGCGATGTTTACACAACGGCACAGCGAGTCTGCGTGGAGAGACGGGGGTTGTGATCCGCCCCATCCTCCTCCTTCTCCTTCTGCACTTTTAGATACTGTTTGTGCAGAACGAATCATCCTCTGTGACTCCCGGATCCTGATCAATTCCATTTGAACGCAGTTTACTGTGGAAACACAACAATCGACCCCACAAAAATGCTTTCTGATAACAGAATTCCTCGATTTGTCCCTGCTAAAGAATCAAGGCCCGCTGCTAAACGCATGTCAGCCGCATCCGTCTGCATCTCTTTGATCCTTCAGGACGAATCACCGACTGCGTGTGGAGAGCAAACAACCAGAACCTTTTAAGACAGCGCCCCACCCAGTCAGGAGACAAATCGAATGTGGCACGTACAAGTTTACTTTCATCCTCGCTGTCTGATTGCCATCAACTGCCAAATGTGGCGTAATGGCAGCGAGGTAAGGCCCGTGTCGTTAAACCCACAGAATGACAATTACTTCAGACAAGCTTTATCAGGGCCCGCGACCCAGCCTCCACAACGCTAACTAAATCACTCGCTTTATTCCTGGAAGCTTGTGATTCCATTAAAAAGCTTCATGAGGAGGTAAGAAAAGTCCATTTAGGCTCAGCGTGAGAGCAAATAGTCCGACTCAGCACATCGTGTGAAGTCTTCACGCCACTTGATGATGTAATTCTTAATGCATGGACCTGGTCCACATAAATCTTAAGCGAGACATCACCTGAGATTTTTTCCGTCCCTCTCTGCTATCTCTCTCTCAGTTTTATGATGAATTGTTTGCAACATCTCTGCGACTAAAGCCTTCAACCTCTTCAAACCGCTGCCTCTAATAACTCGTCGCTACAGGAGCGGGGGGGGGGGTTGGGGCATGACAGAATGATGAATATCACAACAGACAGCTCCAATATGGTACAATTTTAGCAGATCAATATCGTACTGCAATATAAGAAAAGCAGCAGATATTAGTCTACACAGTGTATTACAGATGAGGAACATCTATGCTCTCTACTCTCATGCCAGGCCCTCGCAGATATTTCCCGCACGTCTCGTACTCCGCGCCTGGCATATTCATGGACGTCCGTGGAAACTAATCACTCTGTGGGTCAAACGGGCATCTGCTTAGAATTAGCATGATGCGCTAACATTTTAAGTGACTTCCGTGGACAAGGTTACTTAAACAGAAATAAACTATGGCGAGGTGCTAGGGTCCAATTATTCACGAGAGCAGAAGTCTCTCTCACAGGCAGATGATGGCTTTAAAGAGTAATGTTGTAGAGATACTGTTGCATTATTAGCTACTACAGAGAAGACTATGAAGGTCGATGGTGGTTTTTGACGATGGGGCCCATGTTAGCACTTGGCTAATTCGGCTCTCTTCAATGAATGTTTTGAATGGAAGCACAGCCTTTGACAATAATAAGCCTATTTATTTTGCTATTGCTATCCAAGGTTGTGCACCATTGCTCATTTGAATTGAGTATGCATGATCACAATTCAGGATGCATGATCACAATTCAGATTTGAACATAAGGAAGTAGAATTAAAATGAACTGAAATTCAAAGACGTTTATTTGACAGTTTTTCTTTTTTGTTTTGTTTTGTAACTAAAATTACAAAGTTTATGAAGAAAGTTTTTTTTACTTTTTACAGGCCATACAAATAGATAGATAGATAGATAGATAGATAGATAGATAGACAGACAGACAGACAGACAGACAGACAGATACAGATTTAATGAACTACATTTCCCAGAATACATTACCTGGGATTAATTTCTCTTCCTGTCATTCAAATTCCTGTGGGGATTGGCCAATTTAAATCAAATACCAAGTCATCAAATGTAGGAGAGCCAATTCTTCATTTTTACATTTTGCCCAATTCTGAGTCATGAATCATTATATACTTGCATTTTATTGTTAACATTAAGCATTTTTCCCCCTGGTGTCAGAAATGACCCACCAGTTTTTCAGAGGTGATCTACAATCAATAATTAGGTACTAATCTATAATTACTGTTTAAACAGCAATCACTTTTGCTCTGAGGCACATTTATCCAGTTAAAACTCTTTCTTGTTCAGTTTAGAAAAAAAATAAACCAGAGAGACAAGGGAGCAAACTGAAGATATCATACAAAACCAAATAATAAAAAAAAAAATGACAAATGATTTCCTCCCTTCATTATTCATCTCAGCACCACATACGAGGATTCGTAAAATTCACAACAGCATGGGTTCCATTCTAACTAGACACCACTGACCATATTGCAATGCACTGTCTCGCTCTCACTCCCATCAGCAAGACAAGTAAGATGGTCTGGGGGGCAAAAGAGGGGGATTGCAAATGTTCATAATGCATAATATCTTCTCTCACCGGGGAGCAGCCGAGGGGCCCCTTAGCTGTCACCGGCAATAGGGCCCAGCCATTGTGAGAGCTCAAGGTTCGTTAAATACTATTAATGGAACACAGTATCCGTTGTGCACCGAAACTTGTCAGCATTTCATTAGAGACTGATAAACATATAATAGAGAAGTGTCAGGCCCAGAGTGGAGCGTGTGACAGGCCGGCGGGGGAAGGATTTGGAGGATTTCGCTGCTGCGATCACTCATTCCCATGATCCACTGCTGACTGACAGAATGATCTCGGCCAACCCGGGACATTACTGGGAGGAACGAGACCTAGACTGTCTGAAGTGGGGCTCAAACCACAAATACGAAGTTGTGCATCAGAAAATCTGTCATTTTCCCTTTGTTTTAGCATCAGGGTTTAATCAGAGAGAATACTGAACTTCATCTGTGGTCCAGCTGGATTTGAGAAAAACTTACAGCAGCTTTGGGATTGTGAGGTCAAACAGCGTGAACATGCCTAATCATTTGATTGTAATGTGCAATTTTATTTACATTTATTTATTTATTTATTTATTTGCAGGATAGAGCTATTTTTAAAAATGAAAAACATTCAATTAAATATTCAGTTAATATTTAGTATTATTATAAAATATTCTACATAGCATTTTTTTTATATTGGCAAAAATACACCCCACTTAGACCACAATTTGCAAGCTCATCTAATTGCTCCAAGATCACTGTTTTACCACAAACTGAGTTGTAAAACGTGGGACTTTTGTACCTTGTGCTGATGTTTAACGCAGAACAAGACACTTGAGCCTTTTACACCATCAGCAATCGGTCACCAACGCTGTTAATCAGTTAATCTATTCTTTTTCCCCGTCTTGTGAGAAATATGTAAAGAAAGATAATTAAAAACGTGTTAGGTGAAAGTCCAGCAGCCTTGCTCCGAGTGTATGTTCTCACAATGCACGCTTTGTTCGTCTTATTAACCTTCTCGCTACTCAGCGTGCCTATAAATGAAATCTTTAGCCCTTTACATGTGAAATTAAAACTGCAGTCCCCTGAGCACTTTTAATTATTCCTCTCCTGAAAAACTTCCACTTTTGTCAGCCCGCTTTATTAGCAAAGCAGCCGACTCCCACTCTCTCTCTCTCTCTCTCTCTCTCTCTCTCTCTCTCTCCCTAAGTCTGTCATGGTTCACTCCTTTGAATCTCTCTCCTTTTTTCCCTCTTTTCTTCCAGCAGGCCTGTTAAATTCTCACCTTGCGCTGCCCTTGTCATCAACCCGATGAAGCACAAAGCTAGGCAGCGAGGGAGTGTTTACTCATTTCCCCAGCACATTATCTATCACATTAATCACAGGCCCGGACCTTCTGGACACAGCGGTCTCCTGCTCTGCCCTGGACTCTCATCAAACCTGACCATCCCTCTCAGTGCACTACACACACTAAACAGCAGCACTGCATACCAGTAAGAGCGGCTGTCTCTTTATACAGCAGATAATGTTAAGAAGATAGATAAGAGTCAAATGCCCATGTTTCTCCTTATCGGTTAATAATCAGGGAAAAACACAAGCTGCTTGACATAAATATGCATGATAAATGAAGTCAGTGTATCCAATTAACTAAAATTAATTGCATGTAAATTGCATCTGTAAAGTTTTCCTTTTTTTTTAAAACAGCAGTCTTCACATATGCTTGACGACTGTTTTTCTCAGCATTTTTGCATATGGTTGAATGTTTCTTAAGGGACAGGTTACTCAGAAATGTAAATTCTGTCATTTACTCACCTTCACAAAAGAATAATTGAAAAAAATGTCCTCAAAGTTCAAAGAAAGTCATACAGAAAGAAAGAAAGAAAGAAAGAAAGAAAGAAAGAAGAAAGTCATATAGGTTTAGAACTACATGAGTGTGAGTAAACGATGACAGAATTTTCATTCCTGTGCAAACTATCCATTTAAAGATTAAAAGTTGTAATCTGCATCTGCATCCAAAAGAACAATATCCTGTTCTTTTGGACACAGACGCGTCTGGCAGCCGCACTGTCCAAACAGATAAACAAATGTGCCCTCTTATTGAACTGCTTCGATTTGAACGTTTCCTTTGAAACTGATGTGTTCCAGGCTCTTCTAATAACGGCTGCGGACACAGAGTGTGAGGCCCTGAAACAAGAGCTCTTTAAAGAGAGAAAGAGGATGTTTTAAGACACGGTTAGCCACAGGCGAGGAGTCGGCCAGGAACTTGTTTGTGAAATAAATGCCGTCGCAGGTTCTAATGAGGTTATGGTCAACAGCAACATTATTATAAATGATCCAGCTCTTTCTCTCAAGTCCTTGTGCAATTAACGTTTCCGACCGGCGCGAAGCCCAACGGCCCGGCTACATCTGAAATTCGAATAAATGAGCAATGTAAATAGTTTAGAGAGAGAGTTTACCCACTGAACAATGGCCTGTTATGAGACAGAGAAAAAAGGGACACACTGGTGTGGGGATGGAAACAGTAGGGGGTGAGATGAGCCAACACAATGTGGCCCTTCTCCTAAAGCAACTTGTTATCAGGCAGAACGCAGAGGCTCTTTCAATCTGCATTTAAATACATTTCATTCCAGCCGCTCATTTGCATTAATTTCTCCCATTATATTTGGAAATGGCCAAATGTCTAGCTGACACAATGTGGGAGCCCATCACCTCAGAGAGAAGCCCCACACCTGATGCCAATTTAGGACTCCTGGATCTTTTCAGTGCTCTGTCCCGATCTGACAACTCCGGTTCTTTGCAGTCCAGTGGACTTTTCAATTGGATTTGCTTGCGGTGACAAAACTGTTTCGCGCTCATCTGAGAGGTCCCCCCCCTTCTCTCCCCTTCTCGCGCTCCTTCTCTCCGTGAGACCGGGCGTCTATTTGGGTGCCATGGGAAAACCGGTGCCGAATGATTCTCAGTGGCTTCTGATTTCCACTATTTGTTCAGCATTAGGGCCACTTATCTCTCAAAGAAAAAGCAACATGTGGAGAGAGAGAGTGACAGAGCGAAATACAGCCTCGCTAACAGGACCATTGTGCGCTAAGGATCGGCATTCAAACACGAGGGGCCCTCGTTCTCGCTCGCGCTCTCTCGGTCGCTTTCACACAGACTCGGTTTTTGCTGCAGTCAATTACCACTGCTAATCCTACCCGCAATAGGGAGTAAATATTTCATTACTTTTTCAAATAAACACTTGGTGTGCACCGCTGAAGTGTCATCCACGAAGTGGAGAGAGACGACTGACGGCCACTTCTGTTTGGTGGAAAAAAAACAAAAAAACTTAGTGTCTGAGTGGGCTTTTTGTTCCTAGAGCAAACAAAACAGAAGAGAAACGAGCGACACTCAACCCTAAAAACATTTTAGCTGATAAAAGAAGAGAATTTATCAAGCAGGTTTTTCATGGGGACTGAGTGCCTTCGGACTGTTTTCTTTTCCTCGCTAAACCAAACAGTAAGAGCGGCTCAGTCAAAAAAACCTCCATAGACACCGTGTCATTCCCATCGGCCAAAAAAGCCTGAGCTGTCTTGGAGGAATTAGCGGCCTGACTAAAAACACAAGGGGGGGAAATGACAGAGGGATCCTGGCGCTTGGTGCTCATTAATCACTGCAGCGTCTTTGACCTTTCATTTGCCAAGGGCGCTGAGGGAGGAGGAGGCGGGTGGCCGGGGTAGAGGAGGGAGAGAGACTGAAAGAAGGAGACAGAAATATAAAAAAAGACAGAATGACAATAGTCTAGAAGATGCCACAACACATTTTTAATGAAGAGTTAAATTAATCAGCTTCATGGGTTGCTAAAAGAATCAGACGGCCTCTAGGTAGCGACATATAGGGGACAGGAGTATCTTAGCTGCAGCAAAGATCATGGGACATTTCTAAAAGAATCACAGAAATGTATGAAAATCGAAGAGAAAAGTGGCACCGGGATGGCAACCGGAATATTTTTAACTTTTAAAAGTGATGAGACGAACACAACGACAGTCGGAGAACGCAACAGAGGCACAGGGCCCGGGACCACTGCTCCATCGGTCCGGGGGTGGGAGGTACATGTTGATTTAAAGTGCAAGATAATGAGACACACGAGCAGACACGAGCTGCAGCTGGAATGACAGCGAGTGCATTGCTCCAGAAATAAATGTTTTCACTTAAGCTAACATGTGTTAGGATCCACTAGAAAAAGCCTTTTTACCTAAGCGTGTAAAAGCCTGTGAGCACAAGCATTCCATTAGTGTCACAGCCAAAGGCCGAGCCGTCCCGCAAAAGCTCATTTATATCAAGGCTGAGGTCATTCTCTCCATATAAGTGGGAGTTAGACGGGCCATATGGCCGACACTCAATCAAAGAAGCTACTTAGTACGGGTACATGTTAGTGTTCATTAACACCAAAGTATTGAAACAAAGTACAAAGTAATGAAATTCACCAAAACTATCACTTTAAAACCCAAGCAACTGCTGTAATTAAACCTTTCAGAGTATTAGACTAGCAAACATTGGATTGATATTGTTTCTTGTGACAAACACATATATAGCTTTATTTTTAACCCTAATTGCAGTTCAAGGTTAATTTAATCAGCCCATTTCTACCTCTGAAGTGCTTGTTCCAATTTAATTGCCTATTTTTATTGCTTCAGCGAGGTTTTAACTGAAACCAATAGGGATCTAACAACAACTGTGACATGTTGGTGTCTGGGGGAAAGCTATAAATATGTGAGAAAAATATGTGCATTATTAATGTGATTTCTTAATGCATTATTGCAGAGAGCAGGGCAGGATTTCTTTATTTTTATAGTCAGGCAAACAAATTATAATTAGTCACCACTTTAAATGCAAACTCGATAAGAAAGTACAACTAAATACGGTTAAATGACACCTCGTCACAATGCCACACCTGATCAGCTGAATGGCAAAGCTCAAGCGGTATTGGCAAGAGTGATTTATTGGGTTATTCTTGCATGCACCGAAGCAATCAATTGTAATGGCACCGTGTCAGAGTCTTTCTTAACAATGAAAGGCACTATGTATTCGAAAATGAAAAAAGGATCGCATGGCTATTGACCCAGCAGTGAACGTCATCACAAGTCCTTGGTATCTGCATAGCAGCTTTGGCAATTGACACTATTGATTTGCTGCATGGTAAGCATTATTGTTGGATCTCGAGCTGTAGCACTGTGAGGAGCACTTTGTATTCTTGCAAACCCAATAGAGATTTCCATAAATCAGTTGTTCTAGTTAAGTCTAAAACTAACCTTGAGCTAAAATCGGCATAAAAATGGGTTATGTCATTTTTCAACAGCAAACAAAGATTCCTGTTTGATGGCCGCACACTGTATTTGAGGAAAATTTACACCAATAGTACCTTTACAGGGATAGCTCACCCAAAAAATGCTAATTCTGTCATCATTTATTCACCAAACCTGTTTTAAACACTGAGACATTCTTCAAAATATCCTCTTTTGTGTTCCACAGAAGAAAGAAAGTCAGACAGGTTTGGACATGAGGGTAAGTAAATGACAACAGAATTGGGTGAACTATACCATTAAATATCAGCTCACTTTTTTTTTCATTTTACAGGGAAAAGAATAATCGTTTGCTCCCATTACAGCGCAAAGGATCCTGGGCTCCGTAGCTAGAGTGGAAAACACCAGCAACTCAAGCCTGACATCTGTATAAAAACAAAAATAATCTGCTGTCAGCAGAATGTTCAATGACTTCTATCACGCCGGTGCTGAGAAAGTCTAGCGGCTGCAAGGATCGGGCTGTTATGCCGGGTTCAGTGGATCGGAATGCATGCTAATTAGCATCAAAAATATGTGTCACCGCCTCCTATCTTCACCAGGAACATGCCAAAAGGTTCGCTCAAAACCACAGATTAATAAAGTCTGTCGGAACGCGTAATGCCGTGTCAACAAAAACACACACGTTTCATTACGCAGGTCACGGGAGGTTGTGTTTTAATGTCACGGTTAAATTTTTACAGCGTATGTCTTAATCAGTTGAGAAAGGCTGAAAAAGGCAGATAAATATTTTACTTGCAGTACACCTCTGCATTATTGATGTAATTGTAATCACAGGCGTGAATACAGTAGGCGAGTGCGGGCTTTGACACGCCGTGGCGAATATACCTAAAACGAGGGCTTGTGTTACAGTGGAAATTCACACAGCGCATTGTCTGCGGTTGTCACTTTAATCTGGCCCGTCTCGAAATCCTCCAGCGCTAAACAGAAGCAAGCCTTCCCCTTTAAATAATTGATATTTTCTGATTAAATGTGGCAGTTCATAGATAATGAATTCTTTATGGCGGTGCCTTGAGCTACTCCACTGCCCCTGCTCCTGCAGACAGCTTTATGGAACGTGCTGCCCAAATTTTGAAAGTTTAACCTATGTAGATCAATGTGCTTCCTTAAAAGAGTTTAATAAATTAAAGTGCACGGGGCCCTTTTTTTCCTCTGTGAGCAGAAAAAAGCTGATGAGACAGGTTTAGTTTAATCTCAGGCAATAGAAGTCATTAACCATTCTCCTAGGAATTAAAATATAGCTTGCCCTTTTCTTCTCTCACTTATCATTAGCATCACTTTAATCTCCCAGCGTTTCACACTGCTATTTTAATCATTACTTACTGCCTTTTGACAACTGAAGAACATGCCTCACTCTCGCTCAGGCAATATCCCCATTTTAGCTGACAAAATGTAGGACATCATGTAAAAATATCTAAATTTTCTCTCCCTTCCCTTCCAATAACATTCATATCAGAGTCCTTGGGAAAAAAGCCAAGTGTGTTTGTATCAAAAACAGCAGGGTGAAAAAGAAAGGAAACAAAAGTGAAATGAGAGATTGGAGCGTAATGGCGTGGGCATTAGGGGCAATGTGACAGTATTTGCATTTATCACGTTGTTTAAGTAGATCATGAATTGCATGTATTCTGTTATGTGGGTCATTTGGTGAGCTGGGGCCATCCATTTCTTTGTCCTTGACTCAATGAAATATACAGAAAAATTGCGTTTTTTTTCCCCGGACGAATATAAATCAAGAGTTATGCACTGTCTTTTAATGTCTTTGACAGATATAGGCCATGTACTCTAACTTTGTTTCTGCTTTTTTTTTTTTTTTTACAAGTCGAGGTTGTAATTTTCAGGGGGGAGAAAAAAATCTGACAATTATAAATACGCAGACCTTATGTCTTTTCAAGAGATGAGCATTTAGACCAGAGAACTACTAACATAAACGGAATGAATTACTAATTAAAACTTGGGTGTACACCGTATAATGAAAAAATGTTTTTTTGTTGTTGTTGTTGAGCATTGGCCTTGGTCTTCACATAGCATTTAATCTATCTGGACAGGCGCTGGAATAATGCCAGTTGTTTTCCCACATTCTCACACAAAAGTAAAGAAAAACTCTCTCTCGGGATAGAGTTCATCACCTCCATCTGACCTATTCTGTGTCATTAAGGTAGAAATAACAGTAACACCACATGAAACAAAGCCTTTTTCCATAAAAAAACAATTGATTACATTAATGTAATCTGACATCATTAACACAATAGCCATATTAGGATAGCTATTTTCTGTGGAACATGAAAGAAGATATTTTGAGAAATGTCTCTGTGTAATCCAAATAACAGAATTCAACAGGTTCCAGTGTAGTTTGGTTTCCAACACTCTTTAAAATATCTTCTTTTGTGGTCCCTATAAGAGTCAAAGTCACAAAGGTTTTCATTTTGGGGTGGACTATGCCTTTATTAATGCACTGTCCAACTCATTAAACATAACAGGAAACTAATTTGAGATTCAGCCTTTCTACACATATAACAGACTTTTAAAGGCTTTCAGATTTTTGACAAGAAACCCCCAAATGACTTAATCCTATAAAAGCATTTAAGTATAATCCAAAACATGACATAGGCATAGGAACATTTATTGCATTATTTAATATTTAATGTGATTATCAATTGACCACTCTTGAACATGGGCAAAAAAGAAAAAAAAGAAAAAAAAAAAAACTCTTTGAAGAGAAATATAAAATATAATACAACAGGGTTTTTTGACCCCCCAAAAGCAACGTAAAACCACAGTCACTTTTGAAGAAAACATAAAATTGTTTCTCCTCGAGTTGCTCTGCAGGAGAGACAACAATGTGTCTTTTTTGATCACATGCCTGAAGAAGAGTATCTCTCCCCTCATCCCCTTTGAAAATCAACACCAAACTGCAAACGGTTGGAAACAGTTTATGAACATTTCAACAACCAAATCCCTCCTTTTACATCAAAAAGGAGCCCAATTCATTTCTGATCTCTATCCAAGTTCAAAGGCAAACTTAAAGTGATACTTCAAAGAAGCGTGTAATCAAAGACGCACAGCTGTTAAAACAATCTTTTGTTAGTTCATTGTCTTCAAACCAGACTCTTCACGAATCCATAAACGAAGGGAAACAGAACCAAATAAGTAACGCTCGATCTCTGTTAAGTGGGAAGCTTTGGTGTCTGGCTGAACAATATTTCTTACCAGAGATTTATGTCTATTTACAGCACCGTGAAATAATACAATAAACAAAGTGCAGGCTTGCAGTTCGGTGCAAATTAAGAGGTTCAAGCTGAGCCTTTTTGACAGATAAAGCTCTCTGAGAGGGGGGCTGCGCTTTCATACGAGTACCAGCCTGCAATATGAACCCATCTGAGATATGATCAGATTCATTTTGACAGGTAAAGCCCAGTGTTCTGCAGATAATTCCCCTGCACACAAGTCATATAATATTTGTACGCTTTATTCAATGAAGGATGACGTTTTCTTCTCGTCTTTTTCCTTTTAACAATACCCCTGTATATTTAGTCATTCGGTTTTCTTCAAAAGAGCACTGTGAGACCCGGTGCTATCGTCTTATAAAAACGGACTGTAGAGGAATTTTAATGCTGTCTGAGGGGGAAAATGAGCGAACATAAAGGAAATCGACTTAATTTTTTAATACACTTTAACACCTTGCTTTAATCCGACGCTAATGTCCATTGTCAAGGGTTACCGGCGAGATATCGCGAGCAGCTGTCAATCAAGAGCTTGGTCAAATTAAAGCACCGTTCCATTAAGTTACGAATGGAACCTGCAAGTCCGCTGTGAATCAGTCATATCCCAGCCACTGTTATGCTTATTACAGCCAAACATTAGACTGACCTTATTAGAGCTTCTGTATTTAGATAATACAAGGTGGCCTATAGTCATACGCACTTAAGATGTGTTATGGCCAATGTGTTTTATCTTTGTAATTTAAGTTGAAACGGCCTACTTTGTGTTTCTACGTTGAAATTTTGTTTTCGCTTGTCTCTGTGGATGGAAAGGATTTATACATAATAGATACGATGGCAAAATACTGAACATCACTAACCTGAGTTGGGAGTGTCGTCACACAGGGATGCCCAAGATACCATGCAAGGAAGAAAGAGAAAAAAGGGAGAGTTAGTGGAAACATAATAAAGCAGTGTCCTGTTGAAACACAAAATAAAGTCTAATCATTTCAGAGTCTCTTTGTTTTTCCATGCATGTTGCTGCAAGAATCCCACCACAAAGGTACATGCAAAACATCTCCCACAAGGGCAACCAGAAAATGAGGTGGCAGAATCTCTTTTTGAATGCTGATTTTGGCACTTTTCTAGGGAGTCATGTCAAAGAATAATTCACAGGTAACACTTTACAATAAGGTTCTATTTGTTAACTATATTTAATGTATTAACTAACATTAACTAACAACGAGCAACACATTTGTTACAGTATTTTTCTGCTAACAATCTTTGTTAGTGTTAATTAATAAAAATAAAGCTGTTCATTGTTAGTCCATGTTAGCTCAGGACCATTATATATCATTAATAGATAAACTTTTGATAGTAATAATGTATTAGCAAATGTTGGAATCAAGATTAACTACAATTAATAAATGCTTCATTGTTAGTTTATGTTAACTAATGTACTTAAATACAAAATTTCATAGCACAATTGTTTTCAAGTTAATAATAAGTTAATGATAACAATAAGAAATGTTAACTGTGCATCAAATCATCATATTAGAATGATTAAGTAATGGCTGCTGAAAATTCAGCTTTGTCATCACAGTAATAAGTTAATTTTTAAAAAATATTAAAATAGAAAACAGTTATATTAAAGGTAATAATACTTTCACAATATTACTGTTTAACTGCATTTTTGATCAAATAAATTCAGCTTCATTAAGCATAAGAGACATCTTTCAAAAACATTTTTAAAAACTCTTACTGACTCTTACAAACAGTAGTGTAACTGGGTTTCAAACAGACCTCTTTTTTCAGAGCACATACAGTATCTCACAAAAGTGAGTACACCCCTCACATTTCAGCAACTATTTTATATCTTCTCAAGGGACAATACTATAAAAATGAAACTTGGATATATTTTAGAGTAGTCAATGTGCAACATGTATAGCAGTGTAGATTTACAGTGCTCTGAAAATAACTCAACACACAGCCATTATTGTCAAAATAGCTGGCAACAAAAGTGAGTACACCCTAAGTGATAACAGCTATATGTCTTTTAACCATGCAAAGCCACATGTCCTATTCATCATGTACATGTTTTTGTCTGCTTGACAGGACTATACAAATTTCTGTATCTTGTATTAGAGCAGTTAAAATTTGGTGCTTTGAGTACAATTCTCTCATACTGACCACTGGATGTTCAACATGGCACCTCATGGCAAAGAACTCTCTGAGGATTTGAGAATTAGAATTGTTGCTCTCCAAAAAGATGGCCTAGGTTATAAGAAGATCAGTAACACCCTGAAACTGAGTTACAGTACAGTGGCCAGTGTCACACAGAGGTTTTCCAAGATGGGTTCCACTCGGAACACGTCTCACAAGGGTCGATCAAAGAAGTTGAGTCCTCGTGGTGTGCGTCAGGTGCAGAAGCTGGCTTCAAAAAAACATACGCATGAGTGCGGCCAGCATTGCTTTAGAGGTTGCAGAAGTGAAAGGTCAGCTTGTCAGTGCTCAGACCATACGCCACACACTGCAACAAGTCGGTTTGCATGGCCGTCGTCCCAGAAGGAAGTCTCTTCTAAAGCTGGCTCACAAGAAAGCCTGCAAACAGTTTGCTGAAGACAACCTCAAGAGCATGAATTACTGGAATCATGTCCTGTGGTCTGATGAGACTCAGATAAACTTGTTTGGCTCAGATGGTGTCCAGCATGTGTGGTGACGGCCTGGTGAGGAGTACCAAGAAAATTGTGTCTTGCCTACAGTCAAGCATGGTGGTGGTAGCATCATGGTCTGGGGCTGCATGAGTGCTGCTGGTACTGGGGAGCTGCGGTTCATTGAGGGGAAACATGGATTCCAACGAGTACTGTGACATTCTGAAGCAGAAGATGATGCCTTTCCTTTCAGAAACTGGGTTTTCCAACATGATAATGACCACAAACACACGGCCAAGATGACAATTGCCTTGCTGATGAAGCTGAAGGTGAAGGTGATGGAGTGGCCAAGTATGTCTCCAGACCTGAACCCTATTAACCACATGTGGGGCATCCTCAAGCTGAAGGTGGAGAAGCGTCATGTGTCTAACATCCAGCAGCTCCGAGATGTCATTATGGAGGAGTGGAAGAGGATCCCAGGAACAACCTGTTCAGCTCTGGTGAATTCCAAGCCCAGGAGGATTAAGGCAGTGCTAGATAACAGTGGTGCTCACACAAAATATTGACACTTTGGACACAGTTTTGAAATGTTCACTTAGGGTGTACTCACTTTTGTTGCCAGCTATTTTGACAATAATGGCTGTGTGTTGAGTTATTTTCAGAGCACAGTAAATCTACACTGCTATACATGTTGCACATTGACTACTCTAAAATATATCCAAATTTCATTTTTATAGTATTGTCCCTTGAGAAGTTATAATAAAATAGTTTCTGAAATGTGAGGGGTGTACTCACTTTTGGGAGATAATGTACATATTGTGTGTCATGTTGTGAACTTCCCAGCACAAAATACTAGATCAATGTCTGCCATTTTGACACACTGTTAGCACTTTAAACTAAGTGTAACATGTTGATGATAGCTCTAGATTGTGAATGTAGTCAACCAGTGAGGTAAACTACAGAGATTGAAGCTTAAAGTTAACATGAAATACTTATTTACTTTCTAAATGCATTGTCATTACTTACACTGGATTGAATAATGCTAGATACCCAACCACTGCTGTAGCAAACTTGCTAAACTATGATAGCAAAATGGCTTGTGAACAGCAATTCACATTGACTTTAACCGATGGAAAGTATTTACAAATGTCTTTTAACAACTGTCTCTCACATTTCCCCTTGATATTATTTCCCTTAACGTTTGGGTACCATAAATTAAGTCCTGGTTAAGTGCATGCCATTAAAATTATTAAATTATTTCACAGCAGTGCACCTTGACTGTGAATTTCACGTCGAAGCCTGTCAGCAGCACATAACACTGAAAACAAATGAAGCAACTTTATACAGAATCCAGCATGACACTGGCCTAAGGATAAAGTGCTCCTCGTCGTGTTAGGATGTGACCACCACATAACAACAGAGAGACGGGAGCTTTCAGGGACAAGCTGTCCCACCTGTTAAAACAGTGCCTGACACATTCTCACTGATACAGTGTATATATTTTAGGAAGTAAGATATTGAGAAACATGACACAATCATTTCACCCTTTACCAAATGCTAAAGGTATTCCTCTGTGTGTGCGTACGTGAGCAAGCGCTTGTTCGCTAGCGTCTCTTTCTGGCTAGCTCCATCTGGAAGATTCAAGCACTCGGCGGCTGTCACACAATAGGGAGACCAAAGCCTGCTGAAGGATAACAAATGACTTCATGGCAAAACAGCTATTGAAATTCTTTCAGTATGTGGCATTAAAAACAACTGAACAAATAGAGATAAGGAGGTTAGTAGGATTTGAAATGAGATTTCTCTCTCTCTCTCTCCCTCACACTCTTCCCCATCCCTCTGTTAAAGAGCTAAACAAAACAAATGGAGCTTATTACTGCAGATTACCTTACACTGGACAGATTCACGGTGTGGGGCCAACTGTAAACAATGTCTTTCTCTCCGCTTACAAAGTATGTGCCATTTATAACACTGAGCAATCAAAGCCACTGCGTGGCTAGATAAAAGAAAATGTATGCGGGGCCTGCCATTTGAAAACACAATCATTTAAGACTGTTACCACGTGTGTTACCATACCAAACACTGATAAACTAATTATTCCCTGCTATACGGCTTATATTATTGCTGTTTAAATAGTGCCCGGGGGATTGGAAGGGATTTCAGCATGTAGGCAAGTGGCGGAAGGGATTTCAAATCAGCAGAAGGTCACAAATTAAAGCGACAGTTCACTCAAAAATGAAAACAGACATCATTTGCTCACCCTCAAGTCTTTTAAAACTTGTATGACTGACTTTTGTTTTGTGGAACGCAAAATGTGGGAGTTTTTGTCCGTACAATGAAAGCCAGTGGGGTTCAGTTCCAGTTCAAGTTCAAAAACAGTTCCTTAACATTCTTCACAATATCTACTCTACAGTTGCGGAATAACCCGAGAACAAGTGATTTTGGGGTAAACTATCCCTTTAACAAAACATAAAAGTCAATATGGAAAGCTAACGAATGGTGTGTTCATGGCTACACGTACAACAACGTTAGATACATTCTGTGGCAAACGCGAATGACTCTGCGGTCATTAATCACACTGCGGGACGTTCCTTTGCCCCACACCTCTCCCGATTCAATACGAAACTTTCTGGCAACTTCCAGTGGTCTGCAGCAGTAGCAGCCGGGGGAAGATAAATAGCGTCGGACATATATTCTGTTCATTTGCCACTCTCTTTCCTGTCAACAGCCAGCAAAAGCTCTCTCATGCAATCGGATTTATGATTTATACGCGGCGCCGAGGTGCAACAGGCTCTGAGCACGGGTAAAGCGGCGGTCGCGAGATTTATCATCAGCCCAGTCCATCTAACAATCGGGCGTTAAACAGAACAAAAACCCATTCCAAATAAATTCCCACTGTATTTGTGTGCCGATTTGATTTACCGGCCTTTGGGGAGGCACCATTTGGTAGCGGCGAGAGGTAGGTGGTGCCGGATAGAGAAAAGGGGGAAGGATCGGGGGGGGGAGGGGGCGCATGTGCCAGAAGTGTTTATTGTGTCAGGTTGATTTATTGAGTGAGCTTCATTTCACTGAATGTTCTCAGATATTTATTTCCCTAAAGGCCCCACGAAGATATGAACAAGCCCGCATCCACATATGTCATCATTGCCCATTTTACAGAGTCAGGAGATTTCTTTCCGAAGAAGTGGGGGAAACACCAGGGCACCTTTCCATCTGTCTCACCGACGATGCTTCTTAAAAAGAGAGTCTTTAAACAATGAAAATTCAGTCCTAACAATACACACATACAGTGTTTTTTTGTTTTGTTTTTTTCGCAAGGGCATTCAAACCTTCACCTTAATCTCACAGGTCAAAATACAAACAAACCAAAAAAATCTGCACCAAAAGAAATGATCTGAAAAATTCCACATCATCCATGATGGCACTTAAATCCTGGAGAAGGTATAAACAAAGATCCCGTTTTGAGGGCCGGTCGACAGAGAGAAACAGAGAGATGGGAAAACAGTGGGAAAGTAAAGCAGATGGCACTGGCCTTTGATTTTCCAGATGGCTGTCCTGACTGGTGAGCTCAGTGACATCGAGTCGTCTCATTGACATGCTGCCTCCACTGCCTCCCCATCCGCAGGTCTCTCTCTCTCTCTCTCATCTCTCAGACGCTCCACCCGGGCACCACTAGCCAACCTGGCCAGTCAGCTTCAGCCTGCTGCTGCTGTTTATTCCATATCGGTAACGAGACGCAATTGTACATGGCATCTTTTATTTAAAGAAGCAAAAGCAATTACTATTGTGAGGCCTGACTGCAGCCATCACTAATTAAGAGACTTAATATAATGTTAATATTAGAGGTAAAAACATTCGGTGCATAACGAAGTGCGCTATTTGCTGTTTTGCATGGGAATAATTAACACTGACTGCTAGTCATTTTTTACGACTGTATACATTTACACGTCTGTGTTTATTAGCAAGAAAATAAGTCCTGCACTGCTGACACAGACAAACGGTCGGTCAATCTGCGCCCTACGATTCGCTTCCAGCGTGAAAAAAAAAATTCATAAAATATGATCCTTCGCACTTATCTGTAAATAAATCTCCATTTTTAGCAAACGAGAATTGGAATATTAAACAGTCACAGGCTAATTTAAATTGGACCGGCGAGGAGAATTAAATGCAGGGTGCCTATTCCATGACCTCGCAAGTACCTCGTATTTTTTTTAGGGTCATATCATCATTACCATAGTGCAAGCTCAGAAACGACAACTCAAAATTCCCTAATTACTGTGTGTTTACTGGGGGCCACAGGCCTGCGCGCAGTTAATGAAACATCACAGTGCAAGCCTCTAGGGCCCAGGGGAGATGGGCCCTCCATTGTAACACTCGCCGTTCTGCTTTTCCACTCTGTACGCAATTAATTGATCCAGCAGCCATATTTTATGAGGCATTCGAGGACAATCTGGAAGCGCATCAAAATGTCCTCAGCAAAACAGGATTTTGTTCTTTAATACAACAAAGCGATCTGAGCAAAATAAAAAACACAGAGTGAAGTGCCCATAAAGTGTTTAAACCTACTAATGACTATGTACTGTGATAAAACACAGGCACACCTGATTACTCCTAATTGGCATAAATTTAAATAAACCAATAAACCAGCTAGACTAGCATAAACAGTTTGCTTAGAATAGCATTTGGTCTTATTTGCTAACTGTGTATACACATGTATTTGTGTGTAAATCCTGAAACCTTGATGCCTTTGAATTTCAATTTATTCACACACAATAATCATGTAAATGTTTACACTGGAAATGTCAATGCGGATAGAAAAACTAATTAATTTTTATATGTATAGTATCAAAATATACATCAATATCACATGTATTATATTTAGTAAATAAGTTCAAATTTAGTTCAGCATTTGTTTATGCACAGCTCTCACCACAGCATTTCAGTCAGGATGAGGTCTGGAGTTTGACTGGGGTATCAAAACACCTTGATTCTCTTCTTTTTAGCCGTTCAGTTGTAGATTTGCTGGTTTGCTTGAGATCATCCTGTTGCATGACCCAATCTTTGCCAAGCTTTAGCTGTCGGACAGATGGCCTCACATTTGACTCTAGAATACTTTGGTATACAGAGGAGTTCATGGTTGATTCAATGACTGTGAGGTGCCCAGGTCCTGTGGCTACAAAACAAGCCCAAAATCATCAGCCCTCCACCAGCATGTGTGACTTTTGGAATGAGATGTTTGTGGTGATATGCTCTTTAGGTTTTCATCAAACGTGGCGTTGGCTAAACATCTCCACTTTGGTCTCATCTATTTAAAGGTTATTGTTCTAGTGATGCCATGCTTTTTTAGATAGAAGAAGCTTTCTTCTGGCAAGCCTTCCAAACATGCCATACTTGTCCCATATTTTTCTAATAGTACTGTCATGAACTTTATAATTTAACATGTTAACTGAGGCCTGTAGAGTCTGCCAAGTAGTTCTTGGGTTGTCTGCCATTTCTCTGAGCATTACACTGTCTGATCTTGGGGTGAATTTGCTGGGACGCCCAATCCTGGGAGGATTGGTGTCTGTTTTGAATGTCTTTCACTTGTGAATAAACTTCCTCACTGTGAAATGATGGACTTCATATTGTTTGGAAATGGCCATATTACTCTTCCCAGATTGATGGCAGCAACAATTGCTTCTCTAAGATCATTGCGGATGTCTTACCTCCTTGGCACTGTGTTAACACAGACCTGAAGACTCCAGACTAGCAAACTGCCAAAACGGCTGCTTTTATAGAGGTGCTCACACTTGCTGATGATCAGTGAATCAAAGGCATTTGATTAGCAGTGCCTGACTGCTACTTACCCTCTTAATTCCTATGTTAACAGTAAGGGTGTCCTAACATTGTCACACATGGCTTTTCCATTTTGGCTTTATTTTTGTTAAATAAATGATGACATGGTGCAATATGTCCTGTATTGTTGTTCATCTGAGGTTTTATTTTCCAAATTTTAAGACCTGCTAAGGACCAGACAATTTTTTATTATATCCTGATATGGAAAACCATGGAATTCAGTGGGGTGTCCAAACTTTTTCACATGACTATATATATATATATATATATATATATATATATATATATATATATATATACAGGTGCATCTCAATAAATTAGAATGTCATGGAAAAGTTCATTTATTTCAGTAATTCAACTCAAATTGTGAAACTCGTGTATATTTTTGGCTCACATTTAACAAAAACCCACCAATTCACTATCTCAACAAATTAGAATATGGTGACATGCCAATCAGCTAATCAACTCAAAACACCTGCAAAGGTTTCCTGAGCCTTCAAAATGGTCTCTCAGTTTGGTTCACTAGGCTACACAATCATGGTATATACACCTGTGTATATATATATATATTAGGGGTGTCAACGTTAACGCGTTAACGCATGCGATTAATCAAAAAAATTTAACGCGTTAATATTTTTTTAACGCAAATTAATCGTTTGATAATGTTTGACCCCAACTTCCCGTCATCGCAGCGCAGAAGGTTATCTATCAGTGTGTGATGAGGGTCCAGCGAGCCAGTGTTGCCAGAGCAGCGGCATAATTGGCCATGGGCGATTTTGAAAATACAGTCGCGGGAAATATTACAGAGCCGCGGGTTTTTGGGCTAACGTTACTTTTATAATGTACAGCGGCCGCCCAAAGTGTATATAGACAAATAAAAATGAAAATAGATCCTTTTCCTAATGTGTATTATAGTTGGAATGTATCCCTGGCAATTTAAGAACGGAGAGGCGGTTATAACATCACAAACAACGTGAGTTTCAGTCAGAGCATACATGTTAAGGCTTTTACACAGCAGAAATAAACATGACAACAGCCACTATAGATTATATAAGATAATAAACACACGATTACGATAGGATATTTGTATGTGATTTTCTTGAGATGAATGTGTACATCTATGCTAATTTGTGCAGCGATATAAAAGGCTATAAATAGCATATTTTAACTACAGTAAACGACCAAATTCCACATGTGATCGCAAAAGGAAGTTATTACAAACACTCGATGGTGGTTTAAAGTGAGTTCTGAGTAAAAGTGTACTATTAATCTCATAAATTGTCTTATGAAGCGTGATGCTAATGTTAGCGCTAATGCACCTGCAGAACAGGTCCAATTCTTCTTCTTAATGCATTTTGTCATAATACTTCACGTAAGGTCGCAAGAAAATGTTGTTGTAATATTTATTTGGAAATACTTTTGATAATAGTTGGGTAAATGTATACTGGGATTGAAGCGATGTGGCTTGGTAAACATTTTATTGCCAGTTTAAAGGCTGATAATGACTGAATAAAAACAAAAGAATAACGATAAAAGAATAATAAGGATTATGTCTCATACCTGGCGGAAGTGTGAAAGGTTCTGTTTCCTTAAACTAGTTTGTCATGCATTTAATTTCAACACATTTACATGTAAATCCTAGTATTTTAAAAGTGTGATTAATCATGATTAATCACAGTCCATGACTGTGATTAATGCGATTAAATTTTTTAATCGATTGACAGCACTAATATATATATATATATATATATATATATATATATATATATATATATATATATATATATATATGAAAATGTATAAATATAAGAATAAATGTATAAATATTATACACACACATACACATACAATTGTATGTAGAAGAGGTTCATGCAAAAATTTTGACAGTACAACCTCTAGAATATATTCACAATATGAATAAATAATAATAAAAAATACAAAATTTACCACATTTGTAAAACCATGGACTCTCACATGAGATGAAGATTCTAATTATATCTGAATATATTTAGATACATATAATTACAATATATTATATTCACAATGTAAATAAAATATTCACACACACACACACATAAATATATATTAAAAAAAAATGTGAATATTAATATAAAAATGTATATATGTATGTATGTATGTATACATATTATATATGTATACTTATTATATATATACAGTGTATTTTAAAATGTATGAATATATTCTGAAGATTGTGTATTGTTCTGTGGACATTTTGCATGAACCTGTTTTGAGCACACAAGTAAACAAGTTAGCAATAATTAGTGAATGAGACCCATTGACATTTTGTTGCATTGTAACTTAAAGGCATGTATTACAAGAACTAAAGTGCATATCACTCACAAAATCACTACCATGCTGTGTTTACACATTGACTAGCCCATGAGCCGACTGCTGTACCGTATCCGTCCCTGGCCTGGCTGTTACCCTCACAGAGCAGACCGCTGAAAGTGATTCCCAATTGTTGTGATGTCATGTCTGAGAGCAGGGCAGACTATTGATACTATAAAAAAAACATGTTGCAAGGGCTAGCATGTGGCAGATTGCTTTCTCCGAGCCAGTTTTAGATCAGTATAAGTACAGACAGGGGCCACGGACTTTGCACTGGGGACTGGAATGAGAAATAAGCATTTCCGGCTGTATTCATCTGGCCACAGAAACAATTTGCTGTGGGGAAAATGGGATAAATGGACTTCGCTAGCAGATAGCAGGCTAAAAAAGGACTAATGTTGGAATCTGAAATCTTTTACCGAATTAGGCAAGTTGAACAGCCAAATTATCCCAAAATGGAAAGCTGATTGTGACTCAGGTTTAAAGCCACGAGACAATAACAGATGAAGACATCTAGTCAGGACATCTCGCTGAAATGTACTATTAGCTGCCAGTTAAAAGTATCAAATTGCTCGTCACTATTTTAGACATCTTAACTGCAATGCCTAACTAAGCTACCTGGACAGCAGGATTGTTATCTCAAAATGTCAGGCTTCCAGAGAACTGCGTGGAATGTGTGTTGACATCACATCTAGTGAAGAGGAACTCGACATGGGAGTGCCCCTGTGTTTCAGCCATAAATAACTAGAGGTTGAGATACAGCATCTATATTAGAGCAGTTAAGCTAGGGAGGCGTCACGTGGACATGCTTTGGTGTGCACAGCATGAAGATATTAGAACAGGTGCAATACACCAGCATGTATAAATCTGATGACAATGATCATTGCTAACAGGTCAGTTACTATAAAATCATCCTCTTACGCAGGTAAGAAGCGGTTTAAAGATGTACTCTTTAATTTTTTTTTTTTTTTAAAAAGTTTTACATGAAAATAATAATTTAATAATTTAAAAATGTTTAAAATCATGGACACACAATATATATGTATAAATTTTTATAAATATATAAATAAAGCACACATTGCATTTATCTAAAAACAGTAAAAATAAGGATTCTAAAAAAAAAGAATATTATTTACAATAAATATTATACACACATATACATAAATACATATAATTGCAGAACAGGTTCATGCACAATTTCCACAGTTCAATCCACAATCTCCGAAATATATTCACAATAAAAATAAATACTAATTAAATAAATACAATTTTGTAAATGTTTAAAATCCCGGACACTCACATGAGATGAAGACTGTAATCATATCTGTGGCCTAATAAAAGCTGTTTCATGTAATTCAATTATTATGGTGTAGATAAGATCATATGACTGACCAATATTACATGTATTCATTTTGCAGACGCTTTTATCCAAATTTACAATTGAGGAATACAACAAGTGATTCATCATAAAGAGGCAAATAAACACAGGAAGTGCTTGTAATACAAAGTCTCAGGCATTGTTCAGATTTGTACAAGCTAGACAAGGAGGGATTAAAGAAAATTATTATTTTTTTTTTTCATTATTTTTTTTTTTATTATTATTATTATTTAGGATGAAGACAAATGATGGTGAAAGAGATGAGTTTTCAGGTGTCGCTTGAAATTTGTCATACTATCTGGACTACACAACCAAATACTAGTCATTTCACTTTGTTGTATTTATTTAATCAGTGACGGTTTTCGTTAATTAACGTCAATTCAATGCAAATGTGCCAGATTTAGCCAAAATGGCTAATTATTATTTAATTTAATTTTTATTATAACGTAGGAGAGAAAAAACAACAACAAAAATGATCTATAAAACGTCTAAATAATCTTTTAAAAAAAAGTTAATCACGATTGACTGCAAATAAAGAATTTCTAAAAACACATCGATAACAAAAAACTACTGCTGTTGCATTATGCTGCCACTAGGTGTCAGTCAGCATAAAACGAAGACAACCAGCTCGACATGAAAAAAATTGAGAAAGTCAAGTTATCAATGCAAGCACCTCGACTTAATTATCAAGCATTCTCTGTTGTAAAAGTTTTCGCATCAATGCGTGTAAAGGAATGTGGTCTCTTTGTGAACGTCGCCACTGTAGCCAGTGAACACAAAGCAATAAGAGTCGGGCTTGATCTTGGTACGAGCTATGAGAGGCTGTTTTCTCCACTTGAGCGGAGCTGATTGGAGGTGGAGGATTCACAACGCTGGGGCTGATTTCCATAAGAAGGGGAGGACGGGATTTTAATGGGGGTCAGTGACAGGGCCGGAGTCTGAATTGGCAGGGGTGCATCAATTAGTGCGCGGGCAAAGCTCAGGCTAACGATAAGGTGAGTGGATGGTAGAGAGGGGTAATTTTCATTAGAAGCACATCAAAAATATTACAGGCTCACAAAGAGGAGGCAAATGAGAGTGTGGCAAAGGGCATGATAGAATCATCCTCTCTCCTCACAAGCTCATTCCAGTGTGTTACTAGCATTGTGGTTAAGGGTTTAGCGTCCAAGACTTCGAAGAGACTTTTAAGTAGGTAATACTTTTGTTTTACACAGCCAGGCATGATTTTTTACAAAGAAATTTGGAATCTCTCAAAATGGAAATATGATTCTGTGGAGGCTTTGGTTCAAAATAGTTAAACATTAGCATGACTCACTCAGTGGAAAATCTCAAGCTCGCTACGAGTTATTAATGAACATCCAGAAGAATATTAACACAAGCTTTTACAGAGAAAAACGTGTAACCGATTGTTGTATTTTTGTCTATGAGGCGTTCTGGATGATTTCTCTCCAGAATTCGACACGATTAAGCAATTTCCACTAAACAAGCTGTGTTTTTTTTTGTCGAAGAAACATAATCAAACGAAACCGTCATCAGCTTGTTTTGATAATGCTGATAAAAGAAAAGCACGCTGTTTACCGTGCACACGGCCCTTTGATATTCAGCGGCTCTGACTTAATAAGGCAAGACATTAGTGTACACGTGTAAAGTGCGTTCATAAATGTGTGAGAGGAGAGGCGAGCTCAGAAGCAGAAAGGAATTTGATTACACTGTGTCCACCTATCCAAATGAAGCCCATCATGTGAACATTGTGCAACCAAGCAGACATGCAGCTCCAAAGACCATCCAGGCAGCTGTATAGCATTTAAGTGCATATTGAGAAAAAACAATCTGCCCTATTGAACAGTTTCGTCCCCACAGGGCAAACAAGCATGGCACATTCTCCAGGAATTACAGTTGTCTCCTGTTTAGAGGACTAGGGGGGGGGGACATCACATTTCATGAGCCCCTAAACCTGTAAACAAAATCTTTGGAGCAGATAAATTTGAAACGCCACAATGCAATTAAAGCCCAATTCGATTTGAGCATGCACAGTCCATCTGTCAAAGGGAAACTGAAGCGGAGGAGATCCGTTATTAGTAAATTCCTGCTTGCATTTTCTGAAGCCTGTTCTCACGAATGCAAACTAGCAATCGAATTATCCGCCAAGCTAAGATGCTGTATACTGTGCAAAATGCTAGCTTCGCCAAGTGTGTCATCTTCCCGAAAAAGTTCTTTGTGCAAACTTTTCCCATTAATTATTACATCTTTGGAGATTTGATTCTTCATGCTCTGGGGAATCATTGTGATGTTCTTGGTTTAGCTGAAATATAAATGTCTCCTATAATCCTATTTGTCCACTTTAGAATCGGGAAGATAAAAATCTTTATTATCTAGGGGGAGGGTTCAAGGGACCCCGGCTCAGTGCTTTCAGCTTGAAATGCTATCATCTTCAAAGGTAGAAGAGGATGTCGATTTAAAATCAGAAATGTATCAGGGATCTCTACACTCCTTAAAGTACAATACATCTCCGCTGATTAAAATACATCAAAGCCTCATCATTCGTTCCTCTGAGCAATAAGGGTGGATTTTAATTGCAAAATGTTAAACCTCACAATTAAAGGCTTTGTGCTTCTTAAAGCTAGCCCAAACAGACACCGAGAGAGCAGCATACAAATGAGCCGGTGAGAGGGAGAGAGGAGAATTAAATGATAGCATTAAAAGTGGCCTGTTAAATGATAACGCCGTAGAAGACCAATCATGGTGCGCACTGGTAATGCAACAGTGAAATATGTCAACAGATTGCACTTTCATGAGCTATCATTTTTCTCTTAAATTAAAGCCGTCCTTTTAAAGGAAAATACATGCTCAAGTGGCTAAAACAGGTGCCTGTTTGCGAGAACACTAGCGTGCCTGCCAACGATAAGGAGCTTGACATGACGCGATCCTGCTATAAAACAGGTAACACTCTGCCAATGCAAACAGTTACTCAATTTACAGCCTACAGCCATGAAAAAGTGCTATAAAGTTGTTACCGGATTGCTGCCATCAGATTATAGGCCCACAATGCAAAACCTACCAGCCAAAAATCTTATTTAGGATTTATGACAAAGTAAAACTCGGAACCACAAAGTTATACGCCTGCTAAATTGATGCAACCCAACCATGTGCACAAAGACAAAAAGTAGCTATTTAAGGGAGCATCGTGTAACTTTTTTACACGATGCTCTACTTTCATTTTCAAAAGATACAAATCATTTTTTGAAGTTACATTTAAAATTAAAATCATTCACTCAAAAAGTTGGTTGGTTGGTTTGTTTTAATGAGTATTGAGTAACAAGTTAAAAAAGAAGAGTAATTTTACTTTAAAAAAATAAAAAATAAAAAATAAAAAAAATAGATTCAGGGTTGAAACTGCATGTTTGCTGAGTAATATAATTTCTTAAGAGAACTTAAACCAGCTCATTTTAATAAAATATGCTTACGTGATGCTGGACTCTGGCATGAAAAGCATACTTGGCTGAAAAAAAAAGTAAATGTTTAAATGGCACGATGGGCCTGTGCGACCAAAACTAATGTAAATGTAAACTTTTTGTACAACACATAATTAAGAGGAGGAATTAGCAGGCTCATTAATAAAAAATAAAATAAATTCAAACAATGACAAATGGCTATCTATGAATTCCCTGCAAACACATCATGCAGCATTAAAAGCCCGTGATAGACACGGCATGCTTCTAACAGACCTATCAACAATGAAATTAGGATTTGCTGGCAAAAGAGCATTCCAGGGTCCCTTGGAGGGACTAATGAAAAACACTTTCATGGCTAACCCATCAAAAAAGCCAAGCTGGAGGAGAGCAGAGCAGCGTAGAGCTCCAGCAGCAGGATGTCATGTGAGGGTCTGGAACGTGTGACCTCTCATTTCATCCTTTAATAAAGTCGCACCCAGGTGGCCTCGATGCCTTACAGTTGCCTGGGGCTCCCGAGCACTAAACAGGAGCTTGGCTCAACGTCATTACCCTCCATCGCTCTCTTCCCTGTTTTCCGGCATTCAAAACCCACATGCTTTGTTTTCCATTCCATGTCACAATTTGAAAGTCTGTTATCAAGATCAAAACGCTCCTTAATCTCAGTTGGTGAAACTTGTTCCACTGCCTCACTGATTGACTTGCAGAGCACTCTAACGGCAGTTGTGAAATGATGAGGTGAGGAAATAACTCAACTAAGACCAAGACTGTGGGATCGGTTTGAGGTTAAAGCATTGGGGAAGTCTAGGGTAAGAAGACTTGGTTGGAATGTTGCAATCCTTGCCTGTTTAACATGAACACAAATCCTAAATCAAAATCGACAACAACAACAAAGAATAAGTCCCAAAAAGGGCCTCGGTACTTAAATGCTACACACTTGCAACTGACAGACTGCAGTGAAACTAGCCTAGAGGTGGTCATTTTTCAACTTGCTACGCTAATTCAAACACAAACACTGAGAGAGGCCTGGGATTTCATTGTGCAAATGATCTGCGTGTAATACTTTCATAACTTCCTGTGTGAAAGGAGCCCGTTGGCCAAGAAGCCAGAAAAACATTCAGGTTATCAGAATTTCTGTAGGCCGTTTCTTTAATTAGCGCTCGCAATTTGCATTCAGATAATGTCAGGATTGATGAATTTAGTCTTGGAAGGACGACGGAAAGTTAAATAAAGTTCTCCTCGGGCTCTGCGCCGTTCCAGTAGACAGAATAAATGCTTATATTGACAGATGAAAAGATACCTGTCTGGTTTACTGCTCATTCCGACAGTAACTTAACACCGGCGCACACCCACGCATCTGTCAAATCGAGGCTTTATGCTGTAATTGCAGAAGAAGGGAACTACATTTTTCAAACAGTTCTAACAGACGGCAAATTGCGTTTATTCCGCAACGTGGATGCAGCTTCAACAGTTTCCTGTCTTTGATTTATGCGTCCAGGTCTTTCATAACTTTCGAATTCATCAAGGTGGCTTTCATTCGGAAACCGAGCGAGAACGCTTTCTCAAACACAGCCCTCCTAATTAGAATTATTGTAACTCTGACAAACCCTGGACAGAGACGCCACTTAACCGCCTTGTCAGACCCTGGACTCACAGCCTGAATACAGATTCTCCACCTGTCTGCCTTTCCGTATTGTTCAAACTTTTCCACCATACACCTATTTCCCCAGTGGGAAGCAGGTGGTGTGTGGAGGTGTTTACGGAGAGAGTCTAACTGACAGCTGGCGGGAGGAGACTCAAACAGCTGCAGACGAGTGGGAAAAAAAAGCAGGAGAGAGAGAGAGAGAGAGAAGGCAAACAGCTCTAATACCCTCAGGGTTGTCAACTCCAATCCCCCAACCCACAATGCTTTTAACCAAGCAAACAGAGGAAAAACTGTTGCCGTCTCAAGACATCAGAATCTTCCACCAAACTCCCTGATCTTGGAGCGATTTTGCAGGCTTGAAATGGGCCGATAAGAGGAGCTCCAAAGAGAGAGACTGAAGTTAAAAACATCTGACCAGCTTCATTTAAGCTTCATTTTCAGCTTCATTCATGTCAAAAAAAAAAGAAAGTGTTGCATTTACAGTATAGAGGACGGGAAGTGTGTGTTGATTTCTCATTTCAAGGAGGAGGGCAGTATCAAAACATGCCAGATCAACTTCTATACCACTTTCTTTGGTTCTGCCAAGGTTATTGGAGACCCATTCCAAATTTCCTGGGGCTGAAGAGAAGGGGGTGGTGGTGGGTGGGTGAGTGTTGCGCGAAAACCAATTCCATGCAGATAAATCACTTGCACAGATCAAAAGACAAATCGGCGGAAAAAGACAAAAGATGCTGACGAGCGGAGAACAATAGAAAATGTGAGAAGTGGGGATCACAGCAGACGGCCGTAGGGATCCAGCTGTAAAGGAGACATGCCATTTTTTGAACGGAGTGTGGCTAGGCAGGTGATCCTTGACAAGTTAACCGAGCGCTTCTGATCACGTATGCCCACAATAGTCTTGCAGTTCACACCAGAGTTGGGCAAAATTCTGAACTGAAGAAATGGCTCCCTTTCAATTTATGGGTGTGATTTTGAACTGAACTGGCAACAGAGAAATTTGAATTTTGAATTTGAAGAACTGCAATTCAAAGAAATTCAGGTAATGCATTCTGAGAAATGAAGTGTTTGTGCACTAAAGCTAATTTATTAAATATTGTAAAAAACTATATACAAATTTATATAATTATATACAAATATTATATATAAACTAAATACAAATTTCTGTAAGTGGCATTTAAAAACATGCTGTTAACATTTTTAAAAAAAATACAGTTACAGTATATGAATTTCTTTATACTTCCATTCATTTTAATTCTATTTCATTACTTTCTAACTGAAATTCTTCAATCTGTTTGTATACCTCAATTCAAATTCAAGGAAATGCTTGGGGATTCAACAGCCATTTTCAATTTGATTCAGTTCTGAATTACTCACAGCTCTGGGGATTCATGAAAATCATCTTAATAAAAAAAAAAGTTAAGAAATTTCTTATAACAAATTTGTTCATAAGAATTTTGTAGGAATATTCAATTCTGAAGTGCAATTCCTGAAAAATTATTATGTTTTCAATTTTTTTAAGAACATCTTTTTTTAAAGAAAATGATAAGCTTTGGTCCCTAGTAATAATGATGTGCATTATTTGCAGCTAGTGTTGTTGCAATGTTTAATATTCGAAATAAACTAATTATTTACAATAATTACAAAGAACATTATTTTCAGGAATTCAGATACTTCTTAAGTTTTGTATAAAGAAACATTGTTAAGAAATGATTTTGGGAACACAAAATGCTATGGCCTGTATTCTTAAGTTCAAAAAATAAAAAGAAAACGGTTAAGAAGGATTTTATTCTTAAGAAAGTTTTATGAATGTGAATCGTTGTTCACATATTCTTTTCTCTAAATACGTAGAGAGAACTGGCAAAGGACAGTTTGCACATCATGTAGTAATAAGTGCAGAGCTGCAAAAAATATACATGAAATAGTTTGTTTGGGATGCACGATAGCACAGCTTCTTCAGAAACAAAAGGCTAGCAACCGCTAAGAAGAAAAGTACAACATCAGGCACTAATCACTGCGCTATTCACAGATACCACTAGAATAAGTAACATATCACTTTTATGGGCCATGTTCTCCTGCCATTAACGGCTAGAGAAAAAGACAAGGCCATATGAGCACAACCTTGAAATGAAACGCCTGCCGTGGTTAATCATATTCGGTTGTAAATTAGCTTTAATAATACATCGGCTAGCACATTTTCCACACACACCACTTTAAATAGTTAGCATGATGCACCCATTGCCAAAAAGCGCAGGGCCGAAAAAGAGATGCAAACTAGTTTAATCAAATAGGGCTGAGATTGGGTCAGTACATTTCCCTAATAGATTTGGATAGAGGGTCAGAGACACTTTTAGGTGTCCGCTAGTGGATTTGCATGAATGTAAATTTACTCTTCTGGGTCGCAGGATAGTATAAATAGCCCCGAGTTCCTCAAGACGTCTCTATTCTAAACAGCAGTTATTCAGAACAACTGCTGCAATGGTGAAATTAAAGGGGGACGGCAGGTTCCTCTTGCCACAACAAAGGAAGGAAATCCCACTTAGATTTGTACTTCTCCCTTTCTTCTACCTTTAGCGGCTGTATCAGAGAACAAACAGTGCCTGAAGCTGGTAGCCACCTGCAATGTATTCCCCCACCCCCATTAAAGTCCTTCACAGAAATCAGAATTTAATAAATCACCCCGTAGTCTGACAGAGTTTATCTCAAGGGGTCGCTTTGACTCGGGAGGAGCCACTAGACAGACAAAGCCTAGGCCGATAAGATGTGAAATTAAATACAGTTAGCAGTTGGGAACAAAGGATGGAATGTGTCATGAGCCGCTATGTAACCACCAAAAAGCTTATTGCCGAGACAGGAGGTAATTCATTTCAGTTTGCGCACATTTAACCTCATTTGCATGCTTACTGTCAACATATCTCGATACGTTCAAGAGCTTTCATTAAGGCCTGAAGTTGACATCCTTTTTATTGAGGCATGGCATATAAATCATGGCCGTCGCACACCTGCACATCTCGATCTGAGATCTTGCTCTATCATGTTATGCTTCCTTTTAAACACATGACAGGTACGACATCAGTCATCGCTTAAGGTAAGGAGAGAGTTATGGAAGTGCGGTTTATCCCTGCGTGAACAGATATCCTCACTTAACGTGTTCAAATACAGATTATTTACCACGACAAGTACGCCACTTTAGTAGAGACCCAGTTAAAAGTGAAGGTTGTCGTTTTTGCGCAACTAGCATCACCAAATAGAATTTCAACAAAACCGACTGTTTTCAAACAGGTTTCCTGAACACTGCAATTAGTTGGAAAACTGGTTGTCCCACCCCTAAACTTACTATGTTGGCTGGTCAGGATGTTCAAAACAAACAGAGCAAAGTTTGGAAAGTGCCAGAGCCACAAAGTTTACACTTTTTGGAGAAGTCAACCTATAGATGGTGAACAGAATAGACTCGTATTAAGAAAATGGTGCAGAATTTACACAATCTCATTCGTAAGTCTTCATACGAGGGTTGTGTTTAGAGGTGCTTAAGTTTTACTTAAAATTTTATCGAATGAATCAAACTGTACAAATTCATATGAAGTCACCAACTAATTACGTTGTCATGTGATCGGGTTGGCTTGCTTATAGTTTCCTCTAGTGGTCAACCAATTTATACCATATTAAGACATTTTTTTTTTTTTTATATAACAATTTTTACGAACCTAATATGACAGAGAACATGATTAGGCACAGCACAACAAGATTTGAAATTTGGATTTAAAATTCAATATTGGCCAACCAAGTTGCCTCAGCATCTTACACTAGGATTTTTACATAAAAATGGCATGTTTCACCTTTAAGTTACATAGGTTAAAAATAGGAAAAAGAAACTACCAACAAGACAACTGGAGGGCACATTACATGTCAGCTAGTGTCCACAGCAAGCATACTAATGGTGTGTCGGTGTGCTAGCAACATACGCCTGCTGTAATGAAAGAGGTGAGTTTGAAATTTTCAATGAGCACTTTGGCCCTGTCTTTTATTAATAACACTCCAGGGTCCAGGAGGGCGCGAAGCAAAATGGTGGGAACCGGCTGACCCGCAGGCCATGCCTAATCTGTCCCGATTCGGTCCACGCCACCGACGGCCTCGCTCGCTATCTGTTTCTCAAACTGATGCCTTCCTGCTGGGATGGCGTGGCTGGAGAGCTGTCAGCGTGCTGCCCTTTCTGGGGCGCTGCGCTATCTCTGCCTGCACCAGTCCGCCGTGGCCTGTTGAAAAGAGCTGTCATAGCCTCGCAAGTCTCTGACATTCCTATTGGCTTGACCCTGACCCTTTGAGAAGCGTACCTTTAATTATCCTGTCTCAAATCTCCTTCCATGGCAAAACGAATATACATATCACAGCCGTGAGCATGTGTGCTATTCTTTTAAAGTACGCATTTGAGGGCCCCACTCAAAGCTGTGTGACTCTTGGAATAATATTAGACTATTTGGAATGTGACTGTGAGACTAGCAAGAGACACAGCTGCAGAAGAGCTTCCTTTATCATGGGAAAATTACATAATGCCCCAACAACTACGAGCTGTTTCCAGCACTCCACTACAATACTTAAACTATAAAAACAGCACAGCAGACATAAATATGATATATTGCTTTAGCTGCCTTCCCCAACATCCTCCAATTAAACATCTCTGTCACTGCTAGGAGCGTAAAGACGCTTTTGATCCATCAGATCTGTGGGCTTGCTTTTGTCTCATATTCCTTTTCTGACATTTGAAAGGTCAAGAGTGAGAGGACATTTGATAACTGCAAAATCCTCATACTCCATTTTACAACCCTTAATCTGCCTTCTCGGAATTGGTAACATACCATTTTATCTTTGGGAGGAGGGCTGGAGGGACTAGGAAACTAAGTCTGTTCGCATTTGTTCACCAGAAGGTGACGCTTTAGGAATTCGCTGCAATGAGGACAAAAAGAGGAAAGAATCGGATAACGCTCTGACCACGATAAAAGGTCAAGTCGCTATACAGAAATACATGCTTGCTAAGAGAGCCAAACTACTGTACCATAAATAATGAGTGAGGCAAACTGTGTTTTCCTCTTTTTTTAGGCTTCAGGAAAGCATTGTGCATTGTCGACACTGAACATGTAGCGTGGCTTTGACCCAAATATTTACACAGTATCACACAAATCAAGAGCGCTGTTTGTTCCAAATGCAGATCAAAGTCAAGAGAGCATGTGACATTGTTTTAATGCAACAGTTCAATAAACAAGAAGTAAATACAGAGTAACTTACAGTTTAGAAACAATATTGACAGATGTCAGTCCATTTTCGCTCTGCTAGTGAAAATAATTCCAAACACATATAAATGGCGTTTCATGTCTCCCAGTCATACAATATCGTGGCTTTCTTAAATGAACAATTCAATGACTCATTCATGAACCAATGTGAGTTAAAAAAAAATTGGTCGAGTGAATGATTCAATAACTTGCTATGACACTTGTTTTCTGAATGAATCGGTTGACTTAATGATTCCATGACTCACTCAAAAAACAATAATTTGCCGCCACCTACCGGCGTGACAATGTAATGTGCAAAAAATCATGAAAATCCCTTTCAGTAATACACAGACTGACAGATTGTTCATTCATAAATAAATAAATTAATAAATATGTATGTATGTATGTATATATATATATATATATATATATATATATGAAACAAAAACACTTTTCTTGTGATGATATCACATGAAAAGTGTTTTTGTTTCATTTTATATATATTTTTTTATATTTATTTATTTATGAATGATCAGAGTTATAATAATATGAACTTACAACGAAGGAACTGACAGTCTTTATCTGTTGTTCCTGTTGTTGTTGTTTTGTCAAGGCTTTTCTGTTCTCTGTACAGCACACATGGCCTTCCGCTGTGCTCCCAGCACCGTGTTCCCTTCTCCCTCCTCGGCAGGACAGTCTTTCCCATTAAATAAGTCCTATTCCATTTAATGGCAACCTTGGGAGATCTGTAGCGCTTGAAAGCACCGGCACTTAACACTTTGTAGTCAGAGAAAATGTTTTTTTGATCTGCTCATGTCATTTAATCATCCGTATTCTACCGAGCTACTCAGAAACAATTTTGCAGGATATTAACTTCTGGCTAAACCCTGCTTGTGCCATTTGTGGTTCCACTCAACCAATGGTCCCGTGGGGGCCAGAGCCCTCCTCACAGCTGTAATGAGCTTTACTGAACTGAAAAAAACAGTTAATAGAAAGGTAAGATCAAAAATGTATGAATCATGAAATGTTAGCCAGATCCCAATGAAAACGGCTCTGGTTAAGTAGATGTAGCTGTCCGTAGCGTTGTTGGGCGGGTTCAGTAGTGCAGGAGAGTTTAGTAGCTTACTGGATGGCTATACCATACCTCCTCCATGTATAAAGTTACTTAAGTGCTCGCCTGCAGGGAGAACCATGTCGAATCGCATTGAAAATAACTTTGAGGAGCAAATTGAATGTATTAGCTTAAAGGGAGGTGATGTCTGTGGGGAACGCTGACACTTAATACTGAATTATCCTAGACAAAATACATTGAGAAAAAGTAAAGTGATTCACTGTTCTTTCAAACCCCCCCAAAAAGAGGCAAAAAAAACATTTCTGTTGGTGAGAAAACCTACTTCTCACTTGGTTGGCATCCACAGAATACACAGACAGGCAGTGCCGTCCCATGAAAACCATTTTTGTTCCATTACAAAAAACTAGGTCATCCTCTCATAATTGTCAATCATGCAATAAATCTTTCTGTGCCGCAAATGAATACTGCACTGGGAATGAAACAAAGCTTATTGGCATGCAATGTCAGCTTGACTTAATTCATTCTCCTTTTCAGCTGAGCCTATTCATATGTGAAGTTTACGGATATCACACTGCCTGTTCCAGAGCGGGATAATAGATGTGGACAGACACATTATGCTGGGAATGTTGTATTAGCACAGCGTAAGCTGTCTGAATGGAGACACAGCTCACAACAGAGTTTAAGATGTGAGACCGGATCCACAACTAGAATAAATTATCCTTCTTTAAGGCATTTTGGAAGAATATTCTCTCTCAAGCACATGAATGTAAATATGTAAAAGTATGTACAGCCATGAACATTCTCTTCAACGGCTCTGAAATGAAAACAACAAGCAGAACTTTCAAAATCATTAGTAATGTAATCCTTTCTGGTGCAGTAAGAGCATGGGATGGAAAAGACTTGAACATGTCTTAAAATTAATAGAGGTAATGCAAGAGACAACAAAGGGTATCATGGGAAAGAAAAAACACATAAGAGAGCTCTTAAATGTCTCAATGGTTTCTCATTTTTCTCTTGAGAAAAAGACCCCATTAATCTCAAAAGCATCTCCTCTTGAGTTTTAGAAGAAATGTCAACAATATCTCAAACTGTGCATTAAAAAGTCAAAGATTTCAATATGAGTTATATGAGCTATGCAATTCACATTCATTTCAATGTCTATAATTAATTAAATAAATATATTTTTATAATTAATTTTCAGACAAAAGATCTCATACAAAGTTGAGAGCTATGAAAGAGCCACCTCTGATAAATAATATTTTTCTTTTTAAAATGATCTGTTTCTCCAACCTGGTCTCACTAAACATTCATAATAATAATATTTTTAGTTGGCGAAATTGCAAGAAATTGTTGTACAAAAACATTGTACAAAAACATCCTAAGTAGGATTATAATTTAAAAAAAATAATTAAAAGTACAAAATTTTTGTACAATACAAGTCACACAATGTCATGCGATTTCACCATCTCGTATGAATTATTACAAGTTATCATGAGACTGTGTTTGTGTTTCTGAATATGTAATTGTTCCATCGCACAAAAGCTTGAACACAATATATCTGTGTCTGCTACAGCTCTGGGCTCACCATTTACCTTCTCCTGCCAGGTGTCGTCAGTTTACAAATATCTGATTGGACAGACAGGAAATGCAGTGGTACGCCTCCAGCAGACGAGTTTGGTGTCATGTCTCTCTGGAGCAAACTGTCAGTCTTTAAGAAGAGAGTAATAATAGCTGGGTACCACAGCCACTTGCTATGGAAAAAAAACACTTTCTTTTTTAAAGAAACCTTAGCGAGAAGCTGACATTTGGGTCTGGAAGAGAAACTCAAGTGGAGCATCATAGAAAGAGTTATCAGAATGTCTGTCTCACTGGACTTAGACAACAGCAATGTGAGAAGCTCTGGATTGCTTTCAAAGGAACAACACCTTTGTTTGTTGATAATGAAATACAGTAAAGCCCGTGGAGGTTTCCGAAGGGTTTTGGGAAATGCATACTTTGTACTACAGTTATTAAATAAAGCATTTCCATTTGTTTTAAATGGGCTGTATTGCATGTTGGGATGTTTCCCCTGCATAAAGTTGTGTGCTATGCGACACTCATTCACATTGGTCTTCATTTGGCATTCTCTAATCAAGCTACAAGGTCTCTGTTTGCTTTGCTTTCATAAAAAGGCTACAGCAGCACTTAAAAATATATTCAAATGGGAGAGTAAACTGAACACAGTCATGCACATTTTGAGAAATTAATCAAAACACTTGACACTTACATATTTACATCAATGCAATAAATGAAGTAAAAGAAATAAAAGCTATTGAATAAAAAATAGAAAATCAAAAGGCTGCGAGAATGAGATACAAATGCACAAACAACTGCATTAATAAGGGCAACATATGGGATCCTCAGTGGGAACGAGCAACGAAATTTGGCTTTTCTATTATAATTCAATTGTGTTAAATTGACTTGATAGGCTTCTGTGCAGCCCGTGAGGATTCCAGCTTCATAAGAGAGGCCGGGTGTCTCAGCTTTGTCAAAGGCCCATCATGCTTTGAGCTCTGATAGAGTTCCATTCTATTCTCAAGTGTCATTAGCTGTGGGCCAGGTAAAGATTAGATAACAATCAGAACTTTATGAGATACCTTTAGAGGTGTTAGGAGTCTTTTGTCGCACTGCTAAGAGAGGAATGTGGATCAAAAAAACCCTTATAATTTCCTCTTTTCTTTCATTCCTTTGAATTATCAAGAGTTTCAGAGTTCAGTTGTTTTGGCAGTACTGAAAAATGTAAACGTATTTTCAAGGAGAAAAGAAAAACTCTTAACATGCCTTGTTAAGTATATTTCATGGAGTATTCATAAATGACTAAATATATAATTTATGGCGGAATTCTGAAAGCAGTTTTATCAAAGGTACTTTAATAATATAATTCGTTTTTTCAGGAGAGCTAGAAGTGAACTGAATTGAGAACACTATTTATTTTGTCCAAGGAAAAGAGTCTCCAGCACTCCAGAGCTCTTTGTTTTTCTTTAATGGAGTCATGACGCTCTCATTGCGCTGTAAAGTAGCGCTTGTTCTGACCTAAATGGTAACAGCCTCGAGACCTCAGCGGTCACCTGTCCTTCAATGCAATCCCGCCAAAACCTGCTGACAGCATCTCCGAGCTCCCCGCACCTCATCGACGCTGTTTATGACAGCGGTTCAAACTTAAATATCCAGCTTTTGCGGTCTTCTTTCAAAACCGCAGAGCTCATAAAACATCCATCATGACTTTCCTCCATTTTATAACGGAGTAAATATCACTCTTACAGGGTAGATTTCCCATCATTCTCTTTTATCACAGCAGAGTGGGACAAGTAGAGGCCATTAAGTTCAAACAACGCAGATATTTCCGTGATAACATGAAAAAGTTTATATAGAAGGAGATTCATCATTTGATAGGATCTTGAAGACGGGGGAAAAAAAAACAGAGGAAATTTCTGAAATCCCATTTGAGATTGCTTCCCTGAAGTATTCTTCTTCTTCTTCTTCTTCTTTTTTTTTCTCATGTCAGCTTCAACATGAAAATGAAGCCAGGGAAAATTAACTCCTGATACGGCTACGCTGAATTAGACAGTGAAAAAAAAAAAAAAAAAACACTTTTTAAGGATTCCGGCCTTGTCATTTTCAATTTTCTGCTCTTTGGACATGCTTGTATTCAGATTCCCGAACATCTACTCGGCATATCAATCCTAATTAGACAATCTGGGTCCGCGAAGGATGAGAGCCGAGTTATTTGCATAATTTAATCATAAATACTCAGTGATACATATTTCCGAATGCATTTGTACAATCATCTTTCTATCCTTAGGGCAAAAGTATTAATATGATTAGGCAATAATTCTTTAAAAAAGGAGGAAAATAGGAAACCAGAAAGTTCACTCTCTTTTTAAACTCCAGCTTTGGGCTATATGAAAAATTAATTAATTTCTGGGGAAAATCAATTTCTTTATGTGACCATATTAGACAGAGCCGAGTTAAGGCCCGGAATCGCTCTCCAATCAAGAAATCTCATCTGCTCCCTCTAACTTGTGTCAGTAGTGGTTAGCGTCCCTGCGCGAGCGTCAGCGATCTGCGCACTGCTTCCTAAATATGCTGTAATGTGGAAGGGATGGTGGCTAAAGACATGCCAGGGCTCGGAGTCAGAGAGCTCGTAATGCATTGCTTTTTCCACCGGCAATCTGTCTCAGGTGCGATTACGGAGGCTAGTGTCGCTGTCCTGTCTCATTTCATCCAGCTGGTGGTCAGAAAAAAAGAAACCTGCAGATGATTCGACACACTTACACTTGCTTGTTGGATTTGAGACTGATTGATGACTCACGCCGTCACTCACAGTCACCGCAACCTGTACTAAGAATCATGAACGTTCGCTATTTGCTCAATTAACGTTACGAGTTTGACCAGTCGTATTTTTTATTTAAAAAATGAAAATGCTGTCATCATTTAGTCATTTTGTACAAAACCTGACATTTTCCTTCTGCGGAACACAAAAGAAATTTTTTGGAAAAATGTCTCAGTGTTTTTTTGGCAGTACAGTGAAAGTCAATGTTGTTTTGGAACCTACTGGCTTTCATTGTATTACACAAACGTTCTTCAAAATATCTTCTTTTGTATTCCAAAGGGGAAAAAAAGGTTTGGAATGACATGAAGGTGAGCAAATAATGATAGATTTTCATTTTTCATTTTCAGTTTTGGCTGAACTACCCCTATAATATGCAGGTCAAATGTCAAAAATATGAGTTCTGCATATTGAAACTCAAGAGTGCATCCAAATACAAGTGTTTCAAGAAATGTACATGTTTATTTTTTCCTAGAACTAGTGTTTGAAATTAACCTACAGAGGTATCAAGTTGCTTTTATCAGTGTCACATTCATAACAAACTCCTCTTTTACCATCTCCTCTTGCATTGACAATGGATGCCAAGTGCACAGTTAATTTGAACACACGTGGCTAATCCTATCAAGGAGAGCTCCAGTGACTCACGGTGATGGAAAAAAAAAAACGGACTGTTTATCTGCTTCATTTTCAATCTATCAGTGCCGATCGCGAGTGAGGAATATGGAATCGTATATATGATTTGTATGAAAGTGCTACAATGAATCTGTGATTTTAACAAGCCTTTTAACATGCATCCCCCCGCCCCCCCATACATCCCCCCCTCCAACTCTTTCATCCTAATCAGCATCTGTCTCTCTGTTTTTTGAAGTTATTATCGCCTCAGCTCCCTCTTGGATGTGGTTGCTGGGTGACGGGTATCTTAGCACCCACTCTGACTGGGAATGATTTGAATTCGATCCAAAGATTTCCCATGAGTACCTGTAAACACATCCGTGCCTTGTCGAAAACAAATATATCAGAAGAGCACTGCAAAGAGAGCGAGAGAGGGGGAAAAAAAGAGCGATAAAATCTGCCACTGTGTGTTAAGACGCACCCCTGAGTGCTAAACAAAATAATGACGCTCCTCTGTAAATATGCCAGTCTGTGTTGTACACAAACAAAAATATTTTGTCAAATGTGATGCACTTATGACTGAAGTATAAATCCATAAATATAAATATAAATTTAAAACATAATTAATTCAATAGAAAGAAACACAAGACATCTTCATTAAATGAAATTTAATTATATTTTAAAAAAATTATTTAAAATATGCAAGTGCATTCATATGCATCTATTTAACCTGACAATGACTGTCAATTAAGCGCCTGGTCCTCCGACGTAACAGCTGCCTCAGCACTCACCTCCAGCCCAACCGCCCTGGTGTTTCAATAACCTTTCCTCAGAGTTCAAATGTCACCAGGCGGCAAGAACCGCACCGTCCCACAAGGACAAAATGGAAAAGAAAACAAGTAGCTGAAGTATTGCTTCTCACGGGGCAGACACATAACTCCTATGAAAGCAGAGAGATTACAGCCCCGTATCTGTTCGGCGGCAGAAGGTGCGCATTAATCTGGGCCGAGGGTCCCCGGGAGAACGAGGGGGGGAGCCGGAGGAACACGTCCTCATGTGGAAGGGAGAACGGGGCGAGTCTGACTCTGCTTCACGGGGAATTCTTTTAACGTGAGCAGACAAAGATGTAAGGCCGCTGTTATCCCGTAGCAAAGAGGATTATTAGCAGTTCCTCAGCACTCTGGAAGTCAAGCAGCGTGCTGGAAAAGTGAGACCACTAGTGCTTATGCCATTTTTTTAATTATCTCTAGTTTTTGCGCCTACTGGGAATAGGATTTGAATAAGCCAGACTCAAACCTGACCACTTATGCTTGTTAGCACAACACCATGCGTCACACCTCTGATGTTCTCATGTTACGACAACTTAAACTTCTCCTGTACATATCGCCTCAGAAAAACTAAACTCATAACGTTATACTATAAAAATGTACACTGCTTTAGATAAACTAAATGATCCATCCTTAAAATTCAACATCTGAGCACGTAACGGCATCCCAAGTCACGTCCACGCAAGAGTTATGACTTAGCGTGCTGACCTTCCCCGTACGGAGAACCAAAACAGATGTAGATACATTAAATCCACACTGTAAATAAGAGCCGGTGTGTTTGTGTTCCATCCGAGCAGATACCTTTGTCCATACAAATGATGTAATCCTCCAAATGGGAAGCAGACATGGAGGAGGTGATTGATTTCAGCATAACACCGGCAGTACCAGGTGCTTTCAGAGACAATTACAGGCCTCTCTATGCAGCAGTAATAGGCCAGCACTTTAGCGTCATTAAAGCAATGTGTAGCACTGCATTATCCTTTAACCCCATCACTGACCACTCTCCTTCCCAGCCCCGGAGTTCAAACCACACACTCCATCACCTCAGGACCCTGGGACGGGACGCACGGGGAGGAGGGGATCCAGACTGAATGCAAGCTCAGGCCCAGAAGGAGCTCGGCACAGACAGACAGCATGGGAAAGACTGAGAGCAGACTGCTCCATTAGCACCGCTGCTGGACAAACACACATCGCACTTGTCAGAAAGCTAGAGGGGAATATTTATATTGTGCATTTTCAGACAAAAAAATATATATAATAAATATACTGCTTTAAATCAAGTGTACAATGAACTGCACTGTGAAATGCATTTGGTGTTTTTTTTTTTCTGCAGCTGTAATTATGACTGGCATTATGAAATCCAATACAAAGAGAAATATATATATATATATATATATATATATATATATATATATATATATATATATATATTTAGTCAGTAAAGTATATTATAATTGTATAAATTTTGTAAAAATGTGATGTGTTTTTTTTTTAACAGAAGAGTTTTTATTTTGCACTCACACTGAATAAAAGTGGCACTTGTCCAAATCAGAAAATCATATTACGAGTGTGAGTGTTATTTTGTATGTTATAATTATTTTAATATAATAATAGTGTTAAAAATAACTTTGGAAAAATAGTTCCTGTCAGAATGCACATTAAGATCTAAAAAGATTGACATCAATATTATGAGCAATTTGTCTCAATATTCTCATAACCAACTTGTGATTTAATTTTCAGTATTTATTGCATTGAAATTCCTCATTTAAAAAAAATCTGAAATTGTACAACACTCGGGCTCGAATTGCTGCATGCAAGGTGTTTTATGTTTTCATTTCAGATGAGCTGTCAACACCTTGACATTTTTAAATTAGCTTACTTTTTCTAGTAATTATTGGGCCCATTCACTTGATCACGAAAGGGTGACATTAAAGTTTCAGGGCAAATTATTCACCGATGTTACAAGCAGTAATTGTTTCCTGTGTGATTTTGTACCTTCAAGCACTGTATCACTCCTGCCATTAAGTATACAAGCACTTATTGACTATGATTTGATTTTTCCCCAGAGGAAGAAAAGACCAGAAAGAAATGTCTGCCTATAAATACAACTAATACATAGGAGAGAACATCTATTATAATAATTCTGACAAGCATGCTTATTGTAAATCTACTCAAATAACAGAAAACCATTTCAAATAAAATTTTCCTCAGTATGAGCTCTCTATTGTTTACAGCATGCACAAATGCAGGGTGACTTTAAAACATCAAATTTGTTAGTAGCAAAAATAAATAAGAACAAGAAAAAACAAGAAAAAGCTCTCATGCTCTACACATAAACCTGTGCATGATTTCCACAAAATACATTTAGGGCCAACTGTCATTTATGAATTATTAATTCTGGTAAATATTTGAAAAAAAAGAACACCCTTTATTTTACATGCACTACAGCACTTAAATAAAATGTTTGCATTTATTACTTTCTACCATTGAAAAAGTTGAGTTACTCGCTTTTTTATTTTTCTAGATTTTTATTAGAATTATTTTAAAGATATAAAACCAAGATGTGTTTCTTCAATGGTTCTTTAAAACACTTTAGGTTCAGCAAAGATCCCTCTACTTTTCTCTCTGAATAGAGTTCTTTAGATCAAAGTTATTGACGTCACATTATAAGTAAAGAACATAAAACAGAATAAAAAGTTTTTTGCTGACTTAAAAAGGTTCTTGTGTGACATCACACTGTAAAATCCTTTTGGGCTCTAACTGGAACCTTTATTTTTTGAAGTGCAAATACAAATCTGAAAGTACTTGCAAAATATCCCGTTCATTATTTCCACATATTACTGTAATAATTAGCGTAACGCTTAAAGTAGATACATACTACCCATACTTTCTAATAAATGGTTCATTTCACTTCTCATCTAACTTGACTATTGATTATTTGTTTTGGAGCACTAAAAGAGTGTTCTAACCTGGCATTAGTGCAGTCGTTGTAGAGGGTCTCGAAGTCTTTTCTGGAGATGAGTTTGCAGCGGTTGACCCCGGGCTGGATGGCCCCCAGTCCGCGCAGGATGCGGACCTGCTCCACGTTACACACCACCGGCGTGATCTCCAGCCGCTTGAGTTTGGTGTAGACGGTGTGCAGACCCCCGACCAGGTGTTTGAGAAACAGGTCAAACGCCTGGGGCAGGCAGATGAGCTCCTGTCCTTCCACCGTGAAAGAGGCCACCTTGGCGCCCCTGAGCTCCACCATCCGACACTCATTATTCTGCGGGGTGTTTTCAACAGGGGACGGGGTAGAATACACGGGCTTGCCGGCCAGTGGGATGCTGCTGGTGTTGGTGCTGATCAGATCCGTGCGGAACAGATTCTGAGTCGCTGACTGAGAAGGAGACGCCGAAGTGGCCGAAGGCGAGGATGATGATGCTGCGGTCGCGGAGCATGATGATGATGATGCTGATGATGCTGACGAAGAAGTTGAGATCGGACACGGCTGGACCAGAGACGATGGGGGAATCAGAGCAGCCGGTACGGCCATGGTGTTCTGCACCTATCAAATAAGTTCAGACGGGAAGGGGAGCCAGTATGCAAAAGTAGCGCAAAGAAGAAGAAATCCACCCCGAGTGCGCTCCGCCGACGCGCGAATGGATGTGGAGAGGTGCCGTGCTGAAATTAGGGCTCTGAGAAAGATTGAGAGAGAATGACAGGAAGAAAATGAGCAGAAAAGTGTGCCTCTGCTCTGTGGATGAGTTGTTGTTGTCACAAGGTACAGAGAGGGAGGAGCCACTATCAGCCCTTTGAAACGAAGACATGCACAATCTAATGCGACCTAGTGGAACAGCGTGCTGAACATTTCCAGCGTTCACTTACAACCTTTTCGTGAGCTCGGATGAAACCTGTGCTTCTTCTAGGAATGTTCTCTGAAACTCAACTTAATACGACGAGCTCCTCCGCTACTTGTCAGGACGCCTCTCACCTATTATTGTTCATTGTCTGAAAGTACACTTTAAAGTTCACACTTTTTGAGACAATAAGCAAATAAAAAGGTTTTTTTTATATATAATTTCATTAATATAAAGAACATTTTAGCTATGTATATAATGATATATTATAAATGTTTGTTATTGATATTAATAAAAGTTATTTTCACTTATACAATTAACAAAAGTATAGATGCAAAAAGTACTGTAAATTGAACCAACACCATATTCAGTACTTCAGGTGTGAGTTGTAACACCATCAGTTTAACCCATTAGAAATGAGCTACAGGGGTGAAATTACTTCAAACATGAGCACCATCCTCCTGAGGTGAAGGTAAAAGTTAAAAGAGGATTTACAGGACAAAAAAGTAAAGTAATATTTAAGGTCTGTCTAAAATAAAAATACTTTCCAGGTACTTTTACTGAACCTACAAAATGCATAAAATTGGCCAGTGTAGGCCACATTACACACAACTATGTAAAACCGACTAATACACACATTATAGCCTATGCATTTTATATTTCTTTACCATTTTAATTTATATTTTTAAAATTTTAAATACATTTCTAAAAACTTTAGAATTATGATTATTTTGATTTAAAACTATAAGCATGTAAGGAAACAAAAATTCAAACGTATGTTGTCTATCAGAGCTATTGTGCAACCCATCACAGTTCATTTGTAACAGACAATTATAGAAACATTGTGTTTCAAAGTTTGATACAGAGCAAAAACAACAAAGTACAGATATTGAAACAAAAAGTTACAACACATCCCTTTTTGATATATGAATAAAAGACCCCCAAAGTATATAATACTGTTATTTCTCGTGTCTTATTTTGCACATATGTCAGAACACTGTGAGAATCAATCCAAGTAAACTCATAAGTTCAAGTTAATTTGATCTGATCTGCTTTAAGATAAGCAGAATGCCATTTCCGAATTGTCATTCGAGCACAGAGGTAGCATGTAGTGTAAAAATCAATATCAACTTAAAATTCATAGCCAGACAAAGTTGCCCTTTATGTTGCTAACCTTTGCTTAAATATGCATCATATTAAGATTTCATTAAAAACAATGAATGTCATGATAGTTTGCCAACAATTTTTCATGTTAGCATGGGGTTAACTGCAAATGATGGCCATAAAATTCCACACAAAGGACTGCTAGCAGACATTAGTTTAGAGAAGAATGATGATAAGACAAAAAGGCATCCACAAACGCCACAGGACCTCTATGATGTCTCCGATTCAGAGTCTCTTAACAAGCTGGGTGGGCCTGATGAATCAAACTCCCATTAGAACAACAGTCTTTCAATAGACAAACAGCAGGAAGCACAATGCAGAGAAACTCTCAGTTGTTCACTGCATTCTAACTTTGAATGTTCAATTAGTTTTATTAGTTAAATTAACAATGTCTGCGATCTTTATGTACTGGGTAAATGCAAGCATCACGGCAAGAAAAGAACTCCTCGATCTCGCTCATTAGAAGAAGCAATTCTACACTGCATCATTATTCAGTGAGCCAGGATGAGAGGAATGCTACACGATAACATAGTTCACCTAAGAGAAGTTCAAACCAACAGTAATCAAGAGGTTACGCACAACAAAGAACAGCTTGAAACAGCTGAGAACAAATGTTAAACTGTTTTAATTAAGTCCACTTCAAGGTCAACAGCATAGAAATGACATGTCCACCTCAATTAGACAGTTATACTTAATCTTAATGTTCCTTCCTTAAAGAAAAAAAGTCTAATTATGGAATACCAATGTGTTCACAACATTGGCATTTACACTATTAGAGCTTGAAAATGATCCGATCCATCAGGAAGGCAAACAGATGACATAAATGCTACCATAAATGCTACCACAAATTAAAACAATCTGACTGTTTGATCGCAATGGATAAAATGCTCAATTATCTTCTGAAGGAGCATAAAGGGTGTTCTTTGTTTCTATTTTCTCTTTTTTTTTTTTTTTCTTTTTTTTTTTTTGGAAATGACATTTAAATTGTTTCTAAATAGTGCTTGAAGTTAGTCAATGAGATTTATGTGTTTATATGATATCAGAGGCCCATGATGACTGCTAAGGGGATGACATGGCATCGCTAATGAGGAAAGGCCCATCACAAGACCACACGCACAAAGGTCTGATGGCGTCGCAGTGCTGATGACTAACTCGCTCCGTTTTGTTTATGGTATTTGTTACAGGGAGAACACACAGCAAACATCAGAAATACATGAACCATCAAACAAGCTGAGAACAATGTGGCTACTTTCTTTCCTCATCCTGAACGCACCAGTTAGAAGACTAACGAATGGAAAGGCAGTGGGTGCATAGAGTTTCACCATAAAGCTAATTGATCAGTGTTTAAAAGTAGAACTATGATACAACTCGCGTATGATCAATGGCACTGTATGTTGTTTGATATAATAATTTATTCAGCCTATAAGGCTTTGATAAAACAAGGTTGAAAAGCAATTTAAATGAAATTCATTTAAATGTCAATTCTCATGGTTAGGATTTTTCTATAATTGGCTATTTAATTAAAATAATTTTCACAGTCATTAATACAGCTCACAACTTGTAGTGCACTGACATGTTTTAATTACATGGTATTAACAAAATTGATATGCTTTAGAAAGCATGGTGAATAAGAAATAATTACACCAATCATACATCATACCCCTTATGGACATTAAGAGTATTTCAACATAATTGATGAACTTTGAAAAGGGAGATAAATAACTTTAATTGCATAAAATGGGCGTACCTGGTTCAAATAGAACTATAGCCATCACTGCATTGCAACATATTGGCAAATTCCATTAAATGCAAACCTGCTTACCGTCTCATTTGATGAATAAACATGACTTCCATGCAGTAAATATTTGGGTACATCTGCAAGTGTTGTATGTCTGTCTTCTGACTCACGTTCATGACTCACATTGTTCCTTTTTGGGGGAGGATGCAGCTTAAAATGCTGCTCAGACAAACAGAGTGCAGAGTGAGACAAATACTTATTGATTTTGAATATTTGTCTCCTCAAGGTCGCACGCCATTGACCCCATCCATCCGGAGACACCCCATGCCACACACACACACACATGCACACACCATGGCAGAGGGCAGATGACACAGTAGCCACAGACAGTTTTACCCTCAGCTCAACGAAACGTCGCCCACCCTGTAGGTCAGTGAGAGAGATGAACTGCAAACCTGTAAAACAGAAATAAAATAGTATAATAAATAAAACCTATTGCATTCAAAATATTAAAACAATTACAAACAATGCCTCACACGATTACTCACATCCAGTTCATAACTACAATAAGGTCCCATTAGTTAATGTTAGTTAATGTGTTAACTAAAAATTTGCAATATATTTTTTATTGTATTTATTATCCTTTATTATTGTTAGTTTATAAAAAATACAACTGTTGATTGTTAGGACCAGTAAATAATATTAACAGATACAACTTTTGATTTTATTAATGCATGAGTAAATGTTGAAATTAACATTCACAAAGACTAGTAAATGCTCTAGAAGTATTTTTATTGTTAGTTCATGTAAACTAATGTAGTTTAACCTTATTGTAAAGTGTTACAGGAAAATTAAAACATGCAATAATATTTTTTTAATTTATTGGATAAAACGTAAAGCAAGAAAAAACAAATATATTTTTATAAAATGCAATATATATTTTTTTAAATGCAATTTGTAATATCATTCAGCAAGGATTTATTTTTTCAATTGATCAAAAGTGACAGTAAAGACATTAATATTGTTACAAAAAAAAAAAAATCAGTTTCAAATAAAGTTTGTTCTTTTTAGCTTTCTATTCTTCAAAGAATCCTGACAAAAAAATGTATTATGGTTTCCACAAAAATATTACGCAGCATGACTGTTTTCAACATTCATAATAATTCATAATAAGTACAATGTACTTTCTATTTTTACTGTATTTTTGCTGTACTGTATATCACACACACACACACACACACACACACACATATATATATATATATATATATATATATAGTGCATATAGTATATATATTTAAATCATTAATTGCTGTTGATGAAGGGGTGCTTGACCTTTACAGATGGGGACCTATCAAAAAAGAAGAAAAAAAAAACCTGCCCTAGGGAAAGATGCTAGCTTTCCTTTTCATTTGTTCCTTTGAAGAAAAGCATATTTTGTTTTTTCTCATACAGGTACACAAAGGACAGGGTTAACACACAGAGACTCCCAATTAGAGCCCCCTCATTTAGTAGACGTCTGAACGAAAACTTTATGACAGGCAGTTGGGGACTGTCATTAAATTAGATGTTGAGAGAATGATAGCACACTTTCTTTGCTTAATGAGAATGGAGTTTCTCCCCAGACTGGAATTTTCTGAGTTCACTGCCGTCGGAATTTTCACAAAGTGAAACTACGGCTCTCTTTGTTGTGTTCACATTACAGATGAGATCAGAGAGTAAACAGAGACCAAATGTGCTCTAATAAAACTACAGATCTTCTAGCCGGCTCATTTCCATAAAGCAGTTCCTGCACAAATCAGGTATGACCTTCAGAGACATAATTAAAGCAAATATTTTTAGTCCCTGATTGGAATGTTGCATGTCAATACAAATTGTGAAGGAACCTCATAACGGAAAGCAGATTTTATTGTTTACACTACGTATGGAATCTGAAATGACAGAAGTCTGTATAACTGCATCTGAATTAAGTTCCTATAAGGAGTATATATGAATACTGGCATAAAATAAAACTGTCAAAATTAATGGGTAACACGTGGTTAATTAAATTTGTTTAAAGTCGTAAATTTCTTTAACACAGTTAATGCATTTCATTATAAATAACTCCAATTTATCAGTAAAAGATGGATAAACCCCCTCTTAACAGAAATGTTCTTTATAAATCAAACCCAGATGACATTTAACAAAAGTCAGCTGCATTCTTTGCATGGAGGAATGTAACTATTATCAAAGCTCAAAAAGTAAGAAATATCATCTGAAACAAGTGAAACAAACTTCACTGGTTGGCAAATTTTTTTTATACATATATAACATGCAATACTTTGCATATAGAAAGAGAGAGAGAGAGAGAGAGAGAGAGAGATGCATTAAATTGGTCAAAAGTGATAATAAAGACATTTATAATCTTTTCTTACAAAAGATTTCAAATAAATGCTGTTCTTTTAAGCTTTCTATTAATTTAATAAAAAGTAAAATCCAACTATCAGCCCATGCTAAATATAGAAATTTATTACAGGAAACAGCAACGTTTCGGTCAACGTTTGTTTATTTCTCCTACGCACCTATCAATTTCTCAGGTGTGCTGAGTTCGTGTTGATTGAGCTTTCTATTCATTAAAATATCCTGAAATACATTTGCAAAAAAAAAAAAAAAAAAAAAAAAAAAAAACAACAACAACAACAACAACAACAACACTATAAACAATATATATATATATATATATATATATATATATATATTTTTTTTTGAATATCACCAAAGCTCAGTATATAAAATGTGTGTGTGTTTAGGCCTATATGTGTATGTATAGCAAAAGTACATTACTAACATAAATTCTCATTAATGTTTAGCTTCCTAGCATAAACTTGGAACGCCATGGTTCATTATGTGCATTACAGAGATACGCTGCCATGAAATAATGATCAAATGTCAAGCTGTTCTGATGCTCAGATCCATTTGTGCGGTTGTTATGATGATGCCATCCTGCCTTACAACTCTCTCTCTCTCTGTGTGCATCCTGTCTGCAAATATATCTGCAAATCTCAGGATTCACTTGGAAAGATGCCAGCCGAGTGTCTTGTGAGCTGAGCTGGCAAAACGTCCAACCGTATGTAAAATACTGCCCCTCTGGTGATATCAGTCTTTAAAAGAGAGCTAATTTCATTTTTTTCAAAAGCAGCCGCTTGATAGCTGCACAATTACTCTGCGGTGCCCCGTCCCCAGTTTAAAGCCGCACAGACTTTTATATCAGGCGAGAGATTTGTGGATATCTAAATTGGAAGGTAAACCTGTATAAACAGTAGTAATTACCGTGCCATTCACAGGGCCTGTTGTGCTCGTTCGGCAACAGCCACAGTGATTAAAATGAATCTCCATCGACTTCTCCATTAAATTGCTGGCAGTGGCGATCCTTTGACCTTTCCCATTGATTGAACATAACAATCACAATTCAATTGTAATGCAAAGAGAACATTTGTTATAATGTACATGAGATGCATGAGCCATTTCCTAGAGGGCTGAGGTAATCAATGAAGTGACTTCAAAAGGAACCTGCACAAAGACTCATTCTAGTCAGAATCTGCGCTACATATCGAACCCAAAGATCAGCCGTCTGTTGCATCACTCAATACATTTGCATCCTATAAAAGAAACATATTGTTCATCCAAAACCCTCGGTGTCATTTCATGCTAGCTACAATAACCCAAACACTGACGAGTATGGTCCGGTGTTCATTTGTTTAGATTTTTAGAACGCTAAGCCTTTCCAGAATTCACTGCATGTGGCACAGAGGTCTAAGAAAATGATTACGACTGACATTTCCCTGAATTATTTTCCCCTCTTTTTTGCATTGTTCTCTGCACATCCACTGATTAGTAACATCTGTATGTGACACTGGTGTGGTTCCAGCAACACGTCTGGTTGTAAAACGCCATTAAACTCACGGCGAAACCAGTCTGCGGCTGATTACTTGCATGTAACTCGGCTCCCTCCCTCTGACCAGGAAGGAAAAACTCTGTGAAATACCCGACTTCTAATCAGCATTTAATTCTGATTTTAAGAGATGGTGCTAGATCATGCATTTCAAAAACGAAGAGTATGTGAATAATGTCCTTAAGGGAATCTGCAGAATTGAGAGATTATAGTTTACACGCACATTAAACAGATTAAACCAGTCAGATCTCAAAAGGCAGTTTATCTAATGGAGAAAATGTAGTATGCTAATTGGGTAAAGTCTGGTGCTGAAATTGCGCACGAGTTGTAGATTTAAGGGTAAAGTTTGATTAAAATCTCAAGGCTAATCAGGGATATAAGCCGTAAAACAGTCCCTGAACGAAAGTGTGTTCGCCACACAAAAAAGTAATTGTCTCCAAAAACTTCTGCGATGACAGATTCAATTCCATTTAGTAAATGTTTAATAAATGTTATACAAACACGGCCGTCTATCTCACTGTATTCAGAAAACAAAGGGAAACTTTAATTGCTTTAATCATCCCGAGCTTTGACGTTGTTATTGGCTTTAAAAATAGCAGTTAACAGTAACTGTCTTGTAAAGGAAATTGAACCACATTTGTGAAATGATCCCCAATTAAGATATGGCCATCCAGACCAGCAAAGTTGAACTAGGGTGTTGTGTCTAAGAAAAGCAGTCGATGCCATACAAAGCTATTTAATTAGCTGAAAGGCCCAAAGAAAACAGGCAGCCTAATATGTATCACTTTAATCAAATTTAAAGTGATTGCATCCCTTTTGAAGATTCCAGAGCACGGATATGTTCATTAACAGATATGCGGACGGAATGAGGTAGTTGTTTCTCACAGAAACGACTCTTTAACGTCAGGAAGCTCACCGTGCTGCTGAGCAAGACAGAAGTGTGCATTTCTGTTCGCTGTCTTTAGTGTTCACAAATGTGTTTCAACATAACGCAGTGCTACCTTTAATCTGCACTAAAGGGAAATAATGCGTTTCCTGCCTTATTTACCATGCTTACTTAACAAGTGCTGTACAATTCGAATTGTTAATAGATTGAGAAAAACAAAAGGACTTTGAAGGTGGGAAAGTGCTGACATTATTTCACAGGGGAAAAGCACCCCTGAGGGAAAAAAAAAAAAGGTCTGCAATAAACGTAGTTTCCTGCACCGTTCTTCAATGAAACGCCGCTCCCTCTCATTAGAAATGCCATAGAAGACATAAATCAAGGACAGTAAAAATTTCATCGCCTCTGTGTTAAATCACGCACTTTGCGCATCGGACAGCAACTGTGTAAACATTGTAATTTCGCTTGATTCTTGTTAAATGTATGCACACTTTTTACAATCCATAAACAGATCTGGAATAAAAGTTAATAAATGTCAAAATTTGCATTCAGGGAAAAAAAAGCATCTTGCTGCATTTTTGCAAATATCAATCTATGAACCTTTCAACATTTTGTCAGACAAAATGCTAATTGTACCTTTAGGAATTTGGAACACAGTGACAAGAAATGAGATGCCCTGTCCTTTTAGATGTGGAAATCAACTGGGGTAGCATACAGAAACCCTCGCAAAGGCAAAGCAAACACAGCCAGCCACGTTTTCTAGGAGGAATTATCAGTGCATAATGATACATCTCTCTTAGATAAAAAAACACTTCTCCCTGTTGGAGAACCCAATAAATTCTTGCACTGGTAACCATGAATTTACAATGACCTATTATCTGACATACATTATCATGATAGGTGAACTTTAACACTCATGATTACAAAGTTCTGTAAATAAATCTGTCTGTATGTATGTATGTATGTGTGTGTGTGTATATATATATATATATATATATATATATATATATATATATAAAATAGATTTGGTTTATTCATTATAGAAATTGTTAATTTATATTTCATATATTTTTTAAAGAGACTAAATTTTCAACTACCTAAGTTGCAAACCTTTAGACGCTTCCGTATCAGCATGCTTAGGTTTCTTCTTCATCTGCTGTCCCATCATTCCAACACAGAGGCTAATTTAACAAGGGAGAATTAGGAGTGTAAAAAGTGCTTACACAAAGGTTTCCACGTTATTTGCTTGGAATTGATTTTAACACTTAAACAGAATCCTAACTAAGGGCTTATGTGTGCCAGGCCATCTGCATTTCACCGTAGACGCACACACATACATATTAGTCTATGGATATCTATCAGAAATGCCAGCTGAAGCTGGCAATGTGTTTCCAAACAAAGCATAATTTGTTTATTTTTACCCAACAAACATGTTCTACAGCGTCCTTATGAGCGATTAGCAATGTTGTTCTTCAAAGGTCCTTAAGAGGAGTTTGATGCAGTTCTTGCCCGTCCTCCCATTAATCCAAGCTCAGTTAAGAGTCTGCCATCTGGACGTCTGTTCCTAGCGATAAATATGATTTAGAGTTGATTCAGACATGTTTTCCGCACTGAGTGTGTGTGGATTTCAGAATTAAATGGCACAAACAAATGTGGAGTAGAGAGCAAATTAATATCTCTCGTTTTAGAGCTCCATAACAAAGCCGCACCCTTAATTACAGCCTGTAATCATTTCCTGAAACACAAATATCAAGGAATTAAATTACCATCATAGAGCTCCTGCACAAATAAACTGATCTTATAAATACAAAATTTCTCCTGACGCATGTTCAGATGATTCAGATTGTCCTGCAGGTAATTCTGAAGCAACACTAGATACTTAGTTGTCTCTTGACTGATGCTGGGATGAAGTTATTTGAGCAATCAACATAATTTTGTGAAATATTAAGTGTATGTGTGAATATCAGATAATGTTAGATCTAATTACCTTCCTTTTGAGCTTCAGTTGTTTTTCCAGCTGTGCCAAGCAACAGTGACCTCTACAGGGATTGAAGATGGAAAACCCAGATACACTCTTGACTTCCTGCAGTAACCTCCTCTAAGGGGGGGGGGAAACAGAGAATAGTGTCATTTAAAAAAGTATATGAGTTGTAGTAAATTAAATTTAAAAAAAAAAAGTAAAACAAATATGCAGTAAAAAATACAGAGTGAATGATAATCCAAACATTAGTTTACACAGACACCATACTGAAAAAATGGAAACAGTAAGCAACACACTTAATTAACCATGAATTTTTAATTAGAAAGACTACTCTGTATTTTCTTGTAAAACATACTTTAGTAATCTTTATTAAACTCAAAAAAAATACTGTAATAGTGTAAAAACCAATAAAAAATACAAATAAGAAGCCTCCTTTGCACATTTATGTGGCATATTTCCAGTGTCTTAATATTTAAATATATTTTAATAATTAAATAAAATACTAATCATTTATTCTGTAATATGTTAAGATACTTTTCAAAATATTCCTTCAAAATTAATTTATAAATAAATAAATATGTTTTGCAATATTTGAACAAAATAATAATGAAAACGTTTATTCTGTCATGTATCATGATACTATGCATCTAGTAAGCAATTCAACATTATAAATAAACAATATTTAGAAATACAGTCAATAGTAAGACCGTTTTCACAATGTTTTAATCAAAATGATATTGAAAACTGCCATTGTCAATTCTTCTGTTCTTTGGTGCAAAATATACAAAGACGACTTCATTTGTCCAGCACTGCAGGAGAAGATCTCCCTGAAGACGGAGTCTTGGCCACATCCAGGTGTAATGGCAGCAAACCCAGAAAGTGTTGCCAAGACGTTTCTCCCTCGCTTCTAAACTTTAGCACAGGAGGACAAAGTGTCTTTCACAGAGAGGGGGTAGAAAAGAAAGGGTGCCAAACACCACAAGGCAGAGCCAAGCACTGTATCAAGCAGGAGGAATGACTGATGGAAAGATAAGGGACAAACCAAAGAGAGCAGACCAAACAGGAAAAGCAAGCAAGCAGCAAATGGAGGGGTGTAGCCTGGGACGACAAAGAGCGCATGGTGGATGCTCACGTTGCATGTATCTGCTTTTGTTTAGATCAGACAAGAAAGCAAATCTCATAAAAAAAAAACATTCTGGAAACTTTTGTCTTTCCTGTGCAACCTGAATACCTAGTACGCAAATCACCCAAAGCATAACAAGTAACCTATTTAAGATTAAACTGAGAATGCGGACATATTCTGTGCTGATTTTTTACAAAAGACACACAAGCCATGTTGTGCCCTATCCCCCACTGTTGCTGAGGTTTCTTTTATGCATTCACGTTCAGTTCGGCAGCATCAAATCCTCCAGAGAGCCAGCATTGTCCTCCTGCGTGTCCCCTGGGTTTCCCATCACATAGCTGCATCTCTCATGCACACAATATAACACCCAGAAGATCCAGCGGCGAACGGGCTCCTTTTAAACGCTTGCACGCAATTTGAGGAAGATTAATTAAAATGCTATTACAGCCACTGCTGATTGTGTTGATTCTCAAAGACTTTGCAAATTATTCCACTTTTACTGCGGCCTTAAACAAACGGATTCAATAGCCTTCCACTGATTTCACCCTCTGAATAATAAACATCTGTTATGTCATTATGCGCAGAAATAAAAGGGACACATACTTTCCCCGGTGATGTGGAAAGAACGTTTTGCACCAACAGAAGATCTGCGACTGTAGTGTTACAAATATATGAGCAGTGTGGTTTCATATCGACGTGGTTCAAGCGCTTTCAAAAGGCCGGGGTCTGCTCTAGTGGACTTGAATGTGTAGTCTGTGGTGCATAAAGTGAAACATAAGGCCTAGCAATGACGCTTTGTCTAATAGGATACCAAGCCCGGAGCATTAAGGAAAAAGTGTGCACCATGGCTATGAAAAAAAAAGTACATAAATGAGTGATTTAAAGTGATTGAATTAGTTTCCGTTTTAGTGCGTCTGCTATATTTGTCTCTAACAGTGTTGGGGAAGCTGCAGTACTTTGAAACTGAAACTACAGTCAAGTGACACTTTTTCTTATAAATACTAATAAACTGTTCAAAAAAGGGGCACTACATATTTTCATTTTAAGCCAGAAATACTAAGAAAAGTTAATTACTTGAAACTACATTTAAAACAAAACATGTTAGACCAACAGAATTCCCTCAAATGTTGTCCCAGCTAGTCAAACACAGTTGTCTGAACATAGAATTGCAAATTGACAAATACTGCTGAAATTTGAGTTCCCGGCATTAATTGCAGAATCATGTGGTTACCGTTATAGGTTTAATGTTTCACTGTTTGCAAACTGTTGTTGTTTCGCCAATTTTGTTTGTTATTTGTTGTGTTTAGAGCTCATTTTGCAGTTGTTGACTGCAAACATTAATGTGTTAAGGTCTATGTCACAATTTAAACCTATATCCCAGATATCCTTGCTTTCTATTGTAACTGTGCATTCTGAAACAAAGATAGCATTGTTCACTTCACATATTAAGTGCATATTGCTACCAAAATGATCATTTTACTGTTTTACTAATTGAAAATGTGTTGAACAAAAAATCTGTAGTTGCCGAATAAAGTATTTCACATTTAATGAACAATTTCACATTTAATTCAAGTTGCCAAAAAGTAGTGACCATTTTTAAGACAATAATTGAGAGAACCCAAAAATCTTAATGCATAAATTCCTTTTTTTTCTTATATTCCTTTTCCTCTTTTATATTAATAATATACAACAGTATCAAACTTGAACATGTAAATTTGTACTAAATAATAACCCTAATAATCCCTAATAAAAACACCCTAATTTCCATTAAACAATAAAAAAAAATAATACTCTCAAATCAATTGATTTTTTTAATCTATTAATTTTTAATCAGTTACATGAACTTAGAATAAACCAGACTTTCCAATAATACATGAGAGAGAACAATCTCAGAAGAACTGATTCACTGGAATGAATGAATGAAAACTTTTTCACAATTTTTTGAGAGAGAATCATTTAGGATAAATTGATTCACCAGAATCAATCTGACTTTCAATGCTTTATATGAAAATTGGAGAGGACTAAGACCCGTTTAGGTGAGCATGTTTGATTATTCAGTTCAGACATACATATTAGACAAATTATTTGCTTGCACTACATCTACTAATTGAAAAAATAGCTTGCTACTGGAAAACGTATGAGACATTGAAAACGGCTAAACTAGCTACCCTATTAAAATGAGCTTATGTCAGTAGCATCACTAATTTCATTCAGTTACTTCCCAACACTTCTACAATCCCTTCATAAGACTTTTTAAGTGTATTTTGTGTGATTAGCACACATAAAACTCTATTAATCTTTAATATCTTTAAAATTCCTTTGTTTTTGGTAATTCAACAAAGACTAGTCTAAAACATGTACCAGTGGATGAAACCAGCTGCGTTGTTTCATTATCTGCTGTATTCATACTCGCATATCACTTTGCAGTATATTAAACCAGTTGTGTAATGCAAATACGCTCACAAGTCTGGTTACCCCTACAAAACTCTCCCCAAGGACTGGAAACTCTAAGTTCAGTCTCATTTCCCACTCGGCGCTCAGCAGCAGCAAGTCCTCGGCTCTCTGATCTTCTCTAGACAAAATGAGACACAGCAGCTCGAACAGAGGGAGCCTGGCGTACGCTATTCCCTGCGCTACTTGAATAGATAATGCTTCTCTTTACTTTCTTTATTCCTTCAAAAAAAAACGCATCAGAGGCCAAATATTAATTCTCCCTGTCTCCCAGCAAAAGCAAGGGGAGCGCGACGCACTCGGCATACCAGCCTGTGTTTTAGCATGATTAAGGCACACATAAAGGCCTTTCGCGGGCTGCTTTGAACCTTGCCATTCAATTCTGTTTTTTGTGCATATTCAAACTTATTCCCCTGCACTGCTGGAAGCTGATCCTGAAAGACAACGTTAATGAAACATATAACAGGTAAACACAATAGGATTAGCGGCGTCCGAGCACGGAGCACCTCCATCCGGGCTGGCAGGTTCGACGGACTGTCCGCTCTTCCCCCTTCCCCACGCCCATGAATCTCCTTTTAAAAAATGCCAGTAGTTGTGATTGCTTAAAGCTCGATACTTCGGCTCCATAAAGATGTGCGTGGAAAGAATCACATCAAGGAATGACATTGACAGAGGAACTCCTGACTCGCATCAGTGTTTGTCTTTTGATGTGAGAGATCAAATCGATGTACACACTCTCGTCGAACGGCATGCTGGGAGGGGGGAAGATGGGGATTAGCATTTCGCATCCCCGAGAGTCGAAGGTGCCTGCTTGCCTTAAATCATTAGTGTTTATGTCCTCCTGCACCAAATAATCAGGAGTTTTCTTGTGGGGAGCTGGAAGGAGCGTTCTCCTGAGCTGAGTGAAAGATCCCCTTCGCTTCCTCAATTATTAAGTGGCTACATGGGAAATAGGGAAACATTAGCAGGTGTGTAAAAATTTTTAAAGATTAAGTGCTTCAAAAGAGTCACCCAGGGGAGAAAACAGGAATGTGAAACTGTTTTGGCAGTAACCAGGCAGTGAAACAAACGTTTGAGCAGAAAATGGTTATAGGAGATACACTGCCAAGAGTTAAGTGCATGAAGTTAAAGCAGTATAAACAGAGAGATATGAGAAGGGTCCAAATGAAGAGTGGTTAGAAGGAGAAAACAAAATTCAAAACCTACAATACACTTCAAATACACATTGTCCTCAAAGGATGGCCAATATCACCCACTTATTCCCACAACAGTGGGTCTCAGTTATGCATTGTTCGTAGATTATGCAAGTTAGTTCTGTTTGAAAAAAAAATAAGCAACAAACATTGGACCTTATTCTTGAAACACAGAACACATTTCGAACCATTTCTGCTTAACAAAATTAAAGTAACACATACTTAAATTTGACAATTTACTCACAAGATGTTTTTATGTATGATTTGCACAGACATTTGTTCTCCTTGCATTTCACTTTATTAAACTGGTTTCTGCAATATTTTATTCTGACTGTTCAATCTGCCAAATCAGGATTATTATAGCTCACTAAAACCATAAAAAATATTTTTGACTAGAAATAAAATGAACGTTAGTTCGAATAAAATATTAAATATTTATTTCAGCTAGATGCCAACATTTTTATTTTAAATTAATTTAACTTGCTACAACCTAAAACTGAAATAAAAAAATAATGAAAAGCAAATTAAATCATTAAAATTTTAACTAAAATTAAAAAGAAAATGGAAAATATAAAAAATAAAAACTAATTCAAAATATTAACTGTAATAATGTCTAAATGATAATAAAATAACACTGCATCAAATTATGTATTTATTACATATGTGTGTTTGCTGTATAAATATTTTTCAAATATATGAATTTATGCATATACACACACCTATATATATATATATATATATATATATATATATATATATATATATATATATATATATATGTACATATACACATGCAATTTTAAATTCATATTAATTAACTTAATATTACTGCTTCAATACTAATTCAATTAATACAATGACTGTATAACTCTGTGGTTGTTTATCTCACATGATAAAATAATATTCTCAATAATATATAAAAGTCTAGCAATTTATTTGGCACATAGTTGTGTATAAAAATGTAATAATGTACAGTTATTCTGCAAAATAAACCTCAGCAGTGATCTTGTATCCTGGGTGGCTTTATTTTGCAATAATGATCATTTGACTGTATATTATTCCTTTACTTTTCATGACCTTGAATTCCTTCATTGTGTACTCATCTCTCAAGCAAAGTACTTATCCTTGGCTACTGCAATCCTACAGGCAGCTAATGAAAGTATTAGAGTGTGACAGAACAAAGTTGTTAAGAGTTGTGCGGGAGCGACTTTGCGGTTGGAGTATTGCGCTTTTCTACACTATTTGAATGCAGAGGGCTTGCTTGCAACTCTACGCTAATGATCAAAGTTGAGAGGGGAAAAATCTCTTGAGTGTAAGTTATGAGAATGAGACGAGCAGAGGAAAATGCTTTGCTATCCAGCTTTGAACACTTTTACACTTTCCAATAAGCTTTGTTTTTTAATTGGCTGAAATTAATCTTAGGGATGTAGATGCCTGATTTGCATTCATTAAAACTCAACCAAAGAAGTCATGCTTAATTCCAATCAAATTTGCTTAATTATGCATGGCGAAAGAATCCCAAATGAGCTGAGGATTTTTGTTAGCTTTCGTTTTTTCTATAGCAAATAAAAAGCTTTTTTTTTTCTTTTTGTTTCCTATAGCAAATAAAACGTAATGAAGCTGTCTCTTTGTGTTCTGCTGAATGTTGAGGAGCTGGGCTGCGGCACCTTGAGTCTTTGTTGAAAAACAATATTATGGCTAAAGTAATTATAGGAATCTGCATTTTTCATTGTTAATTGTGGATGTCAGCATCATTAATTTTAATTTACAGCGGGCAATAAAATTAAGAATACTTTGTGCTGATGTTTTAAATCATGCCAGTGAAGGCGATGCATTATGCAACTTAAATTTCAAGAAGATATTGATTAGGGCAGATAGCCTTTTCTATGAATCTTAAACAGGCAGATGCAAGATAAAGCCTGAGGTATCACTTTCGCTCGCTGTCACTGCGCCGGACGGGGGAAAGGACATCCATATTCCCTGTGATACTACTTTGGCAGTGAAAAATAAGTGATGGGAATGAAATGTAGAATAAATATACAGGAGAAATAAAAAGGGACACAGAGCTTATACTATATTCTGTAATTTGTTGTAAGCAACCTCACTTGGAAGACTATTTACAGTGTCAAAAATACTGTTGCAATATGCAGAGTGAACATTTTTTATGCTATTAAAGTAAGTTATTGATTGAGTTCAGCTAAACCTCTGAAATAAGTAATAAAAATGGAAATACGTAGGTGTGTGGTGCCACAAAAAGATGGCATAGAGAGAAAACACGTCATATCTTACAATATTTTATATATATATTTTACAAATACTTATTTTTTTCAGCCAGACTCTCTTCCATATGTCCAGTGATCTACGTTTCTTTAGCTACAAAATATGTGCGACTGGCAGCGTAACAAGAGCACTTTAGGTTGTCTCTATTGTGCAGGACAACACAATGTGCTTGCACCAACACCATTTGATTAATAGCCTCTTTTCTTCTTTGGTGTACAGGATATATCCAGCTGCAAGACGCTTTGGAGCATTGTACTTGGAAAACAAAGGAAGAATAAAATTGATCTTTCTGGAAACAGAAATCAATGAATAGTTATTTCCTGTTTCATGCATGTTATTTAGACAGAGTCACTGAGTTACAAGAATTCCCCTTTCTACTTCAAGAATAGCAAGGACTTGACAGGAAAGTGTGAAGCATTGCAACTTTAATGTGAAAAAGGAAATTAATTGCAGTTTGAATTATTGGTTATTTTGAAAAGACAAAACTTGGCAATTACTTTTAAAAAGATAGCTCACCATGTGTTACTCCAAACCTACAGTATATGACTTTCTTTCTTCTGTGGAAAATAAATCAAGGTTTTTTATGGAAGAATGTTTAAGCATTAGCAAGGACTTGACTGTAAATGTAAAGCACAGATGCATATTTAATGATTTTTGGCCTAATTATGCTTCAAGACATTGCAACTTCAATATGAAAAAGTGTGGGGGGGCGGGGATGATTTTTTATTTTTTATTTATTTATTTATTTATTTATTTTTGATGAATGTTTTGACAGAAGAATGATTAAGAATTCCTCTTTGTTCTTTGGTTGTAAATATAAAGCATAGAGGTATATTTAATGTTTTGAGACTGATTATGTATGTTAAGACATTGCAACTTTAATGTGAAGATTTTGAAAAGGATAGTTCAGCAAAAAAAAAAAAAAAAAGACTCTTCTCATGTTACTCCAAACTTGTATGACTTATTTTCTTCTGTGGAAAACAAAAGAAGATATTTTTTAAAAAGTTTGAATGGAAAAATGTTTCAACAAAACAACATTGGACAACATTTACTGTCAAATGAAAAGATATGACTATTTTTGTTTTCGGCTGAACTATCCCTTTAAGAAGCAAGATACCATATTGTCAGATTTTTTTTTTTCTTTCTTGTATAGAAACAAAAACATTACTGCCAAGGAATAAAAAAGACATCACAGCCAAGCGCTGTTATAATTGCCATGTTTGTGGTCCCTGGTTAGATTTATGTCTAGAAAGATTTGCCTGTGCCTGTTCTGCGTATGCAGGACTATTATTTCTTGGGGGTGATTGTGTTGCTATCACAAAAGCTTCTCTGCTCGATTGTTCTGTTTCGAAGTTGGAGGGCTGCCCGTGGCCTTTTTTTTATTACTCAGGCAACTCCAACTATGAGTTCCATTTTCCTCTTCCTGCTTTTTTCCTGTCAGACACTGAGACAAGTCACTCCAATGTAACAATGAGGGTGATTTCATTTGACTTATCACACACACTAACTGCTAAACCAGCTGCCCGGACTTTGATCCAATGCACTTCCTGCAATGGACTTCCTAAAACAGGCAGTAAACAGGCTGAAACTATGCTGTCATTACTTCAGAGCAACAAAAACATTTCAAATTGATTATTTTACCTGTTGCCCAGGTCCCACTGGACCTAGAAGAAAGCAGGCCTGGCGTAGCAGCGCTCTAGCCTCCACGTTTCCCCAATACTAATCTTGAGACAATGGTGTTAATTCAGCCATGTGATCGCTGAATACCGCAGGGGCATTGCGACAGGAAACCATACGGATGCGTAGTCTTAGCATACTTCTGAAGGAAAAAAAAAATAGCCCCCATGGTTTGGGAAATGCCCTTTTATTCATACCACTGTCCTCCCGAAGGTTAACACGCAGCCATTACTCCCATTGTATTGAGAATGAGAGAAAATAAGTCTCACATGCTCTTAAGGGATTTACCCTTTCTCCATTAAGCATTCTTTTTCACGAGGGGCTAAATCATTGACATCGCTTTAGGCTTTCTGGTCAACACGGCTGAATATAAAAGACTGGAAATTAATTCAGCAATCTGTGACATCATTGTGTGAATAATTCATTCTGAAGGCCAGATAAGAAATGATCTGTGTGGAAATTAATAGCGCTTGTTTAATAACATTCTCCCACGGATTCTCGGCGCTACACGACGGCGCTGGAGTCGCGGAGAGCGGGTTCAAAAATCAAGGCGGATGATTCATTCGCACTCCTCTGGTAGTTGAGTTTGATGGATCATTCTTAAAAGCCTCGTCGCTAATCTTCAGCTCCTCTTTTTTAGGTTATTCACAGATCAGTGAGTTTTCCAGCTAATCCGGGTTTTGATGCTCCCCTGTCTGTGTACATGGTATTCATCATATCTTGACAAGAGGAGTCCTTCAGACAACAAATAACCTTCAGTAAGGGGACGTGAGCAGTAGATGTGCAGTTATTTTGGATATGTATCACAGAGGGGTAAGAACACAGCGGGAGATGAATGGTGTCCTTGTTGGCAGTGGGAATGGACCCCTTTTCGGCTCCTCGGAATAATCATTCTGAACCCTAGCCATGCCTTCGACAACTTAATCAGACAGCCTACTACCTGTAAAGTGGCTGAGCTGATTTGATTGCCATTTTTATTGGATCCCCCGCCCATAAATCAAAGCAATGGGGACGGTTCTACAGACAGGACCACTCGTCATTCGCTAGTAGCCTTGGAAACATTGTTGTGGGAGTTGTGCCACTGTCAGTGGGGGTAAATCAGACTTTGGAAATTTTGCCCCTTCTCCAGAAGAGCGTTATGGTTAGAGTAAATCATCTTGAAAATTGATGTCACTTTGCCAAAGTGGTTCACCTATCCCTCGATGGGGCTCTGTCATCCCATGTCAATGTCAGCACTTTCATCTTACTTTCTAAAAAGTGCCTTTTCCACATGATGGTCAACTAAGGGATCGCTAAACTGCAGTGGGGAACTTTTCTCAAACAAACTGCTTGGGAACAATACATCCATAGAGCTTTATTCATTCACCATATCACACTCAAACACAGAAATTTTGAGAAAGTTTAAACATCTCTTTTAGGCAGGAGTTAAATTGAGCAGAAATGATTTGGAAGGCTGTCCAAACATAATAGTAATACTGGCAGTGGTCCAAACTCACACACTAACTAACTAACTAAATAAATAAATAAACAAACAATCACATACAAAATCACATACAAAATAAAACCACACCTCAAATCACACAAAATGAAAAACAATTCTCCAAATTAGAATTATTTTCATATTTTTGTGAACGATCCAATTAAGAAGTCAAGACATGAAATTGTCAGATTATTTTATGCACTACAAAATCTAAATTTTTTCCATCTATTTTTATCCGAATTATTTTTGAATATTCTCTTATATTCTGAAAAAAATCGTCAAATACAGAAGTGAAATTGTATGTAAATGGCAAATCACATAAAAAAATATATTAATTTAAAAACTAATCTGATGAAAAAAAAAAATAATGAAAAGTATTAAAATATCAAGAGGGCTCTATTGAGATGTCCCTTCAAGTACTGTGTCAAAAGTGAGAGCGCTAATGATATGCTAAGGATTGAAAATTACCATCTCGGATATGTCTAAACCAGTAAACTGGTAAACAAGCTTCCTGTTAGGAACAGGGATGATTTGAATCAACAAGGGTGAACAGATATGGATACTCCCTGCATTAGTGTTAATAGGAATAGATTATGGAGGGATTTGGAGATGTGACCTTCAGTGTACTAATTGAAATAGTATTCAGAGTCAGCAGTGGAGTAATCAAGTTAAACACAGAATCATAAATCATCATGAGAAGCGCTGTCACAACTAAGCCATTAGCCCCCTGTTTTTCATCCACACACCCTCATGGAAATATCTGCCACGCTGCTCCGTAGGTTAATAGGAACAGAAATGGCATTTAAAGTCTATTTGGATCAAATGTACTGCGCGCCTGAAAGTAGAACTTCGCTAATTTACAGGTAATATGAATTGATGTGGATACTTGAGCCGACAGTGGAGTTGGACTTGGAACTGCTGGGAGTTCAGACGTGATTTTCATATGGCCCTTAACGTACAAGATTCAACAGGTCATTCTGTGTTAAATTAATTTAAATAAAAAATTAAAAAAATGATAATACTTTTAAACGATTTTCAATTAACTTGCAAATAACAAAAGAAAAATGTTTGTTAAATAAAAGATTGAAAATGTACCTCCAATAGGTTTTTAAACAGGGTTTCCCAGACTGGAGTTAGTAAATTGATGATAAGCTAAAATCAAATACAATTTAAATAAATGTAATTTAATTAAAATAATACACAAAAAAAATCTCAGGAGGTACTTCAAGTAAATATTTAAGTCAAAGGGGTTCAGCTAACCAAAAAAAATCCTTGCAAATCTTTCAGAGCAAATCTGGCTGAATAAAGTGTGGCGTTCAGCATTTGTGGTCACTTGTGCCTCCTGTGATGCATAAAGCAGCACTCTGTGACACTGGGTGGTTTGTCAAACTTCCTAACATCTTTATTGATATCAACAAGTACTCTCCTAGCAAATAGCTTTTTAATTGTTGCGAAATGAGTGAATTAGATACTAAACAGTCGGTTAGCGTCAATGAAACGTCTTTCACAGAACAGTGACCACCAAACTTGTCAGAACGCTGATAAGAGGCTGAACTGGAATGCTTACATGGCATTAATCAAATAGCTACGTCTAATTAAACGGGTTTAAAACACGGCTTTTTCTAAATGTTGCTCAGGTATTGCAATAATTTTTGATCACCCAAGCCTGGAAGACAAATAATTAGAACTGCCACACCATTCTGATGAGTGATGTCAGCGTCTCGGAGTGACCTTCCCACTGCTAATTAATTTTCATCCAGAGAAAAAAAAGACCCTGTTGTTGCACATTATTAATTGAGTTCATGAAAAGATGCGGCTGATTAATTTTTGTTGATAATACTTGTCATTCCAGGGAGCGTTGGTGATCATTTTATGTTTTTTTTTTTAGCGCTCCTCAAAGTTGGTCCGAGTCATCTGCAGTGCCATTAATTCACTCCAAAGCTGGGATTACAGGACAAACTACATTTAGAGTTAATTACAAATGAGTTGTTTTGCTTTTGAAGTGTATTTACCAGAAAAAAAGCAATGAGTTATTGTTTAATGTCGGCCAGGTCGCATGAGAATAACTGTCATGTACTAAAAAAGGCCACAGAGGTTGTCATAATCACCATTTGCAAATACTTAAGTACTTAAATTTTTGTGAAACTCTAAAAGACACTTTATTTACATTAGCTGTGAGAAAAAAGTTAGTGAACCCTTTGGAATTATCTGGAATTCTGCTGAACTGACAGGACTGTCTGACTCCAATTACCCCCATTTCAAGCTGTCAATATCATACAGCTTTATATCTATTGCACTTTCATATCTATCTATCATAGATTTTCTTTTCCTGTCATTGCTCACTATAGCTAACATTGTTCTGTCAATGATCTTGATTGTTTAAATCATGTATTTAATAAAAGTATGGCAGTTACTATTAATATCTCAAATAAGAGAAGTGGTGCAGCAGGAAACCTGAGAAAGTTGGATTGTGTCATGACCTGATCCCACGCCTCTTTTCTCTCGTTCATTTCCTGTTCAGCCTAAATCAATATGTGAGGCATAAAAAGCTTCCCAAAATAAATAAAAAATAAGATCAACTTTTAGTTATAACTTACGAAAAGATCATATCACACTTCATGCACAGAAAAATCCAGAGAATTCTATATAGGCTACAAACTTTCTTTCACAGCTGCATGGTGTCGTTGTAACAGTCTCCTAATGTTGGAGGCAATCAATGGCACTCACAGAAATATTAGACTTCTCAGGAGGCCTTTCTCAACATAAAATGAGTCCCCAGCTCAGAAGGGCTGCTATTCTTTGATAAGGTGTTGCTGCAGAATGCTGTAAAGAAAACCATTATGAATTGATAATGCTGGGCACAGACTTGTTAATAGAAAAAAAAAAAAGTCATTTATCTGAAACGTCTCACAATCGTCTGTGAAATGCAAGATGTCATTGAGCTGGTGAAAATGTGTCCCTTAATGAATATTCTGACAATTTCCAAGCATTGTCCTTGACGGCCTAAATGTATGTGAATAGCACAGCGTGTCATGGTTGTAAAATGACATTAATAGAACTGTAATTATACAGCAGCACTGTTATATTTCACTGCTGTATGTTATTATGCTTGGCATAATAAAATAATACTTGAGGACTAATAAACAGAATTCTTTGTGTAATTTCTTTGGCGACATACAGTTTACAGCGAGCAACACTGGCCTTAGCCTGCAGTCTTAAAAGTACTCAAAATATGATGATTTAAACTGGATAAATATTCTTTAATTAAGTCTCATTTGAATTGATAACACCTCAGTTGGAGGGAAACAGAGAATTTATGGCTTTACAATATTAATCCACTTGTTTGTGGTTTACCTTAATTGTCATTCCCAGAGATGATTAAAACACAACAACACATATGCAGAATAGTTTATACTTCTTGTTTTGAGAGTGGGAAAATTCTTTTTTTTTATGTTTTGTCTTGGAACTGGCTGAAGTCTTGTGTCCTTTTTTCTGTGGAGGTTTAACCCCTCTTTCTTTTTCTCAAAAAGCATATACGATCATCCTGAAACCACAATAAATTGAAACAAATGAAAGCATGTAATTTATATTAACAAAACTACTTTAGTATAGAAGTTCAAAGTACTGTACGTTGCTGCCATGAAAATTTCTTCCAATGTAATATATGGAATAACAAATGCTACAGTACATGACTTAAAATTAAAAAAGTAGTAGACTAAAGTTATATATAAAACACACACACACACACAACAAGCTCACTCTAAACAGTCAATACTTTGAAATGCTAAAGAGCTGAATAAAAGAATAAAAGTATTGGCAAGCAATCCAAGAGTCTAAACAGAGGGGATATCAGGGGATTAATGACTGATTGCCATTCATCTCTTAACCTGAAGGAGATCGGCTGCTTGAATCCTCCTTCTCTGGAGGTGAGCATATGGACAGTGCATCTGTTTTTGTAGCAAGTTGAGCGATTCTATGTCGGGTATAAAACTGGGATTCTGTCCAACTCAAGAGTAAGTTGTCCTCACTTGCATGTTACATGTTTGACCATTTAAACTTAATTAATCACTAGTGTTCAAAGACATTGTTTCATGTTGTTGGAGGCTTAAAAAGTGTTGTTTGTTTTCAAGTTCAGGAACACAAAAAACTGCTAGCAACAAAAATGCACCACTTCAAGGCTGCTTCAAGTTTGGGCAGCCACACTGTAGTTAACATGAGCAAGTGTTTGTCTTTGGAAACATTAACCAAACATTGAAAGCGATTCAGAAAGAAAGAAAAAAATCATTAGACCGGTTTCATTTGTCTCTTCAAACACAAATCCCTGAATAAACCATGAGCATCCCCCAAAACAATATAGCTTTCAGCACCACCCACTGGTAAGAAATGTCCCATATAAATACTTTAGCCAACAGAAATGATATTCTCACATGCTCTAATCTCACAAGACTTTGACCCTCTGTCATTTCAAACTGCCTTTCACCTCTCACTCAGCCCATCAGAGAGCATTCAATCATCTGTAATTGTGATCACACATCAGCCTTACAAAACAACTGCTGCGAATGCAATCTATAACTGGACCCGAAGAGGGGAATGGAAATCCCATTCCTGGGAGCTCTAAAACAAACAATGTGTTAGTCCTATCAGTAACCTCTATCCTGAGAGGACAAGGTTAACATCGACACTCTGTGAATTGGTGCACCCAAAATAACAATCACACCGAACAACACAATCAAAGCGTTCCCGCGTTCCCTCATTGTTTAATTTTCTGGTTTTTATCTGCGATATCTCCCAGCTTGCTCTTATCTTTGACCCTCAGCTTGTAGCTTTGTGGCAGCTTCCCTTTTAGATGGCTGATGACCTTGGGAGGGATGTCATTAAACCCTGACCCATTTGATGATCCCCTCATGTGGAATACATATGCCAAACGGGAGCCGCTTTCACGCAGCAGGGGTGACGTGAAATACTTACAAAAATATGACTTGACACACTTTATCAAATGGGGAAAGATGAAGACAAAACAGCTGCTGCTGCTGTCGTAAGCAATCTGGCCGTGATTGAATAAAAGTGTCAAGAAAAGGGCCGCTTGATGGTCTTTTGTTCTCTCCCATCCAGGTTGATGTTAGTTTGAGCTGTCAGGGGGGAATCACAGCTGTGTGATTTATCAATACTCCAGTGACCTTGTAGCCGGCGGAGGATGAGAGCACAGCGCCCCCCGTTTGAAATCTTGCTGAATGCCCAGAAACTAGCCACATTTTGGGTCTGCGTGCCAAGTGGCGCATCGGCCGTCAAAACAAGGGAGTTTGCTTGCACTGTGGATTTCTCTGAGAGTTGCAACATTAAACAAAAAGGCTCAATAAACAACAATTTTTGTGAAGGATTATTATTATAGCTTAATTTATAAATATACTGTTGTTCATGTTAATTCATACAAACTGCATGTATATAGAAATCCAGAAAAGACACTAAAAGCAAAACTATTGTATTATCAGGCACTAGTCAATTTTGAGATTTTGGGCTATTTTACTATATAAATTGTCTTCTTTTAGACTAGTGAGATGAAAACAACCAAAGTACACATTTAAGTGGTTATTTTATTAAACTTAGTCTTCTTGCTTTTCAGATTTCAATTACTTCAGAAGCATTAACAAAAACAAAACTTTCCACTTTTATTCCTATCTATATTCTAAAAGTTTTTGGGGAACTGGGGAAAATATCTATTAGTTAAAATGTTCACGCTATTTGCCCTAACATTATATAATCAATTTTAATAAACAATCAAACTGAGCCTTAATATAAAGTATTACCAGAAAAAGCAAAAAAAAAAAAAAAAAAAAAAAAGATATATATGAGATTTTATAATGATCATATATATATATATATATATATATATATATATATATATATATATATATATATATATGACAGTTTTTTTTAAGAATGTCTGTCAAAAATATGGAAAAGGTCACCTAATTTAACCTGACTGTTCCTGCCATGTTTTTAAACTTGTTTAAAACAAAGTAACAGACACATTCCCACAAATGTGTCTTCATTTTTTTTTTTTTTTTTTTCCAAAGGACAAGCATTGTTATGATGAACCAGATGTTATTCCAGCATTGCACATTCATTACTCCCATAAACCCATCTGTGGAATAGATTTTATGCAAATTTTTCCAGGGATCTGCATAAATAAAGTCCTAATTAATACCTTTGAAGAAACCTCTGTACTGTTTGATACTAAAGTGTTCTTAATTATGAAGGGGAAGGTAAGATGCCCCCAGGTATAACTCAACAAATGGATAGCGATCAAGAAACATGGCGAGTTTTGTACTCCGGACCTTTTGTTCTTATGACCTGTGATGGAATAATAATTAAAATAGCGCAGCCTAATGTATGACCCGCTGTGATCATTTCACATTGGATGGCTATTTGATAGATTACTGCTTGTGTTATTTAAGTGGAATACCAGCCTGCATGTTTAAATGCCATAATGCATATAAGAGTGGGGTAAACTGTTATAACTTATATTCTTATATTTTCATAAATAAAATCTTGGCTGGCATAGAACAGAAGATATCAATATGATATATTAAATCATTATATAAAATAAACAAATACATATAAAATATGCACACATGAATGCCCTACTTGTGAATTAAAAAATTAATTCGAAATAATTGCAAAAAAATTTGTTTAGAAAAGTGTGGTTCTGAGAAAAAGACTATAATTTCTTTTTGAATGCAGTTTGGTTTGATATTTTGTTATCTAATACAAAGACATACATACATTCTAAGTGTGATTTAAGTGTCCGAATGCATACAGTGCATCCAAGAAGTGTGTCATATATATCTGATTACACTCAATCCTGAACAATCACATTGCAATTTTCCAGGGTACACTGGAGTCTATTTAAAGAGTTTTTTGTATCAATGCTTCTAACAAAACCTTATTAATTTCCCCCTTTTTCACTAGGAATGCACAACATGTTTAACCAGATGCCTTTGGAGCAGTCCATTGATTGGCAGGTCTGTTTTTCATCAGACACTGATGGCTTTAATGGTGAAGGTGCCCCTTTGTTCAGATTTTATTGACTTGAGCCAGAAGAGGCTTAGCTTTATCATAGTATTCCACATCAGTTTCAGGGCTTAACGAGCGCATTTCACATGACAGTAAATAATACTGTTGGTCAAATAATTCATTAGTACAACAATAAAGAGAATAATAATAGGCAAATCTGTGCATGTACTTGAAGCCGAACAGAGACGAGTGAAGGGAAGGGAGGGGTAGACAGAGGCTAATAGAGACAGCTTTGTCATGTGATTAGTGGTCTGCTCTGAAGGAATATAGCCAATGACTAAACAGGAGGAGGTGTGGACAGATCAGCTAATGGCTCGGAATGTGGCGGCTAAAGAGGTACCAGTTACTCTTATATTTTCTCATATACTTCAGCTCATATATTGTATCATATATAGTATTTTACTTATTAAAGCCTCTAAATTAGATAAATAAACAGCAGTGAAAGCGGGTTTTTAGATTAATTATCAGATAATCATAAATATTCTGAGTAATAGAATTTTAATATTATGTAGTAGCCCTAAAGTGTTTTTGGACATTTTGAAGTTTTCAGATAGACAACCCAATTTTCAAGTAAAAATGTTACAAAAATAATTATGGATACACTACTGCATATATCTACACCATAATGGTTATTAGATTTTTTTTTTTAAATTATACTGGATATTTAATTATGCATGTTCATTTTGCTTATTTTATATTGATCACATAAAGTTAATCTTTAAAAACACTTATAATAAAAAAAGTATAATCTTTAGCAAACTTCTAAATAGGGCTGCAACGATTAGTTGACATTATCGACAACGTCGACAATAAAAAATGGTCGACAAATATTTTTGTTGTCGAGTAGTCGTTTGATCTCATATTTCATATGACCTAATGTAAGAGCCTGCAATAATGCAGTTTGACCAGTGTGTGTAATAATGCGGTTTTGACCTGTACAGTGTGCTCTGTAGCGCAAGACTGTAATTCAGCTCTCCTGGATGCAATTCAAGAGAAGACAACACACACAGTGCTTTAGAGCAAAGTACAGCCGAACGAACCTGAAGCTGCTGAGCGGCGTTTGGATGAATATGTAAATATATGCTGCACGCTTTCCTCTCAATAATGATGAAATAAACACAACAAAAACTGACAGCGGTGAGAAAGCAGCAGTTAAAAACGCATCTGATTACAGCGATGTGGATGTTTGCACGAGCTCTGCAGTAAAGTCCAGTCACGTCACGTTTATTTATCTAGTACTTTATGCAATAGATAGCCTTAAATCAAGCAGATTTAAAGTATTAAACATGAAGAACCAGAGTCAGTGTCGATTTCAGTTAGAATTACAACTTGATTTTCTGTTATAAAGCAGCTCTCCAGTGTGGAGCTAGCTAGTGATACAATATTTTATTAGTGGGGAAAAAAAAAAAAATTATTTCATTAAAGTGATGGTTTGCAAAGATCAAAGCTTGATCTAGCTCAGGACTGTTTTGATTATCATAACCCTATAAGGTAATTTAAGAGAGATTATTTTGTGAATAAAATAGTTTATCCAAAAATAAAACATCTTATCACTTACCTTTATTTTGTTTCTTACCCATATGACTTACAAAAGGAGATGTTAGGCAGAATAATGTGTCATTCAGTTACTTTTTCATATAGCTAATTACATGGTGAATGAGAAAGTTTCTCTGTCGGTCATCTATTTTGTGTGCCAAATATATATATTTGCATAAATTAATTGTATAATAATTGTAATTACATAATATGACTTTCAAAAGCTGAAGTGATTACCGTTATATATTTGTTAGAATATGCATAACTCAACATTTTAACTAATTGCAAAAGCTGAATAATCAGTCAATGTCTACTGATTAATCAGTGAAATCGATGATTAGTCGATTAATCGTTCTAATAATCGTTACATTATTCGATTATCAAAATAATTGTTTGTTGCAGCCCTACTTCTAAATTAATTAATCTATTTTTTATTCTGTACATTATAATTTTATGATGCCTAAATACTTGCAGCATTTAAAACTGCATTTAATTTTCAGTTATAAGTGTTTCTGTTTTAAATTTAGGAAAAATTGTTTCAAAAATTTAATATTAGCCATTTATCAGTTATCAGTCATAACATGAATATAATTATCGACTTAACAGTATCAGTGCAACCCTAAAAAGTTAAATAATGAAACAGTAGTGTTCAATAATGCTCAAAATTACGACTGGGCACCTGTGGTTCCTCTGCTAGGACAGCTGTGTGAACTTGAAGGGATCTGACATCTTGTTAAAAGTGATTGCAAAAATGTCTGAGAAAGTTAGTTCTGAAAAAAAAAAAATTTTGTTTGCAGATGCCATTTGTCTGAATAAAATATGATTTGGTAATTTAAGTGTGGCTTAAGTGTGTAAATACTTTTGGGGCCGGTGTAAGCTATTTCAACACCTAACATCTGTTGTGTAGGGTTTTTTTTCCTGCTGCCCCCAAAACTGGCAACTGTTTCCTCCAATCTCACAGATGAATAGAGGCATAATGATCTGAGCCTTCAATGAATATTACAGCATTATAATCTTATTCATTTGATGCAGCAATTGGACAGATGTTCTCTTGATTTGACGCTTTTTTGGTTACAAACGTCCTCCATGAGGCTTACAAATATTTACCCATGTAACAACGTGAAACTCGTTATGCTGGAGTAGATAAGCTTTGTATGTTTGACTAAAACATTGCTGTGCTGTTCCTTAATTGCTTCAAATATACAAACCCCTCGCAGACGTAAATACATTGTTTTGAAACAATGAGTTAGTGATAAGCTCACAAATTTAGCTCACTGTTTCAACACTCAATTTATGAATAATCATTTCCTGAAGAAACTTTCTTGAGTGGGTATCAATGTGCAAAACGGAATTTCGTGAAGATATAGTAGTTCACCCCAAAACTGACTCATCCTCAGGTCATACATAATAGATTTGTTTATTACAAACATACAGCTTTTTGCTTCACAAGATGTTAATTGATGGACTGGAGTCGTGTTGTGGATTACTGTGATGTTTTTATCAGCTGTTTGGCAACCATTCATTGCAGATCATTGGTGAGCAAGTGATTTAATGCTAATTTTTTTCCAAATTTGTTCTGATGAAGAACCAAACTCATCTACATTTTGGATGACCTATGGGTAAGTATATTTTTAGCAAAATTTAATTTTTGGGTGAACTGTTTCTTTATGTGAACAAAAAAACAATATGACATACAGAGGTTTTTGTATATTTAACTTCAATTTTATGTTTTGTACTTACATACTGTACATGCAATGTAAAATATCTCCTTTCAGATTTTTAGACACATAATTATATAACTGAGTGTCCATGAAAGAGAAAAATTGTGTAAACAGAAAAAAAAAAGAATATTGTTTTTTTATGTTTTTTAATCTGTTTTGAACTGGGGAATTAAAAGGGGAATTATTAGTCCATTCGCACATTTCATTAAATTCCAGGCACATATCTCATAAAAACAGTTTATATAACATATAGGAGGTACCTTTCAAATAAAAATCTGCCATTTTCACGAGACCAGAATATCACTACCAGACTAAACACTTTTTAACTATCTTGTTCCTTTGAATTTGGATACACTTGAGTGTTCCCATATCATTTTGTTCATTCCAGCGTTCAACAAAAAAGCAGTTTCTGCTATCAGATGAATCCTTTCTCTCTCTCTCTCTCTCTCTCTCTTTCCTAAACAAGGGATGGGTTGTCTAGCAAGGAGGACACCTGTAAGACACCGATGAGCGTACCTGAGCCAACCGTCCCGACCAAGGCAATATTCAATTATTTCAACTGAAGATCCACCACTGTCCACATCAAACGCTGCACATTCCTTGGGCAGATTATCCAAAATTATCTTTTATTATTTTGGCCTGCATGGACGAATTGAACTCTATCTGGTCCGCATTGCGATGAAATTCGAGACAGCTTGAATGGCAGTGGTATGTTTGGAGTTTGGATAATACTTTCCTTTTATGAAAGGGCCAACGGCGGCAGGAGATTAATAACTGAACACTGAGTGCCTTTCACTGATACCATCCCTCTGGTCGTCTTGTAAAAGCCTGTTGAGAGGTTGAATTAAATTGCTGTAATAAATGTTTGGTTTCAGCGACGCTGTATCATTGAAAATCAAACAAACACCGACAGGCTTTTGTACGATGAGGATCAGAGAGGGAAAATGAATGGGCGGCGAGGGGCGGGGGGGCATGTGAAGTATTATGTACATTTGAAACTGACTTGTTTTCACTTAAACATTAATTAAATTGGAGCTAGAGGAACAATTATATTGATGAATGTTTTTGGAGCTACTGTAATTAAATTAATCCACTTAATAAACAAATTATATTGAACTTTTCCCCAGAGAGAAACATTAGACTTGTGTTCTCTCTTACAAACAAGCAAAAATAATGCTGTGGAAATGATTGCAAAGATCAGAAGGAAATGAAACTGTGTCAAATAAAATGCACAGACAAAGACAAACCGATGGAGTGTGTATTGTCATCTGTTGTAACACAATCACGGATGTTTGTAACGCACAGGGGAAAACATAATTGGATCAAAACTTTTTCATACCTTAATGGGCTACTCTAGAGAGATCTGGTTCCCTCATTTGCAAATTAAATTCGATAGCATTCTGACAGCACTGCAGCTCTATAAATGTATTTAAATCACTAAATTATTACAACAACTTACATTATGCTCAAAGAAGCAGTTCAATGGCTTAAAAGGCTTACACTTGAATTCACGGTGTACTGTATCAAGCAAATTAATTACATATAACACTACAGAATTTGGTACTATTGTAATGCTACTACACTTTGGCTCATTCAGCAACTACTACTACTAATCATTAATAATAATAATAATAATAATAACAATAATAATAGTAAACTTTGAATCATAACAGAATATATTAGAATATAATATTATCCTATTAATAACAGAAATAGTTTTTTATTGATGTGATAATCATATTCAGAGTTAGATCCCAGATGACTGGCTCTCTGACGACTAAACAATGCCATCTAGAGGCAGTGAGCTGACACTACAGTAAGATTGACCTACTCTGACCAGACCCGTGGCCTAGATAGGCCAAATTTTCACGATTTCATGTCATCAAGAAAAATTAAGGCGAACAAAGCCATGACTGAAGGTGTTATGTGAATCTACGCTATATTAATAATGACTTTTGTACAAAATTAATTACAGAAGTGTCAATGCAAACATCATTAACACAGAGAAAGCGTTTCAATGACATTGTAAGTTACCTCACGCTGCGTTATGTTTTCTCTTTGAGGAAAGCTGAAGAGCGAGTCTCTTTTGGATTAAATTTCTCATTTAATTTGTGAGTCCATCAGGCCTGTTTGAAGTTATACCTCATGTTAACCGCTTCCGGTAACGTTAAGGAAATAGAATAATTACCGTAATCTCTGTTCTTAAGGGAGCGTTCAAGATTATTAGTATTATCGTAGAATCCCGTAAATAGATGGAAGATAACTTGTTTATATTACATATTTATTTTGGAGTCCACTATAATTGGTGTTTATTAAGAAAAAAGAACTGTATATACCCGCCAATAAACCCAGAGAGCGAGACAGAGAGAACTGTATAGCCCAGGGGTGTCAAACTCAGTTCCTGGAGGGCCGGAGCCCTGCAGAGTTTAGATGCAACCCTAATTAAACACACCTGATCTAGCTAATCAAGTCCTTCAGGCTTATTTGAAAACTACATGGTTTGTGTGTTGGAGCAGGGTTGGAACAAAACTCTGCAGAGCTGCGGCCCTCCAGAAACTGAGTTTGACACCCCTGATATAGCCTATGTCACTGACAATTTTGCCACAGGTGATTTGATGACATCAGGTCCGTTATGTGATTCGCTTACAAAGGGATTCACGCTGCTTTTCTCCAATGATAAGCCAAAGTTTATATCTCCCTCATTTAGTAAGAGAATCTTTTAGTGAAATCTTTCCGATTTCATTGATAATAGAGTCATTCCAATGATTCTTGAGTATTAATTTCTATATCTTAAAACCTGTAGTGTTTTGTATACTAACATAAAATATTATATAGGCCTATTCTTCTCATGTAAATTGTTTGCCGCCAAGTTTGCTCATGGAAACTCAGCTCGTGGCTCACATGTAGTTATGATATCCACCAGCAGAGGCTAACTGGTTCAGCCAAACCTTGACCTCTTGACAAAATCCAGTTGCTTATAGAGGGCTACACTGATAACATATTTTTGTAGGCCAACCCGGAAGTTAGCATCAGCTTTGCTCCCTTGAGAAAAAAAAAAAAAAAAAAAACCTTTTTCCTTTGTATTTTCAATTATTGCAGAAAATAGGATCTGTGACCAGCAGAAGTTTAAATTCTTGCATCTTTTTTCATTCTTGCATCATTATAATCTTAACAAATGATCACAAATTTTTTAATGAATTTTGAAGCCTAAATACAATCGCCAGAATAAAAAGGCTAAACATACAGCAGGCTTATAAACGAACTAAACCACTGACTCCAACATCACCACTAGTTTTCCCACAACACTTTTAGTCTTAATTTAAAAGACAGTTTCAAAAGTTTGAGTTAAAATAGATTTCAAGAATGTGATTATAAACACAATGAGGCTGCAAAAGTGGTAAAGAGGTTTACAATTCGGGCATGATGATGTTTAATGTCCACGACAACCTCTGTTGTCGCATTTAGCCACTTGTTATCAACCACCTTTTCAAGTAAAAAATAAAAATAAAAATCGGAAGGTGGTATTACTGATGTATTTTATACCAAAGAATAAAACACGAAAATATTTTCAGTTTGTGTTAATCACAGACCTTATTTCAGCCATTTTAACAAAAACCCATTCAGAAAGCCCATTGACTTCAGGACGATGAAACTGGAAAGTATATCAGTAAGTCTCACCATTTGTCTGGTTTTAGTACTTAGTGAAAAGGTTTTATGAATAGTCTGACTGTGGGGAAACCCAAATATAATTTTCACATGATTACTTTTCTTATTACTTTCAAATTATCGTAATTTTGCTTAAACAGCTTCTTAATTAATGTTTTTCTACAGCTAGGCTTGGTGAATTTGAAAGATCAAAGATCCACAAAATGATGGCAGCCATACTTTTTTACAGAAATTGGGCTGAACTTACATGAATTTGGTTATGGCATATGGTTTTTAACGGAAATGCCAGAAGCAATCCTAAATAGACAGAAGCAATCCTAAATAGATGCATTATTTTTTTCACCAAAGCAAACAGTCTACTAGTATATTTTTATATAGTTATCACTCCATGATATAATTGTGTTGACAGGATTCACTGGTGGATAAATGTGACTGTTACTGATGCATTTGGTGAGCCTACATTATATAACCAAGCAAAAGATGATGATGCTAGCGAGCTAATGTGACCGCTTTGATTCACGTTTTCCCAAATGTAGCTCAGACAAATTGAGAAGTGAGTCTTACATGTGAGCCTGGCCCCAGAGAAAAAAAGTAACCTATGATTGATATTTCCTACCAGACAAGTTGGTTTGACCGTGTTTATACATAATCATACAAATCTCCTCATCAAAAGCCTAAGATTGACTCTCACTCCTTTTATTCATTAACACACAACCTGTTTTGCCGTAAATGCACTGAACCTCAGATGACTGTATACGACTGATGACTTTGATACTTCTGCTCAACCGTCATTGGAATATCCATCTTCAAAAGAACAGCTTTGATTATTTCAGCTATTCCACAGAGTAAAAACAAATGTTTTTTCAACAGTTTTTTTTTCTCTCACACATATCTACATAACCACTGTTAAATCCATATGTAACATATGCTCGTATTTAAAATGTAACACAAGAACAAAAACAAATTACAATGATGTAGATATCTCAGTGGTGCTCTGTTCTTTGCTTCTAACAGTTTGTACTTGTCTAATCTACATTTCCCATTATTAGAAATCCTGAAGACGCCCATATTCATCAATAAAACCAAAGGTAATTCACACATATCTATTCTTTACTGTCTGTGTGCTAGTTCACGTCACATAAACACATATACTCATGGATTAAGTAGTTCTTTTCAGTACCATCAAGCATTAAATATTATCTTAAAAAGCTCTTTCAGTAAGCCACCCATAGTCCCACTGACAATGTGGGCTTCCTGACACACCACACCCTTTAAAACTACAACTTCACACTTGACATTATAACCTGCTTTTCTAAAATATCACAGAATATGAACACAATCAGTGATCAAAACAATCCTTTGAGAAAACATAAAAAATTAAATATTGAATTTGAATTTCAGGATCAAATATCATTTCTTGTGCATTATGACAATATTTATTGTAGAGCTTGAGAGAAACTGACCACTTAATGCAAATACTTTCAAAACACCAAAGAGCTCACACTGTATATATGTCATGAATGTTGTGTTTAAATAGAATCCATTTGCATTACACATGGCATGATTTTAACCTGCAAATGATAAACAATAAGAATTCACAATTCATCTGTGGTAAACAGTTTTTAGTCATATTAGTTCATGTACTGTAGATGTTCACTCACATGCTTTGCATTTTCTAATGTCTGGCATCCAATTGTCTGCATATCCTGAGTTTTTAATGACATGCAACATAAATTACTTGCATTCATATGCTGATGTCCATGTGCCAACATCAACAGATGCTCCCTGGCTGCTATGATCCTTAAATTCTCTAATGAGCAACAGAAAATACTTGCCTTTGATGCGCATTCAATACATAACTAGATTCAGTGGATCTTGATTTAACATTTGGCAGTGTGGCATAGGCATGCAAAACAAAATGTTTTTTGCATGTATGTCACAAATAATATCACAAATAGACTTCATGACAAGCACATCAATGAAATGAATGAAAAATCTGTATTTTAGCAGTATTTTATGTGAAAGTCTGCTGTATACAATTCAGCATACACCTATCATAGTCAAACCATTAAAGGGATTTTTTTGTCCACACAGTGAAAGTCAGTGGGGTCCAAAACAACACTGGACACTGATTTTCACCAAAAAAAAAAAAAAAGAATTGGACAATTTCAAAATATCTTAAATGTTCCACAGATGATGTAAGTCACTCAAGTTTTTGAATGAGATAAGAGTGAATAGATGATGACAGAATTTTCATTTTTGTGTGAACTATGCCTTTACTGTCAAAATATTCTACACAGAAATATTATCTGATTAATGCTGCAAATGTGAATTGATAGCAATTTTCAGAAAACCAAGTCTAACTTCTCAAAGATAAACATCAGAGGTCTGTCACATTGTTCCAGTTTCAGTGGTTTGTCTGGCCCCAAAACAAATCTCTAAACCTGTCCAACATGTGTCTTTGTTTTCCTAATATACTTATGTTTGGTTTTCAAATACTTCTGTAAAGCAGGACAATGCAGGTTCACATATGAATGATGGGAACAGCCTTTATTTTGACATCACAATTCATTTGTCATGCTAACACATACTGTATGTTTCACTTATTGTAATATTGATTTTCTTTCATAATAAAATGAAACTTTCAGGCACATTCTTACTAATCAGCAACATTTTGATGGATAGGATTAACGTTTTGTACATATTTAACTAGAGCATGGAATCATCCTGCCACAATCATTCAGCCAGGCAAACAAGCCTGTTTGACTTCCTGTAACTGTAAATTTTAGATTTTTTTTTTTTTTGACATTTTTAAAGCATAACAGGTTTTATGAACTAATTTTTCCTTAAGTGACATCAAATTTGTCCACAAATCAGCCTACCAAGGCATTCCAAATGATCCTTTATGATTGTGTGCTATTTTAATCAAAACATTCCTGATATTTGTCCCTGGCAGCAACTTTGCCTACTTCAACACTTCTCCTAGCATGTTGGCATAGAACACACAATCCACACAGGCAGCTGCAGTGCAGTCAAGCAGTTTTGCATACCAGCACATATGGCCCAAGGGGGAGAGAGAGAGAGAGAGAGGGAGAGAGAGACAGAGAGAGAGACAGAGAGAGAGAGAGAGAGACAGAGAGAGAGAGAGAGAGAGAGAGAGAGAGAGAGACAGAGAGAGAGAGAGAGAGAGAGAGAGAGAGAGAGAGAGAGAGAGAGAGAGAGAGAGAGAGACAGAGAGAGGGGGGGGAGGGAGAGAGAGAGAGACAAGAGAGAGAGAGAGAGAGAGAGAGAGAGAGAGAGAGAGAGAGAGAGAGAAAGAGAGTAAATGGGAATTAACTCATTCCATGGAATTCTATACTATATTCATGTGGATTAAGGATCTCATCAGTCAAATACAACAGAATAGTTTTAGTTGTGTGGCTTATCTAGACTAATTATCTTCAAGTGTTGCTGGTTGAAACAATGTTATAACTAACGTTAAGATGATAAGACCATTAATTTAACTTAAACATTTTGGTAAGCAATTTCAGACATTTAGTCTCACTTTATTTATAATTAAAAAGAAAAAGAATCATTTCAATGGATAAATAAATTATTTATATATATATATATATATATATATATATATATATATATATATATGTGTGTGTGTGTGTGTGTGTGTGTGTGTGTGGTGTGTGTGTGTGTGTGTGAAAATATTTAGAAAGAATTACCTAAAAAAGCATAAATTACCTAAATTACCTAAAATTTGCCATTTGTCATATCCCACCTTTTAAAAAAATATTCCCTTTATTTGAATTGTAGTGTTGAATTTTATGTTTTAGTTAATGTTTACTGCATTATCTAAGTGTCAATTATGTTATGGTGTTTTGTTTTTGCATGTAGGAAACTCTTTATTTGTCACTGTTGCTGGAGAGTCCAATTTTGCTAAACTTTAGGTTCCATCTGTGTTTTTATGAGTGTTTCACAGTGACAAATATTTTTAGCAGCTAAAATAGGTTGGTATGTAAAACATTAAATGATTTAATGGCATATACACCACTAAAATATAGCCTACAACACCAAAAGATCTGTATTCGTATGGTAAAGTTCTGGTAACTACAGCAGCCAGTTTTAATAATATATAATAATACATTTAGTTATTACAATGCATTCCCATGTTCTTTCTTTCAGATCCTGAAAACCTGTTTGGGTGAATTATTAAATGCATGATGACAAAGCCCCGCCCCGTTTTGAGGCATTGAAACGAGGCAGTTGCGTAATTTGTCTTGTCAAACATCTCTGGCTGGCTGTCGTGTCCTTCTCATTTGCGGCATATGAATGACGTGATCTCCAGCTTATTTCAGCAGAGGACATGCGGTTATGGGCAACGCTTTGTTGAGCAGGATCCACGGCTAGAATAAAACACCTCTAAGAACTGAGCGAGGCATTGAGAGAGGACGATTACAGTGGATTTAATGACACTCCATCAAAGCATCACAGTCTGGTAGAGTCAATCTGTAATCGCATGTTACATTGGTAAACAGTGCTGGGTGGCAAGCTTTCCGAAATGCCTGTGTTATTAATGCTTTTGATCTAAAACATAACATAATCGCTGCACAGCTTATATTTTTAGGAGTGTTTTCTAATGGTGTTCTCCAGTACGTTATATATATATATATATATATATATATATATATATATATATTATATATATATATATATATATATATATATATATATATGAAGCATGCTGGATGAATTGTGCCGAACTCTGCACTGACCTTAATCTGAAAACTCCATAACAGCAGAGCAGCTGTAGGCTCTAAATTCAGATGGAGTATTTCCTAGTTTATGGATGGCAGAGAGAGAGAGAGCTTGCATGGGGGTTCCTTCTTCGGTGTAAGGTAGCAACAAGCCTGTGTATTTAGAGATGCACACAAGCTGACTTGAAAATGGCAGAAATTTTAATAAATTTGAGTTGATCTTTGAGTTTATGAGAGTGAACATACATGTAAACACACTGGACAAAAAAGTGAGTCAGTTTGAAGGTGCATTCCTCTAAACTTGTCTTGTAATTCTCAGGAATTTCTGCATTGTTTACTAGAAAGCTTAAAGGATTTATACCAAAGGGTTATGTATAATAAGTGAAGAAAGCTATACATTAACGTTGCCATGTCAATGACAGTTGCTTGGCTGGGTTAATGCAATGTTTTGAGCCAATCAGCTGAGTGATAAATACCATGTGACTAATGACTAGAGTGTCATGCTGATGGCACCATAAGAACGCACACATCCCAAAACCATCACCGAGCAACCATCCTGAACTGTGATGTGAACACAATTTGTGCTTTTAAAAAGAATCAGACACTGGTAAAACTATAACATTATGAAATATTTGCACTTTTGGTAGAATTCAGCAAGATTACAGATCTAGCTAACAGGGACATGCTAACCACTTAAACCAATTTTTTTCTATATTTTCAAGGATTATTGTTGGATATAACTTATGTTCATGTATTGTATGTTTTTGTGGTGAATGAAATTCCATTTTTTTTTTGTTCCTCAGATTAAAAGAGACATGGATGGGTACCTGCCGCCTCAGTTTCACGCGTTGTCAGACCATAAGAAGTTTTCTCAAGACAATTCTCTGACGATGGACCAAGGCACACCATACAGCATAAACATGAATGTTTTTTTACCGGACGTCACCTACTTACGAACCGGCATGTGTAGACCCGTGAGGTCCGGGGTGCCACAGATAAAGACGGAACCTCTGCATTCGTCTTTCAACTACTCCAGCTGCCACGGGTCGGCTGCGCCGGCCATTACGCACTCAGAGTACACAAACCTCTACAGCCCAGCTACGGAAACGGGTAGCAATGTTTACGTCAAGCACGAGACGCCATCCCTTGAATTCCAAGACGTTCCACTTTTTCAGCTGTTGAATTCGGAGCTCGAGCCCAATTCTTGCACAGATTCCCACAATGCCACATGCCCTCCGATGCCGACGTATAACGGCATTCACACACACCCCAGCCACGTTGCAGAACGACCGCTTTGTAACATGAGCAGCAGTGGATATTTGCTACCTACCCAGTTTGGTCAGCATCCTCAGAAGAGGGCGGCTTATCTACCACCCTCCCCTCCAAACTCAGAACCGGGCAGCCCGGACAGGAGGAAAGAACTCATGCAGAACTTATCGCCACCTCCGTCATATGCTGCAAGCATGGCGTCTAAGATGGCAGGTCTTACCCCTGGACCAGCACATTCTGTCCAAACACAAGCAGTACCTGCCCAATACAACCGCAGAAACAATCCCGATCTAGACAAAAGGAGAATACATCACTGTGATGTACCAGGTGAGATTGATTTAGCATCTAGGCACTTTAGTATGTGACTATAGGATACACTTTATTTGAAATAACATTCAAAGCCTTAAAAGGAAGCTGCGGCTTTTTCTACATAGTCCATATGACGCAGCGCAGGCTTAAATGGCTATTCAGATGATTAAATGTTGTTGAATAGATATTGTGGACTGACATGACTAAACTTCAGGCAATTACCGGTCTCTAGGTTGGACTTTGGCTGACTAAGAGGCTTAGGACACAATGGTGAAACCTTTTGACATTGTATATGAGGCTGCTGGACAAGTCAGAGCTGGCCAGAATGTTAGTTCAAAGGGTAGTTCACCCCAAAATGGAAATTTCCTCACCCTCGTATTGTTCCAAACCTACATGACTTTATTTTTTCTGTGGAACTCAAAAGAAAATATTTTGAAAAACTTCTTTGACTTTTATATGGACAAAAAAACGGAGACATTTTTCTAAATATCTGCTTTTGTGTTCTTCAGAAGACAAAGTCATGCACAAAATGAGGTTCAAATCCATTCACAGAATATAAATTTTTTGGCAAACTATCCCTTTAATGTTTATATAATGTAATGGATATGAGCTTTAATGTTAAAAGTTATGCTATATATTAACATTTATTGTATTCTTATGCATCAGGATGTAAGAAGGTCTACACCAAGTCCTCACATTTGAAGGCCCATTTACGTACTCACACAGGTAAGACATTTAATAGGCAATATTACACAAAACAGTCGCCGGTGTGGTATTGCTGTCACACAATATTTCAATAACGTTTCAATCAAAAAATATATGTTAGAAATAAAACCAGAGAATACGGAATTCACAAGCTCTGTGTTAGATTTTGAGTCATTTAGACATAATACAGTTATAATGTCTAATTTGTCTGCAAATTCTCTCTTAGCAAATGCTGAAAATTAAAAAAAAAAAAAAAAAACTATTCAAACTATGCAGAACAACTGTTATTTATTTAACAGATATACTAATCAACAACCAAAACTTATCTTTACAAACTGAAGTGATGAATTGAAGTCACAGTTCATTCAGTGAAGAATCATTTTAAATGATTCATTAAAAGGACTGGCTTATGAAGGTCATCTGGTCATGAAAGGTACTACAGTGGTTGTGCTCCATTTATTTGATTCTCTAAAAAGAACCAGTTCAGACATTTGTCATTTGTTTGTGCACCAGAGTGTACCGGTCAGGCTGTATGTTATTGCGTGCAGCCTTTGAGCGTGACTCTATAGAAAGACCTTTTCTTGCCATTAATACGCAGTACACAGCATTTTATCTCATCAAATTGTGGTGGTGTTCTCCCCTCAACCTGTATTGGCCTGTGTTTTGTTGCAGGCGAAAAGCCATACAAGTGCTCATGGGAGGGGTGCGACTGGCGATTTGCCCGCTCTGACGAGCTAACGCGCCACTTCAGGAAGCACACGGGGGCCAAACCTTTCCAGTGCGCCGTATGTAGCCGTTGCTTCTCCCGATCGGACCACCTGGCCCTCCACATGAAAAGACACCAGAACTAGAGCCGCCCGCTCTCGTTGTTCTGACGGTGCCGCGGGAGGGCTATCAGGACCTCTGTTGATGATACTAATTAGGATTTGGGTGTGTTGGGTAATCTTGGGTTTTGGCAGTTCATCAGGTACAACAGGACCAAACCCTGCCGTCGGTACGGCTCCTGTGGTCACAAAACCAGCTAATTGATGAGAACTTGGCTCATTTGCCAGATGGGACATTCTTTTGACATGTTTGTTTGTTTGTTTGTTTGTTTGTCTGCATACTTTGAGGTCGTCATTTATGACATAACTACTTTTAATGTGCCTTTTTTACCTTGTAGAATTGAGGTGCCACGTAAAATGTGCAACGTTCAAGAACTTGTGGGCAGTTTTCATCTTCTTTAAAGCGATATTCCAGATTTAATACAAGTTAATTGACATCATTTGTGGCATAATGTTGATCATGTTAAACATATAAAAAAAGGTTGTATTTTAAGATTGGCCCCATTCACTTCTATTGTAACCCAGATTTTGGAAGTTGAAATGAATTGTTGTGGTAATCAACATTATGCCACAAGTTCTATCAACTGAGTTTAACTTTTATTGAATCCAGAATATTCCTGTAAATGACTACTCGTACTTGTATCACAAGGTAAATCATAAAATGAGCTGTAGTCTTGGTTGTAGAACCAGACTGCAGAACAGTCATGAGAATGTGAGCCACAAACGCTGAGTCACAATGAATTAATGTCTCTTAAAATCAGCACTTGATAAGAAACAGAGCTTCAGAAATTTGTATGGGAGCCGCCGGGTAATTAGAAAATTAAATGTAGCTTCAGAACACCAAAGAGTTGGATGAAGTCCAAACTATGATATGTTTCGAAGCGGATTCGCTTTACGTAGGCAAAATGTTTGAAAGAGCACAATCTGAAGATTGATTGAACTCCTTTATGTTAATTCCTGTGTTTTACTGAAATGCAATAAGTGGTACAAATGCTGTATTTTTCCTGGCAAGAGGACAAGTCGGATATCGATTACTTCCATAGTTGTTTATTTTCCTTACTATGCATTTGTTTGGGATAAATGATAGATTTAAATGTACATATAACGTGCATTTATTTTGCACAGATTATTATTTTTTTTATTTCTATTTTATAAAATGTAACAACGCTTACATGAAATGTGCACCGGGTTACTGGGAAGCGGTTTTAGAAATCTTTGTTCAAACTAATAGTGCTCTAAATGGCCGCATTATGTGAAACAATGTGGCAGCTGATTGTTTACATTAGTTGGTTTGGCTTATGGTGTGTGTTACATCTGTATGTGTGGCCTCATAAAACCTCTTATTTTCCATTACAGTGATAAAAATGTTTTCCGCCTTATTTTTCAGAGATTGCAAATGCGTAACAGAAGGGACTAGTTACACATGACAAGCTGATGTTGTTCCTGAGATGGAAGTAAAATAGATTGGGGACATATGAAGTTTGTTTTTATCTGAGGTAACATCATACGAGGATCCTCAGTGTTTATATGTTTTAGAGAGAACATACAGCTCTATTCGAGATTTGTAACTAGAAGTTCTTCATTTGGTGACCAAAACCGAAAGAAAAACTAATTGCTGTAATTAAAGCTTCAAACTGCTTAAGAGTAAAATGTTAAACACACCCATTAATCACTCTAATTTGCAGCACTTAGATGAGTACAGTTAATGTTAAATGCATACATCATTACTGTTATTACACATAATATGGAGGCAGGTCTTTAAAGTCTTAGTCTGTCGGGTTAAACTGGAGTGTCCAGTCATCCTGGCTCACATGTGATTAGGTGAATAAATGGAGGTGTGGTTACAGTTGCTAATATGGGCTGTCAGATTTGAAATCACAGTTAAAAGCTGATGGTATTGAGTGGTAACACCCGATTAAATTGATACTATAATTATCTCGCCTGTATACAAATCACTGAGTAACAGTAGAAAGGCTTCAGTCATGAAAACTACCTGACATTTTCACAATGCGTTCTTTTCATCACGAGGGTGTATATTATTTCCTGAATCAGCTCTTACAAAAGCAACCGATTCTGAACATGAGCAATTCACTTTTTTCCCTGCTTAGTACGAGTTTAGTAGTATATAGTGAAGCTTTTGTCTAGAAAAAAATAACAGTTAGGCCCACACAGGAACAAATACACCAAAAACACCAATTGAATAGACTGTATGTTGTTGTATTGTTAAATTTCTTTACAAGAAACCTTCTCTCCAGGATTATATGTGGAGATATCACAGAACTTCAGAAGTATGTATGCTAACAAATACAAAGATGGAATGGTGGAGGTTTTTTTTTAGTATATATCAAATAAAGCTACAATTTTTAAATAAAATACAAGACAGTTGCCTCTTTTGAGGACGTATTGTCAAGAGTATGGTGTGAGTTTTATCTGTCTGGCCTCTTATTAGCAGAGGTTAGCATGCTAGCTGCATGCTAAGTCAGTACATGTCACATTGCGCCTCAATGTGAAGACTTGCTGGCCAAACAGAGTGATGCTATTTGATTATTAGTGATTGCTGGCTAGTAACTTAAAGATTCTGTTATATAATACTTGTTAAACATGCCCAGAAACAGCCCAGCTGCTTTGTCTCTGAGGAAGATTGTTATCGTGAAGTCAGTGCCTTCATGTTTCTTTGAAAAGCCTTGTGTCAATAGGGAACTCATTTATTTTCTTTCATAGAAAGGAACAATAGTTTAATTCACTATTTGACCTGACATTTAGATGATCTTAGCAGATGAGAGAATGGATGCTCCGCTGTGATCCTCTTTAGTGAATGTCATTTACTGAAAGCACTTATAGGATCACTGTGATGTTGCTCATACCCTTAAGGGAAAACTATATCAGTGGAAATGTTTCATACGATTCAAAAAATGTAGTAAGTCTATTTATATGTGGTTCATCTGACTCAAAGTTTTATTTGCACATCCTTTGTTTATAGTCTTATAAATGTCCTGAAGTTGTGGTGATATTCTAACAAATCAAAATGTTGGAGATTTTAAAATTACGCTGACCAAGGCTGCATTTATTTTAACAAAATTACAGTAATATTGTGAAATATTACTACTGTTTCAAATTACTGTCTTCTATTTAAATATATTTTATTAAGCATTTTATTCCTGTGATGGCAAAGCTGAATCTTCAGCAGCCATTACTTTAGTCTTCAGTGTCAGGTGATCATTCAGAGATTATTTGGTGCTCAAGAAACATTTCTTTCCATTATCAATGTTGAAAATAGATGTGCTGCTTCATGTTTCTGCAATTTTTTTTTTCAGGATTCTTTGAATAGAAAGTTCAAAAGAACAGCATTTATTTTTTAAATCTTTTGTAACATTATAATTTTTTTACCGTCACTTTTGATCAATTTAATATGCCCTGGCTGAACGCTGAAAGGGATTAACTTCTTTACACACACAAAAAAAATAAATAATATAATTAAAAAAAAAAAAATCACAATTTCTGAATGAGCTGTTAATTTCTATTTGGATGTATGATGTAACATAACATTACTGCTAGTTTCTTAACAAGCTAAGTAAGAAAGTACTAAAGCTACCTGGTAGCTTTAGTACTTCTTACTTAGCTTGTTAAGAACTAGCGTAATGTTATGTTACTCAAATCCAAAATAGTATAAAAGCTCATTAGAAATTCTCATGGGAATACATGGGGAAAAAATGTTAATGAAGTAAATGTAAACATGAGTTTATGCCCATATGTTCCATACAAAATGCAAGTTTATTAACTTCCATGCCTCCGATTAGATTATCAAACAAGTATAATGTGTAACCTCAATTTCAATTCACAGCTCAATCTTCTGGGAAAAAAAAAAAAGAAAAAGAAAAGAAAATACAAAGAATAGCAAAAAGCACAGAATATTTAGACAACTTCTGGAGAAGCAAAATAAAGCTGAAACACTTTCAACCTCTGAAACAATTGGGACGTGACATCCTCCAACAGGATCCAATGGGAAGAGAATCCCTTTGAAGTGTAGCAGGGTAAAATATCACAACTTTACACTAAAAAAAGGAAAAAGGAAAAAAAAAAAGCTCTGAATATATTTACAATACACACACACTATACATAAATACAAGAAAGATAATTACAGAATATCAGCAAAACAAGGAACAAAGGCCATTGAGTAAATACTTGATTCCAAAGAAAGTAAAGTAAATACATAAAGGCAATATTTTACAGAGACTCGAGGGGGGAAATGCTGTTCACGGAGGAATTATGCTGTACCACCACTGTCTTAACATTCAGAATATTTCTTGCGACTGCTCGATTTCCATAACTGGGGACGCATGAGAAGTTCACATGATTTTATAAAGTTAGAGGTAAACCAGAGTCCTGTTAATTAAGCAGATGTGTCCTTCCATAGGTGAGTAATACCATATAAATCTTATGCAGCTTCCATAGGAGACACATAAAGAATGTTCAAGAAACACCAACAGGGATATTTACAGCTTCAAAATGGTTCATAAGGCTCAGTGCATTTCAAAGGAACAGATCTTTGTGTCATGTCTGGGTTTTTAAACCAGGGAAACCGTGAAAATCGTAATACTAGGCACTCTTCATTATTGCATAACTTTGACCCTGTTTGCCTTAACAAAATTATGCCACAAAAAACATAAGAATGCCAAAGGGGAGGGAAAGTAATGCAGAATTGAGTAAAACAACCCTTTCTTTTTCAGTTTTTAAAGAAATTAAATCTTACTGGTATCTATACTTGTATATCGGTTGCTCATGACTCTTGAATACTGTTGGAAACGCTCGTTTAGTTAGGTTGTTTTTGCTTTATTCACATTTTTTGAGTCAGTATGAAAACATTGAAATTGCTAAAAATGAGGCAGCACTGCCTGAATACTGTAATGAGCTGAACATTTGATTTGATTGTTCATTAAAACTGTATGCAACTGCAACCAGTTTCACTTAAACTGGCCCTACGTGTGCGTTTACAGGGATAGTTCAGCCAAAAATGGAAAATTCTGTCATTTAGTCACCTCATGTTGTTCCAAACCTGACTTTCTTTTTTTCTGTAGAACACAAAAGAACTTGTTTTTGTCCTAAAAATGTCCAAAAAAACAAACAAAAAAACTTCAAAATGTCTTTTGTGTTTCACAGAAACAAAGTCATACAGGTTTGGAATGACAGGAAGGTGGGTAAATGATGACAGAAGGATTTATTTATTTATTTTTAATTTTTGGCTCAAGTATCCTTTTAAGATGACAAGCCTTCATTTTTCTCAAACATTGAACAATTGATTTTTTTTATTTTTTTATTATATTAGCTGAATGAATGTCTCTGAAAAATCTGCATATTACATATAAAGATAATCCCTTGTATTTTTTAAAAAAGCCCTATTTTAATAGGTATTTACAGCCTGTAAAACTGAGCAATATCTTTTCACTTTCACATATATTACAACATCTTTAAAAGTATTTTTTGTACAGAAAATAGTTATATGCAGATGAAGTGCCTCGCATTACAGACACACTTCAAAAAAACAGAATATGATAAGATACATTGGTGATTAATGTCACGTCTATCTTAAAATAATTACTTCCATACTTCATAAAAACAAGGTGCTCATGTTATGTTCAAGCCCACATACAACAGGATACACAAGTGTGCACACAAATACATAGTGAGGAACATAAAACATGGTGCATCATAATACAATGCATAATACAAACAAACAAACAATGTTAAAAATGGATTGGTCATCTCTAACGGACAAACGGTTACTAATTCATGAATGATTCTATTGATACGTTTCCTTTCACAGCATTTGACTTTTGTTTCCTTTTGTTGGTGACGAAAAGTCCCTACATGCCCCAGCAACTTTGGCTGATTGTAGATTTAGTCAGCATGTTTGATCACCCCTGCATGCACAGGCAGACCGTAAGGTCAATGTAAGTTCTAGTAATATCTAATCATCTGAAAAGAGGTCACAAGGCTTTCTGTGCCCACTTGAAAGTGCATATGGATCACAGGGACAGAAGACTTTGACAGCTTATGACAGCTCTCCTTAAAAACATCTTAGCAGAAACCTATACCTTAACGTGAACGGCACAGCATGGAACATACAGTGAATTTGTCTGGGTACAGTATGTAAAAGAATTAGCTGTATTCACACAAGTGCGGCATATTGCTTTTTTGAGTATCTTAGTGTAGTGTCTATACATATGTTTAAGTTAAGAAATCCCTCTTAGAATGCTAAATATGCGACAGACAGACAGATAGATAGATAGATAGATAGGAGAAATTTCTTAACTAAACAGAACAGATTCTAATATCAACAGATATGGCTCAGTAAATATTTAAATCACTTTCTAACATTAGAATGCATAAAGAAAATGTAAAAAAAAAAAAAAAAAAATAAGAGAGCCTATCAGGTATCCCTTTGTAAATCAGCTCACTGGCTGTCCTCTACTGGTGACTTTGGGGATTGTTCAATTGCTGTGATGCTAGGATGACACCAAAATATATGTGGGTGGAAACATTTGTAAAATTGGTACGTTGGTAACACTTCACAATAAGGTTTAGTTTGTTAACATTATTAATGCATTAGGTATCATGACCTAACCATGAACAATACTTTAACAGCACTTCTTTACCTGGGTTACTGTTAATTTCTTTATACTGTACACCAACAGCCTACTTTTACAGTATGATGAACAAAGATGAATAGTATAATATATCATGAACAGAACAATAGTATATTTATAATTTACCATTTACCTAGATTAAAAATGCTTTAAAGTATTGTACATTCAAAAGTTTGGGGTAATAAGAAAATAATTAACATTTATTCAGCAAGGATCCATTAAATTGATCAAATGTGACAGTAATTAATTTATAATGTTACAAAAGATTTCTAATGAAAGATTTTCAAATGAATCAATTTTTTATTCATTAAAGAATCCTGAAACAAACTGTATCTTGGTTTCCACAAAAATATAGCACAAATGTTTCTTGAGCAATTGCATATTAGAATGATTTCTTAAGGATCATGTGACACTGAAGACCAGATTAATGGCTGCTATAATTTCAGCACTGCCATTATAAGAATAAATTACATTTTATATTATAACATAAATATGTATATTAATTATAAATATATGATTATTTAAATTAGAAAACAGTTGTTTTAAATTGTAATATGTAATATTAATTTACTCCATTTTTGATCAAATTAATGCAGCCTTGTTGAACATAAAAGACTTTTCAAAACATTAAAAATTCTAACTGACCGCAAACTTCTGAATGCTAATGTACATCGTTAGTTCAGTGTTACCAAATGCATTAACTAACCGAAGTGTTACTGAAATAATTAGCAAATGGATACACTGATGTTTGCAAAGACACTTCATAAATACAAAGTGAAGAACAAAGCCAATGAACAGTGCTGTTGTACTGACCATAATTGACATCAGGCTTCATAGTTCAAAAGCAATCTCACAAAAGGAGAAGAAAACAGAGGACATTCAAGAGATTTCCTCAGCATATTCTAGAAAGTTGTGAGAGACTACACCTCCAAAATGTGGCAGCTAGAAATCCACTATAAATAGAAGAGGTATCTGAATTCTAGAAAACAAAGCGCACTGGTAGAAATCCAAAGTTTTGACCATGTATATGGGTGAGGACCAGGCCAGCTCACCCCTGTGGTGCTCAGAATAAGTATATTGCTCTTCTGCCTCGAGTTACCTGTCTGAGTAGACCCTCATTATCCAGATTTACACATATTTTCCTAATTAGTGAGTCAATGTGATGAAATTAAGACAAATGTGGAGAGTAGACTGCAGAAGCCCACCTATGCTTTGTTTGTTTATCAAATTCAATCAATTTCAGTTTAAAATCAACAGTTGCGAGGAACAGAAGATAGAATGACCCAAAATGAACATTATGATAAGTTGTTTGTTGAGTAATCTCATTCGCTGGTGTGTTAACCTGTAATTGGCAACCTTGGAAACCTCAGGAATCACTGGCCCAAAGTCTTCATCACTAGAAGATCCGCTTAATCCTTCTCAGATACTTCTGGCTCTTGATGTTCCGCAAAAAGGTAAAAGTAAAAAATTGTGCAAGCACACCATTCATGGTCACGCTCCCCTTTTGAATCTGTCAGAACAACACGTAAAGCCATTCCACTCTGCGTTTCTTTACATTGTAGATGTGAGAAGCAGCCATGTTAATAGAGACCACACAGATGATGCAGAAAGGAAAATCAGAAAACAAACCGTTTGTCCGAGTGAAATAATCCTTTGAACAGACAAGAGACAATCAACATCCTGGACTCCAAAATATTTCAGGCCTGTAGATGAGCCTCCTCCCTCCCTGAATGGACCCTGTTTAGCTCTGCAAATGTGGGGAAAGCATCATACTCCTCCTTCGCTTGCTCTCTTATCCTCACTCTCAGGGGCAGGGATGGCCGTTTCTGTGTTCAGCCCAGCTAAACACTATTGGGGGAGATCCAGCTCTCCCATGTGTGTGTGTGTGTGTGTGTGTGTGTGTGTGTGTGTGAGTGAGTGAGTGAGTGTGTGGGTTCAAACCAGCATGTGTCTGCGACGGTGCAGGGCCAGATGGTCTGAGCGGGAAAAGCTTCGGTCGCAGTCCCCGCACTTAAAGGGTTTGACCCCTGTGTGTTTACGGTAATGCCGTGTCAACTCATCCGAGCGGGCGAACTTCCATGTGCAGCCGTCCCAGGTGCACTTGTATGGCTTCTCACCTGGTGGAGATAATAGACCATATTTAAGCAAAAATAAACACCAATGTCATTTTGGAAATATTAAGGAAATTGTAAAATATGAAACAATCAGGATTGGTTGAAGGAATAGTTTACACAAAAATGAAAAACTGGCCATTCAAGATGTAAACGAGTTTCTTTATCAGAACAGATTTGGAGAAATTTAGCATTACATCACTTGATCACCAAAGGATCCTCTGCAGTGAATGGGTGCCGTCAGAATGACAGTATTAAACAGCTGATAAAAACATCACAATAATCCAAAAATACTACTCCAGTTCATCTAGTAACATTTTGTAAGGTGACAATTTTTTGATTGTAGAAAGCAATATTGTGATAGTGATCTCGATGATGGATTTGTTTATTACAAAAACAAAGCTTTTTGCTTCACAAGGCATTAAAGTCTGCATGAAATCAAAATTGACTTTATTTATTTTAGTAGTGCACATTGCTAGTCTTGATGTGAACAATTAATGCATACTGAAAAAAATTGTTTGTCTTGGTAATCTTTATTCAAAATCTGATCATTTGCTTCCGCTCTGGAATGGCATTATTTTTCTGATGACGTCAGTTTGATGGCTTGGGCAGAATATCCTTAAACACACCCCTCCAACCGTTAGGTTGCTATGAGTGAAAGATGAAAGGAGGAGCGCAAAAATAAAACTACGCCCTCTATTCAATATTCCATTTCAGCTGGAAATACATCACTACACTGAAATAAAGTCAGCAGCAACTTCTGGTTCATGCGGACTTTAATTGATGGATTGGAGTCATGGACTCTCATTCTGATGGTACCCAATCACTGCAGAGGATCCATTTCTGAGCAATATTTCTTTAAATCTGCTGTGAAAAAGAAACAAATTCATACATATTGGATAGCCTGAAGGTATCAGCAAATTTAACTTTTGGGTGAACTATTTCTTTAACTAGAAATAATACTCCAAATTCAAATAAATTGATAGTGAAACCAGGTGTACAGATTGTATTTGGGTGCTGACAGACCTGTGTGTGTCCTCCGGTGTGCCTTTAAATGGGAGCTCTTGGTATAAACTTTATTACAGCCTGCAAAGTCACATCTGTGGATGCGTCTTTTCTTGGAGTCTGGAGATTCAGGTGGCTGTGGCCGTCGAATGCTCTCAATACTGAATGGTGACATGGAACTGAGAGAGAGACAGATTTTAATCATTACAATATTATCAACTGAACTTATTCAGCATCCTAAGAAATTAACTGAGACAGCAAGCAGCATGTGCATAAGCTAACTGCTGCCACCATGTGGTAACATGATATAAAACAACATTTAAGACCTGGACCACGTGTTTTCCTCACAAAGTGGGTTAAAATTTTGGGGTTTTTGAAATAAGTCTCTTATGCTCATCAGGACTGCATATATTCGATCAAAAATACAGTAATGTTGTGAATTATTATTAGAATTTAAAACGATTGTTGTCTATTTTTATATATTATATATTAAAATGTAATTTATTCCAGTGATGGCAAACCTGAAATTTCAGCAGCCATTACTCCAGTCCTCAATGTCACATGATCCTTCAGAAATCATTCTAATATGCTGATTTGCTGTTCACGAAACATTTATTATCATTATAAATGTTGAAAGCAATTGTGCTGTTTAATATTATTTTAAATATAGTGATAGAACTTTTTTTTTAATCAGGATTCTTTGATGAATAGAAAGCTCAAAAGAACAGCATGTATTTTAAATGGAAATTATAAATGTCTTTACTGTAATTTTGGATCAATTTAATTCATTCTTGCTGAATAAAATTATTAATTTCTTAATAAAAATCTTACTGAGCATAAACTGATAGTGTGTGTGTGTGTGTGTGTGTGTAGTAGTAGTAGTAGTAGTAGTAGTAGTACTAGTAGCCTATGAGAGGAAAGTAAACAAAAAAAAATTCAAAAAGAGATGAAACTATCAGCACACATATTTTCACAAGTTACCATCCCTAAAATTTATGAAAAAAATGTGCTCAAAATGTGCGAACTGTATGAAACAAGAAAAGCACTCTAACTGAAAACAATAGTTATTTGACTGCTTGCTCATATTGTTCTATTCATGATGTATCACTAGATGGCGCTGTAGACCTGATGCATTTTGATGCTACGATGCAAAAACATGTAATCTTTTTTCTTACAAAACAAGTCATAATTCTTCCAGAGATGTGAGATTTGTTGCTTGTTAGTTTGCTGTTAGCAAAATCCAAGGGAATGTCTTAACATGCTTATTCCAATTAATATTACACAATATTGTACGAATAAAACTGTACAGTACTAACATGCTGTCTGTTGTGATTGCTGTGAGAAAATGAATTACTGCCATTCCAGATGGTGGGCCTGCTTTCAGACTGTAAAGCTGGCTCTCATTGAGAGGATTTGTACATTTCAACCAATGAGCTCAGTGAACTGTTGGAGAAGAGCGGAGAGCCTTGTAAGTGTGAGGACATGCTGTGTTTGAAAGCAAGACAGCGTACGAGTCATTTTGTTCCATTTCTCCCATAGGTAGAGACAGAGGAGAGCCTAATTACATTACATTGTCCTTGCTCGCCTTCCCTTCTAAGGTAATAAGAGCTCTATGTCCCCTGCTCTGCTGATTGGCATTGGCTGGGCCTGGCAATAAAGGCCAAGGGGGCGGAGCCAGACAACCCCTCCAGTGAACTGTCTCCACCACACGCAGCCCACTTCCTGTTTCTCCCCTGCTCCTGGGTCACCTGTTGGTGTTGGTGTGCTGCCAAGCGAAGGCCTAGCGGAAATGAGCCAATGTGTCAGAAATGAGGCTGAACTCTCTCTCTCGCTGCCTCGAGCGAACACACGCAGAGAGCAAAAGAGAGAGAGAGAAAGACCCAGGAGGGGAGGAGTGAAATTGAGAAGAGGAGACAAAGAGAAGCCGAGAAAGAGGCAATGAGCCAAACAGGTTGTTTTTTTTTTTCTCTCACAGAAATTACAAGAGAGCGAGAGAGTCGCAGAGAGAGTTTCTGTGAGAATGAAAGTTGGTGGCAGATAGAAATGGAGGGGGTTGATGTTGGAAGGAGAGTTCGGAGGGAGTGAGGGAGCACGAAGGGAGTGACAGGATTTACAATGGAAAGACTTTCAGCGGCGAACTCTCACAGGATGTTTACAGTCTGATATATTTCAGAGGGGACGCCACTGACATAAATAGTGATACAGTAGTCTGACTCGTGGAAAATGACTTGAAAATACAGATTCACCTGACAGGTACAGATGGTTATTCTCCTGGGGGATTCATCTCAGATTATGTCTAGATAGATGCATGTCTAGTACACATCAAACAATTTATCATTTGATTCAGTCAATAAAAGATTCAATATATCTATATATATATATATATATATATATATATATATATATATATTTATATACAGCTATAGTAATTTAGCTAAAGAAATAGTATTTATACCAAATAATTACAGCTCACAAACAGATGAGAGAAACTAATATATATCATTGCCTTTGAAAGTAGTCTCATATGCTCCCAAGGCTGCATTTATTTGATCAAAAATATAGTAAAAACATTCATATTGTGAAAGTACTAATGTTACTATTTGAATATATTTTAAAATGTAATTTATTCCTGTGATGCAAAGCGGAATTTTTAGCAGCCATTACTCCAGTCTTTAGTGTCACATGATCATTTAGAAATGATTCTAATATGCTGATCTGGTGCTCAAACATTTTTTATTACAATCAGTATTAACAGTTGTGCTGCTTATTATTTTTGATGGAAACATTTTGATGGCATACATTTTTTCCAGGTTTATTTGATGAATAGAAAGTTCAAAAGACTGCACTGTGATTTTTGATCAATTTAATGCATCTTTGCTTAATTAATTAAATATTTATTTTTAAAAAAATCGTACCAATTCCAAACTTCTGCATGCTAGTGTACATGTATAAAATTGTATTTATTGATTGATTTATTCATTTTACTGGCTATTGGGATTTTTTGGGGAAAAAATACAACGTACATGGATTTCAGTATTAAAATTGGACCACCTTTTATATCAATACCAGCTAAATCCATTATTAGTAGATCTATAATGTATAATCTATAATGTAATAAACATCCTGTCTCACACATCTCCTTCACAACACCATTGTCCACAGACACCAGGCATCCTCTAGATTCACATATGGTGCAACACAACACTAGGCTGGTATTAGGATGATCCTGGTTGGATGGACCCTTATTTTGCCCAGATCAGCCCTCACTTCCCTCAGCACACTATGATTACTTTCAACACTTTTCTCTCTGCCTTCACTTAAAATATTACTTAAATCAAAGCCTTTTGGTGGGTCCCACCACTGATCCAACCTTGTCTGTTTTCACTCCTCGTCAAAAAGTAACATATGCTAGTGCCGTCACCTACTGTAGAACAGTGCAGATCTCTGCCGCCCAGATGATGCCTAGACCTTTAAAACAGCTCTTGTGTGAACCCTGCATAACCCTGTCATCCTGGCTTTGTGCCTTTGTCTTTGTGTGAAGGGGGTGGGGTGTATGAATTCTTCTGTATTTTGAAATGGTTCTGAAGCATTTCATATCAGACTGAATTGAGTTCTTGGTCTTTTTGTCTCTCTGCTCTCCCTTCAGAATGACCAGCGAAGTAAGCTTATTGCTCAGGGCTCAGGGTGTTCTCTGATACGCTCCCCTAAACATTTGTCACAACAAGACCCGCATCTCATCCAGGCTGTAGAGGAATGACAGAGAAGAACCAAGGAAGCAGAGAGAGATTAGATGACTATAGGTCTACTCTAGGTACCATATATAATAAAATATATATTATAATATAATATATAAAATGATATATTAGAAATATAAAATGATATACAGAGAGACAAAAATAAAAATATTAATATTATTTAAATAAGTACTATATTGTAAATTATTTATAATAAGAATGTTTATATTAAATTTAAATAATAAACTAATAAACTTATAGTAAAATATAAATAATATAAATATTGGAAATAAATCACAAAGGACTTATTTTATATTTTGGTGGAGATTGTAGGAAACAGTGCTATTAAGGTTTAAATTCTTTGTTGTACTATAGATCTATTATTTAAATCAGTGCTAAATGATGGCAAAAGTCATTTAAAATCTTAAAATTTGTAGAAATCAGTGACCAATATCAGTCAATAAATATGCAGAATTGACCACAGCAGTAAATAAAATAAAAATAAAAAAATACTAATACTGGCTGATAACTAATATGGTAATGCATCCTTAGTACTGAAGTTTGTTAACGGCACAGTAATGCAATAACGTGGTAACTAAAAGCACATAGTTGCATGTGCATGTATGTGTGTGCGCAGCCACATTCCCCACCTGTCTGACTGAATGGCCCTGGGGACTCAAAGAACCCAAAAGAACCTGTCAGGGCCACTTTAATAATATTACAGCCCCTTTCATGGGTATGGATAATCAGATTCATGGATAATGCAACACACCCAAACCACACAGACAATATAGAAACCCACATAGATGCATTTGTCACTCAAGATGCTCTCAGAGATGCAAAAGTTGGGCAATGACTTTTCGTCTGTTCATCTGAAACTGATATCAGAAACTTAAAGCCAGATATCAGCATATAACAGCATCTGGCCTCTCGCTCAGAGTGCCGTGTTGTGTGATACGGGGCTTCTTTAGCTGCATGGATATTTAAATTAAGTGCAGAGCTGGCAGTTCACTCTCTCCTAATTTGGCTCGTCTGGTGGTGAGGACGGTCTTATAGTGGAGACTGAGTCATTTTGGGTCGGCTGTGACTGGCCTCTGACAGGTCCATGAGCCGAGGGGGTTATTTTAGTCCCACGGGGCCTCGTGGTACCAGCCAAACTCTGCAGCCACAAATTCGCCCCACAAGACAAGGCATCATTCCTACTGTTAGATGCTCCAGTCTCATTGTAGACTGCGTTTTATTGCCTAGCCTTTGTAATTTTCTGGTTGGATTATTGTGCAAAAACACTGACCCAATTAAATGACAATATTCTTCATCAAACACTTCTTTGATGTGATAAATGCTTATTTGTTCTCGTCCATTGGGTTTGCCGTGCTATCAGTGTAATTCTTGTGGCGATGCTGCCCACAATGTTATCTTATTTCACATGCTAGAATGAACACAGCTGCACACATGCCCTCTTTCTCCTTTTCTCTCTCTCTGTAAACAGCCAAAAGCAGCAGCTCTCCCAAATAACACCATTCCCTGTAAACCTGGTTAAACTGTGTTTTGGCATTCTGCTGCACTGGGGGGCAAAGTCCTAGTACCGTTCGTCTACAGCACACTCGGAGCAAAGGGAAACATTTACACGTTGTCAGTGCGAAGCTTTGACATACGGAGGAATCCTGGAATACTTTCCAAACCATTTGCCTAAATAACAGGCGAACGGCAGGGTGCTGGTAGGGGGGCTGGCTCATGGAAAACTCTTTGGGAGAAGTCCTAGGCTGTTTTTTACTGCCTGCAGGCTTGAGAGTCTTCTGGTTTTGATCATGTCACTGTCTTTAATGGGATGACTACCTCATCTGAGTGAAGACACATGGAGTTGTGCCGCCAAGAATGGGAGGTGACAGCTATAATGTTACCAAAGAGCCGGTATTACAAAGAATGGCCTACAAAGAAACGCTTCGCAGCTTGCAGAAGTCTTGTGATAGGTGGTCATTTCCAACTCTTCAATCCATTAAATGGATAGTTCACCCCAAAAATGATCATTCTGAGATCATTTATTCATGCTCTTGTCTTTCCAAACCTGCATGACTTTGTTTATTCTGCAGAACACAAAAGAAGATATTTTGAAGAGTGTTTTTGCCTAAAATGAAAGTCAAACCTGATTGGACCCCATTGACTTTCACTTTATGGACAAAAAACAAGGATACATGTTTTACAAAATATCTTCTTTTGTGTATGACAGAAGGGGTGAGTTTTTAGGACATAGGAACTTTGTCGCACATTTGTAATTCAAACCACGATGGTTAGAACTGTCGTTAATGACATCGAACAGGTGATTGAGTGATAACTTCTGTTAATGGATCATTTCAAGATCAAATGAATGTTAAATCATTGCTTTAAATAACAAATGTTACATTTGAGGACTGTTTTGCTATTTTTGTTCTCCATTAATTTGCTGTATTTTGCGGGTTTCCTTACATCACTCCGAGGTTCCTCTTTGGTAATAAAGCAAATATGCACCTGCACACTTCAAAAATGCCAGTTTAATTCTCTTAACAAACTAAAAGTCATAGAATGAAATTTGTATGTATGGAATGAAAGATATAGATTGCACTACTTGTCAGTTAGCTTATTTTGCTTAAGTGCATGATCTATTTAAGTCCATATGTCTTACTAACAAGAAACTATGCTTCTAACCACTGGTAAAGAGCTGTAGTTCCAACCACACAATTCTGCGATGCCGTCTGCGAATGTTTGTTGGAAGAAACATTAAATCTATGCTGTAACGACAGAACTTGTGACCATAATTGCCTGTGTTTTCGGGAAATGCACCCTAGGTTGGGAACAACATGAAGCTAAGTAAATGATGACATAATTATCATTTTTAGGTTAAATATCTCTTTAAAGCAGTGTTTCTTAACCAGAGGGCCACCCCCACTAGTGCCCCAATAAGTCTTAACATTATTTATATTTAATTTTGCTAACATAATCTTAATTAAAATGCTAAAAACACTAAAAATAGATGTACAAAATTAAACTGGCATCATATTTTTGAGGGCTTTTTTTACAACACAAGAAACACATCAGCATAAATAGAATAGATGATAAATCGAATATTGTCTTGGACAACATGGGGTTTTGGACTCAAAATGATTGATATCCACTGCTTTAAATTCAAACTAAAAAGCAGAATCTTCAAACACACATTATGAATCTACATTATTAGCACTACACCAACACACTGTTTTAGATGAAGACAGTCAGTGAGCATCTGTTGAAGTTTGACTTCCAGTGTATGCTGGTGTGTTTGTGAGAGTGTGTCTTCAGAGAATACTCACTCCTGGACTGCTCGTGCTATAGACAGCGCCGTGGATCCTGTTTCATTAACACTGTCCAAGGTCACGTTTGGCAGGTCGTCATCATCACTGTCACTTTTGATTTGTCTTGGCGACAGGCCATTGGGGTCTGTTTGTGCTGCCGCAGGGGGAGAACAACAGAGGAGGAGGTTAGTTACATGACTGTAATATGCGTTCTGCCCGAGGCTATTCTCAGGCCCATTCAGCAGCTCACAATACGCCACATGACACTGAGCAGAAATTAGCACAGCATTTCAGGGTGTTTCTTCAACTTTTGACACCTTAATGTCCCAAGGGTTGATTTTTATTAAAATGAACAGATTTCTAATTTTTTTTTCTGTTTATTATATTAAGGTCACATTAACTGTCTTATCATGCCTTCATTATTTATATCTGCTACTTTTTAAATGCCACTAAATTAATAACGCACAATAAAACAATAAATGCTCAATAAAACATGTAATTTCCACCACAGAATGCTGTTAAACACAGTACACCATTTTAAGATAGTGGAAATGACACTGCGGTTTATTTAATAAATGTCCACAGGGCCAAAAGGGAACAAATATAATGTTCAACTAATACAATATTATAATATTAAAACATATTGGCATTAACCAGGCACAAAACAAAATGATTTCTAGCTACAGTAATGTAGCATATACTTTTATTTAATTATTTAATTTTTTAAGTCTTACTCATTTTTTTATTATTAGTTTTTGTTACTCGTTTCATTTTAATTTTAGTACTTCAAATTAAATGAAAATTATAAATATTTCCTTAGCAACTAAATGAAATGTTTTTTTAAGTTAAAAGTTTTTAAGTTTTCATCTAAAATTTCAGCATATTTCAGCTTTCTTTCAATTACTGAAAATTTTGATAGTTTAAAGTTGTTAACACACTGGTGACAACACTAGTGTGAAGGGACAGAATCTCAGCCATTTGATGTTTAATGTGCAGTGTTGTTGAGGGGCATTTTGGACCAAATATATTTCACCCAAAAAGCCAGATTAACATGGAAGAAATAGGAAAAATATATATACATACTATGAACTGATAAAAAGTAAATTAAATAGAAGCATCTGCCAAATACATAAAGGTAAATGTAAAAATCTTGTTGCTTTGTTATGTTGCACCTGGTTACAATGTAATACTAAGCCAACAGTTATTTTAATATTGTATGATACATTTGAGGTGTGTGCTTGTTTGTGAGTTTGTCATCAAATACAGGTTTTTAATTCAGACACATCTGTATATGTCAGTGTTTTAGACTGGCAGTCACAGAACACCCGTCTCTGATTACTGGATCTCATTCCACACAGAACGAGAGCAGCATTCTCCCTGACTGCAAGCTTTGTTAATATTATGTGGGTTAGCCCAGGCTGCAGGGCTACGCTTCTAATTCGCTGCTCTCTCAGCAGTCTGTCAGACCTGATCCCGGATCAGAGGTGTCCATGCTGTCTCCCAATCGGCCTTGGGCAGTGTGTCCTGCGGGCATGTCACCAGCACAGGAGATCAGATGCCTGGAGAGCGTCTAAAGACAACAGAGCTATGCTGCCACTCGCCCTTTGTTTCTAGGATGCTAGACATAGTTATGCTGCCAATTTATGAATTTCTGTACGAATGATGGGAACACCTAAGATGTCAACTATATGGTCTCATAAGTAAAACATTTTTAATAAAACTTACAATTAGGGCTGTCAATTGACAGGGTTTTTTAGTGTGATTGATTATTGAAAAAAAAATTCATAATTAAAAAAATAAATCATGACCCATACCCAAATTCCACAAACTTTCTACCATCAGAGCAAGTTTTTGTGAACTGCTACTACAAACAATGGACCTCAGCAAATCAGACTACACACTGATATAATTCACATTTAAAAAATACAAATACATATATACACATGATAATCTCTGAAGAATAATGTGATTTTGAAGAATGGAGTAATACTTGATGAAAATTCAGCTTTGCCATCACACGAATAAATTACGTTAAAATATCTTAAAATAGAAAAAGTTATTTTAAATTGTAATAATATTTCTCAAAATTACTGTTATTACTGCAGCAATGGTGAGCATAAAAGACTTCTTTGAGAAATCTTTCTAAAAATCTTACCAACCTCAATTTTTTGAATGGTAGTGTACATTCATACATACATAGATCCAATCAGCAATTCTATGAGAACAGACCAGCATTCTATGTTTGATTAGAACCCACCATTCAAGAACTATTACATTAAATGTCACATACACTGGCCTAACTTTATACCTACTGCTTTTTACTGTTAGTCATTATCAAATTCAGCACACCACTGATTCTATGCCTTTCCAAAGGTAGTTTAAACATCCATTTTAGAGTGCCACAAATGCTCAGTAAAACTGGTGGAGGATTTCAATGAAAGATTAATTGGACACATTACAAGAGCCTGAAGCTCTTCTCTCTCCTCCTCTTCTGTCTACTCAGGCTAGACACAAATCAGTTATAGCAAATGCTTTGCAACCTCTATATATGAAGTAATGCAAAATCATTCACAACACTATATTTTACATTCCCTGCATTATTGTGGTACTAGATCAATGTTAAAACAGATTTCAAATCATACTTGTATATTGTTGATTCCCCTGAGTATTTTTAGTGCAATAAATGCTTTTTTAGAACTTATATAATTTTAATAATAATATGCAAATTATAATTTTTTATATTTCATTTTCTTTTTTTAATATTTATTTGTATAACTTGTTTTACTGAACTGTGCAGCACTTTTTAATGTGCTATATACTTAATAAATTATTTTAAACTAAATCTGTTTTTTAAGAAAAAAAATTATAATTTTGAATATACTCTATGGATACTGTAGACAACAAACGTGAAAAATACGGTCTGTCTCTGCCTCTGTGGACTGTTTCCACCATAATCCATTCACTCTACCTACAGTACATAGCTCGCCTGGATATTCCTTAAAAATGTCCATATAAAGGCAATGACAAAAGCGGAGTTCATAAGAGGTGGTGAAGCAAACCCCATGATTTCTTTCTCCTGTTGTTTCCAGCCATAGCCTGTTTCCATGGTAACTCAGCCGGAGACAGAGCTGTGGAGAAGGGCACACCCCCTCCCCACCTCCCCCTGGCAACCTGTACACGAGTATACGCGAGCAAGTGAAAGTGTACGCCGTCCATTGTGTTTCCAGCCACAACGAAAACATTTATTCGTCAGCATTTACTTGTAAACATTGCAGATCGGTGCTCTTCAGAACATAAGGTTCATACTCGTGTCTCAAAATAGCGGTAACGTTACCGTCAGTCACTATCATGTAAGCACATCATCACTGACCCCGCCCAGGTCTGACACCGTTTCCTCTGTACTGCTCCAGAGAACTCAGGGTGGAGTCCATGTTGCTATGTGCCTGACTGCTCGCGGTGCCACCCATCTTCAATATCCGCCCCACCCCATTATGCAAAGCTTGTTTTTCCTCTCTTTCCTCCCCTGAAGCTGAGCGAGACACCCAGTATTTAAATCCTTCTTCTAGCAGGATGCTCAGCCCTGCCCAACCATTTGGGACAGACACCCTTCCCAGATAAACAAGAGGTTGAGCAACAAACAGCTCCCTTGTGCCCTCCGCTCGGGCCGAACACCATTTGACAGCAACACCCAGTGCATCGTGGCTTAGTGCCAGAGTATTAAAACTCGCACTACAGGAAACCAACCCTAAACAGCAGTCCCAGAGTGCCGTCGGTAAGGTCTCGAGAGTTTGGGAAGGGAAGAGTTTGGGTTTTTTACAAGCAATTTATATTTATTTTTTTCAGTATAAACTCACAATATATGGGTGTTTCTTCCACTATGGGCACTTTTAGTCCTTTGGAAAATAACAAACTTTTCACACTCACACTAGTTAATTTAATTTGTCTACTAACAATGTCCAACAGTATGCATTCCAGAAGAATTCTGTCATTTTTGTCATTTTTTTTCTGAAAGTCATGAATTTTTCCACCACATCACCAATGATGTATTGTGTTTAATAGAGTTATGTGGTGGAAATGACATTTTAAAACATTTTTGGAATAAAAAGACACTATATTTTCAGAGTTAACACATTATGGGCCAGATTTACTAAACAGGGCAAATTAGCGTTAGAGTGCAATTCCATAAAAGTGCCAATTGGGAAAATTCTGCGTGTGATTTACTGACAACGCACACATTAAAGAACACAGACGCAGCCAGATCATTTCCATAATGACCAGCTCAATCTACCAAGAGCAGCGCAAATTACCGTCTGCTTTAAGACATGCTTTTTTTGGGTGTTAAATAATGGTGCAAAAACCAGTAATTTGACGAGTGCAAACATTAGTATATCCCATTGCGTGATTTATTTTAATACTCTCCTCCCATAAATTTTGCGTCTGAAAGGGAAACTCCTACAAATGCATATTCAATTAGGTCAGGCGCAAAAATAACTGTGTCCACACCTTTCAGCTGTAATTCTTCACTGCGCGTCCTGACAGTACTATTTTAACGGCAAAAGACAGTTTGCGCTTGCGCAAGCTGTTAGTAAATCTGACCCTATATATATATCTTAAATACACATTAGTAAATTGAATATGAAATTATGGTATTTAAAAAAAAATTCCCTCACAAATCACTTGTTTTTTATTTTATCTAAAGCGGTTCACTGACACTGTACACTAACTTTATTTATTTTATTTTTTTTTTAAAAAAAGCTATAATCTGTTTTCACATCTACTGTAAGTGCTCTTGAAAGAAATTCAGACCTTTCAGGTCCAATAAAATAAAAAAAGGACAAAGTGAGATATAACTTTACCATTCTTTTGGTGTTTTTATTGTTCATTTCATCTCATTTTGGTCCATATGTGTAATACTATTTGTCTCTATTTGCGGTATATACTGCAGTGTGAGATGAAACAAAGCAAGTGTGACAATACCTCTTGGGTGTGTTTGAAAAGAGCAGTGAAGTGCTACAAATATCTGAATATATAAATATAGCAATGATATGCACCTTGCCAGATTTTCAAATGACTTCAAAATTTAAATTAAATGTTCAACAATCATGCTTTCAAAAAGTCTTTCGTCAAATGGCAATCTGACATGACTTACAGGTTGACCGTCACATTGGCTGGTACATAAATCAAAATTACCCACCACTGCATAAATGCTGGTGGCAGGAGTTAATTTCACACTCTGCTTACTTGACTTGAAATTAAGCTTTTATTTGATATGTCCACCACTTCAAAAGCCTGTCACACAGCACATACTCCCTAACAGCAGGAAGTACACAGGCAGCTGAGGACAATCAACCCCATATCTGCATATCATTATGAGTACTATGGTGCTTTTCTATGAAGAGAGGACAGAGAGATGCAGTTGTCTGAAGCTAGTCTTTTCCTAAAACAAATGTGAAGGATACAGATGCTTTTAATCAGCTTTCATTTTTCCCATTCCAGTTGATTTATTTTCCCCTGTGATCACAATTTCATAAGATTTCAACATTCCCCTTGGGCCAGGCTGATGTTAAGTGCTTCACCCAGGGGCTCCCTGGTGATCAAGTCATTCTCAAACTGTTAAGCTATTCCCACTTGCAAACCTCCAACCTTTTTATACTGCAAGAAATAATTTTCTTACTGAGTACTTTTTGTCTTGTTTTTCAGTACAAATATGCACTTACTTTAAAAGCAAAATGGCTTAAGATAATTAAGTCTCACTTTCTGAAAATGTATCAATGAATGAGTTTTTGCTTAAAACAAGTAAAAAATATCTGCCAACGGGGTAATAAAAAGATCCTTGTTTTCCCTTTGAATTAAGTTTATTTCTCTCACTCCTTTGGCAGATGTTTTTCATCTTAAGCATAAATTCTTGCAGTGTATCAAGGAATCAACCCACTGTAACTACAGTAAAATTAAAAATGAATCAGTGACAATTATTAAACAACCCAGAAAGAGGTCCTCACCTTTGCCCTGGCACTTTGCCTCGTCCAGGAGAGGTAACATGATGGTGGAGTTGAGGGTTGAAGGGGAGCGAACAGCTGTGGTGTACATGAGGGGCAGCGACTGCACCACCACAGGGATACGGCGCACCTGGCTGGGAAGTTTACTGGGGCTGGAAGGGGGTACGGAGTGGATGATGTGCAAAAATTGCTGGCCTCTAACTCCATGAGAAGAGCCCACCAAGGGCCCGGGTGTCAAAACGGAGGGCATTCCCGAGGAGACTGAGGTGATGACGGAAGGTGAGGATGACGATGATGAAGATGGAGAGAAGGCTGAGGTAACGGGTGAGGTGTTGGATGAAGGAGATGACGTCCTTGTCTTGTTGATGGACAGGTCTACGGGCTCTGTCTGGGTCTGGAACTGCTCAGATGAGAGCAGGTCTTCTGGAGGTTCCGCCTTCACTTTGCTGAGCAGGAGCGGCACAGTCTCCATATCAGGATAGCCGTGCACTTTGGGTGACTGTAAAGAACAAAGAAATAAATGTTAGTCACATTTTTGACTTAAATGTTGATTAATGAAGAGGGTTTTTTGGGGTAGAATGTTTTATTAATTGCATTAACAGATTATATATATATATAATATATATATATATATATATATATATATATATATATATATATATTTATTTATTATTACTACAAATAACAGTTCTGTTTATTTCAAATCTGACTGAAAAATGATTCATGATTCAGTGAGTCGGATTGGGTTAGCAGACTGTTTTGTGAATCATTGAAAAAAACAGTTCGAACTGAAAGAGTCTGAAAGAGTCAGACTCAAACTGGGTTTGCAAGACTGTTTTGCTAATCTTCATTTAAAAAAAAAAAGAAAAAAAAAAAAACAGTTCAAACAAGTAAATGATCCACTGATTGAAAGAGTCGGATTCAAACTGGGTTTGCAGACTGTTTTGAGATTCTTGTGAAAAATGGTTCAAACAAGTCATTTGTTTGTGAATCAAAGTCAAACATCATGTGTCACACTCGTAGTCTGGATCACATATGAAATATAGCTTGCTCATCTAAAAGAACATCATCATGGAGACCGTATCTGCCCAAAAAAAACAGCGTAAATAAAGTGTTAGCAGACAGTGTCTCTCTCTGCAGCAAGCGCATACAGTGAAATGATCGCTCCTGAGCAGGCGGCTAATCATGACAGAGCAGCTCATTAAACTGGGGGGAAAAGTTCTCGAATTGCGACGGCAGATGTGATAAACGGTCTGCTGCAGAATCACGGCTCGACTTTGTTTATAGACTCACTTTTCTTTATGCAGACTGAGTGGGCCTGTAGCAAATTACAGCCCCCCCTCCCCCCCTAAGCTCATACTATTTTTACTCTGGACACGTGGAGTCACTCTGAGCACTGCTGACCATGAATCAGCAGTATGCGGTACAATAAAACTGCATTTGAATCCAAAAACAAACAAATGTCAGGCAATTAAATATGCTGACGTGGCCTGTAAAAACCCAGGTTGGGTCATTCAGGGCTCAGAGGTCAAGACACATGACCTCAAAGTCAGGGTTACGATACTGATTTGATTGGGCAGGGAAAAGAGCTGTACTTTTAGAACAAAGAGACCCCTTTCTGCTAAGTGTCACAGTGCTGACAACAATGGTTCGACGGTGATTTAGTCTCTTTCAGGAGTTTTTGGGCTAAAGGAAAAGCACAATGAAACTTTTTGACAGCTCTACTCAATTGACTAGTGGGGATGTCATGGGATTATAGGGTCTGGAAATCTACAAGTCAGTTTTCTCTTGTGGATCAGCGACAAGATTTACATTTTGCATTTGAAAACGTACTTCTTTAACATTTGTAATGCAGATCATTTTTATACCCATCACCATCAACTTTTTTCCCTCAACTCTACTACGTTTAAAGTATTTTAATAATAAAACAAAAAGTAAATTAATCAATTAATAAAAATATTCAAACAAGGCATTATTGAATAACATGGGTTAACAATTTAAAAAAAAAAAAAAAAAAACATAACAGACACATCCCTTTTGTTCAGTCTTTATGTGTCCAGTAGAAGTAAAAGGGGAAAGCAGTGTTACAATCTTCACCTTGATTTTTTTTTTTTTACATTTAGGAGAAAGATTTGAGTAAATGTTATAGATCTGATGATTCAGATGATACACATCATGTCATTTGACATCCATTAACCTGATCGCAAATCAAATAACTCTATTCCGTATTTTAAAGAAAATCCATGTCATCTGTACATGAAACATTTTTTCTGTAATTAATGCAGAACATGGTCCGATTTTTAGTGAACTTTAGTATTTTAGTCTTGAAAAATGCTGCACAGCTGCACAGACAGGGTGGTAATCAAACCCAGTGAGTGAATTTCTATTAGCATAGCATGCAATCAGCAACCTACTAATGAGGGTTGTATGAAAGGGAAGGGAGGTGCCGCTAATGACCAATCAGCATCATACTTAACAGACTCGCTATCTAATTGAAAAACCTGCCTCGGTAATACCTAAGAGATCCTTTGTTGTTCCCTACAAAAGGGACAAAACGTTTCTGGTCAGTTCCTTGGAACAGTAACGCAACCTCCATATTTCCTGCTGAAAAAGATCACTCAGTAGAGTGTTTGTCTGTGGTGAACTCTCACTCTAGTTCTATTGAATTTTGTGATGTACCCTTTAGGGTAAGCTTAAGAGGCTTTATAGCACGTACGTTTTTTGTTTGTGTGTGTATATAGGACATTGTGCAGATCTGTGCCTGCGGCTGCTGTAGCCTCAGGTCTTTTCAGCCCCTAAGAGACAAACCTCTTTCTCAAATAGATCTCATCTCCCCTCTTTACACTCTAGTCGATTTGGCCTTGTAGAGCTCTGAATTTGGTTTCACTGTGTTTTTATTTTTCTCAGAGGCAGGTTCGAAGCACTTGAAGATAAAAACGGCAAATAATCAAGAACTGGCTCATGATTATTCAGATGGTATCACAGGCTGATCCATTAGGCTGTATGCTGTTTTGAGATGAAATGTGAAAAGTAAAGAAAACCAGATGAAACTGTAAACAACAGCAAACTGAAACTGTGAACTATGGTGTACTGTAGCACACATGACCTCCTTTCATATGGAATAAAATGTAAATCAAAGGCTTTGAGGTGATAAAAAGCTGTTTTGTGTGCAGATTCCTGTTCTTGTTTGAACGTCAGTTTCTGTAGAAATGTTTTAAAACCTCAACCTCTCGCTCTCTCCTCCATACTTTCCACCTTGGCCCTTTACTGATGACTTTCACTTTATTTGGGGATCCTGCGTGAGATATCTGTCTACCTGGTGAGGGCATTAACTGGGGCAAACCATTCTCAGCAAGGTCTTGGCAAGTGGCCACCAGAACAATGACCATGTTTGAGCGATGAGATGCACTTCAAAGAGTCATTGTGTAGGTTGCACACTTCCTGGCGCTTGGCAGCATTTCGACGCATATGGATAAATATGTCTACCAGGCTTTCGTAGGAAGGAAGCAAGGTGTTGCTATGCTGGCTTGTGAAGCAGAACACAACAAGGGTATGTCGTTGGCTCTCAGACGCAACTATTCACAAGTTCTCTCTCCAAGAAAATAGCGCATCCATCCATATCCGCTTTTCAACTTTTCATTAATTGAGCAAATAATGTGGAGCTGTTCACTGAACAGTGCATCATAATGAATGACTGAATTACTCCATTACTTATACTGGATTTCATCAATATGTTCATGTACTTACATGTCACAGAATTAACGTTATATGCCAAACCATGCATTCCTGAGTCAAAAGCTGACAGATTAGTTGTATAGTTCAGGGGTTTTCAAACTTTTTGATGCCAAGAACAATGGAATATGATGATCCCCTTGTGAGGGGCACCTTTTCTAAAATATTAATGCAGCTAAATATTTTGAATATTGGAAACTGTTAGATTAATCATGATTATTTTATTCTATTGACAGCTGTAGCTCTTAAAACTAACAAATAAAAACAAAATCAAGTGTTTTTTTTAAAGAGGTTTTTGAAAAAAAAGTCTCATACTCACAAAGGCTGCATTTATTTTATATAAAACACAGTAAAAACAGAAATATTGTGAAATATTATAACAATTTTAAATATCTGTTTTCTATTTTAATATATTTTAAAATGTAATTTATTCCCCTGATGGCAAAACTGAATTTTCAGTAGCCATTATTCCAGTCTTCAGTGTCACATGATCCTTCAGAATGTTGTGCTGCTTAACATTTTGTTGGAAACAAACGTGACATTTTTTTTCAAGATTCTTTGATGAAAAGAAAGTAAAAAAAAAAAATCACTGACAGCTCTAAAATATATAGTACATTACATAGAATATATTTTTAAAAATTCTTTCTGAAATGCTTCGCAGATGTCCTACACTCTCAGAAAAAAGGTACAAAAGCTGTAACTGGGGTTGTACCTTTACAAAAAGCACACCTTTGTACCATATTCATCCCTAAAAGATGCATTTTACTCCCTTAAGTGTACATGTTAGTACCTTTTGAAAGTATGTTTGAAACCGCCCCAGTGACAGTTTTTGCATCTTTTTTCATTTCAGAAAGATTTTTTAAAAGATATTTAAGATTAAGTTATTTTATGTCATGTATATTTTAGGGTTGTTTCTAAAGGTGTAGCACTCTCAACTAGATGAGCCCCAGAGACTGATCCCCAGTGAAGACCCTGTCTCCTAGACGGCCATCGGGACAAGACCACAGGAACCAGATGAGTCCTCTGCACAATCTGACTCTGCTGCAGCCTAGATTTAAACTGCTGATTTTGTCTGGCTAGAGGAGAATGACACTATTTTGACACACTATTTCCCTGTCTAAATACTGTAAAGCTGATGTAAAGCCACCCAGCTTTATATCAAGCTGATGTAAAGCTGCTTTGACACAATTTGCATTGTTAAAAGCGCTATACAAATAATAGTAACTTGACTTGACCCTCTCGTGGACCCCGGTGTGTCCCTGGACCCCAGTTTGAAAACCCCTGATAGATACTCTAATAGTGCCTGGAGGTGAGCCTGAATGATCATTTACAGTACATGTGCACCTAAGTAAGCAGCATATGAAGAAATAATGCCAAAAAAAGAGAGAAGGACTCCCTACAGCAGTGTATCGGCATCTGTGCTTGAACCCTGCCAAAATGGCTGCCCTGGCTGTAGTGGCCCTGACTGTAAGCCCTGGGAGCATTCTTGCTCCAGCTGTGGGTCTCCACATCAGGGCTACTTTGCACACACACACACACACAAGTGCCTGGGAGTAATTAGGGGTATCACAGCAAGGGGGTGGGTGTGTGAGGGGTGAAAGAAGTAGAGGGTGGTACAGGAGTATAGATGGGAGGTTAGGAAAAAATTGTATGAAAAACAACTGTTATCTTACCCCTCTCTCAGATTCCAGAGGTTCTGCTTTGACTCGGACTGCAGGCATTCCGTCTAGCATTAACATCCTGTTATTGATGGCGTCTGCGAGCCGAGAGAGAGAGAGAAAAAGAGAAAGGCATGAGAATGCTGCTGCGTGTGACTCTTCTCACCTTTTCCGTGATTGAGTCAAACCTAGCAAGCTCTGAACAATAGCACAGGCTACAATGCAACAGGCAATGATGTGATCACGGTATGCAGTTAGTAAACAGTTCAGGTTTATGGCCCAGGGAAAACAAACACATCTGGGCCGTATTGTGGCTGGTATTTTACACCTAAATGGTTGTGAAGAGTGAGTGACACAGAATGTAGCATAGTAAGAAAGCCATAACATTACATCATGTCAATGCTGAGAGAATACAGAATAAATACAGTATCAAGTATGATTTTATGTGAATAAACACCAATATTCCATCCCAAAGCTACTCCATCAGCTGAGACAATATGTTATGGTTACTCTATTTTGTGCTTGGATAAAAATAAACAAAAAAGAACCAATCAAAATGTTCAATTAATATTTGACAAAAATGTATGCGAAATATGTACTGCCATGTACATTTCATGACATATTCGATGTGAAATGTCCACTGGGTGGTGCTAAAGGAGTCTTCTTTTTTTTCTAGAACAGATGAACGTACATATGGTACATTTTATGTGACGCTGGTTTTGTACGTCACCGCAGTTCTGACCTAAAATGTGTGTTGAGTGGTGCTATAAGTCTAATGCTCTGTGACGTTTTAAAATGATTTACCATTTGCACTATGCCTAAATCTACCTGATAGTATGAACAAAAGCAAATGTGACGTAAAAACGCTATCGCAAGCATGCCGTTTTAGCTTGTTTTTCGATCTCTCATCTTTCAGCTCTTTCATTGTGAGTTATGTTTTCTACGGGATTCATACCTAAGGATTTTGCATCCTAAGTCCAATTCTGTGTCGGCTCAGCTACTGAGCAAGCATGTTACATCCGGAAAGCGAAACATATGGAACTGTAATCAGACCTTTTGTGGCAATCATTTACCTTTTGTGGTTTTATTAATTGGTAAAAAAGCTCTATTGAATAGCTTGAACGTTATATGCATATGAGATATCACAATTATACATTAATTGCACTTAGCCATGCAACAAATCAGCATTAACATGTTACATGAGAAGTTCATCATTAACCAAATTTTGTAAAAAATGTTTTGAATAAATCAAATGCCTTTAGTGGTTTAATTGTCAATTTCTGTTTAACTTATTAGCGATTGAAATGGAAGAAAAGTGAAAAAAAAATGCTTTCTTTGAGTCTAATCGAGCCAAATGAGTAGATAAATAATTGAATAATGCTAAATCACAAGAGCACAGTGTCAGTTGTCCTTTTTTAATACAGTGAAAACATTGCTTTAACAATGTGACATACAGGATTATATTTAAAGTAACCTCAATACAGTTTACTAGCTGAATGTGATTCAGTTATTAATTTTTTTTACCTACATTGTACATTAATCAACATTCAAGTAAATGCAAATGGCTAATTTTCAGAAGTCCCTTTGCCTGATGTTGTTAGGCAGAAAAAAACTAATGAAAACGAAGTGAAATATAAAGCATATACAGCTTAGTTAAACAGCACATACAATACACTTAAATTATAAAATTCTAGTATAAATACAGTCTGGCTGCAGAAAAAAACAACATCAGTGATGACTTTGTTGGTTATCAAGATGCCAATTCCTTGAAAATACTTGAATGATTAATAGGATGCATGTCCTAAATGTCATCAAAATCCATCCCAGACCACCTTTGAAAGTGTATTCAATGAACTGTTCTCTGGAAACACATTAATGCCAGGTGTAAAGGGGGCCTGTAGATAGGAAAGAACATTCAGCCTCACCTAGGTGACCTGCTGCATGTCTGTAGGGTAGAGCTGTGCTAGCAAACACATGCACTTACTCGTACAACACACACACACACACACACACGTATGCATCTACATACAGTACATGCACGCAATCAAGGCTGTCGCTGCTATCAGAGTCTCCTGACATTTCTCTTCTTGTATATTCACACAAATGACAAGACTTTCTAACAGAATCCACGTCTTTGTGCAAACTCCCCTCAGGCGTCTGAGTCTCGAAACAAAGACTCCAGCCTTGTTATGGCTCTGTGCTTTACAGTGTGCATTGCTCTACCAGACACTTTCACACATGAAAATGTGGCCACCTCCCTCAACATCTGAGGGATGCACAAAGGAGACAGCTTTAATGAACTGGTGGAGTCTGATTACAAGTTAATATGGCTCTTGGAGCACTGCATGATGGGGAGATGAGACGCTCCAGCACTCCCTCCGACACAGTTTCTCTCCCCCGTCTACTCAATTTACCATGTTTAACACCATAAAGGTGCAGTAATAGATGCATGAGCATCTTGGGAAATGCAATATTCATGTTTTCTCATGTTTGTTTGGGTTTCGCTTGTTGTAAGGGACAAGCTCGCACACAAACAGACAGATAGGTGACTTGTCTTGAGGATAGAAAAGAGTGAGCATAAATCTCTGCTGTCAAAACGACTTTCTTAGATGTGACAGATGCTCCTACGATCCACACACAAGTGTTGCAAACACGGTCAGTGTGGTTTTTGGAGTTAGAAAAGGGAAACTCACGAAAGAGCCAATCACAACAATGCAACTGTGGCTCAGAGGGAGGTGTCCCGAAGTAACCCGTGCATTTATTATTTTAGCAGCAGCACATGATGGAATGCAAGCAAAGCAGATACGCTTTAAACATCTCTATTACACTTCACTCCTGGCATGGACAGCAGGAAATCAGGCCCAGATCTCGACTCAGCACTTGGGCTGAACCCATTCTGGTGAAGATGAGACAACACTACGGTCCATCGGATGAATCAACATTTTCATGCTTTTACAGGCAGTGTTCACTTTTACGCAGTTATTGTTTCGGTCATAGTTATTGCGCTTTGACAAAAATTTTGTTAACATTTTGTCATATTCAATCATTTAAGTCTTAATTAGAATAGTTGAACAGTAACAGACCAAACTATAACCAAATTTTCCAATATTTTGAAAAACGTTTAAAAATTAAACATCTGAAACATATCAAAATATTAATATAACAAGGGGCCAGATTTACTACCAGCTTGTGCCAGCGCAAACCGTTTTTTGGCATTAAAATAGTACTGTCAGGATTTACTAAAGACGCACAGTGAAGTATTAGCACTGAAAAGCATGGACACAATTATTTTTGCAACCTTATTGAATATGCATTTGTAGGAGTTTCTCTTTCGGACGCCAAATTTATGGAAGGAGAATATTAAAATGAATCACGCAATGCAATTTACTAACCTTTGCGTATGTCAAATTACTGGTATTTGCACCATTATTTAACGCCCCAAAAAAGCATGCCTTAAAGCAGACGCTAATTTGCGATGCTTTAGGTAGATTGCGCTGGTCATTATGGAAATTATCTGGCTGCATCTGTGTTCTTTAATGTGCGCATTGTCAGTAAATCACACACAGAATTCCCTTCCATCAGTACTTTTATGTAATTGTGCTCTAATGCCAATTTGTCCTGTTTAATAAATCTGGCATAAGTCGTGAAAAGTTTTAGGTAAGAAATAAAATATGCTTTTTTTCAGCAAGGAACCATTAAATTGATAAACAGTGACAATAAAGAAATATATAACATTACAAAATATTTCTATTTCAAATACGCACTGTTCTTTTTATCTATTTATTCATCTAAGAATCCTGAAAAAAGCACAACTGTGTTCAAGAAATATTTATCAAATCAGCATATTAGAATGATTTCTGAAGGATCATGTGACACTGAACACAATTCACAGGAATAAATTACATTTTAAAATATGTTGAAATAGAAAACTGTTCTTTTAAATTGTAAAACTATTTTGAAGTATTACTGTTTTAACCATATTTCAATCAAACAAATGCAGCTTTGGTGAGCATAAGAGACTTCCTTTACTTCTGTTCTTCCGTTCTTTTTTTGTTATTATCTTGCAGTGTTAATTGTTGGGGGAAAAGCCCTTCGATAATAATTTTCATCAGTAATTTAATAGCAGAGATCAACATACTGTATATATGTTTATATATAACTTTACTGTATATATCCATGTTTGCAATTAGCAGTTGCACTGTATTTAACAAGCTTTCTGGCTTTTCTAAATAAAGAGTCTTATTTATGTGTAGTTAAATGCAAAACAATTTCTGTGTGAATTTTAACCCTACGCTCTTGTCATTGACAAAGCGTGCTTCCAAGCTAATCTGTGTGCATTGGATTGATATTGTGATCAGGATGTCCAATGGCTGCAGGTAGTGGTGGGCTCAGATAATGTTGCCATGGCAACTCAAGTTGGAGCTCAGAGGGTTATTGTCCTTCTGGATTGACATGCGAGGTTTCACAGTTGACCAGGGCGCTCGCTGTTCAACAGCCGGCTATTTTTTTTGTGTCCAAGGAGCTGTCATCACGCTCGCGTGTATTGTGTAAGCATATCACTCTGAGACATTGATCATTAGATCAGATAAATGAGTCAACCTCTTGCCTAGCTAACCTTGTCCCTTAAAGACCTCCAAATGGGAAATCAATACCAAGAGCAAGGTCTCAGTTGTTTCATTAACCATCAAATGAATAGATTATTAGCATAATTGAGTATAGCACCATGAGGTTAACATTTAGGCACAATTTGTCTATCTTAGCTCCAATTGATTAACACTTAATCAAGGGGTTGTGATAGAGAATTGTGTATCGCCAACTGTAGTTAACAGTGCCAAGGTGATACGAGAGGAAAGAGTAACTAATTCTAGATCCATTTTCTTCCAAACGGCGCAAATGTTCCTCGTCAAATCAGTGTGATTTATCTAATCAAGAATACTGTCTGTGTATTACCCTGAAGACCCTAACAAAGGAATTTTCACTTTGAGACTTCAATGTAATGATTTTGCGTATGGATAATCATCCTAAGTTTAGTTTTAATTCCATTTGTGTGCCATGGCCTGCCATTTTGATCAGACACATAGAACAAGAGATCTGTATGCATTTCCTTCTACTGCAGAACACAAAAGAAGATATTTTGAAGAATGTTTCAACTGTTTTTATCCATAAAATAAATAAAAAACTTTGGACCCCACTGACTATCACTGTATGGGGAAAAAATAAAATAAAAAAAAATTTATATATCTTTTTTTTGTGTTCCACAGAGGAAAGAAAGTCATACAGGTTTGGCATTAGACATTCTTATATTTAAAAATAATAATAATAATAATAATAATAATAATAAAAAAAAAACCTTTCATCTGTTTTTATCCAAACAATACACAAAAACAAGTTTGGACCCCTTTGACTTTCATAGTATGGTCAAAAAAAAGCCGACAGACATTTTTCAAAATATCTTGTTTTGTTTCACAGAAGAAAGTCAGTCATGCAGGTTTGAGAAGACATTCTTATTTTAAAAAATGTTTCATCTGTTTTTATCCACACAATCAATAAAAACAAGTTTGGATCCCATTGACTTTCACTGTATGGTCAAAAAACCCATTGAGACATTTTTCAATATATCTTCTTTTGTGTTTCACAGAAGAAAGAAAGTCATACAGGTTCGGAATGACAAGAGGGTGAGTAATTGATGAAAGAATTTTCATTTTTGGGCTACTATCCCTTTAAAGATCTGAAGAAATGGAAAGAGCAGTCGAGGAAGAGAGAGAGTAAAAGATCACCTTTCCATTTCACCGGGACGCTGAAATGAAATGGTGATCCCAGGTGTGAGTGTTATGAGCATGGGAGGTGCAGTAGCTGAGTGCTCAGGCATCTCATTGCCATGCACGGCTGGAGCCGTCCCCCGAGAGACTCCCTGAGAAGAATGAGGGCAATTCAACTGGAAACGGGGCAACAGGGAGGGGGGCCCGTCTGGGATTTGATTCCGGCTGAGGATGGGGAGCCATAGGAGGGGATTGGCTGGCACTCCCATGCCCAGCCGTAGCTCCAGAACTCCCCGATGGACATGGGTGCCGACGGAGACACGGCACTGAGGGCGGAATCAGCGAGCAGACCCCGACGAATGACGAGCGGATCAATATGAAGTGACAGGCCTGGGTGGAAAAGCCTGACCTTCCTGGACCCCACGCTGACCTTGCTACACAATGATTTAAAGAGCATTCAACTTGCCCCTGGAGCCGGTTGCATACCTCATTGTGTAACTTTCTGCCTTGCCAAGCCTAGTGTGGCATTGATGTGAGGGGCGTTACAGTGCACAGGAGGAACCTCTATTTAAGTGCTTTAGATGTATTTCTAGAGTAATATAAATCTATCGAGGCTCAAGGTAGAAAAAAACTTGCCTGACATTTAAAATTCTGGCCAATACCGATGTCAATAATTGCTTTTGTGTTAGGGTTAGGGTATTAAAATTCCCTCCGATATGTCTGATATCAAAATTATATACTATTTTATCTAAATAATATAAAAAGAAAATACAAAAACTTTGTTTCAAGTGAATTTACACATAACAACATTACATGTGCTGCATGACAAAATGTGTATTCATCTTAAGATTTGCTAAAGTTCACATTTAATAATGTTATTAAATTAGGTAATCTAAATGCAAAAATTGGGGAAATAAGAATGCAGTGTTATTTTAGCATTTTTTACTATTATATTAATATTTTGAATTAGCTTTTATTTAGGCTATAGATTTTCAGTTTTCATTTTAAATTTAGTTTAAGTTTTGGTAATTTTATGTACTTTTTTCATTTTATATTAGTTTTTAATTTTTTAATATATAATAGTTCTATATTATAATTTTTTTTATTTCCATAATTTCAGTACTTCAACTTAAACAAAAATATGAAGTTTTTCATCTAATATTTCTATATTTCAATTAGCAAAAAAAAAAGTTAATAGTTTTTGTTTTAGTTAACGACAACAACAACACTGCATGCACAACTGAATATTCAACATACTGTACAGTAGGCCGATATGTATTCAACATCCATTAAAAACTAATATCAGCCAATAACCGATATGTTACTGTACCGATATATTATGTACACTAGAATTAAATATTCAAAAAACATCAAGAAATTTCAGAATAATAAGACAAAATTCATTTGGAACATGAGCAGAAAAGAAAGAGGAGCAGGATGATCATCCTACTACTTGGAGGCGTTTCATATCTGAAATTTTAGATTTTTGCACTGGAGGAGTAGCACACTAACAGACGGGTTCCCTTGGTCCTGCCAATGCTTTGTTCCCATGTCGAGAGCCCTGAGCAACTGTGGGCATCTGTGGCACAGAGGCTGGTCCTGCTGCCACGGGCCGAAGGGGAAAATGCGAATGGGGATGAGAGGAGGAGGAGGAGGTGGTTGGGGAGGGAGGTAGGGATTTAAGCACTGGAGCCCAGCCAACAGCCAGACAAGAACACTGAACTCAAACATGCCAAGAGAGCCTCTCAGGCTCAACCAGAGCAAAAGAACAGCATTTTACGTAACATCAGACTCCACACTGAGGAGAAGAGCTATTGAGAGCTGCTCCCCACTGAGCTCTTGTAAATAGATTACCTGGTCGTTTGAGTTGCAAAAAAAGGAACACTTTGGAAATATTAAAGATGAAGTGTGCAATTTCGGAACTACTAGTGTTACCAGCAGATAGTAAAACACTGACTGTCTGTAAAGAGGCTTCCTGAAGACAACAGTCTTCCACTGGTCCACTGCTTCGGTCCAAAGTCAAACTTTGTTACTCTTCTTTACATTCACATTTACGCATTTTACGAAATAGAGTTCATGCTGAACTTCCTCATGAAAACCTTGTAACCTCCGAAGTAAAAAATTGTATTCACATACAGAATGTCCACATGATGCAATGAGAATAAGGCTTCCTCTGGCCACTGCCAGACAACGTCTGCAAGACAGAACTCAGCTCAAGCTCACTTCCCTCTTTAGAGGCCCCATAACCAGCAAATATGACGAGTCAGCAATCTGTCGTCCCCAGCAGCGAACATGCAGGCTAAGTACCGCCTTTCCTTTTACTGTAATGCCAGACATAGGAACTCTTTAACCTATCAAGAGGGAGAAGGAATTTTGTGATAAGCTAAGTTTGTTTCATTATCAATCATTTTTTTGTTCACACATGGTCAATATGATGATTTGTGGGATCTACGGTCAACCGTTAACCAGCATCTGCTGTCATGAACTCATAAAGTAAAATGTTTTGGAACTATTTGTATTATGAAAACATATAAAAATGGAATAGAATTTAAGTTTTATGAATATATGACATGAGTACTAAGGCACTACCATCCGACACTATGACTTTTTTCATTGCACACTTTTTCACAAGTGCAACATCAAGTTCATCTCACACATCCAAGGTCATGAACTGTCTGAGTACTGCATTTGAAGTGGAACTTAATTCTTGATGGCTAACACATTAACTTGTACCCATATACAAACGGAACAACAAATGAATTTCAGAAAACATCAAACCATATACAATCACGCCCACATTCCCATCTCTTCCTGGTGGATATCGTGGATTCTAACCCCAACGCTTCCCATACTTTAGTGCGGACTGTATTTCTCGGTTAATCTTTTCTGGCATACTGTGAATGACTTCAGACTTTCCATTTCATAAGGCACATTTTCCTTGGCAGGCAAGTCTGCCCTAAGACTTTGGCCGCTTTTGGGACCTTTTTTGATTCGAGCTCTAGAGAGATATGCTGCTTCAGTACCAGCTGAGTTTGTGGATAAGTAATGTGAGCGTGTGTTCTCCTCCCTGCGCATCCAGACGGTAGCGCTTCACCTCAGGGAGCCCACTTTGCCATTTTCCTCTGGCTAAAAACAGCCACACAACAATGCCTGTCATACACTCGGGCCCCCAACCAAGCAGATTTGCTGTCTTGTAGCTCTCTTTATTTTTCTGAGTGTGACAAATGTACTCTGACTCAGAGATGAACAGAAGAAGTGCTGAAAGACATGACCAGATAAACTCTTCTGAACAAAAAATCAGGTCACAAGGGAACGTACTACTTTCAAATGCCCATTTTACAGCCATGTCAATGCAATCGAGATGCACAGAGCATAATCCAGTTCACCCAGAAAAACTTGAGTCAAATGCTGGGGCCAGCTGTCAAAAGACTCTGTACTGTACATCAATTTTACCCCATTACCCCCATCACTAGGCCTCACATACCTGATAGGAAGTGAGAGACCTTTAATAGAACGTTGAGTCTCTTGTAAACACTAGGCCAACTTTCCAAAACACAGGCTGACGAAAGCACTCGTAGTCCAGTAAACTGCCCTTGGGCTCTGGCTATTTCTGCACTGGGAGATCCTGTGTCAGTGATCCAATGAGGATGAGACAGCTCAGCCCATGAGATACTGCCCTTACCATTCACATATTAACCGGCTGGACATTTATGATGGATCAAGAGAAATCATGGTTATTTATGTCTGGTATTAAAACACCATGTAGGGTTCAAATATTTGCATAAAACACAACTATTCTCAAATCCTTTCTTATAGTACATAATATTATGAGGTAAAAGTATACTGTATCAGCCAGGTTTGTTTACTGATTGGTCAGTGCTATGGGGGTGAGAGGTCATGAGTTGTGAAAAAGGGAATCAAGGAAAAGAGGGGACAGAGTGCATTCTTGACACATGCCTTTTCAAAAAAAAATAATAATAATGTTCAGTGGAACCCAAGCTAAGAAAAACACTAATACTAATGTTTTAAGAAAACATACATCACCTATACAGCTGAACAATATTTGTATCCTAATCAGCTGTTCTTGATCAGCATTTTTCAACTGAAAAATCTGTGTCAAAGTTTATGAAAACAGAATTAAAGGGCTTAGTATCAGTAAACACATCCATAACACATTTAGTCAGAGCTAAGCTATTTTGTTTGAAGCTTCAGCATGTATAGTGATAGGCTTTTAACTCAGCAAAGGGGCATCTTTACAGCTAAAGCAAAGGCATTGTGGGTTTTTTTTTTCATTCACGTGGTTTTGCAGCTTCTCGTAAACCTGTCTGGCTTCCTGAGCTTTGGTTTCTCTGCCAAATCTGTCTGACCTCTGACAAATTTCTCATGATTTTCCAACATATCACCCCTGTACACTCATATACGTACACTGTATATCCGTCTCACCAAAGTGTTATACTGTTTTAACAGTAACAGAGTTTAAATAGGGCTAGGTGATACATATATATATGTATAGAATATTCATAACATATTTGCAGCGATTTTTCTGGTGACATAAAATTATGCAACAACTGAATATTGTGGGTTTTTTTTTTTCATTTCAATATCCTTCATTTGGTAGTTAAGTGTCAATAAAATAAAATAGTGTGCGGAAATGTATAATACATTAAATACACTTGATTATTTTTAACCATATTTTTACTTTTAGTCCTTACATTAAACATTTTCTACATCTACTTAATTCAGAGAATATAATTCAGAGAAACTAAAGTTAAATACATAAAAATCCGCTGTTACCTACACACTTCTAATCTGCAATGGTTGGCTGCACAAGAGAGGGGCGACCCCAGCCACTGCTAGCACACCTCTTCCCTTCCCCCTTTAGTTAAATTGCAGTGATCTCAGTGGCCTGTGCGTTAAAATAGACCTGACACAAAAACCTCTATTGCTCCAAGAGGTATGGAATGGGTTGGGTGGTCACCGCAGAGGGATTTAGCTGGAGAGAGGTGGACTTAAATGCTGATGATCTGTGCTGGATCAATAAGGAATGTGCATGTGTGAATGTGCTGCTCCTACTTCATATTTTCTCCCTCCAAGCCTTCAGTTTGCACAGGAACTGAAAATCCAACCTCATCTCCAATTCAGAAAAGAAAGCTAATGAACTGCCTCTGACCAGCAATGCCTCACAGCTCTCGCTCTCTTTCTCTCCCTCTCAGAGTGTGTCACGACTGAAGTCTACAGTTGGCGTACTGTAAGGTGACCAGATTTCCCAAATGAAAACTGGGGACGTTTCTAGTTTAGTAGTGGAATTGTTAACACAAACTAAAAAAAAAAAAAGTTATCTTCTGTACACTATATTATTTGAAACAGAAATCTTTTGTAACACTATAAATGTCTTTACTGTCAGTTTCGATCAACTGAATGTATTCTTTCTAAACAAAAATATTAATTTATTTTTAAAAAATCTGGTTAACTGTAATGTATAGTATTTTTAATGTGCTTTTTATAAGTGTTTACTTGAGTGAGTCACACTTCACTGTTGTAAGCATAAAGGTGAATATTTGCCCTGAGCATCTGACAGTGCACGGTTCCAGTGTGAAACAGTATTGTTGTTTGCTCATCTGTGTGTGATGTTTTCTTTGGATGGAACTTCTACTTTTCCAGCAAACAGAGCTACCCTGCGGTCCACAGCTGGTGCGAACGCAGATGGCCCTTAAAAGTTAGCTTTGGACACCTTTAAATGGATTTACTTGAATGCTGGGGACAGCTGTGAGTGCCTTCTTAGCAGGCGTAAGCTTTGAGAGGTGGGGCATTATTCTTAACTGTCAATCACATCACAAGCAATTGTGGTTGGATGACAAACAGGACATGTGTTACTAATTAGGACAGCTACGCTGTTTCTATGTTTGTTTGTTGATGTATGAATTTAAATAATAGCCAGGGAATTAACAGGCTTTTCCAAATAAGCCTGATGTACAACAGAGTTTTTAAATGTAATTGTTAAAGAGTCACACTTTGTATTCTTTTAGACAGTGGAAGGATTTTTGTACAGCAGTGACTTTACTGACAGTCAGGACTGTCATTGGTCACATCAGTGACAAGAATGATTAGAATGGGTTGGGTTCATTAGAAGTGGATTAATGACATGTGAATCAATGTGACATTACCACTACATGACTACTCGTTAGTCACAATGACCTGTCGCAAGAAAAACACAGAGGTTTGATTTTTCACTTCTGTGATTACAGTGCAGCATACTGTACTCCGAGGTGACCAGACATCCTCATTTTTTTTGTGGACAGACCGTTTTTGGTGGCCTGTCCAGGCTGTAGCTGTCCTCAGAAATGTCCCCATTTAACAAAAAAACAAACAAAAAAAACAACAACAAAAAAACAGTGGATTCAAAAAAGCTAAAGATATTTCCCATTACCATTTATGTATGTATTTATGTATGTGTTTATATATTTATTTAATTAATTTTTGAAACAGAATTAAACTTTTTGCCCTGATAAATACATTTAGGCTGTCTGTCAAACTGCTATGCAGACAGGTTTATATAGTAAAAACACAATTTGCTATAGATCTTGTAAACAAGAAGGGCCAATAGAGATGAATTAGCAGTTTGGGTTTGTAGCTTTAGATTGCATTATTATAGATTGTGCAATTTAGCATTACATAGCAGTTCAGTATAGTAACTCCCTGTAATGCATTGTTTTGGATGCAAAACATTTAGATTTTAAAAGCGTGCATTGATGTCTACATGTGATTTAAAGTCAGTGTTATTTTAGTATCATTTATATCCTATTTTAGTATTTATTCATATTTTGAATTAGCTTTTTATTTTTATATTTTCAGTTTTGTTTTAATTTTAGTTTTAGTAATTTTATATGCTTTTTGTCATTTTTATTAGTTTTTGTTTTTTAATATATGTGTTTAGCTTTTTATTTTTGTTTCAGTCTGAGCTTTAATATTAGAACTTCAAATTAAACTTATTTCAATGAGTTGCTAAAGCAACATTTGTAATTTTCATTTATAAAACGGATAGTTCCGGTCCTTGATTATGATTTGGCTGAGCTGCATTTGAAGCCATTGAATAATACTCTATAAACACACACCTGTGACCTCATTACATCAGTATTACTGGCAACAATTCTATTAAACATAGCTCAAGCACTACATTGCGTAGGGGAAGGATTATTAATTGGTTATCAATAAATTATTACGTTTTTGTTGCTGTGTGTTTATTTTATGAAACCTTGTCAGCTATATGTAGTAACCATTTAGTAGTAACCCATGAAACTATGACTTCTTGGGCACTTTTGCTTTATTACGTTTTTTAAGTTTACATTTTTTTTTATCTAATATTTATATTTTGTCTTATTTCAGCTTTAATTACACTGTTAAAAAAATGTGTAATTTTGACTGTAAAATTTTGTAAAAACGCTATGGGAAAAAAAAAAAAAAAAAAAAAAAAAAAACTTAACAGTAAGTTCCCGTACTATATACAGGGAAAAATTGTAAAAGATCTAACCAGACATTTAATGTAATTTTACAATGAAATGCTGTTAATTGTACAGTTTTTAGAAGTAAAAAAGAACAAATCAATGTATAATTTACAGTCAAAAACTGTAAACTGATATTCCCAGAGTTCCCTGCGTGACACTCCACATTCAAAAGTATTTTGTTTAAATAATCATGTTTTTTTAATAGTTTTTGTTATCAGTTACACCTTCTGTTGTTTAATGGATGTTTATTGCATTATTTAAGTGTCGTGTGTTACCATGATGGTGTTTTGTGTTTGCATGAATCACTCTGTGCACCTTCAATATATTAGTAAATACTTCTGCTTGTGGCAAAGCTACTTGTGATGAGCTTTGATTCTTCATGTGGCTTTCTCTTTTACAACCTGCATTATTATGGTGGTTGTCAGTATTTTAAAGGTACAAAACAGATTTTAATAGCAGTGTGCGTTGTTGAATTTACTGGTTTACATTCAAATTTTCTTGTTTGTAAATTACAGATTTATACTGTAAAATTTACAGTTTGTAGCCGTAAATGTGTTTACAGTTTTTCTGTATTTTTAAATTATTCTGGCAACCACAGCTGCCAAAATTATTTTGTAAAAACTACAGAATTCTTTTACAGTGTAGTTTAGTTGAGTGGTGCGTTTGACCAGATAATATCAATTATGTAACTAATTTAAATTGACGATTAATGGTAGATGCTAAGACACTGCTATTATATTTGTTTGTAGGCTTGTTCTGAACTCAGTAAGCAACCACCCAAAACATTTTAAGAAGCGAATAGCACTAAAAACCACTCAACACCTTTGCAACCGCATAGCAACACCTTAGCATCACAGTCGTTAGCTTAGCAGCGCTAACATTCTCTTCAGAAGATCAAGTCTTGTTATACCACATGCTTTCGTATTGGGACTAGTGATTTTCTGTAAATAACAGCAATTCAATGGTGCACTTAAATGTCAATTGCAGTTACACAACTGCCATCATCGCCATAAGGAGATCAGCTATGGGCCTTTCATTCATAGTCATTCTGCTGGTCGCCGAACATCACATGGAAATAAGAGCAGTCGTACTATGTATAGCAGCGTGGGTTATACAATGTAGTGAGTCTGTTAAGTGTGTTTGCGGAGGTGGATGGGAGGAGGGCTGGATGTCTGTGGGTGGAGATGGTGGAGCGTATTATGATCAGTACAATAACCTACTCCTCATGTCTCAGGGGGCCGGCTGCATCCTCCAGCCTTAATGGTGAAGAGGTTCTTTAAGACACCTCTCTGCAGCCTTTCAAAGCCTTGCACTCCGGCCCCCTCCCCCTACACACATAAACACACATTCAGATCTCCAAACCAGGTATGAATGCACAAATAGCAACTTGCTTGCTACTTTGCAACTAAACACCTACAGAATTTGAGTAAGTTAGATGTGAACAGGATGGAGCTACATGAAAATCTCCCTTGCGTAAACCCAGATTCACAATTTCAGAACGTGCATATTTACATAGCTCACATCCTCTTGTAGAACCTCCTACACACGCTCTCTGATTGAGCAATGGCATTTATGCCAAACAAGAACACACTATCACAACACACACACACACTCATCTCGCATGTTCTGTTTTCTCTGCAAATCTATAACCGCCGCTCTTGCCACATTGAGTAAAATAACAACTTCAGAGTAAAAATTCAGAGTTCAACTCACTTGAACATTAAGTAATACAGGAAGTCCTTGTGAGGGTATTTTTAACCTGAAATTTGACCCATTCCAGCACCCATAGCCTCACTTAATAGAATAAACAGCTGGGTTTATGTTCATGCTTCATATGCAGCATCTGCTTTTCAGTTTGCTTTTCAACATTTTTTGCTAATATCCGGATTTAGGTGCCAGGTATGAGTCTGAGCATAAACAGATTAAAAAAAAATTACACAAAAATATAAAATGGAATAGCATTAAAATAATATCATATCATATCATATCATATCTAATATAATATCATATCATATCATATCATATCATATCATATAAAGTCCCCCTTTTTTAGAAAAATATTAAGTTTAAAATGGCCTGAAATTGTTTGTAATAAATAAATAAATAAGCAAGCAAGCATTTATGATTGTGATCATTTCATGGTGTCACCTTCCTCAGAAACATATATCAAATGGAAAATGGCCTAAAATTGTTCATGACATAAATAATTAACAAATTTATGATCGTAACAGATTGATATACACTCTAAGAAAGGTACAAAGGAAAAATGGCCAAAAATGGTTCTTTAAATAAATAAATAAATCCTCATGATAATCTCATATTCTACATTTTCTTACATATGTAAACATATATAAAATAAATAAGAAATAAAAAATAACAAAATAAAATAAAATAAAATAAAAATTAAATAAAATAACCTCATTCTGGCATCCATATTCTCACTTAATAGAATAAGCAGCTGGGTTTATATTCATGCTTCACATGCAGCATCTGTTTTTCAGTTTACTTTTCCAAGTTTTCTGCTAATATCCAGCATTAGGCGCCAGGTACGTGTTTGAGCAAGTCGCCAGAGGGAAGTTATACTATATGACATGGACTTACATTTGAGTATCTCAAAGCTGAGCCACGCATGCTGTGCTTTGCCTTTGGATCGTAATTGACTCCATATGTTGTTTGCATAATTTCTCAACCCCCCGATCGCCAGACCTACAACTGCTAACAAAGTTCATGCATATCTCAGAACATCCTACCGATGGTTTCCGAGTCCCCCGACTGACCAATTTTTTAAAAAAAAAATAAGTCAGAGCAAATCCTTATTGTATTGTTATGCTTTGAGGGATTATACTGAATCTATTTTTTCCATTAAGTTCCCAAAAGTCATCTCAGGTTAAGGGATGGCAGCTAGGTGCGCTAACGGTGTTGTCATGACGACAGGCAGAGAACGGCACATAGATAGTGTACGGAACAGGTCTGGTCGTCTTTGATTTCTCTTATTGTCAGGCAGAGCCATACCATGTCTAATTACAAAAAAAAAAAAAAAAACATATGTAAATACATCACTAGAGATATTCATACCATAAAGACTGTACATGGCAGAAATAAAGAGTGTAGGGTATATCCAGAGTTACTGACACTGAATAGTGACAGTTGTCGTGAATCATTTGTGTACTTGAAGTAGATGCAGAATTCCACGCCTTGCTTTCTGTATCAGAGTGTTCAACAATCATCCCTCCCCCTCACAGCTTCAGTAAACAAACCAGGGCTGGACACGAGGGTCAAGGGTTGAACACACCAGGGGACACGCACTAGAACATTTTGTTAGCTTAGCAAAATGTTGAAATGAGGAGGAAGAGAAAGATCATCAGACCCACGTACTGTAGTTGTTACCCACAATTCCTTCTTTCACCTACTCTTCTGTTGGGTAGTTTTTGTATGGGCACTAATCACAGACATTGTTGAAGAATGATTGTGATAATCTCAGATTGTCCCTGTTCTTAGAAACTTACGGCAAATGGAAATTGTTAAATAAATAAATAAATTCATGATCACAATCTCAAATCGTCCCTTTCTTAGAAACATATATCAAAAAGAAAATGGCCTGAAATTGTTCAATCAATCAATCAATCAATCAATCAATCAATCAATCGATTTATGTAAATAAATAAAATAATGTAAATGAATAAATATACATTTTATTTATTTACATCATGTTTGTTTATTTATTTATGTTATTTATTATTATTTATTTATTTATTTATAGAACAACTTCAGGCCATTTTCCATTTGATGTCTCTAAGAAAAGATAAATAAATTTTATTTATTTATTTATTTTCTTAGAAACATATCAAATGGAAAATGATCTGAAATTGTTCAATAAATAAATAAATACTACTGATAATCTCTTATTTTATCTTTTTTAGAGTGTACATCAAACGAAACATGACCTAAAATTATTAATGATAAAAAGAAATCATAAATAAATGCATGATCGTAATAGTCACAGATTGTCCCCTTTCTTAATAGCATATATCAAATGAAAAATGAACAAACTGTAAAAAAAAAAAAAAAAAAAAAAAAAAAAAAAAAAGGAAAAAGAAATAAACAGGAAAAATTGTCTGGACATAAATAAACTAAATAAATAAATATTCATGATTATCTCAGACAGTACCTTTTCTTATTGTGTAAAATTAAATTAAATAAAGACACATAAATAAAATAAAATAAAATAAATAAAAAAACATTATCAAATAAAATACAATAAAATAAAGTAAAATAAAATACTCATGATAATCTCAGATTGTCCCTTTTATACAGCATACATAAGATGGAAAGTAGATGAACATACTAAGTACTGGCATCCATATCCCTCCTGTATTACCAAACAATCATAGTATTCCTTTCTGAGTTTGCAAACATTTGTGAGTCATTATTAAATTGAAGGACACACTCTGTCTCTGTCACATGCTTCAGTTTACTCACTGACATGCATGAAGCCAGCCTCAGCGCAAACACATATTGTATGTCATGATCCAATAAGGAATGACAAATTTTTCATACTATGCAGCACAGAATTCATTCAGTTTAGTCTGGCTATACAGAACACACACCTGGATCCGTCAAAGCGGTGAAGGGTATCATTAAAACGACACGTCCTCTGTGCCGCCAGACAGGACCGGTGACAGACCCAACATTAACTCAACATGTCCGCGCTCTCAATGTGCTGTACTCTTTAGCTGTTTGTCACTAAAGTGGGACTGAGGGCAAAGCTGAACATTTGATCAGCTGGGGCGGACAGCTATGTAGACCACAGGGGCATTCCTGAGTCCCCCGGGTCGAGCCTCGGACAGATGGGGCCGGTTTGGGACTGGATCCAGCCCACTTCCTGAGCCGAAGCTCTGGGGGTATCTTTCGAGGATTTCCCAGATAATCCCTTCGGCAAGGTGTCCAGTCTCAGGCAAGTCCCATCAATAATTCACTATCCCCAGCCCACCTGTGTGAGGTTCCTCCGAGCAGAAGGGCACTAACCTTTAATTCCACATCCACATGGCCAGCAGAGCCCAGTTGTGTGTTTTAATGGAATCCTCAGCCCGACGTAAAGCAGAGGTGATAAGCAGATACACTGTTCTGTGATTATTGGGTCCCATTATTGAGCCCTCTATCTGGCTGATTGCTATCTGGGAGCCACGAATAAAATCCTCCAATAGTCTTCTGATAGGGGCCATAGAGTCAAACAAATATACTACACAAAGTCAATGAATCAAATTAAAGGTTGGATTTTTATCAGAGTGTGTCCAACATGCTTTTAAATACATATTAGTATACAACGTTCAAAAGTTTGGAGTAGGTAAAATGTCAATGTTTTTGAATTAAGTTTCTTATGCTGACCAAGTCTGCATTTCTGTGATAAAAATTCAGTGAAAACTGTAATATTGTGAAATGTTATTGCAATTTAAAATCACTGTTTTGTATTTTAAAAATTTTAAAATGTAATTTATTCCTGTGATGGCAAAGCTGAATTTTCGGTAGCCATTCCTCCAGTCACGTGATCCTTCAGATATCATGCTGATTTGGTGCTCAAAAACATTCTTTTTTATTATCAATGTTGAAAACAGTTCTGCTGCTTTATATTTTTCTGAAAATATTATTCTTTGATGAATACCTTAGTAAAAATGAATATATTTAAAATACATTTATTTCATACTAAGTATAATTCAAATCTATTAACATATTTACTGACATATTGCTCAAGACTTACTGATACAAAAATAATAATGAAACTTTATTTGGAGTACTACTTGTGCAAAATATCTTGATATTAAGCCTAAAATGTGTTTTAATGCCACTATCGCTGAGGATTGTATGATCCATAATATCGGTTTTTAAATGCAAGATATTTAAAGTATACTTGCAATAGTTCCACTTAAACACAATCAAATATACTTCAGTATATCTTTAGTTGGACTTCAGCACTACTTCCACACAATTAAAGTGCATTAAGTACAAAATTAGTTTTTTCCAATTTAGCAGACTTTAAAGGGATAGTTCACCCCAAAATGAAAATTATGTCATTAATTACTCACCCTCATGTCGTTCCAAACCCGTAAGACCTTCGTTCATCTTCGGAACACAAATTAAGATATTTTTGATGAAATCGGAGAGTTATCTGACCCTCCATAGACAGCAACGCAACTGAAATGTTTCCAGGTTCAGAAACGTAGTAGATACATCAGTAAAACAGTCCATGTGACATCCGTGGCTCAGCTTCAGTTTTGCAATGCTACGAGAGTACTTTTTTTTTGCGCAAAGAAAACAAAAATAACAATTTACTCAATTCTTCTCCCCCGAGTTACGTGTTCCGCCATTTTGGAGAGTACCCAAGAACGTATTTGACATAATCAGCGTTATTTACATTCGGGGGGAAAGCGCGCATGAACATATAATCTGCGTAATAAGTGTTGTTTACGCTTAGGGGAAAGCATACGTATGTATTGTGATACTCTCTAAAATGGTGGAAGATGTAACTCGGGGGAGAAGAATGGTTGAGTAAATTATGTTATTTTTGTTTTCTTTGCACAAAAAAAAAAGTATTCTCTTAGCGTCGCAAAACTGAAGTTTAGCCACTGATGTCACATGGACCTGTTTTACCGATGTATCTACTACGTTTCTGGAGCTGGGAACATTTCAGTTGCATTGCTGTCTATGGAGGGTCAGATAGCTCTCCGATTTAATCAAAAATATCTTAAATTGTGTTCTGAAGATGAACGAAGGTCTTATGGGTTTAGAATGACATGAAGGGAAGTAATTAATGACAGAATTTTCATTTTGGGGTGAACTAACCCTTAAAGTATACCATTATATACTATGCCAAAAGTACAATTGCAGGATATTTTTATTAAGTACACAAATATGTAAATGTATTTGTAGTATAATTAGCATGAAATAAATGTATTTCTAATACATTTTAGTATTTATTTTTCACTAGAGTAAAAAGTTCAAAAGAACCACATTTATTTGATTCATACTATAAATCTTTTGTGATATTATAAATGGCTTTCTGCCTTTTGATCAATTCAATGCATCCTTGATTAAGAAAGGTATTAAAGTCTTTTTTTTTAAAAGCACACACACAACATGGATTTGGATCTAAAAAAAAAAATCCAACCCAACAGCAAAATAAATTAAAAAAATAATAAATTAAAAAATAATTTTTTAAATTTAAAATTAAAATCAATTCAATTGAACATGCTAAAACTGATCCAACTGATTGTCTTACGACAATGTAAGTGCTGCCTGTCTGTGCAAAACTCTCTGCCACAACGCTAGGGTGTTCTGGGTGGTTGCCAGGGCTTTGGTCGCGGTTGCTAAGGATGTTCTGAGTGGCTTGTAGCATGTTGCTATGCAGTTGCTAAGGTGTTCTGAGTGGTTGCTAGGTGTTTACTTACTGGCCCAACACATGAGAGACCACCTCAAAGACGGGCTCCTTCAAAGATCCTTTATTCAGTGTGAACCTAAAGGCTTTTTTCACACCCGTTTTATGGTCTGCCAGGTGAAAACAACCGTAAATCTGATCACCAAGTATAACTCTCAAGTACAGCTGAACAAGCCACACAATCTGAAGCATCACTCAAATGCCTAATCATAAAAATGAGGAATAATAACAGGAACGGTTGCTTACTGAACACCACTAAATGCCATTTGTGGTCACCATGAACTACAGTATCAGCAGCAATAGTATCATTTACTAGTGTTTTGGATAACACATACACTCACTTTAGCAAGGGTCTTAACCGCAGTAAGAGCATTAAATAACCTCATCTCTGGCAGAATAGCCTTGAGCAGTAGTGGCTGCCTCAGTTTAAGGCTGACTGACCAACATTTGCACTGTGTATAGTCACACACATCAGGACACAGTTGCCGTATCAAAGTACACACACATAGGGGATCCTACCTCCACCCACACACACACACACACACACACACACACACACAAACGCTCATCAACCTCCACACCACTCTCTCCGCGAACAAATGCCTTCGCTGTCAGTTGCGGCCAGGTCTGCCGTAATTGAAAAGAACAGCCACGGGCCAGCCCACAGACACGGCGCACCGAGCCAGGAGCCCGTCACTGACAGCCAGCCATCAATACCAATGACTGTTCCTTGAGGAGCAGATGACATCCACGACACCACCCATACAACACCCCGGCGCACACATACAAACGCTCGCCTCCCGCCCCCTCGCTGTCCTTCCTCCGCCACTCGAGTCTCTGATTCCTACCCCAGTTTGTCACCACAGTAACTCCACTCACCGGGAAGCCTGTCATCGCTTCAGAGATGCACGTGCCATCGGCAAACGCACGCAGACGCGCACTTACGCTCATGCATGCGTGCAGAACGAGGGGGATCAAACTTTTTCGAGAGTGGAACAGTGGCCGCTTAGAGACCTCCGCTTCCCTTCCCTCGCACACTTTTCTCACAGCGTGTCAATATTTAACCCAGAAAAACCACTTTGCCTGTTTAAAAAACGAAATCTTTCCTAAACCGCCTATATAGGATCCTACACACACTTTGTGAGCCTGAGAACTCTGTAGAGACACTTCAAACCACTTTATTTATATTGCGTTAGCACTTCATATAGATTTCAAACTGAAAAAACAATGACATCAAGCTTTTATATATATATATATATATATATATATATATATATATATATCCACATGCATTGTGCGATTGTTATAGAAGGCTGAACAGCATCAGACTTGTCATTTGGCGTAAGACTACGGTGACAGCTGAACAAGATGCACGGAGCAGAAACAAACAAGCAAGACAGAGGCATTCAAAGAAGAAAAGGAAAAAGAGCAGCGAGAAAAATCAAAAGAGAAGAAAATATACACAGACCTGACCAGGAGCTGCAGAGCGACAGAAACTGTCTTCCTTATACAGTCCTCTCTCTGTCTCTCTCTCTCTCTCTCTCTCTCTCTCTGTGTGTGTGTGCGTGTGTGTGTGTGTGTGACTCCCTCCCCTCTCAGCTCCTCTCAGCTGCTCAGGGCAGTTCTCAGGAAATGAATGGGAGCTCACAGAGAACTGTTGTACTTGCAAATGACTTACCACGGTCACATGATCCGCTAAATGTAGGGTGGGCCGGTGGGTGGAGGCTTCATAAGCAAGAGAAGACAATATACTCTAAGCTTTAACCGCATGCATCGAATTACATGGGGCCCCTCGTGGGAGGTTTCCGACATGTCTCTGAGCCCAGGCAGCGGAGAAATGCTAGAGTACCTCCCCGTTTAAAGGGGAAGAGAGAGAAAGAGAGAGAGATGGGGAGATGGAGAGAGAGAGAGAGAGAGAGAGAGAGAGAGAGTAGGTATATTTCCTCACAAAAAGTGCCCTACTTTATATAAGTTTAGAATCTGACCATTTAAAAAGCATGTACATATTTTTGTTAATTAAATTAATGCTTTAAAACTAAATAATAATTTCTAAATATGATTACAGATTATTATTATTATTATTAAAACTGTCATGCTGTATTATAGTCTTACAATCATTTTCAAAACCTCATTTGCAGGTTTTTTTTTTTTTTTTTGGAAATTATGTGCAAAAATTGAATATATTTATCACAAATTGAAAACATAATACTTTATTATCCTACAGTAATTATCTGTAGACATTTAACATGCAAAGAAATACCGTGAAACATTTTGTGTCTATAGTAAGTTGTTTCAGTAAGAAACCGTCTGCTGAGAACGTAAATATAAAAATATAAATGCCAGCCACACACAGCTCTTAAGTGTCTCAATTTCTATTAGTCATCACACACTGCTCTACTTTAGATTACAAATGCATCTCTTCTTAAATTCAACAGAAGCCATTTACTTCTGTGCATGTAAGCATGCATAAGGGAATGTTGTGAAAGCTCAACCATGGTTTGTGGAAGAGGCAGCTACGGTTTTCAAGATGCAGATTCGCTCTTCTGGGAATCCTAATTAATGTATAGGAAACAGAGCTAATTTACATCTCTGATAGACTTTGTGTTCTGCACACACACACACACACACACATGATGATGGGGTTGATAGTGATTTGAATACTACTCTGTCCATCTTAGACTTAACCTAATCTCTTTCAGTGAGAAAAAAACAAACAAAAAAAAAACAATGCCAGTTGGATATATTTATTTATTGCTGCAAGAAAATTAAGCATTTCATATTTGAAATTATTTTTATGCAATGGAGACTTAAATTTGGGACCCAATCTTTGACAGGTAAAAGCTGTGCAGTGGCATCCTTAATAGACCACTCCCTATATATATTGATTTTAAATACTGAGGTGTACCATGTCGAATATTTTGGCATTTGAGACATCTCAGATATAAAAAGAATTATGTAATATTGCTTCCCGCAAAGGAGAACCCACATCCGTTGTAACTGTGTGATAATTATACGACATATCAATACAAGTTCATCACTGTGAATTACACGGGAGAAAACAAAGACTAGTATTTTTGTGTCGGACAAAATGGGCATCGAAATACCACTCTGCTGACGCTTTTAATGCTGATTAGCCCTGATGCTTCTTTATGAAATGCTATACCACCCAGCTGCAGCCTCTGACAAGAGTGGCAATTTCTCCAGCAATAATGACATCTCGAGGAAGCAGTCCCGCTCTGCCCAAACACCCAGCCCAGCCTGGCACACAAAGGGTCCTGGCATGTCTTGTAAAGGGCTGAACTGGAATCAGGCGTTCCAGTGGGAGGGTGAGCCGTGTATTGAACTCTGCCAGGGAACATGGCCCCATCTTAGCTCCCCTGCAAAGAGAAGAGAGAGAAAGGAAGACAGAAAAAGAGTGAACACCCTTGATTACAGCTGTGGCACAGAAAGGACCCAAGGCGATTAGGTGGGCTCCAATGTCCTTGTTTACCACGGTTAACTACACGGCAGGCAAACAGTTGGTTTAAGGTGATAAGATTAACCAAACCCATGTAGGCCAATATATACACATTTACACTTCAACCCTAAATTACATGCTAACAAAGAATTCCGTTCCATCTGCCTGGTCCAAAGTACAGACGTGACTTTCATCCCTCCAGCAATCCTAATCTATTTCAACATTAGAAAGGACATGTCTACGGGGTCCATATTAAAGAGACAGTTTGTCAATATATTCATTCTCATGATGTTCCAACATGTATGACTTTATTTATTGTGTGTTTGGCAGACTATTCAAGTTGCTCTTTTCTATACAATGAAAGTGAATGGTGACCATGACTGCCCCTGTTCCACATGACTGTTTTACACATTAAAGGGGTCATGACATGAGAAATCAAATTTGCCTTGATCTTTTGGCATATAAGAGGTCTTTGTAGCATTAAAATATCCTGCAAGTTTCATAGCTTAAAACGTCCTCTTCATTATAAACAACTGGCGTTCACTCGCTTAACGGCTGACACTTGATTACGCTGAATGCTAGTGTTGCGTCGCATCAAAACCAAATAGAAATTACAATCACTGCCGCTATCTTGTCTACACTAGATACAGTATACAGATGCGCGTTTGCTTTCGGACACAGTCCACATGCTTGAGTCTGTTAACTGGACAAATGGAGTGAAAGAATGTTCACTTTGACACGTTTGGTTTAAACTGCTTGTTCGCGTCTTTGTACAGATATCAGAAGGATCCCAGCGTAAGGAACAAGTGGATAGTTTATTTTTAATGGCATCTCGGATCATGTCAGAGGATTTATCGGAGTATTCTGATTTGTAAACGAGGCACAGTGTCATAGAGAGTTCCCAAAGAATCATTTGTTGAAAGATGAAGCGGATATCTGACTGCAGCTGCATCACAGACCATAAGTAAATGATTTCATAATGGAAATGATCATTTTATTTTTGATTTTGTTGTCAAAACACTCACATGCAATAGCAAGGGGGCACTGATACTGTTTCCTATGCAATGACGTTAGCCATTTACAACATTTCCTGACAAGCCTTAAAGGACCAGCCCCTTAAAACAGGTCGTTTTAGGAAGAGTGTCAGAATGAGGGTTGAAAATAATAATTTTTCCACATATTTATGTTTTTTTTTTTGTTTTTTTTGTGCGAAAAAACTTTATTAACATTATAAGTAAACCTCAAGGAACATTAAAAATCCATGTCATGACCCCTTTAATTAATAGGATTAAAATGAGAGATTTTTTTTTTTTTTGTAGTTTTCGTAAAACCTTTAGACAGCAGTGACTGTGGAAATACTTAACAGTTTGAAAAGAAAAACTTTAAAAAAACTAATCAAAACAATGACTCCAACATCCTAGTATGAAAAACTAGCATTTGATGAGGGCAACGGTGGGCCATCAATAAACAAAGTACTTAGCGATCTACGGCAGAGCATGGAAGCTTGGAAATGTGTTGATGGCGCATTAGCCATACAGCTTTCCCGGCTGCACGAGAGACCCGGTCGCTGCGCAATAACTGCATATCCCGCTGGGTAACTCACTGCTATCTGTGAGCCTGCCCTGTACATTCTGCACAGAACAAGAAAAGGGATTACTTCACAGCATTTCACTGTCAAATTTGACTGGAATATAAATATCACAACATTATGTGCACGTCCTTTACAGCTGTAATTGAGAACTGTCACTACGATAATAGATTTTTGTTTTTGCGTACTGACTAAGAGTCTATTTATTGTTCAATTTCAAATTAAATCAATCACAAAGAGATTCAAAGTGAAATTAGATTACATGTCTGGATTAGAAATCAGATTACACAGAGGTAGGTTCAGCCCCTAAAGTAAATTTAGAAGCTAATTGAAAAATATATTCTTGAAAGGTTATTATATTCTTTGAATTTTAATACGATTGAACTTCAATGATGTATGACAAGGCTCTTTCCCAGTTTTAGAGTTTTAGATTCTGAATCCACTTGCAAACAAGTAGCATGATATTATCATGCTATGTGTACCATGGTTATACCATAATATTCTTTGAAGTATTATGGAGTACTATGTAAATAAATATAGGAAAACATGCTAATTGTACAGTACCCTCACTGTATATTATCAACAAATTATTTTCATACATATCAGAACAAACTCCTAAATGAATCATGAGAGAACTGGCCAAATGATATTTTATTGTAAGATCCATCATCTCTTCCATGTGCAACATAAGAGGTAGTTAATTCAGAATAAGCAGTTTCCAGTTTAATACAAATTAAATAATGTGGTTTGCTTCAGTTATTAAAACAATATGTGAATTTTGTGGGTGAGGTCGTGCTCAGAGGTCCACAGCTCAAATCAGCCAGAAGATCTGAGAAAGACAGGTCTGTTGTGACAGGGTGTTCCTCCATGTTGTCTGGTCACTTCATTTGTATAGGCTCTGATCTCTTAAGTGTGATGAACGGTTTGCTACAATTCTTGGAGGAACCTTGTGTTTCCTCAATGACATGCTAATTCAACTGAAGTTTAGTCTCAGATGTATGAACATTCCTCTTTTTAGGCTCTATAACACAAATACATACACATCTGAAATAACTGAGGCCAGCATGACTATTATTGCTGCTCATTGTTTGGGTTATTGTTTTGTTTTAAACTGAAGTGAATAATACAAATGTAAATGATGCTTCAAATTAAGTAGTGTTTAAAGGAGAGGTGTGCAGCTACTTTTCAAATGATCAGATTCATGATTTTAGTCTGTCAGAGGATAATCCAAGTGAAAAGTCCTGCATTCTTACACTGAAGGGGGGAGCTGAGCCATATCTAGGGACCAGAAAATCACAGAGACTTGTGCCTTTTTTGACTTGGTCCAGTTAGCAACCTCCCAGAGCAGCCTAGCAACCCCTCATGACACCTTAGCAACCGCATAGCAATGGCCTGGCAACCACTCACAACACCCTAGCACATTTTTTTTTTTTTCAGAAAATCTAGACATTCAGTTCTTTCAAATGTTATGGAAGGTTTACTGTGAAATTTCCACCCATTTTCGAAAGCCAAGAAAGGACCACATAGAAGAACTGTAAAAACAAGATCAGGGACTTGGGGTCAATGGTTTTATTTCTTTAACTAGTATAAAGACGCATTAAATAATCTTTGCATGAAGTCTGTGCTGAACCAGGCAGTCTTTCTCTGGCTAACAAATGTATTATTCCAGTAAACGTTCTTCAGTGTGGAGTTCAGAAGCACATGACATGTGCATGCTCGGGGGCCAGGGCTCTTCAGGAGGCAGTGTGTGTGTTTGTGTGTGTGTGTCCACCTGCACAGACCCTGGCTATAAAGACGGGGCTTTGGCTGGTGTGGCTGCAGGGTCTGAATCGGGTCTGCATCTATGTGCAGTGGCCAAGGTCAGCACATCACTGCAGGGCAGAAGCAGGGGCAGGAGCGGGGGCGGCTGCCTAAACACCACCACTACCTCTTCTGTGTCCAATAACAACTGCATCTGCAAAAGAAAGAAGTGTGCACTCTGTGGGCACCTGCCAACACCGGCACACACAAACACACACTAAAACATATAGATCACTGCTGATGTTTGTGGACATGCACAAACACACAAAACTACTGGAGAAATGGAGCTTCGTAAAGGACAGTTGTGAAAGTATCAAGCGAGAGCAATGTGTTCTCAGACTGCAGGCGATTATGTGATCTCCTCTCAGATCCATTACCTGGATCGTTTTCCCTCACGGGGTCTGACTTAGCAAAGGCGGGGCTGACATTTAACCCCCAGCAAACCGCTACCAAAGTCACCTGAGCATGAGCGAATGGCCATAGATACAACTACCCGACTTCATTAATAAATAATATACAGTCATTCACACATTTTCCTCTACTTTTTGGGAATTTCACAGGCTACTGCTGTTAATTCAGCTAGAAAGGGTTGAGATAAATTCTTTGTTCCAAAACCTATTGGACTGTCCATGAGGCAGCATTTTAAGGCATCACAGTAATGCTCACTACCTTTTATTGTTCTGAAAGGTAGACAGCATAATTATTCCTCTGAGGATATCTTGTTTTAATCATATTATAAGACAGGATCACTTACGATCTCCAAAAAGGAGGCATTTCCAGAATGCATTGCGACAGACTTAAAAATCCAAGATGACAACTAAAGTGAGAGTAAATGTACTATAAATATACTGATATTTTATTCAGTACCAAAGGTACGGTGATGGTGAATTTTCACAGGCAATAAAGGTCCTTCATCTTGTGTCAATAGTGTAACGATGTATGAAACACAGCTCACAGAGAAGTTACTGTCGAACCAAGCAGCTTCTGTTGGACAACGTGGCGAGCCCATGTGACCGACTACTGTAGAACCCATTGCGAAATCTTTTGTCCTCACGTGAAATTCCAGATTGTGTGGATTCCTATTGGGTTTCACCCATAAAAATTCTCAAACCAACACTAAATGTGACTAAAAAATAAGTTTGCCAATTTTCAACTAGCTTTACATTGTTACCATGTCAGTAGTGTATGTAAAAAAAACAATGTGTACTTTTTCTCTGTGTTAATATCCCTGTTTGACAGCTCCAAGACTTTGTTAAAACTACAGATTGAACTTCCTCATTTTTGCGTAATCATATTGGAAAAGTCATGCATGGTTAGTTCTTCGTCTGTGTACTTCGGTTAAAAAGGGTAGGGTAGGGCAAAAAAACTCCATCTCATTTTCTTCTCTAATTTCAAAATCGTCTGGCATCATTGTTTTACCTTTTTTTGTAAAGGGCGTTTGACTTTCTTTGCACGTTTTCTTTGTAAACACTGGGTCAGTACTTCCGCCTACGTCACGCGTGCGTGATTACATAACACGTGAGGTCGAGCTAGTGCAAGACGAGCATTTATGGTTAAAAAGTACATAAATTTGTATTTTTCTTAGAAAATTACCAATTGTTTCAATAGATAAGACCCTTATTCCTTGGCTGGGATCATGTAGAGCCCTTTGAAGCTGCATTGAAACTGCAGTTTAGACCTTCAACCTGTTGGCCACCACTGAAGTCCTGGAAGTCCTGGAATGTCCTGGAATGTTTTCCTCAAAAACCTTAATTTCTTTTCGACTGAAGAAATAAAGACATGAACATCTTGGATGACTTGGGGGTGAGTAAATTATCAGGAAATTTTCATTCTGGAAGTGAACTACTTTAACACAAACACCACAGTTCAACTGTAGTTGCTATGTAAGGACTATGGGCAATTTTAATAAGGATTCGTTTAGGGAGTTTCAGCAGAGTTGAATGCAAACACAGTGCTAATCAACCTCTCATAAGGAACGATAACAGCCCCTGGCATCATCTGAAGGGCCAAATACTGTACACAGAGCGCACACATCACGCAGCCACATGGACACAAGGAGAGCACTGGGTTTGTATTGAACCTTTTGTTGCTCTTTCCCCAGCCAGCAGCCTTGGTTTAGTAGAAAAGAGACCTCCCCTTGTTTCCAAGCAGCTCCACCCCTCCCACCCAGGCTCAGGGTTGGGAACAGCCAGTGCTGTTCATTGTGGGGGCTTTCGGTACACGGAGGAGGCTGCCAGCAGGTAGCCATGGCAACAACATTGCTTTCACTCTCTACTTTTTTGTGCTTTAAAAGGGGACTGTGGAGAATTGGAGGGGCCCTCATCACAGGCCAAATTAAAGAGGTCACAGTCATTTGCTGGCACCAGTTGAAATAATCATAGAGACGGATGTGTTGCAAAGCAACGGTGAAATGGAGGGGAAAAAAATGAGCATATTAAGCAGACAGCTCGTTCAATTGTAATATGATTAATTTATGTTGCAAGTGGGAAATTGGAAGAGAAATTACAAGAAATGCATTTGTCAGAAGAGTTCGGGGTAATTGCGAGCCCAAGCATTCTGTGTTAACATAAGGAAACAGCATTCTTTTCAGACCAGAGTCGACTCGGTTGGTTAGGCAAACATCTAACTTTAACGAGAAGTGCAGACAAGCTTTATCTTTCAGCAAACACCTCAAATCAATAGCCGTGAGTGCTGTTTACTCGAACACTACGTATTTACAATCAGGAGGGACTGACTGCTCTGCATGCATGCTTGCAGCGTTCTGCACATATTCTGATTTTTTTTTTTTTTTTTTAATTTCTTGCATAGTGTATGAGCCAAATCTTATAATCCAAATCATGTATATTTACATTTTGGCAAGGGTTAGAATTCCACAAGCCACAAAACCCTCGACTCTGACTGGGTCTATTTCCTATATTTTCATCAGCTTTTTGTGTCTTTAACTCGGCACGGGTGTAAAACAGGAAAACCGATATCACTGTAAAACGCTGGAATGTCTCATATTGGTGAAGGCTGTTTTGACTTTATGATACTGACCAGGGCAAGTCACTCAAAGCTACTTATTTTTAGTTGGATTTTACTGAACTTAATCAGGAGTGGGATTTGATTTAGTGCCAACGTAAATCAAACACTCAAAGAGGTGCATGCGGCCAAGCCTGGGGTGAATTGCTGTAAAGAATATTACAATTAGATTACATCACAACCAAACAATTTCTATTTTTACATTCTGATTAAACACAATTTGTCATAACAGGAATTTCCAGAACAGAGTTACAAAACTGGACGTAAGGCTTCCCACTCATGCAAGAACAGTAAGAACAGTTAGTTTATGAGGACATTGTTATAGTAAGCCTTAAGAATCCTTTTTCCACAAGCTCTTTCTTGGCAAAAGCATTTAGTCAAGATCTCATTAAGGTCATTTTGGGTCAATGACGTGACACTCACTTTTTTGGTCTAAAAAAATACATTACAAATGCACTTCATACATAGAATGACTTGAATGCACCTATATAAACACACACACACATTCACACTGTATATTTTTGCTGTGCATAAAAATGTCAGTGGTACTGGTATCATAATGACCAAAAAAAAAATGCCTCACTGAAAAAAATCAATAAAAAATAATGTTTAAAAAATTCTAGCTTTAAACATTTTATTTGTTTATTTATTTATTTTTATTTAAACTCTCATACAAGTAAATTTTAGCTTTCTGGTCCCTAATACAACTGGAGTAGCCATGGCAACACCCAAAAACAAATCATGATGCTGCTACATTAAGTATGACATCTCAAAGGAAAACCACATCTTTGCATTGTCCACTGATCTTTAGCCAGCATCATTTAGTATCAGACCTCATTTTCCTTAAAAACTGGTAATTCATGGCTCATATAAAAATGCAAAAATTCATATTAAGACAATAACAGAGAAAGCACAAGCAACATGTTTCATCAAGTTACATATGGCTTAGCTTCACAAGCCTAAAAACACTGGATCACTTGCAAGCCATGACATCATTCTACCCGTTTCGCTCACCTCTAAGTTTAATTATCTTTAAGCATGGTTGTTCGTGTGTATACCTCAATTATTCACCCTATTCTGAAAAATCCATGAACATGTAGCATTTGGACCAATCAGACACACATATTTGTTCATTAGAGTTAACAAGTCAGTTATTCCTTAGATTAACAAACAGTCACAGACCCCTCACCCAACACCAGACTCTGTGCCTATATGTCTGTGAATGAAGTCCAGGCCCCTGATTGCCATGGCAACCAGGAGACTTTTGCCAGGCCAGATGAACTTTACGACCTAATGGCATGTAGAGAGCTCTCCCTCTCCCTACCCTTTCCATAGGAAAGGCACATAAGACACATAAGAATGGACTCTTCTCTAATTAATTCATTGAAAAACCTTTCTTTGAATGAACACACACATCCTCAGGTCATTGTGTATATTGTCACTGTTCTTGTATATTGTCTTTTGTACTGTATCCTGTTTCATACATGCTTATGATAGATCACTAGTTAATATCACCTCATTTGTTCTATGTTTGGTCTCTATCAATTCGTCTTCAGATGATCTAATTGAGAGTGTATATTATATGTTGCTACTTATGCAACATATAAGTGTTCTAAGAATCTTTAATAGCTTGTATATCAACTTCCAAAGCCATTCGAACCATTATCTCAGACAAAGGGTCATAAAAACCCCAATATTTACAGCCTCCTGCTTGGAAATTCAGCCTCTCATATTGGTCAAGCCCATCCTGAAAGGTGTGACTCTTCCCCGAATTTTAAGGACTCACACACAGGTCCGTCCCTCTCTTCTGCAAAAAGCTCTTCTGCTATCTTCTGATTGCTCCGTGAAGGACTCACGGAGAGCCTGAACCGGTGCGGGCGCGCCCGGTGGGCCCCAACATAGAGCCGTGGGTGATCTCCCCAACCTGGGAGATGACTCTTGACCACAAAGACCCAGTCAACGGTTCTGTTAGACCCTAAGAGGATGAGGAAGATGTGAGCTAAAACTCTTCTGAACACTTTAAGTTGTGTGCCAGGCCTTACGGCCTTGTCTTTTCATTCAACCAAAGCTCCTCGGACCTCAGCAGATCTCTTTCTTAGCTCTTTTTCCACTCTCTACCTCGAAGTCATTTCTACCTCAGAACATCTTTGGAATTCATCACTCTTCAACCCGGAAGAACGTGATCGGGAGTCCAAAACCTTGAAACCATTAAGACCTTCATCTGAGACTGCATTTCCAGATACTCGTCACGATCAAATGCATTGCAAGTATTGTACATTTAACTAAATGAAACAGAGGTTATTAGTACAAGTTATAGACCCCGTTATAAACGGCGCTGATGGTTTTACTCAGGTGGTTAAATTATTTTTTCCATAACTGCATTCTCTGGTTTTCCTGATGGTTTCATCCATCAACTCTCATTAGCCCTGTCCCCATGTATGAGCGATTGTATGTTTGTGTGTTTGTTTGTTTGTTTGTTAGACTAGTTTGTGTTAGTGTTTAGTTAATAAAACTCTTGTGCACAAATTGCATGAGTTTCTGATTCTGCCTTGCATATTAATGTCCCTTTACGATTTTGATCCTACATGCTCCAATGCATTAATGCTTAGGAAAGTATTTTCTGTGGCCACGAAAATATCCTTTCTTAGAGTTGATATGAACATACACTGAATGTTCGCTGGACGAACAGATCAGCTGATGGCAATTTAATTCTGCTACAGTTTATTACTGTCAGCCATTATAAATAATTGTAATTAATCATAATTAATTGTAATTATTCATATACATTTCCCTTTTGACCTAAATTTGCTACAAACATTTGCTCTAAATTGCCTATTATTTAGCTCGCATTTGTGTGAGATCTCAGAACGATGGAGAATCTTTCGAACGTTACTGCTCTCTAACTATTTGATTGACGTGTGCACCTTGCTCACAAACTCCTTTACTCGTCTTTCTCACTACCACCCACCCAGCCTCCTCCCTTTCCTGTGTGATGGGCTAACAGGAGACATCGCCAAACCTCGTGCTTGACTTCCTCCACATTTGCAGCAGATGGCCCTCACCATCAAGTCTGATGGAGGAATTCATCTGGCAGGGCTTCCTGAACAGGGCCACCCCTCCTCTACAACACTGACTGACCTATTTGTATTCTCTGCACAGCAGATGAGACACCCTGCCCTCTTCGCTCTGGGCATCTGGGGACTGGCTGTGGGAACCAGAGCCAGCCTTTCCTGGCAGGAGCTCGCCATAACCCTCTGAAGCTTCTCGACACGCTTATGTGCACAGAGAGTCCAGCCTCATGTCCTCGCTGTCACCTGGGCATGTAGCGGTCTGAGTGTATCCTGAACAGAAAAGACCACTGGTCAGTGCTCTGATTGGCTCTGATGTTCTACTAAACCATTAATAACACAAATGTGACACTTAACATCAAACCTGACACTATGAAAGTGTGATTTGTTGTAATAAGATGAACTATGAACTGTTCTTTTGATGTTATTATGAGTTGCCAATATTACTTATTTTTCTAACACTACAAAATCTTTCTATGTTTACAAAGAGTATAAGATTTGAGTGTCATTGTACCAGTTGTAAAGGCCAAATATGTGTTTTACTTTTTGAGATTATTGCGTATGGACTGCATAGAGAGTTTTAGTTGAATAACCTGTTGATTGTACTTGTTCATTGTTTACTTTTTGAAAGTGTTTGGAATTGCCCATGTGAATAATAGTTGTTTGTATGTAAGGTAAAATAATTATATATGCTTTACTTTAATATGTTTCATAAAGTGATTCATAGTAATGATACTGTTACAGAAGCCATCACAGTAGCGTCCTTCTCTAACATCATTATACTTCTTTTCAGAGGTACTACACAAGCACAGGAAAGAAAAATGACAAATGGGATGTCTTTCATGTCTAAATTAATTCAATGAACAAAAATAAACTTAAATGAACAAAATTAACATCATTTCAAAGATCAAATTACCTGAGCTATGATATTCAGATTAATGTTATAGCTCTATATGCATTATGTATGTAAACATTTGTCCATTTTAGCTCCTACAAAGGAATTTTGAGAGAAACATAATATATAATAATTAAAATAAGCATAACTGAGCCGTAACAGAGTAACATCTGAGTTATTAAACCAATGGTTCAGTGCTCTGATTGGTTTAGAAGAACATTAGGTCCATTCTTAACACAAATGTGAATTAGCCTGATACTACAAACCCATAAGAAAGAAAAGTCACAAATAAGACCTATCTCATTTTTAATTTTTGTTTCTCCTAGTCAGGAATGAGATTAAATGGAGAGGAAATGGCTAAAATCTACAATCAATTCTACAATCAAAAGCTTGAGATTTCAAAATTAACTCTTAACATTTGTTATCAAACCCAAAAGACTAAATTACCTAAGCTTTGATATTTACATTATTTTTTGCATCTTTTGCATTCTATATGCAAACAATTGTTCCATTTGTGGCTGTTTTAGACTGTTTGAATATAAATGAGATTTCCTGAGCCCTGAAAGAGCAACCTCTGAGAAATAAAACCAGTCGTTAAGATCTCTTATTGGTCCTAACGTTCTCCTGAACCATTCTTAAAACAAATGTGACACTATTGATTTCCAGCCTGATACTGCAAACCCATAAGAAAGAAAAATCGCAAATAAGATCTATAACTGTTTCTCCTAACAATGAATGAAATTTAATGAATTGCAAATTGATTCTTCTGCTTGCATCCCCTGCTTCTTAGAAAAAGACCCTTGTAAGCTTCATATATCTTGGTTAGAGTTTCAGAAAAAAATCAACAATGATCTTTCAAACACCGATATTTCAATGATTAACAGAACAGTGTCACAAACTGTGCTCAGATTTGCAAAGATATGTCTGCAATCAAAAGTCAGAGATTTCAAAATAGCTCAAACATTTGTTAACAAAACCTTTAAAGACAAAATGATATTCACATTAATTTTATTTGTGAATTTATTTATTTATTTCACATTTGAGTCTATTTTAGTTTCTTAGAAACATCTGAGACAAAGGTGACAGTTAAAAGAAACCTAACCTAGCTCGATTAAGTCTCCTGAGCCCTTAAAGAGGAACCCCTCTGAGCAATAAAAATTTCCCCTGGGTTACTCAGATGTGACACTGCTGATCCAAAATGACAGTGCAAAGAAACAAATGTCAAAGCGGAAAATAAAAAATAAAATGTTTCAGGTGTGACATATCGCACTCAGAACTGTCAAGAAATCTTTGGCAACAATGATCCAAAGTACTTCTCAAACCTGAATGAATTTTGGATAGGGAAAGGCAGGAATATTACAGTCTGATAAAGTGGTAGCAAACTGCTGCCGGCCCCCACCGTCAATCAGAGCTGCTGAATGTGGCCAGGGACCGAGGTGGTTAGGAGGCTCATTTGAAACCAGTCAGGCATTTCTGATAGACCTCCATTTCACTCTATCCATGTCTCTCTCCCTCCCCCTCTTCCTTCACTGAGTCTCCCTCTATCTTATCCTTTCTCTCTCTTCCGTGTCCTCCCTCCTTTCTCTAACGCACACGCAGTGAAGCAGGGTCTACTACACTGTGGTGGGGCAGAGGAATGCAGACCAGGGTAATCACAACATCATCAACTCAGAGCACTGATGTGGCCGACCCAATAATGCACCTCTAATTGAATAACTTATCCACCACACATGTCCCGTGGGGACACCCCGAGTGAAGCACGAACTGAGAGGCAGATGGCAGAAGCAGAGCGAGTGCTCATTCATACACTCTCACAACTCTACCACCAATCGTTTTCACTCACTAAAGGAGGGCAGTTTTTGTTTTATTTTTTGGGTAAAGCATACATTGCACTTATAAAACACAACAGAGACAGAGAAAGATACAAGAGCTTTAAGATAAACCCTCGTAAGACCCCTCCTGGGCACCACTGGGTGGTCCTGCCACATTGGCATACTAGGCAAGACACACACCCAAAGAAATGAAAATGTACAGTATCAAATCCACATTAACAAAAATGCTGGGAAAATAAACAAAAAAGAATGCTATCGGATTCATGCATAGACAGTGCATAACAATAAATAAACACAATAAACCTGAACTAAAAAACTAACTACGTTTTTTATGTTTTTGAAATAAGTCTCTTATGCTCACCAAGGTTGCATTTATTTGATCAAAAATATAGTAATATTGCAAATTATTATTGCAATTTAAAACAACTGGCTTCTAATTTAAGAAATTTAAAAATCCAATTTATTTTTATGACTTCAATATCTTCAGTGATTCTAATATGATTTGCGGCTCAATTATTATTGATGCAGAATTATGAATAATGTTTTTTTTTTATTATTATTATTATTATTATAAATGTCAAAAACCATCATACATTTTGGATTGAAGTAATGGCTGCTGCCATCACAAGATTAAATTACAATCTTTTAATTTGTAATATTTTTCCAGTACCTGTATTACTGTTTTTCACTTTACTTTTTTACCAAATAAATGCAACCTTTTCGAGCATAAAATACTTTCTTTTTATTTTTTTATTATTTTTTTTTTTTCAAAAACATTTAAAATTTTTAATTACTCTAAACATTTGACCTATAATATATGTATGTATACAATTCCAGGAGGTGGGGGGACTTTGAATAACATCAGCTGATAATACTATGGGACTTTTATATACACCAACCTTCACAAACGATAATATTTAAATGGTAGCCTACCCCAAGGTAAATGCCCCCAAGTGCTTTCGTATAGCGCTAGTGTTTTGATATTCTATGCTGAAAATGTCTTTACCTTCAGTATGGAGGGGTTGACAGGCTGTAATTTGGTTTCAGCTGACTGTAGGTAAATATCCACTTCACCCAGTGGTTCGTGACGTTATTTTGCTTTTATCGTTTTATGATCGACTGAGAAACTGCTCCAAACAACGGCATGGTGAGTGACCTTTTCGATTGATTCGTGAACCGATTCATTAAAATGAACCGACTCATTTTTGAATGAGGCATCGTTAGTTCTGTTTGTAAACAGTCGACAGAAAATACAGATATACAGCTTGTTTGCTGAAATATTGTCATTGGAAATATTTCTCTCATTAGACATGGATTTAATAAGTTTTAATGGGACTCGTACCAGGACCGCACAAGAGTTCATGGAATAAACAGCGTACTAACATTACATTACTCCAAACTGTTGCCTATATGTAGCCTAAATGGTTGATAGACCCTGACACTATAGTCATAGTGGTTGAATAAGTCTAATTTATCACTCTGAAGAGCTTCGTCCACCTTCTCCATCCAGTGGGCAGAGGTACCAACAACAATTAATTTCAATACTTGGTGAGGAATCAGATTAATATGACAAAGTTCTCACAAATGTATTTATTTAACATTATTTATTTTTTATTACTATTTTATTTTATTTTATTTACATACTTTGAGGAGATTGTAGGTATTTTTACCAGGCATCAGGTTTTTGGGGTTTGGAGATTTTTAATTTACCTTTATATTTATGAATTTGGTAGCCCTCTGTGTATTCCATTTGTTGCAAACACTCAAAGTGTGGCTCTAATCAATAGGATCCTTATTAGAACTTGCATGGGTTTTGTCGTTGTAGGGCATTGATTTACCCTTCACAGCCGATTGCACTACATTTACTCAGCAGCGTGTTCAAATGAATGCCCTGCTGCTCTCTAGCAATTAGTTTCCCTGCAACTATAGCACTGCGGCAGTCAAAGGGTTCATTACCTTGAGTTTCAGTCTTCCACACGTAGCATGCAGCTCTTGTGCAGTCCAGCATGCACTAGCACTTTCAGAGGGATATTGAAAACGAGGGTCTTGCCATTGAACCTGATGGGTTTGTAGTAATGAACTTTCTGAGAATGTGAATGCATAGTGTGCGTTAGATTAGCATACGCTAGAACCGCAGAAGTGTACAAGGCCACTGTCTAGAGGTTGAGTCACACTGCACTCTCAAATGCGGTCCATTGTGTCTAGTAATGCTGCTTTTTCCTAATGTGCTATTTTGTAGTGATTCATTCATTCACATTAAAAGTTCCTCTGAAGAGCTGCTTTCCTAGTCAAACCTTGTGCTTTGCTTTTTCATGTAACATCTGATCTCTCCTAATGTTAAGGCCATTTTAAAAGCATGCACAAACTTTGGTATAAAAGACACCTTCATTAAAAATGCCACCTAGCTCCTTGAGTAATATTTTTAGGGCAATTAATGGATCCATTTACATGCTAATGTTAGCATGACTGGGAGGGTACTGTATTGCTACATGCATTAATGTGAGCTAAAACATTCTCGGCGCTCTCTATTGTCCTTGAAGTGGAACGCCTAATGTCCTCTGTCGTAAATGCCATCATCAGAGGAGGGGCACCCTGGCAAAGGGGCACCAATGCGTCTCGGAAGTGTAATGATTGTGCCTGTGGCCCCAGCAGTCCACTGGGAGATCAGTGAGCTATAGGACTTCAGGCAACCAGGTGGAGTAGGAAAAAAACAGTGCGCAACAGGGGTCAGTATCAACCCGGAAAACAATTTCAATCCAGCCATCTTTAAGAGATTTCATATCTGTAAAAAGACACCCATTTTTCAGAGACTTGGTCAGGGCTCAAGAACTTTTTTTTATGCTAGCGAGGGTCAATAGGTCATACTTTTGCTTGCCCTTCTAACATTTCCAGTGGCCCCACCACAAAATAATGGTAATATTTTATTTTTAGCAATTTATATTTCATAGAAATATTTATATTTTTTGTCAAATACTCCATGAAATGAAAGTAGCGACTGATCTTTTCTTTTGTATTGTGACATACAGTGAAAAACGTAGGACAGGGACTGAAGTCAAATCTAATTAAAAAATAAAAAAGAAATATCTGCATGGATGATCCGTTTACAGTAACATAAACAGCATGCTTTTAGAAAATATATAGGCTTAATTTTTATTGCATTATGATTTTAAATGTTATATTATTTACAGTTGCTTTTGTTTACATTTTTTTTTTTATTTTTGACAAACTGGAAATAATTCAATAACTCAAACTAACTCCATAAAATTCATAAACAAGCTTTTGCTGGTATTTGCTTTCAAGACTAGTGATTTTAATGACAAATCAGCAGAATTTAAAAGTTTGCAGAGCAAAAAATGAATGTATAAGTTCAAAGAATGCATAAAATACTTTTTCTAGTCAAATGTGCAGCGCTTTTCATGTAACTTTTGATCTTTCCCAATGTTAAAGCTATTTTAAAACTGTAAAATATAACTAACTCCTTATATTCATAAACATACATGTTGCTGGTATTTGCTTTGCACACAATGCCAGGCGTTACTAACTGGTTTGTCATTTTTAACACATTCTGTGGCAAATCAACAGAATTTGAAACAAGAACACAAAAGTAAATGTTTTCATTTGCAAGGCATAAAAATGGATACGAGCAACATTCTTAGAGGCAACACAGCATTGTACAAGTGATTGCTTCATCAAACTCTCTCACGCTCTCTCACACTGGCCCTGGGTGTGTAGACCATCCTTATTGTTGTGTCCCCTTGGTGTTATTGATTTCATTCCTTATTGAACCTGTTCAAAAATGTCTGTTAACCATTAAGCAAGTTTGAGATTCAATTTCAATTCATTCAAAGTCTCTTTTAAATATCTGTTTGTACCTCAGCAATATTTCCCCACCCTGTTTGCTTGCCCTTTACACTCTGTCTCTGATTGTTACCTTTGAGCCCCCACAGATGTTAACGTTGTGTTTTAAACCATTCAGTGGCACTTAATCCAATGTATTTCAACACCACTTTGAAATCTCCTGAATTGACTAAAATGCCAGTCCATTGCCTTTGAGAGGAACTGGTCCAAGTTATCCCTTTTTTCTGTAGGATTTTAACCCTCAGTAAAGCGAACATCTTTCCTTTCTCTCCCTAGCAACCCAAACTATAGTTGGGCAGATACGGTAAGACTGTATTTCACTGGATTCGGTCCCAGCAAACAAAAGCTGCCCTGTCCACTTCATCCCCAGATGTTTTGTATTGATCTCCCTGTGGTTTTGGCAGGGTGGAATGGCTGGGATTGTTGCTCCCCTTTTCTCTTTTTTTCGCTGCAGACAGAATTAGAAAACAAAGGAGAAGGAAAAGTCTGCGGGTGTTTTTGGCTCCGCAGTGCGTGTCTGCTGGGCATAGTGTCACATTTCAGGTAAAAGTGCGGCTGGCCCTGCTCACTTTCTCACTCTCTCTCTTCCCCTTACCCTATCCATCCCTACACTCCCTGATTAATAATGCAGAGTGTCTCTTTATCTGATGTTCGGCTGTAGGTGAGTTCTGCGGATGGGCAGGTGAGGAGTGTATCTGTCTGCCTTCGAGGCTCCGAGACCTGGCTGATGGCCTAATGCTGGGAGGCATGAGGGGGAAATGGACAGCAGAGAGGTATAGCAATTCATATACAGTACATAGACACTATCTAGATAGTCCAAAGCTGCCCAGAGGAAACTTTTTTTTATTGTTCAGAGATTGCTCTTTTATAACTTGGACACTTATTGGAGTTTTCCGTTAAAGGAACATTTCGTGGTCAAAACAATTAATCTCAAACCACAGCATTTGCGTCATAAATTAGATTTACACCAAAAAAAAATTATCCTTGAGAAAAAAAAAAGAAAAGAAAGAAAGAAAAAGAAAAGAAAAAAAATCAATGTTACGGTGAGCCACTTATGCTGAATGGGGCTAATTTTGGCAGGATTTAAAAGCAGAAATTTGAAGATTATAATTTTTTGAAAGCTTATACATGGTATTTTCTGTTAAAACCTGTATATTATTTGAGCTCCATTCACTTCAATTGTACAATAAGTGCCTCACTGTAATTCACATTTTTTACTTGTTTGAAGAAAAGGAGGGACAAGTCAAAATAATTTTTGTTGCAATCATCATTATGTCAAAAGTGCTGCTGAATGAATATGTATTAAACCCACAATATCTTTTTAATTTAAGTACAGTATGATGATCTTTGTCTCAGACTTTTCCTCTGAAATTCTTTTGGAGAAGTAAAAGCAAATGAGGCAATTGTTGACAGATCATAAGAATGCATAGAGCTATAAAATTAATGTGAACCACATAGCCACATAGATTAATTGGTTTTGGAACTATTTGTTGAGTAATGTTTTTGTTCATATTGAAATCTCTGGCTTTGCAGATGCTGATATCTTGACACATCTGACCACTGTTGAGACATTGTGTCATCTCTAACTCTCATCTCATCTCTAACTCTAAACAATACTGGGGTATTTTTGCAAAACAGGCTTACTGGAAAAAATGTGCCTCTACTTACATTTTTGCAAAACTCCAAAAACATATTTATATATGCATTCACTGTAGTTTCTAGCTAAAATGAACACTAGTGGCAGTAAAAAAAAAAAAAAATTATTCCTTTCACATATTATGATTACAGTAGCAGATTATCAATGAATAAGTGGTTCCTTGCAAAATACTCTTATAACCTCCAAAAACTTTTAGCATAGCGCATGATTTGTGAACGAATACATTTTGACAACTGCATCATATAACCAGCTCCATATGCATGGCTTTTATGTCATAGTAAACTTGCTCAGTAGTTCACCTTGTACAGCAATCCACATTGCTCTTTTAACGCCACTCACTGGATAATTCACTTTGTAAATGTTGCGAAACGTACAAGAAGCAACCTAAAATAATTTTGCAGAAATGTAGCCACAGGCTCATTTTTCCCAATTAGCCTCGGTTGTTTTTTCTCAGAGAAAGAGAAGACTTAATTAAAAGTTGTTGTTGTTTAGAAGAAACAATTGAGAAAATTTAATCTTTGAAGCCTTTTAAATATACAGTTTAATATACAGGGACAACTCTACATAACTGATATGCTGATTTCCCCGAAAATATAGTAAAACTGACTCAACCAATGGTGTAAGAGTGTGGCTGTTTGTCTGACCAATGGAATGGCACTTTGGCTCAGAATTGTTTTAGATGGACTGTAACTTTTAACCATGGAATGTTAATAGCATTTGTCTTGCACAGGGCGTTGGTGCAGTGTTATGAAGCAAGCACACACCCATTGTCTCATCCCATATAAGTTAATAAGTCCCTTTCCATCCTCTGAAATGGCAGTGAAGCACTGAAAGAAACAGCTCAAGTGGAACAACATGGTGCCGAGGTAAGTGCACCAGATTTACAGCTGTATATGCAAGACCGTAGACTCACACCCTCACCCACGTCATGTTTCAATAACCCTTCATGGCAGCACTCTATAAATGGCTGTCGGCTTAACGAACAATCCGCTGCGACACAAAATATCTATGAAAAATGTACACGAGCTACACCAAAAAAACACCAAATCTGTGATAGATATGACTGGAACGATCACAACTGTTCATTCCATGCTTGGTGAATAGGGTTTTCAGACTCATTTAAGCCAGCGCTAATATTCAGAGCTAAGTCACTAGGAGAAGCTCGTCATTTCTCCCTCTCTGCGTCAATGTGATTTTCTTTATCTGTCAGAGTGCAGCTTGCACATGGAATCTGCCCTGAGTACACGGCTGCTCCGGTGTGGGTGGAGAGTGGGCGAAGGTGCGTGGCATCTGCCACAGTCCACCGCCTGAGGAGAAATAGCAACACTTCACATTCAAACTCACTTCCACTGCAGCCTTCACATTGTTAGGCACTGGATAAATTGAAAGTGAATACCGTGTTTCAATGAATCATTTTCTTTGGCCAGGCTTTACTCTCCACTTTCGACATTTCCTTACAGCACACATTCAGAACGGTGAAGAGGAGGTGGAGAATGGATCATAAAAGCTTCGAGCACACTATTTACACACATAAAACAGTAGTTAGTTTAGATGAAATATTATCTTCGGGCATTCATTGATAAATTATCATTTTCAGGTTTGTTTTTGATCTTTTAAGAGAAATAGTTTTTCCATTCTTTATTTTTTTTATATATATTCTTTATATATGAAAGCAATATATATGGATATATCAGGAAAGAATATTTTGCGAATATATTTCTGTTGAGGTTACAGGATATTATTAGGTATTTTAAGGCCTCAAGTGTCATTTTCTTGTATAAATGTTCAATATATACAGTGCCCTCCAAAAGTATTAGAACAGTAAAGACAAAATTGCTCTGTTGGCTGTGGAGTCAAGACATTTGCAAATATGATTAAAAGATGAATATGAGACAAAACTACAGAATGTCACATTTTATTATTAGCCGTTTCAACACATACATGTTTTACCAAATAAAAAGAACAGCACTTTTAGAGTTCATCCCACTCATTGATGTGAGCATAAGTATTGGGACAGTTGAACATAAGGCAGATATAAAAGATTAAAAGCTATTATTTAATTGCAGATCCCTTGCGCACAATCACAGCAGTGAGTCTGTGACCCATAGACATCACCAGACTCTTGGTCTCATCCTTTGAAATACTTTTCCCAGCCTTTAATGCAGCCAATTCCAATTGTTGCTTGTTTTGGGGAGTTTCTGCCTTTACTCTCTTCTTCAGCTGGTGAAATTCATGTTCAATCGGATTTAAATCTGGAGATTGACTTGGGCAATCTAAGACTTTCCATTTCTTTGCCCTTATAAATTCTTTGACTGAACTGGCAGGGTGTTTTGGGTCATTGTCCTGATGCAATATGAAGCACTTCCCAATGAATCTGGTGGCATTTTCTTGAATATTGGTAGGCAAGATGGTTTTGTACCCTTCCAAATTCATTCTGCTACTGTCATCATACATTAAGTCATCAGTAAAGTTGAGAGGGCCTGTTCCAGAGACAGCCATACATGCCCATGCCATGACACCACCTCCACCATGCTTTACAGATGAGGCTGTATGCTTGGGATCATTGCAGTTCCCTTTTTTTCTCCACGTTTGCTTTCCCATCACTTAGATAAAGGTTCATCTTTGTCTCATCGGTCCATCAACACAGTTCCAAAACTCTTCTGGCTCACCTTTGTGCTTTTTTGCAAACTCTGATCTTGCCTTTCTATTTTTGGTGCTGGTTAGAGGTTTGCATCTTGCTGTGTAGCATCTGTAATTCTGTGTCAAAGTCCCCTGAGGACAGTAGATTGTCAGAGCATCACCCCAGCTTTCTGGAAGTTGTTGGTGATTTTACAGACACGTCTTTTAGGGTTCATTTTCACAGCTTTTATGATTTGTCTGTCATCAACTACTGTTGTTTTCTCAGCCGATCAGGTAGTTGTTGTTTGCTGGTGTCGCTGGTGGTTTCCAAACTCTTGATTTCTCCATGCCCTTTGTTTTTGCTATAGCTCTAATTGACTTTCTCTTTTCTTTTAGCATCCAAATTGCTTGTTTTTCTCTCAAAGTCAGCTCCCTCATCTTCATCCTGGTTTGAGTGTGTCATCATCGAATGCAAGATTCAGAATGCAGAAGTAATGGATATAACTGATACTACACATTCCCTGCTTTTAATATCTGAAGAATGAATGCACAGCTGATCACTTAGAAAGACTTGTGAGGCAACTGTTCCAATACTTATGCTCACATCAGATAGAGGGATGAAACTCTAAAAGTGCTGAACTTCTTAGCTGGTAAAACATCTATGTGTTGAATCACCCAATAATAAAATGTGACATTCTGTAGTTTTGTCTCATATTCATCTTTTAATCATATTTGTAAATGTCTTGACTCCACAGCCAACAGAGCAATTTTGTCTTTACTGGTCCAATACTTTTGGAGGGCACTGTATATATATAAAAATCCCTGTTATGAAATTATGAGGTCATATACGTTTTCCAATTAAATTCCAATTTTGTTTACTGGGCACCATATAAACGATACCAAAGTTTGCATGATTTAAATAATTATTCAATAATATGTTTTGATGCTCATTCATGACACAACGATTAGTGGAATATGGTTAAATATACATTATAATGAAATATGATCACAATAATATTTTTTATTATGAAACAGTGTTAAGCTATTGTATTTTGAGTCTTAGAACTTTTAAAAAATAAATAAATAAATAAATAAAACCATGAAATGGACACCACTGTCCATTTCATAGTTGCCAAAAAAGTTGCATGGAATTAATTAAATGCACTGTTTAGATTTACAAATACGAACCGCCAGTCTGAAATCCAGTGACTCCACAATGAATTTTTTGACTTGGGATACTCCCAGAAGTAACATAAATTGGTGTTTTATTCTCATTCTGGCCCAGGCTTTGGCTTCCTCCTGCCAAAACTTTCTCATAAACACACTTCCATTTTGACGTCCAGCCAGTGTCCTATTTCATAATGTCCCCTTCTTCCCAATATTCATATAAATATCTGCTTATTTTCTGTCCAAATGTGTTTCATTAACACTTAACCACTGTCACAAACCTACACAAACCACAAGATTTATTGTCCAAAGTTCATGTCATCACTTCAGTTTGAAGTGTAGGAGTATCATGACATGGGAAACATTTTGTAATTGTGATTCTATATTCTAATATTTATAATAAACACACTAGATTAGAACTAACTAGTTTTTATATTGTCTTAACAAATTTGATGTAGCAAGCCTCTTTTGCTTTCTTTAAAACAATAGCTTTTAGCTTAGCTAACTGTTATCTGTTGGTGTAGTTGCTAGTTTAGCTTGCTACATTTTTGGAGTAATGTAGCTTGCTCAACACTGGTCTTGTTACTTTTTCATAATACTGAATATGTCTGCAGTAAGACAGACTGAGAACAAATCCTTTATTCTCAGGGGCATTTCTGTTATTGTTAATTAGCACGCTATCCAAGAAGAAATCCATGAGGTTGTTTTGATTGTGCTGTCCTGTTCACTGCTTTGTGTATATCATACAGATATCTCAGAGGTCTCATGTTTACGTCTAGCAAATCATCAAGAAAAATAAATGACAGATTTAGAGAGTCACATTTTGTGGCTAGATTCATACTGTAACTAATGTTAATTTTCATATGATCACGTAAAACTCTGTAAGAGGTGTCTCGTTAAATACATTTCACTGAAATTTTTTGTTAATTTGTAATGGATACTCTGTAACAGTTAATGTCTGAATACTAGAAACTTTTTCATGTTAATTGGATGCCTATTACTCTGAAACTGCTTTTATTTCAACGGCGAGAGTAGAGGAGACTAAACTATGGTCTTCTGACAGACCTTTGTGCTATCTGGTGTGGATGCTGCTGCATAACAGAAATTTCTTTAAAAAAAAATTAAATAAATAAAATTAGGAGAACACTTATTTCCCCTCTGCTGCTGCTGATCATGCACACAATTTCACTCAAAGTGTGCCACTGGATAAATTGACTCCACACTTGTCAAGGCATCAATTATTCAGCGGCTGAGCCTTTCAGCACCGCCATCATGTCCCTCTCATTTGATTTGGAGGACAGGAGAGGCGAACGGTGCCGAGGCGAGTCTGGTGGAGCGCGGTGGAAAGTGGCAGAGACTCCTGTCTGATTGGAGCACGAGGACCGCCCAAGTGTTCATTAAACCCTAAAAAGTACACGCAGGCAAAGAGGACGATAACAAGACCCTTGAGCCGCTCGTACCTGGCTCTCTCACACTTCTGGAAGCCAATAAATATTCTCCTGCTCTCCCTCTTGCACAAACAGGCATGTCAAACGCAACTAACGAGTCAGCAAAATAGGCGATCCTTGTCCCTGCAGTGAGAGCCGGCTACTTTCATTTGTTCTATAGTTTGGAGCTCCTGCAAAGGATTAATAGACTCCGAGTCGTTGTAAAGGGTTGAGACATGGCCTCTGTGTCCAAGAGTGACATCACAGACACAAGTTATTGTTCCCAGGCAGGCTGCAAAATGAATCTTTTTGCCACACCTAATGAGAAGTAAATTGAGATTTCGGCATATTTCTTAGCGACTATGAAACTGTATTTTGAATCATTTTGGTTCAATGACAATGGAATAATTATATGTTTCGTTTTGGAGCTTTTTTTCAGTAACAAGCCACTGTGCCTGCCACAAAAATGTAACTTTGTGAAATAAGTTATGTCTCCACTGTGAACGCATAAGGAAGAATGTATTTCCTATACTTTTTCAAAGGGCTATAACACTACTGAATCTACAGTGCAAAACAGTGTAGTCCAGTACAGAATGAACAACCTTCATGATGTGGTTCTTTTTAGAGAATCAGACACGCATGACTCCTGAATAAATGACTCCTATGAGCCTATTCATTTTAATGATGGTTCATTTAAGTTCACATAAAGCTTCTTTGAGTTGAACTGCATGTTACAGTGATGGTCAGATTATCATTTGTACTGAATTTAAACCATGTAATTTGCAGTTTTTAGTCAATTGATGCAGTGTTATTTTAGTATTATTTATATTATAGTATTAGGTTTTATTTTTATATTTTGTTTTCTTTTTTTTTTACGTTTTAGTAATTGATGTGCTTTTGTCAATTTTATTAGTGTGGGGGAGGGTAAATATTTCTATTTAGTATTAATTTTATTTTTGTTTCAGTTCGAGTTTTACTCTAGTTATTTTAGTATTTCAACTTAAACTTGTTTGAATGATATTTCAGTTAGTAACAATGTAAGTTTTTATCTTAAATTTGGTTTATTTCAGCTTTTTCAATGCACAAAATTGTTTTTTTTTATTATTTATTTATTGTTTAAGTTAACAATAGCAACACTGAACTGGCGACTAATAAGTTATACATAGATTTTGTGCTTGGTGAGTATTACTTTTGGATCCTTCATTGTCCTTTACATTGCTGTGCAATAACAGATCTTGAATATTCCCTGGATTAAAGCAGAGTGAGGTCAGCATGTTGCCTTAACTCAGGCAAGAAAACTCTATGGAGTGTAATATGAATAATGAAGTTGTCCCCTGAGCCACTAATATGACCTCAGGGCAGCGGTCCAAACAGTTTGCCTCAGTGTTTGGGTGTAGTCGACCTGGGGTATCCTTCAGACCCTGCAGCCACTGAAATGAAAGCTGTCTCACTGCGGTTAGTAAAATAGTTGGACAATGAGAGCATGTGGTGGCCATGACTCAAGGCAGTCTGGGTGAGCGATGGAACTGCTGAGCTCTGGAGGACAAAGGAGAGAGAATCAGCAAGAAAACACACACTGACCTGGTTTAAATTTACATGCAACGATTTGGGGAGAAGAATTAGATGGTTTCCACTGGCAGCGTATGTACGTACATAAAGTTGCATTTACTAGGTAGCAGTTTTGCTTGTTGTGTAACATGATTAGTTATAAAAAATGTAATGGGTGTTATCTGTGACCAAATACTGTATCACTGCATGTATCTCATTTTATGACTGCTGCTCAACTTAATGTGTCATTAAATGTGATTATGTGTAACTTTTTATGACCTATTGTTTTATTATATATAATAATATGGGTTTGGTCATGTTTAGATAAGATCGCAACTCATGCAAGTGATATCTAACACATCTTTCATACTGTCATCTCTTCAGGTTTCAAAAGTTACGAGAACAGCCGGCAGTCTCAGTTATTTGACTGCCATAATACAGTCTGAAGTCTTTATTGGATTACATAACTCTTCTGGCAACATTTGGGAGCATAAGATGTGGAATAATATTATAAGCTTCCTGATTGGTGAGTAGAGCTTAATCCCCGCCCACATTCCACAGTGACTGCTCGCTCTGAGAGCTTCATGTTTTTCCTGGCTAATTACACCACCAGCACATTCCAATATCAATATCACCATACGCTCCACATCAATAAAACATACAATTTCTTTCTTACCTGAATCCGCTCTGAGGTTTCCTTTCGCTCCTAACTCTTTCAGTTTTCATGAGTCTCTTTGCTTCATTGTAGGGGAAGGAATTTCACAGTGGTAGTCGGCAGAACAAAGTCTGAAAGCAATCTTTTGTTTCAGAGTATCTTAATTTATCAGAAGCTAGAAGTTCGTCAGAGTTTGGAAAACATAAGTCTCTCGTATTTTCTAAGCTCTGCCGACTCCATGCGGGGAATGGGATAGGTTTCATAAATCTCAGAGCCAAGTTCCTTTGAGTCCATTGGGGGGCCAGGCATCAGCCATGACTCAGTCTTTCAAGTGTAACTCGAGCCAGGACATCTGCATCGCTCGAGAGGAGGGTACTGAGGCGCCGATTTGGAACACTCAGCGTCGGGAATTTTGGGAAGCAGTGACGCCTGTCAATGACCCACTTTGATTCAGAGATGCTAATTTGTTCTTTGTTGCCACAAGATGTTGTTTTTGTGTTACTGATTGTCAGTGGAGCCACTGGTTTTAAGAGGAGACAAGAAACGCAAGTTTCTGTCATTGTTTTCCTCAGGTGCTTCCATAGCCTGTGCTAATGTTCACAGCCAGAGGGAAGCTGTGTGTCTGCTGTCTGAGGTTAGCAACAGATATCATTATTGCAACACCTTGGTAAAAGTGGAGAATTATTACACCACTGTGCTATTATATTATTCATTTGTTTTTCTGTCCTGAGATTTTAGGAGACATTTGAGAGGTTTTGTGGTCATTTAGACTCTAACTGCGGTTTGTTTACACTCTTAAAAATACAGGTACTTTATTGCCATGTGGTTCAACCTGTAACATCCAGGGAAACTTTCCATTGCACTAAAGGTTCTTTAAGGTGGAATATGTTCGACAATGGTTCTTTTAAGAACTATTCAATGAAAGACTCTTTTGGTAACACTATGTGGAACCCTTATTTTAACTGATCTGGAAAAACATAATCTCTCTTCATTTAACTTCACATTTAGCATTGTAGTGAAAATAAAATTTAGGGTGTTGCCAAAGTGTTCTGGGTGGTTGCTAGGTAGTTGTTTAACAGTGCAAGTCAAAAACCTCTGATGCACATTTTTCCCAGTTTTGCCCAGTGCATACATTTCCCCAGAACAAGGACGATTTCCGACCTGGCAGCAATGTACCACACATTCAATTGATGTGCATTGCATTCCTATGTACAGTATGTTGCTTTGGCCACTTTATTTTTCCCATCTTTGACATGAAGGGGAAAAAAAGCTGAATAAAAAGTTTCTTAATACTCCTGGTAAAAATACATGATTATTCAGATAACTAAAATAACCTGTTTATTTTTTTAAGACTAACTAAAAGCTGCACATAAATTTTGCACAGATTTTTGAACCGATTTACAATTTGGAGGAGTCCAATTTCACAAAAAAAAAAAAAAAAATCACATAGTCAGACTATGATAGCTTCATACTAATTACCTCCAGTTGGATGATATCAAATATGTTACCGATATTAGAATACTATTTTAGGTACACTAGTTTGTCATGTGTCTAGCAATGAATCATGTTTCTGTACAAATTTGTTGTGTTTGGAACAACTCTAAAGTTGTGACAATATGAGACTCTGTTGTTTAGTGTACAGTTTTGGAACCATTTTCAAAGTCAGTAAGTGATGGCTAAAATCTATTCAGATTTTAAAAGTTGTGTAGTGTATTCCAGCCTTAACATGCACAGCATGATTTTCTTCCAACTGTTGCTACACCATGATATTACCATCAAAAATGTCATTTCACACTAATTCTCAGAAGAAATTTTTACACCAGTTCTTGCTACGACACCCTTTCAGCAACTAAAAAATGTTTGCACTGATGTAATTGCATAAAATATGTTGTAGGCCTACTTAAGGTTAGGAGTTTCTTCTAGTTTGTTCTAAACTCTTAAAGTATTAGAAATGATAATACATACACATTTTTTTTTTTTATTCTATGTCAACTGTAGCAGGAAAACAATGAGGAAATGTATGATGTTTAGTTGCCATTTATTTTCTTGAAGGATTTCATTATGTGTTATATTTGTAATCGATGGTTCTCCTAAACTAGATCTTCCAGTGGAGGCACATGTAGGCAGGAAGTTGCAAGCATAATCGCTCACATTTTATTGTGTCTCTCCTCTTTCTGCTAACAGTGCCCGTGTGTGTCTTTGTGCAATCCTGTCAGTGTGTGACCTCCCATGTCCTAGAGTCCTGCCACCACACCCCCCAGCTCTCAGCATGTCTATTCCACCCTAGACAGGAGCCAGGTTGCCAGAGCTACGCTACTCCCACCCATTAGCTGCAGAAATCCAACATAACCATGGTAACAAGTCTCTCACCCCAGGGGAGATGAGCAACAGAACTGAAAGACTCCATTCAATTTCCACATCCCCAGTCCACTAGGGCTGACAGCCTCTCATCGTTTGTGTTGCAGTGGGCAGGGGTATGTGCTCATTAAAAAAGCCAACACACACTTGCTCTCTCTCTACACACAAGTCCACGGACACACACTGCCGTACATGCGCTTCGCATTATCTTCACATTAGACCGCATCCTTCCTTACCATTTGAATGCTTGAATTGCGTCTCCCCACTTAGCCTGACAGAAGATAAGCTGTGTTTTAGGGCTGTGTTTCCACCCCCAGTATTAATGGAGTGTCAGTCTGTACACCTAAAGATGCTAGATCAATACTCTTATTCACCTTTGCCGCCCCTTCCTAATAATTCAGATCTGTGTCCATACAAAGATATCTGTTATGTGGTTTCTGACTCACATTTGTTGTGTTATTTCAGTGATCAAACAGTAATACAAACTGCTACGGAGAAATGAAAAATGGCCCAGTACCCACACCTGAGGCACACCGGCCTCCTTTGGAAGCATATGCCCGTCTAATCTGTGGTTATTAATCCGTAGTTTATCTATTTGCAGTTAGTCACCACAATATCTAGAGACGCATCTACTCCCTCATGCGATGATGGCATTGGAGCGCGTGCTTCAATGTACCTCGATGAATCTGTGCTGATGAGATCCAGGAAAGGTTAATGAAGCACAATGGGAAATCAGTCCTCCTCCACTAGTGCTGTGAAGAGGCTAAAGGAGTTCTCTCTAGGTGGAGTGGGAGAGAGCAGTTTCAGGTTTTCTCCAGTGAGCGATGAAGCAGCAGTGCCCACACTGCCTGAATCAAAGCCCAGCCCAGCCCCAGTGCGCAGGGAAACCATGCAGGCTTTCTATGCTTTCGATTAGTCAAGCTGGGGACTGGAGACTGGAAGCAAGAGGTAAGAAACTCTGCTGGCAAAACTCCATATATCAGTTACTCTACTTTTTTTAAGGCAAAATAGATCTTAGGAATAGAAAATAAGACTAGAGAAACGTGGACTAGTTTGAGGTTTTTTGAGGAGAAACTGTAATGGTCAATGCATAGATTTTCTCGAGTACAGTGCTCAGGTTAGCAATTGCTACTCAAATTTGTGTTTCGTGTTTTTTTTTTGTTGTTGTTTTTGTTTGTTTGTTTGGTGTGTTTTTTTGGTGATGCTATCAAATGACTCTTTGAGCTGGCCCTTATAGTGAATCATTTAAAAAGACTCAAACTCATGAACCATTACTGTTTGAATCAGTCTGACAAATCTCTCTTTGATATAACAGTCTGTCAAGATACAGAACAAATTCAGAGCTTTCTTTTCTAAGTATCATTAGGGGATTTCACACCGGAGGAACCTTTTCATGGTTCCTAGAACTATTGGCAGAAGTACCTGCTTTTTGGCGTGTTCACACCACAGGAACTAGGAATGTATTTAGTTCTAGGAACTTCGTTTGGGGGAACTAAATTAGCTCCTACTGCAGAGTAGGATCTAAAACAGTTCTATAGGAACAACCAGTGACATAAGTGTACGCTGATTGGCCAAACTCATACGAAACACAGGCTACCCAGCATTTTTTTAAAAAGCCATGTAAAATTATTTACTCTACGAACATGGAAAACAACGATAATGGCATTTAGCTACCTGTTGTCTGCAGCGTTCTTTTCTCAGCCTTGATAATATGTAACACTGCAAGATTTTCATGATCTTTTAATCACGTAAATTGTACATTTATATTCCATCTTCATTATAACGAAACCCACGACACATAACAAAAACAACTCCGATCACGCCGTCCTCCATTCACCAGTTGTTTACGTTTGTAAACGCCGTGAATAAAGATGCTGCTTTCTGCCATTTCAGAGTTCCCGCTGCCAGTGCGAATGCAACTAGGGAAACGGCCCGAGGGGGAAATTGGTTCTCTAGGAAACAACATGTTGGCTAGTTCCTACTAGAACTATGTGGTGCGAAAGCCCCTATTGACTGCCATTGTATTTTTTATCCATACTATTCTTTAAAATATCTTCTTTTATGTTCAACAGAAGAAAGAAACTCATACAGGTTTGGAACAACTTAAGGGTGAGTAAAAAAAACAACAGAATTTAAATTTTTAGGTGAACTATCCCTTTAATAACAATTTCACACTGGAAATGCTACTTTAAACTTTTGTTTTTGGTTGTGCTGATTATTATGTCAATTAAACATCATAATCTGGGCCCTGTTGTTAATATGTCACATTAATATTTTCATAATGTACCCAGTTATAAGGTTCCCTGGATAAATTACAGCAACAGCTAAAAGAGGATGTCTTTTTTTAAATATAAGCAAAATACATGCATCTCAAATATGATCAAATGAATTAAAATTCAATCAAGAGCTTGTGAATTGAAATTCAACCAAGAAATGTATAACGATACTCAGCCCTACTTGGAGGGCATTTACACTTATTCTTTTCATGATCGGATAACTATCTGCTTAAGAGTAGCACCACTTAATGCCCTATAAATCACCTCTCTCATCCCTCTTATAAATAGTGCTTGATGGCACTGGTTCCTCCTTCAGAAATAGGAAGTAACTGGTCTGGGGTGGAGGCAGTGAGAGAGCGAAATAAAGATAAACAGAGAGAGGGAAAGATAGAGCAAGCACATGGGCTCTTAGCCAGATATGTGAAACCTAAGTGAGCCTGACCATTACGCCTCAGTGCTTTCTCTAGAAACCTCATCTGGAAAGTTCAGCATCTGTACACAGCAACTTCAATGATCTTAAAGGCCCCAAAAAGTGTGAGATATGAGGTGTTTGTGTGAGCATGACGAGAGCTGCGGAGTTGTGGTGTAAGGGTGGAGGCGGTTTGTTATTAGCTAGAAGGGTGTGGTGTCAGCGCTATGAGATGTAGGTGGGTTGTGAAATTAATTGAGGGTGCGTCCATAGTTGCACTCTTTTACAATGTTGTCTGCTCAGCAGAGCGTGCATGAGTTTGTCCGTGCAATAGTTGCACCTTGTTTTCAAACAGATGGGTCACTCAAAGGACTTCAAAACAGGCTTTTAACACTGCTCCTCCCAAGGCAAAGTTCAATCCAGACATGCGACGTGGGAGACAAGCAACAGTCTATCAGCAGTGGCTGGACTCGTGTAGAAAGGAACAGGGCAGAACAACAAATATTTGGCAGCCGTTCGCCCATCCAAAGGCACACAAGAGCAGCCCCCAGTTGAATGTTTGCTTTGCTGGTGGAGAGTGTCTCCACTCATCACATTGTTTTCACTGAGGTCATCACAGACTCTCTCTGCCTACCGCCACACCGTTGAGGATGTATCTATGATGTCAGTGTAGTTTCACACCCATAACGCCCCTCACTGATAGTCTCTAGAGTTGACCTCCACCCTCAAAGGTTGTCAAAGCAGGATTTGTTTTTGCAAAGAAAACATGCTTATTTCTCTTTTGTTTTTTGTCTATGTAAACAGTGGGTCTTGGATCTGGTTTGGTAAAAGGATAATTTGATTAAAAAGGGAGTAGATAGAATATTCCATGTCTGTCTTTTGGGATCAGGTCACATTTGTCATGAAAACTTACCTCAGTTAGAAAATTGATTTTCATTAGGATGAAGTCATGAAGGTTATTGTTGATGTCAGTGTAAAAACATACATGTTGCCAAGCCAATATGTATCATATGTTTCTGTCCCTAATAAACAGTGAGATTTATGACTGAAAGAATACCTTTATTTTTCCCTACTTATAATCAGACCCAGACGGACTTTGTGGAATCACATTTTCTGTGCTGATTTTGTAGGGAAATCTGAGGAATGGATTTAAATATCTTCAAAAGAGGTAAGAGTTAAAGAGCTAAATATATTCAAAAAAGCTAAGAGTAGTAACCATTACTCCAGCCTTTAGTCTCACATGATTCTTTGGGAAATCATTTTAATATATTGATTTGGTACTTGCGAAACATCTCTTATTATTTTTGTGGAAACTACGATACATTTTTTTTTCAGGGTTTTTTGATCATAGAAATATAAGGTTCAAAATAACAGCATTTTTTGTAATAATGTAAACGTCTTCATGAAATGAATCCTTGTTCAATAAAAAGATAGTCTTGCTTTACTTCATTTTATTCGTCAGCGCAATTCTCTGGCCTTTTTTAGCAAATAAATGACTGATATTTATATTATCCCTCTCATAATATCTCTCCACAGGTCTACTGTCAATAAAATGACTTCTGATATAAATATCTCTAAAGGCATCATTGTGTTGGCAGCTTTTTACTGTGAAGGTGAGCTGATCCCACAATGGTAACTTTGTGAGAGGAAAAAGCAATGGAGGATTCGGATAATTATTATTTTTATGTAGTTCCAATCAATTTACCACATTGACATAACAATTTATGATATTTTTCCACAGTAAACTAAAATTGTTCATCCTGTGGTCCTTAAAGAGTGAGCCTGCTCTACAAAAAAATAATAAAGAGATGAGCAAAATAGCTAAAAGCAGCATTTTTTGGAGATGTGATACATGGTGGCACAAGCAGCACCAGCTGGGAGGGGGTGTAAGTGCTGTGCTATGCCGAGGACATGCATGGAACCTCCCTCCTCGCTCTCACCATCCCTCCTGGACCAAACTGTGCTTTGTTCCCCTCCCAAAGGGGAAGGAGATTAATTCAGTGCTGGATCAGGTAAGCCCAGTGATTTTCCCGGGGACGTTGCAGCCGGTCTTTTGGGATTAGCTGCACGCTCGCCCGGCAGCTGGGGGATGAAAGTGGAAGTGTGGCTTGCAAATGGCCTCCAGGCAGGAAAGGAGCCTTGACAGGTTCACTAGGATAAACACTGATTGCATTCAAAAGACACATTGTCTGCTGTGATGCATATCAAGGAGGGATTCTCTTTGTGTTTAAGCATCTGTCTTCTGCTTCTAAAATGTGCTGTGACTGTGAAATGCCCATACCGATAATCTAATGAGCTGTTACAGATTCTTGACAGATATATAAAATAGATACCTAAATAAATGGACAGATGCATATCTATATGCATATCTGTATGATGTTTCAATAGCATGCAGTGTCTGTGCGTAGAAGATAGAGTATATGGCAATATTAGAGTCGGTGGAGATTGAATGAGGAAGTGGGGACGAGGCCCTGTGGGATACGGGCAAACTTTACCTCGCTCTCAAGGCCCGACGCGGTGCACCTGCGTTTCGGTAGCGCCGGCCCCCTACAGCTGTCTGCACACCTCTGTCACCTGGCCTCTGTGTACAATTTCCAAACACAGCACAACCCCCAAATCCTGAACCACCACTCTTATCAGTGTGCAAGTGTCAGTATGCAATGTTAACACACAAACAAGATACTTAATAAATAGTTGGGGGGGGGTTTTGCGTTAAAGTCACAATACATAACAGAAGTAACAGATTTTTTTTTTTCCTTGGTGACGTATACATCCGAGTGTAATGCATTACTGAAAAAATATCAAGCAGAGGACTTGGTTCTATATTTGAGATGTTGGCATTGTACTCAAAAATTAATGCGATTTTGCAGCCGATTTTGGAGGGTCGGAGTTTAGGCGGACTAAATAATTAGAGAAGTCTATTGTTTTCATAAGAATATTACGCTATGACATTTTGATTACATTACATTACAAAAGAATTAAACATATACTGTATGTTGATAGATTGTTCACAATAAGACCCTATAACATGCATTTACAAAATAGGGTTAATTTTCATTTCATGAAAATTGCACATCATTTTGATTGGTTGGTTGATGTTTATGCGAAACTTTTAATACACGTTTTGTATAAACAGTGTCGAACGGTGCTGGAATGCATCAGTTGGAGAGAAGAAAAGACCATTGATAGATGACATAGATAGGTTGAGTGCTGCGTTAATTCATCCAATCAATGATGTTGACAATTAATGCAGACATTTTTTCTTTTTATTAAAATAAATTGATCCTCTAACACTAGCATTCTCTATTATTTTTCTGTTATTTCTACTTGTTTCCTTTTTATTTATTATAATAAAAATCCTCCTCATTTGTAAGTCGCTTTGGATAAAAGTGTCTGCTAAATGACTAAATGTAATGTAATGTAGGCCTAATGTAATGCAGATATGCAAATAAGAACATTAACCCCAGGTTTAGGATTGTACCATGTGTGAAAAGTCACTTTATGAATACCAGGATTAGCAGTATGAGATGTGAAACAGGATTCCGTTTACCATGGGTTTAGAAACACCCAGGGTTAACTATACCTTATGAAAATTAACCATGGTTTTACTACAAATAAAACCAAAAAATGGTATCCACAAATTAACCATGGTTTTGTTACACTAACCATAGTTTAATCATGGTATTTGTAGTAAAACTGGTTATACAAATGGTAATCAATACGCCGTAAAACCAATATTATAATAAAACCATGGTTACTTTTCATAAGGGATTTCAAGCGAAAAGCCCTAAAAAGATCTATCTATAGATATAATTGAGATTGCTATGTTCATAAAATCATTAAACAATTATGAGACAATGTTGAAGTCTTCAAACTGTTATTGCATCTTGTATTAAATGTAGCTCATACTTGAAAAATTACAGAGAATGCTGCAATCATTATTCCTGCACAGTGTACAGCTACGAATAAGACAAGCTAATAAATAACCACAATAAAGCAATATACAGGCTCAGCATTTGAAAAGGAAATCTGATTTAAGAATGCAAGATATTGCCAAAAAAGAAAGTTCAAACAACATAAAAACAGAAGATGAAAAAAAAAAAAAATAGATTATATTTTGAAGAAGAAAGTCAGTAGTGCTTACCTGTTCAGAAGTCACAGAAGGGTTGTGGGTGTTTGCATTGCTACATGGCTGTTCTCAGTGGTTTTTAGTATGCTGCTGTGCACTTGCTATAGCCCATATTGGGCTCTGGTTGGTTTTTAGCATGTTGCTAGGTGGTTGCTGGGGGTGTTCTGAGTAGTTTTTTATCATGTTGCTATCTAGTTGCTAGTGTATTAAGGGTAGTTTTTAAACATGTTGCTATGTTGTTGCTTATTGGTCAGAGTCAGTAGAGCCACCAATTTTTTTTAAACCATATTAGTTAAATACAAAAATCATAAGTCTAATTACTTACAGTAACAACACGCGTATCCTTTCATTATCTGCGCGATCTGAGGTATTACTATCCATAGTACAAACGGTAACACTTTAGTATAGGGATCAGTTCTCACTATTAACTAGTTGCTTATTAGCATGCCTATTAATAATATATTGGCTGTTTATTAGTACTTATAAAACATTTATTCTGCGTGACCATATTCTACATCCCTAATCCCTTCCAATACTAAATTTATCTACCTTATTAACTATTAATAAGCAGCAAATTAGTAGTTTATTGAGGCAAATGTCATAGTGGTTTGTTAATTACAAGAATTGGACCTTAAAATAAAGTGTGATCCAAACCACCATATGACAGCATATGAGCAATAATGAGAGCTTGCCTTTGTTATCTTAACTGAAATTACCTTCTAAACCAAACTGATCAAAATACTCATTAGGGTTGTATTTAAGTGATGCTGTTAGCATTAGTATATAGTTGTATACAATGTGTGTGGAAGCTTACCAGCATCTAAATTTTCTTACCTGATAAAAAGACCTCAAAATAATGCTTTTGAAAGCAACTTTTTTTTTTTTTTCATTTTCAGTTTGTACTGCTCCAAACCCTTGTCTACTTCATCACAAACCATGCAATAAGATTCACCTTATTTGGCTGGAGGACACTGACTCCCCCTATGAAGTCTAACCTCCGAACACTGCTTGTCAGCTCCAGCTCTTCCTCCACCACTATGAGCCCAAAATGCCCTCATAAATGACTGCAGAAAGACGGGAGTCACTACAGGATAAAGACCAAAAACATTAAAATTGGTTAACATACTGACAAGCTTGCTCAATATTGTTCATTTGTCTTAAAATTGCAAAGCATTTTGGTTTTCTGTATTTTTATGCTTATGGAGAAGTTGGCATTTTGGACCTAGGTGATCAGTTCAAGGTTTGACTGGTTAGCAATGGCAGTTAGTACGGAGCCCCTTAAAGGACATGGTGGGAAAAAAATCGGGGTGGGAGAAAAAAATATTTTTAAAATATTTTGCGTTCTCTCGCAAAATTTTTGCGTTTCCTCGAGAAACTTTTGCGTTCTCTCGCAAAGATGTTTGCATTCCCTCGCAAAACTTTTGCATTCTCTCGCAAAGATGTTTGCGTTCCCTCGCAAAACTTTTGCGTTCTCTCGCAAAGATGTTCGCGTTCCCTCGCAAAACCAGTTGAGCTCGGACAAACGCTTACTTTACAGCTTGCAGCAATTCATACAGCTGCCGTGGTTCATAAAACGCTTAACGCGGCTTAATGAAGAGGAAAAAAGAGCAAATATGCTATAAAAAGTATTAAAAATATATGTGTACAAGCAAGCAGATGAGCCCAAATATGAGTTGACTTGCACGATAAGCCATAGAAAAGCGGGCTAACGTGGCTTAATATAATAAAAAAAAGCCCAAATTTTATATTTTAATAAAAATATACACTATGTACAGGAAAGCGACGTGCTAATCCATTAAGCCACGTTAAGAGTTTTAATAATGTTTTGTCTAAGGGTGAGAAAACACGTGAAACTGCGCGTTCGACATTCTAAAACTCTTAACATGGCTTAATGCATTAAAACGGCCGGTGTTTTTAAAAGACCAAACTCAGTAAACACATTATTAATAACACATTCTATTTACAGACAAGCAAATGAGTCCACAATAAAAACGCAACGAGTTTAATTAAGCATTTTCCTCCCATAGAAAACCGTTATAAGGAAAACGCTTAACGTGGCTATAATGCTTTAAAACGGTGCGTTGCTTTCTTATTCTGGACTCATATGCTTGTCTGTAAATAGAATGCTTTATTAATAATGTTTACTGAGTTTGGTCTTTTAAAAACACTGATTTAATGCATTAAGCTATGCACGTTTTCCTTGTAATGTTTTCAATTGAAGGAAAACGCTTAACGCGTAATTCTGGACTCATCTGCTTGTCTGTAAATAGAATGCTTTATTAATAATGTGTTTACTGAGTTTTTTTAAAACACCGTTTTAATGCATTAAGCCACGTTAAGCGTTTCTCACGTTAAGCGTTTTAGAATGTCCCGTTCTGTTCATATTCTGGGCATATTCTGCTTTTCTGTGCATAATATATTTTTAATAAACAGATATGGTCTTTTTAAATCACCGTCTTTGTCCATTAGCCTATAGGCTAAGCGTTTCTATGGAAGCATAACTTGCAGCGCATTGCGTTCATATTCTGGGCTATTCTGCTTTATTAATAGTAACATTATTAATAAGGTTATTATTAATAATGTTATTAGTATTGACAGTAATTACTGACAGCCCTCCAATGTCACTGTTTTAAAACATTAAGCCACATTAAGTGTTTTAGAATGTCCCAAAACCTTGCCTTGAACTAGCACTGACTGTATTTCTTTATACTTTATACTTTATACTTCTTTATACTTTTTAACTCTATGAACCGCTGCATTGTGAACCACGGCAGCTGTATGAACCACTACAAGCAGGAATCGTCTGTCCGAACTCAACTAGTTTTCCGAGGGAACGCAAACATCTTTCCGAGAGAACGCAAAACTTTTGCGAGGGAACGCAAACATCTTTGCGAGAGAACGCAAAAAGTTTTGCGAGGGAACGCAAATATCTTTGCGAGGGAATGCAAAGTTTCTCGAGGGAATGCAAAAGTTTTGCAAAATATTTGAAAAATATTTCTTTCTCCCACCCCGATTTTTTCCACCACCATGTCCTATAAGGGGCTCCGTAAGTTAGCGCCTGCTAGTAGGCAAAAAAAATAAATAAATAAAATCTGTCTCAGTTAACAATCGAAATTATGTATTAAAATATTTGGAAATATATATAGTATATATATTGTTTCGGACCCACTGATTTTTGAAATGGAGAAAAATATTCTTCAAAATATCTTCTTTTGTTTAAACTGGAAATCTGTTCTCACAAGACAAGTAAAAACATGCCCACAAACAAAGTGGTTTGATGTCTAGTATTTTGTAGCACTCCATCACCCTTTGACATAAGGCCCTTTATAGTGCATCTCTATGAGTGGGAGGATGGATGTGGTATTAAACAAAAAGCACTGATAAGGTTGTGCAGAGGAAGTGCTCTGTGCGGCAATCCCCTACTGACTTCCACGATCCGTCCAGGCATTTCCCCTCCACAGGAAACGCCCTCAACAGGGAACACATACGGAATGCGGCCTTTTGTTCACAGAGAGAGATAAGCGCTGTGACAATGCTCCAAGTGTGGTATTTTTGCACCCTCTCGCCATCAAAAGAAGGTTTATCGAAACGAAGGGTGGGTAATGTGCTGTCTCCATCTCTCAGCTGGTCCTACATCTGGTCCAATGACTCATTGTCTACTCCCTGCAGGAAAATTGGGCTTAACTTCCTATCTATCTTGTAAGACTACATATCTCCACTTTATGTGCCAAAAATTGCAATTCTTCTGAGTAATGTGGTTGTAAAAGGACTGAAGCTCTTTTGCATAAGCATAGACGTTTATCAGGCCAAACACAATCAAACCAGACTTTCATTACACTTTCACAGGTCAGCCTAACACTTACAGGTGCATCTCAATAAATTAGAATGTCGTGGAAAAGTTCATTTATTTCAGTAATTCAACTCAAATTGTGAAACTCGTGTATTAAATAAATTCAGTGCACACAGACTGAAGTAGTTTAAGTCTTTGGTTCTTTTAATTGTGATGATTTTGGCTCACATTTAACAAAAACCCACCAATTCACTATCTCAACAAATTAGAATTCTTCATAAGAGCAATAAAAAAAATATTTTTAGTGAATTGTTGGCTTTCTGGAAAGTATGTACATTTACTGTATATGTACTCAATACTTGGTAGGGGCTCCTTTTGCTTTAATTACTGCCTCAATTCGGCGTGGCATGGAGGTGATCAGTTTGTGGCACTGCTGAGGTGGTATGGAAGCCCAGGTTTCTTTGACAGTGGCCTTCAGCTCATCTGCATTTTTTGGTCTCTTGTTTCTCATTTTCCTCTTGACAATACCCCATAGATTCTCTATGGGGTTCAGGTCTGGTGAGTTTGCTGGCCAGTCAAGCACACCAACACCATGGTCATTTAACCAACTTTTGGTGCTTTTGGCAGTGTGGGCAGGTGCCAAATCCTGCTGGAAAATGAAATCAGCATCTTTAAAAAGCTGGTCAGCAGAAAGAAGCATGAAATGCTCCAAAATTTCTTGGTAAACGGGTGCAGTGACTTTGGTTTTCAAAAAACACAATGGACCAACACCAGCAGATGACATTGCACCCCAAATCATCACAGACTGTGGAAACTTAACACTGGACTTCAAGCAGCTTGGGATATGAGTTTCTCCACCCTTCCTCCAGACTCTAGGACCTTGGTTTCCAAATGAAATACAAAACTTGCTCTCATCTGAAAAGAGGACTTTGGACCACTGGGCAACAGTCCAGTTCTTCTTCTCCTTAGCCCAGGTAAGACGCCTCTGACGTTGTCTGTGGTTCAGGAGTGGCTTAACAAGAGGAATACGACAACTGTAGCCAAATTCCTTGACACGTCTGTGTGTGGTGGCTCTTGATGCCTTGACCCCAGCCTCAGTCCATTCCTTGTGAAGTTCACCCAAATTCTTGAATCGATTTTGCTTGACAATCCTCATAAGGTTGCGATTCTCTCGGTTGGTTGTGCATCTTTTTCTTCCACATTTTTTCCTTCCATTCAACTTTCTGTTAACATGCTTGGATACAGCACTCTGTGTACAGCCAGCTTCTTTGGCAATGAATGTTTGTGGTTTACCTTCCTTGTAAAGGGTGTCAATGATTGTCTTCTGGACAACTGTCAGATCAGCAGTCTTCCCCATGATTGTGTAGCCTAGTGAACCAAACTGAGAGACCATTTTGAAGGCTCAGGATACCTTTGCAGGTGTTTTGAGTTGATTAGCTGATTGGCATGTCACCATATTCTAATTTGTTGAGATAGTGAATTGGTGGGTTTTTGTTAAATGTGAGCCAAAATCATCACAATTAAAAGAACCAAAGACTTAAACTACTTCAGTCTGTGTGCATTGAATTTATTTAATACACGAGTTTAACAATTTGAGTTGAATTACTGAAATAAATGAACTTTTCCACAACATTCTAATTTATTGAGATGCACCTGTATTTATTCAGAATTTTTAGTCATAAACTTTGAAATATTCTCTCAAATCCGTAGCTTTGACATATTAGAAGTCCTTTCTAATTTAAACGTATATATTATGTCTAAAAAGTAATTATGTAGCTTTTTATATTCCTTTTTTTCATTCTAGGTGCCTGAGATGCCATATGTTTTTGCACTGTCCCCTTTATAAATACTTGTAAAACTTCATTAAAAAATAATTATAATAAACCCTGTTTGTTCACTGTATGAGATGCTATTAAAATACACAAAGGCAGATTTTATATTTTATATACTGTATACAGCCATAACTATGTATTAGTAACAGTGGTATGTGATAAATATAACAGTAAATGAAAAGCTCTATAATATAAATAATTACATTTTATGTGTGCATAATAATGTTAGTCAATACAAAACATTCTTAAATATATCTTCAAATTATGACTATATGTACAATATGCACAGCAAAACAAGCTGAAAAGGAAAACAAATCCATAAAGATGATCCATTTGTAAGAGTATCATTGTCATCATTCATATTGTTGAATTACATACATAAAATACAAAAATTGTTTTAAATCTGCCTCTTATCCTTAAAATATTACTATTAAAACAGGCAAATTCCAAAGAAGAAATGTTCAAAATAAAGTGTGACTAGATTTTAAATGATTTAATGTGAAAATATATTAATTTAAATTAATGTAACAAAATTTGATGTAAAATGTAAATTTTAAACATCAATTTTTGTAAATAAAATTATTACCCTAAAACCAAAAGTTTTTTTTATTGTATGTAACTGAATCAAACTCACTTTTTAAAAATATCTATGTTTAATGTAAATAAAGCTGTTAATTTTTTAGGAGGAAACTGAGGGCTGAATTGTTGTGCATATACTGTACCTTATACAGCAATTGACAGTATTTATTTATTAAAATATTGCGTTACAATTATTCCTACTCTCCCATACCCTACTAAACCAGCAGAACTTCTTTATTTCTCCTCTGAATATGTATTAATAACAACGGGGCACATAACGGCAACCTTTTAATTTACCACTGACTTTCAAACATCACCTCAGAGAGCAATCAATGAAATGTGCAGTCCTGTTGACTTCACTAAACCAAAAACATCTTCAGGCTGTCTTGTTGTGTTACATGTCTGCAATGTCAGCATTATAAAAGCATGAAATTTACATCACAAAATAGTGGTGGTATTACAAACCAATACTAGCCTTGAGATAAAGGAGAAGCACAGCCAACTCTCCATGACTGGAGTCTAAGACCTGCTGTTTAACAGCCTCCGGTCAAGGGAACAGCCATAGGGCTCAATTTCAAATTCAAGCACTGTTTGTAGCAGGCTCTGTTTACCGGACAGTCAAGAAAATAATGCAGACTGGCTCAAGTATGTCATCATTTTTAGCTCTTAAAGGGATTCTGGTGCTCTTGCCATTGTACACATTATTTGTGCCTCAAACAGTAATGCAAGATGCACTGGCATAGAATTTCATATTCATTCAGATGTAAGGTTGAAAATATAATGCAAGTGTGGAACTAAAAGCATACTTTGAAAAAATGTAAGAATTAAAAAACAAATCCCGCTTAAAATGTTACTTCATAATTTTTCTCAGTTGTGAAATGGTGCAAACGCCACCCCACATTCATATCTTACCAGCCCTGAATATATTTGTATTTGACTGGTATAACTGACATTTTACAATGTTATTAGCAGATGTCCATGCATCCCATAAGATTACAAATAAACCATCATGTAAAACATTAAAAATAACTATGGCAGTATTTGATCATCATGCATCATTATTCATGTTTATATTGAGTTTTGTTACATTTAAACTAAAACAAAAATGGGCATTGTGATTGCCATTGTGTTGCTATGATGTTCTGAATGCTTTGAGCACATTGCAATGTGGTTGCTAGGTGTTTGCTTACTGACCCCTGTCAAAAGAGTCCTCTCTCGTGACTTGTGACCTTCCTTCACTGTAGGTTTACAGAATGCTTACTTTGGCAAGAACAACTAGTAATAACAGTAAACGGAAACTGAGGTATAAAAAGTTGATTTTAATGGAGTATGGAGGACTGACAACTCAGCCAAAATCAAAAGAAACAATCAAGACATTGTCAGCACACTGCACACACACTTTCAATGGTGACCAAAGATTCATTGCAAACAAAAGTACATCCGAAATACACGTAGTCCAACAAAACTTCGTGTTGGAGGTGTTGAGAAATAACGGCGGCATTTGACAATGGAAACGAGATGTAATGATCAACAGGTTTTGGCACATTGAACAAAGTATGGAAAAGAATGACTATGATGTATCAAACACATCATCAGACCATTTGTTTTATGTCTTTTTTTGTGTGAAGACATCCTATTTTATTATAGCATTGAGAAATATTGAAAAGTTGAATAATGTGACCTTGTTCTTGCACGATGAATAATTTCTCCCCCATCGTTCACATTGATACACTTTCGATGTATTGCTAGAATGTACCTCCTCAGAACAGGTGATGTATTTGCAGCATGTTTTCACTCTTTCAAAGATATGCAAGTCTTTTAAATTTTCAATGTCAAAGATATGTATTTCTGAAAAGAAAATGATTCAGAACCAATCAATACCTAGAAGAAAGTTGATCAGATAAAATATTCACGGCACTGGTAACCCAGGCCAGCACTAACACTTCTTAATGTCACTTTTTGCCATATTATGTTCACACGAACATAGAATAGCAGAAAGAAGCTCTTGCTTACATTAACCAACACTTAAATCAGAGTTTTATCATCTTACTACAATTGTGATTCATTCATTAACTGTCGAAACGAGGCAGGTTCTGACTGGTGTAGTCATTACAAACGCAGACCATTTGAAAACAAACAAACAAGAATGAGTGTTCAAGTCCTGTTTTAGCTTCACATTCATGTGGTTAGATGAGTGATCAATACAGTGTTATTTCTCTTAAGGTATATGTACAATCATATTTGGCCACCATCAAGCTGAACAGGTGGTTTAAACCAATGTCTCATCTGTTGTTTTTGTCATATTAGGCTCATGTGCCTAGACAAAAAAGAACTAGCATCAAATAAAACAAATTTCTGACAAAAAAAAAAAAAAAAAGATGAATGAAATAAAGCAATTGATATCTATATAAGTTCTGACAGATTCTCATCATCCTAACACGTCTTTTATGAGCCACTCTCCATGACACAGAGGAATATTTCAACACAAGTCAAGACCCCTGCACACTTATACACCACAAAAATATTTGCGCAGATGTCAAGTACAGTTGGTGCGACAAAAAAATAAGTGATCATTTGAAAAGAAACCCAAACAATGGTAAAATCCCCAAAGGATTGTGGGATTTATTTTTTCATGCCCAGACGACCATTATACACTGCATTTGAAAGATTGCACACGCGTAGTATCCAACACAACGTTCTTCAGGCACGCTTCTTCAATGCACACACAGAATATGATGGTTTGAAGACAAGGGACTCTTCATGTTTTCAGACAGCGATTCGCTTAAAGTCCATGAGCTCAAACTGGGAAGTCTGGACAGCAGGACTGTTTGTAAGTTGCAGAGGAAACCCAGCAGCAGATGGTTTCACTTCCTGCCTGCACTTTAGGTGAAGCACTTTAAGCAAAATGTCGACCTGGTAAATATTTGGTTTCCTCCAAACACCTGGTTTGGAATGCCAGGTCAAAAAAAACCTTCACAGTGAGCGTAAAGAGTCACAAAAATGCACTATTTGTGCTGCTCTTTGGAAAGAAAACGCTTTCGTATTGTTTTCAAGTTTTGTCTGTGAGGCGTCAAACGTTCCCATGTCTCTCCATTAGGCCATCAAAGGTGAAGCATGATGGGAACACAAAGAGGAAGAAGCAGACTCTCTCTCTACTGATGTACCTATATGATACATCAGTCAGTAGGATGGTGATTCAAGGCTTTTTGCAGGCAGTTTCTTTGGCTTTCCCATTGGTGCTGGACTTGAGTTGGGTCATCTCCACAGCAGCCATGGCATCTGATGGCAAACTGCTACGCATGCGCTCAATGGTCTTTTGGTAGGAAGCTTTCTCCTGTTCCAGAGAACGGATTAGGTGCTTCATCTTGCTCTCGCGAGACAGAAAGCTCTCCACGCTGCTCTCCAACGTCTGAATCTTCAAACGAGCCGACTATTAATAAGAAAACCAAACATGAGAATCAATGAGGGAATCTTGTGAAGAAACTACACGCATTTTGTCACGTGACCATATACACTACTGTTGAGGTAGTTTGGAGTTGGTAAAATGTTTTAATGATTTTGAAAGAAATCTTACCAAGGCACAATTTATTTGATTAAAAACAGTAAAAATTCTGAAATATTATTACAATTTAAAATAACTGTTTTCTATTTTTAATATAGTTCAAAATGTAATTTATTCCTATGATTTTCACCAGCCATCACTCCAGTCTGCAGTGTCACATGATTCTTCAGAAATCATTCTAATTTGCCAATTTGGTGCTCAAAAAACATTTCTTAATATTTTGAGGAAACCATCATTTTTTTTTTTTTTTTTTTTTTTTTGACATGCTGGGGAAATTCCAATTAATAAAACAAAAACAAATTCTGATTAGATAAGCCAGTTTCCCAAAATGATAATTGTGGGATAAAGTGTGTTAGATCCTTCAGTGTAAGCTGTGCCAATGGCTCAACTACTAGTACAAGTAATTGTCAGTTTTGCAATACAAAATATTATTACATTAGTCTGGAAAATTTGCAAAGGGAGCCAAATACCTTTATTTTAAGCAACAAGTTGTTTTTAGGAAAAACTTGGAGATGAGCATGTTGTGTCGTTATGCTTTTAGACTAATGGAGTTTTAAGGATAATTCATTTTCTCACATTCATAAACACTTGTGGATGATTAATCAACAAGCTATTATCAGTTGAATTTCCATTATTTTTCATTTGAAATGTGAAATACTGATTCAAAATGTCATTTTAATATTGCATCTGTAAAGATCTTAGGTTTCAGGCTGTTTGTCTTTTGTACTGTGCTGCTACACACTGGGAATTAAGGCACAAAACACTTCCCTGCTTTTCAGACCACTACTTGTGTTATGCTGTGATAATGTTATATATATATCTACCTGCAGTTTCTCTAATAAGTCCATGTTCTGTTTCTTGAGCTGGGCATTAGCTTTCTCCAGTTTATCTAACCTATCAGAGTCCTCTGATGGTGGAGGAGCGTCTGACAGCTCATCCTGCAGGACGTGGTACTCCACTTCATACGCATGCAGCTGCTTGGAGATGTCCATCTCGATTGCCTGGAAACCACATTTCATATTTATAGTTATCTTCAGAGAATATGGCACAGGTTCATTCAAATTATCTGAGACTCACACGCATACCTTTACAAAAAGTATATCCTAATATAAACAAAAACTATAACTTAAAAATTCTGGTCTCTTTGTCATCTTGCTCTAGTTTATCAACAAAACAGTCTGTTGATTTTTGAAAAGCAAGTTGCACCACCTAGTGGTTAAATAGAGTGCATTCTAGTGTACTGCATACTACATATGAAACAATGTGTGCTGCCTACTATTGAAAATCATATGTAAAACAGTATTCAGTATGCATCAGAAAAAGTTTTCAAAGAGTAGTATGCTACACTGTTGTCACGGGATCTCTTTTTGCCATATGCTTAATTTACAAAAAAGTATCCAGTTTGCATCTCAGAAAGAAAAAAAAAAAATTTGTTTAAGGAAGAGATCATGGCTGATCAGTGTAAAAATAAAACTTGAAAATTGTTTTCAGTAACCAAAATAAAGCTAATGAAATACAATATAAATACTAGATGAAGCTTAAAAAAAAAGATAAAAGAAAATCTGAAATGTTTATATGTAAATGTAAATAAGTTTAAGCTGAAGTACTAAAACTAAAATAAGAAAAATATTAATTTTATTAATATTATTAAAATGAAAAATTACTAAACCTGACTAACAAACTAAAAATTACTAAAAAATAAAAATAAAGGCTAAAATATGACATACTGTAATAGTATATAAATAATGCTAAAATAACTTAAGTATATAATAATTTATATACTTACATTCAGTTATAGATTGCATTGAATATTTAAAAAATCATTTCGTCAGACTGTAGACCCTTTAAAACCAGTGAAGCCAAATTTTTTCATATTAAAATCTTGATATTCAAAAAAAAAAAAAAAGTCCAGTTATGTGCCAGCTCTCTGAGTAACATAAGTGTTTAAAGTGTAAAAAGTGTCATTTTTGGGATGAAATAAATAATTTAACACTAATTCCCAGACATGCAGCAGGAAATTTTTCCAATTTAAATGTACCTTAGAGATAGTCTCTTCCATTTGGCTGTGAGTGAGGGTGGGGATGGTGGATTTAAGGTAGTCCACAATACTTTCAAAACCGTCACACTCCAGTATCTCTCCCTCGTGGCTGCTCAGCAAACACAGGGCCACCTTAAAAATCACCTCCGTGCCTTGGACAAACAGGAGGTCTGCACACATATATGCACAAGAGTCAAAGGCTATGCATTGGCTACAATACTTGACTTATGTGTGAAATACATACATTTTAAAATTTCACCACTATCCTCAGGTTCACCTGAACCCCATCACATACATTCATTCAGGTCTGAGCAAGTTAGTTAGGTAGAAAGTGAAATATACCAAATATACGGGCAACAAAGCCGAGCGGGAACTGAGAGGCGAAGAGAGTGAGAAACCAGGGCGCGGCGTACAGGCTGGGACAGATCTCGTGCTCCTCCAGGTGAGTGTACAGGTCACGGTGATAGTCGTGCAACAGTCGGGACAGCTGGTACATCTGGATCTACAGAGAGAGAGAAAGAAGAAAAAGTCCTCACACTTAGAGGCGTGAACTTTAAACAGGCTCAAATGTGACTGGCTGAGACGGGCTCTCTCTCATGGGATTAAACATTGGCACATCTGATGATGAATAACCACTAACAGCTGAGGAGGAAACAGTGTAAAAGAGGTGGAGACGGCTGTTTGCATACCGCTTGAGCAAATGTGTATTTAAGTCAAGTGTATTAAAAATACTCGCTGTTCTGGTCCCTGTAATAAAATTAGGATGTGGAATTTAGAGTCACCAAAAGTAAAGCACACAAAAAAAAATCATAAATTTTCATTTATGTTTCGCCAGCCAATAAAACAGTTGCTCTGAAGGTTAGACTGACACCTAGTGGTGTGGATGTAGCACTGAGCAAATTGTTTTATTTACCAATGTCACTTAAAAAAAAAGCCTATTATTTGCTATATTTATTGTTCATTTATATTAAAAATGAAAGTATCCAACAAAAGAGGTGTGAGAAATATTGAGTAGAATGTAGCTGGCCAAACATGTCAATCAAAGCTTTTTAAGCCACTATGTTTACTACAATGTAAATAATATTAAACAAATGTGTCAAAAGTACTATTTATTTCATTTATTCAATCTCTTTAAAGGGATAGTTCACCAAAAAATGAAAATTCTGTCATTTATTACTCACCCTCATGTCGCTCCAAACCCGTAAGACCGTCATTCATCTTTGGAACACAAATTAAGGTATTTTTTGAAGAAATCCGAGAGCTCTCTGACCCTCCATAGACAGCAAGGGTACCACCACGGTCAAGGCACAGAAAGATAGTAAGGACATCATTAAAATGTTCCATGTGACATCAGTGGTTCAACTATAATTTTATGATGCTACAAGCATACTTTTTGTGCGCAAAAAAAAAAAAAAAAAAAAAAAAAAAAAAAAAAATGGTGTCCTCCACCATTATGGAGAGTATCACAACGCAGCAGCAAAACATGCATGCGTTGTTTACGTTCAGGAAAGCACGCGCATCCATTGTGATAGCCTCCACAATGGTGCTCAGGTGACGCGGAGGAGAAGAGTTGTTGAATAAAGTCATTATTTTTGTTTTCTTTGGGCACAAAAAGTATTCTCGTAGCTTCGCAAAATTACAGTTGAACTACTGATGTCACATGGACCATTTTACCGATGTCCTTACTGCGTTTCTGTGACTTGAGTATGGTAGTACCCTTGCTGTCTATGGAGGGTTAGAAAGCTCTCGGATTTCATCAAAAAATCATCAAAAATATCTGGGGTAAGTAATTATTAATTAATCTGGGGTGAGTAATCAGATTTCATTAAAAACATATGAGGGTGAGTAAGTAATGACAGAATTTTCATCTAGTTTTTAATACAACAGGAAGGTAATTCATATAACATTCGGTTCAACAAATTAACATACACGCTCATTCTGTTTATTGTCACAAAAATCAGACCTGCTACATTTAACAATAGGCATAATCAGAATCAGAATCAGAGCAAACATACCAGTACTGAAAGGAAAACATGAACTAGTGAAAACTGATACTCTTACAAACAAAGCGCACCTGCAGAGAGATCATGTCGGGACGGTACTGTCGGCGAATGCCCAGGTCGTACATGAGGAACTTGAGAGTGTCGAAAGCCTGTTCCTCGCTCATGTGCAAAAGCAGCAAACCAGCCACAAAACTGATCCCCTGGCAGTAGCCCACCTCCGTGTCCAGCAGGGAGTAGGCCTTCAGCAGATTGTACAGAGATAGCTGTCCAGCTCCCAGCTGAGTGCTGAAATACTGATGTGTTGGGAATGTCCGGCCTAGAAAGAATGAGAACATCTCCTCAGTAATGTGCTGGGACAAAAATATAACAGTATTCTGATGTGCATATGAATTAGCTGCATAAACTAAGTACTTTGGTTAGATACAGACCAAGGTCGACCAAGATGGCGTGTTGCTGTGCTGTGAGCTGTTTGAGGAGATCCTGATAAGGCGTTTCAGGGGGCTGCTGCCGCTGCGGCAGACGGTGATGCAAACGATACTGCTGGGAGAGCAGGAGCCACACTTCACCTCGTCGACTTTTAGGGACACCTACAGAGAACACACATAAAAACAAATGAAGTGAGGACCTTTAAGGGTTATTAAGAATAGCAAAACCAGTTCACATGGAAATGTAAGCATCTACAACTATGTATGCACTACTAGTCAAAAGTTTGGGGGTTAGTAAGTTTTTTTTATTTTAATTTGTTTTTAAGAAACTAGTACGTTTTAAGAGCAATGACACATTCACTTGATCAAATTGATTTTTAATAAAATTTTAGAAATTAAGAATTTTTTGAAAGATTTTTACATTACAAAAAAATTCTATTTCATATAATCTTTTGAACTATATATTCATCAAAGTATCCTGAAAAAAGAGTGTCCATAAAAATATTAAGTTGAACAACTATTTTCAACATTGATAATAAAAAAAAGTTTTTAGCACCAAATCAGCAAATAAAAAAATCATTTCTGAAGGACTGTGTGACACTGAAGACTGGCGTAATGACTGTTAAATTCAACAGGAATAAATTATATTTTTAAAATATATTAATAGTAAATTGTTGTAGTATTTCCCATTTTTTTTAGTTTGATTTGGCGAGCATAACAGACTTCATTGAAAAACAAAAACATAAAAATCTTACTGACCCCAAATTTTTGATTGTTAGTGTACATACAGTAAGAAACAAAAGTTTATGTAGACCAAAATCGTAGGTTTTATTGATGGAAATAAACAGATTTATACCTTGGCAGACGGCATTGTGGATCTCTTCTTTGTCCCACTGTACTTTAGTGCGACACGGACTACTCAACTTCCTGTCCCAAAGGGCCTGCACCTCTTTTGAGCACTGACACACTTCCTGGTAGTCCAGCTTCATTTTACGAATGTGCAATTCATCACGGCTAGCTGCAGGGAGAAAATATAGCTAGTTAGGTTTAAAATTTATTTATTCAGACTAACAGAACAACTGACACTATACATTGTTATTATGTTCTATCACTTTGGATCTAAAGGCATCATGTCCATCACCTACTCTTACCATAGAGACAGAGGTAGATTCTTTGTTAGTGGCTATCAAGTGTTGAGTTGTGACCCAAAAATGTGGACAGAAGGGGAAAACAATGCTAAATGCAACTTAAATTGCAATTAAAATTGTTTCGGTTTATCGCTTTATGACCAATGTAAAATCTGGGTCCACAAGCAAAATCAGAACCACTAATCGTTCATCACTGTCATGCATACAATAATTTTTGTCAGTTTCTATTTGTAAAAACAAATAAACAGTGTTTACAGCAATGCATGTACAATTGAAGCTTCACAGGCAAGCATGCATCACTGCGAATAAACTGTAGCATGCTGCTGATATTTTGGGTTATATGCACCACAAGTTTCCATAGCAACTTTAGACAAGGTTCAGAACATCATGGCCTTTTAAAGTAACCTTAACAAAGCATCACAATATATTTGTACTATCCAGTGAAAAGCATACATGGACATCTTTGCAGATGAACAAAAAAAAGAAGCTTTGTTAGACTCAAGAAACATCTCCGCAACTATTGCACTCGGCAGGAGAAAATTATATCCTAAAAGCCAATTGTTATTGTTTATCTGCACTTGAGAACAAGTAGCTATCTGCCTCATGCTGGTTTGTATACTACATTGCAGCCAAACAATGATATCATGCCAACAACTGCTTGAAGCACAGCCTGTTCAGTCGAGATGTCAATGCCATGGCCGTATATTCTTACCTTCTACTCAGACATGTTTATTCAGTTCGGCCCATCCAAAAGAAGACAAAAACAGACAGAAAACACCAAAAAGAAAAAAAGGCAGAGGAAGTGACTTGAGTCTCATGTGTGATGCAGTTTGGCCAACAGAGGGCAATATTTCACAAAGCTCTGCTACTCCTAAGCAAAGTTGAACTAATACACAATATTAACCTCTCATAATGTGTTAAAGAGACTCAAACACATTTTTTTTTTTTTTTTAAATGAACTATTCTGAAAGACTAAGGCTGAATATGTAGCCTAGAAGTCACAGAATGGAAAGTGCACTCTTACAGAAGTGAACGTCATCCAGACATTCCCATCTATAATTAACTTTACCCCAGAATGTAAAATAGAGGCAGTGGCACTTGCCCCTCTATAAATAAGACCAGGGCAAAAACAACAGTCTAATCAGAGTGACGAAATGAAACACTCCCGCTTCTGTGACTCCATAATGTCCCACAAATGCTGAACTACTGCTGTAGGTTTTATGCAATTGACACTTTTATATAGTGAATTAGACAGCGTTCAAGATTCATTTTGATATCTTTTTATAACATGTTTATATATTACGTTTATTTTAATAGTTCATGCATTCTCTGGGACTCAAACCCATGACACTGGTATTGTTAGTGCATTGGTAATAGTTCGTGCTACACGAACTATGTAAAGGGACAGTACACCTAAAAATTTAATTTTGGTCATTATTTCATGTTGTTCCAAACATGACAGACTTTTTTTGTGCAAAACAAAAGGAGATGTTTTGTAGAATCTCCAATGTTGTTTTAGGATTATTTACATGCGCAAAATTGCCATGTCATGATGCGTTTTGGCAGGTTTGATGTCCAAGAACCAAAACAGCAAGATTATCAGTGAGTAGCAAGTTAAATTTTGATCTGTTTCTCACACAAACCTATTGTATGCCTTCAGAAAAATGGGAATATAGTCATACCCCGATGACGGCACCATTCAATATTATATATTATATTATTATTATTATTATTATTATTATTATTATTATTATTATATATATATATATATATAAAATAGTTATTTTTTTATACATCACCATTCATGTATATTTATTTACATAATCTAAAATCTACAATAACAGTATATTTCCTTTTGTGTTCAATGGAAAATCATAGAGGGTTTAGAATGACATGAGGATAAGAAAATCATGACAGAATTTTCTTTTTTGGGTGAACACACAACCATCCAGTAAAGAATGCCTATTCGGTTATGAGCGAATCCAAATGAGAAGAAGGTTAAATTATAAGAGAGGGGGATACGAGCAGAAACACTAACCCTCCAGGCGCTGATTCTCTTTCTCCATGCGAATGAGCAAAATCTGTTGGTGGATGGCTTTCTTCCACAGGGCTCTGTAGTCAGCTGGGCTGCGCCGGCCCTTCTCTCCACCAAAGCCCTGCTCTGGGGACAGGGGGCTGACCTGAGGGTCTTGATCCTGGTTAAAAGCCCGAGGAGAAAGTGGCAGTAGCTCCCGACCATCCATGTGGTCTAAAAAACAGCAGATGCTGACCAAAAAGTCTCAAAAGACACTAATGGCGTAACACCATTGTACTGAGTGTCATAATAAATTACCATATTCATATATCATGTTACAGAATATATATACTATAGAATGAGGTAATTCAATGTTACATAAAAATAATTTCAAAATATTATTTTATATAATAAAAATTGTTATTATTGTTGATTATTATTATTATTATACAATTAAGTAACTACGATAACTATTAATATTATAATTTATACCATGCAAATACAGCCCTAATATATATAACATGGTTACTGTTTCTTTTCCTTGAATCTTAGCGAAAGGGAGAGCTATCTTGAAGTTCTAAAGCTTGCAGAACAATGATTTCTGCTGCAATGTTGACTATAAATAGACTGCTGGGAGAACAGGGTTTAATATTGCACCTGTCTGTGTGTGCGCTAAAGCATGTACACCCACCCACGTTTTGCATAGAAGCAGAGTGTTTGCTCATGGGTGACGCCACCCTTAGGAAAATCTTCTGGCGCCAAGAAACTCTGCGTGGAGGCACCAAGGTCAAAGAATCGGTGCTACAGCCTGACAGAGATCTCTTTCTGTCCTCTCCATTACCACTGCAGGGAAACAAAACAAGAAATGCTTATTCAAATGAGTAGACAAGCAACATTTTTAGGCCGTGTACTCACAAAACAGGTGGTCAAACCAGTTATAAGCTAATAAACAACACAGATTTGTGTAACATAGAAGCAAAAGCTCATAAGCAATAATAAGTTGTGCATTTAAACAGTAATAAAATATGTTAATTATATTCATGCATAAAGTACATAAAACACAGATTACCTGTTTTAAGGAAAGAGAAAATGAATAGGAAGTGGACAGAATGAGGAATTGCTGAAGAATGCACACAGGAACTTTACACACAAATCATTCTTTAGATCTTTTCACTACCAATCAATACAAAACATTCAGTCAACTTATGTACAAATAAATTAACAAATACATAAAAATATATATTTTACAATGTAACTTCTTCCTGTGATGGCAAAGCCATCATTAGCCTTTAATCCAGTTTTCAGTGACAAATGTTCCTTCTGAAATTATTCTAATATGCTGATTTGGTACTCAAGAAACACTTCCTTTTTATTACCAATGTTAAAAACAGCTCAATATTTTTGTGCGCTTCATACATCTGTGTATAAAACCTTTTTTCCATAAGATAAAACATTTTACAAAAAGTCCAAGAAGTTGAAATATCTATAAGTCAGAAACAAAATGTGCTTAAAGTCATTTAAAATATGTTTTATCCTGCTAGTCTCCATCTATTTTCCCAGTACCTATCTCTTCGCTTAGTTACCACAACAATACACAAGGACACTTCAGACGGAGTTAATGAAAGCGTGAAACAGGTTTGAGTGGTATGCATTAAGCGCTTGGTAAAGAAAAGGACCAACCCGGACCGCCACACCAACAGGTGTGCTGCACATTCAATTAGAAGAGACAGCTGGTGACATTCAACACACAGAGAGAAAGACCTTCTCTCCAGTTTGTAGAAAACAGAGCAGGGCCAAGGATGTGACATTTTAAATGGTATCTCCTCCTTTCAGAGCACGGGATCATTACAGCCCACTATGTCAAACAAACGAAGGGCGAATACACATCGAGGAACATCATTTGTCAGTGAGTCCAAGGTGGCTGTTGTTCAGATGAAGGAGCGCTCGTAGTCCAAGCCACTAGCACAAAAGCCTGGTCAAACAGTATTGTACTGTAAAGAGACCTTTGGGAGAGGGTCTATATTCCACAGATGGTTTCACTGTATGTACTCTATTCTAACACACTCACCCTTGACAACTATTCACTGGAGGAGCTTTGTTAAGAGTCAGAGAGGGTGCAAATGAATATGTTAAACAAAATTAACAGTTTTCAGCACAAAAAATTGGTTAACCTCTCAGAAACAAATATTAACTGTGTGATACGATCCCATTAACTGGTTTTAGTACATAAAATATATTTAAAGGAATAGTTCACCCAAACAATGCTCTCATCATTTACTCACCCTCCTGTCGTTTCTTCTACAGAACACAAAAGATATTTTCAAAAATGTTGGTAACCAAACAGTTTTCTGACTTCCATACCTTCTTGTATGTTCCACAGAAGAAAATAAGTCATACAGGTCTGGAACAACATGAGGGTTAGTAAATGGTTTATCACATGATTCACTTTTTGGGTGAAATATCCCTTTATTAACAACATCAAACGGTGTTATTGAAATGTACTGTAAATGTGGATGTGTGTTAATGTTGGTTTTTTTGATGTCACACATTCAAAGATTTCTGAATGTGTTACAGTTAAAGATCTCTTAAAGCTCAATAATGTTGAAAACACCATTATATAACTGGTTTGCAGGTTTTAGATGATTTACGATGGTCTCCCAGCCTGGCCAAGCTGGTCTATCTCTACTCAAAACCACTCTAAAACCTTGCAAGCCTGTGATTTGCTTTGCATAACTGAATATTTGAATATCTGACATATCTATTCTGAACTATTTCTTAAGTATTTAGAAAGCTACAAAAAGAAATCAAAACACCACAGGTGAACTAAAGATCATCTCAATTATTCAAACCAACATGGCAACACTATTTAAAAATGAATTCTGAATTATTATCCAACATAACAGCATAAATTATTCTTAATATTTAAACAATAGAGTATAGGTTAGTAGAAAGTTCTGCAGTTTGATGCAATATAGATGATAAATGCTTTTGTTTAACATTTGTTAGTGAAGACACCAACATGCAAACAATGCATCCCTCGTGTCCAGTGGACAATGACAACGTCCAACAATTTTGACAGGAAGAGAAAGTAAGTTACATAAATGGTTCTTCTTGACTGATGACAAAGTGACTGAAGCCTTTGGGTTAAGAAACAGACAGGCGCAGAGAAGGCGGCCGCCATCAGCTGGAACCTCAGGCACCCCCGGGGGGAAACGGGCACTGAACGGTCCGTAACCGAAGCCCCCTCTCACCTCTTAAGACTCCCGCTGTCCGACAGGGAGGCCAGTGAGCCGAGGGAGCCCTGGTAAAAGGTTTTCAGGAAAGTGGGGGTGTGGAAGGAGGATGAGAGACTGAAGTAGGACTCGCTCTCAGAGACACTGCGCACTCTCGAGTAACCAACGGTGCTGAGAGAGCCGAAACATAAAAGGCCCATAACAAATACACATTACTTTACAAAAGTCTAAACACTGCCATGAAACCACAATCTAGAACACATGAGAGCTTCTGAGCAGATGAAAAATTCCTTCAAGAGGATAGGTTTTGCCTGGGAACTGGAGGTTTTTTACTGTTAAATGCTAAAAAAGTAAAACTTCTGGCAAAATTATCAGAGATATCAGAACTATAAAATATATTAGAGATGTACAATAAATCTGTACAACATTGGTTTTATTAATGATTTTTATTTATTTATTTTTTATATATATTTTTAATATTGGATATATATTGGCTAATATTGATTATTTAATTACGCATGATCATTTCCATCTATTTTTACATTTGGATTACTTTTGCTGCCATTTACCAGTGGCTTTAAATCTATAATAAAAATGTATTTATTCAATAAAGTCAACTATTATATAAATTTTAATAAACTACAAACTTCAGCAGAACCTCAAAATTAATATTCAATTTGATTTTATTTTACATTTATATTTTTTATTATTATTATTTTTATCAATTTACATTATAATATTTTTTAATATCAGCCATGTATCAGTTATTGGCATTTACATAAAAATAATTATCACCTTATTGTATCAATAATCATTATGACATATGTTCATGTCTAAAATCTGTATTTGAAGTGATTTTTAAAAAAATGACAAAAATTCTCAAACTTGTTTTCGATAGTTGTGATAAAAAAGTAATAGTGTACAAAAGGCAAACTATTTAACAAAACAAAAAATCCTTAATATTTTGACACAATGTCCTCATTTGGGTGAATTTCTCAGCAAATGCTGATAACTAGTTAAATTAACTGCTACATAATTAATTCAACAAACTTTTAGAACAATTGGCAGACTCTATCATCCCATCAATAAAATGCTGATTAATTAAAATAGCAAATATAGATCACAAAATGTTAAACAATAAAAATCACAAACATCATATCCATTAGTTTTAGTAATTTTCTAAATAATTTGAATTAGTGCTAAATCCAGCAATACACAAAACATGCCACATGCTCTCTCCATGTAAGCATTCATGCTAAAATCAGTCATTTATCAGTTTATACATATTGTATTAAACCATATTTATGATTTTGCAAATAAAATCAACAAGCGGTGTTCAGCACGTCAGCACATTGTTGCAACGTTGTAAACATCATATGACTGCTGAAAAACAGATGGAAAGATATATGACTATCACATGAGAGCAAACAGGAAGTGATGCATTACCTGTTCTGCAGCAGCTCTGGGGCTAAAGACTGCTGTCGGCGCAGTGGAGATTTACAGGCCTGGGTGGAAATCTCAGTGAAGGAAATTTTCTTTTTGATGGGCGGGTGGCTGAAGGTGTGCGCCCTGCGACGGAACTGCGGGGCATCTGGGTCCTCCTCAAGGTAACTGGGCGGAGTCCCAGGTGGGGAGTCACCAGGGGAGTCGCCCTGCTGGGTGAACAGAGAATGAACTGGGTCAGTGATGAGATGGACCCAACACCCTGACGCACAATACAGACAAGGTCTCCTCAAACCTTAAAATCCACAAAGTCAGCTTATCCAAGAGTCAAACCTCAAATTTAAACCACTCGCCAGACAGAAACAAGCAATCTTCTGAGATATGCATGTACAACCTTCAAGTTTCAGACAAAGCTAAACAAGTTACTTGACGCCAGCTACTGATTCTCGACTCACCCAGCGTTTTCCCTCTCCCCGTCCAGCCTGAGTCTCGCTTCGCTTCCCCAAGCAGAAGTGGCTGTGTTGGTGGTAGCGTGACTGCACACACACTTTGTGATCTATTGTATGTTAATAGTCTGTGTTACAGAGCCACATCAGACACACATGAGCCGTTGGAGGTGGACCGCAGCACAATGGAGGTTTCTGGCTGCTGTTTACTGTGATGGCTATAGGAAGGGTCTCTTCCTCACTCTGTTTCCTGTCCATGCGCTATGGCGGTTCCTGAACCCATGCTCTCCTGTGAGTCAGTACACAGCAGGGCCAGGAAACCAGCAACGGCTGCACAACGCTCTCTCTCCTTCCACTCGCACAAATCACAAACCCTGTCCACTTCCTACAGCTGCCTACAGCTAAATTTGGGAAAAACAAATGATCCAAACTACATAATAGTTCTCTTGGCAGGGTAACACAAAGGGAACCTTTGTACAGCGCAAGTTTGATAAATTCGAAGAAAAGAAAAGAAAAGAAAAGTTAGTTCTGAGGATAAAGTAATTACCTAATTTTTTTATGACTGATCATAGTTTATGGACATGACTTCGTTTGATATTTTGTTATAAAATGCAGCATTATTCAACTGGGGTTTGCACACAGTTTGACCAATGAATTTCCATGATTTTTCCACTTGTTTTTGATTTCTGGATAAGGATTTTTAAAAACTAATTAAAATAGACATTACTATTGTTTGGGATTAAGTTTTAAGCAACATTTAGCCTGTTAAATATTTTAGAGCAGAGCATAACTAGACAAATGGATATTCACTACATAAATGTAATAATATTCATACATAAAACATTTCCAGGTTTTTCATCACCTTACAAACCATATTTATTTTATTTTTGTTGATTATTATTTTATTTTGATTACTTTCCCTAAACACTTCCATTAGTTGAAGTTTTTTTTTTATCTTATTAAAGGGACAGTTCACCTCAAAATGAAAATTCTGTCATCATTTTCTCACCCTCATGTCGTTCCAAAACTATTGAATACAAAAGAAGATATTTTGAAGAATGCTGGTAATCAAACATTTGTTGGCACTCACTGACTTCCATAGTAAGGAAAAAAAAAATACTATGGAAGTCAATAGGGGCCAAAAACTGTTTGATTGCCAGCATTCTTCAAAAGTGTTCAACATAAGAAAGAAACTTATACAGGTTTGGAATGACACGAGGGTGAGTAAATGATGACAGAATTTTAATTTTTGAGGTGAACTATTCCTTTCATACTGTTATTTTTCAGTAATTATTGTATTTAAATATTATTGTATTTCATTTTACAAAAAAAATAGCTTAAAGGGACAGTTTACCCATAAATGAAAATTGTCATTATGTCTCACCTTCATGTCATTCCAAAACTGTATGACTTTTTCTGTTAAAAACAAAAATGGTTTTGTCGACCATTGACTTCCATTGTATGTAAAAAAAAAATAATAATAATAATTTAAAAATCTCAAAATATTTTTTTTTTAAGGAGAAAGTAAGTAATTTGGACAACATGGGATTGAGTAAATGATGACAATTTTCATTTTGGGAGGATTATCCTTTTAAATCAATTATTTTCATCGCTGTTTTAGATTCACCATATGATAATAATTCTCAGAACTGATTCACAGTACATATAAGACATGGAAGAGAGCCATGAGCAAGGAGTTGCTGGATTGTAACATGTTACTGATAGTTGAAGTTTAAGCATGAGAGAAGGTGCTCACATTGGCAGTGCCTTTGAGGCCATGTGAGGACTCTGCTGGAAGGAAGAGCTGACTGATTTGTTTTCCATGAAGACGTGTCCAGCTTACCATCACACACACCTCACATTTCACACCCCACCGAGACCGCGAGGTAGACAGGGTCAAAACAAGCCACCCCCAATAAGTGAGACCTCCTGACGAGGCTGACAGGCCAGATTCAATCATATTACACAAGCTGATGCTGAAAAACATGTAGTGTATCATAACACAGCATTAGTATTATTTTCAGCATGTGGTGGTAATTGACACCACAGAGACAAGCTTGCTGGCAGGGGCAGAACAGAGATGGGATTCTTGGCAGGGAGGGAACAAGAGCTGGGGTTAAAATGACAGATTCTGGTGTTCATGTGTTGTGTGATACTCACGCGGTCAAAACTTCCCATGCTGCCGAGACGCATTCGCATACGGTTGGCCCCCTAGAGTAAAAATATATAATAACAATCAAAATATAGAAACAACAGCAACCTGCTTAAACATCAGGATTTACATTTACACACACTTTAAAGGAATAAAACTAAAATTCTGTCATCATTTAATCAACATGTCATTCATTATTCACAAACCTGTATGATATCTGTCTTTCATGGAACACAAAAGAAGATATTTTAAAAAAAAATTAATGCTGCTCTTTTCCATATAACAAAATTAAACGGTGACCATCTCAGTTTGAGCTCCACTTTAGAAATTCATACAGGTTTGGAACAACATGATTGTGAGCAAATGATGCCAGAATTTAATTTTTAGATAAACTGTTCATTTAACTGAACACACACACGTCTAATGGAGAATTCAGGCTTAGCTGATCTTTATCCTTACACATAGATATTGTTTTGTGAGTAAATACAGCAGATGTTTGATGCATTATAATACTGTACACAAACAAAGGTATTATTCAGTACAAGGGTGGGGTAAATGGGTCAATCCCCATTCATAGACTACTAAGACATAGACGGACAACACTCACACACACACACACACACATACCCGTGAGAAGATGTTCTCCAGAGAGCTTGTCAGGGAACTCCGGGCTTTGTTCTTCAAAACGTCTAGTTTATTACGGCCCGCACCGGAGTTATCAGAGGTCATGGTGCTGCCAGAAGCATTCTGCTGTCACACAAAGGTATAAAGGGAGTGAGTAAGTGAGAATGAATGTGCCATACAACTAGAGAGTTTTCTGAGAGATCCGTGAAAATCACATTCTGCACTTGGTGACATTTCACTCAATAGATTATAAAATGATGGAAGAAAGACAGGCATCAGGGGCAAATAATCACTTGTCTAAAACAACACTTTGCCACAGCAAACACAAGTTAGCTTAAAGCACAGATTGAGTGCATTGGAAGCCTTGCTAATTATGTCTTTTTTTCTCCAGTAAACCATTGTTTCCACTGTAGAATTCAAAGGGTGGACAGGTCATTATTTCATTCATTCTATAAAGACAATTATGTGTATATGAAAAATATATAAAAATATTCTTGTATGTTTTTGTTTAATATTTTACAAATATTTATTATTTATTTGAAGCAGTAAAAACAGCAATGCTGTGAAATATTATTTCAATTTAAAATAACTGTTTTCTATTTTAATATATAATAAAATGTAATTTATTCCTGTGATGGCAAAGCTGAATTTTTCACAGTCTTCAGTGTCTTATGAATCTTCAGAAAACATTCTAATATGCTGATTTGGTGCTGAAGAAACATTTCTTACTATTATCAATGTTTAAAACAGTTGTGCTATTTATGTATGCTTTTTTTGGAAACTTTGATGAATAGAAAGTTAACTGAACAATGTTTATTTGAAATAAAAATATTTTGTAATATTATAAATGTCTTTACTATCATGCTTGATCAATATACACACATACATACATTATATTATATGAATATATCATATGTATGATTATATAATTCAATACACATTAACTAATAGACACAAGCTAAGTGGTATCAACAGAAAAGGAAAGTTATAATGTGCACTGATAAATCATTCACAATAAAACCAGGAATATAAATTAAGAAAGTAAATAAAGTTCATTTTGATTTCATGTCGACTTTAAACATAAGACATTTTTCCAGAGGCAAAGTACTCTGAGACTGTACCACACCACACACTCAGAAGGTTAGCTGCATTCATTCAGGAGCTCTGTTCTAATCTATAGCTGTATTCAGATGACTTATCCAATTAGAGAGAGGTCACAGTTTCATGACTCTGCAAGGCAGCGTGGGTGGGCGAAGCAAGTGGTGCATTTATGTTGTTTGTGTAGTTATGCTACCTGTGGGACCTCTCCAATATGAACATGAGACTTCTGCTTGGTCTCGCACAGCTGTCGGAGGTGAAGAATCACAAGCTCGTTTTCTTCATGATCGGATGCTGGCTTCATTTTCTAATGCATGAGAAAATACAAACTAAATATGCAATAAAGATTTGAAATTCAAAGATATTTAGTTGCTTTGTCTGAAAAATTTCTCCTTGTGAGCCTACCTGCACCCGCTCGAATATATTGACCTGCTCATTGTCGCTCAGTTGGGACAGGTACTTCTGAATGGCTAGTTTTGCCCTGGGAGGATACAAGCCTGGGACATTGAGAGAGAAACACACTGGAATATTGTGCTAAATGTGGGACAAGGACATTGAGTGAGTTGATGGAAGCTGGTGGCTGTACCTTCTATTCTCTCACAGAGCTTGTGCAAGTCATGCATTGGACAAGCTTCGCACAGTTTGATTTGGTTCTTGGAGCTCTGCAGAGCTGCTGCTGTGGTAAAGGCTTGTTTCAGGGTTAGCATTACTTCATCCACCTGCAAAAAGCAGACAAACAAATAAAAAAGCCTTGGTCAAATACATCAGTGTTGTCAGTTCCTTTGGAAAAAATATCTTGACTGATCTTTATGTAAATTGTGTGCAAAAACATAGTTCTAATTCTATTCATCCTCTGGGTGGCACTCAGTTGGCTGAGAAATCAGCATACTAAAGGCAATATCCACAAGATAAGCAAGGGAGAGTCATTGTTTCCTTTGTAGCTTAGGATAAATAATTGATCAGTGTGGTGACAACAGGTGCTGCAAGCAAGTCAGGACTCACCAGAGACTCACTAGCGCACTGGAACACGTAACACACATACTGGGCTGGGCCAGACTCCACCACATCCCGACAAATAAAGCCAAAGTGATCTGTCTGTTTAACACCCTGCAGGCACAAAAAAAAACAGCATCCGTAAAAGACAAAAAAACTTTATAAAGCTGCAAGTTACAATGCAACAAACAACATAGAGCAGCATAATTATTCACATTATAAAATAAATGATTCTGACTCTGAAATCTGATTGTATGAAACATGTTTGACTGCGACAGTGCATCAGTTTAATTTTATATTATTGCACCAAGTTTCTACATTGCGTGCTCATTGTGAACAGCTTAGAGTTAGTCTAATAAACTGAACTATTTGGCACAAGAATTGTTTAATGTGATTATTTTTGGTAAAACACAGATACACATTTTTATTTACTGAACATTGGTGTTATACAACAATGAACCCAATAAGCATTTAAAGATGTGTTTTACCGTGATTTTAGCAAGTAAAAACACCTACAAACATCCCTTAACTATGGTAAAATCACTGCAACTCATGAAATTGAGTGACTTATTGCCTTAATATACAGATCACTTCAGTGTATTTACGTGCAAAACATGCATTTTTTACAGACGAAAACAGTAAGAAACAGGTTTTTAGTGTTTGAATTTCAAAATCAAGACAAACATTCTAAAGTAATTTTTTTTTAAAAAAAATATATATATATACATATATAAAAAAAATCTGGTACAAAACCTCATGTCAGTAGCTTGGTACTTGTTTTGAATAGCACTGTGTGACAACATATGGTGACATTAAATATGAGAGGGTGAAAGAGATTATCTCTAAAACCAAACAAACTTAATCCTTACACACACACAGACCTGTGAACAGGATGAGATGTCCTTAAAATTTTTCTCCAGAACCACAGATTTGGTGTCAGGGCTGGTGAGATTCACTTCAAACCGTCCAACCTGCACAAAAGAGCCGTTTGAGAGCATATTTTGCTTATTGAGAAGGAAACAGCAGGAATAAAAACACAAATATCAAGCTAAATGTCTGATAACTCAGCACGCAGTGTTTTTTGAGAGCAGTATTTCTTAACCAAATTACCGTAGAGACACCTATCCTTGAAAAATGTTTAAAAGGAAAACATGTGACTGCATGACTGACATGCATGCTAATTAGGAAGATTTAGCGCTTCGACATTTGCATGCGTAGACCTGTTTTAAAGGTTAAAGGGATAGTTCACCCAAAGATGGGGCACTAAAAACATTTTTGTGTTTCATAAAATGAAAGTCAATGTGGTCCAATGTTGTATTGAACTCTATCATCCCTCTACACACACACTGGCAATAGAATTGCCATTGGCTAATAAATTGTTTATTATTTCAATTCTTTCCTGTCAAATACTAAAAGTGTTCTAGAATCTATTGTGTATGCAACCTGAAGCAGGACACAACATGCATTAAAAATATAAACTTATTCTTAGCCTCACTGGTGATTGAAATAGCCAGTGGCTAAAGACAGACATTTTTCAGTAGTATAGCAAGAAATTTAGTTGCATTCGTAAATGATTACTCGCAATATAGAGGGTTGTCTATTAATTTTCATTGTATAGACAAAAACAGTTGAAAGTTGGTTTGTTGGTTAACATTTTAACGCCACACCAGCTTCCTTGGCTATTTTCATGGCTGAAAAACTACAAAAATACAAAAAATGACTATAAAAGAGCCATTTAAAAACATCTAACTTTTTTGAAGTTTGCTTTGGATAAAAACAAATTAATTGACTTTCTTCAAAAGTGAAAAACAGTTGAAAGATTTAATATCTTTTGTGTTCCGACATGAGTAAACGATGAAAGAATTTCCATTTTTGAGTCACCTGTCAAGGTTTATGAAATCACAGACTAAAAGTAAGCGTGTTTCTGCATGTAGTACCTGGAATAGCATTGTGCGATTCTTGTCAGCATCAGACGGCTGCACATTATTGGGCGCGCTAGCGTGTCTCCTACGTGTCGACCCCTTGCCTGCCTCTCTGGGCCTTTTCTGTAGGCCGCCTGCCAGGCTATTACAGCGAGTACGAATCTCCTGCTGCTCCCCAAATCCCGAGTCCTCCAAAATACATTCAGGGAAGGACCCCAGTAGGCTGCCCGTACTGGAGGAGCTAGTCAGGTCCAGATTCCCATTGCCCACCTCAGACAGCTCTTCCTCAATCAAGTTGGACTCGGGTTCATCGACTTCACAGAGGGAGGAGCTTAGAGGGTCGTCACCCAAAATAAACTCCACGGGGGCCTCGGTGGAGCTGCGCTGGCCATTGAGGAGCCGCAGACGCTTACGCTCAATCTCGTGCTGGCGGAATTTATCAATGCAGTCGTCAATCAGAGTGGAAGGGGCTTTCTTGTGGTTTACTGTCACTTTTCCACAGTAAAGCACTTCAAATTTCTGGGAGTTGTAGAAAGACTCATCACTCTCTTGCTTGGGCTTGCTTTCCTCCTTAAGAGCAGCTTTGGACACCTGTCTAATGCTGCTTATAACCTCAGGCACCTGGGGAACAGTTTAAGACATTAGATCAACAATAAAAATACTAAATCAACACACTGAAAGGCAAACAAGGACAAAACGCCCATAAAAAGGCTCAGTTGTTATGTTACACTTTTGCAGGGAGACATGCAGATTGCATAACCAACTAGGTTCAGCCTCTGAGGCACAATTTAGGAGTCAGTAATACAAAGGCCAAGGCAGACTGGCAATATCAGAAAAATAAAAGAAAAAAACCAGCTGAGGAACCTGAGCGTGCATTAAAGAAGCCAAATGGATATGAATCTATCAGATGGGCCTCCTCTCTGTTATATGATACTACTGTTGATCATTCAGAATGAAACCTGAAGCTGATCTCTGTTTTAGTATGCCTGAACATCGGTAGGAATCTTTTGAAACTAGGTGCAAGGGCATAGATTTGATTTAAACAGTGGTTGAGACATTTTAAAATCAGTAACACATCCACACAAAATAATCAGAAATCCCTAATTCTATCTCTATGTATATTCATGTTTTTCTTTCCATGATTTTACATGCATATTTCAAACAACTGAGAAAAAAAAAAAAACTGGGGCTGGATTTACAAAAATTTGATTAAGATATTTTATAAGATGAATTCTAAGAGGTTTGTAAGAACGTTCAGTAAGTGCAGTTCTTGAAAATTTGAAGATGTTCTCAAATATTTTAGATTTTACATAAGTACTTTTTTTCCTAAAATGGAAGATTTAAGATACGGTGGACACTGTCCTAACTTAGAGGATATAAACATTTTTTTTCCAGAAAATTCTTTTCAGGAATTCAAATTCATCTTAATTTTTGTCTTCACAACAATATTGAGAAAACAGATAAGAACATTCTTAAGAACATTTTGCATTTTTAAACACATTTCCAACTTTACTGTTAGGTTAGGGGGAAAAAAAGAAAAGAAAATGAGTTAAGAAGTAGTTCATTCTTAAGAATATTTTGTCAACCCAACCCATAAATTTGCTGATACACCATTTTTTGAAAACTTAAGATTCTAATTAGCTGTTTTGATGTGGCTCCTCCATGAAAAGCACAGGACAATAAATAAATTGTGATTTACAGCAGTTTGGGTTCAGAACTGAAGCAGCATTTAGATAAATCCCATAAAACAACCCATGCACAGTCACGAGCAAGGCAGAATCCTTTGAAACGCTTAAGTGAACTTATTACTTATATTAATTCTACAAATTAAAACATGACATTAATTACATTCAGTAGCTTTATTAAATTTAGCCACAGCTGGGATCAATAGAATTATTGGCAGAGATTATTCAGTAGCCTCTTAACTTTGGTAGGGCCATGTCGCTACTGTCCATACTCAACTCTATATTCATATTTTTGGGTTAAAATAGGTATATTAACTTGTTTCGAATGTCAGATATACCTCAAAATATACTATGACCATGATCTTTTGTGTCTTTACTTGGCTCAGAAATGTTCTGCCTTGTCTCTCCAGCTCAAGTGTATACAAGGTTATGGCAACATTAAATAAAACTGATTTATCAGCAAGACACATCTTGTTGAGAGAATACAAAAAGGAGTCTGGTGACAGAATTGGGCCTGGTGCCAGCAAGACTGAAGGTGAAACGAAATGAAGCTCCACAGTCTTCAAACAGACACTAGGCCCACTCAGCCTAGACTGGAAGAGCATGCTTGGCTGGCCTGAACTACATGACTACCATAAGCCTGGTATAAGATTAAATTCTGAGACTTTACATAAAGTTGAGAACATGATGCTTTAACAAGAATCTGCTAAAGCAAAAAACAGTTTCAGTCATGGTTCAAACGAAGGTGACATTTCCTTCAAAGTAAGACACGCCAAGCTCTGACACATTCATTAGCATGTTGAAAAATGCACATAGAGTGCAAAGCATTAGTGTGAACAAGAATCAAGTCGATACAAACAAATCTTCCAGGAACAAAAGTCTGTAATGGCCACAGAGTGCTTGCTGCATAAAAATACAAGGCGCCATACCAAGGTCACATGGATTACTTGTTCAAGGCAGTAATAGAGAGCAAGCCAAACATAACTGCACACTGTGCAAACTGGTCTATCTTTACAAAGATAAAGACAGGTATGTTTGACAAATGTGCTGAAACCCATGAAAACTTTCACATTAGAGGTAAACATCTGCAAAGGACATTAGACACATTGCTTTCCCAAGTAACTGGCATAAAACTACATCTATAATATAAATAATCTTTTTTATGGGCTCTCAGTTACAACAAACATCTAACCCACCATATTACATTTCAGCACATAACATGATATTTAAGATGTGGCTTGTTGAGAAGAAGTGTGCTATTATTTTTCAAAGCAATCAGACTTATAATTTTCACCTAAGCTGAAAAAAACATAAGAGGTAACTGAAGTATAAATAGAACCAGGGATTTTAGCCGGGAAAGTAACCATCCAGAAAACCCTATAAACCACATTAAAGTCCACTCAGAATGCCTTAGCAACCATATAGAAACACCCTGGCGACCACTCAAAACAGGCCAGCATTGTAGCAGCAAGTTCTGCATGGGCAGCACTTTTCTTTACTTTGCAACTGGTTTTATGCAATTATTGCAGGATCTTCACAAGGAGTCTGGAGTAAAAAATAAAGACAACTAAGACCTATGCGGTTCACTGCACATCTCTCAGTATATAGCTTGGTTTAATGTAAACATTTCATTAAAACCCCCCAAGGCTAACTTGTGGAAAATCACAGTGCAGCTGGGAGAAAAGGCTCCTTGAGATCAGGAGGAAAAGCAAACAATCATTCAAGCAAGCGTCTGCTGCAATGGGCTGCCTGTGTAAGCAGCACAAAGGGTGTGGCTGCTTGTTTTCAACTGACAAATGACTTATTTCCCAGGAACACTCAGAGATTTCCAGAAAGTCTCTAACTACCTAGTTTAACCAGCTTGAATAATCTGCAAAAAAGCAGATTTTTTTATCTGATAGCAGAAAGGCAATGCATTCTAGTACTAGGACACATTCTAGGACACAAGCCCCAGTGTGCAAGAAAAAAAGAGAGATAAATCCATTTGTCACTTTTGCAGGAAACTTCAATGACCTCACCATGAATCAACAACAGTGTTTTAAGCCCCTATATAGTCTGAATTATTTAATTGCAAGATGACGCTAGAACCCCATTTAGTCTAATGAATTATTTGCACTGAAACAAACATGCAAGGATGAAAGTAAGAGTGTGAAGAGAATTACAAAAGCTGTAAAAACAAACACGATTCATTATACGTTTCATTAGCATTTCCCTCCCATTCTCTCATTTGTGAGTTTCCTGTATCCAATCCTTGTCATTGCATTTGACAACATAATATCAAACTTAAGACATTATTACAATAACCTAATTCATTTTCCATAGCAATATTTGCTTTTTAACCAGCTGGTGTCATGGGCCTTTAGTGAATATATGTTATCAGTTCTCCAAGTTCACCCACACAGTTGTCCCAGCAGATTAAGCACTGGTGTAGTTTATTACATTAACTATAAACATATTTTACTACTGTTTGACAAACATAAAATGTCCAAATTCTTTGTCGTTTTTTGAACGGCACATATATTCTTTTAGAATTTAAAACAAACTGCTGTTGTGAAGCATTCTGATGTTTACAGATAAATGCCACTTGGGTTTATATGATGTAACCTAATGCAATGACATTCATACATTTTTAAGTGCAGATAATTGTTCAAACACTTTTTGGGGCCACAGTGTACAGCTAAAGCTTTTTAAGACATGTATGACACAGAGACTTGAAACCAGCTGAGGAAAATTAAACCTCTTTGATTTATGCATCAAAGCTGTGGGATGATTAATAGTTTAAACTGATTATTTTACATGTTCTCGTTTAACACAAACAGCTGTGATAAGAAATTCCTGCTTTTCATTAAAAAAATGGATGAGATTCAAATCCACTGATTAGTGTATATGACCTCCTATTTCACAAGGTTATTACCATTTTTGCTTTTGTGATTTAATGAATGCGCAAAATTTCATGACCTTACTCCTCACATTTAAATGGTTGATAGGAATTCTTTAGAAGATATTCATGGGTTTCATGTGACGTCACACAGTGGTGCGGCCGCCATTTGTAGGACCGAATTGCAGTTCGTTAATATGCAGTGCTGCACTCTGGGCTGTGTTAACAGCAAATCACAATGGATTACTTACCAAGAGATGTGGATGTATGGGATTCTTTTGATTAAATATTTCTCGTAAGCATAGATGCGTTTTTACATTTTAGTATTTTAGTTAGCAAGTTCATAATGAAACTTGCAAAAGGATAAATTCGCGTGCGAGACTGTTGATTTGCCAGAAAACCTTCATTATGCTTCACCTAAAGCTAATAAATCAACGAGATGTTTTTGATCTTTGATCTAAGTAGTTATGTGAGTCTAGAATGTTTACGCTGCACTAAACTTTGACGAACAACACTCCGATCCGCAAACAAACAGATGAAGAAGAGGAGGAGGATGAAAGAGGATTTGTTTGTACTATTAGTATTATAATTCTATAGAAGAACGTTCTTTACGCATAATCTCAGTTAACTAAATACATAAGCTAGTTGCAGTGATTTTTACAATGACAATGTACTGCAATCAAATTTAATGCATCAATATGTCTGAGATCATCTGCAGTAACAGTTAGCTGTGTCCTGCTTTTACAGTTGTTATGTAAGCAGACTTATATGTACAGGTGCTCACCAAAACACATGTAACTGACTACAACAAAACACAGAATCACAGTTTTGTTCTACTTTAGTTGCTTCTTCACTTGGCATATAGAGACATACAGGAATAACTGAATATTTCTCTTAAATGTGTCACAAATGTCTTTTAACCTATGTTTTGTAGTAACCAAGAGAAGTGTCATCGCAGAAGAAATGGCAGACGTTACTCCTCAGACACCTGTGAACACCGAGCAGTGTTTGGAGTCAGATAGTGGACATCATCTTTATTATACTTCTCTGACTGGACTAGCAAGGAGCAGTTAGAGTCGATGAGAAAGTAAGTTCAAGTACATGTCTGCACTGACCACGATTATACCATGTAATATAATGTTTTCTGCAGCTATTGGGGAGAATCTTAACTGAAGAGACAAACTGACCAACAGGAAGCTATGGATGTATTATTTTTTTTTTTTAAGTATTTTATTGTGGTATTCACTGTTATTTTTTCTGCACAATGATGACTAGTGAAAAGTGTTTCTACTAATTTACTTAAAAGTATAGTTAACCCAGAATTTTGTCATCATTTAAATTATTACATTAATTCCCCCTCATTTTTTTCAAACCCATGACTTTTGTTTTTCTGCAGGACTCAAAAGAAGGTACTTTGAAGAATGCAGGTAATCAAAACCAACAGGTTAGTCACGTGTAGACGACAAATGGAGTAAATGATTTTCATTTTTTGGTAAACTATGTCTTTAATTAGGATGATACACACTTTAAATTTTAATCATACTGGACACAGCCACTTAATGTGCTAGAATTAAATGGGTAAACAATAAGTAAATAGTCTTTCAAACAACATGTGCTTTAATACAAATATATATATATATATATATATATATATATATATATATATATATATATATATATATATATATATATGTGTGTGTGTGTATTTAATTTCATTCAGTTTGGTGCATTCAGTTAAACCTTTAGTAATAGATACTTGTGCATTATTTGCTCTTTACAGATGCAGAAATGAAAGTCCCCAGGCAATGAACTCAATGGACTAAGATGTGGAAAGACATGCTGAACAATGAGCAACAACCAAGAACAGTATTCACTGATTACCTTTAAAAATGATTCATAGAAACAATTAGGTAATAATTATTTACCAATTACAAAATGTTTAATTCCAAAACGTTGCTAATTACCAATGTGTTTTTCAAAACACCTTTTAAATTTTGAATGTTTTAACCTTTATTTATTAAATTTTACAGTCCAAGTGTACATATAAATGCCTCATTCATTCAAGTAAATGCATGGGTAATTTGGCAAAATTGTAAATATTTGATCTACGCTTATTGTATAACTGCTGTTTTTTGCTGTAATTGTATGGTTTTGTAAATAAATTTTCCTCATGCCAGCTTGGTCAAGTTAGTTATTTAATGGACTTTAAAACTGCTTTCATAATAATGAGATGTTTACAGATTTGTTAAATCATGTAATTTATGTATTATAATCTGTATAATTAAAATGAAAGTAAACGTTTTGTCTAGGTAACGTTATCAATTTTAAATGAAATATTAATGAACAGTACAGTATAGAAATGAAACGGCTAAGTCTGGCGAGTCCGGCTTGGACGAGGCCGTGTCGGTAAGTTACGGCTGTTGCATCTGATCCGGTTGATTTGGCCCAGAATCTGAAAGTGAGTACACAGTAATCCAGGCCGGGTGTGGCAGATGGATCCGGGCCGAAGGACAAGTCTCTAGCAGGTGAAAATGTAACTGAAAATGGCCTGAGTGTACGGAAAGGGATTGTGTATGAGGTAGCTGCAAAAGCCTATCAGCAAAGCAAACATCAAATTAGTACGTTTTCACTAGACTTTTGTGGAGTCAGCAGTTCGCTTGACAGTAAATAAGGATCTAATCCTAATTTATCTATTTATTTTTTTAAATACCATTGTTTTCCGTTGTTGGTGAAGTGTTATTTTGGTTTCCGATTACCAAGGAAAGGCTACGCAAGGTCCTAAAGATGGCGGCTGCAACAAAAAAAGTCATGTGACTGAAACCCATAAATAAAATGCAAAAAGCACTGGAACTTACCAGTTAAGCCACATAAAAATAAGAGTGAAAACTGAGAAAAGAGCATAGAGTGATGGCTCATGTTTTAAGCAGGTTCACAATGTGGAATTTTTTTAATTAATATTTGAAGACAGGCTTGGTTATGAACAATGGTTGTGATTCTACACTCTATATTCAGTCTTGCATGGCCCAAGGTCAAGCTTCATTCAACCTCAACTGAATTACTGTAAATCAGAGGTTTCTAAAGTTTCTGATGACATGGACCCCAAAATATGCAGCTCCCCATGCAAAGGAACCCCTTCGTAAAATATAAAAGCAGCTACATATTTTCATGTGAAAACACATGTGAAAAATTATTGTCCCACCACTGCTGTCAAAAGAAATAAATAATAAAGTAATCTTCTGAGTTTTGACCAGTCTTTAGAAAGCACAAATTAACCTTGATGGCCCCAAAAATACACTGCACAAAATCTTTTCATTTCTCTCTAATCTTTGTGAACCCCCAGCACCCCCTAGTTTGAAACAGTACCAAAACCAATTCATGCTAGGACAAGTCATAAGGAAACAGGAGTCATTCTAATTATCCTTACCAGGAAGACCAACTACAAGGTATTCAGGGCAGCTGGATAAAATAGGACACTGTACTATATTCTGAAACTCTGACTTGGAGGAGTAAGTGGGTTATATCCTGTACAACATTGATTTTGCTTCATACTTTGATGATCGCTCCAAACCGCAAAACAAACAGCCTCATCTTAAAATGCATAAACAATGAACAAAATGCATCAGAGGGACCCCAGCTATTTTTTCTTGCCCACAGCATAAACATCACACTGCCGCATAATCACAGATAATGATGTCCTTTCATTTCTATCAGTAAAATGAGGCCAGGCATCTGTGCGCGCATAGTATATCATTATAAAAGGAAACATAACCTTACTTTGTTGCCCTTACACTGGGTGGGCTATTCCATGCTGAAGGTGGAGTTATAAATAAGGGAGCAGTGGGTTCCCCCACAGCATTAAAAGTTGAACTATGTCACTCCGCAGGCATCTGGAAAGGATTGATCAGGCTGCATTAGGAGTAGGAGATATTTATATGGCGAAATGCCAGTCGAGTTAGTCTCTGAACACTGGACAGTCTATAGCGCACGGTAGCACTTTGAAATGAGCCAGCAGCCATCTTAAGACATGAGCTAAGACACATTCCTCATGGACCATCTAGCACGTGTTGCTATCCAGCCAGTTTTTCTTGCATAACACATGACGGTGATGTATGTTGCCTCTGGAGCTCAACGTGCACTCACAGGACGCCTGAAACTTTCCCTTCCTCACATTCGCTTCTTAGCACTTTTACCTCTGACAACACACAAAAATAGTACAAATAGCATAAATAATGTGGCAAGTGTAAAGAAAGGGATTACTTTTTATCTAAAACTCACAGAGCAACAAAAAAATATGCTTGTAAAAGTGTAAAAAAAAAGGAATAGCAAATCATTGCATATATGCACGTATATGTTTAAGTCCATGCTTCACTCAGAGCAACAAAGTGCATTGAACAGGCGTCTCAAATATAGCTCAGCAGCAGACTAACATTAGGGTTACATTACAGCTAATCTCTAATCAATACCATGAAACCGAGAAGTCAGATGTAAGTGCAGTGCATCAAGGTTGTTATTATTGTTTCAAGGCAGTATGACAGCTAGCGAGCAGAGGAGCGGGAGGGGGGATTTCAGTATTCTAAGTGTGTATTGTCTAGCTGATCTGATTAATCCTTCCTCTGCGTGTGCCAGGAGAGAGCTGACCCATCTTTACATGATGCTCTGTAAATCTAATTCCTCTGAAGCAACGGTGCCCTACATGCTGGCATTTATCCAACTGACAAAGACTTGTCAATCATACAGCAGACTAAACGTCAGGGTGCATTGGCACAGGCATTGTGAAAGTTTATCATTATAAAATTGCATTACAAAAATGGGGGGGTTCAAAGGAATGAAGATTACTTTTTTTCTAATATGTGTGTTACGTATATATTTTTTTTTCTAATGTGTGTTATATACATACTAATATATATATATATATATATATATATATATATATATATATATATATATATATTATATTATATATATATCCAGGCCATGTATCATACTTCTATTTTTGTCAATGTACCATGTGACCCTCTAAAAATAACTGAACAAAAACAATGATAGTAATTTGCTACTTGGTCATGGTGCAGGGTATGTATAGATAGATAGATAGATAGATAGATAATTGACTAAGTCGAAAAAGTGTTAATATCGTTAAAAAATAAAATTCATCAAATGGAGTCATTAAACAATATACAAAATATTTAAGAATATATAACCATTTAAGTTGCCAAAAAGTGTTAATATCGGTGAAAAACGTCAAATAACGTCTGCCATTTATCTATAGAGCTGATACCGATAACCAGTTCACCTCCAAACCTCAGAAAATATTGATTTATAAACTATAACCACTGTGTTTTTGATCAATATATTTAACAGATAAAACACTTAACAGTTGAATGAGTGGCCATATCGGCTACATACCTGGTTTGGATCACATGCTTTGAACACATGGCATGCCATCTCAGACTCGGGGTTATCGGGTTGACTTCTGATAAGGTAGGCAAAATAAGACAAGTCATGGCTATTGTGGATAAACCTGGATATAAACTGTGCTTTGTGCTCGAATATGAACACGGACGGGTTGCTGCTGTTTGCGGGCACGCAGCGAATCAGAGGGGGCGAGAGATACAGCTGAACTTCTCTGGCCTGTGCGGGACCGGAGTCGTTCTTCTCACTTTTCCTCCGGATCTCCGCCAGCAGCCAGGGCAGCATGGGCAGCGTGGTCCGCCTGTCCAGAGACGACCAGCCCATGTACCGGAGCGCAAACCTTCTGTCTGCCTTTTGATTACTGTCATTATTCCCTTTGCCATCCTGTCCCTCCATCTCTCTACAAGGGCTCCGGGACTTTAGTTGCTTTATGCAACAACTCAGTGCCTTTATACCACTAAATACCTAAATACATACATGCACGGGTCAGTATTGTGTGAAAGCAGCTGGAAACATCACTCACGCTTTAGTCAAAAGCGCGCAAGGATCGTGTGTCCTGGAGAGCTTAAGTACAATAATAATGGCTTTTAAGATGCAGCGATGATTTTAGCTTTTATTCCAAGGTCAGATCACTGTTTCAAGATAAAAACATCCATTCAAAGGGTCTGAGGGCTCGAATAATCCATTTATGAAGTTCGCGTGAGTGTATCAATACACTGCTGCTTGAAGGAGGCGCGTTTTATTCCTGCAGATTTCTCGAGTCCCAGCGCCTCGGATTGTGGACACCGCAGCGGACAGACGCCTCCTGCGTGAAGTTGCAGATCAGCTGGAGTCCTTTAAAGTCGTTGAACATCACTTTTCAGTCGTTATTGTGTCATTTAACGGCGTTGGAGAACAGAGTGCTGTTGTTCCAGGAGGAGTGGCCGCAGCAGCCATAGGAGAGGCGTTCACTTGAGTGTGTGTGTGTGTGTGTGTGTGTGTGTGTGTGTGTGTGGATCTCTGGCTCCCCTGTCTTCAGGAAACGCACGGCACTGGCCTGACTGAGGAAAGCATGTCAACTTTATTCAGGCTTAGGGTATATTAATAGTTAAACGCTTTAGAGATAGTTTTCACACTTTTTATTACAATTAATATTTCATATTTTTGAAAGACAGCTTCTTTATATGCTACAAAAAGCTATTATACACCTTTCATGGACTGACTTTTTGTGACAACATACCCCGGTTGTGAATATGGACATTGCCATTAAACATGAACACAAGTATGAAACAAAGCAATTCATGGAACAGCAAACATGTAAACAGTTACATCCATCAAATCATTATTTTGGCCTACAAATATTGTAATTAATATATACAAGTATATGCATTTGACGATTATACCGATTGTATTATTATAAAACTCTATAAAAATAATTATATATAAAATATAAAAAAACATATATATATATAATCACACACATACACACATATGTGTGTGTGTGTATATATATATATATATATATATATATATATATATATATATATATATGTGTGTGTGTGTGTGTGTGTGTGTGTTTTAACACAAAACCACTAAACCACCTGGGGAATATGAACACTAAAAATACAGTCCAGTCCAGTGACATTACTGTGGACAAAGCATTCTTCACATTTCTAGCAAGCAAAGGGTGAGGTTCAGGGTGTGTTTAGGGTGAACACACTTGTAAAATTCTATGTGAATTCAAAGGTATCCTATGCATGTGAAGGTTAATTTGAGCAGTATTTTTAGTAATAAATACTGCATATGTAGTGATTTTTGCAAGTATAGTGAACTGGAAACACATCACACATCTACTGCCACATTTTTGTATAAAATTGTGCTGCACAAAAAAAAGGATACAAAACTCAACGGTGCCCTCTGCTGTCTGGATTTTGATGGAATACTGGACATATTTCGAATCAAATACTATCATACTTCATATTAAGTAGTATACAATGTAGACTGTGAACCCTTCATTTCAAAGACAGTGACTGAATTCGAAATAGCATGCTACCATACCATACTATATCCTTAATACCATATTCTATAGAAATAGTAGTATTCTGTAGAAATAGTAAGAGTAGTATGCTACTCAGAAGTGCAAAACCTGGATGCTGCTATCATGAGCTCTCATTTAAAGAAACAATTCTTTCAAGCTGTAAATCAAGCTGTAAATGTTGTGTGATCAATTACTCTTAGCAGACAAAGAAAAACATCTTATTTAATGGTCTTAAGGGTTATTTTTAATAATTTAATTTCTATTTAATCAGAAAATAAAACTACTTGTAATTACCATTAATGGAGAAACTTGCTTTTATAAAGATCTACCAGCAGAAGCAGCCAGCCAAACAAACAGTGACATCTGGATTTAAATCCAGTTTATTAGTCAAACTGTTCAAGCACATTGCATTGTGGGATACAGCATACTGCACACAGTACACATACTATATTGTATACTGCAGAAACATCTTCTGTCATTTGAACTTCTGTAACCTTCATTATTTTAAGTATTAAATTAATTCCTGTTAATATCTTTTATTAAATATAATGATTGAAAAATGTGAAATGTTTACATTTTTCATTTTATTTACTATATATATTACTATAAGATATCAGATTCAGAACACAAAGACCAACTGAACCTGCATAATAATTTGTATAATTTTTATGTATGTTTTCATGAAAGTATCAGCTGTTGAATTAAATTAAAATGAAAACACATTTTTAAAGAGTTCTCTCATGTTACTATTGTTGTCTTCAAATGTTGAGCAAGTGCCCAGCTTAAGACAAGTCGCTAAATAAGAAGCACCACTCCCAGAAATAGATGAACATGAGACACGTGTAAATGTAACCTATCAGAGACCCACTATAGCCCATCATCACGTATAGCCTGGAATAGTTTCTTTCTAGGCACGGGTGTCAGGCATTCAAAACGTATTCAGCTCTCTTGGATTATTTCCCTCTTTCACTGCCATATTGCAAAGTCAAATTCAAATATATTTAAATGAGATCTTTCAGCCAAAACAAAAACAGCAGATCAGTCCTGCAGGGAAGAAGACAACAGAGCTGCTAAAATTTGATTTTTTTGAAAAATAAAAAAGGAAGAAGCCAGACACTTCAAAAATCAGGTCATCCTTTTTTTAAAAATCTAATCTACTGAATTTTGGACAAAACCAAATCCAACATCATCCCTACTGTTAAGATCATGGTTCATCAGGTGCAACACATTCAAAAGGACTATAAACAAAATACAAAATATTGATTCAGTGAATATTGATATAATAATATTTTATTAATGAAATAGAGTGTTTTCCACTCTAAAGAAATTCTTGTTCTTGAGCATCTCATAATTGTTATTTGTTATTTGAAAGTGGGAAAACAATTAGAAGTGTAACAAGGAAAGAAACAATGGTTCCTAAAGGCACTGAAGACAATTATGAAGATCAATAATAATGACAAAACTACATTACTGACACTCTATCCTCCAATTTGATACTGTTAAGTGCTTTGACACAATCTGTATTGTTAAAAGCGCTATATAAATAAAGGTGACTTGACTTGACTTGACAAATGGAAATTTATGATGATCCACAGAGGGAGATTCACAAATCTGACATTTTCTAACATAATATCATTATTTATTATGATAAAATAAGAATTTTAACCTTGTAGCTACTGTAACACTGGAACAAAAATAAAAGCTCAGCGCAAAATTCAACAAATTTAAGTTGTTTAACTGTTAAATATTTATATGTAAATATTTGGTCATAGACAAAATGTTTCAGAATCACTGCTGTAAAAATCACATGCAGAAAAATATTAAACCGTCTCTAAAACAGAGGCCATTTCCTTGAACTGCCTGTAGAAGTTCTGAGGGACAAAACAACAGAAAGAGAATGATTAATTGCACCATTTCAGACAGTTGAATGAAATTAGGAAAATGCATTCTTCTGTACCTGAAACTGCTGAACTGTCATCTCAAACGATTTATATGACATCTCTCCTGATGTGTCTGCAATTTTCATCAGAACGGAGATGAACGGGGAGTTGAGGGATCGGCAGGTGTCTGAGCTCACTGCCATTCCAAGCTTCCACTGGATATCTACAAGCTAAGAGTGAAGAAGTTTTGAAAACAACATCCTGACAGACAACAGTGGTTGACTGTTGTATACACTGTAAACAAGAATCATGACACACCTGTCCAATACTAGCCATTGTCAAGACCTCCTGATGTGCATGTAGAAGAGCACCATGTTCAGTCCAAAGCTGGTGCACCAACTGTAGAGTTGGTTTGGACCATTTACTGCTGCATTCAGTCAATTTACTGACCAAGACATCTGCACTGAGATTGCTCTTTGCAGCTAACCTGTTTAAATAAACATTTTTCATAAAGGCAAACGCAAAAGACATACAGTATATCAAACAAGACAAATCGACAAGTTCCAGAGATGTGTATGTAAAGAGGATTTGAAAAAAAGCTTTTTTAATTCCCAAACACACACATACATTATATATATATATATATATATATATATATATATATATATATATATATATATATATATATATATTATATATTATATATATATATATATATATATACACACACATCAATGACATTCTGTACTCTGAAAGATAATACTGTACCTAAAATAGTATGTCATCAGTTTTATAATATCTTGAACAGCTTTCTGATCCAGGTTTATCCCAATTCTTTGAAATTTCTGTTAGGGAAATGAAAGCATTGCAAAGCCATAAAAAAGCAGGTACACGCATGCTTAATTTACAGTATATTTACAGGGATGTCATTTTTGTGAACTTACATCACAGGTTTCAATCAAATCTACTGCTCTGTTCTGATCCTGAAGATGAACCAGGATTGACTGAAGCTGGAAAATGAAAAGACCAGTGTCAGAATAGTCAATATAACACTTAAAAACAGGACATTCACTAAATAACTACTATGATAATATGTCAGTATGATCTGTGATGTGTTACATTTTTTTAAGCACAAACTTGTCATGTTTTTCTTTCCATTGTACATGATCACATCAAGCAATTACACATCTTACCGTTTCTGCAAACAAGTCTATGGAGAGTTTTTCGATGTTTTCGACCACACCATCCACACCTGCAATAAAAAAAGAAAAAAAGAAAGAAAAATGTCACCGCTTATCAGAATTATATACAATTTTTAATGCTAGGTCATATCGAGCTATTATGTTCTGTGCAAAAAAGCACCCAGTATTATACTGCATATGAGTTCTAAAAAAAATACATATTAACATCTGTAAGGTTAATTTTTACTTTCACAGAATGAGACTTAACACATGTTGCTGCTTTGCTCTTTACATTTGCAAGAAAATAGTAACAAATTCTACTCACCACTTGACAGATCCAGTCCTAACATCTTCGACAACTATCGCAATATTTACTATAAGACTACTGCATTTAACCACCATATGTTAAAAGCGAGTCTTTAACACCGAGTCTGTTTTAAAGCATCGATCAATTATTTTAGTCCAGTACTGTTTATAATATCTACTTCCGTAAAAGCAGTTCCAGACCGGAAGTGATAAATATCATTGAGATTTCCTTTCAAAATAATAGTGCGACAATAGGTTGGTAGTATTGGTCGATGTTATGAAGAAATACTTCAGAAAAATTAAAAGTCAAGTCAAGTTACCATTATTTATATAGCGCTTTTTACAATGTAAATTGCAGCTTTACAGTATTAAACGGGGAAATAGTGTGTCGAAATGGAAAAAGGAATATCTAAACAAAACAAGAGTACAAAAAGGTTCATTTAATCCATATATATTTTTAATGTGACAAATATTTAAGACAGTTTATGTGAATGAGAATGCCAATGAAAAATAATTATGTCCGAGATAGTATAAAAAGGAGAAATCTAGTTTAAAGTGCAAGCATCCAGTCCTTATCTTATCTAATGTAATCTCACCAAACGCCACTGAGTAAAGTCTAAACACTTTATTTGTTTGATATCTTCAATACTCATGAGTTAAACTTATTCATTGTTTAAAAAAAATCTAAATTCAAAAACAACTTTTAAAAATCCTGTTTATTAGTCATAAATATCAAGAGTGACTTCATTTGACCTGATATGTGTTTTTTTCATTAAAAAGGACAAAATGTCCTTTTAAAAAATAACTGAAAACTAGTATATAGTTAAACAAATAATACATTAAATAAATGCAAACATAAGTATGGTGTTATAATTATACTGTAGGTATTATGTCAAATTATTAATATTCCCTATATTTAATGTTCGAGCTCTTATTTTGAAAAATCTGATCTGTCCGTCCTCCCGGATGTCGAGGTCACTCCTCTGGAAGGAAGTTTTGTATCGTCGCGGGTTTGTTCATGGCAAGGATGGCTGTGCGAACGGAGACAGGAATCCCGCTCAGTGCGGTATAAATGTTTAAGCCATTTATTTTTCTGACATGTGTAATAAACGCGTAATAGTAAACACCGTGCTAACAGACATGTAATGGTAATAGATGTATTGTAAAGTTTACACGTAATAACTTCTCGCACTGTTAGCATGTCATTGACGGGCTGACGAACCATGTGTCATCTTAAATAATCTGTGTTTTCTCTTAACAATGAACAACATTTTCACAGTGTATTGTAAACGGCATATGTTCGTTTAATGCCAGAATGAAACATTTGTTTTGCTGTGACGTATTTGTGCGTTGTCCTATCAGAAAGGCTCAAAAATCGCATATTACTTTCAGTTTCGTTTCTCTGTCTCATCGAGCATAGCTTCAGTTATGTATTCCTTCCCATTTAAACTTTAAACTTTTTACGCTAATAGTCCATCAGACCCCTTTAGTGTGATCTGTAGCTCACCCTTAAAAATAGCTGAGAAACAGCGGCTCCAATTGGTTAAAATAGAATAATAAACTAACACTTTTCAAACTTTGTATTTTGACAGTCCAGTCCATTATCTGTCAGACCACGGTGTCAGTTATAACTCTTTAAATACACAAATTCAAAGGACTTTGTGTCCTTTAGGTGATTTCCAAATGAAATACATTAAATAAATATTACTTTGGGGGGTGATGCAGAGTTACACGGTTTAACTATGGGTACATGATTTTGATATATGATACAAAAGAGAAGAAGCTATTCTTCAAACTTTCTATTGAAGAAGTCTGGTGTTCTGAGTAAATTCTTCTTTATGTTGTGAAACAAAAGTTACACACCCTTGAAAATCACCATTCAATTTGTCAAAAGCCTGGCCCACCTTGGAAATCTGGTATTAGAAATGGTAGTAAAAAAAGTAGAAATATGTACCTTATCAACGCTTAACAATAACCTCTAAGCTCATGGTGGGCCTCTCATAAAAGGTTTGTGTATCATCAGTAAAAATGTTTTTACTTCTGTCTTTACTTCTGTTTTTTAAAAACAGCTTTTAACAAGGCTCATCAAAATGTTATATGATTTATGAAGTGTTTTAAGGAAAGATCATTATTTAAAAAAATAGCCTCATAAAATGTATAATAACTAATGAAATAAAACTTTGGTTATCTCCAAACTAAAGAATTTTAAATCAAGACAAAATGGGGGACAAACAAACAATGCCTATTACATTTAAACCTGCAAACTGATAATATGAAGAAAAAATATGAGTGACCAGATCCACTGCTTTATAAAACAATGCATAGTATCATACAATGTATTTTTAGGGTTTTACATTTGTAAATGAAATTTTCCTGTGTCTTTGATCCTTTTATAGCTTAATCCAAAGTTCCTTCACACCAACTCCACCAGCCACACCTGGCCCTTCAGTGCTATTGCAGAGCTGATAGGTGAGAGAAACTATCGATATCTTCTGATATTGCTCATTGTGATAGTATGTGTTTAGCAGTTTGGAACAATGGATGTGTGCCCTCGAGGTTTAGATTAATATGGACTTGTAACCTAGTTTCCCCACCTAAAACATATCCTTGCCTGTATTGCCAATGCCTGAAGACATTTAGTACTGTGTGTAATGAATTATGTGAGTAATTTTATTGCATCCTATGTATTGCTCAAAGACAGCTAGCCAGGGGCAAGTAAGGAAATAGCTGACTAATTATATTTCATTAGTGTTCAGGGCTACCTCAGTAGAGAGCCATTCAAAGTCAAATAAAAATGTGTAATCTGATAATATTTTAAATATATCTTTTCTACCTTAGACAATGCTTACGACCCTGATGTGAGTGCCAAAAAGTTTTGGATTGATAGGACAGCAATCAGAGGTCAAGACTGTCTAACTTTCGTGGATAATGGAGCAGGAATGAATTACGATAAGATGTACAAAATGCTCAGGTGGGTGAGAGAACAAACCAATAAGCTGACAAACATACATTTGGGTTACATGATCCTTAATAAATCATTCTAATTGTTACGGAGCCGACGAGACGAGAGATGTGCGGATCCATGTGCAAGCTTTTATTTAAAGACATGGTCATGACAGGCATTGTTCAAACAATGGCAACCAGGTATATCACAGACAAGGCAAATAGTCATCTAAAACGGACATGCGTGGGTCTTCGATCGGCGAACAATATCCAACAGGGCAAGGCAGAGAGATAATCCAATAACAAGAGCAATAGTCCAGGCGAGGTATAAACAGAATCCGAAACAGCAGGCAAAGGGTTAATCCAAGTAACACGGGCGGGAGTGAAAACACGAGGAAACAGGCAAGGCAAGACTATGACAACTAAGTGGGCTCCATAGAGTAGCTATTGCTAGAAGAGTGATATGTGCGTACAATACTCAGCAGTGAGGGAGAGGAAGTCCATGGCTTAAGTAAGGGGTGTAATGTGAATCAGCTGTGTGATCAGTCTCAGGTGTGATCGTGTGATTAGTGAAATGCCTGCTGGGAAGTGTAGTCTGGGGGTGACATGCAACAGTGTAGTGCAAGAGTCCATGTAGTGAGCGGGTGACCTCTGGTGGTGAGCGATCCTGTCCATGCACTGAGTACAGTGCATGGACAGGATTCGTGACACTAATATGCTGATTTGTTACTTAAGAGCCCTTTCTTATTATCATAGTTAATTGTTAACAAAGTGTGGAAACGGTGTCTTTTCTCAGGATTCTTTGATGAATAGAAAGTTTGAAGAACAGTATTTATTTAAAAAAGAATGCTTTTGTAACATTCTAAATGTCTTTTGTATATATATATATATATATATATATATATATATATACACACACTTACCATTGTTTAGTAAGATTTTAAAACATTTTTAGGTAAAAAAAAAAAAAATACAGTAAAACCTGTAATATTGTGAAATAATATTAAAATTCCTTCAGAAATCATTCTAATATGCTAATATGGTGCTCAAGAAACATTTCCCATTATCAGTGTTGAAAACAGTTGCTTCTTGAAATTTTTGTGGGAACCATAAATTATTTTTTAAAATTCTTTGATGAAAAGAAAGTTCAAAAGAACAGCATTTATTCGAAACTGAATTTTTTTGTATCAAAGTAAAGTCTTTACTGTCGCTTTTGATCAATTTAGGGCATCCTTGCTGAATAAACGTATCAATTTCTTTTTTAAAAGTATAAAATAATATATTTAAAATAATATACTGTGTTCCTCTCCCTCTCAGTTTTGGCTTTAGTGACAAGGAGACTGTAAATGGCCATGTCCCTGTGGGCCTCTACGGCAATGGATTCAAGTCTGGTTCCATGCGCTTAGGAAAGGACGCCATTGTGTTTTCCAAGAATGGAGAGTCCATGTGTGTGGGCCTTCTGTCCCAGACGTATCTTCAGGAGATACATGCGGAGAATGTCATTGTACCTATTGCCTCATTCAAACGCATCGGACAGTTAAATATCCTTACCTTCCAAATAAGACAAGAGGAGGCCTAAATAAATGGATTGCAAAGGATATAATAGAATATTTGGCATGACATAAAGAGATGAAGAGGGTATTAGAGAGTTATTACATATATTATGTGACTGATTTTTTTTTTGTTTGTTTTTTTTTTTATTTTAAGCTCTTATAGTCGAGTGAGTTTCAATAATAAGTTGTTTTTAGGTAAGAGTTTCAGTGCATATTTATCTTCTAGATTTGACATCTTTATCCTTGACCTTTCCTTTCACTCCGACCCGAGTCACAGCACGCTGCAAGTCTTGAAGATATCCTGCACTACTCTCTGTTCCAGACGGAGGCTGAGCTGCTCAGTGAGCTCAATGCCATCAATGCACACTTTGAGTCCACAGGAACACGAATCATTATCTGGAACCTCCGCAAGTGAGAATGAAAAGATCTGCTGATATTGTAGATGAGAGCAGTGTTTGGTGTTGCTAGTGCTATTCTCTTGAGCTACGAGGCCCAGGAATGCATAGATTAAATGTTTCAGGAAATGTTTTTTTTTTCTGTTGCAGAACATCCACAGACAAATCTGAGTTTGACTTTGACACAGATCGCTATGACATCCAGATTCCAATGGAAGTATATGAGAGTGAAAAGGAGAAATACAAGCAACCGTCTCACACATTTCAGTCAAGCCCAGAGAGCGACTTCTCTCTGCGGGTGAGTATTTCACCCTCCTATGTTGAGAAGTTCTAACACATTCTAACACATAACACATTACAGTCTACAGTGTTATCAGTGTGTCTATGATGATAGACATCACTTCATTATACAGTAATACTGTATGTGTCTGTATGCATGTTATCTTTTTGTAGGCATACTGTAGTATCCTATACTTGAAGCCCAGAATGCAGATTATCATTCGTGGACAGAAAGTGAAAACCCAGCTGATCTCTAAAAGCCTGGCACACATTGTCAAGGATAAATACAAACCCAACTTTCTAAACGTATCCACACAATCACAAAGATGCAAGCTGTGATTTCCTGTTTCCAAAGAAAACCTTATACATCATGATAACTATTGGAAATTTAGTTATTGAAAAAATAGGTGTTAACTTTTGAAAAAAAGACAGAAGAATTTGTTTTTTTGAACATGAAAGCAACTTGACATAAGCCCAAGGTTTATTTTATGAGTTTAACCAACTCATTGCGATACATAAAGTACATAGTGAGCTTTCCTTAAGTCTTTTCTTCTCAGAGAGAAAGCATTCCCATCACATTTGGCTACAACACCAAGAGCAAAGACCATTATGGAGTCATGATGTACCATAAAAACAGGCTCATCAAAGCCTATGAACGTGTTGGATGTCAAACCAAGGTAATTATTTAATTTTTTTTGTTTTGTTTTTTTGCCTAAACACCCTCTTTGCCACTTAATTTAGCGTGACAAAGTAATGTTTTACAGTTTATTATTTTTACCACATAGAGAATCTGAATGCAATTTCAATCTTGATTTTGCAATAGGCAAATGAAAAAGGAGTGGGAGTCATTGCAGTGATTGAGTGCAACTTCCTCAAGCCAACACACAACAAGCAGGACTTTGACTACACAGAAGATTACAGGTGAGTGTAATATTGTACAGTTGGATTGTAACGTAAGTTTAGAACAATGTAAGTGTAAGTTTACAATTATTGTTTTCTGTTAGTGCAGGGGTGTCATACTCAGCTTCTGGAGGGCCAGTGGTCTGCAGAGTTTAGGAGATATATAAAATATCACCGGTATGCCTGCCTAAAAAGATGCATTTTCAAACAAAATTTAAAAATAGGGGGAGAGTCACTTTTATGAATGTCCTGTGGAAGTAAATTCTGAGTCAGACGCTACCAATAAATCATTAGAAATTTTGACAGGGCAGTCTCAGTACTATGATAGGAAAGAAAACCTGATTGAAATTGATTGTATGGGTTGTTCACTGAGAGATGATCATGAGCCCCAACAATGTTTTCCAGAATTTTTGATAAAAATGTCAAATTGGGGATAAATCTTTTAATTACTACTGGAGCTGACAGTGTGCTTAGGTTCAAATGATTATTAAACACCAAGCACAATCTATGCAAAAGCGACTGCACCTCCAGTGCACTCAGTGTCCAAATTCTCTTACTCATCTCAGAGAGACACACTCAGTGCCTTGAATTCACTCACTAGTTTTCATTCACTCCTTCAACTGGACTGAATTAGTGGACTGATGTTGGGAATAGTGAATGAGGATGTAAAGGGTGATTTCGAATACAGCCCTAGAAACTTCCAAGCAGGTCTGTTGCAGCTGATTGGAGCTAAACTCTGCAGGAAAGTGGCCCTCCAGGAGCTGAGTTTGACACATGTTTGTTAGTACATATATAAATTCAGATGTTAACTGCATAACAAATATCTGCATTTAAATTGTTTTGACTAATTATGAATATCTTATTTTGTGAGCACATTTGCTATTCAGCGTTTGATTTTTGATGAGGCAGGCAGGGTTACAATCAATTCAGGTAATTACAAGAAATGCCCAAACCCTTGTTAAGTTCTGTTCTCATTTTGGACTGTTGAAGTAAATGAACAAGCTCTTTTCTATTTGAGTTAATAATAGCTAATTTTACAAGTTTTCTGGAGCAAATTTTGATTTCTAAAGTAGGAAATCAATAATATATCAGTCTAAGCTGCTTATTATTTGTCCACACAGGAAAACCATGAACACATTGGGTGTGAAACTGGAAGAGTATTGGAAAGCAATCCGCCATAAAAAGGGATTAAACTCTACAATACCTATGGAGGATATCCCGTTAGTATACACTCACATGCAACTTCAAAACATTTCATTTCTTTCTTTTTCCATATATAACCCTTGTTCCTTGTTTAACATAAAGGAAGCGTCCTGATCAGAACTGGGTTCAGTGTGATGATTGTCTGAAATGGAGGAAACTTCCAGATGGCATCGACATGAATAAGCTCCCTGAAAAATGGTTCTGTCGATTTAATCCAGACCCTCAGTTCAGGTTTGTTTAATCTGACTTTTCATTGTTTAGCTTGTAAAATGATTAACCTCCAGCGGGATTCGAGAAAAAGAAGAATAGGAAGAAATGGAGAAGTGACTTTTAACCTACAGTTAAAGCAGTTGTAAGCTGTTTTAGAAGAGATATCACTGAAATGGATGTTCAGAGAAATCACACATCTCTGTGACAGCCCAAGGTTCTGTAAAAAGTAAAGATGAAGTCTGGTGACTGTGGGTACATGCCGTGAAATTGATATGGCAAAAATGTATCGTGTGCTAGCTATCTTAACTACCTGTTGAAAAAGCAAAACAATTTCTTCTACAAATGACTTGCAGTTTTCTTTTTCAACTACCGATATCGATAGACAGACAGTAGTGTGTTCCTTTAAATCCATTGTAGGCAAAAGGAATTCCATAAACTTAAAAAAAACATGATTATCATTGAAATGTTACTAGTAGTTTGTATTACTGTGAAGTGTGAGTGTAAGGAAGTTCATCATATAGATTTTAGGACGCTAGGCCACGCTCACCTCACCTGGTACTCAAACACATGTCTGCATCACACTGTGGGTTTGTACAAATACCCACACTTGCTGTCTTTGAACTTGACCACTTGTCTACTTACATGATGTATTTCCTCTATAACAGGTGACACAATTTAGTAATCGTAGTGCTTCTAATTAAGTGATAAAAAGCTATTTGAACAGGCCCTGTTACTTTTTAATGATTGCTGAATTGAGCACGGGAGAAGAAAATAATCAAAATTGTCTTTTGTTTTATAGTTATGCAAAAATATGATATGGTACTTTCTATTTTTAGTTAGTGATGTTTTTAAAAGTGAATGTTATTATTTTAGAGAATATTTACTGGCCAAATAATAGACTGAATTCTTAACTTTTAGGAATACACTTTGAAATGATAACAATTGCTTCATCATAATTTAGTAAATTACCCACATGGTTTTACGAGTGGATTAGTAACTCAACAGTTTTTATATTTACAGAACTAGTATATTACATTGTATTATATTTAATTGGTAATAGTTGTTTGGTTATGTTTTTTCTTATAATAAACAGAACATTATCATCCATTGGTGTGGACGCTAATATAGTTATCGTTGGTGTGAACCAGACTTTCTCCTTTTTCATCAAAGCAACCTGTGACCATCATCCCCTTTTTCTCATCATGGGGTTGCATCTTTGAACAGACATGATGTGTGAAAACACAAAAATTTATTTCAGTGTACTTGAGCAATGTACGGTATCATTTGTCTAAACTTGCAATGTAGATTAGATATCAGTGATATTTATCAGCAGATGTAATTGTGTGTGTATGTGCAAATCTCTAAATATGTCGTAGCTCAAACAGCTGTTCTTTCTACATCCAGGCGATGTGAAGAACCAGAAGAAGCCGAAGATTCTGAAGATGAAACTTCAGACTGCCTGAAAACATACAAACAGCAGTGAGTGAAAAAATGTGTTATGAATGAATTGTATTACCCAAGAAATTAATAAAATAGGCCAGTGATAAGATTAAGAAAATGGATCTGATATGCCAGGTGTCCGGAGGTGATATAGTCTGACACTGATGTTCTTTGTTGTTGATGTTTCCACAGTGAGAGAAACCTCAAAAGACAGCAGGAACAGCAAAGAAATCAGGTAATATCTTCTCAGGTAATCTTTCTGGATTTCTCCATCCAGTGGTGGTGTTGTTTGTTACTCATATTTCTTTCCTCTTGTTTGTAATTTCTTTGGATTAGATGGAAGAAACCAGGTTGAGGCAGGAACAGCAGAAAAATGCAGCGCTGCTTCAACAAAACGTGAATCTGAAAAAGAAAGTTGAACTAGTGCGTCAGCTGTACCAAAAAGTAAGTTTTTACTTCTTTTTTTGTTTTGTTTTGTTTTTTTTACCAAAGCTTACTTAAGCAATTATGAGTTCCCAGAACATATTAAAGTCTTGGTCTTCCTTTTTGTTTCCATAGGGCCCTTCCTCACCCAGATCAACTACGACCTCTTTGACAGTGATGAACCCTTTTAATTCAACACCCCTTTCACAGTCTGGTGAGGCCAAATTGTGTGTACATTTGTTTTTGATACAGAACCTAAATTATTGTATTCATATTTTGTGTTTAAACAGCTTCTAGCTCCTCGGACAGCATGCCAGTGATTTCAAATGTCATGTCCCTCTCCACTCCTAAAAGGTACATCATTCTCATTCTTCTTTTCTCTCTTTTTACACATGTATTACCATTTATTCTCTCTTAATTCTGTTTTTGCACACAACATGATTTGAAACCTGTCTTCTACAGAACAAAGAGAAGTCTAGATTTATCCCAGAGCCAATCCGTAAAAAGAGCAAGAATATTACATGACTACTGTAGCAACGCATCAGAGAGTCCGTCAACATCCGCAACTACAGATGTCATGTCATCAGATGTCATAACCTCACCTTTGGAGATCGCAGACAATGATGGCAATAAATTTGATGAAAACAATGTAGAGAGCAGTGACGACGATGATGTTGTTATTGATGAGACCCACAGCACGCCAAGACCCAAACCCTTTGACCTTTCTAAGGTGAAGATGGAAAAAAAGACCAGCGTTGATGCACCAGGATTATATATGGAGTCCAGTGATCAAGCTTCAATAGAAACTGCAACTGAAAACACTGGAATGGAAACAATGGAGGCATCGACTTCCAGTGGCCAAACAAGCATAACAACCCAAACAGAGCGTTTCATTGTAAAGACAGAGGAAGAAGGTGAGATCAAAAAGGAGGGGATTGAGAATGATGCGGGAAGGATGGAACAGAGCGCTACTGAGGTGGAAAGCAGGATAAGTAACGATACAGAAATCAAGGACCCCATGGAGATAGAGAGATGTAGTAGCGCAGAAGTTTCTAGACCAAATCTTGAAGAAATAGAGGAGATACCTAAGGAGAACAAGATCAGTTTTGAACAGCATGCAAAGTCAGATGTAGTAAACCAGGAAGGTATGGCATCAACTTCCAAGGCCTCACTTTTTTCTGACATAGACATAAACCTTATGCCAACCCATGAAGCACAGAAGCAACAGGATAACCTGCTAGATCTCCTAGAGGCCACAGCCCGGGAGAGAGATGAATTCAAAGAGCAAGCTCAGGAGAAAGAATTCAAACTCTTGAAACTCACCATAAAGAAGAACTGCAGCCATCAGAGCATCCAGACAGATCCATCAGAGGAACAGCACTATAAGACTCTCTACTTAAAGGCCACCCAGTCCATAAATGAGCTTACGCAAGAGAGGGATGAGCTAAAAGCGAAACACGAGGTGTTGTTGCAGATCAAAACTGAAAAAGAAGCACAGGATGAGGCTAAGAAGAAGGAACATTCATCAACAACAAGCGTTTGTGAAAATGTAGATGATGAAATGGCTCTTCAAGTGGACTTTCTTCTAAGAGAGCTAGACAATCGCAACACCGAATGCAATGAACTGAGAATTAAAGTGAGATCCTGATATTTTTGACTCTCTAAATTCTTGTAACTAAGAAATGATAGTAGTCTCCGCTGAAAAGACCAGCATGAATTTCCAGCAGCTTAGTACAATTTTGATGAAAATAAAACAAAAATTCTGTCATCATGTACTCACCCTCATGATTTTCCAAATCTATTTGACTTTTGTTCATCCTTGAAACACATGAAGACATTTTAATGAAATCTGGTAGATTTCTGTTCCTCTACTGAAAGTCAGTTCCACCAAAACTTTGACACTTCAAAAGTTATATGATCAAATGATATATGATATTTGATATGATATTTCAGAGTGCTGGAAATCACTCAGGTTTCATTCAAAAAATTCTCAATTTTTGTTTTGAATATGCATGAATGTCTTACGTTTTTGAAACGACATGAGGGTGAGTAAATAATGACAAAATTTTTATTTTTGGGTGAACTAACCATATATACTAGTGAAGCTGACCATGAATGACTTGCTAGTTAAGATAGTTAAGAGGCATGATGGGGACATAACAGTATCCAAGTCCACAAGACTAGCTGGTCTTTTCTGCAGGGATGGCCATTATTTGATGGGTCATGCTTAAACTATTTTTCTTTTTTTCTTTATTTCATTCTTTACTACCCACAAATTGTATACTCAAAAGTTGGAGAGCTTGGAGCAGGAAAAAGCTCACTACGAACAGTTGCAGAAGGAAGTAGAAGAGCTGAGAAAACAAAGAGAGGAGTGGAGCAATGCAAGAGAGCAAGAGCCCAGTTCAGAACAAACATGCAGCACAAGCACAGCTGCAAACCTTGTGAATGGGATCGAAAAGGAAGGAGAGAGCAGTGAAAGACCAGTGGAGGGAGAGAACACAGTGACACCGGCCAAGTAAGAGCCTTGTTGACTTGTTTCAGAGGTTTACAGTGGTATGTGGCATTTCTGTACATGCTCATCAGGAGTCAGGTTTTGATGCACATATAAATCTGCTCTCTCTTCTGTCATCAGGTTGAGGGAGTTAAGGTGCAGCATCGCACGTTTATTGGTCACTTTTGTTCCTGCCCTGGACCTCGACCAAGTGAACTATGACTGTGATGTCATAGATGAGATTTTAAACCAGGTCATACAGGAGATTTCCCCCTCTTAGACCACTTTTACTTAAAGCCAGTTAAAGCCAAAGTGTTCAGCCTAGGTTATTGTTTTGTGCATGGAGACAAAATGTTCAAATTTTATTGCACTCAGAAAACATAATATAAAATGGTTAAGTTTTATTTATTTAAATGTTTTTCCTGATTAACACTTGCAGTTCTTTGGGCAAGTTTTACATTCTTTTATACATTCTTGTTCTTTTGGTTAATGGAACAGAAATAAGTAGTTTCAAGAATAACGTTTGACCTTTTTTGTCAAAAAGACTTATAAAGCTTAGAAATCTTACAAATGTTGTGCCATTTTATGCTAATTTTCTGTAATTTTTCTTATATGCAATTGTGTGTATTTCTGATACACAATGTTTTTATACACAATTGTGAGTGGATAACAGTTGTAGTAAGTGCTCCTCCAATTGTGCACAGACAGTTCTGTGTATGAAATTGTACATAGTGCCGTTTTTCTGAAAAAGGGTTATATATATAAAATAAATTTTATAGTTGTTTAATTAAAAATAGTTCTTTCTGTCTTTCTTGTTCACATGAGATATAGATAATCAACATGGGAAATTATTTGTTACAATATTTAAAAATAATCTTATAGAAATTGTGTGCTTAACTCTTTTCCAAACATATATAAAAATGTTTAAATTGCCACATACAAAATGATGTTACAAAAATGTAACATAATGGTGTTTATTTTATTGTTGGATCAACTTAAACCGCCAAACAATAATTCACACACCGTTTTATCATTACAAATTACACAATAATAAAGCGGGGGAAAAAATGTCACAGTCCAACGTCGGATTTTTGGTGCGGGATCTGGCAACCCTCGAAACCGGAAGTGCTCATTCTCGGAAAGCTGCGCGGGAAAGACGTGTGTTTGGGTGAAAGCGGGAGAGCTAGGCAGCAACTGTGTTGAACAATTGTTACGACTTTTGCAACTTTACTTATCGAGGTAACTGGTAAGTTTTAAATTAAATGCACTGTGACGTTTTCCATCTGTTATTGATTAACATTACGTGCTGTTATATTAAATTTCCACCAAGAACTGGTGTGTTAGCTGAGCTGGTCCGTATTACGCTGTAATATTCGTTTATAATCCAAGGTAATAGTTCTCTGTTCCACACTAATGTTACTGTTTACGAGAACGTTATTATTAGTTTTCAGTAGTTTGTTTTTATGTTCATTATGAATTATGTACTTTTAAATCTAAAATGTGTGCAGTAGTGTTGTTTACTATAGAATCAAAGCAATGCTTTCAGCTCCACCGTTTCAGTAACGAGACAAAAGTCTTTTACTTTTGTGATGTTGTTAAATTATTATTATTATTTTTTTGGCCAATGTCAGTTTTTGTGTTTTCCTCATTATTTCTCTCATATTCCTCCTGCTTTGATCTTAATGCATGATCACAATATCTGTATTTCTTATATCCTTGTCCATCAGGTGTCAGGATGAAGGTGGTAACCTGTGAGATTGCCTGGCATAATAAGGAGCCGGTGTACAGTATGGATTTCCAGCAGAGCGGTGAGGGAAAGACACAGCGGCTCGCTACAGCTGGGGTGGACACCACAGTACGGGTAAGAGAGAGCCTCTACCTACACTTAATACATCACAGGTGTCTCTTAAGTTAACACTGATGACATAATACAGACTGTAAAACGAGAGCTGCTCTCTTTCAGATGTGGCGTGTGGATAAAGGGCCTGATGGGAAGGCGGTCGTTGAGTTTTTGTCTAACTTGGCACGACACACTAAAGCAGTGAACGTAGTGCGTTTCTCACCCACTGCTGAGGTCTTGGCTTCTGGAGGGGATGGTGAGTTTAAAGTCAGATCATTACCTGGGTAAGTTTGTTGAAACGCCTTTAAATGGTTTAATTAAATGTCTTTCTTAAGATGCTGCAATCTTGCTTTGGAAATTGAATGACAATAAGGAGCCAGAACAAACCCCGACCTTTCAGGAGGATGAAGATGATCAGCTCAATAAAGAGAGCTGGAGTGTGGTCAAGACTCTGAGGTCTGATTTGAGTACTTAAAATGTTCCCCTTGACTGTCTTTTACATTAAAAATGGCATGAGATGAAATTCACATTATCTGTTTTCTAAATGAATGTTATTAATCTTGTGCACAGTGCATCCATCCATGTGTCTTATTTATTTATTTGAGATTTGTAATTTTCAGTCAAAATGTCATAAATCAGTCTTGTGGTGAAATGACAGACTTAGATTTCTCTCTGTTAATGTATCCTGGACTTTTTCAGTTATTTAATCTGCTTAAACCCCTCCATTTTCTTACAATCGACTGCAAGCTCACATTCAGATGATCTGCCTCTATCCAATCAACAACCAAAGCATAAAAACAAGTCCCTGTCCTACTTTGTTTTTTTTAATTGTTTTAATAAAACATTTCACTTGACTGTCACAGTAAAAAGAAAATATCTGCTGCTACTTCCATTTCATTGCAACTTTATTTAATTTTTCAGAAACTTATCTTGAAAGTTTATATTGTTGCCTGTGTTTGTTAGGGGACATATTGAGGATGTATATGATATCTCATGGACCAGCGACGGGAATTTCATGGTTTCAGGCTCTGTGGACAACACTGCCATCATGTGGGATGTCAACAAGGGTATGAAACCTGAAGCAGGACTATGGAATTGCATATATATTTTTTTGCTTTTATAGAAGTGATATGTGGATAAAATTATGACGGTGGATAATTTTATGAAGTGTTGTTGTTATTGAATTCAGTACCTGTTTTGTTTGCAGGTCAAAAGATGTGCATTTTTAATGATCATAAGAGTTATGTGCAAGGAGTAGCATGGGACCCACTTGGGCAGTACATCAGCACATTAAGCTGTGACCGGTTAGTGTGTTGATTTTAATAGCTTAATTTCAATATATTACAGATTATCATAGACATGAGTCTTATATTGAGGATTTTAGAGTAAAACATTTTTACATGGTTTTGCATACTGACAGCATGTAAAATCTCTGTCTCAGGGTGATGCGTGTGTACAGTGCTCACAACAGGAAAAAAGCTTACTGTGTGAGTAAGATGACCTCAGCCGCTGCTGCAGATGGAGAGGTGAGTCTCACTGGGATCTTCAGCCAGCCTTTTTTTTTCTTTCTTTTTTTTTTTTTTAATAAAGCTGATATTTATGAAGAGATTATCTACATCTGTCAATAAGTGTTGTTGTTTTTACTTTTGAGTGAGTTAAAAAGGTTTTTTTTGTTTTATATTGTTGTGGTTTACTCACTTTTGTGCAGGTGAAGAACTACAGAATGTTCCATGATGACAGCATGAGATCATTCTTCAGACGTCTCACATTCACAGCAGATGGGTCATTCCTCCTTGCACCAGGTACACTTTTTCCCCCCTATTTTACATGTGTTTATACTGTGTATGTTTATGTAATGTAAGTGTGAGTAGTTATAACAATTTTTTTTAATATACTTTTTAAGAAAGTTATTCAACACATTCACAGTGTGTATTTTTGGCCTGGTGTCCATTTACTTATACATTCCTTGTGTAGTTAATAAGGAATATTTTTTTTTTTTTTACTCATTTATTTTGTTTTTAGCTGGGTGTGTTGAGGCTGGAGAGAATGTCACAAACACAACATACGTATTCTCCAGAAAAAGCTTCAAGAGGTTTGTGTTTTGTTGCATGGCTTTTATTTCTCTTGAAAGCTTGATCTTTATACATGTGTATGTTCAGTTGTAAAGCTTTGCATTAATCGCATATACACTACCATTTAAATGATAAATGATTGGGGTCAGTACGTTTTTGCATACTTTAGTAAGAAATGCATACTTTTATTCAGCAAGTGTGCATTAAATTGATCAAAAGTGACAGTAAAGTATACATTTATGTTAGAAAATATTTCTATTTCATATAAATGCTGGTGTTCTGAACATTATTTAAAAAATGTACGACGATGTCTGCAATATATTGCAATATGTTGATCAGCTGTTTTCAACATTAAGCACCAAATCAGCATAATAGAATGATTTCTGAAGGATCATGACACGCTGAAGAGTAATGGCTATAGAAAATTCAACTTTCCCATCACAGGAATAACCTGAATTTGTAAATATTTGTAATATAAACCTGAATTTGTAAATATCCAAATAGAAAGTAGTTATTTTAAATTGTAATAATATCTCACAATATTACTGTTTTAATGTGTTTTTATTCAAATAACTGCATCCTTGCTGAACATAAGATTGTAGGAACAGGATATATTAATTCTTTTAAATCTAGGCAAGACCAAGTTGTGTATACAAGGTGTCGTATTAGACATACTAGATTAACTCATGGACATTTATTGATTGGTGAAGAAGCACCAAAATGTCAGTATTGTGGGACTCACTTGACGGTGAAGCATGTGCTTTTGGTCTGCCCAATATTTAATGTCTTGAGACAAAGGTTATTATCAGGACAAACTCTTAAGGACTTGTTTTATAAGATGGACCCAGAAAAGCTTTTACAATTTCTTTCAAAAGTAAATTTAAAGAATCTTTTATAGAATTTTATGTACACTTTGTTTTATAATTACTTTGTGTTTATATTTTGTTTTGTGTACTAATGTATTGTTTTTTTAATGTATAATCTTTGTTTGCCATGAAATAGCCTATGAAGCTGATGTGGCAATAAAATTAAATCAAATCTGAACAGAAGATTTCTTTCAAAAACATTTACAAAATCTTACAGAATGGTGGTGTAAACCATAAAATGTTGGGACTCCTGTATTTTTTGATGAATGTAACTAGTCATTTCTTGAGACAGTCATGATTTGTGTAACGTTGCTTAGTGTTTGACGTGTATTTGTTTGTTAGGCCCATTGCTCATCTGCCCTGTCCATCTAAAGCAACACTGGCTGTGCGCTGCAGCCCAGTGTACTACGAACTGAGGACAAAGAGAGCTGAAGGTACACACAATACCCTTCCCAAACTATTGTTCTACTTATGTCACATGCGTGCAGTGGAAATACAGTACTGTCCTTTTATGTTCAACAGATGGTTCACTGAAGCCAGTGTCGAACACGTTTAATTTGCCATATCGGCTGGTGTTTGCGGTTGCATCAGAAGACTCAGTCTTCTTTTATGACACACAACAGACGCTGCCATTTGGATACGTGTCCAACATCCACTACCACACTCTCAGTGATCTCAGCTGGTAAGTTGCACAGACTTGTTGTTTCTACACAACTTAAGTTGTGGTTTGTTCTACATGATAATAGCAAGAGGAAGATGCTTCTGTCCACAAAATGTGTCCCAATGTAGTTGCATGCCATTTGTTGCATATGGTAGCCTGAAATTACCAATGATCAAGAAAAATATGAAAATAAACTGAATATTTAGAAATGCTTTGTTCATAAACCTTTCAATAATAAAATTTGTAATTTTATTAAATGTTATATATTTCAATTTAATATTTTAAAAACTCATTAGGGGAAAAAAATGTTTTTCTCTAATACACATTGGCCATAATTAATGGCACACTTTTATTCAATACTTTCTGCAACCTCCTTTTGCTAAGATAACAACTCTGAGTCTTCTACTATAATGCCTGATGAGTTGGAGAACACCTGACGAGATCAGAGACCACTTCTCCATATAGCATCTCTCCAGATCCCTCAGTTTCCCAAGTCCATGTTGATTCACTCTCCTAAGTGTTTTTTGCGGTTCAGGTCAGGGGATTGAAATGGCCTTGGCAGAACCTTCAAGGGGTCTTAGTATGCCGATTTACAAAGTCTTGATTTTGTCTTTGGGGTGTAATAGAATTGGTTTTCATGCTTATTTTTTCCAAAAACGCATTATTTTTCACATATTTTACATTATTGCAGCACCTCTCATCCCAATCTGTTTCGAATGCCTTGTTTAGTTCCTGTTTCAATGAAACCCCTCCTTCTAAAATACAAAATGTTCTCTGATTGGTTAGATGGCCCAGTGCGTTGTGATTGAACCGCTTAGAGCATGTTCCAGAAATGTCACGCCCCTGACCATAACCATGAGTTTCATCTGCTCAGCTGTAAATATTAACAATGGCATCAGTTTTGACATACTGCTGTCCTCTGTAAAATGTGCAATACAAAGATAAAGTTGGGTTATAATGTTCAAGATCAGTGTTAAAAAGTTTTTTCCGCCTTATGAAGTCCAAACAAAGGAGTTTTGGAACTGGGGAGGGGAAAAAAAGCGTCTCTTCGCCATGGCAGTGACGCTACCAAAGAAGCTCTTCTTCTTTCTTCTCTAGTGCAGCTCAAACAGGCCTCAAGCTTTTTTTTTTTTTTTGTCTTTTTTTTTTTTTAAACGAGTGACATTGTGACTTCACACTATTCAGAAGAAGCATGCTGTTGTCCGAACGAGTTGTTTGTTGTAGTTCTTAAAGTGCTTTCTGTTAAAGTATCTCCCTTTAGAGTGGACTTTAAGCTTTGTAAACTTACAGATCTTTTTTATGCTCAAAGAGCAACATTATACACTAACTAAAGTTGAAAAAAGCATTTTAAGACCCCTTTAATTTTGTTCTAACTGATCCTTTTTTTGTTGTTGATTTTGATCTTTGTTTTAAATCATTGTCCTGATGGAAGATCTAAACAAGATTATAAGATTTCTAGCAGAGTCAGTGAGGTTTTTTGTTGCTGATTGATAGAATCCTTGATGCTATGGATCTGAATAAGATGTCCAGGACCTCCAGCAGAAAAATAGTCTCACAACATTAAAGATATAGCAGTATATTCAGTTGTACACATGGGGTACTTTTTATCCCTGTGTGCAACAAGCCCATCTTGAGTGTTTGCTGGCAAAAAGCTCAGTTATTTTAGTTTAATCTGACCATAGAAGCCAGTCCCATTTGAAGTTCCAGTAGTGTCTACCAACTGAATGCTGGAGTTTGTTTTTGGATGAGAGCAGAGGATATTTTTTTTTTCTTGGATCCATCCCAACTTGTGATGTTGGTGCTGTTTTTTTTTTGTTTGCTTTTTTGAGGCTTTCAGACCCCTGAGACTCAACTGGACATCAGAACTATATTCTTTGGTTTTACTCATTGTGGTGGAATGATTAAGGAAATCCCCCTGCCACCTCCTTTTTTTAAAAAAAAATTTTTTGTTTTGTTTTTACTTGAATACTGGCCATTGCTGCTGCTTTATTGGGAAATTCACAATAATTTATATGTGGCCAGTGCAGCCAAACCCTGTCATTTCTCATGATATGGTCTTTATCTATGATGAAATCCATAGCAGTTGATCAACCAGTATTATTGTTCATGTTATAGAAAATGCAGACATCAAGAGTCTAGAATAATTTTGGGAATTACAGTTATTGTCTAACACATTTGCTGTTATGGACGTTGTTCCACAGGTCTCGTGATGGCTCCTTCTTGGCGGTGTCATCTACTGATGGCTACTGTTCCTTCGTGTCGTTTGAGGAAGGAGAGCTGGGCACTCCACTGAAAGAGCGACCTCCACTAGAGATGGTGACCCCATCCTCTACTAATGAGAAGAAAGGCAAGAGACCCTCAGCCAATGGCAGGACTGCTTCCCCAGTCCCTCGTCAGGCCAACACACCTGCTGCACAGGAAAAGGAGAAAGAGGGATCTGCTGGCCCTGCGTCCTCCAAGACCCCCAGCGTATCTGGTCCAGAAGAGAAACGCACACCTCAAGCGCTGCAAACCAAACCTCAGCCCAGAAGGATCACACTCAATACCCTGGAGGGCTGGGGCAAACCCAGCACCCCCAAATCACCGGCAACTGCCCCCAATACAGCCCCCAACACACCCAAATCTGCTCCTTCCACCCCTGGATCCAGCAGAGGACCCCTGACACCTCTTACAGCCCCCAGCACTCCCCTTGGACCCCTCAACGCCAAAAATAAAACTCCAAAAGGACCAACTCCTAGGTAGGGTGGCACATCTGTGGTATGATCTGATGTTACATTGTTTTTTTTTAACCAAATGCTAATATTATATTTACTTTTGGGTCAGTAAGTTTTTTTTTTTTTTTTTTTTTTTTTTTTTTTTTTCAAATTAATACTTCTATTCAGTTAGGACGCATGTTTCGAAAAATTTCTATTTCAAATTATTTTCTTTTGAATTTTGTGTTCAAAGAACAATGAAACAATATACCACAAGTTCCACAAAAAATGTTAAGCAGTAAAACTATTTACCATTGATAAGACTAAATGTTTCTTGAGCGCCAAATCTTCATATCTGAGTGATTTCTGAAGAATCATGTGACACTGAAGACTGGAGTAATGTCTGCTGAAAATTCAGCTCTGCTATCACAGGAATAAATTACATTTTCAAATACCTTAAAATAGAAAAGTATAGTTTTAAATTTTAGTAATATTTCACAATATAACTGTTTTACTGCATTTTTTACTGAACAAATGCAGCCTTGCAAATGCAACTTTTTCAGACAAACTTTTGATTGGTAGTGTTTGTGACACAACAAATTTGTCTGTCAGTAATTAATAGTAACTTTAGTAGTTTCTTAGTTTCTTGGTCTGACTATCATGGCACCCTATACATGTATCCCTGAAATGATATAAATTTAGTGTTACAGCCTAATCATGACCTGAAGAGTAAAAAAGATGTGCAAATTAGATCAAGTATGTACTTTTCTTTCAGGCGAATTTCACTGACTCCAATTGTATCCAAATCACCCACTCCTTTTGTCGCCCCATCTTCCACTGAGAAAGCCAAACATGGTTAGTAGACCCATTTGTTTCTTTCTTTTAGGTTTCGCTTTTTATGTAAGGATTTTTTTTTATAATTAAATTTTTCAGTGTTTGCAGTGTTAAATATGCATGCAATTTTTTTTCCTACTTTTCAGAAGAGCATTAGTTTTTCCATCTCATTTTGAGTTGCCTCAAAGACCTTGCTTAACCTTATTTGCTCATGTTTTGCTATATTTACTTGAGATTCTTTTTTTTTTGTATAAGAAGCATGTGAATTAATTGTATGTTGTTTGTATATTTGTGCACACTGTCTTCCCGGTCATTTATAAATATTTGTTTATCACAGAGAGACCGTCTCCTCCCAGTGACCCAGCATGCAAACCTCCTGAATCCAAGAGGTCCAAGACTGATATTCCCAATGGTTCTGGCCAGAGCAGTGAGCACAAAGTGGACACAGAACCCGGCGTCAAACCCCAAGAACCATAAACACTGACTCTGGTGCTTTGTCTCTTTATTAGCACTCACATCCTTAAAGATGAAGTACACTCATAAACCAGTACCTTAAACACCTGATCCCATGGACATATTGAGTTATAAACTTGAATACTATTTCATATTTCTAAAACTCATCTTCACTTTCATTTTCAGTGTTTCTCTGTTTTATATTTGAAGAGAAAAAAAAAATGTAATTATTGTCCAGAACAACCTACTCCCTCATGACTTAAATTCCTTTTATTATCTTATGGACAGAAATGTTTTACTTTTGTACCATCTGTTTGAATTTTCCTCATAAAGATTCTTAAGAATGGGGAGGTTTTTTTGAAGGAAAAAAATTGATATAATGGATTGCAATGTTTTGTAAAGATTTGCTTGAGCATTTTGCAAGATTCTTTAAAAAAAAGTGCTAAATCACTTGCCTGGATTGGATGATTTTTGCTGCATTCAGACTGATTGAAACTGAGTTTTGTAGCATATTGTGACTGAAAAATTCCATCAAAATATATATTGTAGGAAATTATTATATAAATTATATTTTAATGTCTTTAACAGTTATAACAGTAACAAGCTATGTGTTAAGTGAAGTAAGTCAACCTGAATTCAGCATCACAAGTGCAAACAAACTTTTACATGAAATCTTTAGATGCAGAACCCAACAAAATTGTGATTTAGTAGGACTTTAGATTTTGTACTACACAAGCTTGTTAATTGAACTTATTCTGGATTTAGTAAACTTATATTATTTAAATTTCATACAAATTAAATGAACAGGTCAGTTTCTTAATCGTAACTCTAAAAGAAGGTTTAGTGAAAAATGATGCAGTAACTTTTTACATTTCCTACTTTTGTCTTTCCCTGATTAGAACCCACTTCAGTATTCTGTGTAATATAAATGGCACTCAATACATTTAAAGCATTCTTTAGGTTTGAATCAAGATTTTTTTTTTCTAAGTTGCCATGTATTTTTTTTATATGGATAAACGGGGTGGGGGGACAATATTAAAACTAGCAGTCGGTATCTTTTGTGGCCACCTGCTGCTTTAAATACGACAGTTCATCTTCGTGGCCTGCACCAGATTTCCACCAAGGCAACTGCAATTTCTCCAAGATGGGGGGACACATGGTTTGAAGCTGCAAGGATGATCAGCTGTTTTATGCATCTTATGTTACGGACATCTGCAGTCCTCATGCCCTCCTGGTAGCAGGACTATGGCATGTTCACACAGCTGATCAGGGAGCCTAGCCATCTTCTGGTGTTTTTCGGAGTCAATGGAAAGGTGTCTTTACTGTCCTAAGTTACTGTAACTGTGACCTTAATTGCCTGCCACCTGTAAATCTGAAGTTTCTTAAGAACTGTTCCACAGGTGCATGTGCAATAGGTGTTTATGCTTTATAGAACAAGCTTGAAAAACATTGTTTAAACCCTTTCCAATAAAATTCTGTAAAGCTTATATGGATTTTACAAAATTATTTTTAAAATACAGCATCCTGAAAAAGAGATGTTTGCTTTTTATATACACACTCACACTGATCAGCCACAACACAAAAACCAACTGCCTATCATACAGGTCCCCCTCGTGCTGCCAAAAACATCTCTGATGCATCAAGGCATGGACTCCACAAGACCTCTGAATGTGTCCTATGGTATATTTGGAGCCCAAGGCAAAACCTTGAAAACTTTGCCATCAAGGAACACCATTGCCGTGAAGGGGTGTATTTGGTCTGAAACAATCTTTTGGTAGGTCACATCCACATGAATGCAAGGACCAAAGGTTTTCCAGCAGAACATCTGCCAGAGCATAACACAATCTCTGCTGGCCTGCCTTCTTCCTCAAGTAAACGATGCATACACACCCAGCCATCCACCTCATCTACAAACTTCATTCATCAGACCAGGCAACCTTCTCCCTTTGCTAAATGCTGTAGTTCTGACACTCACATGCCCATTGTAGGCACTTGTGGTTGGTGGACAGGGGTCATCGTGGGCACTTTGACCTGTCTGCAGCTGCACAGCAAAATATCTATTGGGTCATTTCAGGTCAACTCAACCAGAGGTCCCCGGCTCAAATTTTTGATTTTGCTAATATTTAATCTGAATAAAGATAAACATGTATAGTGATGAAAGCCAAAATATTAAATGTCATGGATGAATATTTACTGTCAGTAAATATTCATCCATGACATTTAATATTTTGGCTTTCATCACTATACATGTTTATTCAGATTAAATATTAGCAAAATCAAATACACTATTTTGTAGAGGGGAGTCAAAATGGCAATTTTCACCTGAGATTCAGAGCCAAATTACAGGGGGGTAAAAATGGCTTAAGAAAGATGGCAGCATCATAATGTTACTTTTACACAGAGATTGGTAGGGCTATTAGTGAAATCTGTTGACTTTAGCAATCTTTGTTGCATTATGTGCCAATGGTGACCATTCAAAAATGGGGAAAGAGCACACCAAGTTTTTTCTCCAAAGTTTGCAGGCCTGTAATTCAAAAGGTATTAAAGATATCTTAAAGCCCTTTTAGATATTGGGTCTTAACAAACTTCTCTTTTGGCATCTTAATTTTTAAGGCCCTATGCGGTTCAGTTTCAGAGATAATGGAATTTCAATATGGCTCCAGGAGTAAATCGATAAATTGTACAAATTTTCAGTGGTCAAAAACCAAATGTGGTTCACTTTGCAATAATATGAGAATTCTTTTCTTTTAAAGAGGAATGTCTGAAGAACAAATAATGATGAAACTCTTTCTTCAAAATAAATATTAGCAAAACCAAAAATTTGAGCCAGGGACCTGGTTGAATTGACACGGAATGACCCTATTATGTATCACACATACTGTAGCACACAAATGGACAATGGTGCTATTTTCTTAGAATGACCTGTGCATGCTTTATCACATACAGATTTACTGTAGACCAAATTAATAAAAGTACTTTTAAGCCATTTATCAATGCACGACTAATGGACAGTAAATGTAGCACAAGAGTATTGTGAAAGCAGCTATTTCTACAATAGTTGGAAAGTGTCGAGAAATGAATGCCCCATTATGTGGCCCAATGCCTCTGAAATGAGTAAAGTTAAGGGTATCAATGATAAATACTACTCCGCTAATGTTTCATTGAACAGTATCATCAGAACTGAGAGATGATGTCTATGTAGACCCACCGTGCACTCTTATTAAACCTTAGCAAGGTTAGATGAGCAACCGAATCTATCATGGAAGATCATGTCATCCACAACAGTATGTGGAAACTTCATGTATGGCAGAGCCAATAAGAAACTGAGCCATGTCATGTGGTTAGTTGAGTCATCCTACATCATAATCAACAAACGGAGGAGTGTACATGTAACATAACCATGGCAAAGCACATTAGCAGGCTGGAATGTTCTTCCAGTGGCAGATTTATGTGGCGCTTTCAAGGCGCCTTGCATTGTGCATCTGGTTGAACAATATTTTATTGTTTTCCTTTGCCTATGATTAGAGGAAGAACAATAAATTAGTTTGACAACACAAAGCTGATGATGTTTCAGCATATAACAGCAATGTTCCTGTAAAAATGACAGGCTGTTCTGTAATGACAGAGCGTGACTTTATGAAAGCAATTGTTGTTTGGATTATGACTCTTCTTTACCAGTAATCCTGCACTGATTCGTGACAGTCGATTACCATTACAATGCAATACATGCCTGTTCCTTCTCTTTAAATATCTCTTTCAAGTACTGTCTGTGAATGTTGCTGTTGAAGGCATCATAGAATGTCAGGTTAGGTTTGTTTTTAAGATATTTCACCACAGTAACTGGAGTTATTTTCTTATTCTTTGTCAGCGACTCTACATAGAAGAAACCAAAAACAAATGACCACACTTCACTTCACTAAACAACACCATTTCCCAAAAATGTAACACACACTTGCCAATATTTAAGGGAAATAGGAAGTTTCAGTGCATCATGCAGGGAAATTACTTGAATAATGCTATAGAGTTTTGTTTAAGAGAAGGATCAATGACTGCATGGACATGCCTCATCTGACAGTTATGTTGTATCATGTAAAAGCTAATATGGACCTGTTTCTTTGCTTACCAGTGTCAGTTACATATATGCAGCACTGAAGATGTCATTAAAATTACCAATATAGCCATCAGTCAAACACAGGCAAAATACAATAATTAAGTCTAGTGTATTCAGACAATAAAACAATATTTGTTTCCTCTAAAATAATTCCTAATTGTGTTGTTTTTACAATATTTTAATAATAAAAGGCACACAGTTCAGCACAGCGTTGAAAATATAAGTTTATCTGAACATTTTCCTCTTCATTCACTTTGCGAAATATACGAAAATGACAATAGATTTGAGCGACCATCCATACATTGCACAATGCATTAATAAATAATAACCTTAACTGTTACACAATCTATACACACATTAATCGTGCAGACAAACACGAGAATGTGTATCTTCATATGTCTACGAAGGCCTAAAATGAAAACGAGTCGAAGCGAAACAATATTTTCGCACTGTTGTCCTTTTTCATATTGATAAACTTGACACTAAGTAAGGTAACGCTGACGTCAACAACCTATCTTCATGTAGGGAAAACAGCCCGCTGAGTGACAGCTCCAAGAGCCAATGGCGTTGTCGGAAGTCGCTGTTCTTTAAAGATTCCACCAATAGGCATCGAGGAAGGGAGGGGGTGAGGCAATTGGGCGTCGAGGCGAAGTTAGGTTGACGAATGGCAACCAACAGAGGACTACGAGTTAAAAATGGATTATTTGATCATCTGACTGGCTTTAACGTTATATGAACGGACGCGGAGCACGTTAAGGGGAACCCGCGGATGATACTGTTGATTTTGGAGGCCGCCGTTCCGTTTCAATGTGTTTCGGGAAGACCCCCGCGTATCGCGCATAGGTCGCGCGACAGATTATCCGCGGCGTGCTGAGAGCGAGTTCAAGAAATCACAAGTTAGAGGAAGACCCTTCCGCGCGATCGTGACCGACGCCCGCCGAGAAATTTGGGCGCTCGGATCTCCGATTATGACGTAGTTGGCGTTTCGTGACACATTGCTGACTCAAGTGCAGTTACATCTGATGAAGAGGCCCTAAAGTACCTGACTAAATACTAATAATTTCATATTAATGGAGGGCAGCCACTGCATATTTGACAGAGTGAGAGGATTCAAGACATTTGTCACTCGGTTGGTTTCTGTGTGATTGCGTCTAGCTCGGTTTCCCAGGACAACCAGTCCATTGAAAAACTTACTGTCCATGTGTCTGATTGTTTTGTCATAATTTATTTGAATTATCATCAGTGGTCGGGATTGACGTATGGCTTTTGATACTGTAAGTTGCACCTCTGTCTTGAATTCAGTGTTTCACGGAGTGCTGTCTTTTACGTTTGATGTGATGAAAATGTCTGGTACTTCAAAAGCACCAAAGATGTTGGACTTTATTGTAAAATACTTCAGCTACTAGTCAAAACTGTTCAAAACAGCAACCTGGATGTTTGAGACCTGTTAAGAGAGACTTCTTATTTATTCGTAATATTATTAATTACGCTTGCTACTTAAATATCTGTGAATGTCCATGGAATCTTCAACCGATGCTAAAACTTCATAGACACATCTCAGAGCATCTCTGATCGCAGAAACGTCTCAATGTCGGTGGATGAAGCTAAAAAGTTCTGCTTTTTACACATAGGAGAAACCATTATAACCAAGCTGCACTGAAAGTAGAAGCGTCTTGAGAAAGAAACCTGGTAAAAATGGCAAGTGAATGCACCTACAGTGCTCAGTATGACACTGATGACACCTTTCGCACTACTAAACTCTCGGCGGACGCGCAGCAGCGGGAACGCGCGGGGTACGTGAACGGCGGCTGCGCGTCCGTCGCGTCTTCTGCCTTCTTCGAGGTCATCGGAGGCTCTCTTTACCGCAGAAAGTTGGAGAAGGGTTTCGTCCAGTACCGAGAGGTGCTGGCTGAAGATAAGCGACTCCAGTCCATAGCCACCTTCCACGAGAAAGGACCCGGCAAGTCGCACCACACCCTGGAGGACACATACAGACTGGTGGCAGAGCACTATTGGTGGGAAGGTTTGTCATGTTTTCTCTTGCAATATTATTATTTTTATGACTTGTTTTTACAACCGATACTTTATGTTTAAGTGTCTGGCTTGATTTAGTTTATATCATCATTATGAAATTGAATGATGTTTTAATTAGTTATTTATTAAACGGTGATACTAATTATAATATATATATAATTTAAGCTTAAGATAAGCATTTATGTATTTGACGTGCAACTATCGGAGATGCAACAAAGTTTATGCAAATGAGCAGTGCAACTACCAATGAGAGTGCAGACAGTGGTCTTGTCTCCCACCTGACACAGTTAAAATCCCGCGGCGGACACCTTTAGCTAATGTTGTCAGTGTGAACGGGGCTTTAAGCTTAAAATTGTGTATTTCTAAATTGACAGTGAATGAACAGGTAGGGGACTCTTCATAGCCATTGCTTGCTTATTAAAATTGTAGTAAACTTGGAAGTTTAGTGATATTTTTGTCCTGCTGTCTGATGCTAATATATAAATCACAAAGGCGTGTAATTTTTTTTATTTATTTTTTTTTATTTTTTTATCACATCTATAGCTGTCTTTACACTTGTAAAGTGACATAGAGATGACATACAATTTTACATGCGAGTTACAGGCACAAGAAACAATTTATCAAGCACTCAAAAAGTGACATTGTTGCACTGGAAAGGTCACAAATGTTGCCTTCTCAGACTCATCCCACAGAACCTCTGATTCAAGAGGTTGAAGTGCATTCGAGTTGGCTTGTTTTAGGATGAGTGTCATGCTGCATTGCTTCCTTATGGAGGATTTTACAGTGGCACAAATCTCCCTCATGGCCAGCTTATCTCAAGACTTCTTATGATGTTTATAATACCTAAACTGCTTTTGGAATGTCAGATATACATTTAGTTATGCTTGGTATTAGATGATAGCTTTGTGATTGAGCATCTGGGCTGGTAACTGAAAGGTTGTTGGTTTGTTTTGAAGATGGGGTGATTGATCACTTAAGACACTTAACCTTGGGTTATTCCAGGAGTACTGAACTTGTTATTTGTGTACTAAAAGCTTTGGCTAAATGCCTACTTGGTGAATTACTGAGAGGACATCATTGATAGAGAGGTAAAATACACTGGCCAAAGTAATCCTCAGAAATGCCTAATGGTTCAGAATCTCATTGTTTGAGCTCCACATCTATAGCCAAATGCAAACTAAACTTGTAGATTGCTGACAGTAATGATTCGTGACCATTGAGTATTCAGCTGAATGTACAATGCATTTATTTAAGGGACTGTCCATCTGGAATAATCTAAGGTTATGTGTCCTATCACCTGTCACCTGACCAGTCAGAAAAGTTAATAAATTATCCCTTCTGGGGTTCAAACCCACACATTTTAATTTAGATGTTTAACCTCTAAGCTACACCACTCCACAGTCCTCCGAGAACAGTTTGCAGGATGGCATATTTGTTGCTTCTCTCTCACATTGTTAAATCAGGACTTGTTGTGATGGGAGTAATAAAAGTAATAATATGAGGTTTTGGTGTGCTGTCATGTTTTCACTGAATTGCACCATGAGAGATTTCTCAATATGGCTTATTGGGGGTATTTTGTCTGTGCCACAAAAAACTAAGAGTTTGATAAGAGAACTTGTTACAAACAAGAAGTACTTCTAATGAGAATAAAATGTTAAGTCTAATTCAAGATTGTAGGTGCAAATTTGTGGATCAAAAGTGCTGATGACTCATTGATTTTGTGAGGTCATTAGCAATGTTATGAATGTGAAATTTATGAATGTATATGATATGATCAAATTTGTATAAAGAAACAAGTTTTCAAAGAAACTTAAGTTCAATCTTATATATGTTTATTTGCCCATTTCCCTCTGTTTTACTTGGAAAGTAAAATGCTGCATAAATCATGGTGCATTCTGAGTCATTTTAGCTTCAGACCTGCATTCATGTTTTAAGTAAACCCAAGTTTTCTATATAAAATTAAGTGAAAATGTGTTTACCACACTTAACCTCTTTTTCCTTTGGCATAGGGTTATAGGGTTAGGTAAGAGTGGATATATTAGGGATCCGCTGATAGACGCCTGCTTTCAACGTTTCCGTGTGTATCTGTGTAAGCACTCGGTGAAGAGCGTGAAAGATATGCATTTACAACATGTTTTTGAAGCGATGATCATTGTAGCCAATCACAGACATATTCGTTGAGTGCGTGAACACAATGACCAATCAGAGGTGTTTTAAGAATCTGCTCAACAATGTTTAAAATGCTAGGGGAAATGCTGGTATCGTCATACTTGTAAAAATTTCAGTACCGACGTCGGTACGTTTGACAATCCTCCTTTGGCAAGTTTTCCATTTAGCTGGAGTGTTGACTGGTTGTAGGGGTGGGTGATATGGCAAAAATATCATATCGATTTTATCACTATCTTTGTCATGTTGGTTTTACTATTTTGTCTGAGCAGTACAGCCAAATTTCCCTATTATAATGACAAAGCCTTCCAAGGTAACAAATATAAAAAAGAATGGTGGATATTTAGGCCAAGTGGGCGAGGATAAAAAAAAAACTAAAAAAAAAAAAACTTTGTCATTATTTTATCTTTGTTATTAAAAAATAAGAACAAAGATGCACATTACAAATACACATAATATACAAATAAAACAAACAGTGCTTTATTTTCAGGTGCAATAGGCATATTTAGCAGGAGCATTCAAGAAATTGAATGAACAAATATAAAAATAAAACACTATATAGATTGATTTCTATTAAAGCAACTATATTTTTTCAATCAAGAGTAGTGAGTTATTTTTTCTCTTTGTGTTTTATTTTAACATTAAAGAATAAAAATTCTGTCATCTGTCTGTCGATTCTGTCATAATGTTTTATGTTTATACAATCATTTACTCACTCAAATTAGTTTTAAACCTGAATGAGTTTCTTTCTTCAGCTGAACACATATGCTATTTTGAAGAATGTGGAAAAGTCTTTGTATTTTTTTTTTCCTACTATCAAATTCAATGTGGACCAGCAACTGTTTGGTTACCTACGTTCTTCAAAATATCTTCTTTTGTGTTCAGCACAAGAAAGAAATTTATACAGGTTTGGGACAACATGTAAGTGAGTAAATAATGACAAAAATTAAATTTTAAATTAACTATCCCTTTAATGACAGTCGGCAACATGTTTAGTACTGTCCTTTTAAGACCTGCACGCATCTAATATACAGGCATGCATCTGTTTTTCTCTCAACTGTTTAGTTTCATTTTTGACATAACCAATTGAGTCTATATGTAAACCTTGTGTGTTTTGACAATATTATCTCAAAAGATAACTTAGTTGAGTAATCAGGCGCTGTTAGACAGGCTTTTTAGTGCGCGCGCTTCAGGTGTACGGGCTCAGAAAAGCTCACGTCAGACCAGCGCGTGAATGAAAAGTTTAACGGGCAAGGCTTTAAAAGACACGCAAATAATGTACTTTTGTGATTGCGAATAAGTGCAGTATCCCGTGAGAGTAACTCTACCGCTGAGTTAGCACTGATGTGAATGTATGTCGTGTTGTAACGTTACAGTATATTGATACGGAGGCGCCAGAACCGCAGCTGATAGAATGTGCGCTGTAGCACGATACTACGATATTTCTCCAAAAGCAGATCGTGGAGACATTTTTATCGTCCACGATCAAAAATCGTCATAGCGCACACACCTAACTACTTGTACTAAAAGATGAGCATGACAGAGCTCTCTGTTCAAAATTGTGATGTTATTTTTGTTGCCGAGCAAAAAATTCACCTGCTGCGAAATGAGATTCCTGTGTTAGCTGTCAGCTGGATAGTTTCCAGTCTTATTTGATGTAGTCTGTAATGTGAAAGTGAAAGAGAATGGGTGATCCCCACACAGAAGTTACACACAGAACTGATCTACTTGTGGAATTAGGAGTGGTCTGAGAGCACTGACTTTCTTTTTTGCGTAGACACATAGACAAATCCTTTTCTGTAATAATTTTGTTCTGTTCTTTGTTTTAGGAATGTATTTTCAAGTCAGAGACTATGTCTTTGGCTGTGAGGAATGTCAACGCAGTCAGTCTGAGAGATCAGTGGTAAGATTGGCTTTTCAAACGTATTTATCCACAACTCAGTCAGGATTGCTTGTTTGTTTTGAATTTATCTCTTACTTTCACTTTGTCTCTATCTCCAGTGTTCCGATGTGGGACTTATCTCTAGGATTGTGGAATCACATAGTCATCAAGTCTTAAGCAAGCTCAATAGCCAACGGGAAGCAGGGCTCTTCTGTGATATCACACTGAAAACTGGTGGTGGCCAGTCTTTCGTCGCCCACAAAGCAGTCCTTGCAGCAGTGAGCGAGTACTTCCAGGAGTTATTTACTGAGATGGACTCAGCCACTGATCCCCAGTCACATGTTGACCTCACAGGTATGGTGCAGTATTCAAGATAAACCAGTTCCAAAATCAATGTTTGTTCACACTTGCAAATTGCAAATTTAAAAAGGACATAATTTTTTAAGTTTACTCGTTACAGGGTTTCCTTGGTCATAGGAACCCTAGAATATTAAGGAAAGTTAAAATTGTAATTTTTAGGACTGGAGTCTTAAAAAAAAGAATACATTTTTAGACTAAACCTACCACATATGTGTTCCAGCAGATCCTCAACCTTTAGACAGTCATTATCCTATGAAAGCACATTTATATAGATATTGTATATAATATATATATTTATATATATTATATTGTATATAACATCTTGTATTTTATCCTTCAGGGCATTAATCAGTTATCATTTATGGTTTCTCATATAGGTTTCAGTGAGCAGAGCTTGCTTGCTTTACTTGAGTTCTCTTACACGTCCACCCTCAATCTGAATCTGGACATCTTGACAGAGGTTTGTGCCATGGCCCGCCATTTACGCATGTGGCCTGCCCTTGAGGCTTGCTCTGCTATCAAAAGGGAGCGAGAGACTTGTCAGTTACGTTCCAGAATGCACAGTACTCCTGGAGAGCCAAATAATTCAATGCCTGGACCTTTCAGGAGGGACCACTCCTCAACATCAGGAGGGAAAGTGAGAGTCAAGAGAAGGAGAGAGGATGAGGAAGGAGAAGGCTCTGGGTCTTCCTGGAACATTCAAGCACAGCACAGAGAGCACACTGTTGATAAGGTCACAGATGAATCTGAAACAGAAACCTCAAACCCTCAGTTGCAATGCCAAGTTCCCTCCAATTTTCAGGTGGAGGAAAATGGCTTTCCATGCAGCCCAAATCGCAGAATGAAGCTCATGGACTTCAAATCTCCATCCTGCAAGAAAAAATTGTCCTCCCGCCCTACGTCTTCTATCATCTCAACATCTCCTTGCACTCGTTCTTCCTCTCCATCACGCCGTCTGCTTCGTTCCTCACCTGGCGCTGCACTTGCTTTGCGCAGACTCCTGCCCAAAATTGACCTTTCCACCAAGAGAAAGAGGAAGTCCTCTTCCTACCGGTCATACAAGCCCCAGTGTGAATTCTCAGTGACTCCGTCCCAATCTCAGGCAAATTCTTTGACCCATGTTACCTCAGGAAAGGTAAAGGACGAGGATGTGGAGGATGAGGTATGTAACACAGTCCCTCATGATGAGGTGCACAGCCCACGTGCTCAGGAGAAATACCGTCTTCTTAGCTTCCTTGGCTTGCAGAGGAAATCCCTGGTGCCTGGTCCAGAGGAACTGTCCGGCTGGGGGCAGAAGAAACGACTTAGGAAATTAAAAGTCAGTGATTATTCACTCACAGCCCGACGTAAACCTCGTGCGCAGGGCATCCCGTTGAGTTTCGGAACTAGTTTAGGGGTGATTGCCGCCGTTAATCCTACTCTATCCCTCTGTGACATGAGCAGAATGGACTTGCTGAACAGACCAGTGAAAGTAGAACCTTGGAACCAAGAAAGGTCCAAAAGGAAAAGACATGATCCTGCAGGGCAAGCAGCGCAGCCAATTGCAAGAGCTACTCGTAGCAGGTCATTGCTGCAGACAGACTCCAGTGCAACAGATCGACCGCTCAGACGCCACCACAGAAATGAAGATAAAGCACCTTCCCACCCTGCACGAAGAGGTAGAGTACCAGCACACAGTGCCTCTTCCCCTTCAAAAAGCACGATGCTCAGGATAAAACAGGAATCTTCAGAAAGTGCCATCCTGCAACCTATTCACCGTCGCAATACTGCCTACAACCCCCAGGGAACTTCTCCTAAAGCAACAGGACGTAGGGGTCGCCCACCAGCAGATCGCACAGTAAGGGTAGCCACAACAAAGTTGCAGCACACAAAGAGGCACAAACCTGGGCGCCCCCCAATAGACAAACCTAAGAGCTCAAAACAAATAGAAAGCAAAACAAAATGCAACCATGCTACAGGAATGCCACATGCAAAGCACAGCAGAACTGAAAGAGGAACACAGGTGAAGGAGAACAGAAAAATTAAGGAACGCGGCAACAGAAAAGAGAGTCCTGAAGTTCCGTATGCTATTGTGAACTGGATACTTCCAACCATCAGCAACTTCACAGCCATCCCCTTTACAAAACGATAAAGGAAGAGCCAGCTGACCCCTTGCCCCTAACCCAGCCATTCCCAACCAGCGACTCCTCGGACCTAGGCAAGCGTCAGAGCAAACCGCCCGTCAAACTGTTGGATCAAGGCTTCCTTTTCGGCTTCTGTCGGCCACCAAGTGGCATTAAACGGGAGGAGGAGAGTGTGGACATCTACCTAACTCATGGAAATAATTCCCATTGCAATTCATCACCTGGCATGGTGAGAAAAGATCGGGTGAGGGCCAGGATTATGCCAGACCGGACGGGTCTAAATGGGCCTCACTGGGCCGGACTTGGCAACAGGCACTCACCCTTTTCCCAAAGGACTGCTATTCGAGTGAAGACGGAGAGGGATGAAACAGGAGTGTCGCAAGGGTCACAGGTTAGCCGAGTTTCTAGACACCCCCAGGTCAGCAAGAGGAGCTGTAAAGTCAAGAAAGAACCTACAAAGACAAAGGTGCTAAGTTTTTCTCATGCTAGCAGACTTTGATGTTTATTCTTATGACAAAAGCATGTTACGTAACTGTTGTTTTGTAAACTTTTATAGACTCTGGTTTAGGGAATTAGTACTCGAATGTCAATCGTTGGAATGAATTATACTAAATTTAAACTAGTAATAACTTGAAAAATATAAAATATTTATCTTTCTCTTTTTTTGTCTTGGTAGAATGTAAATAAGCTGCTTCCTCTGAGCAGTCGCCGTTCTGTCCTACTGGAATCCATCCGACGGGTACGTCTGAAACAGCAGAAGGGTCCTCACGGTCAGGCCTCCAGTGGACCACATGCTTGCCTGCAGTGCAGAGCCACCTATAGGGACTGTGATGCTCTTATTATGCATCGGATCAGGCACACTGAAGGCAAACACTGGCCATGCCCGGTATGTATCATATCTCCTGAGGTCCTGGAGGTACTTCCTTCCCTTCCCAACAATGTGTCTGTCTACTGAACAAAGCTTATTGTCCTTATTGTAAAAAGTATGTGCATGTCCAGCATATTGATAGAGCAGCGTGGGTATGAATCTGTAGAATTTTTCAATCCCATTTCTCCTTGCTCACTCCGTAATTTCAGTCTACTCTCTGCTTTATAAAAGTTTTCTTTTCCCTCACCGACTTTGTACTTTTATATCTGGTTTTCCTATTTAATTCTCTCTCTTGCAGTTGTGCAGTAAAACTTTCTTCAGACAGAAAAATGTGAGGAATCACATAAGGACACATAATCCCAAGATCTACAAATGCCGCCAGTGCATCGCTGCTCAGTGAGGTCAGTCTGTAATCCAGAGATGTCTTAATATTTTCATTTGTGTTTGAATTTATTCCCATTATAATTTAAATGTATTGTTTTAAATTTTAGGTAAAAAGCCACAGGATTAAATGAAGAGGAGCAAAGCTTTGTTTCTTTAAATATTAACGCTGTAAATACCAAGGTTCTGTGATGTATGACAATGAGGTTCAATTTAATGTAAATAATAATGCTATGATGGTTTAAATAGTCTTTTTCCTCACAATAATTGTTGTTGTTATTTAAGTAACTAAGCTGAAGTTGCTTTGCAATTGATACAGATGTGTTGAACCAGAACTTGAACCCATGGTGTATTTCTCAGGGGGGCGGAGCCTGATGGTTTAAGGTGATATATGTATAATGAGAATTGTGTAGAAAGCTTTAAATTTGTTACTACTAATGTAATTACTACAGTTGTTATTACTATTGTTATTATGATTATTTTTTATAAATGGCATAATCTTGAGTGCACTTAATGTTCGCTTTGTTTTGAAACCTAAGAAAGATGCGATGGACTGGGATGTACTTGAATGATTGTTGGAGTGGAGCCGATGGACTGCCGTAAATGTGGTTGTCTGGCAATGTTTTAGAAAACTATTACAGAAGTTAGTCAGGAATTTTAAAATGAAGGTTCGTTAATGGGGTCAGAGTTATTCTAAAAATCACAAAATGGTTAACCTGCATTGGTAAAATACCATTATTTTGGTATATACCATTTCGTGAAAGCATTTGACTACAGCTTTTCAAAACGAGACAGTGACCGTGTCTTTCAAATAAGGGAATCCCAAAATGTCTAATGTGATTTTTTTTTTTTTTTGTTTGTTCCCCTCCTCCTCTGAGAATTCCTTGTCTGACTTTTTATGCATATCCTTCTTTAACATAAAATGCAATGGACTTATATGAAGAAGAAATTTTAAATGTTGAGGTGTTTTGTCTGAAAACACAAGTTTAAAATGTAGAACGACCAAATAGCCATATAAATAAATTTTGCATTTTAAAATTTACACTTTGCTTCATGTCTGTCTGTGTACTGTGGTATTTTGGCTTGCTACACTAGTGGATGCAAAAAAAAAGAAGTAAAAGTAACAAAAACCAAAACAAAATGTAGAACACATTTAAAACACTTCAGATTTTTTTATTGTATCATAATTTAATATATCAATAGTGAAAGCCTAAGAAAATTTTCACTATTTCTGCTTGCATATTACATTTAACAGCACTTAATTTGATGTTAATACGACATCAAATATTGTTAAAATGATGAGGTTTCAGCAAAATCTGTAGCAGTTTCAAGATGACTTGATACTCTGAAATGAAGGCACCTAATGAAGATATTCCACACTAACTGTTATTTGAATAGCTGTGCACAAATTCACAAACATTATCAATATGTTTGCTGTGAATTGTATGCTTGCTTAATATTATGACAATCTGTGAAAGAATTTGTTTACTGACATAAATGAGAAAATGTTTATCTGCAGTGTACTTTGAGTCATGAACCAGTTTCCTTCAACAATAGGAAAGGACCTGACAATTTAAACATAAGACTTCTGATATTGCTCTTTTGTTAATATGAACACTTGAATCCATGTAGGGGAGACCTGAGCTCCAGAGGTTTCTAGAGACCAGGTTGGTGCAAAACATCTGTGCGTTTTCTGGGGCAAGGTTGAGTTGAGTGCTAATAAGAGGTCAGAGTTTGGGATGGTGATCAACACTGTCACAGAGGGCAAGGTAACTTTCATCAGGTAGAGCGTAAACAGCCAATGCCTCCTTAAACTCCTGCAGCGGGCAGTAGACGTCACTGCAGCCTGGGATTTTTTGGTCCTGTAGGTATAAACAATAACAGCTTCAAATGTGGGCAGACGTCAGAAAAAGATTAAAGGAATTAAAAGAAATTAAGAACACTTAATAACAAGAAATAAGTTATTGCTAATATTCAGTGACGTCAGAGGAGATGAACCTCAAAAAGTTTATTTTTTCCCCTAAATAATTCTATTTACTTACAATACTGCCACCTCTTTTTAATTAAGTGCTAAAATTCAGCAAGAATGCATTAAATTGTGAATATCTTTACTGTCACTTTTGATCAGTGTTACAAAAGATTTACATTTAAAATAAATTATATTCTTTAAAACTTACTTTTAAGTAACTTGAAAAAAAGTATGTTTCCATCAAATAAATAAATAATTTTATAAAATTAAAATAAGAAATATGCACCAAATCAGCAAATTAGAATGATTTCTGAAGGGTCATGTGACACTGAAGACTGGATTAATGATGCTGAAAATTCAGCTTTGCATCACAGGAATGGATTACATTTTAAAATATATTAAAATAGAAAACTGATCATTTAAATTGTAATACATTTCCCAATATTACTGTTTCACTGTACTTCTGATCAAATAAATGCAGCCTTTATTAGCAGAGATAATTCTTCCAAAACATTTAAAAATCATACTGACCCCAAACATCTGAGCTACATATCTTTAGTATTTTACACCCTGATTCCTCTGTGTGTGTGTGTGTGTGTGTGTGTGTGTTACCTGGCCAACGTAGGATACTTTAACATAATGCTGGTTAGTTTGACGATGCTGGTATAGCTCCAGTGTGATATCAGCTGCATACGGTGGCCATTTCATGTCAAAAACTCCCAAAGCCATGAGACATGGCATCAGTGTGGTGTCATGCACAGAGTACAGGAACAACTTTCTATGTCAATAAACAGACACAAATAGCAACTCTAAAAATCTTTTCAACTACTTTTTACACACATGATCTCTGACCACTGTGGGGCAGTACCTCTCAAATTTAGCAACTGACTTTTTCTGTCTGGAAATAGCAGGTAGAGAGGTGCACATTGGTCTCAAAAGTTAAGCGGACACTTCAGTTTAATTTTTAAAAATGGATTGCACAAGCATATTCTAACAAAAACATTCAAAGAAGTCAGGTTTTAAATGATTAAACAATAGATATGTTGTTCAAAAAGACGACACCTGTCAGGTTTAGAGGTTGTGCCTTGGATTTTGTCCTCTATGTTGGTTAGGAGTATGTGGAAAAGCGGCCCCACGCACAACTGTAGATTCTGCCTGAGGTCAAACAAAAGCACATGAACACATTTGCAGAAGCCTTAAAGTGATAGTTCACCCAAAATGAAAATTCTGTCATTAATTACTCACCCTCAAGTCGTTACAAACCCGTAAGACCTTCGTTCATCTTCAGAACACAAATTAAGAAATTTTTGATGAAATCCGAGAGCTTTCTGATCCTCCATAGACAGCAACGCAACTGACACGTTCAAGGCCCAGAAAGGTAGTAAACATCGTTAAAGGAGTAGTTCACTTTCAGAATGAAAATTGTCATCATTTACTCACTCCCCACTTGTTCCAAACTTGTATAAGTTTCTTTCTTCTGTTGAACACAAAAGAATATATTTTGAAAAATGTTGGGATCCGAACAGTTGGTGAGCACCACTGACTTCCATAGTAGGAAAAAAAAAATAGTATGGAAGTCAGTGGTGCTCATCAACTGGTCAGATCCCAACATTTTTCAAGTGCGTAAATGATGACAGAATTTTCATTGTGAAAGTGAACTACTTTAAAATAGTCCATGTGACATCAGTGGTTCAGCTGTAATTTTATGAAGCTACAAGAATAATTTTTGTGCGCAAAGAAAACAAAAATAACAACTTTATTCAACAATTTCTTCTCCGTCTCAGTCTTTGATGCGTGTGCATTTCAGAAAGCCGGCTCTTGCGTCAGCACAGCAGCATCCCGCATACGTCGTGGTACTCTTGCGAATGCTTTCAGATTCATCAAAAATATCTTGTGTTTGGAAGAAGAACAAAGGTCTTACGGGTTTGAAACGACATGAGGGTGAGTAATTAATGACAGAATTTTCATTTTTGCGTGAACTATCACTTTAAAACATAAGCTTCAACCATAATTTCATAAATTCTCTTCTCAAGACTCTTTTTTTGCAGGATTCACTGGTTCCTCACCTCTTACTGGGCTCATAGATGTGACACATCATATCTACTGCTCTCTGCTCCACGATACTCCTCCAGTTCTCCAGAGCTGTAGGAAGTGGCAGGCCATGGGCCTAGGATCAATAATATAACAGTAGTGTATTTGACAAACAAAACCAACTCAGATGTAACTGTAGAACGTATCATACACTTTACCTCTCTGGCCACCATGTCATCTCTAATGAGGATGAAGTCGAGATGTTGATGAGGATCAACCCCTAAGGCTCTCTGGATGCTCTGTAGGTCTGCAGCAATGTCAGGAACTGTGGACGATTCTGCCCAGCGATGACTACATTTGATGGACAAAAGTCAGACACAAATACATGGTTAAACAAATCACAAGCCATTATTGGGCATATCCACTACTGTTTAAAAGGTTGGGATTGGTAGGATATTATTATTTGGTAAAAAATGAATACTTTCATACAGCAAGGATGCATTATATTGATCAAAAATGACATTGCAAAATGTTTCAGAAATTCTTCTTTTTAACTTTTTTTGATTCATCAGAGAAATCTATCACAGTTTCCACAAAAATCTTAAGCAGCACAAATGTTTTCATTGATAATAATATGAAATGTTTCTTGATCACCAAATCAGCATATTAAGCCTAGTTCACACTACAGGATTTTGGCGCTGGGTGACAGAGTTGTTGTCAGCTCGTGTAGTGTGTAACCCCCGGTTGTGGATCATTTACGTATTGTCACGTAGTGTGAACACCACAACGACTTAAAGACAGACAATCAAGTCATGTAGTATGAACAGCACAGCGATCTGCCGACGTTTAAAGTTGTGTAGTGTGAACTTGGCTTTAGAATGATTCCTGGATCATGGATCATGTGACAATGAAGACTGGAGTAATGGCTGCTGAAAATTCAGCTTTCTCATCACATGAATAAATTACACTTCAAAACATTAAAATATAAAACTGTGATTTTAAATAGTAATAATATCTTACAATATTACTGTTTTTACTGTATTTCAGAACAAATAAATGCAGCCTTGGTGAGAATCAAAAGACTTTTTATGCGAAGAAAAAATTCTTATTGACCCCAAACTTAAAAAAAAAAAAAAAACTATTTCACCACAGCAAAGATCTAATGATTTCTGCTATTAAAAGTATACTATTATTTATAGAATATTGTTTAAACGAGAAAGAATATGTCAAAACTTCAATAAAAAAGGAAAAGGAAAGAAGATTAAATATTTAGGAACATTTATAAATTGATAAATATCCCAAATATCTTGAATTTGAATCTTTTTTTTTTAACTACTACTACTACTATTATCCAACTAACTTTCCATTGTGAGCTACATTTCTGTATGAATGGTTCTCTATAAATGTGTGTTATCATCATCAAAGTAGCAAGTTTTATTATTAAAGCAGGTTTTACCCCATGAGTCCCTTAAGCAGCTTGCATCCATAATAGTTGGGATAGAGGACTTCCTTCTCTGCCTTATCAGTGAGGATGGATACAACACCTTAGAGTGAGAGAAAATCAAACACGGAAAGGCAAACACGGAGTGTGTAATGCTCATCTCATCCATTACTCAACCAAACCACACAAAGAAATGTAGCTGAGCTGCCACCTTACCTGCTTGTTCCTGTTGGAACAGTCCTGCCACCAAACACTTAGCCGACTCAATGGTGCGGACAATGTTGGTAGAGCGAATGCTGTAAATCAATGGCAGATATTCCATCTTACTCATTTAGTTTAATGATGCGATTCAGAGCCATAAACATATTCATGAATATTAGGATAATTTATTAGATTTTTCAGTAACTATTGCAATGTCTAATTAGTTACATTAAAGGGAGTGTTGAAGAGATGGGATTGCTTAATATTAATTAATAGGTTGAGTCAAAACCTCAAGATACAGAATTTATTAACGTTCAATAATAAAAATACAACTGTAGCTCAGTTCCATTGAATAATATTAACAGATGTAACCTTTGATTTTAATAACATATTAGTAAATGTTGAAATTAACAAACTAAGATTAAAAAATGCTCTAAATGTTAATGTAGTAGTTAACGAATTTTAATAAATGGAACCTTAAGATTTTCTCCTCAAGACGCAGTTTAGAGGGTGCCATTCTTGTCTGTAGCATAAATGGTGCAGAATGATATATTTAAATAAAGAATCATCAACAACACTCACTAAACTTCTTTAGGGTTGAAAGAAGGTGTGAGGAAGGGCTCTTCTTGTATGTATTTCTTTCGTAACCTCACTCCGAGATCGTACAGCTGTTGCATGCCCAATGTGGTCAGCTGACCTGGATAAGTCCCACCCTATGGAAGCAAAAGTCATTCTTTTTCTTGATATGACAACCTGGCACAATTTTCATCTAAACACAGTTAAGTATGTTTACATCACGTCTGGTATGAAACTGCCATTTACCATCGATCCACTCCATTCCAAACATGCACTCAAAACATGACACAAACATGCCTGAAAATGACACTATATGGCCAAAACGACATGGACATCCAAACAACATCCCATACAGTATATGTTTGTTTGGCATTTTCACTGAAAGTTATCCATTATATGTTAGAATATGGCTGTAGGGATTTGCTCCCATTCCGACTCAACAGCATCACTGATGTGGGTAATGGGGTTTTAGTTGCAATCCCAAAGCTGTTCAATGGGGTTCAGGTCTGCGCTTTGTTGCAGGTCAGTCAAGTTCTTCTAAACCAGACTTAATAAACCTTTTTATTTTTTGACCTGGCTTTGTGCACAGGGGCATTGTCATGTTGGAGCATTGCCAAACTGTGTTGAAAGCACACAAATCTCTAGAATGTGAACGGATGGAGTAGGATTAAAGCAATAGGAATTTGGAGAAATTTAGCAAAATATCACTTGCTCACCAAAGGATCCTCAGCAGCGAATGGGTGCCGTCAGAATTTAAACAGCTGATAAAAACATCACAAGTAATCCACACAACTTCAGTCCATTAATTAACATCTTTGTGAAGCGAAAAGCTGAATGTTTGTAAGAAAAATCCATCATTAATAGGGAGAGAAATATGCATACTTCAAGTGCTGTATACAAGCAAAAGCAGTCCAAAACAGTTCTAAACAAGTATGACAGTGGATTTAGATTTTTTAATCTGCTGGTTGGCCTCAACTGCAGTGGATCCATTAGTGAACTAAATTTGTTAAATTTCTCCAACTCTGCTCCGATGAAGAAACAATCTCATCTACATCTTGGATGGCCTGAGGGTGAGTATATTTTCAGCAAATGTACATTTTTGGGTTAACTATTCCTTTAAGATTTCTGTGCTTTGAAATCACTGGAATCACCAAACCTGTTAATTAGATTGGTCATGGTCCATTTTAAACTAAATTTGCTTTTCAGAAGGCAAACCACAGGCTGAGCCCCTTCTAATACTGTGTGTAAAACACTCTACACCAGTGTTTCTCAACTGACTCGCGACCCACTTTGTGTGCGGCCAAAGAAACGACATCAACAACAAAAAAAAGTAATTCTAAATGCTTTTCTGATGCGAGACTTTTATTTTAAAAGACGTGCATGAAAGCTGTTGACATTTCTGTCAGATGCAGTTTAAAAGAGTGCCTGAGAAAAACGCGCTGTCCCGATTCAGCATGCGGTCAGATGAGATGTTGAAAGGCTTAATGTCAGTGTCATTACTCTATCGTTATTTTCGTAACTTATGAATTAAAAAGTCTCTCACCTCAGAAAAACGAACTATCCTGTCCTGCCAGATGTTATATCGTGCACTCTTCAATAGCACAATGCGGCAGTGCACTGCATATCACTTCACTAAAGCGCAGAAACTATACGATCATGCAGCGCGTGAAATAAAAGTACAGTACCGATAAATCACATAACTGGTATTGCGTGTGTTAGCTGGGAAGGATTTGCATGAAGGTATGATACTCATTCTATTCAGGAGCAGTTTCCATGTTTCATTAACAGTTCATGTTAGTATTGTATATTCACCATGGTAACGGTTGTTTCCATAACCCCATGAAATACCATGTTATTTTCACTTTGTGTCCTTTTGTATATGTTTAAATGACTGTGGTGGCTCATACTAACTTAATTGTATTAATAAAAACTAGTTTGGGAATGCTATTTAATAGCCTTACCTTACAGGCTGTTTATTCAGTATCAGTCATATTCTTAACAGTCTTAACTTAATTTTTGTGAAATAAATTTGCTTTGTTTTTGTTTTTTATATAGTGGGTCGCGGCTTGATGACCATGGGAAAACATGGGTCCCAAGGCCAAACCAGTTGAGACCCACTGCTCTACACTGTACAAGAATTTGGCACAAATACATAAACACAAACTCACTGTCAATATTTTGGCTCTGTAGCTGTCCTCCACAGGAGCTGGGGGTCTGGGCCCCCCCTGTAGGTCTGTAACCATATAGTCTATTTCCGTGTGAGCAGGCGCTTCAAGTAGCTCAGGGACCCATTGTGCCTAGGGGTGCAGAAACCATGCGTCATACTGGATATAATTGGCATCAACATGTGGACCATTACAGACATATGACAGTGCCACTGTCTGGGAGTAAAAAAAAGCATGCTGTTAAGATTGACAAACGATTCTGAGGCGTTTAAACAATTAGCAATAAATGCCACATTTGTGCATTCTCTAGATTCTTGTGTTTTTAACCTTACTGCTTTTAAGCCACAAAAAATAACTTGAACATGGTGAAACTTTGGACACCGAATTGACACTAGTAAGCCCTCTTACCTCCAAAACATCTGGTATAGATTTCAGTGGCGTTCTCGCTCCATGTCTGAATAAAACCTGAATTAATTTAAGCTCGTATGGAGAAGTTTCAGTCTTATTCTTTTGAGACCAGAACATTGACCCGAGGGCCACTGAACCCATCAAACCCACACGTACCCACATGATGCACCTGAAAGAGACGAGAACACTTGACTTGAAATGTATTTGGTAAGTTGACGTGTGACATGCTACTCCAGATAATACTATTTAAAGATTCTATTTTAGAACTTTGCAAATTCTTTTCTAATTAACATGCATAGAGTTTTTATAACCTCAATAACTGTATGGAATATCTGACTTCTAAATTCTTTTGTCACAACACAGGACCATTTAAAGTTTAGTGAAGCCTAAAAGGTGATTAAAGCCTACAAGAAAAGGCGACCACTTATAATATATATCAAAATATACATTTTAAACGATGTTGTTTTAAAAATGTGTCAGATAATAAGTAATTGTTTTTTGTTGTTGTTGTTTTTTTCTCCTTTACAGGTCGTATTTATACGTACTAATATCATGACATTTTAATTTATTACGTTGAATACATGATTTCTATACTATGGCCTTTACTGTATTTCTATACAGTTGTAGCCTGTATTTGTGTTTTTGTCAAATATATATCAAAACGTGTCAGTGTATTTCCATAAGTCACGACTCAAACACAGGAACTTCTGTCTCATTCAGTAATGCTGCCTGTCATATCCGCAAGTTTTATCCACACGCGCTTGCAAACCGTCAAATATCATGCACTAGTTTGAATCTATTAGATAAAGAAAAACAGAAAAGTGCTCTAGAGAAAGTTCTTTTTAAATATCACCAACCTGAAGGTTTCAGACCCTTAAATCCACTGCTTTTGAATCGCACTCATTCCTTTCAGTTTCTGGCAGACTAGACATTACGCCAGTTGACAGTGAGGTGCATTCTGGGATATGTAGTTTCATAATCTACCGTCTCTTCCAAGGTGTAGCGGAAACACCATGTTATAAAACTTCATTTCCCAAACACATCCATGTGTAACACGTTTGCTGACGTAATGTTCCTATGCAGAACGTTACAACGTATTAAATAATCTATCAAATGTCTAAATACTTGTTGGGGGCTGCGTTATAATGGTCCTAACAAAACTAGCATGTATACGTTAAGGACGTTAAATATTACACAGACATGCTGTATATTATAACATACCAGTCGTTATTACAAACTTAATTAATTTATTAGACAACACTGTGCAAATTAATCAGTTTTAGCGATGACCTTGAAATGATTAACGTCCTAGCTGTTGCTGATACCTAATTTTACAGAGGAAAGAGTCAAGAGAAAACAGCCGTGGTCGAATATTGTGTCAGAATTAAATAAACGAGAAAGATATTCTTTAATGTATTAAAATAAATACTGCAGGCTACATAAAATAATACATTTATTTGTTTTTTTCTTGATGTGAGCTGATGCAAATGTCATTGAAAAGAGAAGACAGGTAGGCTGTCCATCAGCATAATTTTCACGAAGGTGTAGTAAATATTGAGCACTGAAATATTATTAAATTATGTTCAAAGCCTAAATTCACATTCTCATTTTACAACTTTAACATCAACTACATAAAGCATAGCCTACAAAAATCAGTCATGCTAATTCGCTCCAGAAGAATCCAGCATCCTGTGCAAAAAGATGCAGATCCCTAATTATTACCTTAATTATATCTTGTCCATTATTTAACACTTAAAGCTCTGCACTTTTATACAAATGTATAATTTTAAAGTTAAATAGCCTAAAATATTTTCATGTGTATTCAGTCAATGCCACTGCTTATGCCTGATTAATTTTGTTACAAGTGCTTTCGTTACATACCTTTTAAATTATGAAAGTTACAGTTTGTTTTTGACATACGTGTGTGTAAATCAGAATTTTTATTGTCTGTATTGAAAACAGGTTTTCTACCATTATTGTTCATTAATATATGATGTTTTTGATGACGGGATTAGGGAAGGAGGACAAATTGCTTCTAGAGAATGTAAGGGGACAAACTGAAGGCTTCAAGCCGGTTGCTGCCCAACAGAGGTTATGCCGTACGTGTAAGAGTTAGGCTAGAGTTTGACTGATAAGCATGGAGATGTTGTTATCTGAGGCACTCAAATGCAAGGCCTCAAATAACTCCTGAGTACTGGCCCCTCTTCCTGTCATACTCTTGGTAGAAGATTCAGATATATTGCCTTTTTATAATTTTCTTGTCTCCTTGTGATGTTTCAAAATTAATCTACAAATACTGTAAGAAACAACTTATATATAATGCATCTTTCTATAGTCCAGCGGTTCCCAATTCCAGTCCTCACGCCCCCCTGCTCTGCATATTTTGCATGTCTCTCTTGTTTACCAAACCTCATTCAGATCATCAGGTCGTTAGAAGAACGCTCCGTGCATGAACTGTTCCAATTGACATGGTTCCTACACAGTGTTCATTGCTCCCTACTCCCTAAGCATGGGAAATCCGTTGAAGTTTACTTCACTTCGGAACATTCATTCACGGATTTGCGCTATGCCATGGCATGCAGCGTCATCACAAACAGACAAAACTTACTAGAGAAGTGTGAAGTGTGAAATAATATACCCCTGTAAATAAATACAATTTAAATTCACGTCTCGCACACTTTAATGCCTTTTGAATGGAATATAACGCTCGATTCGAACTGGAATCATGGCGGAATATCCTGTGAAGGTGGGCACAAGGACTGGAATTGAAAACAATTGCTATAGTCAATGTCTTCCGGTCTCCCTCCACCTCCCCATCTCCCCCACTGTTTCTGTTATTCTCCCTCTAGGCAGTACTGCAATAGGGGGGTTGAACTCGGAGCTCATGTCAAAACTCTATTTAAACGTAGTACATGTTGTAAGTTTTGTTTGTTTAAAATCTGGCCATCATTTATTATTTTAATGTTATTGCAAACAAAAAGTGCACAGTGCTAATATTATTTGTTTGTTGGTTTTCAACGTAAACCTTGATTATTTTAGTGTATGAGTAATTTTCGAACATTTCCAACAAAGTATAACTATAGCCTACCGTAATAATATTGATAACCATGATCATTTTGGTCACTATAATCATTTCATCTCTAAATTGCTGTCAAAGGCAATTTTCCTAGAAGTTTTCTTCACCACATCAAGACATCCTGTTGTGTAGAAGACTTCTTGAACATATTCAGTGTTTTCCATTTATACAATTGGGTTATTTTCACCAGCTATCCTGTGGTGGAGTTGAGGTGTTGAAGTCATGTGTTGTTAATAAAAAAAATGCTGAGTTATTTTTTCTACCCAAACGCTGGGTTGACCCATTTTAATCCAGTAATATAGTAATTTTTAAGCAATAGCTGAGTGAAATAAAACAACCCAAACATTTAACCCAACCAGCTAGGACAAAATAACCCAGCATGTCTTCTGTCTGATATTTAACCAGTACTGGTTGCCAAATAACCCAGAAATGGTTGTTTTAACTCAGCGTTTTTTGGAGTGTGTGTTTATTGTATAAACATTTATAATACATTTCTTGACTTTTCTGGGACTGAGGATGCCATGATAGAGAGCTCTGGGACCGTAGCGGCATCAGAAGTGACAGAAGTGATCCCTTTGCAGGAGTCTGTTGTTCATTATGTGTCACGGTCTCTGTCCATTTAGTTTGCTTGATATCCCAGTTAGTTTCCTCATTTTCTTTTTTACCATGAAAACGTTTTTAAGCCCTGTTTCCTCAGTTCCTTTCTCCATTCTTGTCTATATTTTGCATGATTCTGTTTCCCTGTGATTCTCCAGAGTGTTCCGTGTTCGATTTACAATTGAAGTCAGTTTTGTGTTATTTCCTGTGAAAGTGCGCTTCTTTACAGTCACCTCGCATGACACTGTGTCAGAGAAATGTGCTTTGAACCTCTTTAAGACACACCACAACTGAATGCAATAACATAGCCAGTGCAATACTATTAATATTTATTATTATAAATATATATTATTTACGATATAAATATATAAATATTTTATATATAAAAAAGCTATTTATTAAAAACCATTTACAATATATACAATATAACCATATTCAATAATTTAAACATCCCTAAGCCAGTAATAAGGCCTAATTTATGATATAATAAATATTTTAAATATAAAAAGTATACAACTATTTACAGTATATTCAATATATACAATATTTAAACATCCCTAAGCCTGTAATAAGGCCTAAGTGGAGGGATGATATAATAATTATTTTAAATATAAAAAGTACAAATCTATTTACTTTATGTATATATACCATAGACAATATTTAAACATCCCTAAGGGATGGAAAGGCCACTCATGTTAGCCTGCCAGACACAACACTGACTGAGGAGGGAAAACCACTTGGTGGCCGTTTTCTGCTTTTCTCCATGTCTTATGCAGTGACCTTAAACAAAAATATAAATAAGCTTTATCAACACACAAAATAAACAGCATATAAAAACATACATAATAAAAAGGAGGCAACATTCTTGAAGAACGTATAAATATGCTTTCATCGATGATGAGAATGCTGCTTAGATACATTTACGTGGCGGTGTTTAGAAAAACCCAACATCAGCCAGTCATGATAAAGCATCTGCTCCAGAAGAATCCTGTGCTCTGGATAATGCTGCAGACAAGTCAACAAAAAATGGACGCATTCTGTGCAAAAAAGATGGGAGAAATTTGATTATTATCTAAAACTTCATACATGCTATCTTTAATCATTTAGTCTTTGCCAAACATCTCACCTTGTGACACATCAAACACAGACTGGTTATTGCTCAAGCAGTATAAGTCAATGGCTTGTGGAAAACGTCCATGTGAAAACTGCATACCCCCAGTAAAAACACTGTTGCAGGCTTTGCATGGTAAAAGCCCCGTCATAATATTCATGAGGTATGTACGGTCTTGTGCCTGGAGGAAAGAAATTTTGTTTGATGGTTATAACACAATACACATGATGCGTGAGCGTGAGGAAGTGAGCTAATCAATTTGCTAGCAAACCAATGTGTAATACGTACCACTGAAGGATTTGTAGGCTGAATCCTTCATAAGTTCCCCAAACCCAAAGTCAATTAATTTGGTCTCCAGCGAGCATGGGCAGGTTTTCCAGCTTGATGTCATGAGGAAAAATGCCACGATAACAGCAAAGGTTAGTGGCATAAATGACCTGCCACATAATGTTCTTTGCTGTCTGCTCTGTAGCATTTGGACCAATCAGACACACATTTGTTCATTAGATTTAACAAATCAATTATTCCTTAGATTAACAAACAGTCACAGACCCCTCACCCAACACCAGACTCGGTGCCTATATGTCTGTGAACGAAGTCCAGGCCCTTGGTTACCATGACAACCAGGAGACTTTTGCCAGGCCAGATAAACTTTATGACCTAATGGCATGTAGAGAGTTCTCCCTCTCTCTACACTTTCCATAGGAAAGACACATAATGCACATAAAAATGGACTCTTCTCTAATTAATTCATTGAAAAACCTTTCTTTGAATGAACACACATATCCTCAGGTCATTGTGTATATTGTTACTGTTTTTGTATATTGTCTTTTGTACTGTATATTGTTTTATGCATGCTTATGATAGATCACTAGTTAATATCACCTCATTTATTCCACGTTTGGTCTCTATCAATTCGTCTTTGGATGATCTAAATGACAGTGTATATTGCATGTTGATAACTATGCAACATATTAGTGTTCTAAGAATCTTTAATAGTTTGTATATCAACTTCCAATCCAACCCCATGCAAATTACCATGCTCAGAGACAAAGAGTCGTAAAAACCTTCCCTCCAAAAGTTCAGGACTCCATTGGCTCTTTGACACCCCAGAGGTGTGACCTCCATAGGGTTTAAAAGACCTCACTTCAGTGACCCGCCTAGTAGTTTTTAGTTTTTAGTCTCTTCACTCGTCTCCCATCCCCTCTCCATCTTCTGGTTGCTAAATCCCAGGGCCGGCTCTACCACGTCTGGCAGGCCTCACCACACCCAGTCGGCGGATCTTTTAGATTCTAAGAGGATGAGGAGGATGTGAGCTAGAACTATTCTGGACCCTTAAGTTTTGTGCCAGGCCTTCGGCCTTGAATTTCCATTCACCAGAGATCCTAGGATCTCAGCTGATGTCTCTCTTAGCTCTTTTTCACTTTCTACCTGGGAAGAAACTCCCAATTGCCAGTGAGTCAGGACATCTTTGGAATTCATCACTCTTCAAACACGGAAGAACTTGGAGAACTCCAACACCACCAAACCTTCAAACCATCAGAACTTTCATCTGAGACTGCATTCTGGACACTCGTTCAACGACCAAAAGGCATTGCAAGTATTGTACATTTAACTAAACGAAACAGAGGTTTAGTATAAGTTATAGACCCCGTTATAAACAGCGCTGATGGTTTTATCCAGGTGGTTAACTGACTCTTTTCATAGCTTCATTCTCTGGTTTCCTGATGGTTTCATCCATCAACTCTCATTTGCCCTTTCCCCATGTATGAATGATTGTATGTTTGTTTGTTTGTTACACTAGTTTGCGTTAGTGTTTAGTTAATAAAGCTCGTGTGCACAAATTACATGAGTTTCTTATTCTGCCTTACAAATTAATGTCCCTTTACGATTTTTGATCCTTACTACATGCTCTAATGTATTAATACTTAGGAAAGTATTTTCTGTGGCCAAGAAAATATCCTTTCTTAGAGTTGATATGAATTTACACTGAATGTTCACTGGACGGACAGATCAGTTGATGGCAATTTAATTTTGCTACAGTTATTACTGTCAGCCGATATAAATAATTGTAATCAATCATAATTAATTGTAATTATTTATATACAATTCCCTTTTGAGCTAATTTGCTACAGCTCACTGAGGACACCTCCGCTGCTTTTCAGAAATGGTCTCATATACATGCTTGGCAAGGGCACTCCATGACCATGAGGTAGAAGTCTGGTTCGTCCTGCCAGTCCAGCAATTTAATTATATGCGGACAGCTGGGTTTCCTGGTGGCAATGCCTGCCAAAGCGATCTCTAAAGGAAGGGGTATACATGGGACCACTCTGATCCTTTTGCATCTTTTTTAAAAGCTTGATATTGATTGGCATATAGTGACATTATAAGGACAAGCAGGTCCGAAAAAGAAAGAAGGGCATACCTCATTAGAACAACACAAGGGTGAGTAAATAATAACTTAAAGGGTTAGTTCACCTGAAAATTAAAATTCCCCCATGATTTACTCACCTGCAAGGCATCCTAGGTGTATATGACTTTCTTCTTTCAGACAAATCCAATCGGAGTGATATTAAAAAATTTCCTGGCTAATCCAAACTTTATAATGGCAGTGGGTGGGTGTTTCTGTTCAACAGTCCAAAAGAAGTGCAATAAAGTGCATTCATCCATAATAAAACATGCCTCACACGGCTCTGGGGGGTGAATAAAGGCTTCCTGTAGCGAGTCCATGTGTTTTTGTAAGGAAAATATCCATATTTAAAACGTTATAAACACTTTTCTCTAGCTTGCGCTAAATGTTGTACGTGTAAGCCCTTCCGGGCGGATGACGCAGGACGTCGGTGTAGTGCATGCACCGGTGAGAAGTGACGAACGCAGAAGAGCAGAGGAGAGAGCAAAACAAACGAATCATGAATTAGAAATACAAAACAAAGATTTGTAAAGATAAATGTCAGAGGATTTCGATGTAAGCCAAGAAGAGAGTGGTTTTTCTTTGCTAAAGTAAGGAAAATTTGCTTCCTTTGCTCCTGTAAACAAACGTTGGTTCTCGCGAGACTAGCATATTTCACTGGAGCCAAAACTTCACTAAAGTCCTACGTCATCCACCTGGAACGGTTTGCGCACACGACAGTTAGCGCAAGCTAGAGGAAAGTGTTTGTTTTAAATATAGATATTTTTCTTACAAGAACGCATTGATTCACTACAGGAGGCCTTTATTCACCCCCCCGTAGCCGTATGAGGCACTGTTTATTATGGATGGATGCACTTTATTGCACTTCTTTTGGACTGTTGAACAGCAACACTTTACTTTACTTACTTTACTTTTAGTCATTTAGCAGACGCTTTTATCCAAAGCGACTTACAAATGAGGACAACAGAAACAATCAATTGTAGTATTAAAACAACTAAAACTGATCCAATACTAAAAGCTAAAACTTTATAAATAGTATATATACATACACATTAAAAAATTTAATTCAATAAAAATGAGAAATGCAAATGACAAAATTTCTAAACTTAACATTTAAATGAAAACAAAATAAAACTACAAACAATTCAAAATATTAAGAGAACAAAAGGTATAAGTGTAATAATGATGCAAACATAAAACTAAGCCAAACACCAAAAACAACTACGTGTATGTACACACACACACAGACATATATGCACACACACACAGACACACATATCTACAAATTCAATATTATTTCATTTCCATGTAGCTTGTTGAAGTACTAAAACAACTCAAATTAAATAAAACTAAAACTTAATAAATAACTTATACAGACATAATGGAAAAAAAACTAATAAAATGACAAACATTACTACAACTGTAACTAAAATTAAAATAGATAACATATACAAATCAAACTACATTAGTTTAACAGTAATCCTAAAAAAATAACTGTGCCAAACATACAAGTAATAAATGGTTATAAAAACTGAAAGAGAAGTGAAACAAGTAACAGGAAAGAGAATAAATGGAAAGCGGTACTTATTTATTATTTATCAACACCCACTCACTGCTATTATAAAGGTCGGAAGTGCCAGGATAATTTTTAATAAAACTCAGATTGGATTCATCTGAAAGAAGAAAGTCATCTAGGATGCCTTGAGGGTGAGTAAAACATAATTTTAATTTTTGGATGAACTAACTGTTTAATTTTCATTTTTGGGTGAACTATCCCTTTAAGGAAAAGCATTTAATTCACTGTAAATGTATTTTGTAAAAAGAAAGTCAGTCTTACTAGAACATGGGTCTTCTAACGACAATTCCAAGTGCATACTGATCTCTCTGCATTGAGGTTGGACGGCTCCTATCAAAATTAATGCACATAAATGGGACAGCACGTAAATAAATGACAGTCCAAGCATATCAAAAACTTACAGTTGATATTTATTTTTTAGAAGGAAATCAGACTCTTTATTATTATTGATTTTTTTTTTTTTTTAAATAAACATGACAATCAATAATCTTAAAATGTGCAATTGTGGCTTACCCATGTATTGGTGGCTTCATACTCTTCAAGCACATCATCTCCTTTTGATTTTTCTGTTAAGCCAGCATGAACCATCTGTAACAATATTAAAGAACTAGTTTACTTCAAATTAAACTAAACACACAAAAAATTAAAAATTAAACACAGTTTAATGCTTAAAGATTCACTCAGTATAAAGAGTTTGAGTTTACTGATAGTGTTATTTTCAAATTAATTAAATGAAAACAGCACTCAAATCCAATATAAGGACACATCAACATCATGAAAACTCAAGTCATGCTTAATGAAATCACAACAATTGGTCATGAGACACACAAGAACAAATGACTTATATTGCCATCTAGATTTGGGCAGTTTACAGTGGTTTGATTTGACAATATGAGGTTGCATTATACATACTGTATTATAAATGAGGTAAAACACTTCCCTTCAAATTCAAATGTCATCTGTGAGAAACGTTTCGGATCGTTTAGGAGCGCACATCTATAGATACTGTCATAAAGTAATATTATTTTATAAAATACATATCGTAAATGAAGTAAAACACTTACTTTCGGTGTTTTCCTCCTTAAATCCAACTTCCTCATCTGCTCCGGAGCATCACGAGTGAACGAAAATATCTCTGAGAAAATGTTTAAGAGAGCACAGCAGATAAATATCACTATAAATCAATACGATGTTATAAAATACATATTTTAAATGAGGTAAAACGCTTACTTCAGGTGTTTCTGTTAAAAGCGACCTCCGTGTCTGCACTGCATAGCAATATAAATCTGTAAGCAACGGTTAACGTTAGGCTCGTTTAGGCGCACACAACACATTAATATCATTATAAAACGATATGATATTACAAAACATCGCCAGCAAAGAAAATGGCGTCTGTGAAAAATATTTCAGACGGATTAGGCGCGCACACGAGAAAATGTCCCGGATGTGAGTACTAACACTCAGCAGTGTTAATGAGGGTCATTCTCTGTATTTACTCCGGACAGAGGGTGCTGTTTACACTAGCTAGTGTTAATCCTTTAAAATTCAACACCACAACTTTAACTCTTTACTCTAAAAGTCCTTAACACCGGGATTTCAACACTGGAGATTTTACTGTGTTGTAGCTATTTTTCTTGTGAGTATAATAATTATTTATGTTGATTATTTGTTGTATTTATGGTGTATGTGCCTTCTGTTGTTGGATGTTCCCTGTCTTATGTAGCCTACAATTTGCAAAATAAATAAATAAATAAATAAGCCTGTTGTGTTGAGTATGGTTCTAATAAATGAGTTATTTATTTCTAAAGTAAGCTATATGTACAAGGATAAAAGTATGTGGCAGTTGTTTCTGTGACAGCTCCAGGTCTGTGACACACCGTACATCAGTGAATTCCTCGCTTTATTTTGTTCACTCCTGGTTGATATTGCACTCAACTTCCATGCTCTATATAGGTATTATAGAATCAGTGAACAAGTGAGCGATTTCTGGCACAGCAACAGAATCAACAACAAGAGTGCTGGAGTTGACCCCGGCTTTCAGGCTATTTAAGGCATGACATTTCAGTTTGAGGGTGCGAAGAGACTACAGGTTTTGTGCCAGCTTCACAAACTGAATAAAGCCTACATAAAAATAGCCTACATTAAAATGGCTAATTACTATTTTTCAAATAATATTGCTACAGTAAACTGACAGTAGGTGAGAGTCGCCATGCATTAAAGCCCCACTATATTGTAGGCCACGTTGTAATGTAGCTTGTGAGTGGTGTAAAAATACTACTTTGTAATTTTATAATGTACAAGAAAAAAAACTTCATCACGCATGCTTTATTAGTGCTGGGATATTTTTATTGTGTGCTGTAAACAGATCAGTGGAGACAATGTGTGGCCGCAATCAAATATGAGAAATGAAGTGAAATGAAGCTCAGATGTCATTAACAGTAAAAGAAGGATTACATAGACCAACTCTAATCATTTGTCATAAAATTGTTTTTAATTGTAAAAACTCCATACACTAATGCAAGATTAAGTGTTACATATAAAGAAATAGAGATGACTACATCAGAAGACTAAACAACATTTCAAAAGGTCAGTGACAGTAAATCTTTTTTTTCTGAATACTGGAACACTCTGACAGATAATTTGATTGACACTTTATGAGATTCGATGACATTTAGTGGATATACATATTGCAGACATCAATGAAAGTGGATGCTTTGATAAATACAAAACCTGCTTACCATTAATAAAATGATTGTTTTCAGACTATTAATGCAGTTGGGTATGCTATATCAAATGATGATTATTTTATTATAAGCTGTGCTCTTGCCATCTTTTCTTTTTGATCTATTCTTTTCAAGGCACTTTCAGTAGGCCTACGTATGTTTTTGTTTGTTTGTTTGCCTGTGCTTTTGCCGTTGCCATATCTTCAATATCAACTGAATATCAAAATGATTTGAGAGTTCCTCTGTTTTGATATCTCGTTTAAGTATAGCCTCACTACTGTAACAAAAAATTTGTGTGTTAATAATTCACACATATTTGCATCACTGGTGGGTTGACCAAAATATGAGGTATATAAGATACCTCATAGAATTCAGTTATTTATTTCACATATATTTTAGTAAACTTATAGCATACTCACATAATCTATTCTGTAGTCATTTATAGCTAATAAATTCATAAACCTTAATAAAATTATCACACATACAGCATGGCATGTTTTTTTTTTTGTTTTTTTTTTATTTACTTCCTTTTTTTGCAATGATCTTTATTAAGATATGTTTAAGTGCTGTATTGCTTTCTGGCTCAAAAAAGTGTTTGATTCTAAGTGTTTTGAATTACAAAACACAAAAACCTAAATCAAAATTATTTTTCTTAAAATATGAACATTATCAGTGTGCAAAACTATCCAGTACTATCTTGTAAATGTCACAAAGTTATTTCAGTAGTCCTTTCATCTTCCATTCATTCATCCATCCATCCATTCATCTAAATATATCAACACCTTTTATTCAGGATTATTTGATCCACCCTATAAAAATCTACATACACTTTCAACTACAGTTTCAATGAAACCATATTAAATGCTCTGATACAGATTCTCTCTCTGTCTTACACATTCCCATTATCCTCTGATTCATGCTGTTTTTTAAGCCTTTCTTATCCCAAAGAAATGAAATATCCCATATAGTACCAACACACAAGAATACACACACACACACACAAGCATGCACACCCCTCACATCCATATCTCTCATCTTAAGGCTAGTTCACACTCTCAGCTTCTTATCCTCCGGGACGGTCCTTTAACCCAGCCTACACGGCCAGATCACCTGGTCTGACTCGGTTACTACTAGTACCACTAGTCTTGCTAAGCCGGCGCTTGTCTCTGAAGCAGCCTGGGTGGGAGGATGGCGTGGAGGGGGCGCTGGGTGTCATCTCACCCGGTATTTGAGCCTCAGGGCTCTCGTAGCTCATCTGTAGGAAGTCCACAGCCTGCTCCAGATCATCGTGGCTGTGGTGATGCCGCTCGGTGGCCATGTTGACGGAGTTCTGCTGGTGGGCCAGACGGTTGGTGAAGGGTTGGCAGGTTTGGTGGATGTTATGAAGATGGTGGTGATGAAGATGCGGGGGTGATGTTGGACCTTGGCTTGATGCTAGGCACTGATTGAAATCTGGGGGAGGGGTGCAGGTTTGGGAGGGATGTGGCTGAGTCATCTCAGGCAGATCCATTGGAATACTTGTCTTGCTGAGTTGGACTACAGAACCAGCTTTGGTGTTTTTGCTTTTAACATCATTGGCGTGTTTGTCAGCGTATTTTCGAAGGCATTGCTTGCACTGTTTCCATCCAAGGTGGTACAGTTCTAGCACACTCAGAAACAGTGAAACAGCTGCCACCGCCAGCATAAACACAATGAAGACGTTTTTCTCAGTTGGACGGGACATGTAACAATTCACACGGTTGGGACAAGGTGACATTTCACAAGGATACAGAGCATTCAGGAAGATTCCATACAACTTGTACTGGATAACAATGAAGGTCACTTCCATGACCAAGCGGATCACAATACTCAGGACGTACGTCTGCAGCAGCGCCCCCTTTAGGTGGATCTTTGTCTTTGCATCTTCTGCTTTCTCTTTGTGTTCCAAATACTCCTTCTCTCCTTTGCCCTCCTCACCTTTCTCCTCCAGCTCCTTCCATTTCCGCTTCTCCTCCATGCGGACGGTGTGCATGGCATGGCCCATGTAGATGAGGGACGGTGTTGATACGAAGACGATCTGCAGCACCCAGTAGCGGATATGGGCAATGGGGAAAGCTCGGTCATAACAGACATTGGTGCAACCGGGTTGTAGTGTGTCACACATGAAGTCGGACTGCTCGTCGCCCCACGATGACTCCGCCGCCGTGCCCAGCACCAGGATGCGGAAGATGAAGAGCACAGTCAACCACACCTTCCCCACTGATGTGGAGTGCTCCTGCACCTCCTCCAGAAAATTACCCAAGAGACTCCAGTCCCCCATCACTCCAGGCCAATACTAAGAGAAAGCAAAAAAGAAAAACAAGATTGGAATTGACCCATGGAAACGGTGTCAAGGTATCAACATTTTAAGCTGTTTTGAAGTGGATGATTTATGGATGAGTATCTCTACTAAATATATGATGACAAGGGAGGCTGAGTCTCCTCAAAAATGTGTTTCAAAGGAACATAGCAAAGCTGATCAATTTTACTTTCCTTTAAATCAGTTTGCCCACAAATATACATAATTCAGATGCACATAGTGAAAAAAATGTTATTATTATTATTATTATTATTATTACTTTTATTATTATACACACGATAGATCAGTTTTATTATTATTTATTTATTTATTTTTTTGTGAAAACTGAAATTTTGGTTCAGACATGGTTATATTGTTCATATATTTGTTATTCAGTAAATAAAAAATGAATTTGTCTCTTTCCACATAACTAATCAAAGTGAGCGGTAACCATACAGGCCAATCAGCTTTTAGAATAATTGTATGCGTCATCAAGCTTGCTTGTGGTTAACAGGTGAAGAGAAAGTTTATCGGATTTTATGGATGAAGTCCAAATTGATGAGGAATCTGAAACCTCAAACAAGAGAGAATGAACGACAGAGAGGTACATTTCCCACAGTGAGTGAAGGAGTGGAGAATGGAGTTGTAAGTAGATGTGTGATGGAATGGGGTTCTCCATTCATGATGTCTTTGTTTAGTCTGTAGATGGCGCTGCTCTGTTGGTTTACCATATCGATAAATCGTGTTAAATGGAGAGATGGCATTCATTAATCAAGACTTTTTTTTTTAATATATCAAAGGAATGTCATTTGTGTACGTGTGCATAAGTAAATAGTCCTAGATCAAATAATGCAGTAATGCAATGCACTCTTCCAAAGACTATAGAAACTGTGACTCTTCCCTCACGGGTCTACAAGTGTCACCCCCACAAACTGCTAAACCCAAAACTTACACATTTCGTTTCCTTTCTTCAAATGGTAACTGAACTGAAGGTATCTACAAAAATAGTATTGCAATTATACCTACATAAAAAATAAATAAAAAGAAAATAACTTATTTTTTATTATGTATTACTGTTAATCAATATTAGATATTAGATATAAGTCTTAATTTCAGTTTTAAAAGTCTACAGACATTGAAAATTTTCTTCCCATTTTTGCGAATCACTGTTGTAAAAGAGTGGTGTGTGTGTGTGTGTGTGTGTGTGTGTGTGTGTGTATGGCTGACCACCTTAATTTTGTTTTAATTAAACCTTACATCTTATTCCTAATTTATCAGATTTTTTTAGCATTTGAAAAATGTCTAATTGTCAATGCATTAGATAAAAACTATGCTAGACTTTTTCTCATTTTCTAAGTACTTTTAATAATCTGGTGTCAAGGTGATCAGGTGCTTTATAGCATAGTAACCCCAGGTGTGGTTCATCACATTTACTATGAACATGATCCACTAAAGTTTGACAAAAATTGTCCAAATGCTTTTTTGTCTTTCTTTTGAATGATATTGTTAACTATTGGTTTATTATTAAAAACCTAACAAACTTCTTTTTGTGAAAAGTGTGCTTGTGCTGTCAAATGCGATGACACTGCATCTAGAAAGACTGTTCTTGTGATCCACGTAAACATTTTCAGAGGTTTCATCATGTATTGTATATTTACAGTAGGGCCTGAGAGGGGAGCACTGTTCTAATTGTAGTCTGGCCTGCCCCATTTTTTGGGGTAGGATGGGGACAGTGGTCTTGGCAGGGTAGATCAGGGCAAGGTGATGCCAAGGGCCCTGAGAACTGCCACTCTGAATGACCCTGTCCAGGCCTAGATAGGGTAATCATTTTACCACATTACAGACGTCTGCCAGCTACATCATGTGTGCCAGCCTTTGTGCTTCTGTTTTTGTTCCTGTGTGAGTGATGAAGCTATTAGGATGCTGCATGGACTAACTGAAGTTCTCAACACAGAGACAAATCAAACCACATGACGGGGTCAGTGTTCCAAGTTCAGACAAAGGTGGCAGGCTGAGAAACCAGACCTGTTTTTTCTTTTTAATACTTAAAACCTGTAAAAACTTTTATCTTTATTTTTTATTTTTTTTGTAATATATATTTATATACAGAAAATAAAGAAAAAAAGGAAAATATTTTAAAAGACTATAAATATTAAAAGTACATTTTATCTATCTATCTATCTATCTATCTATCTATCTATCTATCTATCTATCTATGCGCTATATAATGGGGATAAAACTACTTACATTTTAAGAAAAACATTTGTTTATAATTTCCATTTTATGAAGATAAATGACAGGGTAATAACAAGGATAAAAATTAGTGTTTGGGATGAAAAGCTTAGGACTAAAAATGGCTAAAAGATATCGAAATCAAAACATCTTTTACCATTTAATTTTTCTTAAGCTATGTCACACAATTAATTATTAATAAAAATAGTATTTTATTATTTTTTAGATATTTTGGGAGCCCAAAAATAAACACTTTCCTAAAGAGATGCTTTTTGTTTAGTTCTGTATATTCTATATTATTTAAATGAAGTAAATACTAAGAATAAATTCCTTAAAAAGTTTTCTCTCTGTTTCTGTAAAAGGTATCAAACATGAGCTCAGGTGTATTAATCTTAGACACTAACATTAACACTGTCCAGTGTTGCTCTGCTTCCCAAAATAACATCAGTGAGCACTGCCTCATTTCCGTAAATGCCAGTCCAGCCACGTCAATCTCCCTTTAAAAAAAAAAATCACTCTAAATTCCAGTCATTCCGTAAAGCATCTTGTTTATGTCTTAAATAATTAGTTAATTCTAAATTAAATTGTTTCATTGATACAGTTGATCTAACAGCTTAAAAGGTGTAAAAACAATGAGAAAGTGTCTTTTGCTCTAACTGATACATTGATCTTTCTTAGGGTCTGCACGTGCCTGTTTTAATTGTTTTCTTTAGCACCAGTTAAGGGTACCTCGGAAAGGGCTTTCGATTTAATGCTATTTACATGATGTTGTCACTCGAATATCCATTAAACCTCAAATGTTTTATGAAGCACTAACTGCGGCCACACTAGAGAGTTACCTTTTAAAGTGTATGTGTATGGGTCTGTGCCTGCCTGTGCTCTCACACCCATCCTGTACCAAACCCTGTTTTGCTAGTACCGGTCTTGCTGATCTCCTGTAGAATGGCCAAATATGGACAGACAGCTTTGAACAGAGGCCCTCCTACTTTTTGAGCAGATGTAAAATAGTCAAAATGTCTGATTAGTTCACGAATGTGTATGATGTGTATGTGAACATATGCGTTTGCATTTCACTGCTTGTAAACAAGGCGTAGCACATCCGGGTTCTACGTCAAAACGCTGGCTCCTGCATCAGCAGCATCACACACATGCACGCCCATTCTTGAGAGAACCACGATGCATGTGTGTGATGCTGCTGATGCAGGAGCCAGCATTTTGACGTAGAACTGACAAGGAAGAGAAGAAATTGTTGAATGAAGTCATTATTTTTGTTTTCTTTGCGCACAAAAAGTATTCTCGTAGCGTCATAAAATTACGGTTGAACCACTGATGTCACATGGACTATTTTAACAATGTCCTTACTACCTTTCTGGGCCTTGAACCTGGTATTTCCATTGCTGTCTATGCAGGGTCAGAAAGCTCTCGAATTTCATCAAAAATATCTTAAAGGGATACTCCACCCCAAAATGAAAATTTTGTCATTAATCACTTACCCCCATGTCGTTCCAAACCCGTAAAAGCTTTGTTCGTCTTCGGAACACAATTTAAGATATTTTGGATGAAAACCGGGAGGCTTGTGACTGTCCCATTGACTGCCAAGTAAATTACACTGTCACGGCACAGAATGAGTCATCAGTAATGCATGGATACGTATTGTACGTTTATTTACACTTTGATTTCAACGAAAACCGCGTATCCATGCGTTACTGATGACAGAGAATAGCGTATGCACTTTGCGTCCATCAAATACATCAAAATGGCGCTACGCTGACATAGAGAGACAGAGAGGAGACGAATTGTTGAATAAATGTCGTTATTTTTATTTTCTTTGCGTACAAAAAGTATTCCCGTCGCTTCATAAAATTCAGATTGAATCACTGATGGTAGATGGACTATTTTGACAATGTTTTTTATACTTTTCTGTGCCTTGACAGTGTAATTTACTTGGCAGTCAATGGGACAGTCACAAGCCTCCCGGTTTTCATCCAAAATATCTTAAATTGTGTTCTGAAGATGAATGAAGCTTTTACGGGTTTGGAACGACATGTAAGTGATTAATGACAAAATTTTCATTTTGGGGTGGAATATCCCTTTAATTTGTGTTCCGAGGATGAATGAAGGTCTTACGGGTTTGGAACGACATGAGGGTGAGTAATTAAAGACAGAATTTTCATTTTTGGGTGAACTATCCCTTTAACTCTATGTGCAGCAAAGCATAGACTTTTTGAATAATACTTTTTTCTGGCATATAAAGTGCTAAGTTTCGTTTATACCAGAACATGCACATTTGTCAAATGTGCAGTCTGGTTCCTAAAGAAATTCAGCATTTTTTGTTTAGTTATGATGTTAGTAATGCATCCCGTCTCAAAGGTGTTTTTTTATATAGCACGGTCTCACATTAGTTGCTTTGGAAGTGACCGTCATTCAGTGACGGGAACTCAGTAAACTCGTGTGCGTATGTTATGTTGGCAAAGGCTGTTGGGAATGGCATTGGTGGGAATGGAATCTTAGACATTCAAAAAAGAAAAAAAAAAACAGTATGAGGACTGAAATATCCGTCTGATTCACACTGACTGGGCGATCTCTGTCGCCAGTATGCTTTCTCTCTTTCTCATTCTGTCTCTCCATTTTCCTTTTTTTTCCATCTTCCTTTTCTTCTTCTCTTAGGAAGCAATTTCAAACAATATAATTTCCTCCAGACTTGCTACTTTAAAGGAAACAAGTCTCTTAGGGTCTACAAGTGCAAGGGTGTTTTCTTTCCCAAAGAGGGCAAAAGAGCGACACAAGATAAGAGTTCATTTGTGCTGATTATTTTGCATCTGGTTAATGCACAAAATCATAAAACCCCAAAACTCTTATCATGAGGTATTATTGGAGGTCAAAGACCGCTGTATTTCTTGAAGATAGCAAACAATGGGACTTCAGTCCACATACAGGGGTTGTTGAGATGAATGACAGAGAGGAAGAACTTTCAACTGCTCTCATATGATTTTCTGTTTGTAAAAGGAGAGTTGACATTAGTTACTGACCTTGAAGGACCTTTAATGTATATACTCACACACTATTGTTAGCAGGTTAAATTAAGATACATTCACCCCTCAATACACAAAACCAATATATCTTTAATTGGATAATAATAATTATTTATTAATTTCTTATTAATATTTATTGTTTAGGTAATTGTTTTTTCTTCTGCTAATTACTTAATAGATTAATAATTTGATAATCGTTAATATATGTGTATATAATATATAAGTGTATTTATATATATATATATATATGTGTGTGTGTGTGTGTGTGTAAACTGTAAGTATAGATAGATAGATAGATAGATAGATAGATAGATAGATAGATAGATAGATAGAGATTTTATTTTTCAGGCCCTTTAATAATTTGATTTAGTTCCAGTGGAAAGGTGCTTATGGATCAGGATCTGAGAAACTTTTCAAAACTCTTCTTAAGCTTTTTAAAATTGTTTGTTAATAATCATCAGAGCTTCCCTTAGCCCTCAAGGATTCTTCGTCTGTTCTTTATGACTGTAAGCCACTGCCAAACATTCAATAACAAAAATAAACTTAGAATAACATGCAGCCTTGCACTCCTATTTGCATCAGTTTAACAAGCTGGGAACATTGCCACAACACCTTTGAAACATTCTAGTAGCACTTCACAAAGGTGCCAGGCACTGTTGGCAAGTGATGGCATGCTGGTTTTTCTCACAGTGATCATGTTGCTGCGGGCACACTGATACTCACACCATAAGAGGCTCTGCAATGCCCACGCATGAGACCGACCCCTTAACTCTGAATAAATATTTATTTAAGCCCTTTCCCCTCAACCTGATGTCAGGGACTACCAGAATCAGCATGACTCCACAGACTGTAGTCACATCTTTGTCCCAGTATACCAGAAGTGTAAACTAGGCAAGACACAAAGACAAACACTGTGGTTTATATAGTTCTGCTTATAAGTTTATCCCTCGCAGAATTGCATATATGAATGAATGATGAAGCTATTGGCACAGAAATTTACTGTTTAAAAGTTTGGGGTCAACTACATTTTTTGTTGTTGTTTTTGAAAAATTAATACCTTTATTCAGCAAGGACACATGAAATTGCTCAAAGAACAGTAAAAACATCTATAAGTTTAAAAAAGATTTATATTTCAAATAAATGCTATTCTTTTAAACTTACTATTCACCAAAGAAGCCTGAAAAGCAGCACAACTGTTTTCAGCATTAATAATAATAAGATATATTTCTTGAGCTCAAACTCGGCATATTGGCATATTTCTGAAGGATCATGTGACACTGAAGACTGAAGTAATGGCTGCTGAAAACTCAGCTTTCCATCACAGAAATAAAAAAAATAAAATATATTAAAACAGAAAACAGTTATTTTAAATTGTAATAATATTTCACGATATTACTCTTTTCACTGTATTTTTGATTAATTAAAAGCAAAAACATGAAAAAGTCTTACTAACCCAACTCTTTTAAATGGTTAAGCCTAGTCCACAAGACAAAGTAATAATTTAATTTACACAAAGTATCATGTATATATTTACCCCTGGATATTAATATAATGTGTTACTTCCTTAAGCATTTTGTCTTATAGGATAATATTTTGTCCTGTGAAATATATCTAAACATCAGGGCCCATATTCACAAAACATCTTAAGGCTAAAAGTAGCTCCTAACTTGCTGATTTAGGAGAAAATCTTAAAAATAGTGGGCGTGTCAGTCCTAAATTTAGGACTCCTAAATTTGTGCACAAAGAGTATTTCACAAAGTGTTTTAGCGCTAAAACTAGCTCCTAAATCTGTGAAACGTTAGGAGTAGTGAAGAGGACTCCTAAGTCACTAAGACTAAGGCCCAATCCCATTTCTGCCCCTTAGCCCTTCCCCTTTCCCCTACCCCTTGGTTTAGCGCGTTAACCAGACCTTCAGACGGCAAAGGCTAGAAGGGATACGTATCCGACTGGAAATGCACTACTGGGCATGCGCACATCAGTACAGCGTAATTTTTGTCACACTGTACAACAATAATTACTATTTTTACATTATTGTAAGGGGTAGGTTTAGGGTTAGGGTAGGTGTAGACGTTAATAAAACACAATCTAATAGGTAGAAAATTAAATTAATTGTCAGTTTCTGGTCGGATACATATCCCTTCCAGCCACAACCCCTTCAGACTGACGGTTGAAGGTCTGGAATCTATGGTAGCTTTTGTTGGCCAAGGCCGTTTGACCGACATGTCAAACAACCAATCACAGTTCGTTTCGTTCAGCGTCACGTTTTGGGGTGTGGAAATGTCGCCACAATAACTACACACATTTTGTAGAGGTTACCGGTAAAATTGACATTGTCAAATACAATGTGAATCAGTGCAGCGCTTAAAAGTTACAACCAATCATAACCTGCCTCTCTGATTACCTCAATAAATATTTATTTACACTGTGAAGTCACAATTACTGGACAAAGCAAACTATCATCATTTCCAGACAGTTGAAGTCTAAATGTGTATATGCACTTGCATTACTGGACTTGAACTTGCATACCAATGCTAAACTCATGCTTTAAAAAACAAAGGACACAACAACTGTTTAAGCCAGGCATTCCAGGACTGACACAGGCCACTTTAATGGATGGCGAGGTCAAGGATGAGACACTGAGTTTAGCCATATGAAGTGAGAATACCCCTCGCCTGACTCGGCCCAATGCAGGACCCCATTATACAAAGACACCCGCACATATCAACACCTGCCATCCAGTGGGATCCCTCATATGGGCCATGAAGGCAATCCTTTCTCTGCTTGTCAGGCTGCTAACAGGGTGATGTGTTTCCTTACATGGTAGTTCTGTTTCTCTATTCACTGTCAAAGCAACTGTACTGATCAGCCAATGTCTTATTAATCAAGACAGGCACCACTTGACATCACATACAGGGCTTTTGCATTTTTAGATATGAAAGATACAGAATCTATTTAACATACAGTGACCCTTAAAATGTATTTTGACACTTAAGTCACACTTAATGTATGAATGCCACTGCATTAAGTAACAAAGCAGCAAACCAATAAAACCACACAATTTTCACTTTTAAAGCAAAATATTTCCCAAAATAAAAAAAGGCCAGGTTTTAAACAAAAACATGTTTCAGAAAAATGGACTTAGGTCTGAAAGAATTTCTAGCATTGTGTGTTTACAGTTGCAACTTGGTTTGATATTTAATTTAATGGCATTAATACATTTGTAAGTGTAGGTTAAGTGGGGCTACTGTATCTACTGTAGTTATATAAGTAAAACTGATCTGGTTACACACAAATCACAGCACAGGTGATCTAATTCACTTTCCCATTTAAAATAGACTAGACAGTCAGTCACTAAAATAGTCTTTGGCCAAAGTACCATAAAATCATAATCCTTTATAATAATAAAAGTGATGTCATAATGTGCAAATATAATAAGATTTGATTCAAAATGATTATTAGTGACATTATAAAAAATGAATGTTGAAAAATCTGTACATAAAAAGGAAATATTAAAATGTAAAATATTATTTCATTAATAATGAAATTTTGAAATGTTATAAACAGAATTTAAATATACTTAAATATTATATAAATAATAAAACTACCAAATCAACTGATTTTATTCTTTGAAATACAGTATTGTACAATGTGCCTCAAAATTATTTATTTAAAAATTAAATAATTAAAAATAATTTTATATTTACATATAAATATATAAGTATTATAAGTATAATTTAAAATATAAATATTTTAAAATTAAATAAATAATAAAAGTACCAAATCATCTCTGTTTATTTTTTTAATTACAAAATTCTGCACTAAACCTCAAAATTATGGAAATAAATGAAAGAAATGAAAACAAAAAAATCTTATTTGACCAACAGATCTCTAAAACAATTAAAGTGATGCATAAAAGTTAATTACCCGTCTGACTTCTGACTTATGAGACTGTTTTTGGTTGAGTCTTCTGTGGTCTTGTCCTCTTCAGATGAATGAGTGGGCTGTTATTCTGTGGCCCGGGGGTCCTGTAGATGTAGCCCAGCTCTGGTGTCTGTATGACAGTGGGGATATACTGAGCAATGGAGAAAAATGGCAGTGTATCTCTATAGAAAACACTCCAGCAATTCTGGAGTTCTTTTACAGCACAGGCCCCCTCGTGCCCGTCCCACTGTGTGAATAGAGCACAAGTGTGGGACACTCTGAGAAATACTGGGCCATCTCAGGGAGTGTTTCAAACCCCCCTCCACTCTTCCTTTTCCTCCTCCCCCTCTCTTCCTCCTTCCCTCCCTCCCTGTCTCTCTCTAGTTGCCCCTCATCCCAATCTACACCACCCCACCCGCCCCTATCAGAATGCACTTGGTGGTACTCTATTTTGGTGAGAAGAATACCACCGTGTAAAGAGAGGAAGTGAGATTTTAATAGAACACAATGGCTGTTCTTCTCAGGCTGTTTGTTGGTTATTTGATGCGTTGTGCTCGTGTCACTATATGTGTTTGTTGAAGTTTGAAGTTTTACCCCCTGCCTTGATCAATAAACCTTTTCATGCAACAACCACACAAACATATCTGCACCATACATGCACTTTCACACGTAAACTATGACCTCCATTTTAACAAGTAGTTCTCTCTCTCTCCCTCCCTCTGAGAGAGACAGCGCGATATATATATATATGATGAAATAGCCTTGTAGTGCAGTTTTTGTTTAGAATGTAAAGGCACACTGGTTCAAATCAAATTAAAATGATTTTTTAATCAAAAAGGAAATTTTCAACTGAACCAGAAATTCAGTGTTTAAAATTTTCTTTGATATTTTAGAAATTTTAAATTTCACATTAAAAAGAAAAAAAGTGTAAGGGTGGGTAAATAACAATTTTTTTTAAGATAAAAGCAAATGATCAATTGGACACATTTACATTTACACTAATTTAAAAATAATGAATGGGTGATTTTAATCACAGCATTGTAATAAGAAATTCTTTCTTTTTTTTTAACCAAAATAACTGCAGGTTGTAAACCAGTCTCATTGGAAAAATATGCCAGAAGCGACATTACTGCAAAATGATATTATGTTATTTATAGCATGTTTCGTGATACTTTCAATGTAAAATATCCAGTGAGTGGCACTAAAAGTGTGCTCAGTTTTAACTGAAACAGATTATCATTTTATTTTGTTGGTTGTTGTACAGATTGTGGCAGTTTGGGCATGAAATGTTCAATGAATGGCGCTAAAAGGTTAATTCTCTATTGCATTTGAAAACAATATACCGTTACCACTAAGCCCTCTGCCAAATCAACCAGTAGTGTTAACAAAAGCAAACATAAGATAAAAATGCACTTGCTGTAGCAGCTATGCCATTTTAGCTTGCTTCTACAAGTATTTGTGCTCTTTTATCATGGCGCGTTTCATGGGACTCCACTGTACCAGGTGGTACTGAGCATGTTTACTACATCAGAAAGCTATATATACGTAGGTGGGTATGCAATGTAAATGTCAAAACATATTGATTTACAAATCACACACTGTGGTAAAAGTGTTTTGAGGTCATAGTTTTGTGCAAGGAACCTTGCAAAAATAAGTCTTTATTAATTGATAATCTGCCTAGTAATCATAATATGTGTGGGAAAGAATAAAAGTTGTTGATTTTTTTTACTGCCACTAGTTGACATTTCAGCTGGAAAACTGCAGTGAATTGTATGTAGTTTTTGGAGTTGTAAAATATAGGTAGAAGCCTAGGCTGGCAAATAATTATAAAACCTAAAGCTGAAGCTACATAGCAACACCCTGGCAACTACCCACAATGTCCTAACATCCTGCTTGTGAGTTCAGTATGGTCAAACTCCACTCACATTATCTCAAGAAAATGTAGAAGTGTATATGATGTATCAGAATTCAATGTAGCAACAATGATTGTATCAGTATTTATAGAATATTAAAATCTTGTACCTGATTACATGATCCTTTTTTTCTTCATCCAGGTGTCCTTCTCTCTCTCCTTCACACAGTCTTGTTAGGCTACTGTATCCTAGTGAGGACGAAATTCAACCAACTTCACAGAGACTAATTTATACAGAAGCCTGAGCTATAACCCCTCTCTCTCTCTTCACTTCTCTTTCATTGCTTCTGCTGCTCATCGGCTGAGAGCCGGAAGATGTATGTCAGCTTTATATAATGGCAATCTTTTAGGTTTCATTCCTCCTTGCTCAAGGGTCTATGTGTGTGTGTGCACGTCTGTATGTGTGTGTGGTGTGAATCCTTTATATTTGAGTACTCCTTGCTGCTGGGTCCATGTGTGTTTGTGTATGTATATATATATATATATATATGCATGCAGCATAATGTGCACAATGCTGCTAATTTGGTATAAGGGACACCAAAGGTTACTAAGGGTCAATGATGACTGTGTCATTAAAGGGTTAGTTCACTTCCAGAGTAAAAATTTCATGATAATTTCTTTACCCCCATGTCATCCAAGTTCATGTTTTTCTTTCTTCGGTCAAAAAGAAATTACGTTTTTTGAGGAAAACATTCCAGGATTTTCTCCATATAGTGTGCTTCAATGGACCCAACGGGTTGAAGGTCCAAATTGCAGTTAAATGCGGTTTCAAAGGGCTCTTTTTTAACCACAAATGCACATAGAAAATGACCGATCGTTTCGCTAAATAAGACCCTTATTCCTCTGCTGGGATGTAGAGCCCTTTGAAGCTGCATAAGTTTAGTTGTTGATTTTGGATGTTTCTCTCTCTTCACACACACAAAACCAGGATTAATTTTTCTAGTTTAGGCAAAAAGATAAAAGTCAAGAGAGATGACAGGTGGCTCTGGGATTTAAACAGGGCATTGAAGGCATCCTTGGTGCTCTCTTTTCTTCATAATTCTGTCTGTGCATGTTTAATGTAATGTAATGTTGATTGTAAAGCAGCCATTTTTCCCAAAGTTATTTCAGTATAAAAAAGTATTCCAACACTAAAATATAAACTGTGAGGAAATCAGTGAAAACATGGTAAAGTAACTATTTGTATTGACTAACTATTAACTTTTTAACTTTCTGTTCATCAAAAAAAAAAAGAAAAAAAAGAGAATTTTTTTTAACAGTTTCCACAAAACTATTAAACAGCATTATCAACATTGATGATAATGAAAAATGTTTCTTAAGCACGAAATCTGCAATACGTCAGTTTTGAACGTTTAAATGCTGAAAATACGTAAATATTTGTACGTTTAGATGCTGAAAATACGTAAATATTTGTACGTTTAGATGCTGAAAATACGTCAGTATTGTACATTTTAGTGCCTGTAAAAACGTAAATGTACGTTTTATAGAACCACATTTTACGTAAAATACATACGAATTATGAGATCACGTTGGACACTAAAGACTGGAATAATGATGGAGGAAATTCTTAGTAATTTTAATTGATAACTAATGTAGTTTATTCTCACAGAATATGTAACTTGGATGCTGACATAGTCAGAAATACATTATTATTCTTTTTATAATGAACTGAATACAAAAGTCACAAGGTCGAAGGTCAGAAATGAGAGCAGTCCTATAAAGATTTTGGACTCTATTTGGAGCCTATTGCTATGGTGCATCACTAAGCAAATCCTCATTGCCATCCCCAGACTGATGATAACTGTTGCACGTCATACTGATGTCTGGAGAGTTTCTGTGAGCATCATTAAAATGGGTCACACGAGCATGTGACGTAGATAGTGCTTTGTTCCACTCGCCAACACCCACCAATCATTTTTCCTACAAACAGGGTGACTGAGACAAAAGTCATGAGGGCATTATGTGTGTGTGTAACAAGTATAGGTTTGTTATATTTCACAAATGTGCTAATTTTTTTTCTTTCTTTTTTTTCTTTTTCTGAAGAACACAATACGTGCATCTAATTAAACTCTTTTATGTGTCGGTCCCTTTAATTTTTTACATAATTTCTGCACCCCCTTATATTAACGTTATTTGTTAATTGTTTCTCTTCCCTTTTGGGGTTGTCTGCAATTTGGGACTGTAAAATTTTAAATTCTGTCATTATTTACTAACTGTTATGTTGTTCCTGATCTGTATGATTTATCTTGCTCTATGAAGCAAGATATTTTGAAAAATGTCTCAGGTTTCTTTGCCCATACAATGGAAGTCAGTGGTTCCTAACATTCTTGTGAACAACAAAGAAGATAGTTTTGGAACAAGTTTTAATTTTTGGGTGAGCTATTCCTTTAAGTTCCAAGTAATATAAAGCACAATATAATATTAAACACAATGTTAAACATAACATGCAATTATTTTTATTGTTCAGTTATTTTATATGTATTCTAAATTATTTGTCTGTAACGCTTTAGATTACAACCCGCAAAGAACTACATAAGTATACTGAATTTATAGTGTACCTACAAAGAACGTACGTGTAGGTATAAGGGAACAATGTGTTACATTTGGGTAATAAGGGGATAACAACCAGATACGCAACCTGCAAAGAACTGCGTAAGTAAACTGAAGTTGCAGCATAACGTTTTTGTAATTATAGTGTAGGTATAGGGGAATAATATGCAACGTTTGGGTAATAAAGGGGTAACAACCTGTAAAATTACAAATCATTTATCCTGTAAGTATTTTGAAACTAAGGGGTACCTGTTCTAATATTACGTAGTATGTCCTAAACAATAATCTTATGTTTAGGATTGATTTAAAAAGACAATATTCTTTGTATAATTTTATACTGGTATTTTATTATAGGCCTAGGTATTTTTAACCATTCTATTATTAAAGGAAACATGACGATTACTGAACAACAAAACTGGACATCTAGTGAAATGAGTTAATGAGTTTCTGCTATGATTTATAATTCATGACTCTGAAAGCTTATTCGTCAATCTCAGCTGAGTCACACCAGCAACTTCCCAACACCACTACCACAAAATAACTTTGCATGATATACCATCAAGGTTCAGTGCAGCTTAAAACAAACTTACCTCTTTCCAGTTGTTCGCAGAAAAAAATGCATGATACATTTGTATAGTGGATGTATACTGTGATGTTTTTATAGCAAAAAAAAAAAACAAGGGTTTCGTTTGGCCATCAAACAATTAAATTAAAACTAGTGCAATATTTTTCTCTGTAATTACTGTGAAAATATACACTTGTTCTGTGTTTAAGCCCAACTTGTTATTCCATGTAGTTACAGTGTAAATACAACATTTGCGGGCTGTAAATTAAAGTGGTGCTCTGTTACCTCCTTCTTCCATGTAGTTACAGGGTAAATACAACATTTGCGGGCTGTAAATTAAAGTGGTGCTCTGTTACCTCCTTGTTCCATGTAGTTACAGGGTAAATACAACAGTTGCGGGCTGTAAATTAAAGTGGTGCTTGTTCACCCCCTTATTCCATGTAGTTACAGTGTAAATACAACATTTGCGGGCTGTAAATTAAAGTGGTGCTCTGTTACCTCCTTGTTCCATGTAGTTACAGGGTAAATACAACAGTTGTGGGCTGTAAATTAAAGTGGTGCTCTGTTACCTCCTTGTTCCATGTAGTTACAGGGTAAATACAACAGTTGCGGGCTGTAAATTAAAGTGTTGCTCTGTTACCTCCTTGTTCCATGTAGTTACAGGGTAAATACAGCAGTTGCGGGCTGTAAATTAAAGTGGTGCTCTGTTACCTCCTTGTTCCATGTAGTTACAGGGTAAATACAACATTTGTGGGCTGTAAATTAAAGTGGTGCTCTGTTACCTCTATGTTCCATGTAGTTACAGTGTAAATACAACAGTTACAGGCTGTAAATTAAAGTGGTGCTCTGTTACCTCCTTGTTCTATGTAGTTACAGGGTAAATACAACATTTGCGGGCTGTAAATTAAAGTGGTGCTCTGTTACCTCCTTGTTCTATGTAGTTACAGGGTAAATACAACATTTGCGGGCTGTAAATTAAAGTGGTGCTCTGTTACCTCCTTGTTCTATGTAGTTACAGGGTAAATACAACATTTGCGGGCTGTAAATTAAAGTGGTGCTACCTCCTTGTTCTATGTAGTTACAGGGTAAAAACAACAGTTGTGGGCTGTAAATTAAAGTGGTGCTCTGTTACCTCCTTGTTCTATGTAGTTACAGGGTAAATACAACATTTGCGGGCTGTAAATTAAAGTGGTGCTCTGTTACCTCCTTGTTCTATGTAGTTACAGGGTAAATACAACATTTGCGGGCTGTAAATTAAAGTGGTGCTTTGTTACCCCCTTATTCCATGTAGTTACAGGGTAAGTAGCTACAACAAATTGCTCTGAAACGATTGTTTATACAGTAGGTCATACATTATATATCAGGCAATATAACAATAAATATGGTGACTGTTTTATTTAATTCAAATATTATTTGAAATTTGGGTTTTTAAATTAAAATCACACACAATATGACAACAGTAACAACACAGGCAACAGATAATAAAAGATAAAAAATTTATTACACCAGTTCAGAAAAAGCAAATCAACTCCATACTTATACAGCTTATACAGTTAAACCAAATTCTTTTGAAAAGTTTAAGAACAAAATTAAGATTTTGTTCAATTTGTTCATGTTTTTCACCCACTGACGAAGTTAAACTATTATGGCCAAACCATCATGTCAATAATCACACAGTATTAAACACAGAAAGTCAATATTAAACTATGTATTAAAGCGAACTGACAGGATTTTACCGTTGTGATCCACGTCCTCAAGCACCATTTTGACTACTTCAGTTCCCTGCTTTACTGCTCAATGTTGTGAGAACATACTCGGACAAAACTCTCCAGTTTTAAAAGAACACATTCCAGTCAGTTTCAAAAATCTCTCTCTCTCCTCTTCGCTTCGATTAGTTTTCTTGTATTTTCAACACATATTCCTGTCATGAGCACCGCAAACACAGATAGACTCGTCTCAAGCGCCGTTCAAGCTGTTGCTAGTTCCCGATTAGCACATTCACTGCTCCAGTTTTAAACAAACACACTTTCAAAGTTGTCCCTTGTCTGCACTTCGATTATTTTTTTTCCTATTTTCCACACGTTTCCATCTTCAGCACCGCAGACACGGATTTCGTCGCACACAGAACCGTTCGCGTTTGATTAGAATAGGTACCACTTAGTTTCAAAATTTACAGTATAAATAATTAGTAATTTTACAGGTTATTACCCCTTTATTCCCCAAACTTCACATATTAGGGAAGTCGTGGCCTGATGGTTAGGGAGTCGGGCTTGTAACCTGAAGGTTGCCGGTTCGATTCTCGCACCGGCAGGAATTGAAGGTGGGGATTGTGAACAAACAGCACTCTCTCTGCCTTCGATACCATGACTGAGGTGCCCTTGAGCAAGGCACCGAACCCCCAATTGCTCCCCGGGCGCTGGAGCAATGGCTGCCCACTGCTCTGGGTGTGTGTTCACTGTGTGTGTGTGTGTGTTTGTTCACTACTCACTGCTGTGTGTGTGCACTTGGATGGGTTAAATGCAGAGCACCAATTTCGAGTATGGGTCACCATACTTGACAATACGTCACGACTTTCACATATTATTCCCTTATACTCACACAAAGGTACTGAATAGGTACACTATAATTACAAAAAAAGTTACACTGTAAATTCTGTTTACTTACGCAGTACGTTGCGGGTTGTAATCTAAAGTGTTACCAATTTGTCTCAAATAACTGAAAATTGTACAACTGCTGTGAAATTACATATACAAATACTATTTCCTAATCATATCAAGTCATGGATCACAAAACAATTTCCACAACATATCTCAAATCTTCTACACCTATTCTTTTCAACCTGAAACCACAACAATCACTTTTTGTCAGTTTTCATCACCCTTTACTATTCTGAATATGCTGATTATAAGACATGCTGACACATAGCTAAGGCGAAGCAAGCAGAGATGTACAAAGCATTTTTACAAGCACTCTCCACCCCTACAGAAACACAGTAATCAACACAACCGGCCCAGGAAAGAAGGAGACTGACAGACGTTATTCTAAGAGAAAGGAGGAAGTTGGACGTGTAGATGTTCTGTTTTTCTGCACTGGAGCTGAAACATGGATTTCGGTGGACAGACACGACCATTCAGACAAACACAGGAAAGGAGCCACCCTGAAACAGCGACCCCAGACATGTCTAAAAAATGTGTGTCTATGTAGACTTTGGCTAATTTCATTGTCAGTTCAGCTAATTTAATCAGAGAGTACTCTACAACTATTAAACAATGGCACAAACAATGCCAAGGTCATGGGTTCGATGCCTAAGGAGCAAACTTACAGACACAATATATACCCTGAATGCACTGTAAGTCACTTTGGATAAAAGCATCTGCCAAATGTATAAATGTAAATGTCAAATGAACAGGCCCTGCAGTCTATTTTATCCTAATAACAAACTTTTATGTATAGTCCATTAAAGGTTTTACCTGATAGAAAGCAGTGGCATGGTAAATTCATTACTGAAATGAAATTGTGAATTTTATTCATTGTTTTTTTTTAAATCATTTTATCAGTTTTTTATCTGTTTGTATTTTAGGCATGGTAAAAACATTAGAAGTTGCAATAATGCAACAACTATTAAGACAGACAGAGACAAAGACATAGGGAGAACAGAAAGAAAGAGTGAGAAAATGAGACAAGAAGTAGAGAGAGAGAGTGTGTGGGAAATTGAGAGAAAGATGGAGAGTGTTTTTCATATCGTTAGTTTGTCACATCCTCTGATAACATTGTTTTCTGCAGTGGTCCAGCGGTGGGATGAAATCATATTTTGAAGCTCAACATCTAAATGGCAATCAGCCTCTTTTGCTTGTATATCCTCTACTACTCCTTTGACCCTTCTCCATCCGTCCTTTATATTCTCTTTATTAATGGTGCTTGCTAAGGCAAACATCACTATTACTAAAACTCATATTTAATATTTGGGGTTTGTTCAGAAAGCGATAATGACTCCATGCTCAGTCGCTTCCACATTGGTCTCAGAGGTCATACTGCTACTTCCAGTCCAGCGCAGTGAATGAAATTGTGAGAAAGTTAAGCACAAAATTAAATCTTGAGAAAGTGTCACACATCAGGACAAAGCAAAATTGATGCGATCCACCTTCACACTAAAACTTCTGGAACTAATCACCACATTATATTTTAATACAGTATATGCTTAAATGTTATGTTTACTATAGTTAATAGGAGGCCTATATATAGTATACTTTATTATAATATAAAATAATTAGTTGTGATAGACTGTTATTAGAAATATGACAGAAAGAGTTTGTTATTGCTATGAGAAAATATAATACTAGAAGCTTACATGCATAGACTTGCATAATATTTTTTCCTATAAGGCAATGGCTACTGCCAAATGTCTGGTTACCCACATTCTTCAGAATAGCTTCTTTTGTGCTCAGAAGAAAGAAACACAGGTTTGTAAGAAGTGGAGGGTGAGTAAATTATGACAGAATTTTTATTTTTGGTTGAACAATACCATTAAACCCCCACTAACAACCACTTAAACCACAAATGTTAAACTTTCTTCTGCTTTTTATGATCTTATGATCTTATGCCTCTCTAGTGACTGACAGGTCCACAGTTTTCCCACAGACCCTGACTCCATCATTGTTGCCATTCACTACTTTCTCCTGTTTATTCTGTTCCTCATTCACCCACCTTCTCTACATTTTGTCCCCTCATCTTTTGCTTCATCCATTGTTTTAACAGCATCTCAGCATCCAGACCCTATTGCCCTAGAGAGACCAGTGGTACGCTTACAGGAAGTCCAGCGTCTGCTTCCTGTCAGGTTGAAGAGAACAATCAATCATTTCCTCCTTTGACCTTTACAAATACGGTTTGCCAGTTTATATGCTTGCGTGTTTATAGTAGTTTGTACATAACAGGGTCAGAGAACATTTACACATGTGAACTAGACGTCTTCTTGACTGTTTACAATTGTCTCTTATTGTACTTGGTGACCACTGATTCCTTTTTTCTGTTGAACAGCAGTCAACACAGATTTATAAGTGCACCTCGATAATAAGCTGGGTGATATGGTACAGACTGACTGATAAAGTGTCCTAATTTGAGTAAAAGATAATCATTCGATTTGCAAGTTTGCAAGATTAGCTGCATTAAATCTTTGGAAGATTTTCAGAGTTTTGTTGGAGGTAGCAAAACTAAGAACATTAAAATACTAAATATTATAATCTGTTTCAATTTTATTCATATTATTTTGTGTTAAGAAATATATTATTTATTATGCCTGTGAAAAAAAGGTTTACTTCTGTAGCACCCCAGAAATAATACAAATTAAATTATTAAACTAATTTCTAAAAGTTTTTAGAATATCAGACTAAATTAACGAAAAATCTCTAACAATAAATAATTCCAAAGATATTTCATCTTCAGATATATTATTTAAAAAATAAAACAATACTTTTATTGTTTCTTAGTTATTTTGGTAAAACACAATTAATATGAAGAATTTATTGTTAAAACTAGCAGTTTTAATAGGGTTAAACTTGTGACTGGAAAGACTATATACCATAACTTAAGGAAAAATATCTGAATGGCTATTGTGTGTCTCGTTACTGATTGGTTTACCAAACCAAATTCATTAAAACAATAGAAGTAAATACTTGGTGTTGTGAGTCATAACTTTCTCAAGAGAACTTTCAGAGAATGGTTTCTCTTGCCTTGACTTTAAAACTGACTCATTTTAACTGACCAATATTAATTTAGTGATATTAATAATGCAATGTGAATGACTCAAACAACAGAATGTTGAAGGACTGGTTTAAATAGTTGGCTCCCACAGTTTTCGGCAGGCCGTGCTTTTGAACCCTTTGTGGCACTAACTTCCATAGGAAATCACTTGTTCATTAGAAGTTTTGAATTTCAATTTGAGGAAGTGGATGCTTGTATCTGCTTGTACGTATGCCTGCTGCAGCTTGGGTTCCCTGTCTTTCATTCTTTCTCATGCATGGAGTCTGTTTTCCCAGTGGAGGTTTCTCACATCTGTTTGGCATTCATCTCTAGTACATTACTCTAGTAATGAAATAATCAGTGATGGAGAGCTTTTTTCCTTTCTTACATTTCTTTTGCTATTATTTTGTAATGTTGTGTATTTTATTACAGAATGCTGTTGTTCCAACCCAATCTCATGGCAATTCGTACATATTTTACAAGGTGGCTAATTTGTATGAATTCGTAGGACCTCACTCGTATGAATTTGTAAAATTTTTGGTAAATTGTATGTATTTTACGAGTTCCCCAGTTCATATGAATTTGTACAAATGACCTAGCCCTAACCCCGTGGTCCCCGCCCCTAAACCTACTCGTTACTGGGGTCTAGACAAATCATACAAAATTGTACACGTGAACACCAACAGCACACTTGCTACTGTCATATTGCTTTTATTCAACTGTTAAATTAGAAGTTAATATTGAGCAACTTACATTTTAAACACAATATTGCCATTTATTTTGTCTGTTTTTACAGTTTCAAGTCCAAAATGACAGTCCCCGTCTCCAAACAGCAGACAGTAGTTGTGTATCACTCTTGAATGAAACATAAGCCCCTTTCATGCATACAGACTTTACTGGTAAATTACTGGTAAATTACCATTAAGAGCTCATATGTGAACAGGACTTTTTCAAAAATACCGGTAAATTCATTCCTACAGTTTACCGGTATGAGAATTAAATTACCGGTAATCTCCTCTGTGTGAACGCATAATGAGATTACCAGTATGAGCATGTACAGAGTTCAGAACGCACTGACGTAAGATGTCTACTCTGGGCCAATCCAGAGTCATTGAAATTCAAAATCATAACATTCTGATGCAGATGATGCATTTACTTTGCACTGTGTGTAATTCAGTTTGAAGTCGTCTAATACGATGTCTCTGGGCCAAAAGCAGCTGCGTGAACATTTGACACAAAAATGAAAATATCAACAAAAACACTGACAACGTACACGCCTCCATGTTTTCAAACACAACACTGGGAGGTGCAGCTGCTTAGAGGTCATTTCTGGTTAATGATGTCACAGAATTGACCTGTAATTTGAAACTGATGTGTGAATAGTGCTTTACCGGTAAAAAGACGGAATGTCATTGCCTGTGTGAACAGTGCTTTTTTTATTCACCGGTAAGATCGTTCTGGTAATTTTATGGCAATTTACTGGTATTACTGTGTGAAAGGGGCTAATGTTTTTTGGCGGTTGAGTGAATGATTCACTAACTCACTTATGAAGACAATAGCTGCATCTGAAATCATACACTTTCATACTGTATTTCAGGTGAAAAACAGTAGGATTATGTGAAAAGAATATGTCCAAGTTCACAGTGTACTCATAAAAGAGTAAGCGAAAAGTTCTCAAATGACCTACTTCTGATGAGATTCTGAAGTACACATCCACTAGATACTTTACTATGCCATGAGGCCATGAGAGAGTGTTTGTGAATAGGTGTGTTTGACTTTAGCTGAATTTAACCGACCACCAAGAATGGCCACTTGCAGTCAGGGAGGAGTTGAAAATAGAAGTCATCAAGTCGGACACTTTCTGCTTCCCATAGTGATGCTCACGCATGTTTGCTTATTTTATCATAGGTGAACTGGATTAGATGCAATCAGGGCCATTTCTAGCTTTTCATCAGTATCCATAATAAAAGTGTCCCCATGTTTTTTTTTTTTTTTAATTTTGTTGTGATATGCATATACATTTTCTTTACCAGCAGCACAGAGTCATTCACAAGCCACATACAAAGCTGCTGAAAAATATTAGAATAAATTTAATAAAATGTTTGTTTTCTAAAATGGATGTTTTCTGTCTTATGAAGTATCCTGATACTGTTTTGATGTGAGAAAACAAATCAGTGCGTGAGGCAACTTCAGACAATAATTTCAGACATTTTGCAAACCTGTTTAGCTGATTAACAGCTGATAGAAAACATATGAAATGATTGGTGAAATATTGGGTTTATTTAGGATTTATCAGTTATAAATTACAGGGGCACAGCAGTATTGCACTGGGGCTCATGCCTGAGTAAAAAGAGTCTCATGAATGCCCCCGGATGCAATATTTGTCAAATACACAAATGTTTCAGAAGTTTCATTAAGCAATAGAAACATTTTTCCTTCAATACATTATGTACTGCTTACAGTGTACTTATACATTAAAGTTTAACATAAGCCTATATGATTTAAATATCATTAAAGTGGGGTATATTATTTTTTTTATCGGTTTTACTTGGATTATCAGATCCAAGATCACAGATTTTTAGTGGAAGGCTTTAATGTTGTTGTACGTTTCATATCAGTAGGGTCAGCTGGTCCAACAGACCGGCATATCAGCAGGTCAACAGAGGTGAGGGTGTGTCAAATCTGTCTAGAGGAAGAACGGAGAAGGCCAGATCTTTCACCTCCGGCCAAAATCAACATTTGTTCCTGTCCCATACACAATTGCGGCTGGGCAGCGCTGGTCGTCACACCCATCGAGGTGTTCTTTATGACCACAACCGGTCGACCGGCACAATGACCTCAGCACAGTTACCTGCTCCATACACCCATAAACACACCACACATAATCATGCGAACACACACACTAATCAGGAGTTTAGGTTGGCTCGGACTGATGTCCGCTTGGGTGAGTGAAAAACTCAGTGTGTATAAACTGTGATCGTTGAGAACAGTTTGTGTGTACATGGAGGGAAGTTAAGAGAATGCTTTGTGTATTTGGATAAATTAATTGAACAATCATTGGAAAGGGTCGAAAATATAGTTCCCACAGGAAGAGAGGCTCAGTTCAAGAATAAAGAGGAGAAATGAAGAGACACACTGGAGGTGTGAACAGGGCTGAGAGTTCATAGGAATGAAGGCCCATTATGTTTCAAAACTCCAAGTTTAAAGGTTTAAAAAATATATCATAGACACCCTTTTTCCTTAGTGTCCAGAAGCTGGACAAATATGACCTTGTCTATTTGAAGCCTTTCATTTCTGTGGAGAGTTTTTAAAAAATATTTACTATTTCATTGTCGTTTCATCCTCCAGTGTCTTTTTAAATGATGATTCTGTTTAAATCATCCCTCCTTAACATCTTATATATATATATATATATTTTTTTTTTTAGCAGTGAAGAACTGCTGAAGTCTGCATTCCTTCAGCTGAAGGAGATTTGTCATGTTAGACAGTAAAAAATTGCTTTGACTTAAATTCAAATGGTTGTATCTCTGCATGACACATTTGAAGGTTGTTAGAGAAATATAATTTTCAGACTACACTTAGTAATCTTAAAGCATACATAATTTTCTCTCTAGGCTGGACTGTGTGTGTATTATTAGCTACTGTACTGTACCTAAAATGCATTGGTTTTGAATGCATACTTCAACTTTACAGTCCGCCCCCCAAACATCCAACAAAGTGTCATTTGCAAACAAATGATGCCAGACTGCAAAGACTTATATGATGTTTTGAAGAGTGTATAACACTAATTGTGTTAGCTTTACTTATTTTAGAAAAGGAAATAAATCAAATTTCATTATATCTAAGCATAAATTGGTCTTTTAAAGCAGAGCAGGAAATGTAGTGAGCTGATTAGCATTTGATAGTTGTGTTATAGCTTCATGAGTGTCTGCTGTATTGGCACAATGTGAGCTCACGCCTGACTGCACACGCTCCATAGGCTCAATGCTCTAGAATGACATCATGTCTTTCTGTGTCATCCTATCACTATTCATGTGGCTTATCCTGCCAGTGTCCACTATATCAACACACAAACCCCTCTAGGGCACAATTACCAGGGTCCGAAATGCAGGGTATAGCATGAACTTAATGAAATATATAGCATCAGTCTTTTTCAGTTTTATATTAATACTTTTTATCTTTAACGTATTAAAAAGGTGGGTTAATGTATGTAAAATTAGAAGATTATTTTCTTCCTAACATATTTCATTTTTTACACATTACTGTTAATATTGTATTGATGTCATTCTAGTTGCACTTTTTATTTTTCCCCTATATCCCCATCTTTATGAAAAAGATGCTTGGGGTATCCAGGATCTGTAAGTTAATGTGTAAGACTGCTCATGTTGTGTTTACTAATGCTTTCTCAATAAAAACTCAATTCATTAAAGCACAGTTTTCTTTCCTGTGCTGACATATCATACTGAAATAATGAATTAAACAGACAATATATTTAGTTTTAACTGAAGACACAAGACAAATTTTGATGTGCAACATACTATAATCAATGGCAGATTATGATTAACAGTGAGAGAGCAACATAGGACAAAACTTGTTAAAATTTTACAATTTTGATGACACATTTGGCATCATAATTTCATTAACTGATTACACATTTTAGGAAGTTTATTTTTATATAGCCTTTCGCACACACAAGGACAACATAAATGACACAGACTTAAGTCTTCCATTAAGCGGTTAGTTAATTATGCTCTTCTCTTTATCTTGATGTTTAGTCCTAATGTACACAGTAACCAGTCAAATGTTTATGAGAGATACTGTGCAGAATGGGGAAATGAATTGTGTAACTTGGAATAAACTCTCCGTCTATGTGGCATAAAACATTGCCCATTGACTGTCAGTCATGTTGTTTTCTCTCTGAAAATTGTAGCACAGACTGTTTCCCCTTACAACAATAATTCAACAGTTTAGATAAGTGCTAAACAATCCCGAACTTTAAATAAACCATTCCCGAGTCTGATAGGGTTTTGCCAACTGTTGTATGTGCTCTCTTAGTCAGGACTGACTACTACGGCATGGAAAACAGTGATTTTGGGCTCTCTAAGACCAAAATGAAAAATATACGCATTTACTGACCTTAAAGGGTTACTCCACCCGAAAATGAAAATTTTGTCATTAATCACTTACCCCCATGTCGTTCCAAACCCGTAAAAGCTTCGTTCGTCTTCAGAACACAATTTAAGATATTTTTAATGAAAACCGGGAGGCTTGTGACTGTCCCATTGACTGCCAAGTAATTACACTGTCAAGGCACAAAAAAGTGTGAAAAGCATCGTCCGGATAGTCCATCTGCCATCAGTGATTCAATCTGAATTTCATGAAGCGACGAGAATACTTTTTGTACGCAAAGAAAATAAAAATAACGACTTTTTTTTCAACAATTCGCCTCCTCTCTGTCTGCGTACGCAGTTTGCGTTCAGTGGAAAATATCCAAAATGGCGCTATGGTGACGCGAAGAGACAGAGAGGAGACGAATTGTTGAAAAAAAGTCATTATTATTATTTTCTTTGTGTACAAAAAGTATTCTTGTCGCTTCATAAAATTCAGATTGAACCACTGATGGCAGATGGACTATCCTGACGATGTTTTTCACACTTTTCTGGGCCTTGACAGTGGCAGTCAATGGGACAGTCACAAGCCTCCCCGCTTTTAATCTAAAATATCTTAAATTGTGTTCTGAAGATGAACAAAGCTTTTACAGGTTTGGAACGACATGGGGGTAAGTGATTAATGACAAAATTTTAATTTTGGGGTGGAGTAACCCTTTAACTATTGGGTGTTGCGTAATGTTCAAAATCTTGGTGTGAACCAACACTGACAAGAATGTGTCTGGCCAATGATTCAGCTGCACAGGAAGTTTTTTAACAGGGTATTGTTGTAGTTTATCCATGTGTATGTGTGTTTGAGCTTCCTGGCCGATATCATAAATATGCCATTGCACTGCACCGTTGCCCCATTATCACAAAACCACTAAAACTTATACCTCCAACACCCAGTTTTCCTGCATGTGTGTTTGCCCAAATGCTTTATTATCACCATTTCCTAGGGCTGTCTCCTTTGTGAAATATCACTGTTGTCATAAGGTCTTTTGGCTCCAACACACCGATAACTTTTTGTTGAAGATTTGTGGGTGGATAATTTACTCTGTGTATCCCAATACAGTGACAGGCAAACACTGTAATGCCAGAATGCTGCTCCACCTAACATGAGAAGCCTATGTCACAGTTTCCCATTTCCCACTGATGTACAACATATGAACAATAAAACAGTACATATTTTATACTATGTCTGTTTGGGTCAACACTCATTTAACTATATAATATATATCGTCGCTGTCGGGCGGAATCCTCGCATCTCCAAAACCATTATTTTTCAGGAAATTAAAAAACGGCATATTTTTTGAGTTATTAAACATTGTATCGTTAAAGTTGGTATTATACCTTATATTGCTATCATATACTGTTGTGTACCAACATTAACACAACATTTCCCCAAAATCATGTTTAATCGGAGATACGAGATTTATGACTTGGGAGCAGGGAGATACGAGATTACGCTGTCATTGATAAGAATGGTACAGACACAGACGCCGCTGCCGCCAGCAGTGTTCATCAAAGTCTGCGGTCGCCTTGAGCCTTTTGACAAGAGAAAAGGCTTCAATAGTTAACCAAAGCTAACGACTGTGGTTACATACTTCTTCCTAAACTCATTTACCTCAGAGGACGTGTTGCTCAACGAGGATTCGTTGCGACTTTCAATCTTGAGGAGCAGGGACGTGCAGAGAGTTCCTCAGGGGCAGGGGCTCAAATGTAAAATAGGGGCAATGTACAATATTTTACATTTGAGCCCCTGAGGGCTATATATATATATAGGTCAAAAGTTTGGATACATTACTATTTTATATTTTTGTAAGAAGTCATTTATGGTCATTAAGCCTGCATTTATTTGATCAAATTTTTAATATACTTTAAAATACATTTTATGCAATTCTGATTTATTATCAATATTGGAAACCTGTGAGACTTTTTTCAGGATTCTTTGATTAATAAAAAGTTTAAAAAGCACAGCATTTATTTAAAATATATATTTTGAAACAATATACATTGAAAAGCTTGAGGTTTTGAATAAATGCTGTTCTTTTTATTTTTATTTTTTTATTTATCAATGAACCCCAAAAAAGGTTCCAAAAATAAATAAATAAATAATAATAAAAAAATAAACAAATAAGCAGCACAACTGTTTCCAATATTGATAATAAATCAGCATATTATATCTGAAGGATCATGCACTGAAGACTGGAGTAATGATGCGGAAAATTCAGCTTTGATCACAGAAATAAATGATATTTTAAAGTATATTAAAATAGATAAACATTTTTTTTAAATTGTAATAATATTTCACAATATTACAGTTTTTCTGTATTTTTGATAAAATAAATGCAGGTTTGATGAGCATAAGACGCTTTCATAATGCTGCATAATTATCAAAAATGAAAATATAATAAAATCCTTTCATGTCACCATTTCGCCAGCCTACACTTCACATAATAGGCCTGTAGGTGGCACTTGGGCTTCATTAATTATGATAGTTTCATGAAATAGTAAACGGTGCTTCATACATAAATGTAAGTGAACTGAATACTGATTTCTATTATTGCGACTTTTGGCTCTGCACGGTTTTGTGCCGTGCTTTTGTAGTCATTTAGCATCCATTTTCTCAGCGATGCAATTTGATTTATAAAATTAGACAAACCGCAGATCCAGATCGCTCTACAAATAAGCTTGTCTGCCCCATGCAATTTTCAACCGATTTATGAATAAGAACGGAAAATGTCTGCTCCAATTCACATTATTGTCCAATGAAATGTGTCAGATCATGATTGGTTGGTGTATTATACATGACAAACGGACATTGATGAATTATGTAATATTCTCTAAACTATATAATGTATGGATTTTTTATTAAATCGACACACTAACTTTGATTACTGATGGAAAAAAAAAAGTTTAAAATATTGTTTGGTTTATTTTCTTTCCTTCCCGTCGATCTATTCACTGAAAGAACCATATATGCTTGAGAGCCTATGGTTTCTGAACAGACTGTGGAATATCAGTCAGTCGCGCAAAACACACTCAACCCATAACAGCCTCAGATTGACAGATATCTAAAAATAAACAGGAATTTTCCGACTTTTGAGCGATTAGTTACCGTTTTGTGCACATTGTCATGTTAATTATAATTCAAATTCATTTTGTTTTATTGACTACAATATCATTCCTATTTGTCTGAGAGGGGCACTTTTGAATAATTTTGATAAAGGGCAGGGGCTTGAGCCCCCAAAGCCCCCCCTTCTGCACGTGCCTGTTGAGGAGACATAAAGTCGCAAGGCTCCTGCGGAGTGAAGAAGAGGCGGAGTTACGAGGATTCTCAGACAGTTGAAGTGTCCAATGGAGTTAAGAGATTTGCTCTCAAGCTATTTTCAACACTTTAGATTGGTTAATAATTTGTAAAAATAACAGACCCAAGTGGGGACTGACCAATAGCATAGATTTGTGAAAAAATATGAAATTGACAAAATTTGGACATAGGAGGTTTCCCCCAACAACGACGATATATATATATATATATATATATATATATATATATATATATACATATATATATATATACACATATACATACATACTGCTGTTGGTTGTCAAACTTTGTTGAACATGTACCTATTTTAATATCTAAATAGATTATATGTATAATATGTATTTATATTATCAAAAGAACAGGACATTTAACAATCACAGATTGGTTTTCATCATCTGATGTATCCTTACAGCATGTCATGATGAAGTAGGCCATTGCTGTGGACCTCATGCCCAATTTTATTTTATATTTTTTAATGTGTACTTTTGGTTCGGGCCTGTGGATGGTGTCCTGTCCCTCTGGCCCCTCTGGCTGCGGGTCTGTTGATGGTGTCCTGTCCCTCTGGCCCCTCTGGCTGCGGGTCTGTTGATCCTATTGTCTTCTGCATCAACACTCGTGGTCTGGTGCATAAAGGGCATCTGGTTAGAAGCTTAGACTCTACGGCAGGCATGAAAAGCAGCCATCATAGCCCATTCGCTCACATCTGCTCAGTGATGCGACAAGGACGAGGACTGAGTCTGGGTGACTGGGGGACAGGAGTTCAATTCACCCCACAACGGACTGAACTGGACTGCACTGGATCCGCCACTGTGCAAAGGTGACCATTTAGGCTCAGTTCACTTTGGCTCTTCTTTTAATGCAATACCTTTTTTTCAGGTTTGTTTGTCTATGATGTGCAGATGGTTTAAATTGTTGAATGTGAGCCCGTTGGTGATGTGTTTTGGCAATGGCATATCTGAGTCTTACAGTTGTTTCCTGGTCCTGTTTGTAAATGGTCAGTTCAGCGTAGTTTTGTTTATCAAGTAGGTTTACTGATTAATGAGAAGGTGAATTTGGAAAATATTTTTCGTAATATTTTAGTATTATGAAATCTTTGTACATAAAAAAACAACCACAAGCATATATGATGTATCAGGTTTATTATGCATGTAAAACAATCTTGGATCATCTTGTTTCTCCCTAATTCCCATTTGTCTTTCTTGTACACAGCTAATACACAACCATGGGAGACTGGAGCTTCTTGGGTAATATTTTGGAGGAAGTAAACGAACACTCCACTGTTATTGGCCGCGTTTGGCTCACAGTTCTGTTCATTTTCCGCATTTTAATTCTGGGCACGGCAGCAGAGTTTGTCTGGGGAGACGAGCAGTCTGATTACGTATGTAACACTCAGCAGCCAGGTTGCGAGAATGTGTGTTACGACGAGGCCTTTCCAATCTCCCATATCCGTCTATGGGTGTTACAAATAATTTTTGTATCCACACCTTCGCTTGTATATGTCGGCCATGCTGTCCATTACCTCCACATGGAGGAAAAGCGAAAGGAGCGTGAAGAAGCCGATGTTAGCCACCAACAGGAAATGGGCGAGGAGCGTCTTCCACTTCCAGATCAGGGAAGTGTTCGCACCACCAAGGAAACCAGCACGAAGGGTAGCAAAAAGTTCAGACTCGAGGGCACTCTGCTTTTCACCTACATATGCCATATCATCTTCAAAGCTCTTTTTGAAGTAGGCTTTGTAGTTGGCCAGTATTTCCTCTACGGGTTCCGCATCCTGCCGCTGTACAAGTGCAGTCGTTGGCCTTGCCCCAACACGGTGGACTGTTACGTCTCCCGACCCACCGAAAAGACTATATTCATCATTTTTATGCTTGCAGTTGCTTGCGTTTCACTGTTCCTCAACTTTGTGGAGATCAGCCACCTTGCCTTGAAGAAGATCCGCTTTGTGTTCCACCGACCAGCTCCAGCGCAGTTGGAGCCTCTTGGACCACCTGAGAGGAGCTTACCGTTTCTCCTGACCACCCCTGTCCAAAAAGCCAAAGGTTACAGGCGCCTTGAAGAGGAGAAGAAAGACGAGGTGGCACACATATATCCACTAGCTGAGGTCGGTATGGAAGAGGGCCAGTTCTTCTCACCTCAGCTGGAGAAGGAGCAGAAAAGGAGTCAGGAGGCGGTTATGCCAACAGCGCCACCTGTAGAGGAGACAATCATATGCGATGAGACTCAACCCTCCTTCATTCAGGTCACAGAGACACTACCAGAGCTTCCACCAGAAGGACCATTTCAGGAAGGAGATGAGGTAGACAGCTTAAAGACTCCAACAGCTTTACCAGAAGTACTGGAGGAGCGATCAGAAGGGGAAAGCGTGGAGGAAACGTATTTAATATCACTTGAGGAGAGTTTGGATATAGATCTACGAGAACTGGCCTGTAGAGAGGTGATTGAGGAAAAGTCAGTGAAGGAAAGTAGTTTAATAGATGCTGAGCCAACACAAGAGGATAAACTTTCAGGAGCTGGAGAAGAGAAGGAAACCTCACAGGAAACTGGGGAAAAAGAGCATAACACCTTTAAGGTCCAGGAGTTGAGGAAAGAAGGGAGTTTACCTGATGTGGTTGAGGAAGAGACAGCAGTTGAGGTGTCTGATGAAGAGACGGAACTTTGTGCAATTGAGCCTTTTGTAAATGAGGCCATTTTGGAAAAGGCGAAAGCTTTAGATGATGGTAAGATTACTGGAGATCTGGACGTGTCTAAAATATCTGAGGGGGAGCGAGCGTCTGAGGCTTTAGGGGAGGTTGCAGGGTCAAATTTATCTGACATAGAGCCCATTGGGGATGAAGTGGATATGGGAAAGGACAAAGCTAAGGGGGATGTAGATGATATAGAAGGGGATGGAGTTCAACAAGATGTAGTAGACTCAGAAGTGGGCAAAACTTTAGTGGAAGTAGTAGATATAGGAAAGGGCGAATCTATAGAGGGTCTTGTGGATGCAGGAAGAAGTTGTGCTTTAGAAGATGTATTACATACAGATAAGGATGAAACTTTAGAAAATCTAAATGAAGTTAGTCCTTTTGATACTGCAGTCAATAAAGGTGAGGAGGTTCTAGATAAATCTGTAGGACTTGCTGTTGACACTGAACAGGTGGAAACTTTGGGAAAGGAGGAGGTATCCTTGAAGATAGAGGATCCAGAGGAGGTCCAAGTCTCTAGGGAGTGTGATGGGTCAGGAAAAAAAGAGGATTCTGTGGAAACTGGAGGCCTTGAGAAGGAGGAGTGTTCTGAAGAAATGAAGGTCATGGAGGCCGCAAAGGAGATGATGTATGTTCCACTTGCAGCTCTGGAACTAGAGACAACAGAGGAAACAAGATCATTAAGTCGTCTCAGCAAAGGTAGCAGCAGAGCCAGGTCAGATGATCTTACAATATGACTGAAAAACAAACAGAAAAAAAAAAAGTAAAGAACATAGAAAAATCCCCAAATTCCCAAGTGCCACATTATTAGGTGAACCATCTGACAAGCATGTTTTCTTGGTCAGGGGTTTTCAAAATGTCCAATATGATGTCAAATACAAATATCCTCTTGCAGAGAAATGCCCTTACTGAAGTATAAAGGCAGCTATATATTTTCATACATAAAGACCCATTTATATTGTGCGAGTAAAAATATACATAATATACAAATTTCTTACAAAATTTCTGGACCCCGTTGTGGCCATCTAGGAGTCCTGAATCCAAGTTTAAAAACCCCTGTTCTAGATTATACATTTTTTATACAAGTTTCTCTAAAAGGCAAGGCAAAAGTACAGGAATATCCAAAAAGTCTAAAAAGTAAAATTTTATGAATTGTTAAAAAACTCCAAACCTTATTTTAATATCCTTTTTTAGTCTTGGTTTTTGAAAAATCCTTTTTTTTCCATTCAATTTATTATACCATGAATATCATGCAAGATGCGAGTGATAGTCACAGGGAGTGAACAGTCTCAAATTCTGAATTTCTATCGGTCTACTGCTTAGAATAGTTATGTTTATCTATACATTTGCCTGTTATTGTTATATGATAATCCTGCTGGGCCATCAAGATCTTATTGTTTATAAATCAAATTTGTGTACAACATTTACAATCTTCTTCAGTAACATCTGGATTGCTGATTCTCAAGTCCATTAAAAAGGCAGAATATTGTAATTGAGAATGATATTCTACGGTTTGAATACAAGGTAGCAGGTCCAATACTGACTGTATCACTAAAATAAATAAGGAAGAATATTATGCTGTGTGTAATACTCACCTTTGCACAATGATCTTTTACTGGTTTTTATGTTAACATTTTATCTGAGGACCCAAAATAAAGGTACTACAGTGACTGCCGACCAAAGAGCCCTGTCTTTTTTCTGTTGTTCAGTTTGAATTCAATTTAGTTTTGTATCGTTTAAAATTAACAAAATCCTATCTGACATCAACAAAATGACTTTGAAAAAGGTATAATAAATTTGTATTTGTAGAAAAGGTTTGAAAGTGCACATTACATAGTGAAATTAAACAAAAATTAAACTTCCATGACCTCTAGTGGTCTATATATAATTTTATTATAATATAAAATTCATAATTTATTATACATATAATGTTTTTTTGGTTATAAATATTATTCTTAAGGCTTAAGTCCTATTCAAGCGTACACTGAAAGAACAACAACCAAGCAGTTCTAAAGAAAAAATGAAAGATCAGCAGTGGTGGAAAGAGTACTGAAAATGTGTACTCAAGTACAAGTACTGTTACATTGCTGAAATAATACTCAATTACAAGTAAAAGTACTGGTGCCAAAACAGTACTTAAGTAAAAGTACAAAGTACTCTCAAAAACTACTCAGAGTACTAGTTACTAGTTACTTTTTAGCCAGTGATATTTAATGAAAAAAAATATTCATTCATATCAAAGATCTATGTGGATAATAGCTACTTTGAACAAAACCCACTTTTATCTTATTGACTGAAATGAAATATTGGATATTGAATACTCCACCTCTTGCTCAGAGCAGATTCACGGTTGGATAGGAGTGGTTAAGAATATCTGCTTGTTACATCTGACACCACGCCTCACCGCTTCTGGGTCCTAACGCTCTGCCAGACGCCCCCAAAAAAACAACAAACTGTGCTAATATACACCCACGATCTCATGTAATACTGAAATAAAATTATAACCCTAACCTTTATTTCCATACTGAAATCCCTGATGGCCTAACAATGATTCAGCTAAAATATTAATGTCTAAGACACTGTGAGCACGGAGACTCACTGTGCACAGCAAATTTTTAAATGCTTAGCTGAAATATGTAATATTAATTAAATAGTGTTCATAAATGGCTGTTGAGATAGTATTCTCAAGTTAAATAAGTAGAGGCTTGGACCCGGAAACAGCAATCCTTACATCATGACTCAACAAGAGGATTCTCCCCAAGCCATCACACGGATGTCATCAGAGCGAGACACCATTCCAGAGCGGAAACAAAATTTTCCGTTTTTGATTAAAGATTACAATGGCAGACAATTTTTTTTTCCAGTGTATTGACTTGCATGGTTTAATTGTTCACCACAAGACTAGTATTGTGCACTAAAAAAAGTAAGTAGGGTCATTTTGATTTCATGACCATTAATTTTCAGTACCATTGGCAAAACTACCACATATACTGTATACTGCAGATATTTTAATATTTTACTTTTTTTTTTGTCCATCCATTTTTTCAAGGCAATCATTATTTCAAGCTTATGTCAAGCTTTGAAACTGGTTTAATCCAAGTCTTCTAAAAAGACACATTCGCTTTATATGATGAACAGATTTTAATATAGGCCTTTATGTACATGCATATAAATATTGATCAATTACCATTACAAAAATCTCAATCTTAAACATTTGCTCATTCGGTGTATTTGTGTCTTTAAAATAGGGTAACTTTGTTGCAAAAGTTTACAACACAAGGAAGCTTGATTTCAAATTTGATTTCAAACTGAATTGAATTTACAAAAATAAAAAAATAATAATAATAAATAAATTAAAAAAAAAAAAAACACTCATTCAAAGTACCTGGAAAAGGGAGATGTAAATAACCATAACCATAACCATAAGTTCCCGCCTCCTCAGCACGAGCTGACCGATAAATCTCAAGAGAGGCGGGACTTAAGGCAGAACAGCCAATCATCAGCCGGTCACACTCAAAGCAGAGCTGTGTCCGAAATCGCTCACTCGTTCACTCGCTCACTAATCCCTATATAGTGTGTGGCAGTTGAGTGGACTATATCAGAAGGAGTGAACGAAATGCAGTGAACAGATTCGGACGGTGACGTTTACACTGCGCGTGAGACTTGTTGCAAAAACATCTTCGTCACATATGTACTTTTATATTTTAGAAAATAACATTAATAGCAATAACACTTAAAATGACTTTATGTTGTAATCAGCTTTGTGGTTTCATTGATGCTATATTATTAATTTGTTTTGTTATGCTTATATGTTCATAATCATTAAATACTATTCAACAACAATAAACTCACATTAACACGTTCATAATTTTATGTATTTATTGTTTGTAGTATCTTGAAACTCTACTACGGAGCCCCTAAAGGGACATTGGCAAAAATTAAAAAATGAAGACTATTGCGTGCGCACGAGAAACTTTTGCGTGCTCACGAGAAACTATCGCGTGGGCACGAGAAACTATCGCGTGCGCACGAGAAACTTTTTTTGAGCTGAGGCATTACAGTTTCCGGTTGCGTCACTTCTGCCATCTTACAAAGAAGAAAACAAGAGCATGCATGTGCACGAATTAGCCTAATTGAGATCTGTTTTGGCCTTCAGTACTAAAACATTGTTTCTGTTCTTGCATTGGGACACAGATAAATCATCATTGAACAGCATAAGAACAGCTATATTCCACCTGAACAATACATAGCCTAACATCTCAGGACTGTACATCTGTACATAACTTCTCAAAACTTTTCATCTGTAAAATAGCGCATTCATAATTCTTTCTATTTTCTCTATATTTTGTACATAACCTCCTAAAACATTTGCACATTCATAATTCTATTTTATCTATATTTTTATTACCATATAGTTATTATTCTTTTAATGCATTGTCTAATCTGTTTATTATTAGCCTTATATTTCATTCTATTACCTTAAATTATATGCATGCCTGCACTCTCTCTGTACTTTCTCCACTGGATGCTCCTGTCATCAAGACGAATTTCTTGTGTTTTTGTGTGCATAAACACACTTGACAATAAAGCTCTTTTTGATTCTGACATTTAAAACGCATTTTGAGGTCTAGAAGTGATTGGTAGCTACAGTATAAAAGCTCAAATTTTAGATTTCGATATGGCAATAGCCTGTTGTCCCACATAAAACGTTAAAAGCAAGTTAAATATGTATATAAATGAAAGTGATTTTTTTTTTATTTTTGATAATTATTACTTCAGTTAGGTTTCAATAACTGCTGTTAGTTTCGTTTCATTTTCGTTTTTTATTTCTTTGACATTTTTCTTTCTTTCTTTCTTTCTTTCTTTGCCTAAATGCCTTTATTTTCGTTAAATACAGTTCCTAATACAACATATTTTACCGTTTAAATATGTATACAATATTTCATTTAAACTGGTTTAACAATCATTTTAGAAGTAAAATTAAACATTTAATCGTCGTGAAAAGACCGATGCAGATTTCAGAAAAAAAAAACGTGTCGATTAATTAGCTATTTTTTTTAATCGACTGACTGCACTTTATATCAGCTATATATATATCGGAATGCGCATGGACTAATTTTGAGCTATACAGGCAAAAAAAAAAAAAAAAAAAAAAAAAGAAAAATGACAGTTTTGGTCGAATTTGAGTTTTTCACAAAATGAGTTCATTAAGCCCTCTTCTAGCTATCCCAATGCTCCAAATAGTAATTAAACATCTAAATTGATCTTTATTTGTACGTTTTCTGAGAGGAGTAGCCTACCTTTTCTATGCTCGCTTCTGGACGACCGCTGCTGCTTCTCACCATATTTTGTAGGTCTATTGTCGCAAAGAGCAGCATTCCAGCTTTGTGAATATTCATATCGAATTCTCCATTACATGAGTCCAAACCAGTGAAATATGATTTTCAAACCTATGCTGATGAAAACAATACGATCGAGCTGACTGACATTTGCAAAGCGCGTACATAAGTCTCGCCTCTCCTCGAGCGCGCAATTATTGCGAAATATGTATTGACGAGTTTCACACAATCATAATCTGTTATGCCTTACATGAACGTTTAGTTAATGGTTGGAGGAATATCTGATGTGTAACATTATATTTGATCTATGCATTACAGTAGGTCTTAATATAGATCTGTCTCAATGTTAATCATACATAAAAAGAAAATACGGAATCACTCGCTGCTCTTGATTAAACTACCGTTTATTTGCATCTTTGTTCTTATTTTTAATAACAAAGATAAAATAATAAAATAGCTATATTGTGATGAATAATATAGTAATTATTATTAACAATAGGATTGGAGGAAAATATGCAACGTTGCTTGGTGATTTTGCTTTGTAATCTTTAACTCGATTTTTCTCGAAATCAGATCTGCTGTCTCTATTGCCTTCAAACGGCTCAGTCATTTTTTGCCTGATTCCAACAAGTCACATATCATTTTTGAACGTATTTTAATGGAGAATGTGAAAATAAAAAGAACCCATTTTGCGCATTGCGACTCATTTTGCCAGCACATTTATTTTTTATAATTATTACTTTATTTTAGTTAGGCTTTCAATAACTGTTTCATTTTAGTTTTTCATTTATTTTGACATTTCTTTCTTTCTTTATTTGCCTGCATGCCTTTATTTTCGTTAAATACAGTTCTTAATACAACATATTTTAAAGTTTAAACATGAATACAATATTTATTACATTTAAACTCGTTTAACAAGCATTTTAGAAATATTGCCTATTGTCCCACATAAAACTTTAAAAGACAGTTAAATATGTATATAATCGAAAGCGATTATTTATTTTTGATAATTATTTCTTTACTTCAGTTAGATTTTCAATAACTGCTGTCAGTTTCGTTTCATTTTCGTTTTTTATTTCTTATATATATAAGTTGACTAACTTTGAACTAAATTTGTTTATTTAAATGTAGCTAAAATAAATTGATTGCAACCACTTACCTTAAAAAAACTGAGTAAATCCAATGAGTCATTTTTTTCAGTGTACATGTTTAACGGTAAAATATGTTGTACCGGTATTAGGAACTATATTTAACGAAAATAAAGGCATTTAGGCAAAGAAAGAAAGAAAGAAAAATGTCAAAGAAATAAAAAACGAAAATGAAACGAAACTAACAGCAGTTATCGAAACCTAACTGAAGAAATAATTATCAAAAATAAAAAAAAATCGCTTTCGATTATATACATATTTAACTTGCTTTTAACGTTTTATGTGGGACAACAGGCTATTGCCATATCGAAATCTAAAATTTGAGCTTTTATACTGTAGCTACCAATGACTTCTAGACCTCAAAATGCGTTTTAAATGTCAGAATCAAAAAGAGCTTTATTGTCAAGTGTGTTTATGCACACAAAAACACAAGAAATTCGTCTTGGTGACAGGAGCATCCAGTGGAGAAAGTACAGAGAGTGCAGGCATGCATATAATTTAAGGTAATAGAACGAAATATAAGGCTAATAATAAACAGAATAGACAATGCATTAAAAGAATAACAACTATATGGTAATAAAAATATAGATAAAATAGAATTATGAATGTGCAAATGTTTTAGGAGGTTATGTACAAAATATAGAGAAAATAGAAAGAATTATGAATGCGCTATTTTACAGATGAAAAGTTTTGAGAAGTTATGTACAGATGTACAGTCCTGAGATGTTAGGCTATGTATTGTTCAGGTGGAATATAGCTGTTCTTATGCTGTTCAATGATGATTTATCTGTGTCCCAATGCAAGAACAGAAACAATGTTTTAGTATTGAAGGCCAAAATAGATCTCAATTAGGCTAATTCGTGCACATGCATGCTCTTGTTTTCTTCTTTGTAAGATGGCAGAAGTGACGCAACCGGAAACTGTAATGCCTCAGCTCAAAAAAAGTTTCTCGTGCGCACGCGATAGTTTCTCGTGAGCACGCAAAAGTTTCTCGTGCGCACGCGATAGTTTCTCGTGCCCACGCGATAGTTTCTCGTGAGCACGCAAAAGTTTCTCGTGCGCACGCAATAGTCTTCATTTTTTAATATTTGCCAATGTCCCTTTAGGGGCTCCGTAGGAAACTGTAAAGCCTGAGCTCAAAAAAGTTTCTCGTGCCCACGCGATAGTTTCTCGTGCCCACGCGATAGTATCTCGTGCGCACGCGATAGTTTCTCGTGCGCACGCGAAAGTCTTCATTTTTTATTTTTTGCCAATGTCCCTTTAGGGGCTCCGTACTCTACCGAGCAGTGTTTTTGCTCACAGATAAGATGACAATAGAGCGCCCCAGGCGACCGTTAATTTGACATCAGAAGAAATAGGCCACCAATGAACATTTTTAAATATACACCAAATTATCATTATTTATGTAAATTAAACGGCATCTCTCATTCAGACTCGCTCGCTCCAGCTCGTCGGTTCTCCGCGTTGGATTGTGGGAAATAGTGCTTCAGCGAGTGTACATCGGTTGTACACTCGAAATCAGAATGCATTGTGGGTAAAAAGTAGTGAACGAATGTAGGGAATGAAGTAGTTCACTCAGAATTCAGACAGCACTACAAAACGTCTGACACCCGATATAGTGCACTATATAGTGGATAGGGAGCGGTTTCGGACACAGCTCCAGTGTCATGTTTGAGAGGGAGGCAGACACAGAGCGGCCAGAGAAACGGAGGAGCGACTGCTGTAAGGCGTTTGTGCAAAACTGCGGAAAAAGTGCGGGTGTTCAACCCACTCACCAGGAAAAGTGTGGGTGTTAAAACACCCACATCGCCCACGGGTGCGACGCTATACGGTAGATACTGTGGAAAATGAGTAATGGAACCGTGTCAGATATTTCAGTATCAGTATCAAAATATAGATTTGTATGTTAACACTACCATGTAGTTTCTTTCTCCAAACTTTGAGTCCATAAATCCCTCACTGTCCGATCAGCTCTTCACCTGCTGCAGCGGCGGCTTTTCCCGCGGTTCAGATATCAGGGCTTTTATTGGTCCGTTTATGATCGGATATCTTTATTGACTACTGAAGTTTCGTCAAAGGTTTGAATATCAATTCAGATTGTGTGCGTACTCAGTAACCAACTATGATTTAAAAGTAACGAAGTAGATTATTTTGCTTAATTTGTACTTAAGTACAAGTAAAGCTTTAAAAAATATACTCAAAAAAGTACAAGTACCCGAAAAAACTACTCAATTACAGTAACGTGAGTAGTTGTAATTCGTTACCTCCACCACTGAAGATCAGCTACATAAGTATGTAAGAGTAAACATGTTCTGGTTGAAATGTGACATTGTGCATGTTGCAGGGGAATTTCTTCAGATTCAGTTTCATTGAAAACAATGTAAGTGCCCCAAACCATTTTTTCAATGTCAAACTGAAACTATGCAGGTATGATCTGTTAAATCAGGACTATCAAGTTTAGGAGGACGTCTCATCAGATCCTGATCTCACAGTCAAACACATTACTGTGATGCAGATGTCTTCCTTGTCAAACTACAATGATTGTTAAACATTTTTATTGGACTGTATGGTTTGTAACATAAACTTTTTTTTTTTTTTTTTTGGTCTAGTATTAACCTTAAATGTCTTATTTAGCTTCTTGTTGATTGTATGACTTTTGTTATTTACTCTGTTTTCACCATGAAGATAGCCTTGCTGCTGGCATCGAATAAACAAACAAATAAATAAATAAATATTGTGATGCAGCCACAGTCACACATTTTGCAGCTTTGATGCAAACAAGACCATAGTCATGCATTTGCAAGAGTGTCTACAGAGTGACATTCATGTGATCAGTACGTTGTGATCTGATCATGTGATCTGTATTTCCGTTCACAAGACATATGTTCTGTTCGTTCATCCATAGCCAACACAAAGATGAGAAACACACAGTCTATTTATTAACACAAAACATAATGAAAAAAGCTATATTTATTCTATCCCTGTAGCAGCCTGCACCTAAATGCTTCTTTCATTTTCATGCATTTAGCAGACGCTTTTATCCAAAGCGACTTACATAGCATTCAAGTTACAGTTTTTACATTTGATCAGCTCTTGCTTTCCCTGGGAATCGAACCCATGATCTTGGCGTTGCTAGCGCCATGCTCTACTATTTGAGCTACAGGAAAGCCTCTTGTACTACCCAAGTTTGTTATCCATTGTCTGTGAAGGTTTTTGGGGGGTTATTCAGATGACTGAGAGCTGTTGCTCATTGCTGATGCCAATGGGGGGATTTTATGATCAAGTCTTTTAGAAGATGCAGTTCAAATGGTGATTGTCAACCTAGAAATGGAGAGAAAGAAAAATTATGTCACTGAAAATAACCTTCCACTGGCACTGCAAATAACTTTCCCTCCCTTTGCCATGTTTCTTTCTCTTTCCAGATGATGAAATGTTTCTCTTCCAGTATGAAGGAATTATTACATTTCACCTTTTTTGTAAATGTACAGCTTCTTGTGCTTACAAGAACACCTTTCTTGTAAGTGCACAGCTTCCTGTTTACAAGAAGGGACTGAGACATATTTAAGTGTGAAAGTAACACATACGTAAAACAAACACCTCGCCTTTTTTTATCTAGCTGATCTATTTTGAGGCTTCCGTTTCAAACTAGAATCCTAAAATCATAGAATCAAAATGTATGTACATACACTGCCCTCCAAAAGTTTGTAAACACCCCTGGCAAAGTGTGGTTTTTGGATGATATCAGCATAAATCCTTATCATTTTTTGATGCAAATACAGTACATTAAAGTAACTTTTGGAGGGAAGTGTATATCACATATAGCACTAAATAGCTGGATTTCCAATGTGGAAAACATGAATAAACATGCATAATACAAAAGTTCAAAGATTGAGTGCCATTCCAGTTGGGTTAGTTAGTTCTAAACACATGAAATGGTTTTCAAATGGTAGACAAATCAGAGTCAGTCCCTCAATAATAAAAGTCACTTAATTTTGTAAGTTATATGATTGAAATGGGCAAAACCTGGGTAAGAAGCAATTTCACTACTCTGTGTTTTGACCATGATAAAGGTTCTGTGCATATTTTATTTAAAGTATAATAAGCCTATTACTTTATATTTTCCATGTTTCTGATATATATAAATGTACCTTATTATAATGCTAGCATAATACTTAAGCAAACAAACAAATAAACCTCCTGTAGAAATATGATCACAGTATGATACCTTTTCTTTTATTAGTGTCTTCATGATGAAGTCCATGATAGGAAGCATGCTGATCAGCTGCCCTTTCTTCCACTGTCTGTAGAGATTCAACAACTCTACTCTATCGCATTCTTCTAGACACACTGAAGACTAAATGAAAAGAGAGAAATGAACTAGGCTTTTATATACAAGAGCTTAAAATGACAATGCATACAGTATAATTAAGTAGGAAAGCTATCATCATCACTGACCTTTGGAAGTGAATGCAAGTTATTAATAAACCAGTGAAAATATTTCTGAGCTTCTGTCAGTTTCTGAACTTGATCTTCTCTGATGTTTAAACCTTCCAGACTCCTCTTGAATCTCTCATCATTGAAAATCTGGTGAGATACCAAGATTTAAACATTAACTACCTCTTAACAACACTTGTTGTTGTGTCTGCAATACTTTTTCTGCATTATGCATGTCATATATCCCAAAAGATTCAGCAGAGGCTGATTGAGTATTCATTGTTTTGAAGGCATTAGGTTTCAATGCATGTTTGCTCATGGTTCTGATAGCTTTCTGTAGGTTTTCATGATGCAAGTATTTGAAACACTACACCCTTTATGGAATTCACCAGAAACTTCAGTAGACTGTCATCAACATGACAATGATACCTATAAATATCATGAACCATAAGCTGTTTACCAACAGTATAATAACTTATGACAAATCAAAAGGACTAATTACAGAAACTCCCTAACATTGACAATGAGAAGGAAACAAGATCAATCACTAACTGAAAAAAAAAAAAAAAACAACAACTTATCTACTTTGGTGCAACATATACAAATCATAACTTCAAATGCATTTAAATGAAAAGATGTGCTGTTTCTTCCATGGAATATTTCAACATGGAGTTCTTTAGAATCCGATCTTTGTGGGAGGCAAGATTCAACAGAATATGTTACATTTCCTAATAAAGTTACCCACTGACATTTAATTTTCTGACCAAATCCAATTTTACTCACAATTGGCACTTATAGTAGCATTAAATTTGGACCCTGTGTGTAGATACAAACACAGCTTTTGAGTCATTGTTACCTTGCCATGGTTACTCTTGTATTTTGACTTTAAACACTTAAGCTCTTCAGACCATTTGACAATAAAAACTTCACATTCATTCAAACTCAAGTCATCCACCACGTTGTAAGCTGGGGATTGTCCCAAAACCTGAAATAGAGAATAGTAATAGAGGATAGTAAGTTACTCATAGTCTAGACTAGAACAATCATGATCATGTCTTGATCATGTAGACAATCTCTTACTTGCTCCTAATTTAGGCATGTCAAGACAGAGATGATTTTACATGAGAATGAAAATGTTCAGGGTTGAAGAGTCTCTTCCGTGATCGTTCAAAATTAGCTCTTCGTATCAAATGTCTAAAAAAAAAGCTTACTAACAGTCATAATCTACCTTTGTTGTGACTCTATCCAACTGCGTTGCCAGGTTTCTTATAATCTGTTTAGAAGTATCCAAGGTGATGTTTTGTTTCTGTGTGGGCAATGACATAGACACAGATCATTAAGTGACAGGCCTTCCCGTGTATAACTGTCCTTAAAGACAAAGCTTGTAGGCTAATTTACAAAATGAATGTAAGTATACCTGTAGAAATTTCTCATTTATTCCTAAAGTCTTTATCATGTTCACCTATTTAAAAAAAAAAAAAAAAAAAAAACAGAAAGTGACAGTATGATGGGGATATTCAATAACAGCATGAAAAAGCATGTCATATAAAAGTATACACCCCAAGTACTCCTCGCTGCAGACTGCAGCACGGTGACGTCATGCATATTAACATCATCCACATTTAAGTGTGCATGGCGTAATGCATGCCATTAATTATTATATTATTAACAAAAACGCTAGTAATAAATGTAGAAAAATCAAGTAAGATGCGTATGCTCAGTATTACTCTTGTTCGAGATACATTGGCGCTGCGCAGACCGATTGGCGTATGACATCAAAGTACCGCAAGAGTAATCGGAAAGCAGAAAACTCTTTATGCTTTTGAATTGCTCTCATGGTACTTTGATGTCATACACCGATTGGTCTGTGCAGTGGCGATGCATCTCAAACAAGCCTAATAATTAAATTTTTGTGACAATTACGCCAAAAACCAACAAAAAAAAAAAAAAAACATAAAATGCTGCTGTTCGTTTAGAAAACAGCTGACGAAAAGCAAAAATTAAGGTATCATTTTATAAACTTGATGTGTAATGTTTTTAAGTTTGGCACAAGGTAACCACTGTGCTTGTTGGAAGCAGTGACGTCAAATGACACATCTCGCTGAAGTCGGGGTTGATTGATCAGCCCTAAGCTCACAGGTCTGGTGTCCGACTTCAAGTGGCGTCCTAGACATTATTTCCAAGTAGTGAAACACGGAAAAATCTGAAATTTGAGTTGTCTGGAACGCAGCATAATTCATCAGCTGTTTTCAAAACAAACTGCATGTCTGCTAAATGGCAATGGCATTGTCAGCCCTTGGTCTTCTTCTTGTGGATAAAGAAAGAAAGAAATGGATAGAATGACAACAACCCTGCTGAAAAAAACAATAGAAACTGGTGTATGCAAATTTCCAATGTGGTTATGTTCCTTATTTTTCATATTCAGTTGTACAGTATATTCCTTAAGAGTTATCCTTTATGATTCTTTTATTGTTGTTATGTTTATATTACATATTCATGTTATTCATATTACTGTTTTATGTTACTCATATACTCAAGTATTATTATTTTATTTTTCTTTATTACAGTTATTATTTTCTTCATATTCCATTGACAAAGTATATATTTTTTTATTTGACATATAAAAGGTACACTTTGTTATGCTTAAGGGATGTTTGAACAGGATGTTGGAAACTTATTCTCTGGAGAATATTTGTCTTTGATTTTCTTAGTACCAAGTGTGCTTTTCTAAGAGCTAACTGGTATTTACATAGTGATATTTGAAGATTTGCAAAGCTTGCTATTTGTGTTCAAAGGATGTAAAAGCACAAGTTCATCTGGTATTTTATCTTGTATTTTTATCTGATGTTATCTATGACCCCCAATGTAATGGTACTGTGACCTCTCATTGACTTAGAGTAACTTGGGCAAAGAAAAACCAACAAGTGTGCCAAGTGTTTAAAAAATTCCCTGCCGTCTATCAATCAGACATAACATCTGGTGATGTTGTAATAGGATGCGAGTCTTTACTGCATGTATGTATTACTCCAGTTGGCTTCTGGTACAGTTTTTCTTCTTTTTATTTTGCTCTTATTACATCTTTTTGACTTCTGAAGATTATTATACTAGATTTTAGATTAGTCTCTCAGAGTTTTAGCAGAATATTTTCAGTTTGGATTTTGTATTCATTTTTAATCTTTTCCTTTAATTTTAATATTTCATTTTTATCGTCTGTAATTGTTATCACTTATGATTTATGATAATTGTTTTTAATAAAATACCATTTTTGGAAAGACTTCGTCTGCCTGGATTTCTCCATGTATCAGAAACCAACACAGAAATACAGAAATTCTAATGGTTTCCACAATCAATAGTTATGAATTACAAAATTATTTTTCTAGCTACCTGATGCTAACTTGAGGTAATTTTTTAATATAAAATCCAAGTATTTTTATTCAGCCAACTAGTTAGAATACATTTGATGGAAAAACAAAGGATTTGATGTTCAGAACAGAGTAACTAAAATCCCATTGCCCCCTGGGGGCGTTTTACCCCACTGACTATGTTTGAGAAACAAAATTATGTCATTCTGAAAATATAATTGTATTTTTCTTAAATAACACATACTCCCTATCTAAAGGCCTTACTGTTCTCATATCATATATAATTGTGATGTTTTACAAAACAACAAGCTTTAAAACACTTTTTTTCGTGAAATATTTTTCAGAGTCCCAAAGGCTTAAGACCAAGTCAAGTCCGAGTAAAAATGCATCCGAGTCCGTGACAAGCCCAAATCCGCTAAAAGTTGTATACATATATATACAGACCCCTAAATGTTCAACATACATTTAAATGTTCTTGATGTCACAACGCCATTCAAAGGGAAAGCAAATATTTCAGATTTTGACTCAAGATTTGTGACCGACACATTTTTTTAATCATTGAATGTCTATATTTATTTATTCTTTCTATCCAATTCAATGCGTTTATTAACAATTTAAAGCAAAAGACGTCATCTTTATGTTGATTCTACATAAATTCGGGGATTCAGTGTGAAGATATAGTCTATCAATGACTGCAGATTTTAAAGTTATGTGCGATTAATTAGCCTACAAAAAACATTACAAAAATAAATAAATAAATAAATAAATAAACTTACCATTTTGGAGGAAAACCTTGGTTTTATGAATGGTTCAGAATTACAGTCATATTCATCTTTACCTTTAAAATAAGTCAGTCTCATATTTTAGCATCTACATGTACTGTATAAGCAACTTAATCTAACTGAACGACAATAGACTACATAGGCTAGCCTATCTCCAATACTGCCTCAAATTGATTTACCACTCCAAAGTGAATTCTGCAGGCTCTGAATGGACACTGACAAAATACTGTTGCTCTCAGTTTTCAATCCAGCTAGCAAAACGGAGGAACTCGGTTACAACAACAACAACAACAAAAACCCGTGTCACGTGATTTGCTGGAGCTATGAGATGAACTGTATCTGTAATAACAGCCCGTGGAAAACAAGACGACGTATTAATGAGAGAACGTTTTATTAATTAGTTCTTTTGGTAGTTTAATCATTGCCGAGGTTTCGTTAGATTCGTTAGATTCTTAAATCATTGGCCACGATATCTCGTTTTTTCCCCGCGGGAATACCCTGCGAGTTGTAGCCTAGATAGAGAAACTACCGGATAATGCGATGTTGTCTGTCCGGCATTCTTCTTAATACATTGTCAAAGAGGCAGTCATCGGATATTATGCTTTTGTGTTTTTAACTTAACAAAGTTTATAGGGAAAACGAAAAAGTAGAGCGTGTTATGATGTATGTAGAGTATGGTTGAAGACTGTTGAGCATATTTTCATATTTTTGTAAATATCTGTATGAACATAAAACGATTCAACAACTTAGACATAAACAGAACAAATTTCACAGATATTTGATGAACAGAAATGGAATAATGAATAATGAATCCCTGAACAGAGCAGGGGTCAATTTTGAAAGTAGTAGTCAGCAGGCTGTGGTGTGTCCACCAGCTGCTTTCTTAGGCATCTTACATTATGAACATTGCGGTTATTGCTCTGCAAGTCCTCATGCCTCCCTGCAGCAGAACTGTGGCATGTTCACATAGGTGATCATCCTTCTTTGTGTTTTTCATTCGCTAGAACTGTCTCTTTCATTTCCTTAAGTTATTGGTGTCTTAACAACTTCTCCACTGTTGCATATGCAATAATTGTTTAGTTCATTGAACAAGTATGAAAAACATTGTTTAAACACTTTCTAGTAAAGATCTGTAAAGCTTGTTGGGATTTTACAAAATGTCTTTAAATTACAATATCCTAAAGAAAGGATGTTTCTTTTTCAATAGAAAATTGAAGTAAATCATTGGAATTATGACATAGCAGGTTTGGCATTTTATAATTAACCCTAATGTCCCTAAAATAAATCTTTCCAAATGACTGCAGTTTTATTTGATATTTTTACAATATATTTTACATGTAGTTTTACTCTCACTTCATATGTGTGCTAAAGGAGGAAAAGGCTTAGATATTAATGAATGTTTTTAATGGAATGTTTGCAGTGAAATGTGAGTCAAATGTCCAGTTATACTGTAACAGTAATTACAGTTTTTTTTTCCTTGTTCCCTGTATGGGAAAAAAACCTTTATTTCCTGAATGCTTCAGCTATGATATCACAAGAGTATAACCTCTTCCTGATGTCAAATGGGACTTTTTTTTATTGTTTTTGAAATAACAATGTGTATTGCAATGTGTGTATTGTTATTCTGCAAACGCCAGCAATATAATACTTTTTAGTCCAACCATCAAATTTTGACTGCTTCATTTGGAACTCTTCCCAGTCTTTGTAACCTGTATATTAATTTGCTCTCACAGATTTTCCATCATCAGAGAGATCTGGACTGACTGTGTTTGGATCCAGAATCACAGCAGCTTCAAGAACAAAAGGAAAAAGCATTTAACGTAGTGTAGTACATTTACATGCCCATTGATAATTAAAAACCCAGTCATATCATTTGCAATGTACCTGGTGTTATTATAATCCAGTAAGAGAAACAAATATTTTGATTATTTCATTTCCATCATACAAAAGAATGCCTGAGAAAAGTATGAAGAAATAAAGCTTCTATATCCTTAGCCCTCACTGTAAAAAAAAAAAAAAGTGCTGTAAAATAACAGTGAAATACTGGCAGCTGTGGTTGCCAGTAGTGTACTGTTAATTTACAGCTATCTACCATTAATTTACAGCTCTCTTTGTTTTACAATATATTACCATTAGAATTATAAACTATAAAGTGAAAAAATCTGCTGTTGCAAATGCCATATTCTTTGCATTGTACTATAATTCAATAAGAGTGCTTGTGGCTACACTTCTTTGACTGTCACTGCAGCCTCGGTGTGTCTTTGTGTGGTGACTGATTTAATTACTATGGCCTTTAAGATTAGTGGAGTTAATATGAAGAACATGATGTACAGTTTCGACATGGAAAACAACCTTGTATATATGTTTTCCTGATCTAACTATTATATTTGTCAAATTTGAAGATCTTTTATAAGTAAACATAGGAGGTTGTTTGAAAACATCTTGTAAAGTTTGTGCTCTGACATGCGCTGTTAACAGTGAGACCTTATATAGACAGGTGTGTGCCTTTCAAAATCATGTCCAATCAACTGAACAACAATAAGCTCACAGCCAAGATAACAAAGAAGTGGCTACAGGACAACTCTCTGAATGTCCCTGAGTGGCCCAGCCAGAGCCCAGACTTGAACCCGACAGAACATCTCTGGAGAGATCTGAAAATGGCCGTGCACCGACGCTCCCCATCCAACCTGATGGAGCTTGAGAGGTACTGCAAAGAAGAATGGGAGAAACTGCCCAAAAATAGGTGTGCCAAGCATGTAGCATCATACTCAAAAAGGCTTGAGGCTGTAATTGGTGCCAAAGGTGCTTCAACAAAGTATTGAGCAAAGACTGTGAATACTTATGTGTCGGTTCATGTTGTGGCTAGAAAGTATACAGCTTCAACCGGAAATGAACAATGAAACTTAATTTTCTACCTATTAGATTGTGTTTTATTAACGTCCACACCTACCCTAACCCTAAACCTACCCCTTAAAATAATAAAAAATAGTAATTATTGTTGTGTAGTGTGACAAAAATGATGCTGTATTGATGTGCACATGCCCAGTAACGCCATATGTATCCCTTCTAGCCTTAACCCAGAGATAACCCACCATCATGTATACCCTACTTCTGTGACGGTTGCGTTGTTTTTCTTCTTCTTCTTTTGTTTAACTGGCAGGCTGGTGGGTCTACTGTTCAGTTTAATATACTATAATCTATGTCTTAATGCGTTTCCCCAAAATCTAACTCCATCAGGACTCAGGAGCTTGTTTCCTACTGAGTCAACAGCAGTACTATCGGTTCTTGTATATATGCCGCTGCTAAAGTCTGTCTGTTGTATAGGATCAAACCATCACCTTAAGTGCAATAGCCTACAGGGACCACACATAAAGAAGAATGTATTTACGGTTTCCTACCCATTTGTCAAGCCAAATCTAACTGATGAGCCACAGTTAGGTTAATGGCATCAATAAATATTAAGCTATACAGACAGTTCCTTCTTTATTATAAACTATATAAATATTATAGTTTCAGGAAGTTTTTGAGGACATAAACGTCATTTTTGGTATGTCCTTGTTTTTGTTTTTTTTTTTCTCACAGGAATTTGTTAAAATAATCAAAATATTTGAGAAAGTCTGTTGCCAGGTAAACATAAATGCAATATACAAGTATTATTAATGATATCTGAGTCACTATCCACTAAATATAAATGTATTTCACACATACACACAAAAATAACAATTTCATAAAAAATGTGCCAGAGGTTCAAAAAAAGTGTACATACAGTATCTCATTGGTCTTACTTCATTTACACTGCTTTAAGATTAATCTAAAGCAGTTTGCTTATTTTACTGTTTTCTCACAGCAAAGATTTTTATTGAGAAATTATGGCAGTGTTTGTACAGATTATTATGTACAGAAATGGAGAAGGCTTTAAAAAGAAGGCATACGTTCGTTGTACATATGTAAATTTAAATGAATATATATTTGAACAGATTTTATGTTTTGTCATTTCACACTTCTGCCACACTTCCTTTAAAATATCAATATGTATATATACACACATATGAAAATTAGCATGTAAAATTCTGAATTAATCCTAAATTAATCCTACAACACGAAGAGAACTGGCAGTTGTACCTGTTGCAGAAATACAACTTGGCCAGTAGTGAGAACTTTATTTAAAGAAAAATAAATAAATAATAAAAAAAAAAATATTGTATTCCCAAAAATACTTCCTACAAATGTTAGGAATCTATGAATTTTTTTCTTAAGATTGTTTTTAAGACATGTCAAGTATATGTACAAGATGGTTCTGTTTTTAATGAAACTGAAACTGATTGAAAGTTACATTCTTCTTTTGTGATAATGTTCTTAAGAATGTTCCTAAGTGCAATTCTTGAGAAAATTCTCTAGAAGTTCTCAAATATGTTCTTAAGAACTCTAAAGAAACCTTTAGAGTTGAAGAATAACAGTTCTTGTCAACGACTGTCTTATCAACCTCAAAGGGCGTTTTTGCACTGTCTGCAGATTATCATGACAATAAGCTTGCACACTTTTTTTTGTCCTAACCAACTTGACGAGTGTTCAGCAATCAGCTTAGTGTTTTTAATGCACCATGTCTTTGAATAGTCACTTTTAAAGAGCCTGTCACAATAAGTAATGATCTGTTGCATTAATTTGAGCACTGACTTTTGTGCTCTTTCTAGACTAAATGCATCCTGTTTTTTTGTGCAAGTATGCACGCAACTGCTTGAGTGAACTCGTCTTCTCATATGTGTTGAATGCTGCCAAAGTTTAGGCCTATGTCATTTTTATATGCTAAAATTAAAAACAAACACCCAATTTGACTTGTTTTTTTTTTTAGAGTTGTTACTGAATTTCAAAGCAAAAAGAACCATTATGCATGACTTGAGGATACTTCATTGTCTTTTTTAAGGCAAATTTGTAAACCCCCACAACAACCACCGTCATTGCTATAGCATATATCGATAATTAAATTTAAATATTTGTAGGACGAAACCTGTCTAATGGGCTCATTGTTGATCATGAACATGGGATTAAAAAAATTTCAACTTGGGATCTTTTTTTTTAAAGCATTAATTACAAGACTGCGTTCTCTACTCTGTGTAACAAAATTGCTAGTTTCTGTAAAATAATGTTGAATGTCCTAGAAGACCAATCATTGTTTAGATTGTTGATCATTGATCTCACTTTAGAGAAATCATGCACATCCCTATAATAGTAATATGTGTTATGTTATAATGCTTAATTACAACAATTCATTTGAAATAACCCAGTAAATTCATAGAACATCTTTCCTTTGGGGATTTAAGATATGAATTTATTTACAATTATTATTTTTTTTTTTAAGAATTATCTTTTAAGAATTTGAATTCTTCTTAAGTTTTGTCTTAAAAACAATCTTAAGAAAAAAAATTCATAGATTCCTAACATTTGTAGGAAGTATTTTTGGGAATACAATATTTTTTTTATTTTTTTTTTTTTTTGTTTTTTTTTAAATAAAGTTCTCACTACTGGCCAAGTTGTATTTCTGCAACAGGTGCAACTGCCAGTTCTCTTCGTGTTGTAGGATTAATTTAGGATTAATTCAGAATTTTACATGCTAATTTTCATATGTACATATTGATATTTTCAAGGAAGTGTGGCAGAAGTGTGAAATGACAAAACATACAATCTGTTCAAATATATTTTCATTTAAATTTACATATGTACAACGAATGTATGCCTTCTTTTTAAAGCCTTCTCCATTTCTGTACATAATAATCTGTACAAACACTGCCATAATTTCTCAATAAAAATCTTTGCTGTGAGAAAACAGTAAAATAAGCAAACTGCTTTAGATTAATCTTAAAGCAGTGTAAATGAAGTAAGACCAATGAGGTACTGTATGTACACTTTTTTTGAACCTCTGGCACATTTTTTATGAAATTGTTATTTTTGTGTGTATGTGTGAAATACATTTATATTTAGTGGATAGTGACTCAGATATCATTAATAATACTTGTATATTGCATTTCTGTTTACCTGGCAACAGACTTTCTCAAATATTTTGATTATTTTAACAAATTCCTGTGAGAAAAAAAACAAAAACAAGGACATACCAAAAATGACATTTTTGTCCTCAAAAACCTGAAACTATAATATTTATATAGTTTATAATAAAGAAGGAACTGTCTGTATAGCTTAATATTTATTGATGCCATTAACCTAACTGTGGCTCATCAGTTAGATTTGGCTTGAAAAATGGGTAGGGAACCGTAAATACATTCTTCTTTATGTGTGGTCCCTGTAGGCTATTGCACTTAAGGTGATGGTTTGGTCCTATACAACAGACAGACTTTAGCAGCGGCATATATACAAGAACCGATAGTACTGCTGTTGACTCAGTAGGAAACAAGCTCCTGAGTCCTGATGGAGTTAGACTTTGGGGAAACGCATTAAGACATAGATTATAGTATATTAAACTGAACAGTAGGCCCACCAGCCTGCCAGTTAAACAAAAGAAGAAGAAGAAGAAAAACAACGCAACCGTCACAGAAGTAGGGTATACATGATGGTGGGTTATCTCTGGGTTAAGGCTAGAAGGGATACATATGGCGTTACTGGGCATGTGCACATCAATACAGCGTAATTTTTGTCACACTATACAACAATAATTACTATTTTTTATTATTGTAAGGGGTAGGTTTAGGGTTAGGGTAGGTGTGGACGTTAATAAAACACAATCTAATAGGTAGAAAATTAAGTTTCATTGTTCATTTCCGGTTGAAGCTGTATACTTTCTAGCCACAACATGAACCGACACATAAGTATTCACAGTCTTTGCTCAATACTTTGTTGAAGCACCTTTAGCACCAATTACAGCCTCAAGTCTTTTTGAGTATGATGCTACATGCTTGGCACACCTATTTTTGGGCAGTTTCTCCCATTCTTCTTTGCAGTACCTCTCAAGCTCCATCAGGTTGGATGGGGAGTGTCGGTGCACGGCCATTTTCAGATCTCTCCAGAGATGTTCTGTCGGGTTCAAGTCTGTGCTCTGGCTGGGCCACTCAGGGACATTCAGAGAGTTGTCCTGTAGCCACTTCTTTGTTATCTTGGCTGTGAGCTTATTGTTGTTGTCCTGTTGAAGATGAACCATCGCCCCAGTCTGAGGTCCAGGGAGCTCTGGAGCAGGTTTTCATCAAGGATACATTGCTGTACATTGCTGCATTCATCTTTCCCTTGATCCTGACTAGTCTCCCAGTTCCTTCCGCTGAAAAACATCCCCACAGCATGATGCTGCCACCACCTAGCTTCACTGTAGGGATGGTATTGGCCAGGTGATGAGTGGTGCCTGGATTCCTCCAGACATGACGCTTGGCATTTTTAGGCCAAAGAGTTCAATCTTCGTTTCATCAGACCAGAGAATTTTGTTTCAAACACCAAGTGGGCTGTCATGTTTCTTTTATTGAGGAGTGGCTTCCATCTGGCCACTCTACCATACAGGCCTGATTGGTGGAGTGCTGCAGAGATGGTTGTTCTTCTGGAAGGTTCAATCCTGTCTCGGAGGTCTACAGACAATTCCTTGGACTTCATGGGTTGGTTTGTGCTCTGATCTCAGCACTCACCGCGCTCTCCCAGCTTTTGTAGGTGCAAAAACCTATTTCTTATATCAAATGTTACTCAAGGTCTGCACTCTAAAAGTCTCTTTATTTAAGCAGGAGATAAAAAACAAAACAAATGACAAACGTTTCGGCAAATGACAAAAGTCTCAGTAATTCAATGATTATATTAGGACCAATAAAGACCAACAGGTGATAGCAATTAGTTTTCCAAGTTCACAGACTCCAGATCAGTTCCATCTATAACAGCAGAGAATTTAACAAAAATCAATGGGGAAAAATAAATAAATAAAAAATTACAAGAAACATGAAAGATCAAAATCCTCATTTAAACCCTGAGGTGACATGGTTTTTAAATAAAACATCCAAGATGCTTCTCTTTGTAAGAGTCTTTTATCAATATCTCCACCCCGGCGAGGATTCATTACTTTCTCAGTCCCTATACATTTCAGTTTCTCAATACTATGGTTGTATTCCATAAAGAGGAATATTTAATTTTAGCAAATGACTCTGAGTTGCCGGACTGTTTTTTAATTGATTTATTCTGTGACGGCGTTAATCAACCGCTCAGATCAAATCAACCGCATCATCACGTCTCAGCTGACCTTCCAGAGTCACTTCACGTCATCGCTGACCTTCCAGAGTCACTTCACGTCATCGCTGACCTTCCAGAGTCACTTCACGTCATCGCTGACCTTCCAGAGTCACTTCACGTCATCGCTGACCTTCTAGAATCTCATCACGTCGCCGCTGATCAGCCCGAGTCTTGTCACGTCCGGGCTGACACACCCAGACCATCAAGGTCAGTCTTCCATTATCCCAGTTTGATGTCTAGTGTGAGGGATGTACCTCTGGTGTCTGCACGTGCAGCTGGTATTCCCAAACCCACTCACTCCAACCCTTCTGTCCATGAACTAACTCCTCTGTCGGAAGTGCTTCCCATGATGGGAATCGCTTTGTTCCGTTTGGGCTGCGTACACCACCGCAGAACTGCCCGAGGTGACGGCACACGCTGCAGAACCTCCAGAAGCAGCGGGGCTTGCCTCAGCCCCTTGTATGATGGTGGCGCCCAGCAATGTACTCTCAGCCTGTTGTGTTGCGGCCAAAGAGACCGTTACTGAACTCTCCCTGTGTCCGGAGTTTACCATTGTAGAACCTCCAGAGGTGGTGGCAACTGCTGCAGAACCTCAATGGTTCCATCTGTGTCAATGGTATCCATCTGTGATTCCTTGTCTTGCCCTGTCACGGCTATGGAGGCCGTCTGTGAACTCTCGTCCTGTCCTGTCACGGCCACGGAGGCCGCTTTTGAACATTTTTCCCTGCTCTGAACCGGCCATGGAGGCTAATTATGGGTTTTTGTTTTGTTCTGAACCAGCAGAAGAAGCTGCTTTGAGTCTCTCAGCCTTATCGGTCACAGCCGAGGAGGCTGTTAGTGAACACACTGTCTTGCCAGTTCCAGTCAGTGACTCTAAATATGGACTATCTGCTTGTTCTGTGTTCACAAATATGTCTGTTACACCATCCATCTCGCCACTCCCTATCAGTGAGTCTAATGATAAGCTGTCACCTTGCCCAGTCTCCCCAGTTGTGTCAACTGTTGAACTGTCAGTCCCTTCAGTTTCTGTCAAGAAGTCAGGTCATGTGTCATTTTTGTGTGTGTGTGTGTGTGTGTGTGTGTGTGATACCAAATCCTCTGTTTGCCCTATTTTAGTCAAGAAGTCTGTTGTTGAATCATTTGTCTGTCCAGTTCCCATCAGTGGTTTTGATTTTGAACGATCTGATGGTCCACTTTCAAGAAATGTGTTTGAATTTTTTGTCATCCCCATTGCAATCAGTGAACCTGTTATCTGTCCCCTCAGTCCAGTCATGATCCTAGAAACCTTAACTGAGCTTTTAACTCTGTCCGTCATGAGCCCAGAGACTATAAATACACTCCATTTCTGTCCCGTTACCCCTGTAATTTCCAGAGAGCCCACTAATGAACTGTTAGCCCGGAAAACTATTGATGGACTTCTTATGTTCCCTGCCTCGGTCCTTGAGGCCATATATGCCCTAGGACTACTCTGTGTCTTGCCTGTGTTATACCTGTTTGCCATTGCCTGAACCTTGCTCGTCTTCTGACCATGTCTTTAAATAAAAGCCTGCATATGGATCCACACGTCTCACGTTTCATCAACCCCGTTACACCAATCAACTGAATTTACCACAGAAGAACTCCAGTCAAGCTGTAGAAACATCTCAAGGATGATCAGTGGAAACAGTACTAAAATAAAAATAAAAAAAAAAATTTTTTTTTTAATTAAAGCTAAATAGAAATAATGCAATAGACTAATCAAGATGAAAATGTCAAAATAACAAACTAAAACTAATAAAGGCTGTGAATATTTATGTACATGTGATTTTTTTTTTTTTTCTCGTTTTTTATTTTTAATAAAACTTCTTTTACATTGTCATTATGGGGTATTGTTTGTAGAATTTGGAGGAAATTAATGAATTGAATCCATTTTGGAATAAGGCTGTAACATAAAATGTGGAAAAAGTGAAGCGCTGTGAATACTTTCTGGATACACTGTATAATCAGTCCATGCGACCACCTGCTTTCACAGTTTGCCGTTACTCCGGTGTGTGTTTGTGCCCACAGCTCTTTCTCCGCAATAGCCCATGATGCTCTGTTTCACGCCAAGACTATGGGACTCAATACTGTATTCACAGATCACTCTCTCTTTGGATTTGCGGACCTGAGCTCTGTACTGACGAATAAGCTGCTGACTGTCTCTCTGTGTGACAGTAATCACATTATCTGTGTGTCGTACACTAGTAAAGAGAACACTGTACTGCGGGCCGCTCTTGACCCTGAAATCGTCTCTGTTATCCTTAATGCTGTCGACCCTACTGACTTCACCCCTGACCCTTGTCGCCGTGACAACAGCAAGATCACCATTGTGGTCATCAGTCGACTGGTTTACAGGAAAGGTAGGTAGAGCATGGTGTTTTTATTTGCATTACAGAATAATGTATTCACAAAAGCACAAATATATATTCGTTCTCATATAACTGTCTTCATTAATTTGTATGTTTAGGCTGTTTAATATTAGGATTTTGTTTAAAATCCCTACTGCGGCCCGCCCTGTAACATCAAACCCCGCCCCCTGCACTCCCCAGATAAAATATGATAACGCGGCTATGATCACAGTACACACATTCATTTGCCCATTGTCTCAAGGACATGCCCACAACAGGAGAAATATTATAAAAATTCATCTAAGTGCCACCCAGTGCAACCAGAGCTGGAGAAAGAGATAAATGACTGTCATGAAACATGTAAGATGATGGATCTCCTCAGTGATCTGCACCAAAATGTTCCTGTGAAGCATGAAGTGTGTTAACAACATCAAGTGCACTGAAACAGACTTTACTTTTACATGAATCACAGGAATTAACGAGTCTGGAATTTTATACAAGCCACAATGCTTGAAAGAAATCTTCCTAAATAACTGCAGTTTCATTTTACATGTAATACGTTTTTGCAAAATTATTTTTTTCTTAGCTTCTTGTGTGCTAAAGGAAACTGCTCAGAATGAAACGTAAGTCAAATGACTAATTATTCATGACCACGAGACAGTAAATAATATTATAAGCTCTTCCTCCTTCCTTGTAGGGCAGACTAGGGATTATTATATATTTATTGTGAAACTGTATTTCCTCATTGCTTGATATCACAAATATAGATAATCAGTTCCTGATGTCACATGCAGTTTCATGGGTTTTAGAAATAACACTGTATATTTTAAAGGCAAACACTGTTTCTGAGATAAGAAAGTAAAGTCAAATTATTATTTTTTATTTAAAATTAAAAAAACATTTTTATATTTAAATGATTATATATATATAAAACTCATAATAATCTAATTTCAAGATAATGCAAAGCACTACAGCAGCTGAAATTTAACAGCTTTACTCACAGTAGTCAGAAGAGAAAGTCTTCAGTAAGAAACAAGAAGTAATTGTGATTAACTGTGGACAGCTGACCTATATGGATTGACTCCTCATGTGGTAAAACACATAAGATGTTACGCCAAGTGAGTAAGCAAAAAATTTAAGTTGTAACTGCTTTAGTGAACAAACAGAACAGTAACATGATAGTGAGCATGAATGCTTGTGTTTAAAATTCTGATAGAACAGCCAGTGAGGAATGATTTAAGTTTAATACACACTTCAGTGAGTTTGCATATCAGGAGATTATTGCACTATTTGAACATTATCGACAGTGTACACATTTCTCAAATTACATGTTATTTATTATTATTATTTTTTTTATATTAGTAAACATATATCACAAAATGTTGAAGATCATTAACAATATTAATATATATAATCTGTATTTGACTTCTTACTAAAGTGCACTAAAATGAGCAAAATACTTGTAAAATGTTAAAATATGTCAAAATATAATGTGAAATGTCAAAGTACAATGTAAAATGTTTATATTAAGCGAACACAACACAAGTGAAATACGGACCTGCATGTGTTTTACTACATATTTTACGATGAAATCACCAATGCTCTGTCTGTCTCAACAGTGCCAAACACTGGGTAAATGATTCCAGTCTCTTTAAAGTCTACATTAAAGGTGTAGATATGTCTTACTTTCTCTGCATCATAGAAAGAGACCTGGCCCTCTTCTATGTCCAGATAAACTCCAATTTTAGAGGGTGTTGGCAGGTCCAGTTTCGTGACCGGTTCAGTCAAAGCCATCAAAGTTCCCAGTTGCAGGCGCAGATTCCAGTATCCTGTTTTTGTGTTCATAGTGACATAGCCATTTCGAGGGGCTGATTCCTTCACGACTCCTACCCGCCACTCATGTTTCTTCCTCACATCTACCTCCCAGTAATGACGACCTGTGTCATAACCCTCTTTAGCTTGAACACACGTCCAACCGTCAAATTTAGATGGCTTCCATTGGTACCCATGCCAGTGATCAAGACCTGTATATTCTTTTGCTCTCAATTTTTTTCCATCTTCGGAGACTAGGAGATCTGGGTTGGCTGTGTTTGGATCCAGAATGACATCAGCTTCAAGAACAAAAGGAAAAGGTATTGTATTGAATCTTGAACTCTGTATAGTACATTTACATTTATATCCCCTGATTATGAAAGCTCCAGTTATAGCAGATGAGCTTTACCTGTTGATTTTGTAATCCAATTCCAAACTGAAAAAAACAAAACAAAAGTAACATTGGAGTAAACCTGACAGAAATCTGATGCATCAACATTTACAAATATGTTTTTTTTTTTTTTTTGTGATTTTATTGATGTTTCCATGATTTTCTGAAAGTCAGTGAGTCTAAAGAAAAAATACCTGTGTTAGAAATGCGTAATCCAACTACAGATGAATAAAAAAGACAACAAGAAAACATCTTGATATAACCGTTTACACATGCAATTTCTATAATCATTCTCAAAGACAAACTTTCACCAGCATGAAATCACTAAGTAACACTCTAAGGGCCCTATCATACACCCGGCGCAATGCGGCGCGAGGCGCGGCGCAAGTGTTTTTGCTAGTTTCAGCCCGACGCAGTTCTCATTTTCCCGTTCTGCGCCACGTTGTTTAAATAGCAAATGCATTTGCACCCATTTGTGCGCCCATGGGCGTGCTGGTCTAAAAAAGAGGTGTGTTCAGGCGCATTGTTGGCGCGTTGCTATTTTGAGGAACTGAAAATAGACTGCTCCATAGACCGACTCAAACCTGGTCTAAAGTTACTCTAAAGTCAATGGCGCAATGTTTTTTTTTTTTTTTTTTGTATTTTTTTTTTTGTTATTTAAAGAGCGCGTTAGTAGAAAATGTGCCTCTGGGCGGGTCCACAACCAGTGTTGCCAACTTAGCAATTTTGTTGCTAAATTTAGCAACTTTTCAGACTAGCCTAGCAACTTTTTCTTCCAAAAGCACCTAGCAACAAATTTAGCAATTTTTAAAATTTATTTGGCAACTTTTAGCAACTTTTGATTAAGTGTCTCCGACAATAAAAAGGCACACATTTTCCATCCAAATTACACAAAAAGAAAACCAAAGATGCCTAGCAGTACACACATCACATGAATTAAGTTAGCTGCTATTTGCAATTGTTCAGTTTAATAATAATAATAATAATAATAATAATTTAATAATTGTTCATTTATGATGCACTTTGTTAGTAGCTTGTACCTGCGTTTGTTGGTCAGTTAGTACTCTGTAAGAAAAATAGAAAAGATACTAGTAATTTTCCAGGACATTATCCATTGTAACCCTCTAACCCGAAAAAACAATGCGTAATTTAAAATGCAGGTAAAAAAAAAAACAAAAAACACAATACAGAAAATTCTTTCATATTAACATAGTAGATTGTGCCCTATTTTTACAGACTTTTCTTAGAGTGTAGCATACTAACTAACTACTAATACACTGCTTAAAGCATAATTGTTGAGATTGAGAATGTGTAGTAGCCTATTACTAGTTTACTAGCTATTAAAAAAAAACTTAAATTGTAATCATTCAAAAATGTGTTAGTGTTCAATAATTCAATGTATTTAAAAATACAGTTATTTATATTTTAATAATATATTATGCATATTATTTTACAAACAAATCTAAATTAACAGTTTTTTGCTACGATTTCATGTTTTGACCATTTTGCGTCGTGATTACACAATGACGTCATCGCGCAATGACATCATAATGTCTTTTAGCAACTTTTAGCAACAAAACGACCTTCCTTTAGCAACTTTCTCTGAAAATTAGTTGGCAACACTGTCCACAATGTGCGTTCACTTTGCTTATTACACACAGGGACTCCCAGCAGCACACAAACATGCCAAATATTAAAAATTAAAGGATTACAGTGTAAAAGAATATTACTGTGTAGGCTACATAAATATAAAAATGTCATAATGGATAGTCATTGCGTGTATCAGAATTAGCCTACCTATTTGCTTGCGCATAAGCAGATCCGTCTGTGCGCCTTAAAATTCTGCCTTACCCTCTATGGTACCATGTTGCCTCCAGGCAACACAACATATATATATATATATATATATATATATATATATAATTTATTTATTTATTTTTTTTTTTAAATAAAATGAGACACTCATTTAATTGATCAATGCTGTCTCAGGGAAGTAGAAGTAAAATACTAATAAATGAACATACAAAAAAAGTGGTCACATGACCAACAGGGGTCCATAGTAGGTGCGTTCGACTTCATGCAGCACTGCGCAGACCGATCGGCGGCTGACTTGAAGCAGTGCATGCCGGTTAGAATTTTTGTCCGACTTGAACCGGCGCCGACGCCACGTGACTGTCACATGTGGCATCAAAGTACGAGAGCGTTTCGAGAGCAGCCGGCTCACTCAGCCGCCGCAGTTTCTCCAGAGCGAGCGCTGATGGCCACACAGCTGTTTCACGATTGGCCAGATTCACCGCATGACAATGATCACGTGTGTTTCGGGTTTATTCTAACCTTTTCAATTCCAATAATGGCCACAAATCTGTGTTTTTAGAATAGTAAAAGCTTTTTAACTGTAGTCGCAATGTTATATTGAGTCACGTTTATCATAAAACACTGATAAAAGCATATATACCTCCACTTTATTAGTATTTAAATAGAATAATTATGTTGAACTCTATTCATGAACAGATGACGCTGTATTAAGCAGTATAAAAAGTGTTTCTGTTGCTCATGAAAACGTTTCTGAAACGTCTGAGTATTTGACAGATATTGCATTTTATTCACTTCATCTGTGATAGAGTACACAAACACCGCGTGAGCGGCACTGACGGGAGCAGAAAGTGTCTGGCTTCACAGCTCCGTTTTCAACTCCGCCCCTGACTGCAAGCAGCTACTCTCGTTGATTCCCGTCTGTAGCCGTGCTTCAAGTCGAACGCACCTTTTGTATCCACTTTCAGGACATGTGCACGTGTCACATGACTCCGTATTTTGGCCAATGAAAAGTGCATTTTTCATCAATTTCCGTACATTTAATTGCCTACAAAAATGTTAGTCACCTTCATTAGAAAGTAAAGAAGTATTTTCAAAAACCTTACATAATATTTCATCAAATGTATCATAGGACATTACAAAAAACTGCATTTTGCCTCAAGGCAGCATTGTATTGTAATGGAATCGCATAAGGCCATGCAGGCATACTAGCTTAGAATACAAGTATATGATATTTGTAAGGAAAAGAGTTAGAATTATCTAAATGTATTAGAATTGTTGCATGATTTTATAATGCATTTGCAAGAATAGTAATTCTCATACTATATCTGCACATATTATGATTTTTCTGTAGAGTTTAATTGTTTCCTCAGCTTTCACAAGCAATGAGGTGTCATTAGTGAAGTAGGAGATTTTGCATGCATGTGCTTGTATGTGCATGCTTGTAAGGATAAAGTGCATATTAGTATAAGGTTATGATGATTTTTCACTTTTTACTTTGAAACAACACTGATTATAATGTTTTGGTATGATAACAGATATGATAGTTTAGTTATACTTGTGATCCACGATGGTACGTTGCCTGAGAGCAACAGCTGGATATGAAATGTTACTTTTTATTAAATTTGAGATGTGCAATACATTAAAAGATAAATCTGTTTGTTCAAGTGTTTGGTCAAATAAATTTATGTTTTCAATAAATATATTTCTTTTTTCTGCATGAAAATGTCAAAAGTTTAAATTTTTCCGTTGTGGTACAATGTTGCCTTGAGGCAACAAACTTTTAAAAAATAAATAAATAAAAAAAATAATGAAAATGTTTATTGATATTGTTATAGTGTCCAATTTTAAGTAGGAAAAACATCACAAATAATTTTTTCCTCATTGATATTATATTCCATACCGTAAAGGGTTAAATAGCGAATCCGCCATGGCGCGAGCGCAACTCGCTCTTAAAGGGAATGGGAGATGAGACTCTGATTGGTTTATTGCACGTTATGCCCAAAAACACACCCATTACTCATTAAGAGAATAGGGACAACCCTTTTAGACCACGCGCCGGTAGCGCCGACCGTTTTTCCCATCGTTATACTAGCAAAAATGGATTCTGAAACGTGCTAAGTGCACCTGCGCCGTGCGCTTTAGACCATGCGCTTAGATCGTTAAAATAGGGCCCTATGGGAGAAACCAAAGCAATCTTCACCTGTGTTTTTGGATCTCTGTTTACTCCTCACCCACTGTCTGGGGACTGAATCCTTTCATTTGAAAGAGAAATATTTTACCACAGTAAAACCACAAGAAAAGGCTTTTCTCTTTATCCACCTTTTTAAATGTAAGAGCACAGCCATTTGTAACTTGAATGTGCAAGACTTCCAGTGTCATCTGCTTCCAGCTTTTTATTATGCTGCTTGATATTGCATATTTTAATTTATTAGTGCAATCATGAAAACAATGGTTTGTAGGGCAAATAATTTTACTGCACTTTGTTATTCTTCTAATGATTTACCAGCTTAATGGAAGTTTTGCACTTTAACAGAAAATATACTTTTCTGTTACAAAATACACTGCTGCAAGATTTTCCATTAATTGTGAATGAAATGTGATTAAAGTGCCAAATAATAATAATGAAAAAAGTAAATTAAATATAAAACATGTTTCTCTGTGTATAAACATGAGTCATAAAAATGTATTATTCATTACATTTATTCAGAATTTAATATATATGTTGAAATTTCATGCATAATATCATGTTCAGTTAGAAAAAAAAAGATTGAAAGGCATGGCCTCCTGTCTCAGATATGTAGCTATACATATATTCTTTTAATTTCGTTATATGATCAACTTTAATATCCTTTACCTCAGAGTTTTCTGACTGTAGTACAATCCATACCATCCAGTCCATTACTGGAAGCATGCTGGACTCTCCTTGCTTCCACTGTTTGTGAAGACTCCTCAGTGTTTCTTCACATTCACCCATTGGACATACTGAGTTCTAATCAACAGACAGAGAGAGATTGATGATAGAGCTGATTTAATCTAGTGCACGACAATAACATGTATTATCCCGTTGATTTCTGTAAACATATGGGCACAAACCTGTTTGCTTTCTTTCAGTTTACAATACCATTCAGACAAGATTTTCTTTGCTTTTTTAAATTTCATTTCACTGTTTGACAACTGCTCAGAATAGGGCTGCTGTTTCTACAGTAAACAAAAGAAACGAAAGAGAAAGTAAAATACGATTTACAACTCTGGTAACATAAGGTCTCGATGTTAATTAGGGTTAGTTCATAATTTCCTTTTTATATCTTTTAACCAGGCTTGTTGTGACTTTGCTCCAGGGTGTTAGGACAAAAACTCTCAATATGGGAAGAGACGCAATTTTATCGATTAATGCTTTATGGCATCATGTCTAGTTAGGATACGTTATCATAAAAATGATCAGAGGGCTGTAAAACAAATCCCTCATAAATAAACTCAAACCTCTTGCTTGTCCATTTGTTTTGTCTGTATGTTCTCTACATCTTCAGCCCACTGCAAAACATAAGATTCTTGTTCTTCCTCGGTTCCTTTGTTTTTAATCTTTCGTGTCATCAAAGACATCTTGGACTGTGGGCATAATGCAGATCATTTGAAACTTCTGTTAAACTCATATTAAATTCATAATAATTACAAATATTTACCTGTACCACTCTGTCCAGTTCATCAGCCAGTTTTTTGATGATGTCCTTTGACTTATCAAGAGATACGTCATCGTTCTGCTCAATACTTTTGGTGGCTGGTATTTTGAACTGCTGCAAAGAAATGTTTACATATTTAGTGGATGCTAGTCGCTTAAATATCATTAATAATACTTTATATTGCATGCATGTGTTTACCTGGTAATAGACCCTCCTGATTATTTTTACTAAATTCTGTCAAGAAAAACAAGGACATGCCAAAAAAATATATATTTTACCACTCTCAAAAATATGCTGAAAATAACAAGGGATTTTGGTGCAGTTTAAAATTAAAATTAAAAAGAAAAAGATATGATGTTTGTGACATTATACCTGTGGATTAGCATTCAGATATGGCTTGATAAATGGAAATGATGCAGAAGATCTTGCATTCTTCTTTATTTCTGGCTCCTGGAGACTAACGTCACTTAAGGTAATTCCAGTGCTTTTGTCTTCTGCAACATTTACAGACATTTACAGTCTATGACAGGCTATGAATTTATTAATCACAGCAGAAACAAAACAGTGCAGTTTCAGCAAAAAACAGCAGTACAGTTTCAGTTCCTCTACAAACTACTGAGTGTATATGGGTTAAGTTAACAAAATTGCCATAAATTAACACATTAAACTCATACTTTGAATAGATTTGTTGCACTATTCCAAATTCTTGTCACACAAGAGAGAGAATATCTGAGAAAGTGAAGATGAAGAAACATCTGTGAAGATGTTTTCCCCTAGCACTCTAAATATAAGATATAAAGGTAAAAAAAAAGAAAAGGAAAAGCATACCAGCTTCTGCAAATGCCATATTTCATGTATAGCGTAATCCAGTAAGAGTTCTTGTGTACACATCCTTGACTGTGACTGCAGTCAAAAGAATGGATGATGCACAGGCATACGGAGGTAAGTCCTCTGCCAAGTTCATAGCTGTCTGGAGTTATATAGAGTTAAATATCACCTACCAGCCAATCAGAAATTAGAATGTTGTTAGACACTTTCGTTGCTAGGCAGCATGGATCCAGAAAAGTTGGAAGATCCAGTGAATGTGGTAACGTTAGCTAATCGCTTCCTTTTTTTTTTTTTAGGGCCCAATCCCAAAGGGGCGAAGGCCCTAATGTTTTCATTAGGATTTTTATTATTTTTTTTTTTTAATCGACTATCCGGGGGGTTTTGGGGGACTTAACGTGCTCAAAAACTCTTGAAAATTGGCACACACTTTGGAATCTGCGCTCATTAAGACGCCGCAGGGGCTGGGACCCGGGTGAGGCACAGGGGCTCTACGGTGCCCCCTGGAACACAGTCTGAAAACTTGATGTATAGCTCACACATACTTGCATGTATTCATATGAAACGCTGTACACATATAGATCTCATTGAGCCGAACAACTTTCATGCTGCATGTCATAGGCTCCACCCAACAGTAGGTCGGCTATTCAGGGCTGTTTAAAAAGCGCATGCTCTGAAATTTGATATACTCCTCTAAGGATTTACAACCGATTGCCACCAAACTCGGTGAACATGATCTCATGACAATGGGGACGCTGAATTGCGAAGAGAAGTGTATGATAGGGAAGTGTCTAATAACATCCACATTGTAACGGGGCTGATGAGACGAGAGACGTGCGGATCCATGTGCAAGGCTTTATTGTGAAACATGGTCAAAACACAGGCAGGGTCAGACGATGGCAAACCGGTATAACACAGGCAAAACAAAGAGTAGTCCTAGGGCAAGCGTGGGTCGACGATCGGCGAACAATATCCAAAGGGCAAGGCAGAGAGAGTAAATCCAGGTAAACAGCAATAATCCAAAACGAGGGCAAACAGAGTCCGAACGGCAAGGCAAGGGTTAATCCAGGAAACACGGGCAGAAATCAAAACACGGGGAAACAGGCAAGGCAAGACTAAGACAACTCAGAGGGCGTTGTAGGGTAGCTATCACTAGGATATTTGCGTACAATACTCGGCGATCTGACTGAGGAAGTCCATGGCTTAAGTAGTGTGTGTGATTGCGAAATGGGTATCAGGTGTGAGCATGTGATTAAGGAAATGGCTGCTGGGAAATGAAGTCCGGGGTAGTGTGTGGTGAGAGAGTCAATGTGATGGAAGGGTGACCTCTGGTGGCGAACAAATGGAGGTCCATGGACCAGATTCATGACATAGCCCCCCCCCAAGGAGCGACTTCCAGACGCTCCAAACATTACACAATCCAAGAGGGAGGTGGAGCGGAGGCGGAACAGAGGGAGGGACGGAGGGCCAGGTCCACTTGGGAGTGGAGAGGTCGAGGACCGAGGCAGAACAGGGCACCAAGGTGGAGCAGGCGGGACTGGAGCCCTCCAGGGCGGCGCAGACGAGGCTGAAGCCCACCAGGGCGGAGCAGACGGAGCAGGAGCCCACCAGGGCGGAGCAGACGGAGCAGGAGCCCACCAGGGTAGCACAGACAGAACTGGAGCCCACCAGTGCGGAGCAGACGACCTCCACGGCAGAGCAGACAGAGCAGGAGACCTCCACAGCAGAGCAGACGGAGCAGGAGCCCACCACGGCAGAGCAGATAGAGCAGGAGACCTCCACAGCAGAGTAGGAGAACAGCATGACGGATCAGGAGAGCACCACAACGCATCAGGAACCCACAGCAGAGACTGGGACCTAGGGAAAACTGAGACACAAGAAGGAGAGAGAACATGTACGGAACCAAGAATCGAGGCAGGGAACATGGGAAGTCTATCCACATTTTTCCTAGTGGTAACTGAGCGGGTAGGCAGTTCACAATCAGCCACCATGGCTAGTTCAGAACGGGGTGAGAGTTCAAAGGCGGGTTTAGAGCAGGGCAAATGTTCAAAAGCGGCCTCCGTGGCCGTGACAGGGCAGGACGAGAGTTCAGGGACAGCCCTTCTGGCTGTGACAGGACAGGACGAGGATACATTGACGGCCTCCATAGCCGTGACAGGGCAGGACGAGAGTTCAGGGACAGCCCTTCTGGCTGTGACAGGACAGGACGAGGATACATTGACGGCCTCCATAGCCGTGACAGGGCAGGACAAGAGCTCACAGACGGCCTCCTTAGCCATGACAGGACAGGGCGAAAGCTCACAAACGGCCTCCTTAGCCATGACAGGACAGGGCGAGGCCTCCTTAGCCGTGACGGGGCAGGGCAAAAGTTCACCGGTGGTTACCACTGACTCCTCTGAAGGTTCTGCAGCGGTTGCCGCCACCTCCGGAGGTTCTACAGTGGCAACCGTCTCCTTGACCATGACACGACAGGCTGAGAGTACATTACTGGGCGCCACCACCATAAAAGGATCTGAAGCGAGCACCGCTGCTTCAGGAGGTTCTGCAGCAAGTGCCACCTCCTCTGGAGAAGCTGCAGCGGGTGCCATCGCCTGGGGCGGTTCTGTGGTGGTATATGCAGCCCAAATGCAACATAAAGCGATCCCCATCATGGGAAGCGCTTCGGACAGGTGAATAGGAGCAGGAACAGGAGGGTTAAAGTGAGCTGGTTTGGGGATACCAGCTGCACGTGCCGACACCAGTGCTGCATCCCTCACACTGGATACCAGACTGAGAACTCGAAGCACTGACCTTGAATATCTGGGTGTGACGGACTGGACGTCACAAGACTCTGGATGATCAGTGGTGACGTGACGTGGTTCTGGAGGGTCAGTGGTGACATGAAGGGACTCTGGAAGATCTGCTGAGACGTGAAGAGACTCTGGAAGGTCAGCGGAGACGTGACGAGACTCTGGAAGATCAGCTGAGACGTGACGAGACTCTGGAAGATCAGCTGAGACGTGACGAGACTCTGGAAGATCAGCTGAGATGTGACGAGACTCTGGAAGATCAGCTGAGACGTGACGAGACTCTGGAAGATCAGCTGAGACGTGACGAGACTCTGGAAGATCAGCTGAGACGTGCTGTGGCTCGTGACGATCAGCTGAAACGTGACTTGACTCTAGGAGATCAGCTGAGACATGAAGTGACTCTGGATGATCAGCTGAGATGTGAAGTGACTCTGGATGAGCAGCTGTGATGTGACTTGATTCATGACGACCAACTGCGACTTGACTTGATTCATGACTGGCAGCAAGGACATGACGAGGTGTTGTTGTGGCCGCCATTTTTTGAACGTGCTCTGGTTCGGCCACCATTTCAGTCACAGATGCGGTGTCGCGTGCCTCATCGGCAACACCCACAGTGAACGAAGAGCCAGCACATAGCAAAGCATAGTCCAAAAAATCAGTTAAACTACAATTAAACTTCCCCTCAGGTAAACATGACTTGATTGGCTCACTTAATCCGAAACGGAAAATGTCTTTTAGTATAACCTCATCAAAGGGAATCCTATGCGCCAGCTCACAGAATTGAATGATGTACTCTTCAATAGATAAACTCCCCTGTCGCAGATCGAGTAGCTGGTCGAATGGGTCCATACCTGGCCAGGGTTCCTTCGAAAAGCCGCTGGATCCTTGTGTGGCCGAGTATTCTGTAACGGGGCTGATGAGACGAGAGACGTGCGGATCCATGTGCAAGGCTTTATTGTGAAACATGGTCAAAACACAGGCAGGGTCAGACGATGGCAAACAGGTATAACACAGGCAAAACAAAGAGTAGTCCTAGGGCAAGCGTGGGTCGACGATCGGCGAACAATATCCAAAGGGCAAGGCAGAGAGAGTAAATCCAGGTAAACAGCAATAATCCAAAACGAGGGCAAACAGAGTCCGAACGGCAAGGCAAGGGTTAATCCAGGAAACACGGGCAGAAATCAAAACACGGGAAAACAGGCAAGGCAAGGCAAGGCAAGGCAAGGCAAGGCAAGGCAAGGCAAGGCAAGACTAAGACAACTCAGAGGGCTTTGTAGGGTAGCTATCACTAGGATATTTGCGTACAATACTCGGCGATCTGACTGAGGAAGTCCATGGCTTAAGTAGTGTGTGTGATTGCGAAATGGGTATCAGGTGTGAGCATGTGATTAAGGAAATGGCTGCTGGGAAATGAAGTCCGGGGTAGTGTGTGGTGAGAGAGTCAATGTGATGGAAGGGTGACCTCTGGTGGCGAACAAATGGAGGTCCATGGACCAGATTCATGACACACATACACTGTCTGATTTTGATCAAACTTCAGTGGTTTGTTCGTTGTATGATGCCGATCGCATAGACGTGACTATTAGGAGTCAAAGTTATAGCGCCAGCAACTGGCAGCAGGAAGTGTGTCATTTTCAAAATGCTTTGAATTCAGCATCTTATTTTTACTCCATTTGTTTCAAACTTCATCAGAATAATGTCAAAACACGGCCGATGTAAAACTGTTGAGGGAATATCAATATCTAAAATACTGTTGCCATGGCAACGTGTCAAACGTGAATATTCTTTTCCTGATTATTTGATTTTGAGGCAGATAACATGCTTAGAATTTCATGAAGCTCAACACACATATGAGTATTAATGATAGATAGACACTGGCAAAAGCTCATAAATGGGCGTGGAAGAGGCACTCTACAGCGCCACATTTTGACAAAACTTGGGGGGTTAGTTTTAGCTACAGTCACCAAACTTGGTACATATATTGATCTCATCAAGCCGGACAGCTTTCTAATTTACAGTCATTAGCTACGACCCACAGGAAGTCGGCTATTTTGGTTTAAATGTGGATTTTTGGAAGAATATGGCTGTGAATTAATTCATACTACTCTTGCAAAAATCATTTAATTCACACCAAACTTTGTCAGCATGATGCCAAGATACTAAAGATGACAACTTGCCAATGGTTTTTGGATATGTTTAACGGTTTTGCCATAGCAATTTATTAAAGTAACAGTAAAAAAAGATAACAGTAATTTTCTTATATCTTTAAAGTTCATTATCCTAACTCTTCAAAACTTTTTTACATATGGAGAAAAAGTCATTCTTAGGAAATATACTTAGTTTCATAAATGTATCATGCTCAGAGGCCACCAAATAAATAAAACTATCACATGTTACAAGTCAAAAGTGAGAACTGTAATACCAAGGATGACCACCAGATGGAGACACAGGATTGGAAATATTTTAACCTTAATCCTCTTCAGTATTATCTGCATGAAAAATAATGCATAGAATCAGTTGAAATGTACTGTACTGTCAGTATACTTTTAAATAATTAGTGTAGAAATGCTTATAGAGCATTACAATTTTTTTTTTTTTTAATATTTAAAGAAAAAATCATTACAACTTTTATGTAATCTAACCTCTCTCACTGATAGGATAAATAATCTTTTAAATCTGACCCTTTACTGCTCAGTTCAGTTAATTAGAATAAGAAATATATAGCCTACAAAAAATAAGTTAATATGTATTTTACTGGTAATATAGTTTTATATAATTATTTCACAAATGCTTATAGGTCTTCTTTTTTTTTTTAATTGTTATAGATCATAAAAGTGTTGGCAACAATTTACAACAAGGTCTCTTTGGTTAACATTAATTAATGCATTAACTAACATGAACTAAAAATGAACAATATATTTTTTACATCATTTATTACTCTTTGAATGTTAGTTAATACTAACATTAAAAATATTAATGTTCATGTTAATTCACAGTACATAAACTAATGATAAGATGCAACTTTAAATTTTAATAACATTTTAATAAATTTTGAACTTAACATTAATTAACATTAATAAATGCTATATAATTATTGTTCATGTTGACTAATATGGTTAAATAATATAGTTTTTGACATTAGTTAATTCACAACTAACAGACTAAGTATGAACAATATATTTTTACTGTATTTATTTGTGCTAGTAAAAAATTGTTCATGTTAATGTTCATTTTAATTAATAATGTAGTTGTCAATTTTAAACATAATATTAACTAAAATTCATAAATGCTATAAATATTGTTCATGTTAACTAACATATTATATAATGTTAAAACCTTATTGAAAAGTGTTACAAAAGTTTTATATATTGCTCTCTTTCTCTCTCTCTCTCTCTCTCTCTCTCTCTCTCTCTCTCTCTCTCTCTGTGTGTGTGTCTGTGTGTGTGTGTGTGTGTGTGTGTGTGTGTGTGTGTGTGTGTGTGTGTGTGTGAGAGAGAGAGAGTCTATTTTTCTTGATGGTTTAAAAGTCTATTCATTTATGTTTGTGATTTTGCCTGCATTACTAAGCTGTAATGCAGGCAAAAATATTTCACAAATGCTTATAGATCAATAAAATTGTTTAAAAAATGATTATAAATAATTAAAGGTTTTGGTAACACTTTACGATAATGTGTCATTTGTTAACATTAGTAAATGCATTAACTAACATTAAGTAACAATGACCAATATATTTTTACAGCATTTACTAATGTTTGTTGATGTTAGTTAATCAAAATGTTCATGTTAGTTCACAGTGCATTAACTAATGTTAACAGACAAAACTTTAAATTTTAATGTTTTAGTTTTGAACGTAATATTAACTAACATTAATAAATACTATATCATTATTGTTCATGTTAATTAATATAGTTAATGTTAATAACTGAAACCTTATTGAAAGTTTTACCAAAGTTTTATATATTGTTGTGTGTGTTTTACAGTCTTGATGGTTTGGATTAACCCTTTCACTGCTGTATGCCTCAAATCCAAACTGCCAGAGGGTTACTGTAAATGCATGTGGGGTGGCATTTGAACTGATGGCTTGGGCCTGCCATCGCTGCTTGCAGCTATATATATATATATATATATATATATATATATATATATATATATATAATTTTTTTTTTTTTTTTTTCCTCGATTCCTGGAAGAAATCACTTACCTGTGATCAAAAATAGTGAGAGCTGATGTTGGGGAATGTAGCCAAATTCGTGCAAAATTATTATGCAGTCAAACTCCAACTTCTTTGCAACCAGAATTCTTAAATTTAGCTGTGGCTACCTGAAACTAAGGAAAAGACTAGAAATGTAGGACTAGAGACTACATCTCTTGCTCTGCCTATCATGTTATATATCATGTTTTATATTCTGCCAGTGCATACATTGATCATTGCATTTGTCTGTTTCAAAGATATCAGGGGAAAAGCAAAAGAGTAGATTATTTCATCCTGGGCACCTCCTAAAAAGGTTGCCAGATCAGAGGAGGAGACAGTAGAAGAGGTGCTGCAAATATCTGAGTGGCTCCTCTCCTGTAATCTTACTCCAAACTTTTGATAAAACTTGAGAGCCCTGAGCATGTTGTTAAGGTTTAAATGTTACTGTAAGAAACTCTTCTTATAAAGAGTCGTTCTATACACTCGAGACACACTCGCATTATCTTATGCGACGCTGCATATTTATGATCAACTTCAATATCTTATGCGACGCTGCATATTTAAATACAATTTATGAGACTAAGGCTTAAAGGATTTAGATTAAATTATCGTTTTATTCTGATAGAAAATCAAACTGTCAACTGATCTCTGTCAAAGTCTCCTCTAGAGGACAGCACCTACTGTCGCATTAAATTATTTTACCCCATGAAGAAAAAACTCCATAAACCACGGAAGAAGATGTAATGGTCCACTGTTTTGCTTGTATTTTATTCCAGAAAAATACTATTTTAACTTCTGTGATGACAGAAGATGACGAATTAACAATGGATTTAAACATGCTACAGATGTATTTAGATCAAACACACAACTTAAATCAGTCTTTGTTCATTCGTTGAGGATTCAGTGTCATTTGTTAACAGCCAGTGATTGACTGGGTGTTTTAGGATTTTCATTCATGTAAATGACACGTAGTGTTAATTTGACGTAAAGTGTGTTAAATTCGTGAAATTATTTAATTCATCTGTTTGTCTATTAAATCAAATCGCTATTGTCATATCATCATAATCCGTAATCGTAGGTGAACGCGTTGAGTGCATGCCCTACAACAATACAGTGCTGTAGTTAAGTTTTCAACCACAATATATGTATATAATTATGTATATGTAGTATGACTGAGAGCAGAAGTGTGTGAATGTCTTGTACAGAGCTGCATCTCTGCTTTTGAATGACAGAGCACTGAGGACTTCACAACACCATGGGCCACAGAAAGAGAGGTCACACTCATGCACCTAAAACCCCTTCATCTCTGGACACACACTCCTCTAGCAGCACACTCCGGCACACTGATCATGAGCAGGGTGTGAAGCACAGGATATGTATGGTGTCAGACTTCTTCTACCCAAACATGGGTGGTGTGGAGAGTCACATCTACCAGCTCTCGCAGTGCCTCATAGAGAAGGGCCATAAGGTTGTGATAGCAACACATGCATATGGAGACCGCCGTGGGATTCGCTACCTGACCAACGGACTGAAGGTGTATTATCTACCACTGCAGGTGTGTTTTACAATATATTATATTAGATTAAAGAGCTCATAATATGCACATCAAACTTATCACTCACTGTCTTTTTCTTTCAGGTCATGTATAATCAGTCCACGGCGACCACCTGCTTTCACAGTTTGCCGTTACTTCGGTGTGTGTTTGTGTGTGAGCGCATCACAATCGTTCACGCCCACAGCTCCTTCTCCGCGATGGCCCATGATGCTCTGTTTCATGCCAAGACTATGGGACTCAATACTGTATTCACAGATCACTCTCTCTTTGGATTTGCAGACCTGAGCTCTGTACTGACCAATAAGCTGCTGACTGTCTCTCTGTGTGACAGCAATCACATTATCTGTGTGTCGTACACTAGTAAAGAGAACACTGTACTGCGGGCCGCTCTTGACCCTGAAATCGTCTCTGTTATCCCTAATGCTGTCGACCCTACTGACTTCACCCCTGACCCCTGTCGCCATGACAACAGCAAGATCACCATTGTGGTCATCAGTCGACTGGTTTACAGGAAAGGTAGGTAGAGCATGGTGTTTTTATTTGCATTATAGAATAATGTATTTGGGGGGGGGGAATAACAATCTTTGAAAAAGTTTTTATGTTAATTTCAAGAAACGTCTAATTTAACAATTGTAAAAAAAATTCATGTGAAGTAACTGCCAAGTAAATAAATTAAAAACATATTTTCATTAATCCTTGAATACTTGTAAGAGTAAACCAAACTAAAAATAAAATCTGATTTTAGGGAAAAAAAAATGTTTTTCAAAAATGTCAAGAATTATTAATTAAAGTTAATGTCAAGTTACTTAAGGTTTTCTATTCAAGAATTTCATTTTTAGGCATTTTTAAATTATGATATTAGGACAGTTTTACTATCACCCTGAATTGTTTTTGTTTTTTTTGTCTCCAAAAATTATGAAAATTTTTATTAAATGAATGTTCAATAATTAATTCATTCATTTCAGAAAAGAAAAAGGTGCTTATCACTGGTTGTTTTGCAGGGATTGATTTACTAAGTGGAATCATTCCTGAACTATGTGGAAAGCATCCAGATCTCTGTTTTCTGATTGGTGGAGAGGGACCCAAAAGAATCATACTGGAAGAGGTTCGAGAGAAATATCAGCTTCATGACAGGTAAGAAAGCCAGTGGGCATGAGAAAGGATCTCTAGATGTGAGTTTGTGTATAATTTCTTTACTCTCCATTATTTTTATGTATATAAAGGGTTCGTCTGCTGGGAGCTCTGGATCATAAAGATGTGAGGGATGTTCTTGTTCAGGGTCATATCTTCCTCAACACTTCTCTCACTGAAGCCTTCTGTATGGCCATAGTGGAGGGAGCCAGCTGTGGGCTGCAGGTATGTGTTTTTTCTATGAATATGTATGAATGAAATCATATTATGGACATAAAATGGATTACAAATGACAAATTATGCTGACTTAAGTTGTACAAAAGGATATTTTGTGACATTATGCACAATATATGTTATATTGATACATGTTTTAAAGGTGTGTATGAATAGTTTTCATATTTTCTTTAAAAAGAGAAAAGAAACCCCTGGCCAACATGCCATCCTTATTGTTGAGCCCTGATTTATGGATGCTAATCAATGATCAAATCTAAATAACCACTGCTCTGTGTGTCTGCATGTGTACAGGTGGTGAGCACCCATGTTGGAGGTATACCTGAAGTCCTGCCTGATGAGTTGGTAACTCTGTGTGAACCATCAGTTCATTCACTTTGTGATGGCTTAGAAACTGTAATTGCAAGAATACGCACAGGAAACGTGACGTCTCCTGCCACCATCCACCGCAAGGTCCGAACACTGTACACTTGGAGAAACGTTACTGAGCGCACAGAAAAGGTGAGTTTTTTTAATAACATGCTTGAATTATGTGTAGGATGCACATTTGTTGGGTAACTTTAAAGAAAGTTTTTACAAATTTTTAAAGTCTTTTATGCACACCAAGGCTAAACCTGGAAACTGTGATTGAGTTTTTTCAAGGATTTTTTAATGAATAGATAGTTAAAAAAACATTTATTTGAAATAGGAATCTTTTGTAACATTATAAATGTCTTTGCTGTCACCTGCTTTGATCAATGTAATGCATCCTTGCTGATAAAATTATACATTTCTTTTAAAAGAAATGAATCTTACTGACCCCAGACTTTTGAAAGGTAGTGTATTGTATTATTAAATGTTACTGGCATAATTGTATAATGTCCCCTCTCTCTGTGTGTGTTTCAGGTGTATAATCGGGTGTGCAGGGAGCCCGTTTTGCCGTTGTCTGAGCGATTGCATAGACTACGCTCTCACTGTGGTGCTGTGGCAGGCTCCATTTTCTCCTTTGTCGCTGTTATAAACTTCCTCTTCCTGCTTTTCCTGCAGTGGCTCCGCCCAGATCATCTGATTGATGTTGCTATAGACTTATCAGGCCCTCACAGCCACATGGGTCAGCAACTTAGTAAGAAGAAAAGTAAAACACCGAACCCAGCTGTGTCCTGACTAATGATCTAACATGACCTCACATTAGTCTCATAATGAACTTTATTTACAAGGGGAAGGATGCAAGAAATGAACTGAACTAAACCTGTAGTGTACTAAAGTACATCAAAACGTGCTGACTACTGTTTACATTCCCGTATAAAACAGTGACTTCAGGGGAAGAGAAAGCTTTTGAAAGCTATCCTCAGCCACTCCTATAGTCCAGCGTCTGCTTTTGCACACTGAAAAACTGCCTTTAACTGAACCCCCATCAGAAAATAGTCTAAACTTGTTGAAATTGTTGCACAAATATCTTTTAATGTCTAGATTTAAGATTAATGACAAACAGTGCCAGCTTTTCCTGTATCACCTTTACATTTTCCTTCTCACGGCACATCTGTACGGTGTAGATGTGATTTAAACTGACGTGAATGAGCTGTACTGAAAGTTTTAATGCCAAACACAGTTTTTGAGCGCTAGTGGAGCTATGAAATGTAAGATGCATCATATCTATTCATTTCTTTGATCTGACAGTGTTTGTTTTTCTTTAAGCCGGTTCTTACTTAAATTGCAGCTTTTTATTGACTTGTTTTGGATAATGGTGTAAATGCATTTATTTAAGCCCAAACATAAAACACATACAGTTCACATACAGCACACTTGATTTTGGGCGCTATACTTTTCTTACTTGCTTTCTTTGTTGCACCTATTTTATACTGATCTTCTCTGTGAGTATTGTGAACATGATTATAATGCACAAAAGTACTGCCTGAAAAGGGTGTGAATTTGAATTATTTTTGTTAACACAATCTACAATAAACTTTTTTAACATGTCATAAGTATACATTCATCTTTTAATATTGATGTCAATGCATTTGTGGGTGCTTTTAGGATTTTGTCCACAGATAACATAAAATCTATGTAAATTTTTGCTCTAAATGTGCAACTGTTGCGTATAAGTGTGGTACATTATGATAAAGTAGTTGTTTTTGTTGTAAATAACCGTCAGGGTCTTTCTGGATCAGGAATTTCATGATAACACCCAAACAGGGCAGATAATACACACCTTCATTCATTCAAGACTAAAACCAGGAGCCATTAACACACACTTATCGCCCGTTCTGACTGCTTTCACACTCACACGTTCAATAGCCACCCTATCCAGCTAGAATGGTCCTGTTCCTGCATAACACTGCATGTAAATCATGTTTTTCTGGAGTGGCAGATACTATATCACCAATTACATTTGCAGTTACATTGGCTTTGGTTCATGGCTCATTGTCTTTTGTTTTTAAGTTGTAGCTGTTTCGCTTGCTGTATATGCAAAATCATATCTGTTTTTGAGGTTGTAGATCAAAGTTTGTACTTTTAAGATGAACTTATTTGTCTTGGCTTACTGTAATGATAGTTTCATTTATTTCATAGATTTGTTCTCTGAAACTGGTTAAAGGGGCTTTGTATATGTATGTTTTTGACTCTGTTTTAGCTCCTCTGCCCCATCGACTCTTTTTGAGGGGATTTGTCTATGCGGAGGATGCTCACCTCTCAAGTTTGAGGAGATGGGGGATGTAAGCACATATCACTGATAACGGTGGGAGGTGCATTCTTGCCAAGGGGGGATTCATGTTTCTCTGAAGGCCATATAAACTCCTCTGAAGAGTTTCTCTGTGCTCCATTATCTCAATTGTTCTCTTCCTGCGAGGTCTCTGAGTTGTCTTCTTGTGAAATTTAAAGATGGCTGTGGTTCATGCTGAAGTGAGCGTCTGGAGTAAGCCATGGGATCACAGGCTTAATTTGTACGGAGGACATGTGTGTAATACATTAATGGCAGGTAAGTTTTCATCCCCTGCTTCTGTTGTTTTCTCTCTTCCTGAATGTTTTTAGTAGTCAGACTTAGAATGTTCACAAGAAGGTCTCTTTTCACTTCATCATATTTTTTGTTGTGATATCCACTGAATTGTCACCACTGGACCTTGAAATATGTACTATGATAGTAACACCAAGTCCATACAATTCAACTATTATACACACTGAAAATAGAAAAAGGAAATTGACTTTGACTTGAAATGATGGTCTAGATAAACCCTTTTGACCTGTTTGTTCTTGGTTCTGAATAGCTTAGTTTAAAGTGCTTTTAAGGGATAAATTTATTCTAAAAGAATGGATTGTGTGTAGGTTTACTTGGCTATACTTTGGGAACGAAATAGTTCCTGGATGTTTGCTAATTTGACCTCTTATTGAGGTCAGAGTTGTGACTCGGTGGGGTATGCGCAAGCTCAAAACATGTATGAACCATTGGTTTTCAAATTTAAAATTTTGCCCTGGGACATTTTCCGATTCCAGTCCCCCTAACTCACCAGTTTTCCTGACTATACACTCTAAAAAAAAAAATGGTGCTATATAGCACTAAAAGTGGTTCTGTGGCTCGTAATCATAGGGGAACCACTTTTGGTGCTGTATAGCACTAAATCTTGGTGCTTCAGTGGTTCTTCAACGGTTCTTCACCGGTTCTTTGGCATGACTGAGGGACTATATAGCACCGCTACCATATACAGAAACTGTTAAGCTCCTGTATGGTTCTTCAGCGGTTCTTTGGGGTGATTAAGGTGCTATATAGCACCACTTTAAAGGTTCTTTACGAGCCAAAGAACCACTGTTGGTGCTGTTTAGCCCCATTTTTGAGGAAGAAATACAGTGCTATATGGCGCCTCTTATGGTTCTACATAGCACTATTTGACAAAGGTGCTGTATAGCACCTTTAAAGATATTTACATTTACATTTACATTTATGCATTTAGCAGACGCTTTTATCCAAAGCGACTTACATTGCATTCAAGTTACAGTTTTTTACATTTTATCAGGTCTTGCTTTCCCTGGGAAAGTGCTATATAGCACTTTTGGTGCTATATAGCACCAAAAGTGGTTCCCCTATGATTACGAGCCAAGAACCACTTTTAGTGCTATATAGCACCATTTTTTTATTTTATTTTTTTTTTAGAGTGTACTATATAACAATAGCAAAAACTGGAAAAAATAAATAAAAAGACTGATACTAATGAAAAACTCCCTTTAGTCCTTAAAAGATAAACAATGGTAACATGTACAATGGTAATTCAAAGTGCTTTATATTAAAAGGGTTTAAAATGAATGAAAAATATGCATAAGAAATGCCAATATAAAATGTAATTACAATAATATTATCATTTTTTACATATCCCTAAAGGGATGGTTCACCCCAAAATGAAAATTGTCATCATTAACTTTGAAACAAGATGTTCCAAACCTGTACAAGTTTCTTCTGTTAAGCACAAAAGAAGATATTTTGAAAAATGTTGGTTTTCAGCTGTTTGGTTTGGAACAACTTGAAGGTGAGTTAATGGTGACAAAATATTAATTTTTGGATCCCTATTAAAATTCAAAAAGTGTTTTAAGGAGTAGGGATTGGTTTTGTTTATATATATTACTATTAATTTACTTAAAAACAGCAAAAGTGTATATGGCACATCCTTATTTAAAAATCCATATAAATGTTTATGTCTCTACTTTATTAGGTTCCTGGGATGACAGAACACCTCTACACGATGCTGCTTTGCAAGGAAGATTGCTGCCACTGCGAAGACTCCTTTCACAGGTACTGATAGAAGAAACACTGGCATAACATTTTTGAAACTGAATAGCTAAATAAATAAAGTTCACAAAAATATCTGGACACTTAAATATGTATCAAAACACTATAACAGAAATCAATCATTAAAAACAGACTTTATATGAATTGAATACTCCCTTTTATGAATGAAGGAAATTAATTGTCTATTTTTCCATGTGTATAGGGGTACAATGTGGGAATGGCTACATTAGATGGAATCACACCACTGCATGAAGCATGTGTTGGTGGCCATTTTACCTGTACTAAACTTCTCCTGGAACATGGTGCTGATGTATGTATATGCCTTTCCCTTTATTTACAGTATCTGCCTTTATTTTGCTCATTGTTTCTGTATAAACATGCATTAATGGCTAATATATCCATGCATCCAGGCCAACGCTGTCTCTTTTGATGGAGCCACTCCTCTCTTCAGTGCATGCTGTAGTGGAAACCCCGCCCTTGTCAGCCTCATTCTGATGTACAGCTCTGTCCACCATCCAGCTCATCTGCAGAGCTCACCTCTCCATGAAGCAGCAAAAAGAGGTATATGTGATGATTTGTGTGAATTTGCAATGCACGGGAAACATTGGGATATCAGTAAACGGGATGTCTATGTGTACGTTTTAGGTCACACAGCATGCGTTGAACTGCTGCTGTCTCATGGTGTGAATGTGGACATGGAGGTTCCCAGCATAGGAACAGCGCTGTACTGTGCATGTGAATCCAAGGCAACAGAATGTGTACAGAGCCTGCTGATCTCAGGTCAGAATCACACGCACAACCACTTATAGTGGGTTAATATATGAATTTTTAGGGCCATTACGATCATTACAGAAATATAATTTTTGCTTTGGTTTTGTTTTTTCAGTAATAGCCTACGGTGTTTAATTTTGTGTCTTCTCAAGGTTTATTACATTGTATAATAACAAAAATATCCTAAAGAGATTGTGTTTTCTCTGTAACTAAATAGATTAAATAGTCAGTAAACAGTTATATATATATACAGTGGTGTGAAAAATTGTTTGCCCCCTTCCTGATTTTTTTTTTTTTTGCATGTTTGTCACACTTTAATGTTTCAGATCATCAAACAAATTTAAATATTAATCAAAGATAACACAAGTAAACACAACATGCAGTTTTTAAATGAAGTTTTTTATTATGAAGGGAAAACAAAATCCAAACCCACATGGCCCTGTGTGAAAAAGTGCTTGCCCCCTAAACCTAATAACTGGTTGGGCCACCCTTAGCAGCAACAACTGCAATCAAGCGTTTGCGATAACTTGCAATGAGTCTGTTACAGCGCTGTGGAGGAATTTTGGCCCACTCATCTTTGCAGAATTGTTGTAATTCAGCCACATTGGAGGGTTTTCGAGTATGAACCGCCTTTTTAAGGTCATGCCACAGCATCTCAATAGGATTCAGGTCAGGACTTTGACTAGGCCACTCCAAAGTCTTCATTTTGTTTTTCTTCAGCCATTCAGAGGTGGACTTGCTGGTGTGTTTTGGATCATTGTCCTGCTGCAGAACCCAAGTTCGCTTCACCTTGAGGTCACGAACAGATGGCCGGACATTGTCCTTCAGGATTTTTTGGTAGACAGCAGAATTCATGGTTCCATTTATCACAGCAAGTCTTCCAGGTCCTGAAGCAGCAAAACAGCCCCAGACCATCACACTACCACCACCATATTTTACTGTTGGTATGATGTTCTTTTTCTGAAATGCTGTGTTACTTTTACACCAGATGTAATGGGACACACACCTTCCAAAAAGTTCAACTTTTGTCTCGTCAGTCCACAGAGTATTTTCCCAAAAGTCTTGGGGATCATCAAGATGTTTTCTGGCAAAACTGAGACGAGCCTTTTTGTTCTTTTTGCTCAGCAGCGGTTTTCGACTTTGAACTCTGCCATGCAGGCCATTTTTGCCCAGTCTCTTTCTTATGGTGGAGTCATGAACACTGACCTTAACTGAGGCAAGTGAGGCCTGCAGTTCTTTGGATGTTGTTCTGGGGTCTTTTGTGACCTCTTGGATGAGTCGTCACTGCGGTTGGGGTAATTTTGGTCAGCCAGCCACTCCTGGGAAGGTTCACCACTGTTCCATGTTTTCGCCATTTGTGGATAATGGCACTCACTGTGGTTCGCTGGAGTCCCAAAGCTTTAGAAATGGCTTTATAACCTTTTCCAGACTGATAGATCTCAATTACTTTCTCATTTGTTCCTGAATTTCTTTGGATCTCAACATGATGTGTAGCTTTTGAGGATCTTTTGGTCTTCTTCACTTTGTCAGGCAGGTCCTATTTAAGTGATTTCTTGATTGCGAACAGGTGTGGCAGTAATCAGGCCTGGATGTGGCTAGAGAAACTGAACTCAGGTGTGATAATCCACAGTTATGTTTTAACGGGTGGGGGTGGGTGGGCAAACACTTTTTCACACAGGGCCATGTGGGTTTGGATTTTGTTTTCCCTTCATAAAAAAACCCCTTCATTTAAAAATTGCATGTTGTGTTTACTTGTGTTATATTTGATTAATATTTAAATTTGTTTGATGATCTGAAACATTAAAGTGTGACAAACATGCAAAAAAATAAAAAATCAGGAAGGGGGCAAACAATTTTTCACACCACTGTATGTATGTATGTAGCCTATGTATGTATGTATAATGCGTTACTGTGTAATACTACTGTGAAAATGAAATAATAAATCTTTATTTTTTTTAATATAATGTTTACAGCATTTATTCATATTTTTATTAGCCTTTTTTAAGCTTTTTTCAGTTTACATTTTACACTGTTTCTTGTCTCCCTCCAGGTGCTGATGTGCAATGTGGGCGGGGTCTTGACACACCTTTACATGCTGCAACCAGGGTGGGCGGAGCAAAAGAGGTGGAGCTACTGTTAGAGCATGGTGCTGATCGGATATCAAGGAACTCTGAAGGAAAGAAACCTCTGGAGCTGACAACAGATCAGAGCATCAAACATCTCTTGCAGACTACAGGTATATATGATATAAGATAGGATATAAAACTCAGTGTGCCTCTGTGTGCTGCGATACTGATTTTGGTTTGGTTCTGCAGGTCTGTGCTCCCTGTCTCAGCTGTGCAGATGGTGTATTCGACGTTCCCTGGGACAAAAAGGACTAAACAAAACCAAGATGCTTTGCTTACCACATACTCTGCACAATTATCTTCTCTATCATTAAACACACAAAAACATTCCCTGTGTCCCAACATGGTTCACATAGTAATCTTGTTCTTTTTGAATAACATTTTGTACACATTTTTATCTTTTTTTTTTTTGTAAAAGTTTTCTTTTTTTGTAATAAATATTTTTATACATTCAAAGACGTATTAATTTGTTGAAATGAATGTACGACTGTATACAAACACATAAACAAACACACACACGTTGGGTTTCTGTGTTTTATGAGGACATTACATAGACAGAAATTTTTATACTGTACAAATTGTGTTTTCTGTCCCCTTACCCTACCCCTACCCAAACATACCCATCACACAAATCTTTCTGCTATTTTAGATTTAAAAAAAAAATAATAATAATAATTCTGTATTATTTACAAGCCTTTCTCCTTTAAAATGTCCCCACAAGGTCAAAATTTACTGGTATTACTGTACTTGTGGGGACATCTGGACCCCATGATGTAGGGAATACCAGGGTCTCACACACACACACACACACACACACACACACACACACATACATATGTCTGCACACATGAACACTTATGCCTACTAATTCAGACAGAGTGAAAACCTAACTAAATTGACTATCAAATGTTTTTTTTAAATGTCTAAGTCTGTAGACGAGCATTACCTGAACTAACCAGCAGGTGGCACCTTTGTAACATTTTATAATTTTATAATAATTTTATAGAATAGATTTAAAAAAAATCACAGACTCTATAAATGGCTTTAAAATTCTACCTATTTTCAGATTATAAGTGCTTTGTATGCTATTTTTATACAATATAGCGTCAATACAAAACAACAAATGGTGACTCCGAAAATAGAGGCTAGTAAAACTATAGGCTACCATAAAATTAAATAATAAAAAAAATCAATGATCATTGAGATATCCATCCTTCTATCTATCTATCTATCTATCTATTTGACTGACTGACTCAACATATGCTGACAAACACACTGAGGATATTCCCTCTCCTGTCACAGAGAGAGCTTATGGCACTCCTATGATGCAGACACGTAGAAGGCTCTGTGTGTGTGTGTGTGTGTGTGTGTGTGTGTGTGTGTGTGTACTCGGTCACGGGGAATCCGTGGGAGCGCAAACTCCGCCCACGCCGTGAACGTCTCCAGCGGTGAGAGCGTGGGGGGGTTTGCCTCGCGCTCGGAGCTCGGGCTGCGGTGAACGCGCCGCTACAAAGCTGCTCTTGATCATGTAACAGGACTGCAGTTCACGGGATATTCACGAGCGAACGCTGCGGCAGGTAGGACATCAGTTTATATCCCGCTGTGTTTCATGTGCGCGGCTTTACGGTGAGATGGACGCAGGAACTTCAGTGCTCCCATTCCGTCTCCTCTTCAACTGTCTGCTTCTTCTTTGTACATCGGTTACATCATCTTAAAACAGTCTAAACCTCACAAAAGTCAGTGTCAGAGGATATTACCCGACAAACAAGCCTGTTTTAACGCTGTTTTTGGCATTACATATAATGTCGTCTCACCTGGTGTTTGAACAGGTGCAATGCAGCAGAGCGTGTTTGTATTTATCGAGGTAGCCTGAAGTCGTTTTCATATTTGTGTATAGGTAATTTTTATGAAAGTTTAAAAGAGTCACCACGGTTCAATCGGTGGTGTTTATTGCACATATTATATGAGGCTAGTTGTCCCACTTTTTACTCCAGTGAATATTAATAGGGTAGGTTTATTTTTAAAAGTCAATTTCTGTGTTAGATAAATGCCTTAAAGTCTTCAAAATGTCTTATGTGTCCCATTGTGGTTCTATTGTGTTCACTTCATTTCTATTGAGAAAATATGATGATATTAATTTTTTTTTGTAGCATATAATTTACAAATGTAATTTAATTTGAATTGATTTACCTAATTTAGCTTTAAAACAACATTAAAAAACTGTGAAATCAAGCCTCATATATATATATATATATATATATATATATATATATATATATATATATATATATATATGAGGATAACATAATTGGACAGGATATAATCCTAGCTAAAACGCATTTGTACAGTGATGATTTGTCCGCAAGATGCTCTTTAACATGATTACACAGCTTTATGGACTTGCCAGGCTTGTGCTGTGTTTATCCTTTAGTATGATTTAGTATAGAGCTATTATAACATCATAAATGGCAAGCTGGCCCACTAGTAAGTTGTTTCCTGTAAACTGTTAACTAATTTGGTTTACTCCACCTCTTTAATATTTAGAAAAACAATTTTTGTTAAAGCTGTTACAGTGATAATCACACTGAGAACTAGAACAGGCATCCTACTGGTGTACAGATTAAACTCTGTGGCCGTTCACACGGGTGAAAGAATGCAAGTTATACACACGGATTTGAGTCCTAATTATTTGCTTATCACAGAGGTGACATAAGCAGTGACAGAAAAAATGCCTCTTAGTATTTTAGCCTCTTGTCACATGCTGATAGGTAACTGTTTAAGATGTGATGTGTCATCTTTTGGGTACTATGGGCAACAACATACAGTAAATCACTTGTGTTTTCAGAAGCATTAGCTATTTATACCCGAGTGAGACATAATCAAGATAAGAGGCAGCTGGAGGAACAGCACATCAGTTTGTATTGCTCAGATGTTCATACTCTTTCATAGCTCAGGATACTTATTTATGTCTAAAATTTAAGTATCAGATGTGACAATTGTTACCATTCAATATGAGTATAGAGCTTTATAGCATAGTTGTTTTTTTTTTTTTTAATGTTAGAGTTTATATTGAAATTTCTGTCCTTATAGCATATCGTGGCAAATTTTAGAGTTTTTGACATTGTTGAGATTTTTTTCTGTAACTGGAGACATGAGATTATTGGGTGAAGTAAAAACATGAGAAGCAAAAGTTTTAATTTTACTCTATTTTATATTTGTATAATACAATTATAATAATAAATAATATAACATTTATTCATTTAAAAGATGCTTTTTCGGAGTTTTAATATTTCCACCATAAAATAAAATAAAAAAACAAACAAAACAAAATTGACCCTGTGAACACAGTTTGTGCATCTGATGTGCAATTTCACCCTTATAAAATCATTCAGTGTCCATAATACTTGTAATAGTGTGACTGATACTGATACACACAGAAAATGTATTATATCTTCCCTAGATAGGAAAGAGAAATATTGACTATTAACCATACAGACAGGAAACAGCAGAAGGACCATAAAAACTAAATCAATTTTATTAGAAAAAAAATAAATCAAACTGATTTTAATGTAAGGCCTTTTTGTAATTTTAATGTGCATTGGTCCTGAAAAAAAACGAGAATGTGGGTTGAAAAGTTTAATCGGCATCCCAGATAGAAGGCCCAGAATCTGTCATGTTCACACAGTAGCCTACACCTCAATATAAAGTGCTCTACTGTATGATTAACTGCACAGATCCTTCTACTGATGTCCTTTTTAACACTCACAGTCTTACTCTACATAATTGACATTTTGTATTGATTAGTGTATGTGTTTAAATAAGATGCATACATTAAAGATTCAAAGGGCCACAGCTGGAGAGAAGGACAACGGTAAATTACATTGCATGTTGTTAGTCCATTAGTCCATGGTATACTTCATACTTGGTCTGAATGTGTGTGGAGGGGATGCTGAAAAATTCCCACTCCAACAACATCCTTTTGTTTATCTGCCCGCATGTTAAATATGTGAAAAATATATTTGCTATATGATGACTTTAAAATAGACCATGTTCATTTGGCGATTAAAAAGTTGTTCCTGTTTGTGTTAGTTCTTCACACAAAGGTCTTTGAGTAAATATTGTGTAATATAATTTAATTTATGTAATTAAATATTATAATGTACATTGGTATTATATTGGCCATTTTTCACCCTGCTGTCTAGATTTTGATATTTGGCGTTGAATACTCAAAATCTCTCATCGGTCGGCCACTACTATACTTATTACCCAAGACCTAATCTGCATTTCATAGCTTTTCGTCCCTTTTTTATTATGCTAATTCAGCCTCTCTGAAAGGCATAAAACATGTATGAGTCTAATCTCCATTAAGCCAGGTGTTGTTGGTGAATGTGTCTCCATCATTAGAGGAGTAATTACTGAACTGAGAGCTGGACTGGCAGCTTGTTGACTTGCTCTCTTGAGATTTATGCACTGAACTACATTTCCCATGGTTCTTGCTGCATGCTTGTCATCTTTAATGTTGCTTTCAGGTCATGTCGGGATGATCGTATTTACACATGAATAGCATCACAGTGTCTTAATTACCAGAGGGAAAAATCAGGACTGTGAGGCGTCACGATTAAAACATGCTGAAAACAAACTTTCATGCATTCAGCGTACTGTTGATGAAAAATACAAATAAAGCTTGTCAGAAAGTGCTACTCATTTAGCCATTCATGAAGTGACAGGCTTGTGCAACTACATTTCAGCATGAGAAAGATCAAATGCACAGATAAAGAACCAATTACAAATCTAATGTGGATCCAGTGCTCTTCATTAGGTTGCACTAGGGCTGAAAAGCTTCCTTTCTTTTGTCAGTGAAAAAGAGATAAACAAATATGAAACTCTATCCTTTTTTTCCCCTCAAATCACATCATAATGATGACTTCCGAGCTAGTAAATAGGAATTTCCCAGGAGGACTTGAAGGCAGCATTATTCCTGTCTGGTGTCTTAATATTCGCTAGAGCCTGGGGTACCAATGAATTAACAGTGCTGTGGGTGTTGTTGAAAGTGGTGTTGTTGTGTCTTTTTAATTAGTTCAGGTGTATGGCGGTGTGGAATGGATTAGACTATTTTTTGCTATTTAAGGATTTAGGCTAGTTAACACATGAAAATTTGAATTTGAACAAAAACATTTACTCACCCTTCTATTTCAAATCCTTATGACTTTTGTCACAAAAGATGGAGACCGATGCTTTTGAGTTTATCACTTTCATTGAAAAAGAGCAGTGTGAACATTTATCTAAACATCTCCTTTTGTGTTCAATGGATGAAAGAAAGCAAAGAAGGTTTGTAATAACATGAGGGTGAGTAAATGACAGAACTATTCCTTTAAAGTATGTTGCTGTTCAAAGGTTTGGGGTCAGTAAGATTTTATTCTTTAAAAAATCGTACTGGGTTCTTTTTAGAGCCCTATTAAATGTTTTAATTTTTCCCAAATTCTGTTTTATTTTTCCCCAAACTCCATTTTTTCCATTTTTATTTTTCTGGATTCTGTTTTTATTTCCATTTTAATTTTTCTGCACTCTGTTTTAATGGTTAAATAATAATAATAATAATAATAATAATAATAAAAATCAAAAAGCATGTGTAATTAATTAAAATCATGAAACTTAAACAATTTATTAAATTTTTAAGGCCCTATGAAATATGTTTTATTTTTCCCTCAAATTAAGATTTATTTTTCTCTCTCTCTTTTTTTCCCAGAAATACGGTGTTGTGTATTTACATTTTTCTGGTAAATAATTTTTCTGGCAAATATTCCTTAAAAAATTATGTTTTTTTTTTATAATAATAATTTTAAATACGATATAGTAGTAGTAGTATAATTACATTAAGTAATATATTTCTGTCATGGTTTCTTCGAGTTTTCTGCATTGCGGAAATCATAAGGCCATAAGAAATTCATATTTTTATTTAGCAAGGATGCATTAAATTGCATTAACTTTTTATTTATAGTCTATAATGTATTTAAAATATATTTATTAAAATGCTGTCCTTGTTAATTTTATATTCATTAAAGAATCCTGAAAAAATTATCATTGCTTCCACAAAAATATTATGCAGCAAAACAACATGTTCAGCATTGATAATGATAAGAAATGTTTCTTGACAGTTTGTTTAAATTGCAATGATATTTTACAATATTGCTGCTTTTACTGTTTTTTTTTTTTTAATAAATGCAGCCGTGGTGAGACTTATTTCAAAAACATTAAAAAGTCATATTGGCCCTTGACTTTTAAACGGTACTGTATATTGTTTAACAACATAAGAGAACTGTGTGATGGTGTATGTTTATACAGGGCTTTGTGTACACTAATGTGTGTACTTAGGGTGGGATCCAGTGAGATACCACACCTTTTGTAACCCTGTAAGATCTTTTATTAAAGCAGCTCAGCAGTATACACCTTGCTCAGGAGTTTATAATGAACACATCAACATTCAAACTCAAACACATTCAGACTCAAACACATACTAACAACTGCCTGACAATGATGGCAGTAAGAGGGAGAAGAGATTTTTTTTTAATTAGTGTTGCTAGACATTCCTGGCTCATGCAGTCCTTTTCCTCAACTGAAGTTACACTTTCAAAGATCATGGAGTGTGTGTGCGAATTTGTGTGTCCCTGTAAACAGTTCTCGCATGAGAAATTTGAATTAATTTTGCTCCATGTCTTCCTGGTGAGTCAGACACTTAATGGAACAAGAACCTCAGTTACACACAATGGCACAAACATACACGCATTCAATTCAGCTTAAAGCAATTTTGTGTTGTGACATTACAAATAATTTGTCACCTGTGTGTGACAAATAGACGTACGTGTGTGGTTGTGTCACCGATGGCAGACACATTTCTCAGTGTAAATGACGGTGTGAAAAACAGCTTTTGAAGGTTCTGATTATGTAGGCTGGCCCGTCAGACATGGTGTATCAGATTCTGTCAGACAGACAACAGAATTTAGGAAAGCGGGTCGTGCTCGCGCACACACACACACACACACACACACACACACACACACACACACACACACACACAGACAGAGGAACGTATATTTTCTGTCCTCCCCATTTGTCACTCACTACTGATTTCAGACAAACCTGGAACGAAGATGAGATGACATACATGCAGTAAGTTGCTACATATTAACCCAGATCATGCACACAGACAGTGCTGGGTGTTGGATGTGACCCATAAATCAGTTGAACATTTTCACATGCACAATTTTCAAGCAACCATTTTATAGCGTGATGTTCCCCTTGGTGTATTTTATATAAAAAATAATTAAATAAATAAATAATAATAAAAAAAAAAAAATAGCATGGCAGGAAGAGAAGTAAATCTTATTTTTTCCATATTTTTTATTTTTTACACAAATTGTAGTGGTAAATGCATTTGCTATGCTGAATCATTCAACACTTATTACTGAACTTGTAAGGAAAAAAATCTTTAATTTACGGAATAGAATACCCATTCTGATGTATTTTTATTTTATTAGAACATACAGTTCCATTATTTAATTGACTTCAAACTCTATTATCTACCCTATTTGTGGAAATTTCTCAGCTATTAATGCAAAGGTTATAGGTTCAGTCCCAAGTATGCATGATGTACAGTGATTACTGTCCTGTTCTATTACTCTTGTGCTCTCGAGCGAGCCACTTCACCCCAGATTGCCGCTGGCAGACTGCCACTGCAATTAGTGTATTGTCACTTTAGATAAAAACCTAAATGGTGACTTATAGCTGTAGCTGTGGCAGTTTGTCTGGGCTTTCATACTGACATCTGGACTGTCAGTCCTATTCACAAAGCAGATAATAAAGATCATCATAATCCATAATATAGTCTGTCATGCTGAACCACATAAAAAGTGCTTTGCCTCTGAATTATTCTTATATATAATTTTTGATTTCTATACATATGTGATCTATTTACTTGAGATACTCATTATGGTTTTAAAGGAGTCATGTCACACATTTTTTTTTAATATTTTTCCCCTCTGAGATTATTTTCTATTCAATTTTCTTTTTTATCTTTTTTTTTTTTTTGCATTAAAAGAGTAACAGTAGGTTTTTCATTATCATTTTCGACCATCTCTCTCAGACCCTTTGGTTTCAATTGAAGATTTTTTTTTTTTTCCTCAGTGGGAGCATCTTGTTTTATTTCTGAAGTTGTTTTATTTCTGAGGTTATAAGGTGAATCATGATTCACTAGTTATACAATAAGTATGAGACCTAAAATTGATAAAATTGAGACCTGATTGATCACTGATCATTTTTATATCGATGTTATGCTTGCAGGCATTCAGCAGGTGAAAAGGGTAACAATGCACTGACCAATAGCATCACAAGACCTGCCGCAATTGTCAAGACATGAATGTTATCGTCTGAAGGACCGGGCAGATGACCTTTTTGGGGATGTGAAGATGAACTAAAGCAATCCTTCATTCTGACTGAGGGTTCCAGCTGCATTCATGAAACATAATAGTTATTGGTTTGTGGCCAGTTTGAGTTTTTTTGGAGCTGTGCGAGCAGTTCTTTAAATGGTCATGGCGAAGACAACTGATTCCCTTAATCTGTCCTTCCTCCTGGAGCACGAAAGGCAGATGATCCTTAGTGTTCTCCAGAAAGATGAGAAACTTCGCAAACGAGAGGAGAAACGCATCAGGTAGCGTCTTCCACATACATAATTTCATCACAAGCAGACATTTTCTTTAAATATATACACATATACAAACACACACACATTTGCAAAAGTAGTTAGCTACTGTGTAAACTTATAAGAAAAGTAGATAACTACATTGAATAATTTATAATTTAATTGGACAAAAAATTTGGGTTTATGAATGAATGAACAATCCCAATTAGAGTGCATAAATTTTTTAAGAAATTATAGTAAATTTTAAAAAAAAAATAAAAAACTTGAAGACTACCATAAGTAATTTATATAACTGATTCGATCACATAATGGTGAATTAAATATTCAGGTAAATTGCTTAAAATGTAGTGACTCGAATCCGTGAATCTTTTTTAGAATATGAACATTTACAAGGAGCGTCCGAATGAACCAGTTCACTAGAATGAATCACTTTCCAGCACTACATACTGTATGTCAGTGAATTTTATGTCAGTGAAAGTAACATAAAAATCACCATGTGACATTGAAAATGTCTTTTTGAAATAGATGAACTGTGTTCAAAGCAGCAGACCTACTGTAGTTAATTTATAGGGTCGCTACATTTAGTTACTCCCCAACAGTGAAGCCAGTTGTGCCTCTACAGGAAATTGAAAAATGAACTTCTGGAACTGAAGCGAGCTGGGCGGCGTAGTTCAGCGGATCAGCGCGAGTGTGCTATATGTCTGCGTGCTCTGGGTCTGATCCTGCAGAGGGGTAATGTGTGTACCAACTGTCATCGGCGCATCTGCAACTTCTGCACTGCTACGCCTCTAGGCAGCAACTGCAAATGCACCGTGTGTGCAAAGACTGCGTGAGTCACACACAACATCCATACACACTCTGCTCTGTAATGGTGAATAGAAAAAGACACAGTGTAATTGATTTTTTTGGGCTTTAGTCCATATTCTGCCCCAGCTTTTTGTTTCAATAGAAAATATGTCAACAGTTCATAGGCTCTTTAATAGGTGAAGCAATTAGGCTGTGATTGTCACTTCTATAATTGGTGCTTACATAGTGATGTCTATGTGTGACTGGCTGATTTAGGGAGCTGAAGGTGGTTACAGGAGAATGGTTTCTGGAAGAGAGATCCAAGAGGTTTCAACATGCCATTGTTACCAGCAGTGATGTAGTCAAACAGTCAATCCTCAGCAGTCCTCCAGGTGAGACCAAATCAGAGTTTGTGTCAACACAGACATCCGTCAAACAGTGCCTGTAAATGTTGCCATATATATACACACTGTCAGCCCTGACATAATGGAAAAATTTCCTCTCTAGGCTCTTTTTAAAGATTTGAACTAGAATGTATATGTTTCAGTATATACAAAAAATGTATTTTATCATTGTTTTTGCATGTCCAGTTGCACAGCAGTATTGACGATAAAAAGTAGAATTCTGATCAGGGTTTGTGTTGATTAATGGTCATTAGTGAATTAATAGTGAATTCTGGCCACCAAAAATATTAGTATGAAACAGTTTTTCGATTTCAGACAAAATATTTTTGATGGACTGAATCATTAGGTGTGTTTCTATTACAGATTTGCGCAAAACTTTTGCGATATTTTATAAATGTCAATAAAAAACTATTAAAAAACAATTTTTTCTCTCACATTTTCTGACATGCTCAAAAGACCATGTGTTTTTAGCTTAAATGGCTTTGATTTACATCTTTTTTTTTATTATGAATATCTGTTTTTGTTTATGGAAATGGAGGCTCTGCTCACAGATCATCAGAGATGGAGAGATTGTCCACGGCACAGTCTGAGCGATCAGCTACGCCTCAATCCCAGAAAAGCACAGGGAAGAACAGGAAAGGGTGAGGGGCATCATTTACAGTCCATTGAGTTGGCTATGCTTGAAATCACTTACTGCGATACAATTCCTGCAGTTAATAGTATTTGCGCTTTTTATGCTTTCTTCTGTTGCCTGGAATATTTGCTGAAACGTAACACTGTAAACGCTGTATCCCATAATGCAATGCACTCAACCAATTACAATATGACAGATGAGCCAGGAGTAATAAAAACCATGATTTTGAACATGCAGTAAACTGAGTGTGACAACAATGTAGCCTCCCGCTGTTTGAAATGAATCCTGTTGCATACTGTTTCACATATTAATTTGGAAAAATGGTAGGCAGTATAAACTTGAGTGCAGTAAGCTGGTATTTCATTCTGTGCCAGCATGTGTCTGCTCATTAAGACTGTCTGTGTTTCACTCTCATTAAGTGACTGTGTTTTAGGAAGAGAGCGGTTGCAGTGGAATCATCAGGGTTACCAACAGTACCCAATAATATGAGAGCACAAATGGTGAAAACACCAACCCAGACGGAGGCAAGAAACAGGGTAACACATGATTGCACAGTTGCATTCCTGTATACAGAATTGCATGCATGACAAGAAAGCAGTGTTTAGTGTCTGTGTGCATGCATGTGTTTATTCAGCCGGATGGGGCAGAGAGCGTGTCTAGTATACAAAGCAGTGACAGCGTTCTTGAAAAGATGGCGGATGGGCAGAGACAGACGGATTCTAGCACACCCTCTATCGCCGTATCCAGAGCCTCCCTCTCATCAGGTATCACCATGGCAACTATTGCTTCCATTGACACCAGTAACGACATTTGCCCTCAGAACTGTCTTTATATCAGTTCGCTTTAATATTAAAAACTTAAAAAGTCTGAGACCACAATGAAAATTTAAACATGGGAATAAACAGTTACATCATGTAAAATAGAAATATATGTAGAAGAAATGGAGTATTGTAATCTAAACAGTAATAAATGTCTATTAATTTATAAACCTATTACCTTAATAAACAGAATGTATATCCCTTGTTCTCCCTTTTCTTGAGAAATCAATAAAAAGAAAGTAAAAAATGAAAAAATATGTTAGAAACATTTAAGATTCTGTGCTGTTGCTTTAGTAAAGTTTTGCACACTATGTTACTAATAAAATAAGCATGTTTTAGAACAGTGGTTCTCAACCTTTTTGACTCACATCGTCAACAACAGTATTTGAGGGCCCCATGACATTTTGAGTTTGTGATTTACTGGATAATAATTCTTAGTATTTTTCTTCCTAAAGTAAATTTCTACCAGATAAAATATTTAAGAGCTTGGCATAATTATAGAAATATATTTTTATAAAAATGTATGAGAATTCCTACTGAGTTGTTAGATTTTATTCATTTACATGACTTTTACAGGTCTAGAAATCACACTTTTTTCACACTAATTAGGCTGCCTCATATATCAGTGTTTTTCAAGACAGTGAAAACCTTGTTCTTTCAAAGAAGAAAAAAGGGGTTGAATTAAAATAAGAAATATCTTTTTACTTGTTTTAGCTGGTTTTATGCTTGTTTGGTCTTTATTTCAATAATTTAAAGTCATATTGAGGCCCTCCTTTGTCGGCAACCCAACCCCCAGTTGAGAACCACTGTTTTAGACAATGTTAGCATTATTGTACAGACTGTCAGATGTTCTTGCTTCCACTGAAGCACTGGATGCTCTTTGAATGTTTCTCAGGTCATGCTGGAGAACATGATCATCAGGGTTTACATGAACATAAGACATTCTGAAATTTGTGTTAATGTTTCAGTTCAACTTTTTGCTTAAGTGATGTTACAGGGATAGTTCACCCAAAAATGAAAATTCTGTCATTAATTACTTACCCTCATGCCATTCCAAACCCGTAAGACCTTCGTTCATCTTCAGAACACAAATTAAGAAATTTTTGATGAAATCCGAGAGCTTTCTGGCCCTGCTTAGACAGCAATGCAACTATCACGTTCAAGGCCCAGGAACATAGTAAGGACATTGTTAAAAGCTGCAGGGTCAGGAAGCTCTGGAATTTCACCAAAAATATCTTAATTTGTGTTTTGTGTTTGGAATGACTTGAGGGACAGTAATTAATGAGAGAATTTTCATTTTTGGGTGAAGTATCCCTTTAATATAATTTTTAATGAAAATAAAGTACTATTTCACTAGTGGTCTCAGACTTTGGACGTGTGTCATTAGATGTAATATAAAATAGCTAGAACTTTGGTTAAACAGCATATTCCTCTCTTCACAGATCGCAGTCGCTCTGAGGTGGACCTCAGTAATCCTGGTGAGGGGCTCAGTGAAGACCCTCTGATTAGTCGATGCCGCTCAGTTCCAGGCCTGAACGATGTGGTAGATTTCAGATACAGCCTCTTAAACCACTGCTCACTTGCAATCATTTTTCCTGTGTGCAGGATATGATTTCCAGACAGGGAGTTAAAATGATAAGAGACAGCCTTCTGTAATGTGATTTTTCTGATATCATATCACCAAGTGAAGTGTTCGCATAAAGAAAACCAGTGCTGTTTTCAATGTAATATTCGCTGAAGGCAGTGTTTGTGCTTTAGGACTCAGATGAGGACATTGATGCGGTGTTATCAGCACACTATAAAACCAACCGGAGCGTCTGCAGCGCGCAATCAATGGTATAATGATTTGCACAGAAACACACACACAAAAACACCATAATCACAGGTGCTTTGCTGCAATTTGTGCTTGCTGGCTTTATGCAGATGTCTGACTGAAACAAAATATGTATTTGTTCCTCTTTCTGTTTTGCTTGTGTGACTTTTATTTGTGTGCCTTATGGCAGGGGATCCAGAAATCCAACTCTTTACCTCCTTTTTCTGGTATTAATATACACCATACGCTCTAAAACTCGTTCCAGCTTATGCCTTATGGATATTAGCATTTCCTCCTTCTGGCAAAATATCCAGTTACATGAGATCACTTAATTTGTTGACTCACCTGGCAGACCCACGCATGCATTTTTTATCGCTCAATCTCATATACACACATTTAGCATAGATGAAACACGCAATAACTACTGAAAGTGCATCATTGTCATATTTCTCGGTTCTTGGCCACACATACAGATGCAGGTGGTGCATTAAGAAACAACAAAGAGAGATAATTCAGGCAAACAAGAAGACAAGTGGCCTCTTTCAAAACAGCTGTCTCTAATAGTCAGAAGGGTGCGGAATGAAGGGTGAACACAAGAAATAAGCAAAAAACTTGCAACCAGTCATATTTTCACAGGATAAAGGTTCTATCATTATTTACTCTCCTTCATGTCATTAGAAACCTGCATGATGAACACAAAAAAAGATGTTTTGAAGAATGTTAATGCTGCTATTTGACATACAGTGAAAGCGAATGGCGACTGGGGTGGTCAAGCTCCAAATAATGACAAAAGCACCTTAAATGTAAATGTGATATGATCCAAACAACTCTTGTGATATATTCCAAATATAATATATTTCAATGAACTAACAGATATTATGCAATATTTCCCTAGTGAAAATAAATATACTAAAATGAATTTGAAATACATTTATTTCATGCTAAGTATGCTACAAATACATTTGTATTACAAGTACTTAATAAAAATACACTGCAATTGTACTTTTGGTATACTAAACTGGTTTACTTAAACTTAACTAATTTTGTGAGGAAGTAGTGCTGTAGTCCAACTAAAGATATACTGAATTGTGTTTGATTGTGCTAAAGTGGAACTATTGCAAGTAGACTTTAAATATCTTGAATTTAAAGAGCGATATTATTCAAAAATCATACAATCCTCATCAATAGTGAAATTAAAACACATTTTAGGCTTAATATTAAGAAATGTGCATTGTGCACAAGTAGTACTCCAAATAAAAAAGTTTAATTACAATTTTTATATCAGTAAGTCTTGACCGATATGTCAGTAAATATATTAATAGATTTGAACAATACTTAGTATGAAATAAATGTATTTTAATTTAAATATATTACATTTTTACTTGGGTTATTACTGAAAAATCTTGCTCTCTGCCATAGCTCTAAAATCATATAAGTCTTCATGTAAATTAAAATGTGCCTTGTCAAGATGTATTGTGCCAGAATTTACATCTATTGTACGGCTTCAAAAGACCTTTGGACTACTTATGGTGCTTTTTGTCATTTTTGGAGACTATCAGCTCCAGTTCCCATTTGGTTTTATTATATATAAAGGAGTAGTGATGCATCATTTTTTTTTTTTTTTTTTAAACAAAACACTGAAACAGAAATGAAATGAAAAAGATCATGTTTGGGCAATTAAATTTGGGTAACTGAACTCTGTATGCTGTAAATTAAACCATAGCAAATTTCTTTGGCAGTGAGTGTTCTCATTTCAGCCAAACAAATTTTAAAACACGTTTATCTGTTGTAGCTTATCCATGTTGTGTGCACCAAACAGACACTGGCATGGTTAAAACACGTCACCTGAGAAGTGCTAATTAAACACCACTGTTTGAAACCATTTTTTGCGGTTTAGTTTGAATATTTTCAGTTGACGAAATTTCAATCACTAGAAAAGATCTGTGAATGTTCTGCTAAAACACTCCCTTTATGGAAGAAAAAAGGTCAAATGGGTTTGAAATTACATAAGGGTGAGTAAATATGACACAGTGTTCATTTTTGGACTGTGACATCTACAAATGATCAAATGTGAAAAAGCTCCTTCTTGACTCCAGCAATCTGTCTCCTGTCATATTATCTATGTTTTTCTTATTCTACTTTTCTGCCATCTGTTTTTTTCCTGCTATCAATCTTCCCTTCTCTCTTTCTCTCTCCTGTCTTTTTCTAGTCTTCCACACCTGGCTCGGAGAGAAAGTGGGGTTTCCTTAATGTACCTGACTCAGATGCTGACACTGTGAGTGTTTGAGTGCAGATGTGTGTCTGTCTGTTGCTCTGTTGGCTTCAGCTTCTCTCTCTTGCCTTTCTGTACCACTGAAGAGTCATGCATACACTCAAACACAAGCTTGTGAGAGATGCACCCCCAAAGACTCTGCTTATGTGTGCTCTCCAGACCAGCATCAACAGTATGATGAGCGTGTACAGTGAGACGGGGGACTATGGCAATGTGCGGGTTTCCGGGGAGATCCTGCTCAACATCTCTTACAGCTATAAAACAGGGGCACTCAACGTGCTCGTCCGCGAGTGCCGCTGCCTAGCAACCGGGGATGAGAGGAGACAGCGCACAGATGCGTAAGGCCACACACACACATATACCTCTATAGACTTCACTTTGAGCCCTGGCAGAGCATCTCTGCATTGCATGTACTTGGGATGTTAATGTATTAACATTAGATTTATCTCAATTAATTATTTTATTAATTCATTTAAAGGGATAGTTCACCACAAAAATGTAAATGCTGTTGTTATTTACCCCCAAGCAGTGTTATTTTAGTATTATTTTTATACTATTATAGTATTTATTTATATTTTGAATTAGCTTTTATTATCATAATTTTAGTTTTCATTTTAATTTTAAGTTTTAGTAATTTAGTTATTTGCTTTTGTCATTTTTATTTATTTTATTCTATTTAGCTTTATTGATTTTTCTTTTTTATGTTGGTTTTAATTTTAGTAATTTTAGTACATCAACTTAAAGGTATTTCATTTCAGTGGCCAAGGTAGCATTTCTAATTTTCATGTTTTTTTTTTGTTTGTTTTTTTTTTTTATCAAATAATTATATATTATTTTTTATTATTAGTATATCAACTTAAAGGTATTTTATTTCAGTTAGTGGCCAAGGTAGCATTTCTAATTTTCATCATTTTCATTTTTTTTTTTTTTTGTTTAATTTTTTCATCAAATAATTATGTATTATTTTATTTCAATTAATGAAAAACATTGTAATAGTTGATTTTCAGTTTTTTTTATTTTCATTGTAATTTTAAGTTTTAGTAATTTAGTTATGTGCTTTTGTCATTTTTAAATGTTTTTTAAAATTCTATTTAGCTTTATTTATTTTTCTTCTGGTTTTAATTTGAGTAATTTTAGTACATCAACTTTAGATCATCTACTTTAGTACATCAAAGGTATTTCATTTCAGTGGCCAAGGTAGCATTTCTAATTTTCATGTTTTTTTTTTTTTCAATCAAATAATTATATATTATTTTTTTATTATTAGTATATTAACTTAAAGATATTTTATTTCAGTTAGTGGCCAAGGTAGCATTTCTAATTTTCATAATTTTCTTTTTTTGTTGTTTAATTTTTTTCATCAAATAATTATATATTATTTTATTTCAATTAATGAAAAACAGTTTTTTTTATTTTCATTGTAATTTTAAATTTTAGTAATTTAGTTATGTGCTTTTTTCATTTTTAAATGTTTTTTAAAATGCTATTTAGCTTTATTTATTTTTCTTTTGGTTTTAATTTGAGTAATTTTAGTACATCAACTTTAGATCATCTACTTTAGTACATCAAAGGTATTTTATTTCAGTTAGTGGCCAAGGTAACATTTCTAATTTTCATATTATTATTTTTTTTTTAAGTTTTAAGTTTTTCATCAAATAATTATATATTATATTATTTTATTTCAGTTAACAAAAAAAAACAAAAAACATTTGAATAGTTGATTTTCAGGATAATTATTGGTAATTTAATGACTTAAATTTCAGTCTGTTCCTCAAAAAGCCATTTGCTTTTATTTTCATAATTTTAGTTTTCTTTTCAGTTATAAGTTTTAGAATCAGAATCAGAAAGAGCTTTATTGCCAAGTATGCTTGTGCATACAAGGAATTTGTTTTTGTGTCATAAACTTCCAGTACACAGAGACAACAACAGCACACAGACAATAAAAATATGATGAGAATAAAAATAGTAATTTAGTTGTGTGCTTTCGTCATTTTTAATTTTTTTAAAAAAATTGTATTTAGCTTTATTTAATATTCTTTTTTATTTTGGTTTTATTTTTAGTAATTTTAGTATATCAACATAAAGGTATTTTATTTCAATAAGTGGCCAAGTTAGCATTTCTAATTTTCTTTTTTTTTTTTTTTTTTTTAAGTTTAAGTTTTTCATTAAATAATTATATATTATTTATTTCAGTTAATGAAAAACATTAGTTGATTTTCAGGATAATTGGTAATTCAATGACTTAAATTTTAGTCTGTTCCTCACATAGCCATTCCATGGCTTTAGAAGGTGTGTATGGAAGCAAGGACTAATTTTTGTTATTGTTATATTTTTGTGTAAACTACTCATTTAATTTTAATTTTATCAGTGTCCTCCGGAAGCCTTCTTCTACTTTAGTACAATTAAGTTTGTTTTAAATTGTACAGAAATGTACCTCAGTTCAGTATTCACTCATATTCTAATCAAAATAAACTGACACTAAAATTTGGCCAACACTTTTTGTTTTCTTTCATTAAAAAGGAACCAAATGATTTAACTCAATAACTATGAGATTAATAACTAATTATTGACATTGAATTATGTATCCCTTGACTGCTCTAGTTTCATTTCATCACTTGTCTAAAGTTGTTTATTTGTTGCTTAAGATATCAATTTAATATATATCGATACCAAGGTGTCAGAGGCTGATATTGTATATTTTGATATTGTGTGTGTGTTTGCAGCTATGTTAAAACATATCTCCTGCCAGACAAGTCCCGTCAAAGCAAGAGGAAAACCAGCATCAAAAGCAACACCACTAACCCAGTGTTCAATGAAAACCTGAGGGTAAGAGGACGTTCATGCCTGCCTTTTGCATTGTGATCGATGAGATATTGCAAATGAGATATTGATTTAAAGGCTCTTATCTGTCTCTGTCCCTCTGTATAGTACGTGGTCAGTCACTCTCAGCTGGAGACACGCACACTGCAGGTTTCTGTGTGGCATCATGATCGTTTTGGACACAACAACTTCCTGGGGGAGACAGAGCTGACCTTTGACTCCTGGGAGTTTGACACGCAGATAGAGGAGTGGTTCTCTCTACAGCCCAGGGTGAGCTGAGAGCACACACATACAAACAGAAAGAGCGAGAAATAAAGAGGATTGTGTTGACATGGATACGTGTGATACTGAAATGTGTGTATTTGTGTCAGAATGAGTCTTATGTGGACTCAGTGATGCACTACAAAGGGGAACTGACAGTGGTTTTGAAGTACATTCCCGCAGAGAGAAATGTCTCCCTGCCTCTGGACCAAGTGCAAGGTATGATTTAAAATGAGAAATTATATAATTTCTCCACCTTTTCATTGTTGTTAAAACATATATTATGACTTAAATGACAGCACATTATATGGCACTCATTTATTTAAGAAGTGGTCTATAATTATTCTGTTGCCTATCAGTCATAAACAGCTTACAGTTAGGTTTGTTAACTATATTAGATGGAAGAATGATTTTTTTTTTGATTATTAATATATTTCATTATTTATTGAAAATTTCTTTCTTCTGTCATATTGTTTTTGCTACTTTTAAGTACTATAAAAAGTAGAATATTTATACTGTAAACTTAAATAAAATTTTTTTAAAAATTGTTTTTGCTACTTTTAAGTACTATAAAAGTATAATATTTATACTGCAAACTTAAATAAAAATTTTAAAAAATGTATTGTTTTTGCTACTTTTAAGTACTATAAAAATTAGAATATTTATACTGCAAACTTAAATAAAAATGATGAAAAAATAATTAAAAATCAAATAATGTAAATGATTTAAATTTATAAACATCTCATCTTTCCATGCTAGGTTAATTTTATGTTAGATCATTCTATCTACAATATAGCAACAACACAACATGTGACTGCTTTGAAATTTTAAAACAATTTTTATTTTTAATTTTCTGTTTGAGCTCCTAGAAGCTCTCTGTATATGTTACTAGTGTTTAATCAAGCTCTTTTGTTTCTTAGTGAAAAAAGGATTTTTGAAAGGAAAGAAGAAGACTATCACTCTCCCTAAAGGAGGAATGGTGGAGCTGCTGGTTAAGGAGGCAAAAAACCTGACAGCCGTCAAAGGGGGGTCCTCTGACCCTTTTGTCAAAGGGTGATTGATTTCCTCCAATTTCTGCTCCATATACAGTACACTTTGAAAACTCACATTACTACTCCTTATACTTTACAAACTCACTCTCACACTTCTTTTCTTCTTGCGTATCAGATACCTGCTGCCTGATGACAAGAAAAGCACAAAGCACAAGACCGCTGTGGTGAAGCGCTCTGTAAATCCACGCTGGAATCACACCTTCACATACTGCGGCCTGCAGCACAGCGATCTGGACAGCGTGTGTCTGGAGCTGACAGTGTGGGACAGAGAGCCGTTCGCCAGCAACGTCTTCCTGGGTGGTGTGCGACTCGGAGCAGGGACAGGTGCGTCTTTCTTTAGCTCAGCCTTTTTCAGTTCAGTCTTTAACTTTGGATAAGGTCAATTAGAAATACATGCTGAATTCAGCATTTTCTGCAAACAAAAATGGGGATATGAGCTGTCAGAAATCAATATTAAATTGCGATATTATAGATGAAAGTGTTTTCATTTTCATTTTAGTAACATTATTTTATCCTTCTGTTCATTTTTATTCTTTTTTATATTCCTATTGCTTTAATTTATTTAAATTTTACTTTTAGTCATTTTTAAACAAACTTCAGCTCATTTATTTCTAATATTGTTTTTAGTTTTTAGTTCTTCTAATATTTAGATTTTATTTTATGTCAGGTTTATTTCAATTACCAAAAACAATTTTTAATAGTTTGGGGGCCAGATTTACTAACAGTTTGCACCAGTGCAAACCCTTCAGTAAGCATAAAAAAAAAAAACTACTGTCACGATTTTCTAAAGAAACACAGTGAAACATTATGATGAAAAGGCATGGATACAGTTATTTTTGCGACTGACCTTATTGCATATGCGTTTTTCAGATGCAAAATTTATGAGAGGAGAGTGTTTAAATTCAGTTACACAAAATACTCAGATTCTCTCAGGACTAACAGTCAAACTTGTTTTTCATTTTAGATCATCTACTTCTTTACTGTAGATTCTTATCCCTGCTGGATTCTGATAATTATATATTTCAAATTTCATTTCCCACATTAGTAGGACAGAGTTGTATATAATGTTTTTACTGTGAAATGTTCTCTGACTCGAATTGAAATAATCATTCAGTCCCAAATGTTCTTGAATACAATATCCACTGTAATGTTATTTCCAAACGTCTTCCTAATCAATCATCAATGATGCATGAAGTGCTACTTTGTGCAACACATTTTGTATTCACGCTGAACTAATTTACTGTTACAAATATGTTTTATTTATATCTTCGCTCACTCATGATCAGATCATTTTTTTGCTCATTGATGATTATTTATTAAATAGGCCAAATTCTACACTTTTGCCGTATTTATAATTAGCAATGTTACTTCAGGTTTCTTGCATTAAAATCAGTTTACAAGACTAATTTCCACCCTTTCTGGCCATTTGTTTTTGCAACTACCTTTTTTGTTTTCAAATGTATATATAGAATAATGGCTTCTTTTTTATTCTAAATATTTCAGTATTTCTAACTCAAATAAATGCTGTTCTTTCGAACTTTCTGTTCATCAGAGTATCCTGAAAAAGATGTATCACAGTTTCCATAAAAATATTAAGTAGCACAACTGATTTCAACATTGATAATATTAAAAAATATTTCAAATCAGCGTATTAGAATGATTTCTGAAGGATCACGTGACACTGAAGACTGGAGTAAATGCTGCTGAAAAATTTGCTTTGCCATCAGAGGAATAAATTACATTTTAAAATATATTAAAATAGGAAACAGCTGTTTTAAATAGTAAAAATATTTCAAAATAATTACTGTTTTACTATATTTTTAATCAAATAAATACAGGCTTGGTGAGCATGAGAGACATCTTTCAAAGACACTAAAAAACTTAACTAGTGTATTCATTCATTCATTCATTGAGTCATCTGTCTCCCAAAATGTTTTAGGAAGCCATTAATTGTAAAAAACACTATGTTTATGCTTATTTTGTTTTTGAAGGCATATTTTGTTGTGTAAAAATATTTCAAAATAGCCTAATGACAGTCCATTATTGCAATTTTCATTTTGAATATTTCTCTGTTATACACTAAATGGGCTCTTTGATGTGAATTACAGCCAAACAGCCAAAATAAGTTCTCCTGGCTAGCTACAATAAGTATATTTAATTTCTTTAAATGACTGTTTGAAATTTTTCCCCTGTGAGTGTCTGATATATTAGCAATGTGGCTAAGATTTCATTCTCGTTTTGATCTTGCATACAGAGCAGTTAACTGACCTGTTTGTGACCTGCAGGTCTGAGTTATGGGAAAGAAGTAGATTGGAACGATGCCTACGGGGAGGAGCAGCGGCTATGGCAACGCATGATTGACAACCCTGAGGTCCCGCAAGAGTGCACACTGATGCTGCGATCCAGTATGGCCAAGAGGAAGACATAGAGAGAAAGAGGGAGAGTTTCCTGGCAATACTCATCAAATCTGATCATCTCTAGACACTTTAAAGTGCTCTTTATGTTCTTTGGCATACCTGATTTGCATTTCAGCAAGGCATATACACTCTAAATTCTCAAAACACTTATATATACACACACACACACACACACATATATATGCGCCTCTAAGGTCCTATGTACACCTGGTATTAAGATCCATCTTGACTGAGACAGATTGGCATTTATACCTGAAGTTAACATGTTTCTCAAATGTCTCTTGTGACCACTTGGGATCGGATTTCAAAGGGATGAAATTCTGATTTTATGTCTACATACATCATTTATGTCACTGCATTGCTGCATGTTGATGAAGCACGAAAAAGTAAAAAAGAAAAAAGGATAGGGAAGAGGAAATATGTACAAAGTCTCTCCCAAATATATTTAAATTTTAAACTAAGCACAGACATAAAGTTTAAAGCTGCATTCACCCCCATTTTAGTTGAGTACCTGTATTAAGCGCCCTTCAGAAGTGCGTGCTTCAAATGATGTTGATATCAGGTTTATTGAAGAAATGTTTTAATTGAATGGTTAATTTTAAAGCTACATGTAACTAGCAGAGTTTATTTTTCTGCTGCAGTGGATGATGGGCAGGTGTACATTGTCCTGTTTTCATTTAGCACTGCCTGCTTGTGATTGAATAGCTGAGACGAATCTCATACCAGGTGTAAATGGTGCAGCACTTTACACTCCAACCCAGAACTGTGAATAGCACATGAGGACTATTTCAAAAGAGCACAGTGAACATTATCATCAATTAAAGGTCATATTTGTCCTAAAAGAACAAAGCACAAAGCACTTCCTCCAAACACACACAAAAAAGAGACAAATAAATCCAATTTGCACAGATAGCACCTGCATATCACACTTGCACACATGAGAACAATGTACTGGATGTGATCAATCATTTCTATGAGCATATTTATAAGTTATTATGATAATCGTGTCAGATCTGTCACAGACACGTAAATTTGGCTAAAGAGAGACTGATGCTGACTGTTCCGTTTCATAGCTAGTTTTACCACTGTTATAATGTCAAAACAGATGTGTAGTGTAAAAAAGAATATCTGTGGTCAATCTGATTCATTACATTGAACTAGATTTACAGTTCCTCCAAGAAATTCCAATGTTTTTGGTAAAATAATAGTTGTAAACCCAAATGTAGAGTAGATCAAGTAGGAAGATTACATTTCTATGAGACTAGTCACAATTCAGCATGCAAATATTACATTGACATCATTGCTATCAGATAGATTCCCCATCTGTCACTGATCTATCACACAAATATCATTAAATATCATATAATATAATGTAATATATAATATAATCAAAACCAAAAATACAAAGAAAACCTAACACTAAAACTATATATAAAAAATTTGAGCTGAATTTATAGCAGAAAAGTGGATAGAAATAGAAAAAAAAGATTTTAATATAGAAAAGGATCACAAACAAAGACACACATATGCACATATTGCATAAGCACAATGCCTAGAGCCCCTATATTGAGTTTTGAGGCGAGTTTAATAGTTAAATCCCCAGTTGATCCTATTGAGCCGTCATGTCACTGTGAGGTCCCCATGAATAATGTGTGCAACCCCTTTATACCTAATACTTTTGTTAGTATCAGTCAAGTGAATAGACCTTATAGACAACTTACTGTATAATAAATTGAGAGATTTTGTGGCATGTATAAGGCTCAGTGTTTGACATCCAAGTGTTATCATGTCTAATATTGTCTGAAGCTGTTTGATTCACAGCATGTTTGGTGTATGTGTGCTGTTTCCACTCTCTCATCAGGAAGACAGTGTTCTGTACTGTACTTTATCATCTTCAGAAAGAGAATAAACTATTATTAGACAACTGTTGCGGATTCATTTCTTTTTTCCATGTCATTACCACGTCTAATCATTATTTGCAGTTTTCAATATTTCTCTCTTTCTACACACACACACACAAACATATTATGTTATATATATTATTTGAAAGATGTCTTATGCTTACCATGGCTGCATTTATTTGATCAAAAATACTGTAAAAATAATGTAAAATATTATTTCAGTTTTAAAAAAATGTTTTCTGTTTTAATCCTTTTTAAAATGTAATTTATTTCTGTGATGGCAAAGCTGAATTTTACTTTACTCCAGTCTTCAGTGTCACATGATCCTTCAGAATCATTCCAATTTTTTTTTTTTTTTTTTTGAATCTCAAATTTTTTCCTTTTACTATGTGACAAAAACGTCACTTTATATACTTTGCCCTCTTGACATAAAAATATATAAATAATATCCACAGTGGTCTACAAATGTCTTTATGATAATTTTATAGTTTTTCACATCGCAACAAAATGGCTTCCACTGACTTTTACAAATGCTTTTTCAATATTAATAAATTAATTAATAAAAAATATATACTTAATATACAATTCCTGTAAGAAATCGTAATAAAACACTATGCCAAAATATTTTGAATAACGTTAGCCTTCTCCCTTTTTTTTTTACCACTGTGACATTTAATACGTCATTCCATACATAATAAATGAAAACATATTTATCATACTTCTGTTGTACTGAATTCAATTGGAGCATATTTATTTAACAAACCGGGGAACCAAGATAAACATGACTGGTATTTTAAGAAAGCTGAGTCACATGCTCTCAAATATCAATCATCAAACAGGCCTTTATTGCATTAATATTGCTTTAACAGTATTTCTTAAGAAAAGCAGACCATCCACTCTGACATAAATAGAAACACCAGACAAATAAAATAGAGTTAGAGCATCATAAAAAAGACAAACAACAGAGACTCATATTTAGAGATGTGTGTGCATATGTGTATGTTTTCAATATGTGATAAGATGTAGCAGCTCTATCTAGACTTGTAGTTTGGTAGCTTTACAACCAGTAGAAACAGATGTGTGTACTGTATATATACATCTAGCAGCTCTGTCCAGCCTCTTTCTGTAGAATGGCCTCCTCAGTGCGGAGGGGAAACGTGTCAATGGTGGTAAAGATCTCTGCTGCTGTGATGGGGAAAGTGTAGCGCTGCTTATCCACTCCCTGTTTGTCCAGCAGCACCATGTTAAAAGAGTTCTGAGACAGCTGCAGCAGCAACCTGCCCCACACAAACAAAACACAACCACATTTAGTTCAGATGTATTTTGTGATGTGTTTACTATTGGAATCAATTCACTACAGGTTCCTCATAAGTTCTTGAAAAGTTATGCAAAGTAGTGTTTGAATAAAATTAGTCAAGTGACTGAAATATAGTAATGAAGTACCTGAGTTGTAGAGCCAGTCCTGGAGGGATGAGTCTGTGTCTGATGCGGCCGATCTGAGCTGGATAAACGCCCACCAACTCAATCACTGTCACATGTCTCAAGTCCAGACCACACTGGGCATGCTGAACCATACACACACACACACACACACACACACACACACACAATACAGATCATTCCAGTTTAGTTGCCTATATATGCATAATGTTACAGCATTGTAACATTCATCTCTCTCTCTCTCTCTCTCTCTCTCTATTTATATGACAGATGAATCTTACAATTATTTGTATATTAAAATATAATCATAAATGTTAATATTATACACATTTTAAAGTAACATATATACTCATTGGTAATGTACAAATGATTGTGAAAATGATCAATATTATCAATATATATTATATAATATATATTTATATAAAAACAAATACACACGTGTAGATGGGTGAATATAAGATGTTTCGTGCTAATATTATATACTTACAAAATATATTGTACATTTTAAAAAGACATACAGACAGACTGACAGATAGATAGATAGATAGACAGACAGACAGACAGACAGACAGACAGACAGATAGATAGACAGACAGACAGATACAGACAGACAGACAGACAGACAGACAGACAGATAGATAGATAGACAGACAGACAGATAGATACAGACAGACAGATAGATAGATAGATAGACAGACAGATACAGACAGACAGATAGATAGATAGATAGATAGATAGATAGATAGATAGATAGATAGATACAGACAGACAGACAGACAGACAGACACAGACAGATAGATAGATAGATAGATAGATACAGACAGACAGACAGACAGACAGACAGACAGACAGACAGACAGATAGATAGATAGATAGATAGATAGATAGATAGATAGATAGATAGATAGATAGATAGATCAATATTGTATATATTCACACAAATACATTTATACATAATTTTATAAATATATATAAACAAATAATATATATAGAATAAAAAAGCAGATATTGTACCTGTAAATTAGTCATCTGGAATCTGTAGTAGTGATTGGCAGCTGAGGGGGCGGAGATGATCAGAATGCGGCGTTTCTCATAGAACTGGTCCAGTAATGCAGCAGCAGACCGCACACCAACATTAATATTCATGGCTTTTAATAAAACAAATGATTACGATGTTATTCACCAGAGGGCAGGACAGGAAGAGCAAGATCATGAATTTTACATGAACTGTGAGGTTTAATCTCAGAAGAATAACATGAATAATTCTGTCATGAAAATTCTGCCATCGTTTATTCTAACAATCTACCTTCAATATTAAATTTGAATATTTTACCTGAATCAGCAGCATCATTCTCTCAGGTATGCTATGTAATCCTATATATAAGGAGGTATAATGTATAATGCAAGGAATTCCTCTAAGCCGATTGTAGGTGTTTGTGAGGTGTTAATGTGTTTTTTCCGTACAAGCACAGGAAGTCTCCAGGCCAGACCACTCCATGTTAAACTGGCAGACTCTGGCAGCGCTGCCCCTCAGCTCGTAGCCACCCAGACAGCGGAATTCACACGTGGCCCCGTAATTATCAACAGCACTGTCACATTTCATCCAGCCATTGTCAGGGACAGAGAGAGGAGTACAGCGACGCACTGCAACATGCACATAACACACATGCGTATGTAACATGCAATGCCAGCACATTATGCAATGTTCTCAAACTAAATAAACCAATGACATTTTTTCAGTAATGTGAGAGTAGTTTCCCTAGTAAAAAAGTAATATATTTAAAATGCATTTATTTCATACCAAGTTTAATTCAAATCTATTAACATATCACTTGAGACTTACTGATATAAATACTGCAATTAAATTTTATTTGGAGTACTACTTGTGCACAGTGCACATTTCTTAATATTAAGCCCAAAATGTGTTTTAATGTCACTGTTAATGAGGATTGTACGATCTTTGAATAATATCGGTCTTTAAAAGCAAGATATTTAAAGTGTACTTGAAGTATACTTGCAATAGTTCCACTTTAGCACAATCAAATATACTTCAGTATATCTTTAGTTGAACTTCAGCACTACTTCTGCAAAATTAAAATGCATTAAGCACAAAATTAGTTGTTCAAATTTAGCAGACTTTAAGTATACCCCAAGTTTAGTATACTAAAAGTACAACTGCAGGGTATTTTTTATTAAGCACATACATGTAAATGTATTTTTAGTATTCTTAGCATGAAATAAATGTATTTCAGATACATTTAAGTATATTTATTTTTCACTAGGGTTACCTGTTCTCAAAATATTTTTTTTTTTCATTAAAAAAAATAATAATAATAATTTTTCCAACCAGTAGTTGTCTACATAATATAATCTGACAGCTACACTATTTCTCAAAAGTTTGGGCTGAGTAAGATTTTTTTGAAAGAACTTTACTTTTATTTAGCAAGGATGCATAAAACTGACACATTAAAGTCGGAGTAAATACATTTATAATGTTACAAAAAATTTCCATTTCAAATAAATGCTGCTCTCTTGAACTGTCTATTCTTCAAAGAATCCTGAAAATAATTTATCATAGTTTCCACTAAAATATTAAGCCACACAACTGTTTTCAACATTGATAAAAAGAAAAAATGTTTTTTGAGCAGCAAACAAGCATATCAGAAACATTTCTGAAAAATCATGTGACACACAAGGCTGGGGTAATGACTGCTGAAAATTCAGCTCTGCCATCACAAGAATAAATTACATTTGTAAATATATTAAAATAGAAACAGTAATTTTAAAGTGTAATGATATTTCACAACATTACTGTTTAACTATATCAAACTTTCAAAAACATTACCAAATCTTACCAACCACAAACATTTGAATGGTAGTGTATATATTTAAACAGATGTTGCCAAATGTAAAAACTTCAGTGGTTTTGTAGCTAATTGCTTGACTGTATTTTGACTACTTAAAACATGAGTAACTTGTAGCTTAGAAAGCTAAAGTTTCAAAAGAACTCACCTCTCACTCGAACGTTGAATCTGCAGGACGCTTTGTTTTCAGCACGGTCAAACACAGTGTATGATAATTTATGATTCCCTTCTGGAAAGTGCGAGCCTGATGGCTTTCCTTTCAGTATTACACTACAACACAAACAAACAGTTTCTTTCTCACAACAAGAGTCTGGATTAGATTTATTAGATTGACTGGATTTAAATGAAATGACTCAATTCTCAATTGTGGCATTGATCAGTCAAATAAAGACATGAATTTGCCCATTGCCTTGGTTACTTTCATATTTAGTGAGGATAAAACTGCTACACTGACTCTGTTAGGATCCCGTCTGCCGTGTCTTTGCCCTCTGGTGTGTCCCACGTCACTTTGGCGGTGAGTTTCCCTGGTTCAGCTGTCTTCTCCTTTATATTAGGACACTTAATAACTGGGGGATCCACATCTGAGACAGAAAACACCTTTACATGCCTCTCCACCTAAATACTATGTTATGGATCTATATCTGTAAATAAATATTAATGAGTGCTCAATGACTATTTAACCCACCCACGCACACACTGTTGCCGCCGCTCCATGTTCTGCTGCTTTGACAGGTGGCGCTGTGGTCTCCTCGAAGCACGTATCCTGGTGAGCAGAAAAACTGACAGCGGGAGTTGAAGTACGATCCGTCTGAACACTTATAACCTCCGTTAGATGGCATGGCCAGTTTAGGACAGCGGACCTCTGTAAACAAAATTCATGCCCTGGTGAAAATTGATTATCAATGGACAATAACTGCTGCCAGTCCAAATCAATCCAGGTGTCATCCAGCTGCTGACTGACATGTGGCTGGTTGTGAGTAGTGCCTTGAGATGTCTTCAGGTTTGAGGGTCCAACTGTGAAACTCATTAATCATTTGAGGAATTGATAAATTGATTAAGAAATAAAAAAAAAAAATCAACTGAGAAATCAGAAACTTAATCAATAAAAGTTAATAAAGCTATCAAACTTTCGGCATGTGGCTAAACAAAATTGCAATTTGGTAATCAAAATAATCAATTAATAAAAATGTATATAATAAAGCAAACTGAAAACACAATTTTAAGTTTACCAATTACTAATATAAAAATCATAATAAAAATTACACTACTGTTCAAAAGTTTGGGGTCTTTTTAAGTATTTTTAATTTTTTTAAAGAAATAATACTTTTATTCAATAAAGATGCATTAAATTGATCAAAAGTGAGAGTAAAGAAATTTGAAATAAAGGCTGTTCATTTGAACTTTCTATTCATCAAAGAATCCATAAAAAAAATTATCAGTTTCCACAAAAATATTATGCAGCATATTTGACAATAGTAAGAAATGTTTCTTGAGCACCAAATCAGCATATTAGAATGATTTCTGAAGAATCATGTGACACTGAAGACTGGAGTAATGATGCTAAAAAATCTAATAGAAAACTGTTATTTTAAATTGCAATAATATTTCACAATATTACTGTTTTTACAGTTTTTTAATCAAATAAATACAGCCTTGGTGAGCATAAGAGAATAATTTTTAAAACATTCAAATATTTTACCAACCCTAAACTTTTAAATTGTAGTGTAAATGTTCAAACAACAAAAATTAAATAAAAATAACAAATAATTTGTGATTATGTAATGTTTCCAAAAAAAAAAAAAAAAAAAAAAAAAAAAAATCGCAATAAAATATAGAACTGATTATGCACTAATTCATCTTAGTCGTTGAAGTGAATCAGCATTCATATGCAATATGATCTTATAATTGAGTTGTGTGAATGTCGATGTCAGACCTCTGCAAGCGTAGTTTCCTGACCACTGTTTGCTGGCCATGCAGAGGATCTCGCTGCTGCCGTGCATCTCATAGCCTGTCTTACAGCGGATCTTGCACCGAGTTCCCAGAACATTCTTATAATGTTCTCCACGTGGTGTCTGGCAGCTGACTTGACCATGTTTGACTTTCACTGGGGCACACCATGGCACGCCTAGAAAGAGACATTAAAAGGCGTTATAACGCACATACGCAAATACACTGAAGAAAGACACTGAGTCATACCAAAACACATATAAAACATGGTCTTATAAACTTACCTTGACAACTGGCATCATCCAGACATGCATGGAGAAACATAAAGAAAGATAAAGTAGCACAGCCACAGAAGAAGAGGAAGCAATCAGAGGCCTAAGCAGGCATTCAGAGATGTAGTGTCCTCTGTGTTGTGAATGTATGTGTTCTGACAGCAGCGCTCAAGTGTTATGATGTGGTAAGAGTGTTTTACTGAGAGAAGATGGGTTTAAGTTGTGTGTAATAAGTTTTTGGGATCAATATGTGCATTTAATATAGTATGTCCTTGCGTGTGTTCACCTGTGTATCGCACATCTTCATCATCAGTGTATGGCCAGTATCCAGAGCCTGCAAAACAGTTTAGGACAGCAAAAGCAAGAAAGAGTTGGCATGACCGCAGAATTTCAGATTCGGCTCAACTAGAATCATTTGTATTGTGAGTGGATGTATTAGAACAAAGCAAACCACAGTTTGGTTTTTGTTGTAATATCTTGTTTTATTTTTAAGTTCAGTTTGCTAATATATGGAAACCTCAGAATAAAAAAAGTGTACGACCGTTTAAAAGTCTGGGGTCAGTGAGATTTATTTATTTTAAAGAAATTAACAGTTTTAGCCAGCAAGGATGTGTTAAATTGAAAAGTGGCAGTAGCAACTACATTGTTACAAGCAAGTAAATTGTTACAAAATGTTTCATTTTCAGAATGCGGTTCTGTTGAACTTTCAATTCATCAAAGGTTTTTGAAAAAGTTATTAAGTTATTGAACTGTTTTAACATTGATAATAATAAGCAATTGTTATTTGAACACCAAATCAGCATATTAGAATGATTTCTGAAGGATCATGTGACACTGAAGACTGGAGTAATGGCTGCAGAAAATTCAGATTTCCATCCCAGGAATAAATTACATTTTTAATAGAAAAGAGTTACTTTAAATTGTAATAATATTTCAAAATATTACTATTTTTTTTCTGTAATATTTCAAAATATTTCTTTTTATATATTAAAATATTTCCTTTAATCGTACCGACCCTTGTTTTGTATTCATTTATCATCTTGTAACGGTATATCTCTCTTCTCTTTTTAAACTTTATCCTTAGCAGTGTGGCCTTTTTGTAACTTTATAAATGTGATTGTATTTCCTTTTCCAAACTTGCTTGCAATTATATTTGTATTATTCTCCCCCGGTTTCACAGACAAGGCTTAAGCCTAGTCCTAGACTAAAATGTAAGTCTGAGCTGTTTCAACTGAAAGAAACTTGCACTGACTGATCTTAAAATATATCAGTGCCTTTGTTTTGTCTCAAAAAGCACACCGGTAATGTTTTTTCTAAGCATGTTTATAAAAGTTCCAAATTGAACTATGGCCTAATCCCCTAATCCTGGTTTAGTCTAAGACCTCTCTGTGAAACCGGGGCTTATTTTTTTACTCTGAGGTTTACATCGCTAACATCTGAAATCTGGGTTTGTTGCATTTATGGCATGGCATGAAATACAACAATGACCCCTGCAGGTAATGAAGTGAATTACAGTGTGTCATAGGGCGATGCGGTGAAAATGACAGCCACATAAAATAACATATAACACTATATTAGGGTAACATGCTTTGCATGGAAGGACTAGATGGAATAGATGTTGACATGGCTTCATTCAGAGGTCAGACTAGTAGCTGCTAATTTTACATTGCTTATTTACTTTGAATGCCACGACAGAAGCTCTTTTACAACAGTTAACGTGTAATTTCAACTTCCATCAACCTTACTGCAGAAAAAACATTAATGTTCTCCAACAGAAATAGGTTTTGGTGTTCTATTCCATCTAATTCGGTGACTTATACTTACTGTAATCTGAAAGTAAGTGATCTAGAAACTTAAAACAAGGCCAGCTTCAAAAAATCATGGAAAACTCCATTACCCACAGATCGCCCTCTTAGACTGGGATCAAACACAAAAAACAAGAGCCTGCATTCAGCGCATATAAATTGATGCTGATTCGCTTTTTTATTCCCTCTAGTTCTGTTCTTTTGTCTCTCGTGTGTGTGTAAGTGTGTGGATGGCAGATCACACAGCAAGTTAGATCAAAGCTCCCTCTGATGCAGCAACAAGAACTCAAGAGACTCAGCAGCACACACACACATACACACAATGTTAATGCAGAGCTAGAGGCGAATCACGACAGGACCACGGTTTCTAACTTCTATCATGGAAAACACTCCACAGGGATCAAGTGTGTAGGTGTGTGTGTGTTTGCTCCATTTGGCAGATGAGTTTTCCTGTTCCATTCTGTTAAGCTCAGCAGAACGTTGTGTAACCCAGAATACTCACGGACTTGGCTCAGTTTCTCTCTCTCTCTCTCTCACACACACACACACACACACACACACACATACACTTATAAATACTTCAAATGGAGGGAGTTTCCACTTAAGAAAACTTTATGTTAACTAAACCATACAGCTTATGCTGCACCTTCTGTTTTACCACAGTCCTGAGTATCACATAAGATTTCACAACTTCTGCAATGTTTAGCTTAAAACTGCTCACTCTTGGATGGACGTTCTGCAGTCATTAGTCATTAGAAAGTAAGATCCCTCAGGCTCCCCATGTTCAGTGTCTGCAACAGTTCCAGTCTCACAGATTCACGACTTCAGTGTGTGTGGAAGTTAGTTAACCTCATTCAACAGTCTGACAGTCAGGTACAGACTAATTATGTTCATATCCAACAATCAGCCACCGCACAATGGCCTATCAATCACCCAGTTTTTGTGAATAAACAATGTACAGCATTTGAGGTAATTCACCAAAACTTTGTAAAACATCATTTATTTTACTGACGTTTACTTTACACATGCAAATAAAGCCAATATGTGAGTCTGACGGTCTGTTGTACTCGTACATTGGACCTCCAGTGCATTTACAAATTGACGTCTGGACCACAACCACAACCTAAAACCCAATGACATGAGCCACAACCTCATACAGTCAACATTTTACTGAATTACATTTCCAGTTGTAATTAACTCTAACAGTCCTCGAAATGAAGATGAATTGGTAATTTAGTGGAATTAGTTTTACCACCACAACACATGCATCTCTTCAGCTTCTTGAATTGTGTTTTCAGCAGTACAGGAAATTCACATGTCTGAGCGAGTCTAAGCAAGCATCTTTGCTTTTTCAATTAATTCTCCAAACAAAAAGTCTTGGACAGAGAAACCAAGGTTTGAAGGGATTTATTCTGCTTCTGCTGGAATATAAACAATGTTTTCTGAAATCAAAGTGTATGTTTTGTTTTTACTAATATACACAAAATGCTCCAAAAAGAGCCCCTTACCAGCCAACCAGTCTGATACAAACATAAACCAAAACACAAAGTAGATTAAAATGCTACAAATACCTAAAAAGATTATATGAATTTGCTGAATATGAGACATTAGGCTACAAACATCAGGCATCAAGCAACCATAATCTGGCAAAGGAAATGTGGACAGAGCCTCCAGCTCTGAACACAAAAAGATGTTTTGTTTTGTTTTTTCTTTGTGAAAAATATCAAAAACATCAGAGTCATATTCCAAAAATCTGATCCAGACCCCATGCTAACTGAAGATGAAAAAATAAAAATCATTCTGGCAGAGGTATACACAGCTATGTAGTGTGTCAAAGCCTGAGGGACAGTGAATAGCACAACATCAGCATATCAATACATGCCTCCAGTGATTTATTACTAGTTGTTCCAGATTTTGCATGCAGAATTTCTGTAATGTAAATCCAATGTCACTGAGCTATTTTATGATTAATATTTTATTCTGTTGACTTGAGACTTAAGTAAGCAATTTATTTGAGATGTGAGATTTGGCTTGGCCTCCAAATGACTCAACAACACAATCAAAAAGAAATATTATCCTCTTGAGAAGGCACTTAAAAATTATTATTTGTATAGTCCTTTCTTATCTTGCTAACTTAAAGGATAATGAGCAAACTGTTAATTTATCAAAGTATATAGCTAGTATTAAAGATTAAAATGAGAGGATAATTAATAAACGGTTAATTTTAAATGTGCATGGTATTAAAGATTAGAATGATCTAAATGATTAAAATATCATTTACTACTAAATATGCATGACTCAATGAATAAGAAATAATAGCTCTAAAAAATGCTGGGTCAAAACAACCCAATCACTGGGTTTGTCCACATTTTACCCAACACTGAGTTGTATTTAACCCAGTATTTTTTTGAGTATAATATATATATATATATATATATATATATATATATATATATATATACACAGTTGTGCTCAAAATTATTCATACCCTTGGTAAATATGATCTAAGGCGGCTGTGAAAATAAATCTGTATCATTAATCCTTTTGATCTTTTATTTTAAAAATTTACAAAAATCTAATCTTTCATTAGAGAATAAGAATTTAAAATGTGAGCGAAATCTCATTATGAAATAAATGTTTTTTCTCTAATACACATTGGCCACAATTAATCATACCCTTTTATTCAATACTTTTTGCAACCTCTTTTTGCCAAGATAACAGCTCTAAATCTTCACCTATAATACCTGATAAGTCTGGAGAACATCTGACAAGAGATCAGAGACCATTCCTTCATCCAGACCCTTCAGATTCACAGCTCCATGTTGGTGCTTCTTCTCTTCAGTTCACCCCACTCATTTTCTATAGGGCTCAGGTCAGAGGACTGGGTTAATCATGGCAGAAGCTTGCTTTTGTTCTCAGTGACCTATTTTTGTTGTGATTTTGATGTTTGTTTGTGGATCACTGTCCTGTTGGAAGACCCAACCACGGCCCATTATAAGATTTCTAGCATGGACAGTAAGTTTTTAATTTTTTATATGTTGGTATTTAATTGAATCCATGATGCCATGTATCTAAACAAGATGTCCAGGACCTCCGGCAGAAAAATAGACCCACAACATTAAAAACACAGCAGTATATTTCATTGTACACATGGGGTATTTTTTATCCCTGTGTGCACCAAATCCATCTTTGTTTGCTGCTAAAAGCTCATTTTTTAGTTTCATCTGACCATAGAAGCCAGTCTCATTTGAAGTTCCAGTCGTGTCTGATAACTGAATATGCTGGAGTTTGTTTTTGGATGAGCTAGGAGAATTTTTCTTGAAACCCTCCCAAACAACATGTGGTGATGTAGGTGCTGTTTGACAGTTTTTTTAGAGGTTTTCTGACCCCAAGACTCAACTGATCTCTGCAGTTCTCCAGCTGTGGTCCTTGGAGAGTCTTTGGCCACTCAAAACTCTCCCCCTCACCATGCGTTAGGACGATATAGACACATGTGCTCTTGCAGGCAGATTTGTAATATCTTTAGTTGATTGGAACCTCTAAATTATTACCCTGAGGGTGGAAATGGGGATTTTTAATGCTTTAGCTCTTTTCTTACAGCCACTTTCTAAATTTGTGAAGTTCAACAATCTTTTGCTGCACATCAAAAATATATTCTTTGGTTTTACTCCTTGTGATCAATGATTAAGGGAATTTGGTCTTTGTGTTCCTCATATTTATAATCCTGTGAAACAGGAAGCCAAGGCTGGATAATTTCATGTTGCTAGTCACCCTGGTGTGATAAAAATGTAAATATGAATGGGAATATACTTCAGAGATATTTTAATCATAAGAACTTCTAGGGGTACCAATAATTGTGGCCATTGTGTACTAGAGAAAAATATTTATTTCCTAAATTTCACTTTTTTTTTTACTTCAATTAAAGGTTAGACTTTTTTGAAATTTTTGAATGAAAGATCAAATCGATAAACAATGTAGACTTATTTTCACAGACTTCTTTTATCATATTTACCAAGGGTATGAATAATTTTGAGTGAGCACAACTGTATATATATATATATATATATATATATATATATATATACACACACACACACACACATACACACACACACATACACACACAAACACTAAATTAATTGTCCAAATTAAAAGCCCCAAAAGACTGGTGAACATGTCTGCTGCTTTGGAAATGTTGTAAATGCTGACAGTCATCCCATAAGCTCTGTTGACTCTGCAGACACTCTGCTGAACCACTTCCAGAAGACGTTACATTATGTATGTCACTAATCACAGATTCTTTAAAGATGTGTCAGAGTCATCAGTATTGATCAGATCGTCCCGGAGCGCAGTGTCCTGCTGGTGACAAGTCATCAGTGCCTTTTCATATGAAAGAGTTCAGTGTCTTTTCCCTGGATTTAGTGAACTTACCCCCTTCTTTCCCCCCAAACAGCCTCAAAAGCGTCCACGTAAACACTCTGAGCTCTGTTGTAATATACTGTGCCTAACACAAGAAAGCTAGCAGAAACAGCATGTGAAAACTCATAGACGCACAAACACTTTATTCATTCTGATGTTTGCTTAACTGTGGATTAGTTTAATCGGTCTTGCTCATTGCTCAACACATTTTGACTTATCAAAGCTCACAGCGCGGGACTCAACAGGAACCGTTTGGATGGGTCTCTTACCGTCATACGCGAAACTCCCGGACAGCTGAAGTCCCACTATCACACACACACACATCCAGGTGTCCATCTTTAGGAAGTCCAGGAGCTGCTGGGAGACCTCGGGTACATTCCTAGGCGAGAATCAAGAGCACAAGCCCGATCCCGCCTCCTCTCCAGAAATACGAGAGCTCTTCATCCAGCGCGAGAGCGCGCACAGAGCGGCGCGTGGACAGTTGGCTATACATGAATAAATTATGATACTGTTGTGAGTGTTGATTACAGCGACATCAAAAAGTAGGCTATTGGGACACTTAAGTCACAGCTAAATTGTCTTTTTTATTTTTATTTTTTATTATTATTGGAGTCAGAATTCAGAACTCGGATTGTAGGAGTTTACATTTTTGATTCAAGTTATTAATTCGAAATTGAGAAATTCCACTAGGATTCCTTTAGAATTTGAGATTAGAGAGAAGTTTGGGTTAGTGTGTAGTAGGTTTAATTCATGTAAGAACCTTGTATGCAGCTAAACACCTCAAAATTCAGAGTGAGAGAACATTGCACTTCATAGTGTCTTCACTAAAGAAACCAACACATTTTCTCAAAAGCTCTTGAGAGTAAAATCTTATTAACTTTATGGTTAAATCATAGTATGTAGGTGCGTGACTGTCTGTTCTCTTGCACTTTTAAATTGCAGTAATCATTTACAGTAAAGTCTGGCATGCTGTTAATGACAGACCAGGTCTTGGAAAAGGAATGTCAATAGAACAGTAACATAAAAAAATTTCAGCAAAGCAGTGGTTTATTTTACTTTGTGTACACAGAAATAAATACTTCACACATTTGCGTTTGAAAATTAACATTCATATAAACACTATGACAATATATAACTGAATATGATTGGAATAATTTTAGTCAAGGCACTTGATATTCAAGAATCTTCATAAAGAAGTAAGAAACAACCAGCCCTTTAAGAGACGTATATTATACTAAATCAGAATACAAACCATTTAACTTCTCCAATATCCATCAACCACATTTTATGTTTCCCTGTTTAAAGAAGTGTGATCCACAACACTTTTATAATATACAGGCAGATGTTGAGGGTGGTCTCTGTGTTTGTAGTGTGCTGCACACTTTGGGGTCATTTCAGGTTTAGATATTGTGGTAGGACGTTGTTCCAGAACTGAGGGTCTTGAGCACCACTATCTGTTTGTTTCTTCCCTTTAATGTTCTGTTTATGTCTTTGTCTAGTCTTCTGTCTGTCTCTCTGTGCATTTGTCTGTCTGCGTGGAGGTAACACATCCGGTTTGGCTCTCTGCTTTGGTACTTTTTTGGTCTTTTCTTCCTCTTCCCCTTCCTCCTCCTCTTCCTCAGCCTCTTCTTCCTCACCTTCTTCCTCTTCACTAGTTTCTGACTGTTTCCTCTCATTTTTCTTGGTTTTTATATTCTTTTCTTTCTGCTCTGTTTCTTTCTCCTTCTCTTCCTCACCCTCTTCTTCCTGTTCTTCTTCCTCATCGCTTCCATGTTTATCTTTTTTAGTATTCTTTTCTTTCTGCTCTGTTTCTTCCTCTTCCTCACTCTCTTCTTCCTGTTCTTCTTCCTCTTCACTAGATTCTCTGTTTCCTCCATTTGTTTTCTGTTTTTATATTCTTTTCTTCCTGCTCTATTTCCTCCTCCTCCTCTTCCTCACTCTCTTCTTCCTGTTCTTCTTCCTCTTCACTAGTTTCTCTCTGTTTCCTCCTGTTTTTCTCTGTTTTCATATTCTTTTCTTTCTGCTCTGTTTCTTCTTCTTCTTCTACTTCTTCACCTTCCTCCTCTTCTTTCTCATTAGCTTCTCTCTGTTTCTCGCCCTCTTCCTATCTGTTCTTTCCCTTCTTGTTTTTCTTTGTCTTCATCTCCATCTGTCTCTGACATTTTTTCCTCATCTTCAGCTTCCACCTCACTCTGTCGCTCTTCTTTTTCTCTCACACTCTCCTCTTCCTCCTCTTCTTCGCTCCTGCTTATGACTCCATCTTTCTTGCCATTCAGTTCTTCATTATTTTCTTCTTCATCCACCTCCTCTTCCTTGTCTTCTTCGCCATCTTCCTCTTCGTTATTGTCTTTTTCCTCTTCTTCTTCTTTTGCCTGATCTCTGCTTTCCTCCTCCTCTTCTTGATTTTCCTCCTCATCTTCATTTCCTACCTCATTCTCTTCCACGCCCTCTTCCTCTCCTTTCTCTTCCTGTTCTTCCTCTCCTTCCACTGTCTCATTCTCTTCCTCTTCTTCCTCACTCTCATGCTTTTCTTCACTCTCTCCTTCCTCTTCATCTGATCTCTCATTCTTATTTTCATTATCGCTTTCAGATTGTTCACCTGCTTCTGCTTTCTCCTCATTACTGCTCTCTCCTTCCTGCTCTGCATCTGTTTTCTCCTCGTCTTCCACTTCTCTCTCACTCCTCTCATCCCAGCTCTCCCTCTCTTCTTCCTTGTCTTCACCACCACTCTCTTCATATTCTTCCTCATTTTTGTCAGTTTCTCCTTCCTCATCCTCCTCTTTCTCTTGTCCCTCACTCTGCTCTCCTCCTTCTCTTTCAGTCTCATCTCCACTTTCTTCTCCTTTACTCATCTCTCCTTCACTTTTGCTGCTCTGTCCGGTATTGCTGTCATCCTCTTCCTCTCCAGCTACTTCACTTTCCTCTTCTTCACTGTCCTCCTCTCCCTGTTGAGCACTCTCTCCTCTATCCTCATAATTCTCACTTTCTCTTTCTTCTTCTTCTTCTTCTTCAACAGCACTGTTCTCCTCTTCCTGCCCAACCCCCTCACTTTCATCTTCTTCCTCAGCAAGACTCTCTTCTTTACCTCCCTCTTCCTTTCTCTCTGTCTCACTATCCTTCACATGTTCCTCTTCCTCTATTTTTCCATCTCCACTCACCCACGTTTCATTTTCATTTGAAACTAGCTCGTTTCCTCGATTGCTGATACGTCCTGAACTGTGCTGTCCTGGTCCACTTCCTGTTCTCTCACGATATTGCTTCCTGTTGTTTCCTTGGACACTGATGCATGAGAGGACATCTCACTACTTGGTTCTGGTGGGGTTTCAGAAAGAATTTCAGCTGCTTTTATTAGTAGTGGTGCAGCACTTGCTATAGCCACGACTGGTAGTGATGAAACTACACTACCCATAATGCTCTGCTCAGCCTGTGGCTTCCTGTCTGGCTCTTCAGGTTCAACTGTTTTTCTGGCTAATTTATTTTCTTTTAGTGGTGACTGCTTGTGTTGTGGTGATGAGCTTGATGGACTTAATAATTTACCAGATGATGATTCGGTTTCTTTGGTGGCAGAAGATTTATTGGTTACTGGTTGGTTATTGGACCATAAACTGGAAAATGACTTGCCTCTTTCTGGAGCTAAGCTTTTAATAGATGGAAATTCATGTTTCTGTACAATAAGCACTTTATCAGTGGGTGACTGACTATTTTTTTGATTGGACTGCAAGTTGTGAGCTGATTGGCTCTTTTTTGCAGTTCCTCCTGATTTTCGGTTCTTTATTGGGGGAAATGATATATCAGAGTTCTGAGGTATTTTACTATTATTTTCCCTTTTGATTTCTGTTGTTTCTTGTGCTGCCATTGCAGGTTTAAGCTGGAAGTTTGAGTTCTCAGACTCCACAGGTTTTCCCTTTTTTGCGTTAGATATTTATGTGAGTATAGAAACTGATAGAGGGATGGGTGTTTTTGGTGCTGTTTCTGACATCGGGGCTCTTTCCACATCTGATCTCTTCTTTTTTGCTTTCTTTGGTATAAGTTCACTTGGGTTTTCTTCTGTGTCAACATCATTCTTTTCTTTTTCTTTTTTTGGGGTGCTTTGGATTTTAGCTGGAATCTTGACTGGTGTTGAGTTTCCCTGTTCTTGTGTGTGGATCAGTGTTGATCTGACCTCTTGAGCATTTCCAAGGGATGGCTTGATGTCTCTTTGAGCACCTGCCTGAGGTGTTGATTCAACTTTGCTAACCTCTATAGCGCCGGAGGGGACGTCTTGATCCTTGATGGGTGAATTGACCCTTTTTGTAGCTCTTACTGAAATACCCATCTCTTTGATTTTGGGAGATTTCACCTCTTGAACTTTTGTGGGCATGGTTCTAACTTTTTTAACTTCCTGAACTGGAGAAGAACTGGAGAAAGTCTTTTGAATTTCAATTGGACTTGACTTGTTCTCCTGCTCCATCTCGGCAAGAGCAAGTGACCTCTTGACCTCTTGAATCTGTGTGTTGAACTTTACTATATTTGTCTGCTTTTGAAACTTTGTCCCTTGGATCAATATTAGTACTGCATGTTTCACTGCTTCCGTCCTTTTCCTTAGCTGACATTCTATCTGAAGATAATCCGACCTCTACTGCTTGACTTTTAGATTTATTATTTGTACTCTGGATAGGTTTTTTGTATGCTTTGGATTGCATTTTGCTTCGTGATGCTGTAGCAGAAGAATGGTCCTCCGCCATGGCAGGGCTCTTTGGATCGCCGGACCTGATCTTCTTGTGTTTCAGATTGCTTGGTTGTGGAGATTCTGTCACTGATGAATGAGAAACAGAACCAGCCTGTACTTTGGTGGGTGGAGCCTGTTGAAGTATATTCTCCACCCTCCCAGAATGCTTATTCTCTTCATGTGTCTGACAAATAAAACATTACATCCCTATACAATTAAACTCAATTATACATATCATAAACAGTTTTTCAATAAATAATTTTGTCATCTTTAGCACAATGGCACAGCTTTTGAGCACCTTGTCTGACATGCTGTTTTCAGATGCTCCAACACTATGGCAGTCCTCTGCGTTCTTTGTGATGGGTGTGACTGTATTCAGAAGAAAGACAGCTGGTCAGTACTGACAATCATGTTTTTTTACTGGGTTTTTTGGGTCATTTAGAACTATATTTAGTGAATATATAATTGCGGTAAGAGATATTTGAATCATAGGTAGATAGATAGATAATAAATGGATAAAGAGAGAGGTCTTGGGAGAACATACAAAATTGAAAAATATGAAAATATTTACGTGGCGTTGTCCTGGCAGGCAGTGTGATTGAGGTAGAAGCAGATTCCACAAAGGCTTCAGTTTTGAAGCGTTTAGGAGTGTCTGTCGGAGATCTGGATTGTAGGATGTTGCCTGTCAGGGCTAGTGCAGTAAAGCCAGTTGTAGGAGGAGGAAGATTGCAAAAATCTGGGCCAAACTGTGCAGATGAGCTCTCCTGAAACACACACACAAAACATATTTTCACACTCTCAATCGTTTATTTTCTATTAAGAATATCACACACAATTATATAATATTTTCATACTTTTGCACAAATAATTTAAATATACAGCTTAATTGGAAATGACACATGAAAGTGTTCTGTATTTACCTTGATGTTTCTTTGTTTTCATTACACATTACGTCTCATATTTCATCATGCTCCTTGGTAAAGTAGTACACTAACTATTTGAAATAACTTTATTTTCAACTTTATATCTATATATTATATATTTTAACTAAAAAATGATGTATAATTTATAATATTATAATAATAGAGTTTTATAATAATTTATATTTTTATGATGGATGTTTTTTATTTTAAGATTGAAAATCTGGGTGAGGGACACGGATAAAAGAAATAAAATATATTTATGAATGGCATAGAAATAAGTTTCCAAGCCAGATTTAATATGACCCTCATATAACAAAGAGAAAGTGTAGAGATCTGTTAGTTAAAAAAAATCAACCCCTGTTACATGCCCAAAGCTGAAAAAATGCCCTTCGACATCTCCCTTTTGGCAGTGTATAGATGGCCAGAGAACTTTTATAGAACACAAGAAGTCTAACACCTAACTTGTTTAACTCAAGTGGTAAGTTTCTTACCCTCTGTCTCCGTCTGGCACGCGTTGATAGGCTCCAGCGGTGAGAAGTTGGAAGAGATGAGGGGAGAAAGGTGAGTTGCGAGACTAGAGCAGGTGCTGGGTCTGGAATATGCTCTAAAGGTTGCCCCTGTAACATTAAGGTATAACACCTGTCCAGGTAAGAGTAGGTAACATCTTCATCCTCTAAACAAACTTCTTCACTTTCCTGTTGCCGTGGCCGTGCGAACAACAGCATGTGGCTAGAACCACATGCCACCTACAGCACATATGCACAAATATAATAAACACAGCACTTAGTAACTACAAAAATACACAGTTTCATGTGATATTTCCTTAGTTCAACATACATAGGAAAAACATGAACATGATAAGGAAGTATCAGAGAACTTACAGTCATGACAGAGTAATCAAAAAACCTCTGGCTTACAGTTGGACTAAACTGATTGGTGAAGTTCTCATCTCCAAGCCCAACTTCCCATGACGGCCATCTCCAAATGTGTAGAAAAGACCACTGTCTGAAGCAAAAAACAGAGAATGTATGCATTTAAATACTATATGCAAAGTGTAACTATATAAACCATGAAACTATAACCTATATAAACCATATGTTCATTTTTTTTGGGGACTATTAAATGTGAAGTAAAATAATGGAATGTGTATGAAATGACTACAATGAACACATTTATCTAATGTGTCTACAACTGTTTGATTCTGTTAAAGGCTTATAAGAATAAAAACACCACAATCATGGGAAAGACATCCAGGGAACACACAATTCAATGAAATATATTCCTTGCATTGAAATATTTATATGATGTGAGTCGCTTTGATAAAAGTGGCTGTTAAATGTGTAAATGTATGTTCAGTACATCTTTATTATAATAAATGACAAATTGACTTATTTATAGCTAAATCAAATCTTTTCTGTCCTTCAATAAAAGTTCTGTCAGGACCACTATTGTCAAAATGATACAGTTTAGGATGGCGGGTGTGGTTCTGTTCTGGGTAAAAACTCCCTGCCATTTCATGCAGCCTGTCATGAATGAGCAGAGAGAACAGCAATAGTTCCCTTAGGGCAAATAGAATAGAACCAAATGTAGCAGATATCATTAATGTTCTTAATTTTAATGTAACAACATTATTCAAGACAAAAGGAGCCTGATTCGGGAAAACAAAGAATATCAGAAAGCCAAGTCCTGATGAAAGGAGGAGCTGGGGATGGAGAAGGGTAGTTTGCTCTGAGCAAGTGATAAAGCTGCTGAATAATACTGAATAGACCTTATATAGGAATGTCATGATAGGCTTTGTATTCCTATACGTAGACGTGGATCAGCTGAGAGTCAGCTGATGCAAGTTTGACTCATGTGACCCAACAGAACTAACGCTACACTTGATTTATTTGCATACCACTAACACTTACCACATACCACTTATTAAAACTGAATGCACCACATTTTAAAATGTATGACAGTATATTTAGATGCAAATTTAAGCAAATACAATACTTTAGATTAATCACTTTAACAACCAAAATCAATTAACTGATAATCACAGTAATTTTTTTAATCCTCTGACAGCTCTAATTCAACAGTGTGTATATTTTACCTGTTATTAGTGCACTGTGGTTTTCACCACATGTGACGTGAGTGACCCTGCTTTCCTGAAGTGGCCAACAGCAACAGGTGTGTCTGCTACAAACATAAGTGTCCCCAACCCCAACTGCCCAAACTCCCCACGACCAAAAGAATATAACTCATTCTCTAGGAAAGAGAGTTAAAAACATAATTAACATTAAAGACAATAATGAGAGAAAAAAGGGAAAGAAAGACAATTGTAAGTGTATGATATCACTTTGAAGTATTTGGAAACTTATTTGCATTTGTCACTGCATTAGATAGCAACATATTAAGGTTTCAGTTTCAATTTTAATGCCACTTGGTTTGATATTTTGTTATCTAATGGATAATAAAATGGACTGACATTCATGCAGCTGAAGTGTTCAGATGTTGAGTATATTTCCATCACCTGTAAGGGCTAGTGTGTGCTTGCCTCCACATGCCACCTGCAGAACCCCGTGCAGAGATTCAACTCGCTGAGGGTGACTCTGGTTGGCAGCTGATGAGCAGAAAGACCCAGTCGTCCGTCTGCACTCTCCCCGAAAGTGAAAACATCCCCATTATCTGAAACATACCAAATTCCCAACAGTTTATTTAGTGGGGTGCTAAAGTACATGGTTTTTCATGTTCATGTTGTTGAATAGTGTTCAATATAGTGACAAGCGCTCACCTGTGACCAGAGATGAGTGTCTATATCCACTTGAGACCCACTGAATGGGCTGCCCCAATTTCAGCTCTTTAGGTAATAAGGCATGACTGTCATTACCCAAACCAAGCTGACCAACAGAATTATCACCCCACAGAAACAGCCTGCCATCCTCTGAAATATCCACAGATTTATTATTTAAACCAATATCAATTATCAATGTATTTGTATTTACAATAGTAGGTTTATATATAGTATAAAAGAGAATCAGTTGCATATCATTGTTACCTGTAAGTGCAGCAGAAGTATGGCCACCTGCAGAGAGCAATTTGATTGGAGCATAGTCACAAAAGGGGTGGAGCCGCTGGAAAGAAATGCTGTCATTACAGTGGCCCAGTCCCAGCTGTCCATCACTGTTTCCTCCAGCTGCAAAAATCTCCCCTTGTGCTGGAGAAACCCCACAGATATTTTCACTTACCTACTTCATCTTCCAATTCTGTGACAAACTGCTATTATTCAAAAATTTGGGGTCAGTAAGACTTTTTATTTTAGAAATGAATAATTTTATTCAGGAAGCACTCATTAAAATTGATCAAAAATGACAGTAAAGACATTCATAATGTTATGAAATTTTCGTACTCCAAGTGCTTTTGAACTTTTAATCAAATAAATCTGAAAAAAGTATCATGATTTCCACAGAAATATTAAGCAGCAGAACTCTTTTTAACACTGATTATAATTAATAAGAAGTAGTCTTACCAACATCTTACAAACATCTTACAACCCCAAAATTTTGGTATTTGTTACAGCAATACGAAAGTTTGCCTCTGAATAAAAAGTTTTACGTACAGGTGCTTACAAGTGTGTGATCAGTCCCACAGGCAACAAACGCAGCTCTCTCCCCTTTAAGAACTGTGTGGACAAATAAAAAGGTGAATAAGAAAACTGAGTGTGATCTTTATAAAACAGCATGCATGCATGTCTATGTCTCACCTTTAACACAGATCGGTTTATTCACCGGTCCTTTGGTTTGTAGACCAAGCTGACCTCTGTTATTATTTCCAAACACAAACAAACGGCCCTGCTATGAAAAGAGATAATTAAAGAGACTTTTATTACAAAATATAGCTACAGTTAGCAAATTACAAGGTGAATAAAGAGAAATTACAACCTGTTACAAAGGCAGAGTGTGACTGTCCACATGAGATGTGCACAGGTATATAATTCTTCAGCCATAACCTGCTGGGTACATTGTTTGCTATTTCACTCTTTCCAAAGGTGAATACAGCACCTGTTTCTGCAATAAAGAAACATATAAGTTCAGTATAACATATGCCCTCAGTCACAGATGTTCACATGGAGCAAAGAGCAAACCTCAGCAAGACGGTCCGTTTAAAACCTTAGAAAGCTTCCAGCTTCCCAGAATAGCCTGTGTGGGTAATGCTCTAGTCTAGGAGCTCAAAGACATGATTATGGTGTCACATACTGTGAGTCTTACAAGCATGTGCTTGTAAAATACACATACCTACGTAGACAGACAGACAGATAGAGAACTAGAGAGATAGAGAGATAGATAGATCACTATAAAGGTAGAGTTTACCTGGTATTTCTGTGTCTGTTTCTCCTGTCATCACCTCCTACACCTCCTCTGTTCTGCAGATGACATTCCTGAACTGTCAGCTGTTCTCTGCTGAAGAGTTACAGCTGAACCGGAAGTAAAGGTTACCCTGGCAACCGAAAAAAGAAAGAAAACCCTAATCAGAGTTTGCTCTTTGTTGTAACTTACAGTTATTTGACTAATGAAGAAAATAAACATATATTATAGGCTATTAATGGAAGATTTTAACTAAAGTGTAGACCGAGAGAGATAGAGAGAGAGAGAAAGGGAGGGAGAAAAAGAGTTTATCACACGATGGCAGGGTCTGTGGAAGCGGGTGGGATAACAGAGTACGTGCACGAGAGCTGTCACTCACCACGCACAGTTATTTGCCCCGCCCCCTTTTCATCCCGTTAGCCACGCCCCTAAAGCTGCATGGCAGGGAGCGCGTGGAAATGATTTGATTTGGTTGTGCTACTCTGAGCGCTGTATGTATACTTATGCTAGTAAAATGTTTGGTTTCAAAAACAGAATATATTATAGTCTGAAATTTGCTAAATGTTGCCAAAGCAGGCATTTTAGGTGAGTCGGAAATTTTGCCATAAAATTTTGCTGCTGTCTAAAATTTTGAGTAACATTGTATAATAATTTTCATTATAAATATGAATTATTACATTGCATAATGCTTACCAGAGAATCAATTAATTACATGAATGTAATGAAAGTTATAAGCTAATCGGTTAAGCATAAAAATTGTTAAAGACTTTTAATTTTTTTTTAATACATTTTAATTAATTTTAGTTGTTGGCTAGTAACTAATAATAATGGACATTTTTAACATTACACATAACAACACACAACATTTTTGTTGAATTTCTGTTTTTAGACTCTGGTTTGTTTATTTTTTTTAACCATTTTAAATAATCGTTGTGCTTGGACAATATTTTTAATATATAAATACACTATATTCTTTTAAATTATAAAATCATAAATTCTGCTTTTATAAGAATTTTTAAAAATTTAGTTTAAATTTTTATTTTATTGTCTATTTTTATAAAGTGTATTTGAGGTTTATTATGATTATTATGCTCAAGTAATTTTCCATCTGTATCGTGTGTATTTCATGTCCACAGAGTGGGAAAAGCAGCTCTGGACAGTGTTAACCTGAAGGGCCGCAGCTTTCTAACACTGAAGGATTTTAATGCAGAGGAAATTAAACATATCCTGTGGGTTACTGCTGACCTTAAGCATCGCATAAAGCACAGGGGCGAGGTATTGCAAAATATACTGCAACTATTGAAGTTACTGATCAATAATCTTCCCATTTTCAGGACTGATATAATAAACAATGTTCATTTATTCCTCTTTATGTACAGTATGTCCCATTACTTCAAGGTAAATCTATTGCCATGATATTTGAGAAGAGGAGCACTAGGACCCGCATGTCCACTGAAACAGGTGCCATTCAAAGTTTGAGCTTGTGAAAGGGCTTAAATTTATCAGTGCGGTCTCTGAACAAAATAGGGACGGGTACAGAACAAAGGATTTGACACATAGACAGTTTCTCTCTCTCTCTCTCTCTCTCTCTCTCTCTCTCTCTCTCTCTCTCTCTCTCTCTCTCTCTCTCTCTCTCTCTCTCTCTCTCTCTCTCTCTCTCTCTCTCTCTCTCTCTCTCTCTCTCTCTTCCTCTCTCTTAGGGTTTTCTCTGTTGGGTGGCCATCCATGTTTTCTTACACCCCAGGATATTCATCTAGGAGTCAGAGCACCACAGACACGGCCAGGTCTGATTCACACTATGTAGACACAATTCACAGAGGCCTAAACATGGTCTGATATGTGGGTGTGTTTATATGGCAGGGTGCTCTCTGGTCTGGCAGAGATCGTGTTAGCTCGGGTGTATAGTTACTCATCTCTGGAGCACTTGGATAAAGATGCTTCTATACCAATCATCAATGGCCTGTCTGACCTCTACCACCCTATACAGATTCTGGCTGACCTGCTGATACTACAGGTACTCACTCACTGAAACATACACACACACATACACTCAAGTACATGCACTCATGTGTTCTTTTTCACTCTTACAGGAGCACTACAGCTCATTAAAAGGCCTCACTTTGGCTTAGATATGGGGAAGTCGTGGCCTAATGGTTAGAGAGTTGGGCTAGTAACCTGAAGGTTGCCGGTTCGATTCTCAGATGGCTGCCCACTGCTCCGGGTGTGTGTTCACTATTCACTGCTGTGTGTGTGCACTTGGATGGGTTAAATGCAGAGCACCAATTTCGAGTATGGGTCACCATACTTGACAATCACGACTTTCACTTTCACTTTCAGATAGGTGATGGAAACAACATTCTTCACTCCTTTCTGATGTCATTGGCTAAACTAGGTGTCAATCTAAAAGTGGCCACACCCAAGGTCCACCTCCTTCTGATCTGTTTTATATATGCATACTACACAATCAATTTTATTTTTTTTTTTTTAAGAAATTAATACTTTTATTTTATTATTATAAAATAAATGCAGCCTTGGTGAGCATAAGAGATTTCTCACTAAAAAATAAAATAAAAACTTATAATCTTACAGACACCAACATTTTGAATGGTAGCATATATATCTAATATAACACTTATTTATTTATTTAACTTTGCACCACTCCAAAATGTTGTTCATTTCAAGATTTTACTTAAATTAACCTTTTGTCTTTAGGGTTACCTGCTTCTATCTAAGCAGGTATAGACTGAGAAGCTACGATCAGCTTTACTCACAAGATCTACAATATAATTAAGCATCTTTTTATAATGTTTGCTTTATCTAACATGCATTTGCATTATATGTTTGACTATGTATGTGAAATGATTATTTGTCTTTAATTATTGTCTTTAACAACACAATAAATATCGACATTGTATGATGTTTTATTTTTATGATCATCAGCTCATTTACAGCATGCAATGTTTACCTAAATATGGTATTCATGCTGTAGTTTGGTACCAAGTTGCAATTCCTGATGGATCCAATGGAGGCAGCACGGGACAGTAGTGTGCTGGTTACTGACACTTGGGTGAGCATGGGCCAAGAGGAGGAGGAGGAGAAGAGAGAGAGAGGAGAAGGAGGGGTTAGGAAAGAAATAAGAAATACAGAAATAAACAATTGCATTAAATTCATGGATCCTTTGATTTGATGTGTGAAAAATACTTTTTACAACATTAAATTATTTAAATATTTCAGCAAAGACATTTAAGACCTATAGAGGGTGCTGTGACATTGTGAGAAATAGAATGTGTTAGCACGTTTAATATAATCAGATTTCTTTAAATTACAAGGGGTTGGATGGACACTGCAATTAAGCATTTTACAACAGACAGGGGTTGCAAAATGCACTCAGCGAAAAACAATAATACAATTCATATTCAGTCTCTATATGACTTTCATTGTGTCTCTTTAGGTTTCTATATAATTATGGGATTTGGCATCTGTCACCTCAAATCGCTTAGAAACATTTTACATAACAGATACACTCTTTTAGGTCATCCCTTGCATGTCTAACTCTGCAGGGCAACAATAGAGTCCAGCAGTGCAACGTGATTTAGAGTGAATAGGTGGATATGTGTGGGCATGCATTTAAAACCACTATAGAATGTTTATGTTATGGCTAGGCTACTGATCATTTCTTAATAAGATATGCATGTGTTTTAGCATGAATGTGGGGTCAGTGGGAATGCTTTCATATTTTTAGTTTCACTGTGACCTTTCACTGTCTTGCTTGCTGCCTTGTAAGCAGTATCATGTCAGAGTGAGATCAGACTGCTATGCATTACAGTCAAAGGATGTTTAGGCTGGGAAGTTTTTAGACTGAGTGAAACTCTCAACAACTGAATTAGGTGAAGGAACACTACAAGAAAAAGAGACAATGTTATTGTACAAAGAAATCACTTCTGCAATGCGTACATTTAAATGGTAAAAGAGAACAAGTGCAGGGAGAGGCAGAGAAGAACAAGGGTGGAGATTAGAGGTAGAGCAGAAGAACAGGTTTCTAAATCATCCGAGACATTCTCGTCATTGCAAAGGTGTTTCAGCTTCCATTTCTATGACTTGAAATGTACAATTATTTAAACTGAAACCTTGCTGTGATCTTATCTCATCTAAACATTGTTTGACCCTCTTCAACTGTGACCTTATTAGTCCTGTGTGTGTTATCATTTTTGTACATACTGAAATGGTTTCAGACATGATTGCAAGATAAATGCAAATAAAAAAATAAAATATTGTAATTTTTTATCTATCACATTAAGAGTAGATAACTGGGGTCCTAATTGTTTGAAATTTGCATTTGAATACTTATTTGGGTCCTCTTGTGAATTGGACAACAAACCAAATCCCCTCTGGGCATTCATATTAATTCAACAAGCCAGAAGGGACAGTTTCATAGCATTTTACATGAGCCCTTTAAAGGATCTGAGTAAACGATTTAAGTCCATAAAAAAGAAGACAGAAACATGGCCCTAAAACCCATTTTAAAGAATAAATAGACATCTTTCAATTGGCAACCACATATCAGACCATATTTCAATTGGCACATAAGTTTGGCCCTCAGACCACACAGGTTGTATTTTTAAAGAGGAAAATGGTCTTTCGTACAGGAAATTGAGTTCTTAGTTAAGTTCCTTTTACAATTCCTTGGAGTATCAGCTGTGGTTAGCTTTGTCTCAGCTTTTACATGTTCCTTCTGAAAACACATCAAGCAATTGTTGACAGAGTAAGAGCATCAAAAAATATAAAATGTATGTGGGTCATGGCATAGCTTAGATCATTTAGTGTCTGGAAAATCGGATGAGAAATGTTTGAAAAGTTCATTCTGAAATCTTTTCATGCTGAGACTTCAGATTAAGTGTCTTGGAAAATATGAGCAAAGCTTGAGATGTTAGTCTTCATCAGGAGAAAACTGTAACAAGCTAAAGAGTTAACCAAAAGTCTAATTTTTCTCTCAATTTGATCTCATTGTAACCTGGAAGAAACAACTGAGATATAATCTCATATCTCATTTGTCTTTCCTGTTGGGTTCATTCATATTTTGCTTATGTGGCATGATAATGACTTTAAACATTAATAGGCCTATTCATAACTCAAGCATGTAACTTTTGGCCTCAATGTTACTAATCAGCAAAGAATTTAAAGATTAGATTTTGTCAACAAGAAACAAATGTTATTTGCTCAAGTCAAAATCATACTCTTTTATCCCTTAATAATATTGTTAGCCTTTGACCTACACTTCATTTACATAGCCAACACATCTAGGCCTATAAGCAGTAGCTATTATTTTTTGTCATGTGTGAAAATTATTTGAAAATCAAGTCGTATAGGGGTAGACTGAGTACAGTAGAGACACTTTCTGCTTTTTTCATCACTACACAAAAACTAGATGCTGAAATGAAGTGATTTTTTTCACATATTCCTTTTGCTTGTGTACTAAAATTTCATAAATGATAATAGCCATAAGTAGTTTATATTTTCCACAGTTAGCTCATAAACGGTGCATTTTTGTCTCAACTGTACCCATATGGTGTACAGTTGAAACAGTAGCATGGTACAGTTGAGACACCCATTCTTAATGGTCTAAAGCTGGTTAACCATTTATAGCAAATGTAATTAATTACAAAATTACAGTTTTAAATAATTACAGTTTAAAAATAAATTAATTTATTTCCTTTATTTAATTCAGATTCAGTTAAGCAAAATAGGAACAAATATTTAACACTAGAAAATATATGGCAAACAGTAAAAATGTAAACAAATGTAAACATTTACATTTACATTTAGTCATTTAGGAGACGCTTTTATCCAAAGCAACTTACAAATGAGGACAATAGAAGCAATCAAAACCAACAAAAGAGCAACAACATGCAAGCGATATGACAAGTCTCGGTTAGCCTAACGCAGTACACGTAGCAAGGTTTTTTTTTTTTTTTTTTTGTTTTTTTTTTAAACAAGTAGATAGAATACAGAAAAGAAAGCTAGTGTTTTAGTTTTTTTTAAGAAAAGCTAGCAGTTAGAGAATAAATATGCAATTGATAGAGGGTCAAGTGTGTGTGTGTGTGTGGTTTTTTTTTTTTTAATAAAAAGAAAGGAGATAGATAAAATAAAATTAGAAAGGAGAATGCTAGAGTTAGAGGGTCAAATAAAGATGGAAGAGATGGGTTTTTAGCCGTTTCTTGAAGATGGCTAAGGATTCAGCTGCTCGGATTGAGTTGGGCAGGTCATTCCACCAGATGGGAATATGAAAAAGTCAGAGAAAGTGATTTTGTACCTCTTTGGGAAGGCACAATAATGCGGCGTTCACTTGCAGAACGCAAGCTTCTAGAGGGCACATAGGTCTGAAGTACTGAATTTAGGTAAAGGGGTGCAGAGCCAGAGGTGGTTTTGTATGCAAACATTAATGCCTCGAATTTTATGCGACCCGCTATTGGTAGCCAGTGCAAATTGATGAACAGAGGTGTGACGTGCGTTCTTTTCAGCTCATTAAAGATTAATCTTGCAGCGGCATTTTGGATTAATTGTAGAGGTTTGATGGAATTAGCTGGAAGACCTGCCAAGAGAGCATTGCAATAGTCAAGTCTGGACAGAACAAGAGCTTGAACAAGGAGTTGTGTTGCATATTCTGAAAGAAAGGGCCTGATCTTCCTAATATTATATAAAGCAAATCTGCAGGACCGGGCAGTTTTAGCAATGTGGTCTGAGAAATTCAGCTTATCATCAATCATAACTCCAAGGTTTCTGGCTGTTTTTGAAGGAGTAATGGTCGATGAGCCTAACTGGAAGGTGAAATTGTGATGAAGTGATGGGTTTGCTGAAACTACAAGCAGTTCTGTCTTAGCTAGGTTGAGTTGAAGGTGATGGTCCTTCATCCAGCAAGAAATGTCTGTTACACATGCTGAGATGCGAGCAGCTATCGTCGGATCATCAGGATGGAATGAGAGGTAGAGTTGAGTGTCATCAGCATAGCAGTGATATGAAAAGCCATGTTTCTGAATGACAGAACCTAATGATGCCATGTAGACAGAGAAGAGAAGTGGTCCAAGGACTGAGCCCTGAGGCACCCCACTAATGTTATTATGTTACTAAACATAACAGTAAAATATTACTATTCTATAACCCTACCCCTAAACCTACGCATCACTCAAACTTTCTGCATTTTTACATTTTCAATCATTCTGTATGATTTATAAGCTTGTTTCATCATGGGGACCTAAAAATATTCCCATGTTAGAATTTACTGGTATTACTATACTTGTGGGGACACGTGGTCCTCATAATGTAGGTAATAGCAGTACACAAACACACACAGCCTCTGTATGCATTTTATTTTCTATGATTGAACTGTTACTGTATACAGTACATAGCAACCTATGGGTGTCTCAACTGTGCACTTTACCACCTTGTATATTTCTTAAAATGCTATGTAATCCTTTTAACACTCATGTTAGAAAATATGTCCATTAATAATAGACAGCTGAAATATCACAAATATAATTTTTTTAACAGAATTTGCATAGCATATGTGTAAATGTGACCTTTATCCTATTATCATAACACTGTACAACTAAACAGCATGTGAAGCAATAGGACACCAATCCGGGTTCAGTTGATACACTGTCTCAACCGTACCCCACTGACATGCTCGCACGTTTCTCTAGATTATGAAAACACCTTGCATGGCACAATGTCATAAAATATGTCTATTTTTAGAGCACAGAGTAACGTTTGCAATGATGTATGTTAAGTTTAACAATCATAAAAGAATAATAAGCTATTCATTGTGGAAGGGACATGGTGAAATGAAAACCTCACCTTGGAAAAAAAAACTTTTGCCGATATCTTCGGAGTGGAAAGACTCACACATTTCAAATTTCCCACAATCAAAGAGAACACTAAAACACATGTCATGTGTGGAGCAAAAATCACGGCTCGGAGTTCTTGTGTACGCAAGTTATTTAAGGTGTTTCAACTGTACACATGTCTCAAATGTACTCAGTCTACCCTAGTGCTTTTCACATGTTTTCAGAATTGTTTTATTATTAAGTTTCTATGTAATGTAAATTATTATGCAACCAATCGATCAATGCACTTTCGTGCCGCTCCCTGTGTGTCTATGGGCCGTGCGGAGGGTTGTGTCTTGCAGTTGGAATCTGGTTGTGGCCGACCTGACGTCCCAGACCGGACCATCAGGTTTCGGTCACGCCCAGGAGCAAAAAAGTCAGGTATAAATTAAACGACAGGAATGCAGACCTTCAGAAGGAAACAAAGCGCACGAGAGACAAGCATACTACTCTCGAATTAACCCTCATTATCCAGCAAAATGCAGATGTCCGAGCCCCTCAGCCAGAAGAACGCTCTGTTCACGGCAATGAACCGCTTCATCGGCGCCGTCAACAACATGGATCAGACGGTCATGGTGCCGAGTTTGCTGAGAGATGTGCCGCTGGACCAAGAGAAAGAGCAGCAGAAGCTAACCAACGACCCGGGTAGCTATCTGCGGGATGCTGAGGCCGACATGTACAGCTATTACAGCCAGCTCAAGTCCATCCGGAACAACATCGAGTGGGGCGTCATGCGCGCAGAGGAGCAGAGGCGCAAGAAAGACACTACAGCGCCAGAGCCAGCGCGCACTGAGCCGGAGAGCGACGTGGATCTGGAGCAGCTCCTGCAGTACCATCTGAGGGGCTTGCATGGTGTGCTGTCCAAACTTACAAGCCAGGCCAACAACCTGACCAACCGATACAAGCAGGAGATTGGCATTGCTGGCTGGGGACAGTGAACAGTGAACTGCATCATGATCTATTGGGATATGATGAACTATTCTGATCTAATAGGATCTATTTTGCCTTTGTGGATGAGCCTACCAAAGGGACTGACCAAACAGAAGTTAAACTGTCAAAAGTTAAAATGCAAAGCAAACCGAGAGGGGTTGTAGTGTTGGTTTTGGTGTTGATCACTGACGTATTGTAAGGGCTGCTTCTTGTCTTATGACATTTTATTTGCACTGACAGTTTTCCCTTTTTTAAAAAAACAAAATCCACTTTCAAATGGCTGGTTGCCATGCCTTATCTTGATATTTAAATCTATTTATGTGTTATGTATAATTGAAAGCTTTATTTTTTTCATTCTTTTTAATTTTTTTGAGAGGAAGGTTGTTGTCCTATGATGTTGCTGTGTGTTCCAGAGGACTGATGACTTGAAGAACTGAACGTATGATAGTTTGTATAGTGAGAACTACTATAGATGAAGCAGAAACCCTGTAGAAAATACTTGGGAATGTTCCCTGCTAATGACCTGAAACTATCTGTGAATCATCCTTTGAATCAATGACGTGGATGGCTCTGAAATCACTCTTTGTGCCATGATGAGCTCCATGAGATTCTGTGTTAAATTGTGCCTAAAGGCCAGTATGATTGTTAAAAACATTTTTTTTTTTTTTTTACTACAAAATAAACTTTTGTAATTTGAAAACATCTAATGTGTGGTTGTTAATTATTCATCATGCTCAACAATGCATAATCAATAGGCTTACACACACCCTTTGCATGTTTTACAAATTAGCCTCACAGTGTGCATACTCTTCATTCTTAGTGCTTATGGAAGTTCATAATTTAAATAACTTTCATTTCTGAGACTCCAGATGGATTAGATGTTAGACATAATGGCATGAAATAATAATCAGTTCTAGTTGAATTTAATCTAACATTCTGTTATCTATTCAAATCTCATTTATCCATTATTATCCATATTTAGTATGTGCATACATGTATGTTAAGTGAGACAATGAAACAGATCTCTTTTTTTATACACAAAGATTATTTATTTTCATAAAATATACAAAAAGGGGACATAAATAATACAGGTGTCCATGTGAGCAAGCATTGAGAAAAAACAAAAACAGTTATTTTAACAAATACAAGAGTTGGTTTTGTGGTAGCCTATAGTTTATAGTCTATAGCCTATTCCTATAGTTTACCATGAAATGTGACCTGGGTTCAAATCTGTCCATGATGCCCGTCGACTGGAGTCACCAAATTTAGACCTGTGAATAAAAGTGATCAAAGGTTACATGATATTTTCAAAACACAATCATTTGAAAAATAATATATTTATATTTATGTAAACAATATTGCACAATGCCTTACTGTTCAAAGATACCAAAGATTCTTCTTTTTTTGGACCTAAACCTAAACAAACATTTTGACAAAAAGTGTCATACAATGTTCCTTAGATGAATCTAAATCATCTCGCCTTCATGTTTCTTATTATATTATGAAAACTCAAGCTACACATAGCCTAACTCTACATTAAAAAAAATAAATAAATAAAAATAAAAATCAGTAAACACATTAAAACATGTTTGATCAAATATAAGGTGATATTATGCTGAGAAGTTTCATCCGTTCATTTAAATTGAAATAAAATCGAAATGATTTTAAATAAAATTAGTCTATAATAACATTTATCATTTATCTCAGAACAATATACATTGAAGTAAATACAGAGTATCGATATTATTTTATTATGCTCTCACTGTATAAACAACAACTTAGTTTGTAGAAATATAGTGTTCTGAAAGAAGTTTCTGTGAAGCGTAAACTTCACCGCGTTTCGTCTCGCTGTGATGTTTGTCCCTCTGCGCACGCCTTACGTGTCAATGTGGCTGTGGCGTTCTCATGATGTGTGCACTACACATCAAAACATTAGTTAGTAAAAAGAAAGAGTAATTATGGGAGATGAGCATCCACTTCTGCTTAACAACACCGGCAGCTCCCGCTGTACTTTCTTCAACGCAGCGCCCGACGACTATCGATGTGTAAGAATAAACATGTTTTTAAAACTACTGTAATGCTAAGTTGTTAGCCCTCATGCTAATCACAACATGACATCCTCCTTTCCAGGCATGATGATGTTCACTAATACTTTTATTGAAAGTCAGAGAGTGTGGAGTGATTTATGACAAATTAAATTTCAGTTAAACATTTAAACATGTTTATGGGAAATTCGTAAGCTGAGTCAGGGTGAGATAAGTTCAGTAGGAAATGAGTCATTGATTGATTCATTAACACATGAGGAGCAGGAAAACACCAGACTGTTTTCATTTCTTTGATGAATAGTTGGAGAGTGTCTGAAAGTGTAAATCTGTGTAGTATTAGCAAAAAATAGTAAAGAACCAAGGTTTATTTAAAAAAAAAAATGAAGAAGAATATGTGAAAGTTCTGCTGAAAGGGTTATTGAATAAAAAAGCCGATTGCACTAAATGTTAGTATTGTCTTCTTGGAATTAAAGTCATAGCACCTTTTTTTTTTTTTTTTTTTTTAAGTATACATTAGATTTATGTATGTGTTTTAATTCACAGGATGTGATTATTAAAGTGAAAAGAGCCACAGGGACATTTTCATTGGTGGCATGGTGAGTCAAATCATATTGCACTGTGATTCTTTTTTGCTTAAAAAGTGAATTTTGAGCATTCTTATCTTTATTAATTTTCTCTCTGTAGCCTTTTCGTTCTGTTTGCGATATGGCTCCTCCGCCGATGTAACTCTTTGGCTCAGGTAAAGTTCACACTGTTACACACAACCAAAAGAATCAATAAAATAATTCAATAAAATGCTTAAAAAATACATTCCTTTACATCAAAGAACTCTGAAAAAATCATATTAAGCAGCAAAACTCAACACTGACAATAGTGAGAAACTTTTCTTAAACAAATCAGCATATTAGAGTGATTTCTTAAGGATCATGTGACACTGAAAAGTAATGGCTGCTGAAATATAAATAAATTACATTTTAACATATATTCAAACAATTTACATTGCAATAATATTTATAATAAATAATTATTAAAATTGCAATAATATTTCAGTACATTACTGTTCTTACTGTATTTTTAATAAAATAAATGCAGCATTAGTGAACATAATATTAGCAAAAATGTTATAGACCCTAAACTAATAGTGTAATTTATGTAATTCTAACCAATAATTGTCAGATTCAGTCATATTGTTGATTATTATGAATTATTTGGAGTAATATTGAAACTTTTTTTTTAATCTGTATTTTATATATGTATCTCTTTTTTTCCTTTGTCTTTCAGAAAATGATATTCAGTCTGACAGTAGCTGCATTTTTTGACAGTGTTGCTTATGTTATGGTGAGTTTCAATTTGTTCAGAGAGTAGTTGTTCAAGCTCATGTATGTGGGAGAAAGGGAAATGTTTTTGCCTTTTTAATAACTTTATTTCATCGCACCTGTTGCTTTCTTCTCATCTACAGGGAGAGTCTCATCCAGAGGGGTCTCTGTGTAATTTTCAAGCCTGGTGGCTCACATATTTTGGTAAATTTGGCAACTGATTTAAAGATGTGTGTTTAAATGTGCTCTGTTGTGTATATGTAAAGTAATAGATAATCAGTTCTGACATGGGATAGTAAGATGATTTATTTTGGCTTTGATGTAACTAGCAGAAGACATTTGAATACATAAAATTCACAACACAAAAAACACATGCAGTATGATACTTCTGAATAAAGTAATATAAGTGGAAAGGAAGTAACTTTAGTGCATCAAAATAGAATGATGAGAGCCTGTATCGAGTCGACACTGTGTAATGATAAACTGCTGTTGCTGTAGTTGTTATAGTTTTCGGCTGTTTGTTTCAGACTGGTCTGCACTGATGTGGGTTTGCCTTATTACATTTAATCTGTACCTGAACCTGGTGAGAGAAATCAGAACTGAACATTATGAGATGTGAGTCACTACAGTACACACACACACACACACACAAATAAACACATTTAGTTGTGTATACATACAGATAGAGTGTTCTTAACTTCTGCATGTGTTTCTCAGACCATATCATGTGGTGGCATGGGGTGTTCCTCTGCTCTTGTCCACCCTCCCCCTGATAGCTGGATACTACGGTCCTGCTGGAGCCTGGTGGTGAATGACCTTTGACTTTTGATATATTCTTAATTCCAATCAATTCCAGTCATCATCAGTTCTTTCTGTCTCATTGTTTTTCTGCAGTTGGATCACAGATAATCATGTTGGGTGGAGGTTTGGCATGTAAGTTTGTAATGTTCAGTATGCATGTGAGTGTTTGCGGAAATGGCATATTGTTGCTAGGAATGAATCTGTGTTGGACGAATGAAACTATGTTTTGAGTTGCATCATTTTTCAGAGGCTCACGTAGTTCATGCTATTTGAATCTCAAGAATTTCCGTTCCCTTTCTGACAGGTGCATGCTGGAGTTATTTACAATACTTTTCACTCTAATTGTGTCCTGTTATGCTGTGTTAAGGATTCTTCACACTGGCAACAAGTATATTTGGACACCTAAAATGCATGAATACTGTTAATGTTTATATTAATGCACAAGATATCTGTACTGTATCAGTTATTGACCAATATTTAATTTATCAGTATCGGTCGATATTGAATATTTAATTGTTCGTGCTCATTTCCAATATTTTTAGATTTAGATTACCTTTGCCGTCATCCAACAATCACTTCAAAGTAATCTTTAAAAACATATAAATGAATCAGTTTTTCATACTCTGTAATTTTTCATTAGTAAAAATATGATATAATAAGATAATTATTATATAATTAATACATTACAGGTGCATCTCAATAAATTAGAATGTCGTGGAAAAGTTAATTTATTTCAGTAATTCAACTCAAATTGTGAAACTCGTGTATTAAATAAATTCTGTGCACACAGACTGAAGTAGTTTAAGTCTTTGGTTCTTTTAATTGTGATGATTTTGGCTCACATTTAACAAAAGCCCACCAATTCACTATCTCAACAAATTAGAATACTTCATAAGACCAATAAAAAATGCTTTAATTACTGCCTCAATTCGGCGTGGCATGAAGGTGATCAGTTTGTGGCACTGCTGAGGTGGTATGGAAGCCCAGGTTTCTTTGACAGTGGCCTTCAGCTCATCTGCATTTTTTGGTCTCTTGTTTCTCATTTTCCTCTTGACAATACCCCATAGATTCTCTATGGGGTTCAGGTCTGGTGAGTTTGCTGGCCAGTCAAGCACACCAACACCATGATCATTTAACCAACTTTTGGTGCTTTTGGCAGTGTGGGCAGGTGCCAAATCCTGCTGGAAAATGAAATCAGCATCTTTAAAAAGCTGGTCAGCAGAAAGAAGCATGAAGTGCTCCAAAATTTCTTGGTAAACGGGTGCAGTGACTTTGGTTTTCAAAAAACACAATGGACCAACACCAGCAGATGACATTGCACCCCAAATCATCACAGACTGTGGAAACTTAACACTGGACTTCAAGCAACTTGGGCTATGAGCTTCTCCACCCTTCCTCCAGACTCTAGGACCTTGGTTTCCAAATGAAATACAAAACTTGCTCTCATCTGAAAAGAGGACTTTGGACCACTGGGCAACAGTCCAGTTCTTCTTCTCCTTAGCCCAGGTAAGACGCCTCTGACGTTGTCTGTGGTTCAGGAGTGGATTAACAAGAGGAATACGACAACTGTAGCCAAATTCCTTGACACGTCTGTGTGTGGTGGCTCTTGATGCCTTGACCCCAGCCTCAGTCCATTCCTTGTGAAGTTCACCCAAATTCTTGAATCGATTTTGCTTGACAATCCTCATAAGGCTGCGGTTCTCTCGGTTGGTTGTGCATCTTTTTCTTCCACACTTTTTCCTTCCACTCAACTTTCTGTTAACATGCTTGGATACAGCACTCTGTGAACAGCCAGCTTCTTTGGCAATGAATGTTTGTGGCTTACCCTCCTTGTGAAGGGTGTCAGTGATTATCTTCTGGACAACTGTCAGATCAGCAGTCTTCCCCATGATTGTGTAGCCTAGTGAACCAAACTGAGAGACCATTTTGAAGGCTCAGGAAACATTTGCAGGTGTTTTGAGTTGATTAGCTGATTGGCATGTCACCATATTCTAATTTGTTGAGATAGTGAATTGGTGGGTTTTTGTTAAATGTGAGCCAAAATCATCACAATTAAAAGAACCAAAGACTTAAACTACTTCAGTCTGTGTGCATTGAATTTATTTAATACACGAGTTTCACAGTTTGAGTTGAATTACTGAAATAAATTAACTTTTCCACGACATTCTAATTTATTGAGATGCACCTGTATATTTTAGAATATTGACCTTTTATCAGTTAGTGGCTTTAAAATGAAAATAATTGTCTTCAGCCAGTTATCAGCCAGAGTTTTAATATTGTTGCATCCTTAGGTATTTATTTTACAGAAGGATAGTACAAGCACACTATCAAGTTAACACTATAAAGTGTCCAGATACTTTTTGAGGCCTCTGTTTGTGTATTTTCTTGTTTGAGCTGTAATGTATTGTTTATTTGCAGATGGTACATTCCTTTGTTTAGCCTGATTATCCTCATGATCTGCTGTTATGCTCGAATCGTCTGTGTGGCCAACCAGAGGGTGAGTTTATGTGATTGTGAAAAACTGTCTCACTATTTCGTAAATATGATTTCATGGCAACTTGCGGTCTAACTTAGGTGTGTAATTCAAATTGATTGTAAACAAAAAGCTTTATCTCCTCCCTGTTCTCTGTTAATGCTGACTTACCACAGTATGGCTGAAAGTGACATTCCACATTCCAGAACATTTTTCACGTCTGGCAGATTCTGACACACACTGACGTAATAAATCAGCCCATACATGCTCGTGTACGTGCAAACATCTGTGTCCTCCACACAGGTCTTACAATGGTACAGTCAGCAGTGTACATGAAAATATCAAAAATGAGATGATGGGATTTGTGCAGGAGCAGTGCCAGTCAGCCATACACCACATAAAGAGTATAAATGCATGTCTAAAATTATTGTAATTATTTCAGATGCATTCCTGGTTAGGCACCTTTAACCCAGAAAGAGAGAGGAGGAAGGTATGTATGTGTATGTATTTGTGTATGTGTAGATGTAAAAATGCTGCCATCTACTGGTCCAAACATCATTAATGTATTACTACTACTTCCTGCAGATCTCTCTAGCTGAAGAGATCAGACCATTGAAGTGGTATCCCTCTGTCTATCTGCTCGTCTCTATCTTCCCCCTCATAAATCGGTAACTTTGCATTTTCTCACCACATCTTACAGGGATGTGGAATTTTTCTGTATATATACAGATTTCCATATTTCTTGACCTGAAGTCCAAATTTGTAACGGAGAACTGTTTATAAATCAATCAACAAAAGAGGAGCTTCATGGTATCTCAGCAGTTTTACACCAAAATAAAAGTTTTGTAGTTTAACAACAGAAAGCAAAGATATTAAGACAATTATAAATATTAGTATTGTAGTTACTAATTTTCATTTAAGTGTTTTCATTTATTTGTTTATTTTTTGTCATCTTTTCAGGCTCACATGCCTCATACCTGTGGATGCATCTTTGTGCATGTGTGTCTGATCTGTACGTGTGTTTCTGCAGACTTCATAATGCTGCTTACCCTGAGGACCCTGTGTTTTCTCTGACGTTACTGCATGTGCTCAGTGCACCCTTGCATGGGCTTGCAAATGCTCTTGTCTTCGGGAAGGACACGTGGAGTCAACTGAGTACAACAGGAATAAAGGTACAGTTCATGCTCACTGGTCTCAGCCATGGTCAGCTCTGGTTAGTCACCTTAGCATTCTGTTTGATTTCAATCTCTTGTTCATGTAACATGTTTTCTTCAGATGGCTATCCAATCTCGACTGTGTGACAGCACAAGGATTAGAGAGTACCATACTGCAAATGTAAGATACACAAATGACCTCGATGCACACTCCAATTCCGACGATGAGGACAACAACATCCTATTTTTCAGCCCGGGCATGACCTTAAAAGATAGGGGACCCTGGGAGAATGTTTAGAAAAGAACTGTGTGTGCATGTGCGCGCATATTTTTACATTCTTTGCCTTTAAAGAATTTCTATCAGTGTTTCTGTGTTGCAGCTTTCATGTTGACACTTTAATTATAGCATGTATTATTATAGTTGGAAAACAGAAAAGAAAATGGTTGATAGTATGTCTTCCTTTACCGTTAATGACGGATAGAAGCATATGATTTTTTTGTACTGTATTAATGTGGAAAAGCTTTCAATCAAGCTGTCTACCGCCTCAAAATAATGTTTGTTGTATATAATGGAATTAAAGACTGCCTTTTCTCTTTCATTCAGCTGAATATTTCAGACATAAACTTTGAAAACATTTGAGCATGTTTTACTATTATATTTATGAAAATGTATGCTATATTTTTGTATTGTTTGCAGATTCAACAGATTTTAAATACAAATCTAATAACACATATTTTGTGTTTGTGTGTCTTTTGTATAGCAGCAAGAGCTGGCACTTTTAACTTTCCTTAATCAGCTAATTAACTTTGAGTTCAAGTTAATTAAGTGTAGATATTGAGTCTCTTAACACTCAAGTCAGAATGATTAATGAGAAAGCCCTGTGGAGTAGGACATGTTTTCCATGAACTGCTTCATAAGAAGGTTATAAAAGGTCTAAAACTAAATCAGTGATATAAACTTTAAACTGGTGTCTGTTTGTGTAACTTATTCTTACGAAAGAAACTGAACAATACTGACACTGAGTGGACAGAAGTGTGAACACTTTATTCTCGACATAATTTTCTTTAAACATTGTAATAATGTATAACAGATGTATGTATAAATTATTCAGATATATGTCAACTACGTATTTTTTTTTAAATTAACAAACATTAACAAAAATATATTAACTTTTTTAACATAGTAATGTGCGAAAACGATGTGACATAAATATAATCAATCATTACCACTGTACATTTCAAAGGACTACAGTATTAACATCTGATCACTGTACCATGGTATCACCACAATACATTTTGTTTAGATAAAAATGATGAGGTTTTAATGAAATAATTTCTTATACTTTTTATTTTAATGAAGGAATTGTGCTTTATATGATCACATAGTGTAATAGTGATTTTTGTTTTGTGTATTTGTATGACTTCTAACATTTCTCCTACAGCCAGCACCTATGTGGTGCGCAAGATCCACGCTGCCCTTTCAGAGGGAGAGCGAAGACAACAACCTGTTCGCACAACATGTAGTCTGGCTAAAGGTTACACTCACTTATCTGTCTCTTTTTCTCTCTCTCTAACAGAAAGACCAGAAACATAAAGACAGTACATAGGGTGAAAGTGTATGTCAGAGTTTTATTACTTATCTGAATGAGGCAAAGTACATAAGTAGAGTGAATCAGTGTTCATTCCACACTGTACAGATGTGGAATGTACAGATGGTATGTACAAATGTCACATTAAAGTCGTCTGACATGTTTGTGTTTCCAGGTAAAAAGGAGCGCTATGCATCAGACGCAGCATTAATGCCTGCTCCAGAGCCTGAGGGTGCTGCTGGGTCATCTACATCTACAGAGAGTGCTGTACAGAAATGTGGTTCCTGAGGATAAAGGTCAAGCAGAAGCAAATCTGGGCACAATGGAGGCTGAAAAAACAGCACTGCTGGACACCAGCATGTATAGTGTTTTGGATGCTGGTGTGCTGGTGTTTCAACAAGGCCATCAAAAATGGTCTTTTAAGTAGAGATTTTACAAGCGGAAGGCAGATTGTGATAAAGATCTGACATCAGTCCAGTTTTGCACTGCGTGACCTTAGGTGGCAACACTTGCTCCTCCTCTCTCATTCTTTGTCTCTTTCTTTTTGTCTGTTTCCCATCAGCTGTAGTTTGTGAAGGTCCGTTCATCAACCTCTGCTTCAGGGGCGGTTCAGATCTGATGTTTACCTGCAGCTTTTGTATTTATACCAACTAACTGACTCTACAATGACTAACGACATATCACTGTCAGTAACAGCAACAGCTGACCCTCTTTATAAGATTATGTAATTTTTGTAATGACAAAAAAAAAAAAAAACCTAATAAAATGGTCAAGCGTTTGTTCTCTTGTTTTCTTCCTAAAAAACACTCAAGATTAAATTAGCATTTTTTTGTAATCTCTGGTGCATTTATACTTTCTCTTTAATTATTCCTTCCCTTTTCTAGCTTGGACTTGTTTGGAACAATGCCTGAGACTTGGTGTTATGAGCACTTTCTCTGTCTGTTTGCCTCTTTAAGATGAATCGTGTTATGTATTCCACAATTGTAAGTCGCTTTGGATAAAACCGTCTGCAAAATGACCAAATGTCTAAATGTAAATGTACTAACCTATCAGCTCTAGAAAGCTATATATTTTTATTAGATAAATTGTATTTTAATGACGAGAAAATCAAGATGACATCATTCCTCCAAGGATTTACTTAACTTGTTTCTTTAAAAAATGGAATATATGTATTTTATCATGTCATTCATCCCAATAAATTAATTCAGAAATTAAAGTGGGATTTAAATAACTCAGGGTGTCAGAGTGATCATCACAGCAATAGATAGGAAACATTACTGCAGAAAAAAAAAATGACTGGAAATTATTTTGTTGCCAATTTCCAGTATTAAAGGTAGGGCAATTTATTCCAAAAACAATTTTTTATTATACAGGTTCAAGTCTCTTTAAATTCTGATAGCAGTGCTCTATAATATATACTATTATACTGTATATATGTATTAGGGTGCATCAAAAAAATCAGATGTAAGATTTTCACTTTGGCCCTAGCATAAAGACAGCAAATATGTGCAAGATATATTTAAAAAATAAAAATAAAAATAAAAAATCTACTGGGTCCACATGTGATGTAAAATATCGTTACAGCATCGCAAATAAGCATATAAGTTTTAACAGAACAAAAATAATCATAAACAGTTTCTGTCACTATTGACATTATTTTTTTTTATTTATGTTTCTTTTCTTATTAATGTGACAACATGACGTGTAGGCGAAGTATGGTAACCCATACTCTGAATTTGTGCTCTGCATTTATTTCATCCAAGTGCACACACTCGAATGAGCACGAGCACTCACACACACACACACTTGTTTTGCTTTCCTTGTGGGGACATTCATAAGCGTAATGCTTTTTCTACTGTACAGACTGTACATGTGTTTCTATTGCCCTACACCTAAACCTGAAGCGAGATAGCAAGAGTTTGGGACGTGGCTATTGTAGCAGGCTGAGTCAGAGGGTGTTTAGCCGGTGTGGGAAAAGAAATCCAGATTTTGTTACAGAAGTGCAAACCAAAATTCGAAGACTTGTCAAAATGCACAGACAACGGGGTAAAACAAGGGTAAACATTAGTAGTGTTTTTACAAGATGGAGAAATCTGATGAAATGTATGTGCTTCGATGACAAACTTGTGGAGTTTCTTCTCGACAGGCGAGTTAAACTTCAAGTAAAAAGTATTTCTAATATGTTGGACCCTCTATGGTTGGACCTTTTATTAAAAGTAATATACTTTTACCTGTTGAGACAGGCCTTCACTTTTATATATCCCTAAGAGCTGTGTTTGTGATGTATGAGTAGAGGGACGCCGAAAGGGGCGCTGGTTTGCAAAGGTTGTTTGGAAATAGACTTTATTTTTGTACTTCACTAGATGACAGTAATAGCGCAGAAACTGCCCACCCTTACCTTTAAAAGAAACATAAACACAACAGGAATGAAATGAAGCGAAAAGATTTTAGATTAGTTTATATTGTGCTATATTATACATCATTTTGAGGGTGCAACAGTTCTGTCCTAGCATGACAATAATGTCCCTCTACACTCCCTGCTAAAAAAAAACAATAGAAGCCCAATAGAAACCATCAAAGAAATTCTAATGGTTTCCATTAAAATACCATTATAAACCATTAGCTTTTTCCAGTAAAACCATTACAAAATTCCTTTTTGTAGTGTGTTTTGGGCATTTTTCCAATAGGATTTAACATCCCACCAATAGAATCCATCACATACCAGTAGACACCATTATAGTTTCCATTAAAACCAATACAATTCCCATTATAACCATTAAAACCATTACATTTTCTATTGTGTTTTGGGCAGGGTTCTATTGTTTTTTTCAGCAGGGCTGGCACTGGTGTGGAAATGTAAACCAGAACAAAACCCAGACCTGAAACCTATTTAACGCATTGGGGATGAATTGGATTGCTGACTATGAGACAGATAGTCTGTCAGTGCTCGATCTTATGTCTGAATGGGACCAAATCCCCAATGCTGTTCCAACACACAATAAAACAGCTTTACATGAAGAAGCTTTTAGAGAGGACTTGCTCCATATAACGCCAATGTGTGTGTGTGTGTGTGTGTGTGTGTGTGTAAATAAATGCTTTAAAAAAATAAGTATTGATGTGGTGTTTGAGAGTCCGCTTACTTTTGGCCATACATTTTATTTAACCTGAGTGAAACAGCAGTTTACCCTAGTTTATATTTAACTGAGCACGTTCTTCATGACTCTAGATGGCGCTCAATACCTTGCGAGATTATGCTTTTCACACGAAGAAGAGCGTCCGACTTCCTGTGAGTGGCGGAAGTTTTTAATCGAGGAATATAATCCCAATATTCATGTGCTTATTTTCTGTTCCTCAGCTGAATTATCTTCATTTACCATGCTCTACAGTTTAATCTGACTCCAGGAATTAAAAAGTAGGTGTAATATATAAAAACTGAAACCAAATAAAGGTATAATAGGACATTATATTTAGCTACAGGTCAGTTAGGAACAGTTTTAATGTGCATGTGTGTTAATGTTGATTGTTTCTCTGCATTGACAGAAGCGAACAGTTATATTTAGCAGATAATGTAACAGATTTTGATTCAGGCTATTAGTTCAAATCATTTAATGCTATAATGCATCTTATCCAGCTCTTCTAGGACTGGTTACAGTGGTATATTTAGGTTCTGATCCTGTCCTGTCTTTGTTCAGTTTTATTGCTTTATCTGGACTCTCTATCATCTGTTTGCAGGATGCCACATGAAAAAACCCGTAACAGCTCTCAGGCTGACTCCTGTAATATTTCCCTGGACCGGAGGAGAGCTTTGACCCTCTCACCTGAGATCAGACATGATAGCTGTCAGGTATGTCCATGCATGAAATGACATGGAATAGTGGTGTTTACATTTACAGTGTTTTTACTGAAATCCAAGATATTAAAAAAACAACAACATTTTAATGTGTCCCAGACTGAAAGTCCTCTAAAGATCCCCAGGAGAGTTTCCACAGCTGAGGATGAGTGTGTGGATACAGAGATGTCAAAAGATCGGAAAAAGAGGCACTCCAAGGTGACTATGAGATGGACAGGAAGATGATGTGGACATGTCATTTGTGCATTTGTTGACAAATTCTTTTTATGTTCTAGTAAAGAACTACATTTAAACCACAAAGACATTATTTCACCAGTAAACATCTATAATTATAGTTCTTTTGTGCTTTATTGCTTTTAGACAACAGTACATACAGTAATATGATAAATGTTCAATGAATAGTTATGCTTATTATTAATAGTAATCAGAATAAACAATTCTTTAACTGAATTATATAGTTCATTAGTCTAACTATGCAGTCACCAGGCACTGAATTCATTTGGCATATTAACATTGAATGTGTGTTTATCTGTTTTTTGATTTTTTTACTGATCTATTGAACTATTTTGACTACTTAACCTCTGTCAACAACTGAACCTGTGCTCTCTTAATGTTTTGGTAGTTTCTGATTGGCTTTGTTTTCTTTTGTACTGTTAGATCCACTGGACTCAACTGGCTTCAAATGGTACATCCTCCCAGTCAGATCCAAAATCACAAAAAAACAGCGATCAACAACATACAATGTGGCAGGAAATAAACAGGTAATATGCTAACCGCACTATCCGTCAGATTCTGAAGCCAAAGGTTATGTAGTTGTATGAACACGTTATGTACCAGAGTACAATATTGTTTATTTCGTTTTGCATTACATATATGTAGTTTTGAATTACGTAGATGTTAGCCAACTGACTTACTGTAAATTGCATATGTGCATGTATTTGTGGAAAAAAAAAGCAGATTTCAGAGGTTTGCAACTGAATTTTTTACATTCTTGATTATCCACCACCTGTTTCCTGACAGAGGAAGTGATGTATCGAGCACATTTAACATACTTCGACATGTTTGCAGTGTTTCAAGCAAGTTGTTTTTAGGATACCATACAAAAACGACAATGACTGTTAAACAATTTTTATTGTAATGTACTTTGGAATGCATTTTTTTTTAATGTAAATAGACAACTATTTTATCCAGAGATGTGCTTAACTGATGTATTGAAAAAATTATCACCTGAATTTATTTTAGATTTTTTTGTCAAGTATTAAACTTAAATGTCTTGCACAGCTTCTTGTTAATTGTATGACTTTCGTTATTTTCGTCATGAAACCTTGTATTGACAGTGTTAAAAAATAAATAAATAGAGTACCATATGACAGTACTGCCAGAGCTAAAGTGGTTTCTCTTGTCTGACAAATTCATATGAAAACAGGCTCCTTTGGGCAGTTTTTGTGTTATTTTCCCTGATGTCCACTTACAGCCTAAGTCAAGTCAGTTTTAACAATTTTCCACTCTTTCTGATCCTTAAAAGAGGCTTGCTGGCTTAAGTACTAAAGTTGCTGATTAGGTTTTGATGTGTTATGCTTGTAATTGTTGGCCATTTTTCCTGCTTAGTTTCATTAAACAATCTGGGTGAACTGGGGAGGGTGTTTTGCCTTCTAAGTGTTAGAATATATATATAGTTATATTTATTAAGTTTATCAAACTCTAATTTCAAAATAGCAGAGGGAAATCCTGTTTTGCGTGATATGGCACACATCTACACTCCCCCACTAAACACTTTTGCTTATCATTCATGCACCGTCTGTGCATGTTAACCAGTCTTATTCCATGTCCACACTTCTAGTACTTAAAAATGGTTGCTCTGCCATTAGTTAACAAGATAAGTCAATAAACAGCTGTGCAGAATGTACCAAATGTGTTTAAACTGTCTGTCTAGTAGTTATGGATCCGCAAGTAAAGTAAGTATGTTTAAGGAGCTAGAGTGTTTGTTATTCTTTACGTTAGTTTAGTTGATTTTTATGTGATTATATTTAATGTGTGTATGTTTGAGCAATATTTCATTAGATTTTTTTTTTTTTTTTTTGCCATTTCCTGCAGCCGTCAAGTCAAGGTGGTTTTAGAAGATGTCCTTCAGACAGAGATTGGGCAGAGATTGGTGAGATGTGGCGGGTGGAGTTGCCAAAAGACAAACCAATCAGAGAGCAAAAGGCAGAGTGATCACACCTCAACAGCTGCACTCAAAGACAAGAGGAGAACCAGTCGAACAAAAAGAGGAGGAACAGACTCTATTGGACCAAAAGCCACTTCGCCATCCCATAATCAGACTGAATCATCCACTGAAAATGAATCACGCCCACACAAAGAAATAAAAAATGAGAAATCCAAACAACTGAACTCATCACTGAAAGTATTAAAGTCATCTGAAGTATCAGGTAACTCCTGTTCACCCAGAGAAAGTGACTCACCACAGGCTGTTCAGATTAGTGAACAGCTGCCTAAACAGACCAAACCATCTACTTTTGAAGAGAATGAAGTATTACCTCTTGAAGGATCTCCACAGCATGAGGAAACACCTTCCTCTGGATGTGAATCTATATGCAGTCCCTCTTCGTCGTTAGCAACACGGGGTAGTGTGAGAGAGGAAAAATCAGGTGGTGAGGTAAGATCTGTACACCTTGGCTAAAATCAAAGAATCCTGAAAAAAAAAATCAGTTTTGCCATCACACGAATAAATTACATTTTAAAAACAAATTACATGCATTATTAAATAATTTATCAGTATATCAAAGCAAACTATAAAGTCTGACGTGGAACCTCTGTTTAGTACATCTGTTTAGGATTCAAACATCATTAGTTTTTATTGTAGATCATCATTTTTGATTCTACATTTGATTCTACAGAATCTCCCTAATAAGAAAGAAAGGAGAGAAACACAAGTGTGCGCAAAATATGCTTCAGAAGATAAGGAAAATCACTTGCTCAGGAATGGAGAGGTGGTGCTGGAAGTGGATGGAATGAGAGAAAGTGTGTTACGCCTCTCATCTGGGGCTGATGGGGAAATCCCGGTCAAAAGATGTCGTATGGACAGCTTTTCAGGTGAACACGTTCTCAACTCAGACCCTGCCTCTGGGAGAACAGAGGGGCAGAGCTTAGAGATTTCTAAGCTCAACCCATCTGAACTTAGTAAGTGATTAGTGCACAGTATTCAGCATTCATTAATATGCACCAATATAACAGAACGTAGTAATAACAGTTTTTAGCAACATTTTAAAGCAAATAACTTGCCATCTGTCATGACACACTACTGTTCAAAAGTTTAAAGATTAATAATAAGAAACATGTCTAGAGCACCAAATCAGCATATTAGAATGATTTCTAAAGGATCATGTGACACCGAAGACTGGAGTAATGGCTGCTGAAAATTCAGCTTTGCTGTCACAGGAATAAATTACATTTTTAAATATGTTTAATGAATAGTCCACTGAAGGCAAGCGTAGTAAACCCAAGTGCAGTTTATTTACAACACAGACATGGAACATAATCCAGACAGGCTTGGCTTGACTTGAACAGACTTGACAACAGCAGGGTTACAACATCAATACACGACAAGGAACAATGGCAACATGATGGCTACTTATAACAAACAATACAGGTCACATGACAAGAACCAACCAATGAGAGGACACATGACTGAGACAACCAATGAGCAAACAGAACTGAGAGAAGCATGACAGAACAATAATCAATCAGAACATGATACAATGAACAAAGGAACCAATAGCAGGACTACATGAGGGCAAGGGAAGTATGACACAAACAGGGACCATGACTACACTCCAGAATAAAAGATATAAACATAGAACAAACCCAAAAACCCATGTTACAATATGTTAAAATAGAAAAGTTATTTCAAATTGTAATAATGTTTTACAGTATTTCTGTTTCTACTGTTTTTTGATCAACTAAATATAGCCCTAGTGAGCATAAGAGACTTCTTTCAAAAACATTTTAAAAAATCGTACTCACCCCAAATGTTTGAATGGAAGTGTCTGTAATTGATAAATGTCATTTCACTAATAAATATCAAAAAACATTATTTGGTTTTTACATGCCATGCAGATATAACAAAGCATTTTTTCTAACTTTGTATGATTTTTATTTGAAGACAATAATTCCATTGCTGCCTTGCTTAGTTGTTCTGTCCAGTGAAGAGGAAGAGGAAGAGGAAGGAGAGGAAAGAAAAGAGGTAGAAGCTTCTTCCCTAAACATCCAGCCACTGGAGGGTGCAAAAGACATGAATATAGTAGATCAATTGGTAAGAGTTTACAAGCAGAAAAAAACCTACTAGACTAGTGGACTAAAAAAAACAGTTCATTTACTAAATAGCAGTGCCGTTCCATCCATAAAAGCTGCGAATGCTCTGCATACCCAGGCCGTCAGAGAATGAGTTCACGGGCTAAATAATATAAACATGACTATCCCTTGAGCTGATCCCTTGTCATTTGAGATGTAACTTAAAGCTTAATAAAGTGTTGGGAGTAAGTAAGTAAAATGATTTATTTGAAAAACAACAGTATTTTCTGTAAATCTACATCAGTTACAGAAACTTCCGGGCTTAATCTTAGCACTCAGCATACCCGGTTAAAAAAGTCACCGCTCGCCACTGCTTACTAGTATAGTATATAGCTGAGTTTATGTTATCTCATATAGCTTATCTTGATGTAAAAACATCTAGCTTAATGGGGGCTGTTGCAACCGGACATTGGTGCTGATGTGTGTATGTTTTCATTGTCAGGGTTCAGCTGAGATGGAGCTACAGCTGTCTTCCCTTCACATGGGTGGAGTTTGTGCTGCTTTTGAGAGTATGAAGGTGAGAGTGTTATGTTGATGTAATGGGTTGGAGTGATCAAATATGTCTGAATCATTCAAGTCATGATTCAAGCTGTGGTTTACATAAAAATAGTACAACAGGAAGTGTATCAGAAATGTTTTTGAATCTCTCTATTTTCTGTTTGTCACTGATTTTTAATATACCATTTTCAGGTCACTACAGACAAGATCACCTTTTCATTAAAAGGTAAGCATGATTTAAACAAACATTATTATTAGAAATATTCTGGTGAAGTGAACATTAAGCATTTACTATGTTTTCTTTTGTAAATTATTATTTAACAGTGAAGTAACTATAACCTTTATTATTCCATACATTTTATATTATAATTAGCATTTTACATTTTTTATTACATTTTATATTATAATTAGATATAGATATCTACATGTAATGTTTTTTTAAACCTCTTTTTCTTTTTGTTTGCTCAGATTCTTCAGTGAATATTTTTATATCGATGGCTAGTGTGTTTAAATACAGTGTGTGGGAGGAGCCTATATTTAGTGGGTGTGGCCTGGTAAAGGACAACGAGGTTCCACCCCCTTCTCTGGTCCTCCTTTGGCTGTCTGATATCCAGGCACACCAATTACACAATGACCTATCTGTCATCCTGCCAGGCACATGTCCAGGTCAGCTACCTGTCTACTTTCTTGATTGCTGATAATAATGTAATATATTATATGTTTGTTAATATTGCTAATATTTTTAAAAGCAATGACAGTACTTTCTATGTTCTCTCTCCTCATGTTTTTATGTGTGTACAGCTAAAGGCAGTACGTGTGTGTTGCTGTGTTTGGCTGAACCTGTAACTGGTTTTGAGAGTGTGCTCTTGGCCTCTTTAATGGACACAGTGGTTCTGAATACAAACAGCTCCGAACTCCCCTCTGCCCTCACACAGTCAGAGAGCCTGAAACTGCTTCAGAGCTCCCAGGAAACACACCTTCTCCAACTGTTGACGCCCGAAACTGATCCTCAAACCAGCACTGCTGCACATGCAGCTGTATCTGCTGTGAAGGTTCAGACAAAATATTGCATCTATGTATCTTGCATGTTTGTTTGTTTTTTCCGTGCTTGCAAATTCATTTCTTTCCCGTGGTTAAATTTAATGTTAGTAATTTAGTTACAAATTATTAGGCTTATAAAATTATTTGTGATTATATCAGATTATTAAGTCCAAATCATTTTCACTTTTCAAACCCTCTGTATGTCAGAGTGATGGTTTTTGAATGATCTGTTTTTCCAGCTTAGTTTGATCTGAGTGGACTAGGTAGAGAATTATCGATTATAGGAGAAAAGAAAACCTGTTTTGGCCATTTATGGATTGAATGTGTGTTTTCAGTCTCAGGATTCTGATGTTCAGTTGAAGCCAGTTTACACACTGTGCCACAGTAGAGCTCAGGGTTCATACAGTGTTACCTTGGCACCTACACTTGGGGAAGAATGGACACCGTACAGACACTGTGGTCCAACACGCAGGTAAAAAGGTTTTTAATGTATTTGACAGAAATTTTTACAAAAACTTTTCTATTTGGATATATTTTAAAATATAATTTATTCTGTAACGTCAAAGCCAAATTTTCAGCATCATTACTCCAATCTTTAGTGTCACCTGATCTTTCAGAAATCATTTTACTATATTGATTTGGTGCTCAAGAAACACCTATTATTATCTTTGTATTGTAAACAGTTGTTCTGCTTAATATTCTTGTGGAAACCGTGATGCATATTTTCAGGATTTTTTGGTGAACAGGAAGTTTAAATGAACAATTTATTTTAAATTATAATGCCACTGTCACTTTTGAACAATTTAAATCAGTCCTAATTTACTTTCATTCAACTCTGTTTAGATTGATTCAGTTCCCTCCTCCACCATCGAAAGGAGCAATCACTGTGACGACAGAGGACCTGGAGTGTTTAGACAGTGGCGAGTTTCTTAATGATGTCATCATCGACTTCTACCTCAAGTAAGACCACTACAGATTGCTTTTAGACACAATGAAGCAGTGGAAGGAGTTACTCCATCACAGTTAATTGGAAAAAATAAAGAACTGGGAATTTTGACCATCAGCATGAAGTTTGATCCAGTTTGCGATGGTCTGATCAAGAACTGCTTATAGGAATCTCTTATGTGAAAAACAACTAAACATTGGGCGGTTTTATCAATACATTACCATTCAAATCTTTGCGGTCAGTAAGTCTTACAATGATTGCATATTAGAATGATTTCTGAAGGATTTTGTGACAATTTAGACTGGAGTAATGGCTGCTGAAAATTCAACTTTGCCATCACAGGAATAGATTACATTTTAAAATATATTCAATTAGAAAATGGTTATTTTAAATTGCAATAATGTTTTTCAATATCGCTGTTTTTATTTTTTAACAAATAGGCTAATTGCAGCCTTGGTGTGCATAAGAAGCATTTTTAAAAAATCACATATTCTTACTGACCCCAAACTTTTGAACTGTAGTGTATGTTTTTAGGTGCATAAATCTGAAATCACTGTAACCTTTAATCTTTGCTACCAAGATTCTCAAACAATCCTCTTAATATTGACAGCAAACTTGCAAACTGAGGTTGTATTTTGTATGCGTCTTTTATTTAGGTATCTTCTGGTGCAAAAGGCCCCGCAAGCATCTGTAGACAGATCTCATGTTTTCAGCAGTTTTTTCTATAAACAGCTCACACGCAGAGACAACGCTAATGAGGACAGCACAAGCACACCGTAAGTATTTGTTAGACAGCACACATATATTCATATATAGCCCTTGTGCAATACTGATATGCACTTTTCTTTAATAATGCTTATTCTTAAAAATAAGCAAAAAAATAAGTTTTTTTGTTTTTACAACTGTGGTTGTCCATCAGAGCTCAGGTCAGAAGGCATCAGCGTGTGAGGACGTGGACGCGTCATGTAGACATCTTTGACAAAGACTTCCTGTTTGTGCCTGTCAATCAAGAGTGAGTATGTAAGGAATAATTGACGATGGGCCGTTGAATTCTTAGAAAATTATGCACACCCGAGGTGGTGATGCGGCCACGTGTGCATTACTTTCTAAGAATTCAACGGCCCGAAATCAATTATTCTGCTTAAACTACAGTTATCACACCTCAAGACATCGATCAGATTATATATTTCAAGGCATTTGTTCGGTTTTTCTACTTAAGGCAATTGTGAGTAGGATTATTTCTTCAGCATCTCATCCAACGCCTCCGTTGCTAATTCCAAAATGTCATTTTAAACCTAGTAACGGAGGCTTGAGCCGTTGATAGTAGACTAATGCAGTTAACACAGATAATAACTATTTAGCTTGTAAATTTAGCACTTTGTAGTGTTATAAGAGAGAGAGAGAGAGATATATTACTTCTGTGAGTCTGTGTGTCTCTCAGTAGTGTTCAGCAGCAATGTCTCTAATTATAGTGAAACGAACAGTGCCGTTGTTGTTACCTCGCTTGTGAGAAGTCATGTAGTTTTTAAGTTGTTAAACTATGTTACTGATAAAATCATCAGAGAAACGCTAACAACATTAGTGCTTGTGTTAACGTGTGTGCAAACTGTATGTGCGTGCACCTGTGAGGGAGAGTGAGCGGGAGAGATGTGCTTTCCGTATATAATAAAATGTAATTTTGTGGCAAAAACATGGACATGATCTGTCGTTTTTATCCTTTTGTTTATTATATTTATTTGTTTGGCCAGTGTCGTTGTGGGTTTTGGTTCTTTTGCTGTTTTAGGCTGTAAGGACCTTTGAAATAACTTAAATCTTTTGGCGAAGTGATACAGACATGTCATGCGGTCAAGAGCTGCCTGGAACTACGTTTGCTGTGCATTTCCCTGAAAATAATTGCACACCTTAGAACATTTGTCAGCCAATCAGATTCAAGCATTCAACGGCCCCCATAGTATAAAAGCTACATAAATAGTGTTTGGACACTTAAGCCATGCTTACTTTTGAGGGCCAGTGTTTTTAGAGCTGTGTTTGATTTTTAATGACGTTTCTTTTTTTCTTGTACTTTCATTCACTAATTTGTGCTCTCTATGGACATTATAAAATGTTTGAGCTTTTATGTGCCTTGAATGTACCAGTGTGTATCATATCATGTTTATAAGTGTCTTATGTCTGGTGTTTGTTTCAGAGCTCACTGGTACCTCGTGGTGATCTGTTTCCCCGGGTTAGAAGAGCCACAGTATGTGAAGAGGGACGGCATAGACTCTGTGCAGGGCGATGGAAGTGAAGGTTTGGGTGAGTCTGATGGTGAGATCCATGGAGAGAATAGATCCAACAGTGATGAGGACAAAGGTAAGATGTGTCAGTTTTGAAAAATTGTAATTCTAATGCTTTACTACTAATGTACTTATGCTTACTACTTTTAAGTATCATTTGATGATTCTAGACAAACTTTTGTTCTTAATCTAGATGACAGTCATATAAAGTCAAGCACATCTCTTCATCTTCCCGTAAGTCAAAATAACTGTCAGGTGTTGCTAGCCAGATATCTTTCATTTGAAAATTTGATTTGTTGGATAGCATTTGATTTGATATAATGTGAACAGATAATTTGCACATGCACAGTAATAGCAGAAATGTCTCTCTCTGTAGAACTGTACGGAAAATACCTGCATGAGACCTATTGTGTGTAAAAGGTATGTGTGTTTATTTTTGTCATAATGTAGAGAATTTAGTGTGAGAAAAGGTAATAGTTTAGGTTTTTTCAAAATAAAAACTTTGTGCTGCATACATTATGATAATTTTATAATAGTACTATATTATCTGGATTTAATGGATTTTAGATATTTTCTGTTATTTTTATTATAAAAGTAAAAAAAAATTGTTTTTGTATTTTCTATAATTTTATTGTTTTTTATTCATATGTATATTTTTAACTAAAGCTAAACATTTTTAACTCTGAGTTTTGAGAATTATTTTTTCTCTTTATTTTTTTTTCAGACCATGTATTCTCATAATGGATTCCCTGAAGTTGTCTGTTCACGAACGTATCTCCAAACTCTTACGCGAGTATGTGTGTGCACACTTACTGCAGTCCAACTTAATCTCACATTTATGTTGTGTTGTTGTTATAATTTTTATTATTTGTTTACTAGTATTATGTTAATAATACTAGTGTAATAAGATATTTTTGCCTGTAATCTCAGTCTTTATTTATGAATAATATATATTATTATATGGTATTATATATAATATATATTTCCTTACATTACATGATTTATTTTGATGTTTTTTTTTAGATACCTTCAGGTGGAGTGGCAGACAAAAAGAGGTGGTTATCGTGACTTTAGTAGTGAGCACATGGTAGGTTCCAACTGTACAGTCCCCCTGCAGGACAACAGCAGTGACTGTGGCCTTTACCTGCTACAATATGCAGAAAGTTTTTTACAGGTAGAATTACACCCATTCTTTATTTACAAATTTTCAAAACAAATTTCAAATCTGTGTAAGAGTCTATTTTGACAGCAATGCTATTTGTATATCTTTTAGGACCCTGTGGTACACTTTGACTTGCCATTGAGATTGGAGGGCTGGTTTCCACGGCAACAGGTGCGAGGTAAACGGGAGGAGATTCGAGACCTCATCCTACACCTCTACAGATTTCAGCAAGGCTCTCTGGGACATGACTCTTTTGAAGATAGGACAGATAATGGAAATGCCATTCAGTGATGAAAAACTTTTAGGTTCACGTGATTATTTTATGCTAGATATATTTATATTTTAGCTGTTTTTGAACCTTTTATATTAATTTTATGCTTTTGTATACATTGTTGGAAAAACTTTAGAAAGAAAGAAATGTCAATTAAATGATGAAAAATTGTTTTGCTCTTTTTAATCTTTGATTTCTCTGTATACGTCTGTGTGTTTTCATTGAGGTAAGTAGCAAAAACTTTATTTAAAGGGGTCATATGGCAAAAAAATGATTGATCTTTCAAGCAACAAATAAGAAGACCCTGTTAAAATGGATATTTGTACTGTTTTTATGCTCTCTGTTAACAGTGGCTTTGGTTGTGATGAATGAATGTAGGAGAAATCTGCCTGGAGCACATGATTGGATAAGCAGTCGGGTGTGGCATGAGTCCTTGTTCTGATTGGCTAATTCATTAGTAGTGGTCAAGTAGAGCATCAAAAGGCCAGCTGCGTGCAGGGATGGTATAGGTTTAACGCTAATCAGACAGTGAGAGATTAGACTGATTTACAGACCACCCACCTTCTTCCAGTAATCCCAGCATTCCAGTCTGTGTACAATCTAGTATGGCTGGTAAACTGTGATTATTAATCTGGATACATTTGAAAACGTCCCCCCCCCATTTTTAAAACGCTCTCAATCTAAGTGTTTTCTAAAAGTTTCTCATCCACACTGAAATGTCAGAAAACGTTAAATTTGCTTTACTGCGCATGCATAAAGCCTTAAAAAAGCTCACTGAGACGATACAGATGGAACAGATATGATACATTTTCATGCAATTCTTCTGACAGGATCATTTTAATTAGGAAAATATCTCACCATTTCACTGACAGGTCCAGTTCACACTCCATCACGATTGTCCATCCATCATCTTTGCAGGACTGTAATATGAAAAGTCTACAAAGTAACACATTTGTAGGTAGCAATAGTGTGAAAGTGAATAGCACATAAGAGGCACAATACCGGTATAAACAGATATCTATTGGTACAATATGTGTCACATGCAGTGTTGGGAAAGCTACTTGGAAAATGTAGTGAGCTAAGCTAACAGTTACTCCTCATTAAATGAAGCTTCACTTCACTAAAGCTACAGGTCTGGGAAATGTAGCAAGCTAAGCTACAGCAACGTGGAAAAAGTAGTTTACTACATCTAAGCTATTTAAAAAATAATATTAATAATAAAAAAATACAAATTTTTATATTGAACCAAAATCATACCAAGTCAATTTTCTCTCAGTGATCAATAAAACTGTCAGTCAAGCAGATAGACATGCATAATAGTTCAGTTTAATTGTTTATTCAACAACTGTTCCAAACCAATTTGGCAACAAAAATCGCTATCATGTACAGGGCCGGATTTACTGTACCTCATATTGTGACATAGGCAAAATAAATCTTTGCTGTCGGCCAGAAACCTCCTATTGGTAGTTGGTATTGTGGCTTTATTGTATACAGATACATTTATATAAATGGTAACACTTCACAATAAGGTTCATTAGTTAACATTAATTAACCAGTGCAGTTAACATGAACTAAGAATGAACAATACTTCTGCAGCATTTATTAATGTTAATTTCAACATTTACTAATGCATTATTACAGTTTTTCTCAGTCGCTTTGGTGCATTTCTTAGATCAGAAATGAAATTCTCAAAACTACTTCTTCAAGCTCCACATCATCTAGTCACTTGAGCACATCATAAAAGCAGTTTCTCATTCTTTTGAACAAGTTGCAGTTGCTACATTCATGCAATCGATTATGTACATTTGTCTGCGTTTTCCTACATTATCAGTTGCTAATGTCATGTTGCTCAAAATGTATTATATAGTTCTCTGTGCAATAGTCTTACCCCTCAAAACATCTAGTCATTAGTTCATCATACAAGTCATTAAATGCAAAATGGTTGATCTAGTTGTCAAACTGTCAAGCATATTTTATACACATTTCTATTAGTCTTTTTGTAAATTTGCCATGGATTGTGCAGGTGAATCTTGACTTTCACTAATGAAGAGAATGTAGATCAACCAATGATAAATCAGTTCTCTGAAATTCCTCATACAGTGCTGCATGCAAAAGCAAAGCTCTGTATTTGCCTTTGTAATTTTGTATTTTTATTGTTTATTATTAATTTTATTATTTATTTTAATTCTGTATTTTGTATATATGTTCATTGACAAATACTTTTGAGAGATGAACTAAAGATTTTGAATAAGTTACAGGCTTTTGCAGGTAATCCATTGTGTGGTGCTGTTTGTACAAATTGTTTTGAGAAATGCACATACTTTGCAAATATTACGGATGATTTGAGAAATGCACCAAAGCGACTGAGAAAAACTGTAAAATCAAAAGTTGTGTTTGTTAACATTAGTTAATGCACTGTGAACTAACATGAACTACCAATGGACTGTATTTTCATTAACTATTAACAAAGATTAATAAATGTATTGTTCATTGTATGCTCATGTTAGTTAAAACATTAGTTAACATTAACGAAAACTTATTGTATAGTGTTACCATACAGATGTATAGGCCTGGCTACATTTATTTGCATCGTTACATGTCATATTATTAACATTTCACCAAAATCAAGTTCAAGCTTTTGACCAGCGAATGTTTTTTTCCTGTCCTTAATGCCACATCATTACAGCATTATAGGCATGGCCTTAGCCAGGCTTTGAAAATTAGTGAGGTCCGGGGGTGTGCTATAATAACCTCTACAAATGCAACTAAATATATACGCTATAAACGCTTTAAACGAATTGTGAAAGATGTTTTCTCTGTTTTGGGATGATCATTTTTAAATCACACCCTATTTATTGCATCAAAATTTGTTAAAATTTTACCATAGTTAGGGGTAGATAATTTCATCAGCTTTTTATTATTCATGCAACAATACACATTACTGTTACAGTTTTTATTAATAACCATTGCTATATAGATGATAAGTTTAACATCTACACTGAAAAAAATGATTCATTGAATTTACTAAATTTTTATAAGGGAAGTGGTTGCAATCAATTTATTTTAGCTACATTTAAATAAACAAATTTATTTGACTAACTTTCAACATATTTTTTTTTTTAATTAAATGTAGTTAAAATAAATTGTTTGCGACCGCTTACCTTAAAAAAAATTAGTAGCATTTTTTTCAGTGTAATTTAAATTAATTTACTGAATGACATAGCAAAGACTTATGGCTAGTGTTTGCATATTTTATTTCATTCTGGAACCTACTTGTTTTACAGATCTGTGTACTAGTGTCAAATGCTAGTATTTTGACAGCGTTGATAACGTTTCTGACCAAATGTACCTTTATCCTGTCAGCAATAACCTGACCATGTGCTTTTTTGATCACTGTTAGTTTAAGTGCCAGCGATGCACTGTTGCCAGATATTGAAACAAACAAACTATTGCTATTGAAACAAACAAACACCGAAAAATAAATAAAAATAAACCTAAATTATTTCAAAACTTTTGCAAATACGATAATATAAAGATATCGCTGACCCTAAACTGCAACCTACTTTATCAACTTTCTAAAGTGTCAAATTAAGTGGAAAAAGACAAGTCCAAAAACGCATAAAATAGGTGGATCTGGCAACACGGGGGCTGTGCCCGCGCCCTCGAAGACTAGTTCACTCCGGCAGCGTCTCGCAGCGAGCGTTTTCATACCACCAACGCTGAAATTTTTGCAAACTGTCTAAACTGAATTATACATGTCATACAGACATTCATATGAAGAGTTTAACAGCAAATTAGTCATTCAGAGAACAAGCTGGCTACGGGCCTGAGTAACGTTACAGGCATCGCATTTACATTTTCATGAACTTGCAGGTCATACAGTTTTCTGTCGCTGGGCGCTGTTTTTTTTTTTTTTGTTTTTTTTTCTGTTATTTGCCCAAAGTATCATATGATAAAAGATTCAGCGCTTCGCACAAGCTATTTGGCTGTGACTTTATAAATAAAGTGTTTCTTGAGAAAACGCTGTACTTATTCAATGAGCAGCTCTTCAGACAGCAAACAAGCTGAGATGCTCCAAACTGCGCGCCGCACTTCACTTCATTGACGAGAGAGGCGGGAGGAATAATGAGGTTTGATTGACAGGTTGAGGAGCCAATGGCGTTACGAGGTTTAGTGGCGGTGGCGTCACATACTGATCCAGGATCAGTGATCCGTAGCAGTTATATTTCTGATTTGATCTTGAGCTTCAGAATGATTTGGATAATTTAACGTTAGCTTTTGTTGACGCTACCGCACTACTTGATCAAAAATAGAGCTTCACTAATGAAAAGCTATTTGATTCAGAAAGCAGCGACGCTACCACCACGCTACTGAGAAAACTACTAGCGACACTACTGCCCAACACTGGTCACGTGATTAAACTTGCATCAACATTTTCAAAAGCCTCCATTTTCACAGTCCACACTACAACAAATTTATCCACTTTGGAGAGCGTTTTTCAAATGAAAATGTATTAGTGTGGACAAGTATACTGTATAAGTATAATACTGTATATGTATAAGTATACAAGTATAAGGCCTGTAATACTTGTTGGAAGTTATATGGTAGAATTTCCTGCCTTTGAAGGCCTCAGGATGGCTATTTTTGGAGCAGCATGCCTCCATACATACTATTACTATTTCTGCTATACGTGTCATATGCACCTTCCATTTCCAGTGTGATAAATGATTTCGAAATATCAAGTGTTTAACAGTTTTTGTCAACACAGTCTGATTATTGATCAGACTAACAAAGGTAAAGATATGTTTTACACAAAATGGAAAGTGCAAAGTATATATAGCCTACTACAGAAATAGTAGCAGTGATACAATAAAAAGTAGTATGAAAGTATGCAACAAAAATCTGGAAAAAATGGATAATGTCCTAGCAGAAAATAACCAATGTATTTTCTGTTACGTTTGTGGACTTTCCCTCCAATCCTCAAACGCAACACAATTCAATGTGTACTTAAAAAAACACCTCAGTAGGGCAAATCCATCATATTAACAGTACACTGGGCTGTATTTTTTAAAACCTTTCTTCTTTACTGTACCTGTGGTGGTTAATTTCTAAGGACACAGACACTAAGCCACCTGTACGGTAATTGTATTGTGGCAGTTAAATCAGTGTGCGAGCACAGGGGGTACAAAATCCTGTCTTAGTCTTAGCCATGCAAGTCACGCACGGCCACATCTAAAACAAAATCTTATTTAGAATTAGTTATTTCCTAAAATGGCACTGAATCAGAAAAATCACACCACAGTCTTTAGAGGGCAGGGTTTTGGAAAGAAGGTGCCTGTTTGCAGGTCTAATTCAGTGGCTATGGTTGTTAGCTATTTTTCCCAGATGTAAATCTGTACTGAAAATGCAAATTCGGGCATTAGCAAAGTCCTTGATCTGCTAAACATTGAGACATGATTTAGAAGTAGCAGATATTTTTTGCTAACATTGTTAATAATAATAAAGCTTTAGTGTCTTGTTAGCGAAATAGCTAACATGACTATAACACTTTTAAAGTTGGCATGGAAATTGACCTTATTGTGAACGATTTATGTATATGTTCACTTTCTACTTTTTTTTCGGACCTTATAATGTTTAATCAAAATGTCTTAACTCCATCTTCCGGTAAAAAAGACAGGCTTCTCTCTGGTGACGTACGCCAGACTTGTCCAATCATTTAGTACACTTAAACCCTGCCCTTTTCTTATATTCAACTGCATTCAGATCCGCCCTGTCCTACATATTTTTCCTTCTATTTTAATAACCTGTTTCATTTGGGTGTATGTCACAATATGGAAGAAAAGATATGTCACTACTTCCATTTCATTGGAACTTTAAATATACTTTTGGTCATGTAATTTACTTGTTTATTACCTTGTACTTAATTGCTATATTACATTTGTTTATTTGACTTATTTCAACGCAAAGTAGTAGTGTTACCTGTTCTTAGTCTTAATAAATATTGATTCCAGTTCATTTACAGTTGTTGCAGACTTTAAGGGTCAAACCATTAATACCTGTCCTTAACCTTACAGGTGGCCAAGTGTTCAGTTGAGCAGTGATTACGTAAGCGTCAAGTTTGTATGCCTCCATTGAGAGCCAGATTATTTTGGCTTCTGGATACCTGGCAAATCACCTTTTCCTTGTTTTCTTCTTCACTCCTCATTTCCTGCACATGTATATTTGGTTTGCACTCTTGGTTAACTCCAGTTCTTCCAGTTACTTCTTGATTAGCTGCTCTACAGGATTACTAAACAAGATTAGAAGAAAAAAAAAAAAAAAGGAAAATCCCTTCCATCTGCCTACCTGCCAAAGGATCACCACAGTTATACACCTGCGCTCATCTTTAGCAATCTGGATAGCAATTTAAAACAACAATATACTATTGTAACAATTTGTGGATACTGTGTAACAGGTATGCACAGGTGTGAGAAGGCTTGGTCACATCGTCCAAAGTGAAGCGGCGACTATTGCACAACAGCTTAATTTTCAAGCCACAGGAAGTCACTATGTGGAAGCTCATAGGGACCTGTATCCTGTGTTTAGGCTGTATTTTTGCAATAGGTCAGCTGGATATTTCTGCAGGTGTGTATCTTTGTGTATGTATGTATACATGTATTAGATGGGAGTGTGATGGCTGATGGTTATCACCAGGTAATTTGTTTGTGTATTTCTTTTTCAGGGGAAGTTGACCAGATTCCCATGCTTGGAAATCCAAATAAGCGCTCACAAAGATTGTTTGAAAGGTTTGTGGAAAAGCCTGGAGACCATGGACTCTTGCCAAGACATAGGCGTGATGTTTTTCTGTCCAGTGGAGTACGACTCTGCAGTCAAGAGACAGTGCAGCAAGCCGTCACTAACCACCTCAAATACTACCAGCTCAGAGGTGAGACACTATTACTAATACGATTTATATTTTTATTACTAAAAGGTATTACTAGTAATAGTAATAGCAAAGTAAAAATATTATCGCTTGCACATGCATTAGTCTAATATATATTTATATAGAACTCCGTGTCAATGAACAGAAAGTAGCTTTTGTATCTGCTGCTAAAATCACAAACTTTAGCATCTCTTAAAGATGTAATTAAAGATTACACAATTAAACATATTAAGATAACAGTTTTGTCACAAAATCACAGTTACGTAGACGTGGGTGAATTTTAAATATCTTTTTGGTAATAACCCTTTTACTAAGAGAGGATAAACCCTTAATGACATAATTCTACAAGGAATTATGTAATTTTTGGTTGGAAAACAACAGCATGAACATGAACCATTATTGGCTTTGAAATTGTTGATTTGTCTCATACTATTTTTGTCTCAAGCTATAATTAATTAAGTTTAAATGCCTGAGCCTAACCAGATCATATTTCTGAGAGTCTGATATACCCTTTTATAGACATTCTTTCTTAAATTACAACAAAGCATGTTCATTTTTAACAGTTACAGAACTCAAAAGATACTGCATAAAAGGAATGACCCAAGTACTCAAAGCCAAGGATTGAATCTGGACTCATAGCTAATGAAGTATTGGCTGAAAAAGTGTTCTGACAGCTAGAAGGAATGAGACAAGGCTTACTGCTGGCCAAGAAATAACTAGTGCCTCAACAAGGAGATGGGTTAAGAAGAATTTTAGGATTTTATTAGTAGGTAAGAGCAAGGACAGCTGGCAGAAAGTTATACCGTATTTATATATTGCTAGATATATTAAAAGCTATGGCGAATCATGAAGTTCTTGCAAATTCTCTTCTTGTGCCGACCTTTGGTTAAGTCTGTGGTTAAAATAATCATCACTATTAGCACATTGTAAAAAGACTACATTATAGACCATAACCCAAAATCCAGATCACATCTTGACCCAAGTAACAAGATTTGAATCAAAGCCACATTTATGTTAAGACCTAAACATCAAGAATCCACAAAGGTTTCCATTAGATAATAATCAACTAGTGCAAGCTGTTCTGTACAGCTGACAGCTGAGTATGTAACAATGAGATCTCATTAGCATTTGGCAGTCAGATCCACTCAGAGGTCTCAGGTTAGTGTTGAAGGACCTCAAGAAAATCTTTCACAGTTCACGTGTGATTTCTCCCCGAACAAATTAGAAGGCAGTATGGTGGGGTTAAAAGTCAGCTAACACATTGGATTGGAGCCAGTAAGGTCAAAGCCTTGATATGACTGAGATCGAGGGTGTGAGCGATCTTGTCAAAGCACACCATTGAGACGCTAATTGTAAAAGTAGAGTTTGTGATTGCACCACAATGTCATCTGGACTGATAATTGCTGTCTCTGTCAAGAATGTGACACATAATTCCAATTTCAACATTCTTGCAAATAAAATAGAAACAGTCTTACCGGGTTACTCGGGCTAAATGCAGGCATCGCTGTGGTGCAGTGATGTATCAGATGGTAAATCCATGGTGATTTGATATATACTGTGGTACTGATTAATTACTGTTTTCAATTTGAAGACTATAAGTCAGGGCCGTCGCTAGGAATTCTGGGCCCTGTGCACTGAATTTACTATGGGCCCCCCTCACGTTCGGGGGGTGGGGTTATGAATTGTGATGGTAAAATGTAAAATAACGTTTGGGGTAATGGGTCATAGGGCCTTCAATTGGAGAAAATAAATGAATAAATAAAATAGGACAGAAATTACAGATATTACTGAATTTACGACCAATGCAACAAACTTAACGCATTTTTGTCACATAGAAAATCACTTGACAGTAAAGCATTGATTTTGAGCTAGACTGCTGGAAAGTTACTGCTAATAAATTGTCATAATTTCCTCATCTTCATGTCGTTCCAAATGACTTTCTTCTGTTGAAAAGATTTTGTAGAATGTTACCAAACCATTTTGGTTACCCTTGATTTCTACTGTTTGGACAAACATTTCTTGAATTTCTCAAATTATGTTGCACAGAAGAAAGAAATTCATACAGGTTTGGAATGACATGATATTGATTAAATGATGACAATATTCATTTTTTGGTGAATCTCCCTTTAAGAACTTTATTATTTGTAAATAAGCACCTAATTTATATAAGCCTGATATTTATGTTTAATCAGGCCCTTATTGAATTAACATTTTACTTCAATTAAAATTCATTAGAACTAAACATCTAAAAAGAAAGAAGTATCCAGAGTTTAACTGACTAGTAATAGTAGGATGGTGGTCGAAGTAAAACCATGGTCCTCATTACCATGGTTATATGGTTTTTAAAATAAATAAGTAAAAATAAACTATAAAATTTATAGTTTAAAAAAAACACTAAACATGAAGAAACTACAAAACAGCTTCTATGAAATTAAAATAGTCTTTTCCCCAATATGTAATAACAGTAACATTTATAATAAATACATTTCTGCCAACTCATAGGCTATTTGTACAGTGTTAATAACTTCAAGTTAAATTACTATGGTGCTGAATTGACAAGCCTATTAGCGTTTTCCAGTATACCTCATTGTCGTACAACATCACTACAGAACATTTAATGTTCTCATATCACACGACTGTATAACAATTCTGTGTCACATCTGAATGGATCGAGCGACTTGCGCTGTTTATCTCTAAACACTATTTTCTTAAAGAATAAGATAAAGAATCAAAATTGTCCCTTATTTTCCATTTCTGAAGTTAATTGGCAATGATGAAGTAATTATCTTTTGACTCCCCTGACAACGGCACCTTGCTCGAAAAAAATAAAAAATAAAAGTCATTGTTGGAGATATGCGAGTAAAAAATAATAGATCAAAAATTTATAATAGAAAGTGCGAAGGCGGCACTGAAAAGGCCAGTACAAAAAAAAAAAGATAACCAAAAAAATAAAGTGGGCCGGTCTAAGGCATGAAACTTCAGGGCTGAAAATGAGTCCCACTCCAGCCCTGGTTTGTTGTGGGAAGCTCAAAACTCCTGGCTGTAGAGCCAAGTGTCTAAGTATCCAATCCTCACTTAAGTGGTCAGTCCTGTGAAATCCTGTCCTGTCAAGACCGAGACCAGAGCAGGGTCGAGTCAGAGTTAAGGCTGAGTTTAGAAGAGGGTTGAGTCCGAGTCAAGATTGAGACCAGAAGATGTTTGAGTCCAAGTCACATAGAGCAGATAAGGGTTAAATCTGAGTCAAGGCTGAGACCAGAGAAGGGTCATGGCCTTGTCATGGACTCAGTCTTGACTCAGATTCAAACCTCTTCTGGCCTGGTTTCAGCTATAATACTGGTAGCTGAACTGAACTTTTGAGATGAAAGACATCAATGTTATTCAGACAAGAATGTTATGGTTACACAAAAAAAAAAAAGAGAAGTCTGATTGTATTACTTACTGTTCCGATGTGTTTTGTTGCACTAATACAATGTTGTTTTTACATCAGCATGTCAGGAAATTGTCTGGGAAGCTTTCAAAATCTTCTTGGATCGCCTTCCCAATCAGGAAGAATACAAGAGCTGGATGAGCGAGTGCCAGGCAGAAAGACTCTCTATACAGGAGATTGGTGCTGCCTTTAGCCAATCAGAAGAACACTTAGCACTTATCCACAGTGTATGTAGCATAAGACCTGTATCATTAACATTGCGTTAATTATGTTAGCTGATACTTTTGGTATGGATAGGGTATTATTGGTGACTGGTGCATGTGCATATCTGACGACTGTCTTTTGAATCTTTATGGTCCATTGCAGAGACTTGTGCAGACGGGACTGAAAAGGTGCAATAACATTTTAAAAACCTGTTTTCACCCACCCATCCTTTTACAAATGCCCCTTTCCCTCCAGCCATTTATTTATTGTAATAGATGAGTTCTGTTTTGCTGAGTCTGTTTTTCTCCTCACCTTTCGTCTTCCTCTTTCTTCTCAGTAATACACGTACATACTCAGTATGCAGGTATACACCCTTTATACCTGTTCTTTATTTTTTCATTAAATGGACTATGCATTAGAGAACCTTTGTATGTGGTTGAATAGTTAACTCTTACATTTGAAGGTCTTTGTGTCATTTCTGACTGCCTTTTTTCATTTTCATTTTTTTTTTTTTTTAATGCAGACCTGATGAGTCTTCCCAAGAGCAGGACCATGTGCCACCAGGTCTGTCTATTATGATTGTTGTTGCTGACAGTTTCTTATATAAATATATAAAACCCAGTCTACCCAACTTTTTGGTCAAATCTCATGAAAACTGAAGAACATGCCTGCATCATATTTAATATTTTGATTTTCAGAATCAATAAAAAGTAAAATTCTGCACACTATCAGCCCATGCTAAATATAGAAAATTATTACAGGAAACAGCAATTTCTCAGGTGTGCTGAGTTCGTGTTGATTGATTTTCAGAATCAGAAAGAGCTTAATTGCCAAGTGTGCACAAGGATTTTTTTTTGTTTTGTTTGTTTGCATTGAGCCATAATTTTCACAACCAATAATATTGTATTAATTAATGTTGTATTATTAAATATTAAACTATTTAATATTAAAATATTAATTTGTAAAATGTGTAGATATTTAACAGCCAGCTGCTGTAGAGTTAGTGATGCACGTTTGTTGAGGCAGAACAGAAATTCAAATGGCTTTAAAATAAAAAGGGTAAGATACTTGGCTTGCAGGGTTTGGTTTGTACTTCATTTGAAACTACAGAATGTCTAAACGAGAATATTTCTGGGGAAAAATTTTTTAATCATAGCTAGACCAAAACTGTGTTCTGAAACTGTTAATGCTTATAAATTTTCTGTGAGAGATTCTACAGGGCTATTTTGATGCAAACTTAGTGTGTGCAGATTTAAATGTTGTAATTGGAAATAAATAAACTTAAAAGGATCTTAAATAAAATTCACCCCAAGAGACAAATAATCATCTTCAAAACTTGGTAGGTGATGAGCTTCCAGCAGAGACCACTGTGGTTGTGACCACGGCGGTTCCAGATGAGGTTATCTCAGAGAGTGTGAAGGAAGTTGCTGCAGAAGCACCATCTGCTGTCGTGACAATGGAGATGGATACTGAGGTAGGTGTTTGACAGGCTGAGACATACTGTTTATACCAATATAAAGTCAAGTCTCGTTCTAATCTGATGCACTCAAGAGTCATAATACATGCAAAAAATATACATATAACTGAATTGTGTATATTGAACACCTGGTAAACAAAGTTTGTGTGTGTTTGTGGCAGATCACTAATGACATTGAGCAGGAAGCAGCTGGTTCGCCTTCACGTCCTCTGGTTGAGCAGAGGGTGGAACTGGTTATGTTATTGACTGGAGAACCATGGAGTGAAGAGCTGTTCAACTCCACCAGCAGTGAGCATGGCAGACTCACTCACAAGATCATAGAGAAGGTACAACACACACACTTAATTTTTATGCTAGTGTATAATGTTTGTTCTGTTCCAACCCTAAATTACTATATCATTTTGTTTTTGTGTTGCCTATGTTTGTCATTTCATACAGATTTCAGCTGCTTTGGAGAAACTGACAGAATTCAAGAGTGTATCAGTATTGAACATCAGGTGTGTTAGTGCATGTTTAATTTTGTTAGGTATAGTTGCTATACAGTAGCTCCAAAAAGTATTTAGACACTTAATTTGCATTTAAATATTGTATGAATATCATTGCATTGGATTACAACATACAAATAGCATTTTAAAAACGACAGATAAAGCACGCAGTTCAAGCAAAATGTTTTTTTTTTTTAATAGAAAGATTATTTTTTAGATTATAAATGATAAAACTCTATATAAAGGTACTCTATATAAAATGTTCAAAAATTGAAACACTTCCTGGTTGTCAAATTGAAACGTGCCATAGTTAATTAAGGATTAGACAATATTCAACATTAGCCTGTGACCTGCTATATTAGTAGTTGTGCTAAAAAATATTAACTTTATCTTTCCTGTAGGCCACAGATGGATCCCTCAAGGTAAATTCGACTTGATTACATGCATGAATTCAGGTTTGTGAGGGAGAGAATATATTTATTGCAATCTTTCTTTGAGTTGGAATAAACAAGAATCATGTATATAGTCATGCAATTACAATGGAAGTCTATGGGGCAAAACATAAACAAACACTTTAAATTACACAGCGTTTTGAAAAAAATAGACTTAAACATTACAGCTGATCATGTGAGACTATTGTGATCAAGTCACTTGCTAACTTTATCTGTGCAAAGTTATATCCAGTCCAAACCCATAGACATCCATTGTAAGTGCAGTTGTTGTTTTCTCTCTGCAGTGGTGATAAGGCAGTATTGGTGGAATATGTTGTGTCCCTCCAGACCAGCAGTGAAGAGATCAGCAGTGAGACACTGGACTTCATTAATCTTCAATCCAACATGGTAGAGGGCACCTTTAGTTACTCAGAGGGGCCCACTGTTCAGTACACCATTATTGACCTCCACCCTGACATCACTGAGACTCTGCATGGTACTGCTCTGTCTTCTTGTAGCTACTAGTCCTCTACAGTACATCTCAGCAGTCTGTAATGCTGTAATGTTCCCTTGTCAGTGGAAACCTCTCCAGATGAAAACCATCCTGCAGAAGAATCTCTAGACCCTGAACACAAGGTGAATTATATTTCTGTCACGGTGGCAGTGAAGTCACCAACTACAGTATACCAACTAGATATTTACATACATATATACTCAACAAGGTAGACAATTTGAGATTATTCTTGACACAGAGAACAAGAAATGCGGGCAAGTTTTGTACCAAAGTTTAATACTTTAAGGATTTCAACAAAAGCCTAATGGAATAGCAGGAACAGTAATATTGATGACTACCCATCAAGCACTACCATTAACTTTAAAAAAAAGTTCAGCTGGAATCAGCTGTTTTATTTTGTATATTGTCTAGGATATTACAGCAGTAGAAAACCCATCCGAGCTGCCTGGAGAGGTGGTGAAGGAGGTCTTTACTGTTGGTGACCTTTTGGATTCTACAATGTCAGAAGAGGAAGGTATGGGAGAGCAGGATGTCATCATTTTAGATAATGGCACACTATACTTTATAGACCAGCGGTACCCAGCAGGCACAAAACAGGCACACAACGTCATAAGACGATATTTGGTTAAATTTTGGTTGCGACGTCGGGTGACCAAAATTCAACGTAAATTCAACGTCTTATGTCAGTGTTAAATTGATGTCCAATACCGACGTCAGCTGACGTTGAGATTTTGTTGTTTTTAGGTTGTGCAACCAAAATCCAACGTTAAGTCAACGTCAAATTCCGATTTTCATTTTCAACCAAAATGCAACGTCTGTCCGACGTCATGTCCAACGTCAACCTGACGTTATATAGACGTCTGGTGCCTGCTGGGTAGTTTCTCAGAGGATAAGAACCAACATTCACATGTACAATGATTTACGGCAGGGTTGTCCAGTCCTGCTTCTAGAGGGCCAGCATCCTGAGTTTTGTCCCAGCATTCCAACACACTGGAATGTTTCTAAATTCTGCAGAACAGTGACCCTCCAGGAGCAGGATGGGGCACTACCCATTTACACCAACATGGTGGTGAAAGACTGAAGTCAAGATGCTTGTTTATTCCTACTTTCAGACCTTCGAGACAAGGACTTGGTGTCACAGTTTTCTCCCAACCAGACTCTTGCTGTGGAAGGTGAAGCTGTAGGTCCCATTATTGACACCAAGCAAGACAGTGACTTGATAATGGATTATTTTAATCCCGCCTCTGGATCTGGTGAAGAAGACGATTGGGTAACTGTCCTTACTAGGGCTCCAGAGCCAGTTGGAGAGACAGAAGATGAGGAAGAGGTTTGGATTGGTGTAGACACACCACAGATAGAGGACTATGAATTCTCCACAATTACAACAGTGATTGAAGAGGACCAGATCTTGCCTGAGGAAACTCCTGAACTGATTACTGTTAAACCTGGAGAAGATGGAAACCTACAGGTTGGTAATGATGTGCCCACAATGCCGCCGGTCAAGGTGGCTGAGGCAGAATCTACTCTAAAACCTGAGGAAGACAATAAGAAAGAAACTATTTTAACAGAAATGCAAAAGGATGATGAAACTGAAGTTGCTGTGATCACAAAGGAGGAATCAGAGGAAGTTGAAGAAGAGGAACAGGAAGTATCTGTTGACAGTACCACAGTGGCACAGGAGGATGATTTTTTACTAACTGATGTTTCAACAATACAGTTTTCAGAGGAAGTTCTAACAGAGGATGAGATCCTTTTGGTCACCATTGAACCAGCAAGCCCAGTCTACCCAACACACCTTTCACCTGAGAAAGAACCACCCTTCTCCCTCATCACCACTATGACTCCAGCGGAGGTGGAGTTGGCGCATACCTTAGATTCAGAAGTTATGACTACATCTCTAGATGTGATTCATTACGAAGATGAAGAAGGCAGTGGCGTCCCTGGTGTCATCCAAGGTGGTGAAGGTTCCAGCATAGCCTTGCCAACTAACCCTGGGCGGTCTTTGATAGTGTTTTTCAGTCTTCGTGTAACTAATATGATATTCTCTGAGGATCTGTTCAATAAGAGCTCTGCAGAGTACAAAGCTTTGGAGCAACGGTTCCTTGAACTGGTAGTGTACCTCCTCTAAAGTACATTTGCTCCTATAGTTTCTTCTCTTCCTTATCCTACCATCACTTGTTATTCCTCTTCAACCACATTTCCTGTCAAACATCCACTCATTAATTCAAATCAGGATTGCCCAATCCTGCTCCTGGAGGGCCACCTTCCAGCAGAGTATGGCTCAAGCCACGACTAAATACACCTGAACTAGCTAATCAAGATCTTCAGGATCACTAGAAACTTATAGGCGGATGTGTTGGAGCCAAACTCTGCTGGAAGGTAACCCTCCAGAATCAGGAATAGACATCCCTGATCCAGATTAAATTATTCACTAATTCAACTCCAGCCCCTGAGTTCCACTTTCCAGTTTGATCAAGGCTGGAGCTAAACTCTGCAGGAAAGTTGACCTCGAGGGCCAGAGTTTAGAACCCCTGCAATAATTTATATTATATGCCAGTGGTTCCAAACCCTGGTCAAGGAGTACTCCCAGCTCTGCACATCTTGTATGTTTTCCTAATCAAACTCACCTAAAGTTAAGGAATCAGCTCATTAGTAGAGACTCTGAGACCTGAAATGGGTGTGTCAGATAAGAGTGACTTCAAAAATGTTGGAGGTACTCCAGGACCAAGTTTGGGAACCACTTTTATATACCAGGTCTCTTTAACTCCAATCCTGTTGGGCCAAACACAACCAAACAAGCTCATCAAGGTGTCCAGAATTGCTTGCAAATTATAGACAGGTGGGTTAGATTGGGATTGATGATATAGTCTGCAGGGCACTGGCCCTCCAAGGACTGGAATTGAAGAGTTCTATTATATACCATTTATGTTTCTGAGTTCATAAACTCATTATTGGTATTTTATGTCCCTCAGCTGGTACCATATCTGCAGTCAAACCTCAGTCACTTTGAGAACCTGGAGATCTTGAACTTCAGGAATGGAAGTATTGTGGTGAACAGCCGTATGAAGTTTGGGAAGCCTCTTCCCCGTGGAGTCAATACTGTTGTTTACCTCATTCTGGAGAATTTCTGCAACACAGCTTACCAGACCATGAACCTCGCCATTGACAAATATTCGTTGGATGTTGAATCAGGTAAGACAAGATCAGAAAACCTTAGTCTCTTTGGTCCTACAGTATGTATATTATGTATTTAGGTACCTCAACACGTGCTGTGGCTAATCTATATGGGTATATGTACGTTTGTTTTAGGGGAACAGGCAGACCCGTGCAAGTTTCAGGCATGTAATGAGTTTGCTGAATGTACAGTGAACCAATGGTCAGGTGAAGCTGAATGTGTGTGTAATGCTGGTTACTTCAGCGTGGACGGACTACCCTGCCAAAGCATCTGTGAGCTTCAACATGACTTCTGCTTGAATGATGGGAAATGTGATGTCATTCCAGACCAAGGAGCCATCTGCAGGTTTGTTTATTTGATTATATGAAATTTTGAATGCATATGTGCACATTTAAAATTAATTACAGATCCTGTACATTGAGGTCTGTTATACCTGGAGAATGGAATTCTCATTCATCTGAAAGTAAGTAGCTGCTAGACTGGCATTGTCTTAAGGTTTTTAAGTTTGTTTGTATGTTTGTCTGCTCTGTAGATGCCGTGTTGGGGAAAACTGGTGGTACAGAGGAGAGCATTGTGAAGAATATGTTTCTGAGCCACTGGTAGTTGGCATTGCTATAGCATCTGTTGCAGGGTTCCTTCTGGTGGCTTCAGGAGTAATCTTCTTCCTAGCAAGAACTCTGAGAGACCAATATGACAAGGATGAGATGGAGGACCCAGTACGGTAAGACACATACTGTATCACAGTCAGTCTGGTAAATCACGGCTTCATCCCAACTAACATACTTTTACTATGCATTATAATATTCTTTCTAATACTGACTTTGTCTTATGTAAGGGAACTCCAGTTCATGAAAGCTTTACCTCAGAAGTCTGAGCTTTCAGAGCCGATCACCTTACATAAACCCTTGATTAGAGTTTGACCTTGAATAAAGTAAAGCAGTCTTGAGCTTCTGGAAAGGTGCTATATAACTGAAACCTAAACCGTCACTTATAAATGAGTCAGTTACATTTTCATTAAATGCTCTTTTATTACTAAAATCTCTTTAATTACTGCATGTACAGTACCTTAGAAGAAGCTTCCATCTCCAGTAATTCCATTATGAGATTTTCATTAATTCATCAACAAGGCTCAACTTTGATCCATTGACACTCTTTAAGTCATGGCTTCTTAACTTTGCGGATGTCTGTTGCAACCTTTTTTTGTGTGTGTATACATGTTCGTATGCAGGAGAGAGGACAGTCCGCCATTTCTGGACAGGGCCACTAAGTATAACCCCATGTTCGAGAGTGATTTAACTACAGGCTACAGCCATTACTACCAGCGGTACCCCGAGCCCCCAGTCCACAGCAGCGCCAGTGCCGAGGCATCCACAGAGTTCAGCAGCGAAGAGATACGGCATATTTATGAAAACAGTGAACTCACCAAAGAGGTACGGGTCTGTCAAGTTACTTTGTATATGCCACTTTAGGTGAGCAAGTGAAATTTTGTTCGAAAAATGTGTGTGAGCAAGTGTGTGATACATGTTTCTGCGAATTTCTCTTTGTTCATTCCATAGGATATTCAAGATCGCATTCGTATCCTTGAACTCTACACAAGAGATCGTCAGTTTGCAGATTTTTTGAAGCAGCATCAAATGTGAGGTTTTTTTTGAAGATGCCTTATTAATAACCTATAGCTTTGGTTATTTTCATCCCTCATGTCATTTTATTTTTATTTTATCAGAGCGATGGATAATCAAAGAGAAAGTTCCTCCAGTAGTCAATAGCTGTCCAATGTCCAATAGCCTGCTGAGTGCAAAACAATGAAGGTTAGTAAACAGTGTTATGAGAACAACATGTTACAGTGTAACAGTGAGTTTTGTGTCTCCAGTGTTGCATCTAGTGTAAACATCAGTGGATCTTTAGGGCTTTTCAGGCTTTTATTATTATTTTTTTTAAGTTATTCTAAATACAGTGTTTGTATTGATTTGCGTCATGTGTTCCTTTTCCAGAAACTTGCGTTGTCTTTCGGGAAGTGGCATCTTAGTGATTCCAGAGCAATTTCTCTTCAGCCTCTCTGAGACTTTGCCAACACAAATTAAAATGACTACCTGTGGATACTTCTTAAAATAAGATTCAAGAAAGAAAAGGCTATTTTTGTTCCATTTGTTATAAGTTTTTTTTTTTTGAAGTATTTTTTTTTTTTTTAATTTTCTGTCATAGAATGGGATCTTGGTCACAGCCTATACCCTTGTCATTGATTGAAATGTTTTGTTAGTGCCTTCTAATCTTATCTGTGGCCCGTCTCTCAGAGAATCAATCTTTGGTGTTCAAAGAAAAAGATCCCTGATGCATTAATCCTGAAAGTTACTTGATTCATAGACCATTAATCTTGTATTTCCCTCTTAGTACATTACCTTTTATAGTTTCACTGCTTGTCAAAGATTTCAAGCTCTTCTGTTTTAAGACAAATCAGGCTGCTAATTTTAATTATTTTTAAGACAAATAAGTTCACTTGGTGGCATCTGGGCAGCTATTTTCTATGTAGGTAATACCAAAATCAAAAAGACATATTTCAAATAAACAGAAAAATCTGACCGCAGTGGTATCACAGATCTGCTTCATAAGCTCAAATCAGAGGAAAAATTATGCCTTTATCAAAAAGGTGATTGGCTCTTTTAACTAAAAGTAGGGGCTACCATTTCTACAGCTACTGTGCTGCAATTTCTCCTATTTGTCTTTCTAGATAAATGAGTGCACAGTCACATCCTTCCAATAATGATTGTTGCAATAATGGACATTTGTATATATATTTTTTTACATTATTTACTATATTTAAAATTGTATCAGTTAAAGGGATAGTTCACCTACAGTAAAAACTGAAAATACTGTCATGATTTACTTACATCATTACTTAAGTGAGTAAATGATTTGGCAGAACTGTCATATTTGTGTAAACGATGCCTTTGAGTTTTTGTGAGAAATAAAACTTTGTTATACTTGAGACTTTTTAAACACGTTTTATTACAGGTGCTGAGGAATTGTTGACAGTTATGTATGGTTTGTATTGCATGTTTGCCTGTGTGTGGTATTGCAGTGTCTGAGCGATACAATGTGTTTTGGGCTGATGGTCTTCCATGTATCAGAGCTAATTTAAGAGAATAAACAGCTCACTACAATTAGTCAAAGCAGAGATTACAGCCCAGATTACAGAGCATTACCTGCAGCCTGTGCTGAAAGTGTGATATGTGATTGTGTTTTCCAGTTTATAGCATGAAAATGTAAATGGCTTTAATAGAGAGGTCCAGAAGTCTGAGACAGACTCCGTATGTGCAATAGAATGTCTTGTGGGTTTGGAATGACATGAGGGTGATTAAACTATGATAGAGTTTAAAGTTTGGGTGTATTTAATGATAATGGAAAGATCTCCAGAGTCACATGCTTCATTTTGTTGATATTATGAGAAACGAGTGGAGACCAATGTGGTAATGTGTAACATATGAAAGACACAATTATCCATTATTTGTTTGCTAGTGTTTTAAGTAGAGAGAGCATGAGAAACGACTACAATCAGAGCCAGGCTGAGTGCCTGAGCCACAGAGAAAGGGGTGTTTTTCTCTCTACAATGTGAGTAGTGAAAGAACTGATGGTCCAATGATTTTGTAGACATTTCAAGTGTAACTCAATAACCTGTTGCAGTTACATTTCACAGTTTAACCTCTAGGGAGCGGTGTTTGTGTTTTTAATATTTCAAAGTGTGATCAATGCATCACACAACAGGTGATCAAATGGCTGGTGTAAAATCCCCATTCTGCTCTATTCTGGGTGTTGCATTGGCTATGAGGCAGTGTTTTCACTCTGTAGACGCTACAGTTCTTGTAAGTGGTGACAGGAGAAACGAAGCTTTAAGAAACTGAATCAACTGAACTAACTGCATCTATAAATGATTCAGTATTTCGAAACACCGCACACCGGCGACACCTACTGGTCAAGATGCAACGGGAACATAGCTCAAAGTCTAATTCTCCAAATAATACCATTAAATGTGAAAAGTATGTATCATTTATTTTATTTTATGAACATGTAGTGTTATTTTGTGTTCTTAGGCAGGATTTGGCAAACTAAGAACAATTAACTACCTTTTTTTATATTATAGGCCTAAACACCTAAAACCATGAGACAGTCATTCAGGGGTTCACATCGAATTTCGAAACGTTTCTTTCATGTTTTTATTGACTATCAAATATGAAACATTTGAAACCAGTGTTCTAACAGCATGGTTTTCTGAAGTACCTTGTCGTGGGGAATTTGATAGGCGCGCGCTCCGAAGTTTCGAACTCTCACCGAAAGCTTCAGTGTTGCCAACTAATTTTCAGAGAAAGTTGCTAGAGGAAGGTCAATTTGTAGTTAAAAGTTGCTAAATGACATTGTGATGTCATTGCGTGATGATGTCATTGCGTAATCACGGCGCAAAATTGTCACAACATCAAATCTCAGCAAAAATATATATTTTGTATGTTAATTTAGATTTGTTTGTAAAATAATATGAATAATATTAAAATACAAATAACTGTATTTTTAAATACAATAAATTATTGAACACTTACACATTTTTGAATGATTACAATTTAGGTTTTTTTAATAGCTAGTAAACTAGTAATACTACACATTCTCAACATGTTAAGCAGTGTATTAGTAGATAGTTAGTATGCTACACTCCAAGAAAAGTCTGTAAAAATAGGGCACAATCTACTACAGTATGTTAATATGAAAGAATTTTCCATATTGTTTTTTTTACCTGGATTTTAAATTACGGATTGTGTTTTCGGGTTACAGGGTTACAATGGATAATAATGTCCTGGAAAATTACTAAACTCTTTTGCATTGTACTAACTGATCAACAATCACAAGTACAAGCTACTAATAAAGTGTATCATAAATGAAACATTATTCAATTATTATTATTATTATCATTATTAAATTGAACAATTGCAAACAGCAGAAAACTCAATCCACGTGATGTGTGTACTGCTAGGCATCTTTGGTTTCCTCTTTTTGTGTAATTTGGATGGAAAATGTGTACCTTTTTATTGTCTGAGTCACTTACCAAAAGTTGCTAAAAGTTGCCAAATAAATTTTAAAAATTGCTAAATTTGTTGCTAGGTGCTTTTGGAAGAAAAAGTTGCTAGGGTAGTCTGAAAAGTTGCTAAATTTAGCAACAAAATTGCTAAGTTGGCAACACTGGAAAGGTTTCCGCGCTTTAGAAAAAGTAGTGTTTCCAAAGTGACTATTACTAAGGCATTAATGTGTTTTATTCAGTCTGGTTAGGTTTTTTTTTTTTTTTTAACCGTAAAGTATCTTTGCAGTATATTGTTTGATATTTAAGTTTTAAGAAAGAATGTTTAGCATATGAAATTTAATGTACAGCTATGCCATGTTGAAAATGTTTGACTCACGACGTTAGCCCCGTCACCGAGGTCTAATGGAATTGTAAAGTATTCTTCAGAATCTAGTGGAAGTAGTTCATTCAGGCAGGCTACTCTTTGCTTACTAGTCATACTGTTCATTTTTGACGTAGGCTACTACTTTTCAAACAGTACAGTAATGGGGAGAATCAGGCGTATTAGAACGCGGGATAGTGTAAGTTATGGCGCAAAACAGCTGTTCATCAAATCGCAGCTCCTATGCAGCATGGTTACTTTTGTTGCATAGAAACGATGTTATGCCAGGGGCCCATATCTGATTCAACTTAATGGATTTGCTCAATAAAATAACAGCAACATAATCAGAACACATTAAGACCATGACAGAATGTGAAAGTATGGTAAGCTAGATCTGAGACAGTCTTACATACTATGTGTTTGAGATAAGTGTTGGAGACAGACACAGAAAAAAGGTTCTTCCTGTTATTGGTGTGCATCTAGTGACAAATTTGATAAACGTCCTGCTGCAGGGCACTTTTGTACAATATTTGTCAGTGTCACGGTCCTAATGATTCTGTGTGCTTCGACTTTTCTGGCAGTGTTGATAATGAATCACCCTCCTGAGTAGAATTCATCAGTTCCCCACACACACACATATGCTGCCAACAGCTGCATTTAGTCACTTTTTCTTCCTCTGAAGAAACACAAACACATAAAAATTCTCACATTTAACACCACTGATCGCTGATGTCAAGGGCCACCAATGACCAAACTTTGTGGACAATTACGTCCTTTGTGTAGGCTGTCAAGCACTCGTTATTTTGGTGTTTTATACAAACACATTTTGTCCACACCTTTGTCTTTTTCTACTTGTGTTTTCATCTGTTTGTTAATTGGTATGCGTGTCTGTTTATATTTGTGTTTTGTTTCGTGACCAAAATTTCTTCTGCAGGAACATGTGCGTGAAGTTCATTTGGTTCAACATGACTCTCCCTTTGAGCCAATCACAGCTGCGGAGCAAAACACACACAATCGTCTGTACCAAAACATTACACACGCCAGAGGCTTATCCAGTATCACCATGGCCCCATTAGTACTGTAGGTTACTTAAGCACCCCTTCATTGACTAAACTAGAAGTGTGTCCCTAATAATTCACATTATACTAGATATCATTTAACATTATTATGAATATTATTTAAACCTTTATTTTCAAACCAACAGCACAATGCGAATATGATTTTGTTTTCATTTACATGTATGCATTTAGCAGACACTTTTTTTACAAAGCGACTTACAAAAGAGGAACATATTTTCATGTGACAGTTCAATAAACAGGAGGGTACAGTTTATAAGAAATAGCTACAAATGAAGGAAAAATTTATAAGAAATAGTTCCAAATGAAGGTACAATTTATAAGAAATAGTTGCAAGTGAAGCCAAAGTTAATGACTCTTTTATAAAGACAGACAATTTAGTTCCTGATTAGTCAAATTAGTCAGTGTTGTGTTTTTGAACGAATCGTTTTAGTAAATTATTCAACGATTCACTCATAAAGACAGCGGCTGCATCCTTAAATGCATATTCTCAGAGTATGTATTACTTTATTTAGTGACTCACTCATGAACACTGTCGCTGTGTGTTTATAATTATGATAATAATATATAGTGGTTACTTTGTCTCTACTTAAAGCCTCTGAGAGACTAAGTAAAGGAATTATCCATTTGTGATGCAAAAAATAAATACTGGTAAGGCAGAAAGTACTTTCTTCTACATTTCTTTTATTGCACATAGACTGATATTTCATTGACTGTATATACTGTAGTTTTGGTTAACAAAGAATACATCATCCCTGCTCACCCATTCTTCCTATAGCATCTGTCATTGAACGGCTGATTTCCCCATTCCCACATAATCCTGTGACCCTCCACCATGATCATGTGACAAGTAAAATGACATAAGTAAAACATATTAACTCTTTCATGTTTACTACATAATATAGTAAAAAATAAATACCAGTTTGCAATTTCATATAGCATAACAGACTATTTTTATACAGCTACAATAACTGGAGGCGGCTGACACTGTAAGTGGATAGAAGCACAAGTATGAAGTATCACCAAAAAGAGAATACACTATAATTCGTACCAATCTGAATGACAAATTAAGACTGGTTACAAAGACAAGTCTAAAATGAAAATCTCCAGGTTGGGAATCTCTAGCCAAATCTATGTCTCATGTGGTAATATCATACCTGACCTGCTGGAGCTCAGATTACTGGCAGTGCAGTTTGACATGCACAGAGATCCAACTAGTACCTTGGAAATGTATAGATGACTAATATTAATCCATCCCTTAGACACCTCTTGCTTTATCACTGTGCCCAAAAAACCTGCCATCAGCAGTATGATTCATTAACAGAGAATTTTGTCCCGCTGCCAGGAGACTCATGATCAGGATCCTTTCTGCCCAGAGCGGATGAGTGCTTTCAATTTCCATTACGAATACCACTTCCTCTCGATTAGAGTCTGAAAGATGCAGTGCCGTACATCTGCCTTAGACACTGGGATGTCAAACAAACAACGACAGAGAGCAAATAGAAAACAGACAGAGAGAAGAAGAGTGGTGATCCCTGTTTCCCTGACATCTCAAAAACACGACTCTTAAACATGTGACTACTTCCAACAGCCAGTCCTGAAAACAATGAGAAAAGATCCGTCAGGCGACCTGTCACACATACGATTTAGCGCAACTGAAAAGTCCCTGGCCTGCTTTTGCTGTATGTATACAGAGTAAAATTCACAAATATATCATTCATATTCATGGTCTTCTGATGCTGAAAGCTGTGGATTTGTGTGTCTGTTTGTGATGTAGTTGGCATTTTTGTAATGAAACATCTGTGCTGAATTTGCAATTATTTATCCTGAAACACCTCCAAGAGTAAGGAGTAGGGGGAAAAAAAAAAATCTAACTCCTGGTCACTACAGACAGAAACAGCAGTAACTATGTAAAATAGTAAAATGTTGTCAAGCAGCACTGTTTAAAATAGGCCTACCTGTTATAAAATGCAAATCAGATATAAAACCCATAAAAGGTTCTACTTCTATACAGACAGTATGACAATTCTCTCTCAAATCATTTCATATTGTTTTATAAATGAAAAGTGTGTCACTTTACAATCAAATCAGCGAATTAGAATGATTTCTTAAGGACGATGTGACACTAAAGACTGGAGAAATGGCTGCTGGAAATGCAGCTTTGCCAAAACAGGAATAAATTACGTTTTAAAATATATTAAAATGTAAAGCAGTTATTTTAAAATGTAATAATAATTCGAAATGCTACTGTTTTGACTGTGTTTTTGAGCAGATTTAAAAAAAAGTTTACCAACCCCAAACTTTTGAAAGGTGTTGTATGTTTTTTTTTTTTTTCAATAGACAGTTCTTAAACATTTGGTAAATAAGCTACTGACCTTTTATACAGTGGTGTCAACATCACATTACTTTTCCAATCTAAATGCAAAGATCTCAGTAGTTAAACCTTTCAAACTCATCAAAGACCAGCAGCTCATAATCATTTGTTTAGTCACAATGATTTGTCAACAGTAAAGATGTTTTGAATTTTGTTTGACCCATAATTTATTATTACAGGGCTAACAGGAGACAGGAGACTCCTGAGACACAATGGCATGTTCAAAGGCCTTCTAGACAACTGGCGGTAAGTACAAACAAATATATAAAATCATTTTCTGGTAATCAACAGGAAACAATTATGTTTAGTCAGAAACCTGGAACACTGATATAGATGCTACAAATAACATGCTTTTGTACATTTTGGACATGTTCAATATTAATGAATGGTTTCCAATCAGTCTTCAAACATTTCTTCATGTTTTTCTCCTTTAGCTGTGGTTAAATAGATTTAGTCTGAGAAATGGGTAACATATGGTATTACATTATATTTTGAACAGCCACACTGTGCTGGGAAAGAATAAAAAAGGCAAGGCAATATGATGCATTAGTTTTCTCTCAACAACAATTATCCTCAGTAACTTAACAGTACTTTGTTTAACCTGTTTGAATTTCTTCATTCTTATCAAGACTGAAGACTGATTTTTCAGCAAATTTTTATTGTATTCTTACATAGGGTTTCATTTTTCTAATATGAATTGTACCATGTGTATTTAGTCAAAGTAATTCACATTTCTTAGTATTTGTGACTAATGAGACCTGTTGAGAAAATAGTTTTAAAAAGTATTGAAGTATATATCATATGTGTGTGTGTGTAATTATGTGTCGTTATTTATTTAGTTTCAGTAACAAAACAAGTACATTTCATGTAGTTTTTTTTTGAAAACCTTGTTATCCTATGATGTGAAATTCAAAATTATTTATTTAATTTAGTTGTAACGTGTTTATCATGGAGTTGCTTTATGCTATATGTTGTTAATGTAAATAATACATGAATAAAATAAACATTATACAAAAAAATTTGGTAACACCACAAATGTATTTTTCCTTTATAATGAGGGTCCCAAATACTGCTTGATATTATTATTACAGTGACTGCTTAATGAAGCTGATCCTAAACACTGAAGTGAGGCAGAAGAAAAGATGCAGCTTAAGAAGAAATACAGATTGTGCTGAAATGGTGTAGTGAGAGAGAGACAGAGATAAGCTACAGGTTTAACAACTACAGTGTGACATCATAGGGTCCCTCCCTCTTGTTAATAATCCAGTATAGATGGTCGTACAATCACACACCCATTTCCAAACACACAAAACCATAACACACAGTTTCTCTCACACAGAGAGTGCATTGACACCTGATCTGAGATCACTTTAAAGGACAAGGAGAAAACATATGATTCAAGAAAGAACAATTGTAGAAGTTTAGATAGAAGAGGTTTGAGTGGACCATATGAGCTCTGTATTGTGTTTTCTTTGAGAAAAAAGGACAACATGCGAGCCTTCCTCCTCCTCTTCCTCAGCGAGATCTTCCTGCTGAGACTGACCTCCGCAACCACCATGAAAGGTACCAAAACAAAGCAATTCAACCTTAGATTCTAGACAAGTTCTAGGATCATAAATATTCAATCATGAATATTTATAAGCAAATTTGACTGCCTATATATCACTTTACAGTTTTAGCTCTTTCTAGCTGTAGTTCCAAATCTAAATGCATGCAACTTAAAATCCTGCATGCAGTATGTCTATTGTAATGCAATACTGCTGAAGTCATTAGTCTGGTATGCTGTGGATGCATGGTGCCGGTTAAAGGATGCAATCTCAGCTGTTGTAAATCTGTTGTCAATCTGTACAGATACACATATCTGTTTTCTTTTTGGGGTTGGGATAGTGCAATAATTTGCTGTTATTGTGACCATTTTGAAGAGTGCATTAAAAGAATTAGTTTTAATGATGTTTATGATTACACAGTAAATAATTTGTATTATATCAACAACGAATATTTCAAAAGTCTATTCGCAGCTCATTAAAATAGATTTTTATTGGATGTTAGTAATGGATTCTGTTGAAATTGCAAAACAAATATTCTGTGTGTTGATGTCTTTATTGGCAGCAGATACAAGGTCACATCAGGATGCAGGTCTGTTTGTGTGTGTTTATTATCTGTTTCCTGTTAAAGCTTGAATCTCTGAAGTCAGATTGTTAGAAATATTTGAGTTCATGAAAGCTGAGTGTATGGGCGTTGGTTGAATGTGGATTAATTTCGTTTACTTTCAGTTTGCTTTTGTGTGCAATATCAAAAATTACTTCACACGCTGAGTCTGTCCTTAGTGTGCCTGTGCCTGGATTTGTTTTGGCCTCACCACTCCCCTTCTCCTGTGTCACGTGTAAGGTGCATGTAAGAGCAGACCCTTGTTGTGCAAACTGGCATAAATCATATACTGAAAGAAGTAAGCATCAACTCCACAACTGCCACCAAGCACTGACCTCTTCATCCTATGACGCTGTCTTATTGTAACACACCTCAGCCTTGACTAATTTATCCCAGGCCACCCATCTGTTCAGTCACTGAACATCTCTAAATCCCTAGTTCTCATGGAACCTCTGTTTATCAGTTCTTCATTGTCATGTGTTGCACACACTCTCCCAGAGGAAAAATGTATTTCTCAGAGTTTGATCCTTCATAGCTCAGGAGACTTAAAGAAGTTCTCAAATATGTGAATGTAAATTCAAATTTCACACACTTTAATACACATTCCTGGTCTCATAGTGCATGATTAATTATTGCATGTTTTGTTAAAGGAAAATGAGTTTGTCTTTGTAAACTTTCAACAAAATGAAATAAATTGCCACCTCTGAAACAGCAAAGTGACTGCAAGAAGGTCATATGGGCTATTGACTGATGTTATTTAGGTATTGTACTATTGCCTTTCTCAAACCAACTTGAATTTGAATATGAATTTGAAATTTGTCCGCCACATCTCAGTTTAAAAGCTTTTTCAGAAATGGGCGCAGGCAATGGATGCGGGATTGGCTAAGTCCACAATTGAGACTAACTTACATTTAGATTTTTCTCCGTTCTAGTGTGGAACACCCATTTTCCGTGATCCACTGAATTTCACAATTTCAGTATTTCAGCTTTTTCATCACAAATATAAACTCCATTTTAAAATATATTAAAACAGAAAACAGTTATTTAAAAATGACAATAATGTTTCACAGTTTTACTGCTTTTACTGTATTTTTGATCAAATAAATGCAGTCTTGGTGAACATAAAGTCTTTTATGAAAGTCTTTTAACTTTTGAATTCTGCTGTAGCTCCGATAATTTGGTTTTGTAAGAATGTCATGATAAATGTTTAAGCTCATACTGAAATCTCATATTTTTAATTGCAGATCTCTTCTGAAATTCTAAAGGAGAAACATGCAAGAAGCAGGAAATGTATCCATTTGTTTATCAATCAATCTCACTGCTGTCTAGGAGAAATCATTACTCTTATAATGTCAGATTCAGTGGGTGACTATGTTTAACCGTAAACAAACATGCATGCAACAAGTGTTTTCTCATGTTACACCCACACATGATTTCTGTCATATCTCTGCAACACAGCATTCCTCTGGGAGTCATACAGAAACCAGCTCTGATGTAATAAATGGGCTGTTTGTGTGATCCGGAGCTCTGTGCTCAATGCCAGGGGTTTCCCTTAAGCAGAAACAACTTTCTTTGGCATAGGACACTGTTTCATCATTCATTCTTCAGAAACGGCAAACGCACACATTTATGAGAAACAAACCACAGGGGTCTCACACAGGGATTTTTTTTTTTTTACATGTTTGTATTTTGTTGTCATAGTTCGCAAAACTAGGTAATTATAATGGCAGAACGTAATGTTTGTGAGGGAAGCATCGCTGCTGGCAAGTGCATGGGTGCATGACCAAACCACTTTCGTTTAGACTGTAGAAGTGTAGCTTTCAGAAAGGAAAATCTGACACTGGACTGATTGTTATTCCAAATCTCTTGGCAAAAACATTGTAGATACAGTCACATGACTTCTAATATCCCTAGCTGAAGTCATGATGTAAATGAAAGGGATTTAAATGAATCTGAGATCACTTTTCCTGTGTATTTGAATTACAGTGCAAAGACAAAACATGAGGGTGCGTATCAGCGCTGTTGGAGACACCATTGTATTCAAGTTCATCCGACCCCATATGGACACCAGACTAGAGGGATATATCCTGGGCTATGGCAGCAGCATGTTCTCCAAACAATTTATCCAGCTACCCGAGGATGGACAACCCTATGAGACTGAGATAGGTACTGTCTTTATTTCTTGCCTTCTTTCAAAGAGTTGTTGTTTATTTAACAGTTTCTTCTCTATTTTCTAGAGGCTGAGCCGAAATATCTGATTGCGGTACAGTCAAAGATTCCTGAGGAACCTAAGAAAAAGTGTGCAAGTAAGCAACACGGTGCCACAAATGAAATTAGAGAACAATTAACAAACAACATCTGTGCATACAGTGACCCCAAGAAGTATTTGGACACTTGAACCACACTTAAAAAAATATCTTTGTATTATTGCTTTTATACAACAGTTCAGAAAGTTGTTGGCCTTCAGTACACGAAGATTATTGATTGGAATTTATCTTGAAGAGTATTATGTTTTACAAGAAAATGCTATTACAGTCTTTCTGCTTGAAAATTTTACTTTTAATTCAATGTGTTACTTGCCATATCTTTGCAATTAATTGTGCAATTTACTAGCAGTTTCTGAGTGAAAATTGTGTAATAAATTTTAACTGATTACTGACTTGTTACCTGCAGGGAAAGTGGATCTAGAGAAACCACTGAACATTGTGATCGGCTCGGTTACAGAGTCGTCAGTGCTGCTGTCCTGGGGGACACTACTGACCAGCCCCTTCATGGATACCGTTCTGGAAGACTGTTTTGATGAAGGGTATGTGTCCTTGAGTGTCTATGTGTGCATATCCATGTACCATGTGGGTGTTAATCTGGATTGAATCAGTTTGTTGTTGACCTTCTCTCAAAATGTGCAATTATTACACTGACAGAAGACACAGAGCAGGTACAGGATCATGTGTGCAGATGCCCATGTGTTCCAGAAACAACCAGACACTCTGATCACACACATTAATGGGCAAAACAACAGACTTACTGAACTAAACAGTATTAGAAAAAGTAAAAAGAAAAGAAAAAGGAAACAGTAAAACAGTAATAAAATTAACAGATGTTTGGGTGGAAAAAAGCATTTGGGTGTGCACAGGCGAATACACACATTTATTTTTCTACCATTGTGAGGACTTTTTATGTATTGGTTTTTTTTTTTTGTCTAAACTAATGATGTTTTCTGTCTCCTGCATGTTTATATTCATCATTTAATATGTTTATGGAGTAATTTTGCTCATAGAGACTGTTGGATGCTTGCTGTAATGCAGCTAATTTTAGTTTTTACTGTCCTTGTGGGTACATGTGGTCCCCGCAGTGTAGGCACAATATGACCCATACACACTGTCCTTGGACAAGTTAGTGGAAAGCTTGACCTCAGCCTTCTACAAAACAACTAATTTGATCCCTCTGACCCATAAAAACCTTATAAATGCTAGAAGGAGAGAGAGATGCTGGAAAAATGAAAGAAAGGATAAGCAGGGGCATCTGTATACATAAATAATATCTGAGTTTAGCCCATTAGTGCCATATCATACTGATATAATACCTACAGGTATGAGTTATTCAAACCAGAGATCTATTTTTCATGATTTGACTGCCATTTTAAATCTAGTTATATTTTTAAGAGTCTGGTTTGACATTTTGTCTCCTCCTCAGAGAGTTCACAGTCCGCTACAGAGAGAAGGAACCCAGCAATACCTGGAACTACCAGACCTGTCCATCCACCAGCACAGTCATTGACAACCTCAAACCAGATGCTCTGTATGAGTTTGCGGTCCGAGCAGACACCGACACAGACAGTGGAGTCTGGAGTCCACCGGTCATCCATAACACAGCTGGTGTGTCCCATTACAAATCATCCAGTTTGTATTTTATTTCTCCTATGGATGTTAAGGATGAATATCTGACACAAAGCTAATATTTAAATTTAAGAAGTTTACAAAACTTTATTGATTTTTCCCCTCACAGATCAAATAATAGAGCCATTCAAGGAACTGAACCAGGCGAAGCCTAGGGTAAGTAAATAACTGAGCTTTAAGGACAACACTTTTGTTCTCTTGCTTTATTTATTTTTATTTTATTTTTTTTACTTTGGATGTTGCTTTCTAAACAGAAGCCAGTCTTAGCAAGCCAGCAATCTATCTTGCCACAAGCGCCAGGTAAAAGATATCTTTTTTTCCTTCCTAAACACAGTCACTGATAGTAGTAATGAATATAAAATATGTAATGACTTTTCCTGCCACTTTCTAGTCTTAAACAACATTAACCAGACCAGAGCAACTCCTCTATTCAAATACACTAGCCTACCAAAGCCAAGAAAAACTTCAGGTAAATGACATTCTCTCACCTTTGAAGCCAAGCAAACTATTACATTAGCAGAATGGAATACAAGCATAACCCACACCACATACTGAACAATATTTACTGTATACTGCATACTTTTTTAAAATTTTATGTGAAACAATATACAACATTTAAAAAAATTGTATGCTGCCTTGTTGCGACATTATACAAATCATAGTATGTATGTTGACCTGAAAAGAAATGTGATTATTTTGCATTCTTATTAAAATGTCTAAATTTAGCTAAAAATAAAAATAAAACAAGTCAAAATGGAGATATGCACCATATACATATGCAATCTACAAAAATAGTATGAGAAGTATGCTACAGTAGTTTACTATTCTGAACATACCCATTTTCGCTTGCTCTTTAAACTCTCTTTTAACTATTTTTTCCCCATATATTTTCATAACTCTTCTTGCATGTGAAAAAACCACATTTCTACCTCTCTCTAGATACAAAACAATCGTTTGGTCTACACACCTGGTTTCCTTCGTAAAATAGTGAGCCTGAATTGACATTATAACTAAAATGACAATTTTTTTTGCTAAGTTTCCAGCTTTAAATGTTTAGACATTTTTAAACACTAAACAAATCAAGTACACCTGCTTTTACTCAAATTAATTATCCATCTATGTAAAACAGACTAAACAATTCTTCTGTTTTATGTCTGTGACCTAAACTGTGTTTTAAATTGAACCTCTCATATTGCACATGTAGAGGGTCACAGTAATTTTCAAGATAAATTCCAAATAAATGTCCTTCATGTGTATCATAATTCCATGTGCCAGATGTGAACTTTCTGAGAGACACATAAGCTGGAGGAACTGTTGGAGGAAAAAACATGCATTTATGAAACATTTGAAATCTTTCCAATGATTATAATCACTTTTCTTTTACACAAATGAATTCCTGCTAAAGGATTTTATTAAAACCTAAAAATATCCCATTAACTTCTGTGACAGGAGAGCTATATGTTTAATTATCAACAAATTGAATCAATTCCTGTGTGTGCCATTTTCATTGAATGACTGTGATACAAAATGTGTCTTTTTCTACAGTTTCATCAATAGAGGCAGAAAATCCCACGACAGTTCCTGACAGCCCACCTGCCTCGACCGAGGCCCTTCCTTCCTCTCACACATCTGTCATTCTGCCCACGCCAAAGACCACAAGCACAGTTCCACCTCAAAACCCCACCAGTCCTCCCAGTACAACCCAAGCAGATCTTCTCACGGAGCAACATACTAGCATAACCCCACAACAACCTACAACATCTCAGCCGCAACCTTCCAGAACCCAACAACAAACGAGCACAACCCAACCACCACCCACTACAATTCAACAATATACCAGCAAAACGCAGATCTCAGTCAAAGATCAACCATATACAGCCAAACAGCTACTGAATACATCCCAACAACAGTTTAGTGAAACATCTTCCCCTAATCCACCTACAACCAAACCACCAATTCAACAAACCCAACAACGCACCACAAGCACTGTCCAGGAACATCCTCACCCATCTAAGAAACAAGACACCATAACTCAAGCCAGTCTCCATACAAGAAAAATTCAGCCCAGCACCAAGCTGCATCGATTGAGCACAACTCAACGTTCACGAGGCACGTCCAAACACCAAACCACTTATTTTCCAAAAACCACTTCTCCTTATCAGTCCAGCACAGTCACACATTCTGAACAGCCAACCACCAAACCACCACCAACAACACAGGATTGGTCCACAAACAGCCATTCACTGACAAACACAGCTTTGACTTCACACACTACTTTACCAAATATTGTCTTAGTAATAGACCAACAAACAGATGTCTTAGTATCACAGCTGAAAACCGATGTTAGCAAACATCCAGTATTTAGCACTAATCCATCCATCCCCGAAGAATATTCTACATCCCATATTCCCACAACTGAAGATCCACCTCTTATCAAGAATATACAGGAACTGACTCCACATCCTATATATCTACCTATAACCTTTTGGTACCAGCCCAGACCCAGCACCAGCACTACAACAAAGCATTCCAGCACCACTAAACAGCAAGTTAGCACTACTAAATACAACCCAAAAACGGACTCCCAGGTTGAAATTCGACAACCTACCCCTGAAGAATGGTTGCCAGGTACCCCAGAAAACCTACTAAACCTCACACCTCACACAACAGCTTTCACCAAATCCGATGCCATTCAAAACTCACCCATGACGGAGAAGGTAACAGTGGGGACGAGTCATCCAAGTCGACCAGCGGGTAACTTCTCCCCTAGACATATGATGTAGAAAAAGGCTAGTTTTAGTAATTTGAAGCAATCCGGCAACTTAACATGTATCACTTAAAGGGATAGTTCACCCAAAAATGAAACTTACCCCATGATTTACTCACCTTCAAGCCATCCTAGGTGTATATGACTTTATTCTTTTAGATCAGGAGTGTCAAACTCTGTTCCTGGAGGGCCGGAGCCCTGCAGAGTTTAGATGCAACCCTAATTAAACACACCTGATCCAGCTAAACAAGTCCTTCAGGCTTATTTGAAAACTACATGGTTTGTGTGTTGGAGCAGAGTTGGAACAAAACTCTGCAGGGCTGCGGCCCTCCAGGAAATGAGTTTTACACCCCTGTTTTAGATGAATACAATCGGAGTTATATTAAAAAATCTCTGGCTCGTCCAGGAGATCTCTGGGTGTTGAGATTTTGAAGTCCAAAAGAGTGGATCCATCTACCATAAAAAGTGCTCCACACGGCTTTGGGGGGTTAATAAAGGCCTTCTGAAACGAATCAATGCATCTGTGTAAGAAAAATATCCATATTTAAAATTAATAGACCGTAAACTATAGCTTCCGCTAACTGTCAAACACACGTTCATGAGAGAGTGGCGTTCCAGCGGATGACTCCAATTGTATTCGTCTGAAAGAAGCAAGTCATATACACCTACGACAGCTTGAGGGTGAGTAAATCATGGGATAATTTTCTTTTTTGGGTGAACTATCCCTTTAAGACATTAATGCCCTGTTCCTGGAGGGCTATTATCCTGCAGAGTTTAGCTCCAATTCTAAATAAACACACCTGAATCAACTAATTAGGATTGCTAGAAATTTCCAGTTAAGTGTGTTGGGGCGAGTTGGAGCTAAATTTTGTAGGACATTGACCTTTTAGAAGCAAGATTGGACAGCCCCGGTTTAAGAAGTTCTTTGATGTTTTTCATTCATTGTTATGCCATTTTTAAAATAACTGGTGTCAGATATTCCTGTAACAGTCATGGATAATCTAGACAGACTATTGGGTATTGGGCAGGGATCTTCTGAGAACATTATCATTACAATATGTTCTACTTTGTATAAGACTTATGCAAGTCTGCCTCTGTATGTCAGCTATTTCCCAGCCAAAGGACGAACAGCTACTGTCACAGCCAACACTTACAAATGAGGTGGCCAATAGGAACGAGGGTAATGATATCAGCTCCAGTTTTTTTCTCACTAAATGTGCTGTTTGTCACCTGTCCGTATTAACCGCATAAATCTTCATTGTACACAGTAGCGTCGTGATTGTCACCACCAAACATCACTACCACTTCCAAATGTCATCATGCTGGGCAATGCCATTACCACCTGACTAGTGCTGAAACAGCCCCACCACTGCCCCTCAATCGTCTTTAAACCATCACCAACAGCACCAGCTCTCACATTACTATGCCATTCATTCACCTCAAGTGTCTGACTACTTCATGCACTCTTAATGTCCAACATTTGCACTGTCATAATGCTACGCACACCATTTCCATCATCTTCTCTTCTAGATCTGTTGGCTTCTGTTTCTGGATAGCTGGTGCTCTTTTGTGAGCTTCCCAGTCTCATCCCCATTCAGTCAGTCAACAGATCTGTTGCCATAATCTTTAATCATTGTCTCCTTCCTATTGCTGACTGTGTTTGTGTTTATCTAGGCAGAGGTATCTTCCGCAACTCTTCTTCTGTTTCCCCCTCTTTGGCACAAAATGTTACACAGAGAGTGAGGCCTCACGGTCGTGTCCCTCCCCGTACAAGGTTTTTCAGGCCACCCTCTGGGTATCGTAACTCAACTGTCAACAAGAAAATGGATATGAAAGGTGTTTGAGGTCTTTGCACCGACACAAACATATTTTTTTTAACTGTTTAGCTTTCCTTTCATGCTTCCAATAATGTATCTAGCCAACTTTACTTTCATTTATTCATTCATTCTGTCATTTGTTTTGTCTGTCTAACTGTTTTATTAGACTTTTTAAATGTTATGTAGTGTTAAAATTCATGAATCTGTAGAACTAGGGCTGTTTCGCATCACATGAATATGCAGAAGCTTGTAAGTTCAGCTGTAGTGTACTCCGCAAAGTTTCTAAAGAGAAAAGATAAAACAGGTATTTAGGTTAATGTACTGTGTATGTATTTTAATTTTGGGCATTTGAATAATTAAGCTATATTTATTTTATATCCATTAATTTATTTATATATTATTTACTCTGTTTTTGCTTCATAAATCAGTATGTTGCAACAAAACAAATGCTTATATGCACAGTGTGAATTCTGAAGCCTGTTAATATGGCCAACTGAAACAGGCTTTAGTCTTATTCTTAATTAGGGTCCAAAATGAACTTTTGATAAGAAGATGTAAATAAAACGGTTGGACATGACCTTTTTATTTGGAATGTAAGAACAAACAGTATGCTTTTATGAATCTGACATAATCAGTCTGAGTGAATCAAAAAGATTCTGTTTTCTATAGATTCTATATAGTTTCTTCTTTCATTATTATGTTTATTTAACATTCTCAGTTGACTTGGCATTGTTAGACATGGCAAAAACTTAATTACGCACCCTGTGTATTAACTTTTATGAGTATGTTCGGTTGATTGCATAGGCCTACGCATATACTGTATATAGACATTCTTCTTTGCACATGGTTTCTCTGGTGGGTTTTAAATCAATTTATTTAAAGGGCTCTTCGGACCTGTTGACAAGATTCATGTGTTATCTACAGGGAAAAGACACACACACATACACATAGTCTCTTTCTGCCAAAAGTCTGTTTCCCATCCTGTCCTCTTCACACTGTCATTTAATTCTGCACAACAGCTGATGACTCCTGTGATGCCTGATATTACAGCTCAAACTGTACAGTTCAATTTTTTGTTATTTAATTCCCTCTTTTTTCACATGTGGTCTCTTACTCTAATATTTATAAAATACAGTCAAATACAAACATTCTCGTATTTATATAGTTGTTTCTGATATGCTTTTAACACATTTCTTAGAGTTTTGTCATGTGCCTTTAATGTTTAATATTCACATTTAACAACACGTGGCTTTGAAATGGCTTTGATTAAAACTGTTTTTTCTACCATGACAGTACCCCATGGTGAGCAGCATCAAGGTCTTTATGGGTCCAAAAGTCCGAAGGGAACGACAAAGCAACGTGGTAAATCCTTCATGGATTTTGAATGCTTATATTAGAGGTTATCATAGTTTTATCTCATAAGGGAGTTGCAATATCATATTTCCATTACAATCCATGTGATGTTACTGTAGTTGCAAAGCCTGGTGTTGTGTTCTTTAGTTTATTGAGTGATTTTGTGGTCCCTGTCCCAGAAAACTGTGAATCCAATTGTGCACAGTGTTAGTTTGGATACAGTTTTAATATGCTGTCTGAGATAGATGTCCCTGTTTGGTAGAAAACATCTCCTGTCTAAAGAACGATTCCCTTGCAGCTGGATTTCATGACCGTTCTGGGCCAAAGAAAATATTTATGTGCTGTTCATGTCATGATGGATTTTCAGAGCTTATGATTCTTTGGAAAAGCGTGACAGATCAGCCATTGATAAACTTAGCCAGCCACTGATGAGAACCCAGAACCCTCTCTCACTTTCTCCATCACACTCTCCCAACCAAAGACAACATTGAAACTGAATAAAAGAGAATCAAGTCACTCTGTTCTTACCCAATTGCTCATCCCATCCATCTAATCCGACTCATATTAGAAAGTCTACTTGAACACATTTGGCAGACATATGATTACTTGAGGAAAATGTGAAGCTGTTCATCCAACTTTTATTAAAAACCTTCTATTCACACTAAATTAGGTTCCTGAAAATGTTCTGAAATGCTTTGAGAATCGCATATTGGATTAATAGACCATTAGAGAGATGGCTGTTGGAAATAATTACGTTTTGAAATAGATTCATTGACAGGCTTTGGTCAGTATTATCCTGCACTTCTATTTTGAGTGAATATCCAGCATTATAGCCGTGTAGTTCTGCACTCCATCATAGCATTGGTCCCTCAGAGCTGTTCTTGGAGAAGCCGCAGTCCTGAGAGTCTGGACAGCATTAAAAGATCCCATTTGGCTCCCACAATGCTCTGACTGTGCGGACATTAACCTGATGTCATGCATTATTTTTTATTTTTATTCCAATCATGTGAATGTTATGCAGAACATACTTTACCTTCACTTCTACATGATAGTCAGTATGCAGTGTTTTTCTGGCCTTGGAGATATATAATAATGTGAAATAGCTGTTTCTTTATCCTGATCTGATTTTTAAAATGAAAACAAAATTAAAAAGACCAACACAAAGAAAAAAGTCTTACTTTGAACTTTTTAGCAGGCCATAGTAGCTCCAGCTGTCTTTTTTTTTATTTAGATTAATCTCAGCTACAGCATAATTTAGTTTGGGTTTTTAATGTTTTTTGTTATGGTCAGACTTTTCAGTGACTTCTTGATTAACCACAAACAATTACCTTGTATCTCCTACTAATCTGCCTTCTTCTTTTACAGTGAATACAAAGCTGAACCAGGTCTCAGAGACTAAAGAAAAGGGTGAGGACACTGACAGATAAACATATCAAAGTCAATACAGCGACAGCCTTGTTGGACGTAATGTGCATGTGTTTCTTGCTAATTAATGAAACCTTTTCCATGATAACTTTTAGAAAACATAATTGATCTGAAGCAGATGGACCCAGTACCAGGTTTAAAACCTCTAGCTCCACCCACTACTGAAAGACCAGGCAAACAGCGGCCTTCATCGACAACAACACCACAATCTTTTGAGGGTATGCTCTAATGCGAGTTATGTCATTTGTATAATTCTTTTATAAAGGACTATGGTGAAGACAACACACTAGATACTGAAATTAGAGTGTTTCTGTGCCTATTTCTCCTAAAGTACTGGAAACATGCAAGACGATCTGTTGAGAATTAGAGAATTAGAGTTGGAGTCTTGACCTTGTGGCCTTGTAGTATTTCATGTTTGCCTTTGAATCTTAGGGAGTCGTTTTGACACTGGTGACAACTCCTCTGTATTCAGTTCTCATCCCCTCTCTGAGGTGGATGCCACGGGGAAGAAACGTTTCGTAGGTAAAAGCATTAATATTTTGGATCTACAGCACTGTCACACAGAATTGTGTCTGATTTATGATTCACAGTCTTTTAACATGAGTGTTGGACCTCTGATTTGCTGTCCTCTATTTGCAGCGCCTCACGTGATCTATAGAACTAACAAACGTCCGGAGGAGCCCTGCTCTCTCACTCACTCTCTCAGCTTCTTTCCTGATGAGGAGATCGGTTACTTGAATGTCACTGGCCCACCCAAGACCCCTCCATCCAACCTTACTGTGGTCACAGTGGAAGGATGCCCCTCCTTCATCATCCTTGACTGGGACAAAACAGACAATGAGACCACAGGTAGACAGAGCATTTGATTACTGTCTTTACTGGCTTAAACTAGAAACAGTATTGAAGGAGGTGATGGACAACTTGAGAAATGAATGGGAAAATTTGCAATGCCCAATATGGCAACTGTTGGAAAGAAAGTTAAAAGAGCACACTACCTTTTTGATGGATGCGAAGTTTGTTTTTTACCTCTGGAATGTGCATTAGCTGGTCAAGCATGAAAAATATTGGGTTTTAGCGTTGGTTTGAGCTTAAAAAGCAAAATTTATGATGCCATTGTTGTCAGACTTTATTGCTAATTTGAAATATGGCTTTGAAAAGTTCTTTTGACAAATCTTAACAGATTTTTAGTCTTTCTCCATTCCAGCAGATACTTTACAGTTATAGTTTATGTCCATTACCTGAATAGAATATAACTGCCAAGATGACCGCCAAGTGAACTGGCTTGCCTTGAGTGGACTTTGGTTAAACTTACTTTAGTTGGATTTAACAAGATATATGAGATACAAAAATGAAAATTGTCATTATTTGTTCATTCCAAAATTAGATCATTCCAAACCTAGATTACTTTCTTCCATGGAATAAAGGAGATACACTACTGTTCAAAGGTTTGATGTTTTAATGTTTTTGAAAGAAGCCTCCTATTCTCAATAAGGCTACATAAAGTAGAAACAGTAATATTGTGAAAAAACACTTTTCTCTTTGAATATATTTTATGTAATTTCTTCCTGTGATGCAAACCTGAATTTTCAGCATCATTACTCCAGTCGTCAGTGTCACATGTTCCTTCAGAAATCATTCCAATATGCTTATTTGGTGCTCAAACATTATTATTATCATAATTGGATTCTTTGATAATTAGAAAAGTGGAAAAAAAAAAAAAAAAAACTTTTAAACAGTACTGTTTTTATTTATTTATTTATTTATTTCATTTCTTCCTTACTTTAATTACTTACTTACTCCCAAAATCCAAATAGTATTAAAACACCATTAATGACGTAAATTGAATAGAATAAAGTAGCTCAGACATTTTGGGAATCTCCTTTGGTGTTCTATTAAAAATTTCCAACAACAAATTATGTTTCTGTTGTATCAATAGAATATGAGGTAGTTTCCTCCACCAAGGGTCCGCATGGAGAGGAGGTGTCCATCCAGACAACAAATCAAACACATACAGCTGTGGAGAACCTGAAACCAGAGAGCAGGTATGAAGACACACACCGTGTCATGGACTTCAATAGTTATTCAATTAAGCTAATTGTAATTACTACACACTAACCCTATAGTCCTGCCCTTACAGACAACTTTAAGCATATTTGAAATAACGTATCATTTAGTCCTGTTATGAAGCTATTTTCGCTGTGGGGCCATAAAGCTCCACTTAATGTTTGTTACAATACAATTTACCTGATTAGTAATGTTTGGTCGTCTGATCAACATAATATTGGTTCAGAATTCTTAATTCTATTTTCTCCTGTAGTTATGAATTCAAAGTTACACCCAGGAATGAGCTGGGTTCAGGCCCAGCCAGTGAACCGGTCACCTTCAGTACTGAGTCAGGTAAGTGGAGAAGAAACGTGAAATGAATTCATTATGAATACATTGTGTGTTCAGAACATGTGTAAGTCTCAGCTAAAAGTCCCAGATCTGAAACCACAATCTGGTCTGAGGTCATTGTGAAATCATTTGGCTCATCCAGTGAATCTGAGCTCTGTTTGTTCCAGAAGTGTCACTGGGCCAGTTGTATCAACAAGAGAAGCTTTAATGGTTTTTACTTTTACTTAGTTTTTGCACTACATTTAAAGTCATCTCAAGCTATCCAAGAGCCTTGTGTGAAAAACAGACCTAAATATAAATCAGTATTCACTTAAATCTCATTTAAATCTCATTCATGCTTCAAAACATTCGAAAGCACTGTGATTAGTCACAAGCTGCGTGAAAACCGAGTGTGTTTGACATCACTGAGCAATTTAAAGAAACTGGCGCTCATATGATAATAGTCAGCCAGGCCAGGGTAATTTGAGAATGAGACATCAAGCTCACAGGTGTGTGTAATTGGCAATGAACTTTTGCTGTAATGTATATGTTTAATTAGCATATAAGCATTACTGTCAGCAGTGAGAGTAATGTGCCTAATGTTCAACTAATAGTTCCAATGTGTTCAATCTTCTGGGTCCATTGCACTTATTTACTGTAGGTAAAGGGGCGCCGATAGACTGCCAGAAAATAATAATAACCATGAGGATATCTGACACAAGCTCTGGAAAATTGTACATCATGATAGTGAGGACAACTCAGGGGAATTTCCTGGGGCTTTGGATTTTTAATAACTTAATTCCAAAACCATGCTGTTTCGTTATATTCAGGTGTTGAGTGTACTAATAATTACCTGAATGGCATATTGTCTGGCTTTTCTTTATCTTTGACAGTTATATGTTTGGATTAGCCTAATTTATATATATGTATAGTTTCATAGTAGGTATGATAAAATGGTTTATTTCATTAACTTTTAGATGTACATTTGCATATATACTATGTTCAAAAGTTTGAGGTCAGTAAGATTTTTTTGTTTTTGAAAGAGATCAATACATTTATTCATCAATGATGCATTAAATTGATTAAAAAAATTCAAAGAATCCTGAAAAAATATTTCACAGTTTCCACAAAAATATTAAGCAGCAAAACTATTTCAAATGTTTCAGCATTGATAATGATAAAAAATATTTCTTAAAATGATTTCTGAAGAATCATGTGACACCGAAGTCTGGATTAATGGCTGCTCAAAATTCAGCTTTGCAATCACAAGAATGAACTACATTTTATAATATATTCAAATAGACAGTTATTTTAAATTGTAATAATATTTCACAATACTGCTGTTTTTACTCTGCTTTTAATGAAAGAAAAAAATTGCAGCCTTGGTGAGCGTAAGAGACTTCTTTCAAAAACACTAACAAAATCTTACTGACCCCAAAATGTCACATCGACAGATGCATTAAGTTGCAGTGACATCTTGTTTCATCTGCATTGCAGCTGATCCTCGTGTGAGTGAGATCCAAACTGGTAAGAGCTCCAGTCACCTCAAGCATGCAATATTAAAAATAGAAAGACGCAATATGCCTATACAAACTGTACATGTGTGTCTAATTTATATTGGCTCTCATAGGTAAAAATGCCATCTGGTCATCGTTTCCATTCAAGTCTGACTCGTACTCCGAGTGCAGTGGGCAGCAGTTCATAAAGCGGACCTGGTACCGCAAGTTTGTGGGTATCCAGTTGTGCAACTCTCTTAGATACAAGATCTACCTGAGCGACTCTCTTAAAGGTCCGTATTAACCATTTACAGACATTTCACCAGATATTTCTGCTATTCAGTCACTTACTTTTTAATTCTTTCTTTCTCCAGGGAAGTTCTACAGCATAGGAGATCAAACAGGGTATGGAGAGGATCACTGCCAATTTGTTGACTCGTTCCTGGACGGACGAACCGGTGGTCCCCTTCCACCAAATCAGTTACCACCCAGAAAAGGTTTGTAATAAAAACAAAAACATGGTAATCTAACACTAGTACACGAGATACAACAATTTCTCCTGTCTTATCAAGGCTTTTACCGGGCCATGCGTCAAGAGCCTGTCAAGTTTGGGGATATCGGAGGAAATTCCATGATCAACTACGTGGCCTGGTACGAGTGTGGGATACCCATTCCTGGGAAGTGGTAGGACCCCAAGGAGCAGATGGAAGACGTGACAGATAAGAAACATCAGCTGCCAAAGAGATCGGCCTTTTCATGGGATGTTTTTGTAGAGAGTGATTTCTTGGGAGTATGTATCTGTATTTTTGGGTATCAGGCACATATAGAATTATTTATAAGCTGAAGTAGTGCAGCAAACGTACAGAGAGCTGAATGAATGTTATTGTTGAGATTAAGAAGTTTAACTTTTAAGAATATAGGGAAGCAGGCTCCCTTAAAGGCGAATGTGTATATTATTTATCAAAATGTTGAATATGCCACTGAAAATAAAATGACCACGGCCAACTTGAAGGAATGTTCCAGGTTCAACACAGGTTTTGTAGACAGCATCTATGAAATTGTCATCACAGAAAATTATTTATATTAACAAAAAATGTTCACAGTAATGTGAGGCTTATATTTATAATTATAAAATATAATAATAATAAAATTATACAATATTATAATTATATTTATGATTATAAAATATACTTTTTTTCTTTTACAATTTTTGAGCTTTCAGATTGTCTAAATCATCTATTTAGTGGTGGGATGATGAATTTATGCGTATGCATTGCCAGTGTAATTCCTAAAGGTGGATTGTTTTTTATCTGTCAACAGTCCTTTTTTGGACCTTACAAGTATTGTGCAAAAGTTACCAGGTTTACTGGCTTTATATGGTCATTGTAGTTGAAAATTTGGACAGTGTACATCTGTACAGTTATTACACTAGTCTCATGTGAATATCCAAATGAAATCTTTTGGCTTCATGAAATACTGTGTATTTTAAAGTTTATCCAGGTGCAATGCTTTGCCCCATAGACTTTCATTGTAAGTGCTTTATTTTGACCACTTTTTTTTTTCTTTTTTTTCCAAATAGAGTTTAATTTTTTCTGTTATAGTCAGTACGTCACAGATGCTGTTAATAACATACTGAATGTACTAAATCCGAAACATTCTTTTAACAGTTCAAGCGCAATGTCAAACAAGGAATTTAAAGACTAGGTCATATAAACTATTGTTCAAGACATGCAGCTTTTTAAGTATTTGTTGTAATTATACTATGTATGAATGTCAGAAATGCAACATCTCTTTAACAAGAAAATCTATTGTTTTGTACAGAAGTTCAGTGACTCATGATTTCCAGAGAAAGCTTTTAAATGCCAGATTTTATGTAACATGTTTTTACATTGAAACTTTCATATATTTTATAAGGTTTATAATGAATCTGCTTTACCAATAAAAGCAAAAGCAGTTTATTTTATGATCTCTTTTTGTGGTGGCTACAGTTTAAAATGGTTTCTGAATCTGACATGAAAAGATACAAGTTTTCGTGTCATTTTTTTATGCAATCCTGATCAGAAAAAAATCAGTTGAAGAAAGACCTAAATCGCAGATAAATGTTAATTCCATGAACAAATGAACAATCCCATCATTCAGTCTCAAAGTCTTTATTCACCTCCTGAAAACAATGTTACAGTTTATACAGAAATGACAGGCTTCACTGCAGAGGGCCAGTCAGGGGTTAGTAAAAACCAGGACATTTGAAAAAGTAAAGAAAACAAGTAAAGAAAACTAAACAATTATCACTTGCTTTGATTATGATCATATTCTAGTGTTTAAACAGACTCATGGTTTATGACAAAATAACACCAATGAGGAGACCGTGATAAAATAAAATGCACGCGCACACACACACACACACACAGCTGTCCACTCCCACACCATTTGGTCTCCCATGTGTGCAAACACACACATACAAGCTCATTCCTGCACGCATTCATACAATCACGCAAAGCACAAACAAACACAAACACTATTAGAATGTCAAACACAGATTTCGTGGGCTGATGTGTTGGAGACAGAGAAAACTTGTAGCGAGGTGCTGTGGGGACATTAAAGGCCTTTTACCGATAGCCAGGGCCTGGCTGGGTGTAGCCCTGGCCAAAAGGGGGGCGGTTTCGGGCATAGGGGTTGGCACCCCCGGGGGGAGGGGTGGCGCCAGGCGGCGGGGTGTATCCAGGACGGGGCTGATAACCCCCTGTGGCCTGGGAGGTTGGAGGCAGGCTGTAGTTAGCTGGCTGCTGTGAGGCCTGGGATGTGTAGTTTTGAGGCGGAAATGCTCCAGGCGGGTACTGGGTGGGTCCTTGGGGAGCAGGAGGCTGTGATTGGCCGGAAAACCCTGGGGCGGAGCCAGGAGCACCAGCAGCCTGAGAGGTAGGGGCGGGGTAATTCTGGAACTGCTGCTGAGGCGGCTGAGCCTGAGGAACACCAGACTGAGGAGTATAACCAGCTGAAAAAGAGGATTGAAAATGAAAATAAACAACAATGTTAAAGCTTGCTAATATACATCCCTTTGGGCAAAAGGCAAAAAAAAAAAGCAACTAAACTGAAATTTTCTGAAATATTATAGCAATTTAAAATAACAGTTTTCTGTTAATATACTCTAAAATATAATTTATTCCTGTGAAGCAAAGCTGAATTTTCAGCATCATTACTCCAGTCTTCAGTGTCACATGATCCTTCAGAAATCATTCTAATATGCTGATTTATAATCAATGTTGGAAACAGTTGTGCTGCTTAATATTTTGTAGGATCTGTGATACTTTTTTCAGGATTCTTTGATAAATAAAAAGTTAAAAAGAACAGTGTTTATCCAAAATTGAAATTTTGTGTTACACAAAACTATACATTACTATTCAAAAGTTTGGGGTTAGTAATTTTTTTTAAAGAAATTAATACTTTCATTCAGCAAGGATGTGTTAAATGGATAAAAAGTGATAGTAAAGACTTGTTAGAAAGGATTTCTATTTTGAATAAATACTGTTCTTTTTAACTTTATTCACCAAGGAAAATCACAGGTTCCAAAAAATATTAAAGCAGCACAACAGTTTTGACACTGATAATAAATCAGTATATTAGAAAGATTTCTGAAGGATTATGTGACACTGAAGACTGGAGTAATGGCTGATGAAAATTCAGCGCCGCGTCACAGAAATAATATTTTAAAGTATATTAAAATAGGAAACCAATATTAGAAATTGCAATAATATTTTACAATATTACTGTTTTTTTTCTGTATTTTTTGATCATATGAGCAAAAGAGACTCTAAAAAAACATTAAAAATCTTACTGATCCCAAACTTTTCAAAGGCAGTGTGTGTATGTATGTATGTATGTATGTATGTGTGTGTGTGTGTATGCGTATGTATGCATATATATATATGTATATGTATATATATATATAAATAACACACACACAATTTGTATATATTACACATTTTATATTTCATTATTTACATTTTATTAATATTATTAATTGAATGCATATATTAATAATTAATTTTGTTCACACTTTTCAGAGAAAATCCAGCATCAGTCTAATTTGAATAGCTGTTTGCAAATGACTATCACATTTGTTAGAAGCAGAGCTTAAAGCTGAGGTCTAATTTATGAAAGCATCATTAGTAGTTGTTTTAAAAAATTACCAGGGTACTGCATCCCGTACTGCTGCTGGGGTCCAGCTGGTGGAGGGTATCCACCTGGAGCCTGATACTGCTGATACATTTGACCTGTTAAAAACAATAAACATGTTTTCTGTGATTAAGACAACATAAATGTATGTTTTTGTCCAGGACTAAGATTCACACTGTTAAGGGAGGGAATTCCCATTAAAATCCAGGACATCAGCAAGCAGCTTGTGGATCCTAGCGAGGATATCCCACTGTTACTTGGTTTCATCATCAAACGTTTGAGAAATATCTGGGACACCAGAGGGCCATAAATATTAAGAACTGATCTCTCTCACTCGGTGTCGGAATATATTTTAATGTGGGATATCTGGCATGTTACTCTGGAATATCAACAAATAAAGAGCCAATACAGAGAGGCTGATTGAAAACATACAAATAGGATAGCCACGTAAAATTTAGCAGATGACAGATCGTCCAAACGCTGGCAGTCGGTGACAGCCTGACCATCTGTGTAAAGCACGGCTCCTGATTGAAGATGAGGAGCGATGGCTGACCAACTCGTTTTAAATGCTTTATTTGGAATCCAAATTAAGTAGACTTAAAAAGATCCAAATCGTTTAGAACAGAAAGCCCACGTTGTGCAAATCTCAATGGAAAGGATAACAGCGACTTCACTGAGACAAAGCACACAAACAGATTATCCAAAGTTCATAAATGTTTGTGTGTATCGCACCAAGAAACTAATGAGAAAAGGCTGTGTGTCTGTGTGTGTCTCTATGCAGCGGATGATGGGAACAATAAAGCAGAGAAAAGCATCACAGCTCCATAACTCTATGCAACCATGGAAACCATCCACACAATCTGCCAAATCTAGAATAGCTCTGCATAATTTCTCATGTGCGCTGCGTCTATGTGGAAGAACTTCTTTGGAAAGAGTGAGGGGGAAAACAAATCCAATGGACGGGTGGAGAATAACATTACGCTCTTGACTTGAAGGCCATTCTGGTTCAGTTTTCTTCCGCTGTACACCTTCCCAAGAGCCTCAGTTAGAAGACAACATCTGCAAGGTGGTTTTATGTTGCAAACAAATACGTTTTGTGTGGGTTTGTGTACGAGTGTGAGAGAACATGTGTAAGTACAGGTGTGTGACCTTCCTGCCAAAGCAGCATGACCTGCCAAATCGAGACTCGTCCTGCATTTCTCAAGTCCACTGGACTGATGTGGGCATTTTTTGGAAAGAAAACAAGGGGAGATATTTCAATGGCCAAGTGGAGAATAACATCATGCTCTGAATTCACTACAAAGACTTCTGAGCCACATGATTCCTTGTTCATCTTTCTTTTGTTGGACTCCTTCCCGTAAGCATCAGAATGAAACATCTGCGATAAGGATGTGCAAAACTGCTCTACTCCAAATCAACTGGCCATTCTCTATAGACTGATTTCAGGCTGTATAATTAGACAGGGTCACTCGACACTGATCCGACGTAGTTGTTAGTGGGCTTTACGAAAGACTCGCTGCTTTATAAGCCACATCATTCTGGATCACACTTTACATCAAGTACTATTTCAGACTTTTGGTACAAGTTTAAAAGTGGTAGATTTACCATCCATAGTAGCAGAGTGAGGTTGTTGGACCCCTGAGTATGCTGGGGGAGCATGGGGAGCCACAGCAGAAGGGGGCGCTGCAGAGGATGAAGAGGCAATACTGTCTGGAGTAGCAGAGCGGTCCTCTGCAGCAGCGGTGGCAGCTACAGCTGGAACTGGAACACAGGGAAGAGTAAAGGAAAAATCAGGTGGTTCCAGATCTAAAATCTGAATGGATGAGTTACACTAGAAGCCATAAAACTGCAGATAAACACACCTGTGACACCTGTGAGCACATCAAATGAAATAAGTATTATTGCAGCATGAGGCTATAAACTATTAAAAAGTATGATTTAATGTCTTTAATCAAGTAACTTATTGCAATAATCAATGCTATGGCTGAAAAAAGATGAAATTTCAATTAAAAAGCCACAACTAAGCACTACATGTATATTGTACCTTGGGCAGGTTCCTCAGACAGGCCGAAAGCAGAAATGACATTCTTGTTGACCTCTTCCTGGTTCTTCAGGGGGTCAAACGCAGACATGCTAGCAGCACTGACCGGAGGGGCCTGCTTCACTGTTGAATCTACTGCCTCATTCATACATTCTGTCACCCAGAGACATTAAAACAAGACAGCTTTAGTATCACCTGTCTTCACCTCTCAAGGCACATTTATGAGGTTCCATTGTAAAGAGACGAAAAGAATGAAAATTCTGTCATTATCCTCATTCTGTTCCAAACCCATGCAATAAATGTGGATGCATTCATTTAAATGTCAATTTTGATGCCAAATTATCACTTTACACCTTAAATATCAGCCTTTTCAATAAAGATGTCTTATTGATACATCGACTATTTTTGAGTTGATTTTTTAAATTTCGCAGCCCCTGGTCACTGTATGCTTTTGATTGTATGGTGAAGAACAGCATGAACATTTACCAAAAGATCTCCTTTGGTGTTCCACAGTAGGAATGAAGTCTTATGGGTTTGGAATGACACAAGGATGTGTAAATGACCCTTTATGTTGTCCATCTTTTGTTTTTATCTAAATAAGCTTTTAAGAGGGAGTTTATGTGCTTCAAATGCTTTGGTGACAGTACTGGATATGAAGAACATGAGAATCACTCTGGGAGAGTTCATGTACCGGTTTCTGGGTTGGTGCTCCCTGGGACAGACTCTGAGGGGGGCTCCAGGCTGTCCAGCAGGCTGTTGACTTTATTCCTCAAATGGATCAGTTCTCTCCGCAGGTGCTTCACCTGAGACGACTCAAGTGGCCGAGGCTGCCCATTCACTGCGGAAACAAAAACTTTATTTTTGACAGCACTGTCTAACAGTTTGTTCAAACTAGTCAAAATGCATCTGTCCATGTTAGTTTTTAACCTAACCAGCTGCCAGACATTTCATTGACCGCGTTTCTATTTTCATCATGTTTTCTTTTATCCAAATCCCCTTCATAACATATTAAACATCAAACATGTTCTGATTTGCTGTGATTTTGTCATTTCATGCAATGAACAAAAAAAAAATACTCAATGCTGGAATCGTCGCAATTTGTCTGGTCAGAATGTCAATAAGTGAACAACAAAATTAGATTGTTTAGATGGTCAGACTATGTCTATATGATGAGGTAATACAGAGTTTTGGCATTGTGTGAGGGCCTGGAATGTTCTTTCCTGAGTCCATATGTGTGAGACTGGCTGCCGCTTGAACCATTCCAGACTCTTCAGAGATCACACGAGCTCTAGTAGGAGTCCAAGCCAGTCTCTGGGCGGCAGTCACACGTTTGGGATGCACACACGCACGTGATATTATACAACCATGAACCAGCACATTTGAACTCTTAAAATCTTCTTCCCAAAATTCTCTTTAACTAGTTAAACCATCCAACAAAGGGCAGGGCTACATTTGCTAACACAAGGTCAACACATGACATCATCTGGCTGGAGCATAGAGGCATTGGACAGTGCAGACTTGACCAAAAGTTATTAATTTCTTTTTATTAGGAAAAGAAACATGTATTTGAGTTGGTACTTAAATCAGTTCTTTCAGTGTCTTGAATATGAGCATAAATACTGGATTTTGTTAAACCCACACAGACTGCAACCTTTGATTTTGGCTAGACTTGCCAAATAAATCACGGTGTAAAATAGTGTTTGAATCAAGCAGCCCAAATCTACAGCCTCTGCAGTATTTACGATGAAACATTTGAAGAGTAGTCGGCACATGCTGAGAACTGGCACTGACACTACAGTGCAGATGTACCTACATGAGCCAGAACAGAGCTAGAACAGAGCATGACGTTACTGGCAAGTAACCGGGTCCGATTATCCTCTCTTGAGAATATTTGTTTGTGCCATGTACCAGTTAAAGAGAGTGGCTTTCCAGCACGGCTCACGTGACTGAGAGCAGACTTAAAGTCTGTAAGATGACCTAATCTATCTTAAAAGAACAGTTCACCCAAAAATGAAAATTGCTATAATTATTTACTCACCACCAGGTTGTTCCATACCTGTATGACTTTATTTCTTCTGCAGAATACAAAAGATGACATTTTAAACAGCACTGGATCCCATGGATCTTAAAGGTGAGGTTTTAGGTGAACTATATCTTTAAGTCAGCGGTTCTCAACCGTTTTGACTCCAAGTCCCCTCAACTGTCCACAACAATATTCAAAGGCCCTAGTTTCGCTTTCAAAACTTATTTTTAATCTATGGGCATTTAGTTTCTGTAAATTAAAAAAAAAAAGTCTTAGGAGCTGAATGTTCTTCAGTGTTCCCACTCTTCTTTTTAAAAAAACAAATAAATTAAAAAAATAAATAAATAAATAACAGTCATCCTCCGAGCATACAGTCATTCATGATTTATTGAATAATGATTTTTTTTTTTTTTTTTTTTTGGCAATTTCTACTCAAAATATTTGAAAGCTTTTATTAATTTATTTACATGACTTTTCCAGGTCAGAAACCACAATTAAAAATAGGCTTCCTCATAAATCCAGGTTTATCTTCAAAGAAAAGGCTTGTTTTGTCTTAATTGAAATTATTTTAAATCATCATGAAGCCCCTTGCGAGCCACTTCTTTAAGTAAATCTTCCTGGATTACACATCCAAGGTCACTGGTCACAATTTATGTTCTTAGAGAACACAAGAAATATCCTTTCTGTTTAGAGTACTGTGTTATATCTGTTAACATCTACGATACGTTTAAAATCCATATGTCCTATTAAACTAGTTTTGGCAGCCCAATAAATATTTGGACACCCAAGTCACACTTAAAAGGGTCACCACAAGATTTTAATGTTCCATTAACTGCAAAATCCTACTTTAACCCCCTGCTGATAACCTTACAAAGTCAAACACACGGACTCATTATCAGTTCAAATCTTGTTCTATTGTGCCCTCTGCTGGACATTAAAAGCTGCCACTTTGTTTATCCCACAGGAGAAAAACGACATCTCCTGGTTGGATGAAATATTACCAAGTTCAGCATTTTTAAGATTAAAAGAGCTTAACTCTGCAATATTACACCAGCCATGCGATGTGGGATTATGTTCTTAACAGAGAGTCCTTTTTAAACCAAAGGTTACAGAACAACACTGTTTTCTGGGTCACAAAGATGCATTGAGGAATCAAGAAGCTTTAACTTGATATGCCTCTTATTTTAGTATGTAAAACGCCATTTAAAAAGCAGAAAACAACTACAGGCTTTGACTACATTCTAGCCGATAAAATATTTTAAAGCTGTAACTATAAAAATGTATGTAGCTCACATGAGCTGCTTGGTTCTTATAGTTCTGTGCACCTTTCTGTTATTCTGTAAAGGGACACTATGCGCACTGAAGTGTTTTTGGAATATGATCTTCCTGCAGGTAAGATAAACCTACACATGCTCACTGACCTCACCTTAGGCATGATTAGCACTGATGAGAACAGTGTTGTTGTGCCTGTACGTGTGGCCTGTTGTCATTTATAACAGAAAATAACATGTTTATTTTACAAACCGAGGGACAAACAACAGTAATAAACTTACAATTGAAACCTAATAGGCAAGTGAGCTGTGCTTCACATTTCAGCTTTTAAAGCACATCACTTAAATTATGTTGTTCTACACTGCATTTTTAAGGTGGGACTACTTTTACACTGATTAACTTCTGGATATGCATTACATAATTGGGTGTTTGAATACTGCTACACCTAATCTGTGCTTTACAAAGAGATACAGCACATTCCTTTCATGCTCCTTCCTGGTATCTTTGGGCAGATATATTCCTTAATTTTATTATGAGCAAAAACCATTAAGCAGTGCTGGTTTCTTACCAAAAAGAGTGAGCTTCAATATTCTACTGCACTGGATCGCAAATGACAAATCAGAACTGTCAAAGATGGTGATAAGGTCATCATCTGGAAGAGAGAAGAAAAATGAATGATGAAAAAGATAACCAAAGCACAAAAGCAGTACTTGCAGTTAAACCTCAAATAAAACTGTACCACATGTGAAAGCAGTAGACTGTATGGGATCTATATCAAAACCTCTGATACTACAAACCTACTAAGAGATTTTATTAAGAACATCTATAGGTGTGCAGATCTTATAGTTTTATACTACATTATACTATATGCAGTTAATATAAACTTCTTTAATTAGTTAAATTTATGATACATGCATGCTTTAAAGTCCAAAACTGACCTTCATCCTTATATTTGATGGCGACTTCATCGCTGCCCTGTAGCTGGCCACGGAAGACTCGCTGCATCATCAGCAGGAGCTCGTCGTAGGTGATGTCTTCATTGTGGATGGGGATACGGCGGATATCATCGCCCAGCTGAGCTTTAATGATCAGCTTCCCACTCAGGTCCAGCTGGCCATTCATACTGCTGGGAAAAAATACAATTTTATTTAAAACACTGTGTCTAAGATATTTATAAATTAAAAATATGCTTTTCATCAGCCAAGACCAATGCCAATAGCTAAAGAGTTTATTATCCAGTTTAGTACATAAAATTGAGATTAAAATGGAAATTAAACAAACAATACTCAAAATCCATTGCAGAAAAAAAGTCCAGTTTTGACAGTCGATTTTACACTTTTACTATTAAGAAGTTTATTAAAGAAGCAGACCATTTATCACTATTTAATCACATCAGACGCCATTTGATAGTACAGGAACAAACTGAAACCAAACACACTATTAACAGAGCAGAGTAAAACCAATGACATGATCTATGAAGACACAATTATTAAGTTCTTCTATCAGAAGCATAGAATTCCACTCACCATGAAGTTAACCATGAAATCTGATAGTTGTAACTCAATGAGTGTCTTCACTCACCGCTAACTCCCCTGCTTTTGTTATGGATATAAAAATGTCAGTGAATGACTTACTTGGAAACCCATAGTCTCATCTATGAGGTTATATATGAAGTGCTACTGTACATTACTGGGAAATACTATAAAAGTCTAAGGGTCATGAGATATAAGATGATTTGGCATATGCAGATGGCCCACAATCCTTCTCAACACAGACTTTGGCCTCAGGCATGATTATAGGGAGAAACATTTTGGGATTTAGACCACAATACAAAATCTGAGTGCGTGTGATTAATCAGGGAGAGTCTTATCAGGAAAATCTTGACTCTTACTCTGATTAGTTTACCTCTCATTCATTCTAGTACTCTGCAGCATGTAGACAGACCTGTATTTATCTCATATGGAACTTAATAACAGCCATGACTGAAACTCTTGACTTGTTGCCCGCTGGATCAAGAAAATGACAAAACTATAAAAGAACTAGCTGCTTGGCAAACTGTCAATGAAATGCATTTACTCGTGTCTTATTTGTCAAGAAGCATTACCATTGTCATGCATATGAAGGGTCATCAGCTAACTGAGAAATACTTATTAAACATAGTTTAGAAGAGCAGAAGATGTGGTTTTTGGATCACAACACACATCAGGCCACTTCCCATCATCGCACCAGCACGACGTTTAAATGTCTTGCCAAAGAATGATCCACTTAAATCATCAGATCAGGCCTCGTTCACCTGATGATGCAGCAACTTCCTGCCAAATAAAGCTCTGAACGTGACAATTCTCCCGGCGTAAAAACATAAAACACTGTAATCAAATCTCAGTTGAACCACAGCAACAATTATTCCTGTGTTATAAACATGATTATTTAACTACGCCATATTGTTGTTCAAAAACACTGACTTTTGTACAAAACGTCTCTCTTGTCTTTTAAGCTTGCCCTAGTTTCTCACAGGCTAAGCTAAGCTAAGCTAATGCTAGTTTGCTTGACAACCGGCTAACCACTAATGGTTCATTTCCAGAAGTGCCTCTAAATAAAAACTCCTAAGTGATCATATAAAAGTATGTAAATGTTTGTACATTCTCTACCTGGTGGTTTGGAGGTGTAAATCCCAGCAGCAGCCTGACTGTGTGTCCTGGACTTTAGCTGAACGACGCCTGACTGACTGATGATCGGAAACGCCTCACAGCGACCTGTACGTGGCAAAACCACAAACGCGCATGCGCGCTAAATTGACACTTACACTGTTTTGTAAATTTAATTACTATTTACGAGGCGGCCTGTATGGCGTCTGCAGGGACGTGCACAGACATTTTGAGGGGCAGGGCTCAAGTGGAAAAATTTATTTTAATTTTTTTTTTTTCTAAACAAAACTTAAAATATATTAGGGGTGTATGAAATTGACAAAAAATATATTTCAATATTTTCTGGGATTTTATTGATAACGACACAGAAATAGTAAAGATGATATTTTGCTGAGTGTGTTATTATGCTGATATCTACCGTGGACAGCTGACTCCTAAAGTTTTTGATATTCTTCATATTCTGTGGTGATCAGTTCACAGCAGTGATAGAAATTAATCATTTCCAATAAGTTTAAATTGATTTTTACCTTTTATGGGCTTTATTTTTTATTTTATTTTATTTTTTGCAGGTGACTCTTTGAATTGTTCCTTTGTCTCTTGTGTTTGTTTTACCAATTGTGTTTGGTTAAGCAGTCATTTTTTTCTTGATCTAACCCACCAGAAGGATCATATTAACCACAAATAATCAACAGTTTTTACAAGAGTTTAAAACATCTTCATTATAATCAGTTCCATGAAGCTTTATTGGTTTATTACTGAAGTCTCTATTTATATAAGGTAAAATATTCTAGATTTCTCTTCACCCTCACCAGATACTGATGTAGCACCTCCTAGTCTATAAAAAATAATGTGTGAAAGTGCTGTGTCAGAAGTACATTTCTGGAGAATAGCAAAATCAAAAAAGAAAAGAAAGTATAAATTGCCATTGATAATGCAAGCTAAAAAGACTATGATAGACCATGCTAGATATTTTCTTTAAATCAAGCTTAGAATGAAATGATTAGTTTGAAATACATTACAAGGAAATATTTAAAGAATTATTTTATTTATTTTTATTTTATTATAAAGTAATAAAAAGTGATGCGAATGGCTCTGTATTCTTGACATGGACTAAACATTCATAATCAAACAGAATTTCAGCTTTTAAATAACATGTTAAAACAAAAAAGGTAAACATAATTTAAAAGGGTAAACATAATTTTAAGAAATGTGAATAAATGTAAAATCCAGATATTAAGTAAGCTTTGTTAGCTTACAAATGTATATTTTGTATTTAAATTGCAAATATTTAAACATTTAAAATAATTGCATGCATTGTACAGTAACAACTGAGACAGAAAAAGAGGGTGGATAAATTCAAATATACAACAGCATGTTTATTTCTTCTTCTTCTCTTGTGTTGAGTTGAACCAGGCATCTAGAAGCTTCTTGCTGTAGTAGATTTGCCATGCGTGCACCTGAATAGCAATCACCATGAGTAGATACATCACAGATACAGCCGAGAAACCAAAGATAAACCGGTAAGCTTTTCCGTGTCGGTACAGTTGCTGGGCCAGTGGAAACATTTCCATTGCACCAAAAATCAATGGTGCCACTGAGAACAAACCAGCACTGATCATGGAGATCACCAGATAGCTGATGTTGTTCTTTGGCATGGCCAGGGCTCCAATAAATGAGGGCAGGAGACTCAAAAGGTATGGATACTCCCACTGATAGGGCATGGCCACCAGATCATGTGACACCAGATTGAGATGACTAACAGCCACCTGAGCCGCCACCAGTATCCATATGAAGAAATGCACTACGGTGAGCTTCTTTATCTCTGATTTCAATGAAGCACTGAAAGACATATTCAAAGTTCAGATACGTATTCTGATATATGCATATATGCAGTTATTGGTTATGTTATATTGCTGTGAGAGTATAAGGGTTATAGTTACCTCATCTGATAGTGAGAAGCCACTTTCTCTCTGTGTTTAAAATCACTCCCATCAGTCCCTGCAGCTCTTGGGCCTGCACGTGATGCCATTGCCGATTCCCAGATGACTGTAACAACATGTAAATAAACGTTATTCACAGGCCCCAATAAATGGCATATTAGTTTAGCAATTAATGTACAGAGCACATTTGAACTGAAATAGAAATTTCTCAAAATGCTGTATTCAGAATGTAATGTATCAAGCCACACAATAAATGAAAAAGATAATCCTGCACTAACATCTAATACAGGGGCCCAGTATAGATAAATGATACAGTCCTGAAATATCTCAACATCTGCGCAATTCAATGGACAATTTACATTAAAAACTTAACCCCATACTCTATATAAGAAAAAATGTGAATTTCATATGTTCACATATAAACATGCAAGGTGAAGCGTAAAAAATATACGATATATATAAATATAATGAAATAAAGGCATCAAATAAGCAGTCTATCTAAGATCATATAGGCATATCTTGTCGGCCGGTTTCCGGATGAAGCATAATTTGACTGTTTGAACTGACAGACGGATCACTATAAATTCAAAGTAGTTACTTCATGCGATGCGCCGTTTAATAAATGACTTACCGTATGAAGTGATGAAACGCGCCGAAAGCGACAGGAAGAAGATTAGATGAGGAAATGTTAACACAAAGGATTTTTATCAATGAAGGCAATAATATGTTGCTCATGCGCACAAACAGGGCAATGTGATTTGACAGCGCAGCATCTCGGTCTGCGCATCCTCAGCATCACCGAGTACTGAGCAGGATGCGGTGGTTTGGCTCATGAATATTAAATAGGTTCCAGACCATTCTGATTTCCTGAAAGAAGAGGATGGAACAGCTGGCGAATCCGAATACTATGGTGAAGGCTAGGCTTATAAATATTAATTAGGTCATGTGACTGGATAGCTCCAGGGAAGTTTATCATAGAACTGAAGCATAATAAAATGACAATTCATGAGCAAAGCTTTCGCCATCGCTTTTCCTCCCAAAACATCGAATGCATTAGCCATTTTATCGGGTTAGTCATTCACTGTAAATACAGTTACAAATCTCCTTCACACCAAAAAATATATAGGCCTATATCTTTTTCTCTTTTTGATGACTAAGACCAAGTTACCACAGTAGTACGTGTTAATAATTATTATTGAATATTATTCACAATAGTGTCACGTTTTTAAATGACTAATAAATGAGAGGTATTGAATTTAGGCGCAGAGGTTAACTGCAAAAGATCACCTAGAACTATAATCTTTAGAGTACCTGTTTTCATACATGGTAATAAGATCTTAATTTGATACTTTAATTCCCCATGTGATCAGTTAGATGATGTTTTTGGAAGATACATGTTATTTCATGTCATTGTAACAAAATTACAGTACAAGAATTTGATGGACATAGAGTTATGGATGTAAATCATCTTTATTAAAAAATTCAAAGAAAAAGTCATAAACAAATGAAAATAAAAGGGGGGTGGGAGGTACTCAAACCGATTTTCATTGGATTAGACAATTTTAGCACCGCCATTGAAAGTGACCGACATATAAAAACAAATGTTATTATACAATCAGTAGTCAAAAAAAATAATAATAAAAACAAAAAAGTCATCCAACAGTTGAAAATTTGAAGTATTGTGAGTAAAACTATCATTGATGACAGTTCAGAAGTGGTTTTCAGACAAATTAGTATTTAAAGTTTAAAACTAATCTTTTTTTGGGGGGGGGGCTAGATATGTTAAATAATATCAGCCACAAACACACATGCTCTCTCGTGCACATACACACACACACACACACACACACAAACAGACATACAAACAAATTTGTACTTTGGTTGCAGTTCACACAGAGGTTGTGTTATAATATTACAAGTGTGCAAAACCTTTAACATTTTTTAAAATCATTGATAAAGAGATACACGATATGTGATATTTTTGAAAAACTGAATGGCTTTTCTCATCTCATTCAAAGCGAATACATTAGTTATCATGCAAATGTCATTAAAAATAGTGTCCTAAACATTTTAAAGCATGTATACTCATGTTGGATACCACCAATTAAAAAAATACATAAATACGTTACAAAAACAATCTTTTCAAAAATCTGTTTAAATGTGGTGTGGAACTGAATATTCTTACTACAATCTGTGAGAGTCTTTGTGCAGGATGTATCTTTACAGACAGTATTCTGTAATTTAACATTGCATATACTCATACAGTCTGTAGATTGATATTGTTGTGTTGAGTTTAAAGGAGCTGTTTCTATGAGTCTTCTTTCTTCCCTGTGAAAATATTGACATTTTTTAAAAGTCAAACATTTTAATGTCAGTTCTTTCTTTCCTTTTTCTCCTTAAAATTTCACTTATTATTGTGGTCTACATTGGGTACAGTAAGAAGCCAGAGAAGGAGGAGTGGACATACTGTCCTGCATAAAATCCAGCTGCCTGTTCAGAAGGTAACTGTAAATAAACTGTGTCTCCTGGTTGTAATGGAATCACAGCACTCCCAGATGCTTGATCCAGGAATCCCTTCTTGTACTCATCATATGTATACATAAGTGGCTCCCCATTCCTGTAGAGCCCGACCCATACATTGGCACCCTTGCAGTGCACATGATAGGCAAAATAGTAGATACCAGGGAGGTCACAGGTGAACACACCGGTCTGAGGGTTGTAATTCTGACGCCCATTATACAGTAATTTGTCAAGCACTATTGGCGTGCCAACTGGAGGGAATGGTGTGGTCAGTTGGGCAGTGAAAGCAGGCATCTCCAGACCATTGGCACCCATCATATCACCCCCACCTGCATACTTCCCTTTCTTGTACCCACCAGTTTTAATACCATCTATGGCAGGGCCCATCTCCGGAAGAACACCCATCAGGTCAGGAGAAGGAGGGGGACCTGGGGGTCCAGGTGGCCCCGGTGGACCTGGGAGTCCTGGGTGACCTGGGGATCCATTTGGGCCAGGTGGACCTGCTGGACCAACAAGACCAGGGATTCCAGCAATGCCTTCACCAGGTGGACCAGCTTGACCTGGTGAACCAGCTTCTCCTTTTGGCCCGGAATGTCCAGGAGGCCCAACTGGTCCTCCTGGCCCTGTAAGTCCTGGAATACCTTTAGGACCCTGTGGTCCTTCGGGGCCGGGCTGACCAGGTTCTCCTTTAAGACCAGGCAAGCCAGATGGACCTGGGGGACCAGGTAGACCTCTGCTTCCTCCTTCTCCTTTGGGACCTATGGATCCTGGTGGTCCTCTTGGCCCAGGTTCACCATCTTCACCTTGGAGGCCTGGTTGGCCAGGAAATCCTGGAGGACCTGGCTGCCCCATAGGTCCAGGATCTCCCTTGGCTCCTTCTGCACCTCCCTCTCCTTTTAGTCCTGGGGAACCAATTCCGCCTGGTGCTCCCATTGGGCCTGGAGGGCCTGGAGGACCAGTTTGACCAGGGGGACCCGTCAGGCCTGGTTGACCAGGGTAACCTTTGTCTCCTTTTGGTCCTTGAACACCAGGAAGCCCTCCCATCCCTTTGTCACCCTTTGGGCCAGGGTATCCAGGTTTGCCAAATCCAGGTAATCCAGGTTTTCCAGGCAACCCTGGTGGTCCTTGTAATCCTTTGTGGCCAGGTGGACCTGGTTGTCCTGGTAATCCTTTTTCTCCTGGAATGCCAGTACCAGGGGCTCCTTGTGGTCCCTGTTGGCCTTGTCCACCAGCTGGACCCTCTGGACCTGGTTCCCCAGGCTGTCCGGGTTTCCCTGGCATACCAGGTGAACCTGCTACACCGGGAAGTCCAGGCTTACCGACCCCTGGTAATCCTGGCTGTCCTGGGGGGCCAGGTGGCCCAACTGGCCCTTTTGGCCCTAGTGGGCCTGGTTGTCCAATTCCTCTGTCCCCTTTAGGCCCAGGTAACCCTGGGAGACCAGGAAAACCTTTATGTCCTGGCTCTCCCTTAGCCCCTGGCTGTCCTGGTAATCCTTGTCCACCAGGCTTTCCTATTCCTGGCAGGCCGGGGGGTCCAGGAAGGCCAGGTGGCCCAGTCACGCCTGGTTGTCCTTCTTCACCTCTGGGTCCCTGTTCACCTTGCTGTCCAGGCTGCCCAATACCTCCTGGCTTCCCAGACATACCTGGCATTCCTGGCTTACCAACACCCGGAAATCCTGGAGGACCAGGAGGTCCTGGCTTTCCAAGAGGGCCTTGTATACCAATACCTTGAGGCCCAGGAGGTCCTTGAGGACCAGGTGGACCAGGGGGCCCTTGCGGTCCAGTCTCTCCTTGAACACCTTGGTCACCTCTGGGAATAGTCTCACCTTTGTAAAAGAAAAGCAAGGTCAGTGCTACAATGCCAGGTATACCATATATGTGACTATGAATGCTAAGATAAACAAGTGTTCATACCTTTGATATCTTTGCCTTTGTTTAGGTGCATTGGTAGGTCTTTTCTATAGTGTGGATATGGCATGTGTGAGATATCCTTTCCCATGCCCATGTGAGGCATCTGTGGTAAGGGTTGATGTTGTTGAAGATGTGGTTTGTGTCCATAATATGCACCTCCAAACGCTGATGGCAATAGAGCCAAATGCACCAAAGCAACTAGGAAAGAAGCCATGGCCATGGCCTGTTGAAAAAAAAAAAAAATCAAACAATTAATAATTCAATCATTGGTCAGTTAGGCTATCAATTAATTATCAAATTTAGTAATAAATCAATAAGTGTTAATCCAGTTGACTCTTAATTAAACATAAATTATTTATATGCATCTCAATCCATCAAGAATTCATTTTAAACATAACTAAATAAAAAAATAAATGACTATTAACAAGTTAGTAAAAGGATCTTATAAGTAATGTATAATATATATTGCTAGCAGTATCAATTAATTACAATCTCTGCAGCATACCCTGTTGTCTGCTATGTAATAAAAACAAAACAAACAGAAAATATTGTTTACCATGTTAAGACATTAAACTACCAAAACACTACCAAAGTGCCTACTGAGAGACCACATACAAGCACAATAGACTTTTGCCTTCACAAAGGAAGATTATGCAGCTATTCATTATAATTTTGTTATTCTTTTAGCTAAAAAAAAAAAAATTAACAAAAGTTTTACCTTGAAATTTAATCATACCTATTTTATGATCATTTCCAAATCCACAGAACCAGGCCATTTAGTTTAAAATGTTAAGTGTAAATGTCTAAGAACATAAGAGACCTCTTTCAAATAAATCCTACTGACCTCAGACTTTTTAACTTAGTGTATATTAATTAATAATTTATTTCAATGTTACATCACCTCCTATAATTATGCAATCATCTCATACCTTCTTCAAATGTTTGATTTGAGATTGACTTTCTCAGTTATCTAAATTTAGCCTATACTCTTAAACATGACCTTGCTTTTAAACAGTAAAAGCAAGTCAAAGGACAGGAAGCAACCCGTTTATTGGAATTTCTCACTTCTAAGAATCTCTAGGGAAGTTCTAAGTAACTAGAAAGGAGCTTTCCGTAATTTGCCTTTCACACTGCAGAAATCCCAGACAGTAAACAGTGGGTGTTCATGTATGCTTACATTGTTCTATTTCTGGTTAATGTTTTGCCTTTCTCAAGTTACATGACAAAATAAGTTTTCATGACACATTGATGCTTCATTGTTTATAAAAACAAACAAACAAAAAAACAGTACCAACAAGATGTGATTGAAACAAAGATTGCCTCAAAATGATGGAAGTGATGGAGCTGACCTTTGGCTTTTTCTCAGGCTGCTGAGAATCACACAGATATGTCACGGGCTATCTAGGTTTTCCACTCTTTGAGACTTGGAGATGTAAGGATATAGTTTCAGAATGAGCTGTACACTATCATAAATTTTTAAGCTTATTTAGCATCATGTAATGCTAATAATAATGTCCACTACAAATCAAAATCTTGTTAAAAAATCCATTAACATTTATATGTGCCATTAACTAATTAATTAAGTAAGTGTAATGTATGATATCAGAAGATTTGATAGCATTTATCAAATTATATGGAATAAGGCATATAGTTTTATCCAATTATACATATTTATTGTTGGGTACAACTTTAAGAACATATTAATCAAATCACACACATTCTCAAATGTGAATTTATGTTAAATTATAAGTATTTTTAGGTCGGGTACACAGGAAATTAACATAGTGATCATACAAACACTAATGAAACTAACATAGTTTTCCCATGTCCAAGAGAAAAAGAGAAAGAAAGTGCAGAAGAGAAGAAAAAAAATTAAGCGATTAATGTAAGCTAATGTCCCATTCAAGAAAATTTGTTCACTCAGCAACCATATTTGCAATGTCTCCAGGTAGCTATTTTGGGCATCCAAGTCCTATCTACCTGAATGGGGAAGTCCCAAATCTCAAAAACTGCTTGCCCCACTCACTTTTAAATAACATATTTCAAATCAGCAACAAAATCTGACATGAATAATACTGAGTGAAGACTCTTTTCTCTCCTTCACTCTCTCACATGCTCTCCCAGGCCTTTCCATGGACTTCCCATTTTTAAAAAGGTTGGACACAGAGTCTCATTCACTCACAAAAATACAGCACAATCAAATCAGTAAACAAGTACAATGTGATGAGAAGGAAAGGCACTCAATAACATAAGTGTTAACATTAGCATTTTGATTAGCTATGCATCACTGCAATGACTAAAACAACATACAAATACCAGTGATGATTATAACAACATATTGTCATAATTATAATGGAAAACATAACTAGAAAGAAATAAACAGTTACCATCTGCACTTTGACCCCAATCCTGCCAGTTAGTTAAAAGATAATTGATGTGATTTATTTATTTATTTATTTTTGATGGTCTAAACATATACTGTAAATGCTAACATCCTGAAACCTTGATACATAATAATAAATTCACAGGAATTTAGAGATGTATATGTCACTGTCCATATTTAAATGAAATGATCAACAAAGGTTAATATTAGATATTTCAGTGATACCTTAATTAATTTATGGCATATCATAAGTTAAATATGGCACATATTTATCATAACTCTTGGTTTTAATTTATAGTGTTTTGCAATGGATAAAATTACAATACTGTTCAAAGGTTAGAGGTCAGTGTGATTTTTTTTCAATTAATTTTATTCAGCAAGAGTGCATTACATTTATGAAAAGTTACTGTAAAGACATTTATAATGTTTTTTTTTCAAGATTTTTATTTCAATAAATAAATTAATAATAAATAATAATAAATAAATTTAATAACAAATAAATTGTATTAAAATGCTGTTCCTTTGAACTTTCTATTCTTCAAAGTATCAAGTATCAAGGTTTCCATAAAAGGTTTCCAACCATTTTCAAGATAGATAATACTAAGAATTTGTTGAGCACAAAATACGTATATTAGAATGATTTCTGAAAGATCATGTGACACTGAAGACTGGAGTAATGGCTGCTGAAAGTACAGCTTTGCATCACAGCAATAAATTACAATTTAAAATACAAAACAGTTATTTTCAATTGAAAAAAAATATATAATATTACAGTTTTACTGTATTTTTGATAAAATAAAAGCAGCATTGGTGAAGATAAGAGACTTTGTTCAATAAATAAATAAATAAATAAATAAATAAATAAATAAATAAATAAAATAAAATCTTACCAACCTAAATTTTTGAACAGGAATGTATATTAATTAATAGTATAATATCAGTTTCAGTGCTAACATCACCTTCCATAATCATAGTCTCCAATCTTTTTCATTTGATATTAGACAACTCTGATGCGATTTGATGCCAACTCTGTGACATCTAAATTTAGCCTATATTTTTAAACGTGACCTCTGGACCCCGTAAAAATGAAAGTCCTCCATGCTATTTGTGAAATGCTCTTCTGGAATCCCATCTCTTCAGTAACTGAACGCATGAACACCTCAGCAAATAAGTCTAGTTAAACACTCACATTCAGCCTTTCATTGAGACCCAGATGGCCAGCAGTGTTTACAGAAATTCTTCCTTGTCCGCCTAGTCCCTCATTCTTCCCTTCAGTCTTTCATTTCATTCAGTCTCTCACACCCTTTCCCCCCATCTTTACAGAGCGTTGCGTTCACAAAGAAACACATAAATCATCAATGACAACACTTTTATTCTGGCTCTCTATGGGAAGAAAAGAAGAGGGGTGATCCTTGGTACAAACCAAGGGAGGACTTCAAGAGGCCATGATGCAGTAAGCCAATATATTCCAGACTATCCATTGAACTACTTGTTTTTTTTCCCCAAACAGACATTTTCATACATGAAATGTTGACTTATGTTCAATTATTTTAATATGTGAGAGGAATAAGACTGTGTATTTATATGAGAGACAAGAAACTAGCACAGCTATATAGGACAGTATATGTCAATGATCAAATACAAATTAACTGTAACTGTAACAAAATTGTATATTGGAGTTATATTAGCATTCAATTTCCATACTGAATTAACTGATGTATGAAACTATGATCCAGAAACAACTGAATTCTGGGAAACTGGACAGATGAGACAGAGACTGTACTAACATGCTTGTGTTGTAGCAGACCAATCAAAAGGTGCTTAAAAAATTCATATGCCTAGGCCCAGCCTACAGAATACGGCCTTGTGATGTACACAGTTAATGTCTCATTTTATCTACTGTATGATGTATCAGGCACACTATATTGTGCTGTGGGATTCACAACTCCCAGGCCAGCTGTGAAACAAACAGGGCCTTTTTGAGGTAAAACAGGGTCTTCATTCTCTCTAAGCATCTGTTGGGTCACTTAGAAGCATTTTAACAGCTGAGCGTTAATAAGAGTGAGAAACACAGCAAGGGTCTGCTAGCCTCAAAGTGCATGTGTGGGGAGAGAAGAATGTCTGTAGAAGAGAAATAATATATCTTTACTAGATTAATATATTAAATTTATAAATAGATTTGTAAAAAGATTTATATATTTAATGATAATTATGTGATTTTTGTGCAGAAATCCAGATATATTACAATAGTCAATATTATTAATATCACATTCAAATCTCTACAATCACCAGTGCAACACTTGTCAAAATAGTAAATAAATTGAAAAAATCATGTTGCTCCATACTATACACATACTATGACCATTACAAACATTTCTGATTGAATTGAGAGCCCCTTTCCATCTATCGTCCACTGTGTAGAATAGATGAACTCATGGCAAATTAACTTATGGCCCTGTCTTTCAGTTTCACTTGTTATGAGATCCTTTATTAATTTGCATTGACATTTTGGATAAATTTGAAAGTTTCTCTTCACCTGTTGTCTCACATGCAGGTTTGATCACACACTAAAGTGATACTGAAAGCTGATTGGTTTTAACGGTTCACTCCGACAATGACTGGTAATTCGGAAAGAGGCAAATTTATTTACTTTTTTTTTTTTTAGAATTATTTGCAAGAGTTAATCAATAATACCACATTACAAAGAAGACAACAGTAGGGCAATACAGAAAGATAGAAAAATACAGTTTGTATTGTGGGATGTTTTTAAAGATTTTTATTTATTTTACCGGAGGAGCTTTATATTTAAAAGTGATGTTATTAGTACACATATCTGAAGCAAGTACTTTGGAATTAGTTTGGAAGGAATTTCACTACGGCTGCAAGCAAGCAACATTGCAATTCATGTCCAGGAGAATGATCAATTTAGTAATAGTGATTAAACTACTGACAGAAGGAGTTCTAACACATAATAGGCCTTTACGCATGGTTACTGGCCAAATATTAGCTGATTCATCTGCCATCAACCTATTGCTAACTTCAGTCGAATAAATGTGGCAAAAATCACTCACAGCATTACTATTACATGCTGTAACTGTTAGAATGTCAATCAGTTCATTTCTGAAACAATAACAGGCTGCCCTTCACAAGTCACATCCCATTGTGCCTCTAATGGATGTCTGCTTTGTATTCCTCTCACAACTGAGAGTTAAACTAACAGTCCACTATCAGGTACACACTATCACAATCACGCATGAAGGCAAAGACTCCATATGGCTGCCACCAGGAGAGGGAGCTAACACATTATCTTAGAAACTGCCCACCAAACTTAATAAAGCATCAAGATGTATTTCTGCTCAGTATTTCAATAATAAATTTGATAAATAAAATATGGATATAAAGTTGTCTATATAACTGTACACTATATACAAATTTATGAGTGTTTTATACACTGTATAAACAGCCATAAATGATTAAACAATCTACAGTACAAGATTATTTTTGCTTATATATATATATATATATATATATATATATATATATATATATATATATATATATCACATTTTCTGCAGTAAAATTCATCAGCTTCATGTCAGACACAGAGATAAGAGCCCAAAGATAAATAGTGTATTACCTTCAGAAATGAAACACAATTTAATATCTTTGCCTGAAAGTTTCATTTTGATTTTCAACACTCACTGCCTGACACTGATATAGAAATATGCTAAATAAAATGAGGAAAAACTGTATTTAGCTGCATATCTGTACTCATTAAACAACAATTTCCCAATTTGTCATTACTTGTCTGCTTCATCATCATTTCTGCAACAGTTTTCAAATTACAGGGTGCATCAATAAGCATCAAGACAAGCAATTACAGAGAATGAAATGATGAATAAATAAGTGCATTTCCTTACCTTTCCTTTAAACAGGCCGTAGAAGAAGATAATCTCAAGGATTCTCAAACTCACACTCAGAAAGACCCCGAAACACACACCTTGTCCAACTGACCAGTGCAAACTGGACTTAAACAAGAAACAGCCTGCAGACGGCCACCTTTTATCTACAGCAGGGTGGAGTCAGAGAGCAGGGGAGAGAGAAGAGAGGCAGATAGAGAGAGATTGTTACAGTATGGATGAACATGTGACAGTATAAAGGTGCTATGTTTTCAGGGTAGACACTGAGATTTGTTTGATTTTCCAAAATCGCTGTCTAGTGATGGGCAGCTACACCCTTACTGTGGTGCAAGATGTCTATACACTTTCCTGTTCACTGATTAGTCACCACATTCTCAATTGAGGTAGGGCTGCACAGTTAGGGTTAGAATTGGAAAGTTCCTTGAAGACGCCTGAATCGAAATGTGGAAAGAAACTTTTCCAGTTGAGTTAAATATTGAGTTTGGTGCATCAACAGTAGTAATCCACAAAAATGAATCTGAAGTTATATATTTAAAACTTATTGAATATTTTCAAATATTGAATATAATATAATATAATATAATATAATATAATATAATATAATATAATATAATATAATATAATATAATATAATATAATATATGTTTTTGAAAGCCGCATATGCTCACCAAGGTTGCATTTATTTGATCAAATATACAGTAAAAACAGCAATATTGAGAAATATTATTGGTTTAAGATATCTGAATTCTATTTTAGCATATTTTAAAATGTAATTTATCCAGTCTTCAGTGTCACATCACCCTTAACAAATCATTCTAATATGCTAATATAAATGATCAATGTTTTATAACGTATAATCAATGTTTAAAACAGTTGTGCTGCTTATTATTTTCGCGGAAACTGTGATACATTTTTTTTCAGGATTCTTTCATGAATAGAAAGTTCAAAAGAACAGCATTTATTAGGAATAGAAATCTTTTGTAACTTTATAAATGTCTTTTCATCAATTTAATGCATCCTTGCTGAATAAAAATATTAATTACAAAAAGTTATACTGATCATTAATCCTATGTATAGTAATATATAGTCATTCATTCATTCATTCATTCATTCATTTATTTATTATGTATTGTACCTTAATAGAAAAAAAGGAAAAGGTTTTATATTATTGTGATTTATCATTAAAATTGATATTGGACTTATGCCGTATGCAATCTCAAGTGTACAGAGCTCATTAGTGCAGATATGAGATCTGAAAGTTCGGGACATAACAGCACAAGCATATTAGCTTGAGAAGAGGAGTATAGGGTCGCTATGGGGACAGGTACACTCAGTGTGCTTAGCCTTTGGTAATCAGTGTGGGAAACAGGCTGATATTGCCCTCAACCCTGTGTTAATGAACAGTCAATTACGGGGCTTTGCGGACTGAAGTGGGGGTAGAGTGTGTCCACTGTGACGCCACCATGTGAAACTAAATGGTTTTCTAAACCTTCTTCAGTCTGTTATAATAAAATTGACTGTAATTACTCACTCAGTATTTCATTCATGCCTGCTTTTCCATTCATTCAGTGCCAAGAATGTGTTCGACCAACACGTCATTAACCTTTGCAGTGACAGCTGTATGAAGCAAACCCACAGGGAAATGTGTTATGAAGTGCTGAATTTGTGCAAGCGTCGTGCAGAAGATCAGACATACAGATCATTCAGAAATTGATGTTCAAGTCTGTTCAAGTGGATGACTTCAAAATTGATTACAAATCTTGTGTTTACCCAAGCTAATGATCTTAAAGTTTTATCACAATCACTTAGCTGAAATAGCACCCTAAGGATAGGACTCTCCCTAATACTGTGTGCATTCACACTTTTTCACAAAGGCAAAAAACTCAATTAGCTGTGAGCATGTTTGCTAATCACACACACTGTCCTGGCATCTGTTTCAGAGTTTCCCCAGGAAAGAAAAAAGTTTGAAAAATAGAGGAAAGGGAATTAATACTTACATGAAACTGACATGAGTCTCAGTTGTTAGCACTATTCCTTATTGCTACTGTCATAGCCCTTTATTGCACCATAATTGAATTATTAAATACATATTTTACTGAAAGAAGTATCTGTCAGAACTCTCATGTGACTAAAATTACTAACTGGAAATAATAAAAACTAAAACTGAAATAAAATCAAACAATAAGGTTATATTTGTTAACATTAAATAACTACATTAGTTAAAATTAATTAACAATGAAAAACACTTTTACACAATATATTAGTATTAGTTAGCTAATTTAAAGATTTTCTAGCACAGTATTAAAATCAAAAGTTGTATCTGTTAATATTGTTTACTGGACCTGAGTTAACAAAGTAACAATAAACAGTTGCATTTGTATTAACTAACATTAACAAAGATTAATAAATAATCGAACAAATGTATTGCTTGTTGTTAGCTAATGTTCGTTAATGCATTAAAGTTAACTAATACAACCTTACTGTAAAGTGTTACCAAACAAATTAAACCTAAATAGTAACAAAGGCATAAAACAAAATTACTAAAAAGTGAGAACTGAAAATATAAGAACAAATTACTAAAAACTATAATAGTATATAAATAATACAACACTGCACTGCACTGACAAATAATTATATTCTTTAATTAAATATTTTAATGAATAAATTAAAATTTATGCTAAAAGCCTGTTATTAAGCATAATGTTCAATTATTAAAAAAAAAAATCTTTAACATTCTTAAAAGGTGTAGCTTGCCAGTGCAGCTGGTTAGCATCATACTTATCTGTAAATATTTGTATTGTTTACAATTAGCTATGTTAAATGTGTTGGTAAGCCAGGTTGTCTAGGTGACAGGGTCTTTGTAGATTGTATAGTTAACAATGGCAGTAAAATTGCTACATTCCCACAGCTGCTGTTGTTCTGTATTAAGGCTTCGGAATGCAGAAAGCATGCAATCATTACCACGGAAACCTATCGTGGGACGCCAACCCACAAAGGGCAAATCAAAAGTATCTCAAATCATTCTTGTAAATGTACCCAACACCGCACACATCATCAAAGTCACTCCAGCCCAGGTGGTTCAGGCCCTTTTTTTACTGGAAAAAAAATGTAATGAACTACTAATCATGCATCGGCACATTTTCAGTGTGTGCGTGGAAGTGTGTGTTTGAATGAGTGTGTGTGAGGTCTGAACCCCCCCTGGTTCTAAGATGCTGACCTGACCGGAATCTGTTCTCGCTGTGGAGACCTGCGGCTGATTGGCTGTTCCTTCTGAGACTTGTAAAGCCATCGCTATGGAGACCTAAACCTGTCACCGGTAAGATTTAGGAGTCCCAGAGGTTGTTTTAAAATTTCAGTCTGACAGCAGGCAGCAAAAGTTTGTTTCTCTGAAATAAATTTATATTGCACTGTACACGTTCTCATCAGATTACATACTAAGATACTATTGGGTAATAAGTTTGTGGGCTGAACAGCTACAAAAACAATGCATTTGAATACTTTTGAGGATCCACTTGCAGTCTTTGAATATTGTCAAAATGACTTCAGTTTATTGATCATCCTAAATCTGCAATCACAGTGACTTTCAGATCTACACTTGAAAATGAAAGTGAAAACTGCATTAACTCAAAAACCTATCTTTCTAATACAGGAAGAGTGCATTAAATTGATCAAAAGTGACAGTCATTTTTTTTTTTTTTTTTTACATTGTTACAATAAATTTCTGTTTTGCTGTTAAATAAATGCTGTTCTTTGAACTTTCTATTCATCAAAGAATCTGGAAAAAAAATGTATCATAGTTTCCACAAAAGTATTAAGTAGCTGTTTTCAACATTGATACACTCTTAAAAAAGAAAGATACTTTATTGGTATCTAGAACATTTAACATCCATGGAACCTTTTAAACCATGGAACCATGGAACATTTTAAGAGTGTAATAACATTTTTAAGAAATATTTATTGAACATCAAATCAGTATATTAGAATGATTTCTGAAGAATCATGTGACCCTGAAGACTGGAATAATGGCTACTGAAAATTCAGCTTTGCCATCACAGGAATAAATCACATCAATAAAAATTAAAATAGAAAACAGTTATTTTAAATTGCAACAATATTTTACAATATTAACATTTTACTATGTTTTTGATTCATCTTAATTAATCTTAATAAGCGAGAATAAGAGATTTCTTTCAAAAACATTAAAAAAAAATTCTTACTGAGCTGAAACTTTTGAATGGTATAGTGTATAAGAGAAAAAAAGAAGAATAAAGGGAAAAAATCTAGTTCAAATTCTGCACATGGTATATGAAAGCCCATATTAAATAAAAAAATACAAAATGTGTCTGGTTGTCTCTGTACATTATACTTTAAATGATCACCCCGTAACAGAGAATATTCTCAAATCCAAAAAAATTGTTTTAATTTTTGCAACACCAATATATCCATAATCAGTTTATTAGATTTATATGTTTATTATTTGTTAATCTATGTGAACCCAATAATTGGAAGTTTTATTTAAATTAACCCAATACCAAATACTAATGAGCTAACATACACAGATAATTTGTGTGTGTGTGTGTGTGTGTGTGTTGTGTCTGAAAGTGCTACAAGAAAAGGTCACTGTAGAGGATTAATGTTGTAATAATGTATCTGTGTGACTGTGTGTATTTTTGCATGGGTGCAGTGTACTTCACATTACTGTGTTACTGTCTCCCACTGTGCACACACACTCACTGTCTGTCTATCTCGCAATGGACATACAGTCAGTTTAGTACCAGCATACCTTCTTGTCAGTAAGTTATCGCAAAACTATCTGACTCCGTGTGTGTGAACTTGTCTAAATGTCATGCATACAGTAATGCTGGTGCCATCGTGTTTGACCTGCTGTGTGTGAGTGTGTGTGCAGTGGGTGGGTGGCTTTTGCGTTTAGCTGTAGGAGTTTACTGTGAGTGTGTGAGGCAGATGGCTCACCCCTTACACCTCCATGTTCCTCCGTACACACTACCCACAATCCTTTGCCTCGGTCAACAGCCTGTAACATTCCAGCACTGTGAACCGTCGTGGGGAAAGTGACATCATCATTCTGCAAAAGTCAGATGGCATTATGACTATTGGCATTTCTGCATTAAAAAAGCTTTAATACAGTGGCCCTAAAATGGAGCAAAAATAAACCACCTGGTGGTAATTTTTCAGCTGATGGCTGACGTGTCTCTCATTGCAGTCTGTCACCTTTGCCTCTGAGACATTACTGTCTATGTGTCTGTGCTCACACATGTGTGAAAACCTATTACTAATAGTGCTGGAGCCATTTTGCTCAACACAAAATAAATGACAAAGTCATCAGAATATATTTTGACAAAGAAATTCAGAAAGGCAAATAACATGTTCATGTTAGAAGCAACACAAACTTCCTAAGCTTGTGATTTTGTGTTTGCAAGCATGTGTGTGTGGCCTGACGGTTCTCAGGGAACCGTGCAAATGGCTGCCAAGCTTCATTTAGGGTGGACAGGCAAACCTCTCTCCATAAGGGCCCCGACCCCACACGCCTCCCCGAATGCTTTTACACATACAGACAATAATTACAATATGTGAAGTTGAAATACTGCCAGACGTTGTATTCAATATCAACAAGTGAATATAGAATAACAACAATAAACATAACAAATGACAACTACCAAAATACAAAACACGAATCTCTTAAATATTATTAATGTATTGTTATTACATTTAAAAAGTAATATTTAATATATTTAATATTTGTTATATGTTATCTACCTTTGAAAAGTCACAAAAGATTTATATTTCAAATAAAAACTATTCTTTTGAATTTTTTTTCATCAAATTATCCTGAAATTTTTTTTTCATTGTTTCCATAAAATTATTAAGCAGCATTAAGCTGTTTTTAACACTGATTATAGTAAGAAATGTTTCTTGAGAACCAAATCAGCATATTAGAATGATTTCTGAAGGATCATGTGACACTCAAGATAATTTGGCTTTGTCGTCATAGGAATAAATTATATTTTATAAAAATATAATAAAATAGTTATTTTAAACTGTAATAATATTTCACAATATTACTGTTACCCCAAACTTGTGAACAGTAGTGTATATAATTTTAGCATCAAAACTGATGTCAGTTATAATCTATAGTATATTTATGGTATATTTAAGTTATTCAATCTAACATTTAAATAATATATATTAACATTTTTTATTAAAAAAAAGAAAGAAAAACAGCTTAAAACATCCTTGTTCTGATAAAATCCTTTTCTACAGAGCAAAACAAATCATAGATGTAATTATTTTACAGGGTAGATTCAAGGATATAATATTTAGCTTCCCCTAATGTTCACTGACTTTGCAAAACATTGTCAGTGATACATTTCCATGTATGTTAGAAGAAGCAGTTGTGGTAAAAACTATATGGTGTTACCTTTTGGCCGTCAATGTTAAATATGGCTTAAAACTACAGTTAAAACACTCTGCTGTAGTTTCACACCCTATAGCCATTTGCGATAACATGAATGACCTCTCCCACGCTAAACTATACCTGTACACCTTAGGCTCCTTGTCATCTGTCTAGTTCTACATGTGTATATTATGTCTGTACAGGGGTGTACACAGGGGTGTTATGGTCTCTGTGTACATGGTTAATGTCAGATTTAAAATGTGAAATGTTTGCTCAGTTCTTCTGATTCACTGTTTTGGTAAGCGTGTGACAGATCTTGCATTTTGACATGACAGTGGAGTTTTACCTTCATGAACTCTTAACTAACCCATTTGACTTTTAAATGTGCTCAGAATGTTTTTCTTTTTCTGAGGGCCGGTTCACAAATAATGTGTTTCACACTTGAACACTCCCATTACATGCTTAAAAATAAAAGCTCCAAAATGGGGATTTACAGTCTAAAGAAAGCCTTTTAAAGTTTAGGCCATTCAGTCCAGTGGTTAGTCCTAAAACTTTGCATTATGTACAGTATGGCCTATGCTTTAGGGAGCACATAACCAAATCACTGATTAGAAGAAATCATGATGTAACATCAAGAATCTATAAAGAATCAACTTAAGACCTCAAAAACGATTCTTAAGGAATCTAAGGTTCTTCAAAGAACCTTTGGTTTTATAATGAACAAAGCTGTCTATACTGCAAGTTTGTCATACACAGCTTTGATGAAAATGAGAGCATTCTAGGTTTGCCTCCTTGAGTAACTTACTCTCAGTATAGACAGGGAGTAACTTTGAATATGCAGAAACACCCAGTTTAAGACTTACGGGTCAGAAAGTCATATAAAGCAAATTCCTGGAGAGGAGTGGTGACCATCTTATAGGCCTAATATTTATGAACAGGTTTGCAAACTGACTGTAAATAGTGCAAAAATAAAAATGTCTTTTTATTATATTTTCCAGTAAAAAATCCTGAACATTCTTTCAAGACAAATGTATTCATTTATTTTTATTATTATTATTTATGTTTAGTTTATTTAGTGATTTTTAAGAAAAAAATAGAAATGTACAGAACAAAGAAATACACATACTACTGGGTTCAGTAAGATTTATATATATATGTATATATATATATGTGTGTGTGTGTGTGTGTGTGTGTGTGTTTTTGAAATAAGTCTTAGTCTGTTATGTTTTTGAAAGAAAAAATACTCCAAACTCCAGTTTTCAGTGTCACATGATTATTCAGATATCATTCTAATAGGCTGATTTTTCTACTAATAAACATTCATTATAAAATCTTACTGACCCAAAGCTTCTGAATGGTAGTGTATTAATATATCTGCATGTATGTCTTGATTAATTTAATCTAACTTTACCTTATTCTTTACTGCAGAAAGTAGGAAATTAAACAGCATAATCGTTGGCCCAGTAACATGATGCGATCTCGAAGAGGAATCCTGAAAAAAACATAAAATAAAATAAACATAAAAAATATAAATGTAAAGTATGTAAAGTAAATAAATAAATATGTGACCTAATTAGAACATTGTATGTAGTTTTGAAAATAGAATATTATAATGAATGACTGTAGAATAGTAAATTATACTGTTTATGTAAATAATTGTATTTTTAATGACACATTTATTAATCATTTTAATTTACACATACACACAACTACCAACCCGTGTGCCACACACACACACAGTGGATAATAAACATGGTCACTTGGAAAAGAAGGAAGATTGTGAGTAACACTGAGGTGCAGAAATGTGGAGAATGTCTAGCATGTTTACCTGGAACAAACATGCACACATACACACAATCACCCTATCTGTGGGATTATTATACAGTCAAAGATTAGTGATTGACAGACTTTTCACCAAAATACTGGACTGCAATAGCAATATAATCACAAATCAAAATACAGAACCTGTTATGAACATTGTGATACCGGAACTGGTTTACAAGTGTGTGAATGTGTGTGTAAAGAACATAAAGGACAGTGGCATGTGTTTGGTCTAATCAGCCCTCTTTGTTAGTGTGTTTATATGACTGGGTTAAGTGTTATCTTTGTCTCTAGTTCTTGAGAATGTTGCTCAGAAAAAATATTTGCTCAGGATGTTGCTCTTTTAAAGAGTTCTCAGTTATATTTCATTGACAGCATATCAAGTTTCACTCAGATGTTTCTCATAAAATTAATGAAAACACAAAAAAAACAGACAAAAATGAGACAACTGTGGACATACATTAAGAGCACTAAGAGCTATAATACTAAAGTCGATAATAGTCTAGATCATTTAGAATTTTATGTAAACATCAAGAAATTTTGTTAGTTCTAAATATGAAACAATACATATTTAGAAGATTTTGTCCCACCTTTATGTATGCCACATTATTGTAGTATCATCTATTTCATATAACCCCACACTGAACACAAGCATGTAGACACAATGTTAACGTAACATAAAACAAAATAAACTCTGGTTGGTCACTTTCCAGTTATGACCAGACTTTAGGCTGACTGTCACAAGTCCGACTCTGTGAGACTAAAGAGGATATACTGTGCCGCAGAGAAAAAACCTTTGACCTTTTTGTACAGTTTAGTTATTTTTTCAGCCTTTAATTTAATCACCCTGAAAACGGCTGTTAAATACACACACTTTTATAAATGCACATCCCTATAACTAGTCAGACATAACCTCTGTTTCCTCTATAAAGCAAAGACCACCAGACAAGCGCTCTCTCAATCATAATTCATGTTTCACACACAAATACACATTTAAGCAAGCTACTTTCAGCAAAACAATAAACTATAAAACAAATCTTACATTTTAACTAATACATAGTAGACACACTGTGGTTGACAAACATTGAAAAACGAAGTTCTGAGAAAATGTGTTTGCAGACTCCACTTGGTTTGATATTTTGTTCATATATTTTACATAATATAATATTATATAATATAATATAATATAATATAATATAATAAAGTTGTTTTGAGTTCTTCTCTGTGGTCTACTTAGACTTCAGCTGTGAAGGAAATGTTATGGCATGGTGGTCAAACTCTTCTCTTCTGCAACCCACCAATTCTGAATCCAACCAAATCTCCCCACAAATTAAACAAATGCTTCCACAGTGAAAGTGACTGACATGTGGAGACTCTCTGACCTTAAGTTTAAATAGGCATACTGTTTATTGGAATGAGGGGACATGTGTGTATAGATGTGTATATGTGAGGTGGGGTTGATGGAATCAAGGAAGACGTGTCTTCAGAGGGCTGCGTTTACAGTGGGAATCCATGCTTGCTGGAAAGGAAAATACACATGAAGTAGGAATAAGAGAGTACTGATGGACATCACACAGAGAAAGAAACCAGATGGACCAAGGGACTTCAACATGATTCACTAAGTCTATTTCCTTCATCCAAGATGTTAAAGTGGGACTGGCATTCAGAGTAAATGGGTCTATATCTTATCTCAACATGTAAATCCACAGATACATGTACAATACTTGGAGTATGGTTTACCCATCAGCCCATAAGCAAAAATAAATAAATTACTGCCTTTTTCTCTTTTTTCAAAGAATTTCTTAGATTTGCTCTCCATACCTGATTTTAGAAAGTTTGTCCCATTTTCTGAGAAAATTTTAATTTTGACATTTCTCCATCAATCCTGCATGTTGACTGGTGGAAAAAAACAACCTGTTATTCTGTAAAATCTGTCAGTCTGGAAAACACAAATTAATTTTATACACTTTCATTCATATATTAAAGGGGTCATATGACATTGCTAAAATGAACATTATTTTGTGTATTTGGTGTAATGCAATGTGTTTATGCGGTTTAATGTTCAAAAAACACATTATTTTCCACATACTGTACATTATTGTTGCTCCTCTAAGCCCCGCCTTTCTGAAACGTGCCGGTTTTTACAAAGCTCATCGTTCTGAGAAGCGAGGCATGCTCTGATTGGCCAGCTATCCAGTGCGTTGTGATTGGCCGAATACCTCAAGTGTGAGACGGAAATGTTACACCCCTTACCGTGTTGTGATGCCGTGTCCTGGCGCGACGACACAAAAACAATCAAACCCATTACAAACGAGGCATTTGTTGCATCCAGTGGGGACATAATTATTGATTATAATGACTTATACTGTCTTTTTACGCGTCGCGTTGCATCGCGCCGCGTAAACATTACCATGTCTGCATTTGTGATCTGAGAAATGACAAACAACAAGCACTACTCTACACTGCTCAAAAATCGCGTTTGAATCGTCAGCGGCAAATTCTTTAAATATGAAAACATACTTACAGGCTGTGAGTCAGAAGCGTCAGACTGTCCTTGCAAAGTTGGAATTGCACCACTTTATAGAAACAGCCTTTGAGCACAGCTGACAGGCTACTCCCAGGTTCAGGAAATAGTCCTCCGTAAAATGTGTTGCACACACTCAAATATTTGGGTTGAACTGTTCTGGAACAGTGTTGTAAATACAACTTACCCACTGATTTCTAGTTGTGTCCTCTTTTGGAAGCCCAAACAAAGTAGTTTCACTTTCACAACGAAACACAGCGTCTCCAGGACATGGTGCCGGTGGCAGCAACAATACTACAGCGAGAATAAAAGTCCGGCCCTCTTTCATTGCATATACATTTGGGCGGTGTTTTGCAAATCTCCCTACACCGTGATGTAGAAATGTGGGGGCGTGTTTGAATGAGCCGTTTTAGGGGGGTGTGGTCGAGTCTTAACTTTTATAAAGAATATCTCTTTGGCTTTGAGACTTTAGTCTTTGCAACTTCAGGGATCTTATCTATGCACAAACAGCTTGTAACACTCCAAAGATAAAGGAATACTTGAAATCGCATCATATGACTCCTTTAACTATAGCATCTAACTCCATGGGGTGTCTTATTTATACAATCTGAATTAAATTAATATCTAGTGAAGGGTTTTAGACATCATCTGAACTCATGCTGTAGTTTATTGTCCAGAACAGACAGAATCAATAAATATTCTCCTCAAGAGGACAGGAAGATACTGTGACACATGAACTTATGAGATGGGCCACTGGACCACACTCTGTGAGTGAGTGACAGTTGAGGAGTCATTTTTAGCAGTAATTGACAGGCACACATACAGGTGGGACACACACACACACACACACACACACACACACACAACTGTGCTGTGACCTTGGGAGTAAATTGTGTTCCATATAGCCTACCTAACACATAAAGTTGGAAAAGAAAAATATCATCATATAATGTTGCTTGTTTTTTACGATCTTCCAGGAGATGTGTGTGCATATTTCTGTATTTATATTAGTGTCCTATATACTGTATGAGTTCTCTATATGCAGTGAAAAAAAGTTTATCCCTTGCCCTCACCAACAGGTGTGTACAGAGAGGGGGGATTGGTTGGCTGAGGGTGACAGAGAATGTGGCTGATGATTTCATTTCATTTTGTCCCTCATGACATGGCCTGAGGGACAAAATCACATTTTGACCAACTCGAAACAGCTGCTAAATCATCGATAGGAAATCTTCAAGAGAAATTCCAGATTGCGTGGATTCCTATTGAAATGACTAGATTTCGCCCGCAAAAGTGACTGCACCTTTTTAACTATATTTAATTCGCTAATTTAACTACTATCTATCAACCCTATTGTCACATAACTGAGCTGTGTGACCATGACCATATTTACAGTCTAAAAGTAGCATCCATACTAACTTTACTACATGATGTAATTCAGAGACAGTCCTTCAAATATTTTCAAATTAGTGTGGCTTTTCTAGTAAAACCGCTTTTACCAACGAGTGTACTGTAGCCAAACTGTTTTTAACAACTCATTAAAGGAATAATCAAACGTGCTCACCCAAACGCTCCTTTCTCTCATAGTCGAAAAGTCAGCTTATTCCAAGCGAAACGGTTGATTCCAAATGGTTCTCTCTCTCTCATTCAAGTTACGGTTATTCGTTGAAGAGTCCGATTAATTACTGTTTTTTTTTTTACTGATTCATTTTTTTGTTTTATTAAACTTCAATAAACACAGACAAAGTACAGTTAGGACTACAATAATACACATAAAAACATAAAACACATACAAAAAATAAAATACTAAATATGTATACAAAATATACATATAGCTTTTTTACTGATTCATTCTCGTTTGGCGGTTCATACGTGTGACTTAATTGATGAACAGCAGAAGATGCTTCATTTGGTCTCTGGTGTTTGTTTGTTTGTTTATTTATTTGTGTAGTTTTTACAACAAGTAGCCTATTAGTAGTAGTAGTAGCAGTATTAATAAAATTACTTGCAAAATCTATTTGAAAAATTAATTTAAGTGCTGGAATTGAAAGTGAATTGGTTTCTGCAAGGAATAATTGACTCAGGGCCCTTGAATTATTAGAAAAATAATGCATACCCGAGGTGGTGATGCGGCCACGACCCGAAGCGGAGTTACACTGTTACACCTCCGGTGTGCATTATTTTTCTAATTATTCCATGGTCTGTCTGAATACTTTATTCTGATTGGCTGGCAGGTATGCAGTATGACCGTTTAATGCACAGGTAGTTCCAAGTCAGTTTAATCACCGTTCTATATTAATGCGCTGCTTTAATTGATACACACTAACCAACACTCGCTCGCGCGCGCGCACACACACACGGGGAGAGAGAGGTCGGAGATCGCAGATTGTGCTGCACACACACATAAACTTGTTGTCAACACTTCCCCGCGATTATTATTACTAAAATAAAAGAAGATACTAAATTATTATATTCCCGAGCAACGAGGTGATAAAATCGCTGTTTCTGAAGTAAAGTTAATTGTTTGTAGAGAGGCGCAGATGCAGCAAGCAGGTAACTTTACACACAACTGTCCTCTCTCTCTCTCGCTCTCTCTCTCTCTCTCTCTCTCTCTCTCTCGATCGATCGATAATTAATTGAAATACATGCTTTAATTCATTGAAATAAATGTGGTCTTACCGCACTATTTCATCTCTGTGTCTGATTTGAAGCGAGCAGAATGCTAGCGCTAACGAGCCGTAACTAACGAAAATAACTGTCACTTTTACCCATTCGGTCAAATATTGCGCTGCAAAGAGCAAGACAAGTTTTAACCTGTCTATAACTTGGCAAATGACCATGAAATAAGCGGGATAATAAACGGCTAGCCGTGCATTAAAGGATTTTAATGCACTTCGCGGAGGCAACCACCGCTTCGCGTCGGGCGTTCTTTGCCTCCACGTCGTGCATTAAAATCCTTTAATGAACGGCTAGCCGCTGATTATCCCTTACTAATTCAACGGCCCGGAGTCAATTATTCCGCTTATACTACGGTTACCACACCTCAAGACATCGATCAGATGATATATTTCAAGGGATAGCAGACTAATGCTGCTAATAACTAAGTTATGAGAGAGAGAGAGAGAGAGAGAGAGAGAGAGTGAATTAGCCTAGCGTTACCTCTCTGAGTCTGTCTCTCAAAAGTGTTCAGCTGCAGCGTCCCTACTAGTGAAACTTTAAGTTCATTTTCTTCACGAACAGTGCCGTTGTTACCTCGCTTCGCTTGTGAGAAATGTTATGTACTTTTAAGTTGCTAAACTACTTACTGACAAAGTCGTCAGAGTAGCGCTAACAGCATTAGCGCGTATGTTTCCATGTGTGTAAACTGTGTGTAAACTGTGTCTGTAAGGGAGAGAGAGCGGGAGAAATAGAGTATGTGCTTTACGTACATAATAAAACGTAATTTTGTGGCAAAACATAGAAATGATCTGTCGTTTTTTTTATCCCATTGCTTACGATATTTATGTATTTGGTCAGTGTCGTTGCGGTTTTGGTTATTTTGTTGTAAAACCTTTTGAAATAACTGAAATCATTTGGCGAAGTGATATGGAACTGTAATGCGGTCAAGAGCTGCCTGGAACTACTTTCGCCGTGCGTTTCCCTGAAAATAATTGCACGCCTTAGAACGTTCGTCAGCCAATCAGATTCAAGCATTCAGCGGCCCCGTAGTATAAACATATATAGTAACCAAATGAAGATTGAATGTTCTGTTCGCAGCACTGCCGTCATGGAGAACTTTTTACGCATAGCCTATACATTAGCATACATTTCATGCATTTTCACACTAAGTATAAATTTGTCTTTATAGGAAAAAATATCACTATAAACTATTAACAAAACACACATACACACACGAACAAACAAACAATATGATTAACATTTTAATTACATTCAAATGACTACATTAATAAATGTCATAAAACTATTAAAAGGGCACCATTTAAATGTTTTTAAAAATCTATTTCAAGAAGAAAGGGTTCTTTCCTTCCAAACTCAGCAGGCCTACATAGGCATTGAAAGCTCATACCAGCTTATTGTAAGTTGCAATTTAAACTGCACTGAAAATTTGCATATATTGTATGATATGAAGCCAGCAAACCAGTTAGTGCTTTATAAATAAATATGTAGCAATTAAACAGCCAAAATGGTCAATCGACCTATACTGTTTATTAAGATGAGTTAAACCTGCAGTCTATATCCAGAAACAAATCATAACACAGCTAATAACTGTGTCAAGGATCAGTAATGAAGAAGCAGTAATGTAAATTATCAAAAAATTCCTTGTTGCTGGGACCTATTTTTAAAATAGAAACCTCACTCATTTTTATACTAAATTATCGAAATAGGGTTTAAAAGGCAAACTGTCATCTAGAATATTACCTATAGGTAATATTTATAAATACTTAAAGGTGGGCAAAAAGTGTAGTAAAAAATTATTGAACACAGCAAGAGCCCATTAAATATTCTGGGTCCTTCTGTCTACTATTTGATGAAACGCTCAAAGCTTTGAGTATTGTGACTGATGTGCTCATGTCTCCCAGCTGCAGAGCAGTGCTGAAACACAGACTGTGTGATCTACACGTTCTGCGCTGCTCTGCTGAGCTCTTTGTTTTGATAGACTGTCTGAATTGGCCACCGTGGTGCTGATGATCAATGTCGACTCTCAGAGGTCAGAGAGGCAGAGGAGATTCACTCTGTCTCTTCTTAGCTAATGAGGTGGAGTGCCTTAAACAGATCCGAAAGCAGTTTATCAAGTCTTGTGCTTAAAGACTACAAAAACAAAAAGTGTATTGTGGGAGTAACATGGTATTCTTTGAAGTCCCTTTGAGTAACATGTAATATGGTATTACACATATATGCGTCAGAATTAGAGATGCAGACCAAGCTTGAGATCTTCTAAGACCCAGACAAAAAAAAAAAAAAAAAAAAAACAAAAAAAAAAAAAAAAAAAGAATCAATCCTTCAGTGTCAAGTAAATTGAAACAGATGAAGAAAGACAATAGAACAATTTGGATTAATTGCCAGGTTCATTTTCAGATAGCTACCAACAATAAATATTTACATGACACATAAGGTCCTTCATTGAATACCATGGTATAAATATGACTTGAAAATGTTACATAAAAGCACCATGGTACTTTTTTGGAGCTACTGAAGTGTGAAGTTAAAGAATGGCAGAAATATCTAGTAAGCTAGACAAAGAGAAAAAAAAAAAAAAAAATGATGGAAAGAACAAAAGGAAAAATGAGATGTGAAGTTTGTTCATCTGTGTTTGACATACACGGCAGGACAGAATAGTGTAACACGTCTGTGTTTTTTTAACTCACTCCTCCATAGCAGACATCTCTGATCCACATGAACCCAAAATCAGACTTAAAAAATCAGAATTTGAACCCAAATGTATATATGTATGTATAGCCTATATATATATATATATATATATATATATATATATATATATATATATATATATATATATATATATATATATATATATATAATACAACGATATCCATAACTCTAATTAGCAACAAATAATAAGTAATTTTGGGGCACTGGGGCATATGTCCATAGTGTATCAGACTACTTGCATTACCTCGCATTTCCACGGTGTGGCAGTCGTGTTCTTTTAATAATTTAACAAGACGATAAGGAGTATTGTAGCACTAGGTGGGGCCATAGCGCTAGAATTTATGATTCTCTGCTATTTCCGATGTTCCGCACAGAGAACGTGAACGTGCAGAGCAGACCTTGTTGTCAGATAAAAGATAACAGCCTTGGCTGAAGGACTCTGATTCACCACTGAGCTATCCCAAGGACAGAAAGAAAGGAAATTAGATATTGCGACAAACAATGAATGAGAGAGAGATAGAGAGAGAAACCAGTCCAGGGGAGAAAAACATACAAAACTTTAAGCCTGACCAAAATGAACAAACTCAGTTCGTGTGAGGCATCTAAACCAGAACAAATATTATTTACATCAAAACAGAAGTTTTGATTTGTCCTGTTTGTTATTATTATTATTATTATTATTATTATTATTATTATATTTAGTATTATTATTATAAAAATATTAATCGTCAGCAAATACTCAGAAGAGATTGTGACACTTTTACTTCCCTTTTAACTCGTCTTTGTAGAAAAATGTGCTTCTTTACGGTATCTGTGCTGTGGTTGACAGTTTTTATATTAAAGTGGAAAGTAACTTAGAATTTGCACTAAATTTATGCTTGTGATAACAATCAAAGCCCATGTGGATGTATTAAAACTACCCAAAGGCTCTTTGATTCGTAGAAACTGAAAGCTTGAAATGTAGAGAAAATATGCTTTCCACTCAGTTAAACTCTATTACATCTACATGTTTTCATCTGCAAGGGAATGTGACATAAAACCTTGAAACCACTGATTTCATATATAATTGATCTAATAATAATTTGAGTAAAATTTCATATTCACAGATGTGAGCTTCCAGTCAAAATAAAAGTCTTCTTTCTGTAGTTCTTTGAGAAATTGGACATTATTAAGCCACCAGCCAAGTGACTGAGTTTAGTGCTTCAACAGACCTGCATTAAACAGAAGTATAAAATGTATCTTTAAAAGAAAAAAATCTATATTTCTAACGTTACATATTATTGCATATTATTATGCACTGATAGATTTCTAACATTTCTAACAGATAACTAATTTAAAAACCAGCAAATTCAAAATAAGCCTTCATCTTGTAGGTCCTCATTCTATATTTTACTAGCTATGAGTTCAACAAGGTCAACAAGTTTTAGTTTTGGGTAAATTTGCATATTTTCTTATATCATGCAAACATTATGTCAACCAGAAAAATAGCTACTGTGTGATATTCATAATATGTTAAGATATATTTTATGTTCGACTCAGGTGACAGTTCAGTAGATTCACCATTCGTCAATATTTATAATAAATATGTGCAGTTCTGTAGTCTATTTTTCCTATTAGGTATAATAATAATAATAATAATAATAATATGAAAATGTATTAGATGTCATTATTATTATGCACAGCTTTTACAGTCTTCATATAAAATGTCAGCTATACTCACATGAAAAAATACTATAGTAATTTATAGTAAATACTATAGTGTTTTTGAACCATACTATAGTAAAGTACTTGCATTAATTTGTTGTAGTAATTCTATAGTTGCTGTGGTAATATAACATCTATAATAATATAAACAAATTACTTTACCCAATAATGTACTAAATTTTCTACAACTTAAGGGTATATTATACTACAATACACTACAGTTTACTGTAGTAAAAACTAAAGTAGGCTATACTACAGTATTTATTACTGTTTATCTGTTCACTATAGTTAATACTACAGTCTGTTGTAGCGTTCATTAACAAAATGTTGTGAATACTATAATATATACAGTATAATACACTTTACTATAGTATGGTTCAAAAACACTATAGTAGCCTATTTACTATAAATTACTATAGTATTTTTTCATAGGCTAATAATAATATTAACAACATATTTTCACTCGTGTATCTTCGCGTCATGTTGACATTTTGTTCCAAGCATGTCTTCCCGTAAAGCAAAAACAAACCATTGATTTCTACTTATCCTCAACAATGTATGGAATACCACAGAATTCCCATCTAGGGGCCGCTGTGTGGTGGGAGGAGCGGAAGTTGAGGAAGTCGTGTAACAGATCGGGGAATGAAGAGCCAGTGTTTGTTCCAACGGTGCGCCGCTCTAGAGTTCAGGAAGCGTCAATAAAACCATCCTGATACTAAACACACACACACACACACACTCACTGGCGCGCACTTATCAGGACTGTGACTCGCGGGTTGGATCAGGACACTTCTGCATTATGCATTCGGACTGCAGGCTGCTGGGATGGACGCGTCGGTAATGGTGGGCAGAGGGACCGGAGGGGCTGCGGTCTTCATCCTGATCGTCTTCATCTTACTCCTCGGTGCCAGAAGCTCGCGGGCGCAGAAGGGTACGTGATCTTCAGAGGGAGTTAAAGTTTTTATGAGTTGCTAAACTTCTCTTAAACCGCTTCACCACCCTGATTGCGGCTTCGCAACAAACTAGTAGTGTAGTGGTTAAAGACCCAGACTGGGAACTGAAAGGTTGTTGGTTCAAATCCGGGCTTGGTTCACATTTACTTGTTTGATCAAGACACTTAACCACACCAGTAACTAACCAATGCACGCAGCTAGGACTGAATCTGTAATAAGTTCACTGGGTAAACACCTCAACTAAATTGGAGTTTGTGGTGTAGGCTATACGTGCTCCTGCATTCGTACATTACTTACATTGTTGCTGTGCTACAGCTGGAGCAGCAGAAGAACGTGATGACGCCACGCGCTGCCCCCGCTGCTTTCCCAAATATGTAGTGAGTTCATGTGCTGTCCAGTGTCAAGCTGTTGCATTTAAACAGAGAAACTAACAGCACACTTACTACAGATTTACTCCTTCGCAAGCAACCTGAGCTTAACTCAATAAGTCAAGTAGTTTTGCCAAGTAGTTTTACACATAAGGAAACAGCACTTTTGAGTAATATCATATAAATTATGCACTCACATGAGATAAATACTTCATGCATATCAGTCTACTAGAAAGAAAGCAGTTTGATTCTACATGGAGTGAGATGCCCCAAATGGGTGCAGCCATTTTGATATCACATGACCAACCTTGTCATGCAATTGACTGTTATGAGTTCAAAACCATCATAAAGGAGTACTTATGGTGAATTTTATCCTCCAAGCAAATAATAAAAATTCCAGTATCTTTGTTATAGGGGCATGTTGTCACACAAGGTTAAAGTGCAAGTGACTTGGGCAATAATGATGGAAATTAAAATGAAAAAAATGTAATCAAGAATTGCAGGTATTTGTCTACACAGAAACTGGATTTAAATACCTACCCTGAGAAATATAGTCAGGAAAACATGTGACAGCTAACCTCAGTTTCTCATACAGATTATCTTAAATATATTGCTGACAGTGTCTGAAATAGTCTTAAGTGTGACTTCATCTTTCAGATATCATTCTAATACCCTGATTTGGTGCTTGAGAAACAATTATTATTATCAATGTTGAAAACAGTTGTGATGCTTAATTTTTGATGCAATTGTGATTGTTTTCAGAATAGAAAGTTCACAGGAACAACATTGAAATAGAAAACTTTTGTAACATTATAAATGTCTTTACTGTCACTTTGATCAGTTTACTATGGAAGCCCGTTTCTGCCAATGAATAAAAAATAAAAAAAGGTAATTGCGACTTTTTATTTCGCAATTCTGACTTTTTTTCTCGCAATTCTGACTTTTTATCTCGCAATTCTGACTTTTTTTCTCGCAATTGCGAGTTTATATCTCACAACTCTGACTTTCTCGCACCGAAACAACTCTCCGTGTAAGGCTTTGCAGTGCTTTGTTCAATTTGCACTATCAAAATATGATTATGATTATATCGAATATGATTTTTGAACAAACATAAAAACTCATTATTCTCCATTTCTGTGTTTTGCACTCGCGGTTGGACAGTATACAGCCGGGCAGGGTGCGGGAGGGGGGACGGCGCGCACAGCTTTCATTCACAACATTCTTCATTTCTTTATAGTTCTGAGTTTGAGGCAGCTTCTATCGCGTTATTTTAAAAGCTGTCAAGTAAAGAGCGTATTATTGTAACACGAGAGTGGATATATGAATGCACGCCGGTGGATTTCCTTCACTCTCGCATAAAGCGCGCTTATGTTCTTGCTCTAGAATTGTCTTATCTCCTGTATTTAATGTTGTAAGATATCGACCAAGCAAGACATCCCCGATGAAAATTGTAAATAAATTAAGGATTCATTATTTATTAGTTAGTATTAGTTATTATTTTAAGTATTGTTTTTTTTAATTATTTAGTCAATTATAGGGGTGTAACGGATCGTAGATGATCCGTGATCCGTACGGACCAGTCTCCACGGTTCGGCACGCTTGCGATTCGCGGATTAACTGTTAAGTTCAACCATCATAGAGTGAAAGTTATCATTTGCACGTACTTTGTCTTGCCAATTTACACAATGAAGCAATTTCAGACCATTCAGATGAAGGAGAAGTTGAATCAGGACTCGCGCGCCGTTTTCCGTGCTCAGCCGCTGCGCACACACCGAAGCGCGCAGAGAGAGAGAGAGACAGATAGAGAGAGCGCCGCGTTTCACACAACACCTCAACGGATGGATACATACACACAAAGTTATGTGAAAATACCCGTTTTGGCAAGTATTCTGGTAAACACAGTAGGTTATGTCCATGTCTTAAGTTAACGTATACAGCTGACTAAGAAAGAAACAGAATGTGTGTCAGTATTAGGTCCGTGCATTTAGTCTTAAAGAGACAGCAGCCTAGAAATACCTACTTCTGTCTGGTCTGCTAATCAAACAACACCACAGCTTTAACAAAGATTAATCTGTACTTAACTTATGCAGTAAGCATTATTGTGTTGTTTACACTTAATTATTACATTTCTGCACCTGAATACTACTGTTACTGTCTTTATATAGCCTATAATTTTAGCCTATAATTTTATATTGTAGGCTGTTCATCTATGCTTGTAATTTGTGCAATTGTTCTTGTTGTATTACTGACTTTAGTAGTTAAGCTAGTAGTTTCTGCTGGGGTATATGTAAAGTAAGCTTTTAGTAATAAATGAAAAGCAACTTTTTTTTGCTGATCCGAAAAATGATCCGATCCGTGACCCAAAATCCGTAGTATGATCCGAACCTGAGTTTTGTGATCCTTTGCACCACTAGTCAATTATGTATGAAGAGTGCCATCTGAAATTTTCTTCTAAAATGAGCATTTTTCTCAGGCTCCTATGTTTATGTTGAGTTATTTCACTTTGATGACAATGAAAAGAACCTGTACCTGAGAAAAATACTCATTTTAGAAGAAAATTTCAGATGGCACTTTTGCATTTGAACTCTTCATATATAGGCCTACTGTGAGTAAATTTTCACTGCTATATAATAATAATAATAATAATGTAATAATCTTATTAAATTATCTATAAGTTGGTCTCGTTCTGGTTGCAGTTGGCTGTAAACTAGGTAGTGTAAAATCTAAGAAGCATATTCAGGAAAACGTTTATGAAGATGTACAAACACAGGAAGCCTATAGCCTATATTCCAGATAAATGCCATCTAATTCAGGGGTGCAAAATTCAGTTCCTTGAGGACCACAGCCCTGCAGAGTTTAGTTCCAACCCTGCTCAAAAATACTGTTGTTTTAAAAAAATATATATTCAGATTTATAGCTGAACCGTGTGTATTTGGGTTGATGCTAAACTTTGCAGTATAAAATGAGTTAGGCTACTATTATAGTATTATGGGATTATTATGGCTAGATGAAATAAAGCATGACGCACAGAGTAGGCCCAATGATGTTCTGGTTTGGCATCATCAGTAACAACATCTACTCGTAAGTCAGAAAAGTCCTGATGAATGAAGTATTATTCTCTTGAAGGACAGTCGGATTCTGCTGTACCAGCACATAAAGGGATTTCTGGAAATAAAGCTGCCGATGAGCTAGCAATAATAGTGTTACAATAATACGTTTTTGACTTGACAGCTGTTATTAAAATAACGCGATAGAAGCTGCCTCAAACTCAGACCTATAAAGAAATGAAGAATGTTGTGTCTGAAAGCTGTGCTCCCGCACCATGCCCGGCTGTATACTGTCCAGCCGCGAGCCCAAAACACAGAAATGTAGAATAATGAGTTTTTATGTTTGTTAAAAAAATCATATTCAGACACAACATTTATCTAGTTCATTTTGCAAATTGAACAAAGCACTGCAATATATGATGCGAGAAAGTCAAGAGTTGTATATAAACTCCCAATTGCGAGAAAAAAAGTCACAACTGCGAGAAAAAATGTCACAATTGCGAGATAAAAATCACAATTGCGAGATAAAAAGTCGCAATTACCTTTTTTATTTTTTTATTCAGTGGTGGAAACGGGCTTCCATAGTTTACTGCATCCTTGCTGAATAAAAGTATTAATCAGAAAAATTCAGTGAAACGAGTGAAAACTAGCACCAGTTTCTCATACCGAATGTTATCTGAAATAGCTGACAGTACTTTCTGTGCATACAACTTTGGAAATGTAAGTTTTGTGTGGGTGTAGTAAAGCTAGGGGAAACATTGAGACTAGAGGTGTGTGTGTGTGGATGGGGCTGTTGTTTTTGCTCCGGGGATCTGAATATTGTCCAGCAAGGATTACGTAACAACAGCGCAAGCTGAGTTTCATTCGGTGTGTAAACGCGTGACAGGCAGCACAAGCAGCTGCAATGCAATGCGATCTCTCTCTCTCTCTCTCTCTCTCTCTCTCTCTCTCTCTCTCTCTCTCTCTCTCTCTCTCTCTCTCTCTCTCTCTCTCTCCACCTCTAAAGATTCAACAAGGAGCTCTTTTGCGCAATTTTCAAGCAAAACATTTCACCAAATGAAGTGTCAAAACATTCTGTGCATAATTAAGACAAAATTTGGACACTTTGTTTATCAAACCTTAGTGCTGGGGTTCTCAGCTCTGGCCCTTGAGGTCCACTTTTCTGCAGAGTTTAGATCCAACCCTAATAAAACACAACTGAACAAACTAATCAAGGTCTTCAGGACTTCTTTGCTAGAAAGTTACAGCCAGGTGAGTTTGATCAAGGTTGGAGCTAAACTCTACAGGAAAGTGGAGCTCGAGGGCCAGAGTTCAGAACCCCTGCCTTAGTGGATCATGGTAATATCATCAAATTATGTTGATTGTTCCTCATCCAGATTAGGCTCATTCCCATAACACTAATAAAGAGTTCCATGCTGTTATCTTGTTAAATATTGTATATATCAAAGTACCTTAGAATCTGAGCTCTGCTGAGTCCTTGATTATTTCTGGATGTTTTTCAGGGGACGGCTGTGGACACACAGTGCTGGGTGTGGGCAGTGGGAGCCTGGCGTCTCTGGGGTACCCTCTGTCCTATCCCTCAAACTCTGTGTGTGAATGGGAGATCAGCGTGACCACTGGACACACAATCCTTGTGCTCATTGCGGATCTTGACATAGACACAAACAACTGCCAAGTTTCTTACCTGCGACTCTATAATGGCCACGGACCAGGGCGAACGGAAATTGGTGAGAAACACTTCTGAACACAATGTGCATTTGTTGTTGTTTTTTTTTCTGGTCTTCAGTTACATTTGTACTTACAATATAAATAGTAAAAAGCTACTTTAAGTTTGGAATAAAGTCTTTGGTCTTTTCAAAACTTTTGTAATATATAGCTCTATTTACACCTAGGAATGAATACAATTTGCCATCTAAAAGTTGCCAAAAACTGTGAAAAGTGAAAGTCACTATAATACTGCAGTGTTGAATTGAATGAAATATCTTTACTGTCATTGCATGAGAACAGTTGTTATTGCATAAATACAACAAAATTAAGTTTGCAGTCCTTTAAATGATATTGTAAAAACAGTTCACACTGGCAATTACATTAATGTTAAAATAATATGAGTAAATAAATGTTGTTTACTTGTATATATGTCACAATGACAAAAAAATATGTTTGCAATTTCTGTTTTATGTTGACTATAGTACCACATGTAAACAGGCTCTATGTCATGGCAGCAAAACCACCCACTAATGTACAGAGTGCTGATGAGTAAATGGAAAAGAACTGAAAATGATTTCCATTTCTCTTTTTTCAGTGAAGTTTTGTGGAGGGAGAGAATGGAGAGACGCTGTTATACAGTCAGAGGGGCATCAGGTCACAGTGCAGTTCATGAGTGGACCACACAACAACGGCCGTGGCCTCTTCCTCTCCTACACCAAAAGTCAGCACACAGGTAAGCAGTCAAGAAACAGTTCTTACTGTTATCAGTGTTGAATTTTTGTGGAAACTGTGATTAATTTTTTTCAGGATTCTTTGAATAGAGCAGCATTTATTTAAAATAGAAGTCTTTTGTAACTATAAATGTCTTTACTGTCATTTTTGATCAATTTAATGCATCCTTGCTGAATAAAAGTATTGATTTCTTTTTTTTTAAAAAATTAAACGGTAGTGTGCTTATTGTGCTGTATGTGTGAAAGCTTGTGTTTGTATGAATTAGTGTTGAAGTAGGCTTGGATGTGTCTCAAGATGCATAAAGGAGCTGCTATGGCAACTGTGTGTGTGTTTGTTCAGATGAGACTGTGGGACGTCATGTGAAACTGATTACAAAGATTAATTCAGGAGTTTGTTTCTGAGTATAAGGGCGTTAGGGTTTTTCCTGGTTCCAGGGTGCGTCCAGAGAGCTTATGAATGACAGGCAGTTAATTTAACAGATGAGTCAATAATTTAAATTCATTTAAAATGAGAGGAAATTATGTAATGGCTGCTGGTTCTTGTGTCATACAGTACAAAGATGTCACAGAGTTAGAAATGCATCTAAGCAACTTGATATTTCCCCCTTTCTTGCAAATGCTTAGATTTTTTTGTGTGAAAGTTCCATGTTGCTGTGGGTTTGTGGGCTAATGCTAGGTGATTGCTTATTGGCCAAATCCATATTCTTGTCCCAAGTTGTAGCTCAGGCCACTCCTTTAATGTCTGTTGAATTTACATTGCAAGTCAGATTGCTTAGAAAGTCAAGTCCAGTCAAGTCAAGGTTATTTTTATAGTGCTTTATACAAAACAAATAGCTTCCAACCAGCTTTACAGTAAAAATAAGTGTGACTATTTCAAAATTAACTTGTAGAAGTTTATCAATAATAGCAATTAAGTAATAGCAAACCTGTGCTAAATACTCTGCATGATTAAAAATTGTCATCCATGTCCATAGCATAAACGTGGCATTAACACCTGAAGTAAACTTCACTGATGAATGCATGTGTTCATGGCATGCAAAATTACAACAATTATAAGGTTACGGCTTGTAAAAATTGTTCACGCCCTTGTGGAATTTGTCATTACAACTTGTAAACTTGAATTTTCTGAAAGCTCTAACTTGTACCACCTGACCGCTGCATCACAATGCGGTAACACTCAAAATGACAGCATCTTCGACAGTAAAATGTAGTTAAGCCATTATTTTGTAATATTTCTGTTTAATAATTCATATAATTGAGTAGCCAATGTCTTAATAGTGCAAGAGTATCCAAAAGACATACAGTACAGTTTAATGTAGCTAGTGCAGAGTTTGATAACTATCTATTGTCCCTCTAAATAAACTACAAGTTTATTATTAATACAATTAAATTACTTGTTTTGTTGTAGTTTTGTCCAATTACGTGATTTGTTACATAGATTAAATTACATAGATGTTCCATTTATTTTTTCTACTGTGAAACAACAAACCAGGCCAGTTTTAGTACTAATTAGTACAAAAGATTTTTAGAAAAATATATCTGCGTGCGTATAATATAGCTGCTTGTGTCTGGTGTAGACATGGTGTTAGGGGTTTGTTCAAATAACTAGTTCTAATGCCCAAAGCATAAGAAAAAGTGCTTGTTATTTTTGTAATAATGTCAAATGCTGCAGGAAAGTTTCAAACTGCAGTGTATGCACATTTGTGAAGGTGCTCTGTACAGCATGGCACATCTTTGGAATCACAGCTGTGCACTTCTGTGTTTGATGTATCTTAACAATGAAATTTGCCCTTTGACCTCCGGAGCTGTCTGAGGTCAGGAGTTCACACTGCCATGTGGGAGCTACACCTGTTTGCCCCAGTACTCCGAGACTGTGTGTGTGTGTGTGTGTGTGAGAGAGAGAGAGAGAGATCATATTTCCCATGAGTCAGGAAAGAGACAGATGAATCCATGCTGTGGGTGTGAGTAATGGGTACAATAACACCACAAAATACCTTGAACCAGAAATGCGCACACACAGTCATAGACATTCCAGCATTGTGGCAGGAAGTTTTGCACGGGCGAGCACCACTCATTTTTTCTAAGGGAAAAAGTAACGGATGTAAATCTAGTTGGTATTGATCTGTTCATTCAGATGGAGGCTTTCATCCACAAAAATGAAACACAATACACCAGTCTGTTATACCACTTACTGAATGGCCAGTCCGCACATAACACACACACACATACATGCCTGCGTATTATCTTTGTGTGGAAGGATGACATTAATCAATAGTGTCACCATGGCAACCATCAGATGTGCTGTTTTATCTGACAGAGGTAAATATATTTCAAGAGGGTTCAAAGAAAATGTGTCTCTCTCTTCTCATCCTTCAGACCTCATCACCTGTCTGGAAAAAGGAGAGCACTTCAGTGAAGCGGAGTTCAGGTACCCACGTTTATGGCTGACTGAGGTGTGTGTGTTCATGTTCTTGCGTATATGTGTGTCTGTGTCTCATTTTCTCGTCCTGTATTTGCAGTAAATTCTGTCCTGCTGGATGTCTGACTGATTTTGGAGAGGTTTCAGGAACCATACCGCATGGATACAGAGACGTAAGAATGCCGCTATTTAGTGGATGTTAGATTGAGGGTTAGTTTAGTCATAAATGAAAATTCTGTGTTTATTCACTCACCCTTATGTTGTTCCAAACTTGTATGACTTCATTTAAAGAACATGAAAGGAGACATTATTACCAATGTGTGAAGCTCAATGTATACTTTGGTTCTTTTGCCAATGCTAGTGTAAGCGTACAGCCAAACACATATGCTGCATCCCCAATTTCATACTATCCATCCTAAATAGAATTCAGAATTAGAATTTAATGTGTCCCAAATCGTAGTATGTTGAAATAAGTATCCTAAAGTTCCCAAGTGGCACTCAAAGGGATAATATTCCACACCACCCATTGTGTGTTGGATGAGGATTCATTTAGAACTACAAACATGAATAAAGAGTGTTAAAAAACACGCCCCCACATGTCTACGTCACGGTGTAGGGAGATTTGCAAAACACCGCCCAAATGTATACACAATGAAAGAGGGCAGGACTTTTATTCTCGCTGTAGTATTGTTGCTGCCACCGGCGCCATGTACTGGAGATGCTATGTTTCATTGTGAAACTACTTTGTTTGGGCTTCCAAAAGAGGACACAACTAGAAATCAGCGGTTAAGTTGTATTTACAACACTGTTCCAGAACAGTTCAACCCAAATATTCGAGTGTGTGCAGCACATTTTACGGAGGACTATTTACTGAACCTGGGAGTAGCCTGTCAGCTGTGCTCAAAAGCTGTTTCTATAAAGTGGTGCAATTCCACCTTTGCAAGGACAGTCTGACGCTTCTGACTTACAGCCTGTAAGTATGTTTTCATATTTAAAGAATTTGCCACTGACTATTCAAACGTGAGTTTTGAGCAGTGTGGAGTAGTGCTTGTTGTTTGTCGTTTCTCCGATCACAAATGCACACATGGTAATGTTTATGCGGCGCGATGCAACGCGACATGTAAAAAGACAGTATAAGTTATTATAATCAGTAATATGTCCCCACTGAATGCAACAAATGCCTCGTTTGTAATGGATTTTATTGTTTTTGTGTCATCGCGCCGGGACACGGCATCACAATACGGTAAAGGGCGTAACATTTCCGTCTCACGCTTGAGGTATTCGGCCAATCACAATGCACTGGATAGCTGGCCAATCAGAGCGCACCTCGCTTCTCAGAACGATGAGCTTTGTAAAAATCTGCGCGTTTCAGAAAGGCGGGGCATAGAGGAGCAACAATAATGTACAGTATGTGGAAAATAATGTGTTTTTTGAACATTAAACCGCATAAACACATTGCATTACACCAAATACACAAAATAATGTTCTTTTTAGCAACGTCATACGACCCCTTTAAGGTGCATATGAAAACTAGAGAATGTGCAGTTGTCAGGCTGCACATATTATGCTGGTAATAAAATTTACATCACATGCACTGTACACATATCTTAATATCCACATAAAAACCAACGCATATTTTGGGCTTTAGTCATTTTATTCCATGCAATTACATTGAACGGGGACTGAAGCTTTCAAGCTTAAAAACGAAGCAAAAGCATCTTAAAAGTGGTCAATATGACTTATGTATTTCAAGTCGTCTTACCCAGTACAAAGAATCTGACCAACATTTAAGTCATTATTCACTGATTATCTTCTTCTCCAGTGAGCTCTCAACTTGAGAACCGCTGAAAAGATCTGACTCAGACAAACCAGACACCGCTCAGGGACACAAGAACACACAAGTGCGGGCGCTGTTGCTTCTGCATTATATGATTTGTTTATCCTCTTCAACTGCAGTGATTCAGCTCTTCAAAGTAAAATATTCTCTCAGGGCTTCATGTTTGAAATGTTCTGTCTGAATTCTTTACATTCTTAAGAAATGTTTATAAAAACTGTCCTTCATTCCATAAGGAAAATGTATTGATGTAAAACAAGAGAGAAGGTATTCACTTAGAAATAATTTTTTTCAATGAATTGCATCTTTTTGAAATGTTGGTTATTAAGAAACTAAGAAAACTGTCTTACTGGCTTTTTTTGATTTATTACTATATCACACAGCTAGCATTCTAACACGTAACGTTTAACTGTTTCTTTTAAAGCAATAGCATATTTAAAACATTGCCTGTTTTGTTACCAGGCTGTCAGTGTACATCATCTAATGTTTTTACAGATGAAGGTATGAGTCCAAATGATTGTCCATGGTGATGAAAAGCTTGTCACAGGTACTGTCAGCTGTAAGCTGTATTTAACAGAAGAATATTTCTTTCAGAGCGACAGCACACTGTACATTAGGTCATTGCTGATGACCGCATCACTGCTTTAATGCTTCCTGCTTGCTTTAAACTGTTTGGATGATTTCATTTTGTCGGTTTGAACACAATAGGCAGTTTTCTTCTTGAGAGCGTGTTTCAAACTTTAGGGTGTATGAATATGAGTTTGAGAGAAAGAGCGTGAAGCAGACGTTCTTCTGAAGTTGAGTCATTGTAAATGATTCTGCGTGTCAGTTTTAGAGCTCTTGGTCTCCTCGGGGTGTGTTGGTATGCACGTCTGTGTGTTTGGATGTATGTGCGTGTGTTTTTATGTGTGTATGACAGCGTGTTTCTCGGGGAGATGTTAGATCAGGTTTGGCTGAATGGTTTTCTAATGCAGACCAGCTGACAACAGTCTTGTTTCTCAGCTCAGATACACCCTCAGAATTAGCGTGGGGCCCATATGACGCCTTTACGAATGTGTGTGTGTGTGCACGCACGCGCACGCATTGTTTGTGGCAAGAGCGGTGTTTTATTTTGCCGAGAGGAAGTGGTGTATGTTTGTGGTGTCGTTGTGTGTGGGTGTTGAGAGTTTGCCTAGTGTGTGTGGGTGTTGAGAGTTTGTCTAGTGCTTGTGGTCTCTTTTTGGTTTGGAGTCCCAACTGTGTGTGTATGTTTAATCAGAACTGTCATTTTTTCTTTTTAAACTAGCAATTTTACTATTATTCCGGTGCCGGGCAGCAAGTGGCTCAGGCCATATACACATTGCAGTTAGATGTGGTTGTTATTCTCTCCTGAGTACTTGAAGTCCTTCTGGGAAGTTCCTACTTATGAGTTTGGAAGTTGTAATTTCAGCATGATGTGCATTCGAGTGCCACCGCAAATATAAGTGCACCGTAAAACACGCATCTGTGGATCAGATTGTTTAAAACTTGTTTATTAGGACTGTTTTTCTTGCTGACAGGCCTATAAGACTGATTTAAATGCGTCTGATTATATTGCGTTCGCATGCACAGCAGACATTTCTGTTGTAAACATAATCTTTATTTGTTTATTTGATTAATTGTGCAGCTCTTGGACACATTAGGGAACTTATTAAGAAAGACAGGGAGCTCTTTAAGGCCCTAATTCAACAAAATAGAGGGTAGGATGCACATTAGGTGTGTAAATGATACTTGCGTTTTGTGCTTTATGTGCTGCCACAGCAGATGGCAAATGTGGTACATTTCCTGTCACCTCATAAGCTGCTAAATGAGTTGTATTTTCTGGCAAGCATTATCGCTATTCTTCATCAGTAGTCCACAAAATGCATGCAGAATAACATTGTATAGTCAACATTCACAATTGAAAATTAACCAATACCCCAAGTTACATCTGACCTGATTCTTTTAATGGACACGAACATATTTGGTTATTTATTTCAATGCCAGCTGCAACTGACAGCTGAATTCACTAAGAATTCATGCTGACAGACAATTTTTCAGTTAGTGTCAAATGTTCAAAAGTAGAGCCGAAAAAAAGCAGAAGCAGAAGAAATGAAATTTCTGTCATCATTTACTCATCCTTGTGTCAAACCTAACCTGTATGACTTACTTTCTCCTGAGAAAAAAGATGATATTTTGGAAAAAGTGTATATAGTGAAAATCTTGTTTTTTTTTTTTTTTGGACCCCTTTGACATTAATTATATGGCCAAAAGAGTTGAAACATTCAAAACATTTTTTGTTCCACATGCAGGAGAAATAAAGTCATACAGGTTTGGAGCAACATGAGGGTGATTAAAGGATGACTGTTTTGGGTGAATTATCCCTTTAATGAGCAAATTAAATGGTGGATGTCTGTCAGCTGTAGTTTACCAAGAATTACAGGGTAATAATAATACATTTCTGGTCGTTAATGTTAGTTTCTTGAAAAACAACTCCTGTTGCTATGGTTATCACTATATCCTGAGTTTAAGGTTATGGGAGTGACTGTACACAGCAGTAAAAGATAATTTAGACAGTTCATTCCCACAAATAAACTACAATTCGGTAAGATTTTTAAAATGTTTTTGAAACAAGTCTCTTATGCTTACCAAGGCTGCACTAATTTTATATTGTGAAAACAATTGTGCTGCTTATTTTTTATTTTATTTATTTATTTGTAGAAATTGTGATAGTTGTTTTTTTTTAAGGATTTTTTAGGAAAGAAAAACATTTATTTGAAATAGAAATGTTTTGTAACATTACCAATATCTTTACTGTTACTTTTGATCAATTTAATGCGTCCTTGCTGAATAAAATTATTAATTTATTTTTTTAAGTAATACCGAGCCCAAACTTTTGAATAGTATTGTATACGCATTTGTGATTCCCGAAAGTTTGCAGTGTGTATGTGGCCTGTGAGAGCTCTATATGCGTGTGTGTTTCAGTCTCAGTCTAAACTCTGGAAGAAGTTAGTCTAATGAATCATCCATCATTCTTTATCACAGTGGCATAAATGATACCACTGCAATTCTGCTGCAAGGATGTGACCTCATCATGCCAAGCCACAGCTTGTGGGTTTTAGGTGAGTGAGTCAGTGTCAGCTGTCTTATTGTCTCACCGTCTCTTTCTGCAGTCTTCTCCTCTCTGTCTGGCCGGTATTCATGCGGGTGTGGTCTCCAACACACTGGGGGGGCAAATCAGTGTGGTCAGCAGCAAAGGCATCCCACACTACGAAAGCTCACTGGCCAACAATGTGACATCTGTGCCGTGAGTAACCCATTTGCATTCTTGCTTGCTTTCTTCATGGGAAAATCTATTTCATTTGATTACAGGGCTTGCAAGGCAGTGCAGTATTGAAATTCCTCTTAATAACATTTTCTTAGTCTTAGTCTGCAAACGAATTCCTTTTAACTGTTTAATGCAGAGGTTTTCCAATTTCTATCTATCTATCTATCTATCTATCTATCTATCTATCTATCTATCTATCTATCTATCTATCTCTTTGTGTCTGTGGGGGGTATTTTAAAATGTTTATTAATTTTTTTATAAAAGATTTTAAAATATTATTAAGAAAGTTGACAACGTATCTCAAATTTTAAAAATGTACACTGCTGTTCAAAAGTTTGGGATCAGTAATATTTTTATTACTATCTTATGCTCATCAAGTCTGTATTTATTTGATCAAATATACAGAAAATAATATACAATAAAATACAGTAATATTGTAAAATATTATTGCAATTTCTAATATTGGTTGGTTTCCTATTTTAATATACTTTAAAATATAATTTATTTCTGTGACGCAACGCTGAATTTTCATCAGCCATTACTCCAGTCTTAAGTGTCATATGATCCTTCAAAAATCATTTGAATATGCTGATTTATTATCAGTGTTGAAACTGTTGTGCTGCTTAATTTTTTTTTTTTTTATTTGGAACCTGTGATACTTTTTTCTTTGATTCTTTGATTCTTTGATGAATAAAAAGTTTAAAAGAACAGGATTTATTCAAAATAATATTTCTAACAATATTAATATTTTTTATCCATTTAACACATCTTTGCTGAATTAATTTCTTAAAAAAGAAAAAAGAAAAAAAAATTACTGACCCCAAACTTTTGAATAGTAGTGTATATTGCAACACAAAATTTCTATTTTGAATAAACACAGTTCTTTTTAACATTTTATTTATAAAACAATCCTGAAAAAGTATTACAGGTCCCAAAAAATATTAAGCAGCACAACTGTTTCTAACATTGATTATAAATCAGCATATTAGAATGATTTCTGAAGGATCATGTGACACTGAAAACTGGATTAATGATACTGAAAATTCAGCTTTGCTTCACTAAATTATATTAAAATGGAAAACTGATATTTTAAATTGCAATAATATTTCACAAAATTACAGTTTTTTTCAGTTTTTTGATCAAATAAATACAGCCTTGATGAGCATAAGTATCTAAACATTAAAAACATAAAAAATCTTACTGATCCTGAACTTTTGAACGGCAGTGTATTTTTGTCACATACACATATATATATATATATATATATATATATATATATATATATATATATATATATATATATATATATATATATATATATATATATATATATATATATATATATATATATATATATATGTGTATTCATTCATATATATTCATTATGTTTTTTTTTAGCAAGTATGAAATTAGTCTAATTGCAAGTTTTCCAACAAGTAAAAACCAACTCTATCATTCTTGAACTTGTAATTACGAGTTGGAAAGTTAATTTTATCAAAGCTTTGACTTTTTATTTATTTATTTTTTTCTTCAGTATTTTGCAAGAGCGTACAGAGGTGAATTAATGTAGTGAATTAAGTACTGTCGTAAACAACAAAGAAGCTCATGGATCCGTCTTTTCATTATGAATCGTGTGTTGCCATAGAAACGAATACTTTCTGAGTCAGAGGACCTGAACTGCTCTAAATTGTCATCTGGTAATTATGGTAATTCCGACATGACGTGAACACAGCTTAAGCGACAGCTTAACATTTGCATACTGAATGCATTTATTTGCAGCTATCTATGATTGTCTACACCGTGAAGAAGATCTTGCGTTGTGTGTTGATTCTCATGCACAGCTGGTGGAAAACTAGATGCATGTTGTGTGCAAAACATCTCTGATGCAGGATTTCATTTACTCAGAATCAAAGCCCAAAACTTCAACTTATTAAAGCATTTTGCTGCCTTGCAAGCACTGGTATTTCTTTCTGGAAATGCAAATCTAGTTTGATTTGAGTTCTCTCTTTGGTTGAGTATTTTTCATCTATGTAATAAACTGATTGATTGGTAGACAGAATGATATTTCTGCATCTTTCTCCCTCTTACAGTGGAAATCTCTCCCCAAGCCTCTTTACTTTCAAGACTAGTGGTGAGTGAATCAGTAATGTATCAAACCTATTGTCTCCACTATTTGCAGTCTTTCTTGGTTGTGTAGTATCTTACAGAATTTGCCGAAATAGTTAAAAAAGTCTGTTAAATTAGCTTGAAGATTCAATAAAGACGTATGTTCTTTATTCCTGTCACTTCTACAGAAATGCCCAACACCTTGATTATCTAATAATAGAAGCTTTCATTTTCTCTCTCTCAAGGTTGCTATGGCACTTTGGGTTTGGAGTCGGGGGTGGTCAGCGACTCTCAGATCACAGCCTCCTCAGAGTGGGAATGGGGTGGTCACGGAAAGGAGCCCACTGTCTGGGGCCCCAAAGGAGCTCGCCTCAAAACACCAGGACGTCCGTGGGCAGCAGCCAGCAGCGACACAGAAGAATGGATTCAAGTGGACTTGAAGAAAGAGAAAAAAATTACAGGTAGAGTTTGTGTGTGTGTGAGAGAGAAAGAAAGGATCAGTGTGTTATCAGCGTCTGTATCTTGATTTGACTCCGAATCATTCAACTCTGCTTCTTAGGTATTACCACCACTGGCTCCACCCTCCAAGAATATCAGTTTTACGTTTCAGCCTATGAGGTGTTATATAGCCATGACGGACAGCAATGGAAACCCTGTCAAGAAGTTGGATCTGATAAAAATAAGGTATGGAGGATTGTTTGTATTATATTAGCTTACTCTGTTCCAAAATCTTTTTTATAAAACAGATAGTTCCGGTCCTTGATTCTGATTGGTTGAGCCACGTTTGAAGCCGTTGTAAATTACACTACAAACCTACACTTTGTTCCAACCACAACTGTTTCTGAGGAACTACATTGTTTGGTGGAAGAATACTGTTTTTATTAATATCATTACACTTATTTGCTCTGTTTTATTTTGTGAAACCTTACTGAGTATATGGAATAACCGTTTTATAAAAGCAATAAGCCCCGTGAAGCCATGGTTTACAGTGCATTTATAACAGGTAAGGGGTGTTGTTAGGCAAGACACAAAGCGGAGGCTTATTGCTTTAACAACAGCATCCTAATTATCAGAAACTTTATAAATGACTGATTTGGAATGTTCTACATTGGCACCAGCACCATTTTCAAATAATAATAATTTCAAAGAATGATGTTTAATGTTAGCCTAATGCTAAGACGTAGCACCTAAATATACAAATGTTGGGTAAAATTTTGGATTAAATTTTATTTTCAATTTCTTTCAAGTATTAAATGAAATCTAGGTTTATTTTTTCTCAACATGTCTCTTGCCCCATCCACCATCTTGTATTTTTATTTTATTTTATTTTATTTTATTTATTTATTTTTTGTTTTATTGTATGAAATTTTATTTTATTTAAATTTGGCCAAAACAATGTATCTTGAAAGGAACCATACATTGACTAGCATATCCAGCTCAGTAGGTTTTGAAGCAGAGCATGTTTTGTTGTCGTCTTTTGTGTTTAGTGGGTATTTGTTGGTAATATTGGAACTGCTGCAGAATGACATCACAGTTTTTATATTTCCAGGAAAAAGGGTTTTACATTCCTGAGGTTTAAGGAGCTTGAGATTAAAGTGCACTCTGTGGTCATTAATAATGAATGTCCATCGACTGTCAGGGAGCTTAACGAGAAGCACATTGATTAGGCGTAAATAAGATGGACCTTGGTTTGAGGCCAAATGTTCTTTGTTGCCAAGGCAATGTGACCTTGTGTCTCTGTAACAGATTTTCCAAGGCAACACCAACTATCTCCAGGAAGTGCGGAACAACTTTATTCCTCCAATTGAAGCGCGCTTCATCCGAATATGTCCCTTGCAGTGGCACCAGAGGATCGCCCTTAAAATGGAGCTGCTGGGCTGCCAACCACATGCAGGTGAGACTAATCAGAGAAATCTGACTCAGATTCGGCCAATAAGCTGTGCTAAACATGATTGGGTCTCTTTCTGTTGGTCAGCGAGGCCAAGAATCTTCCATCCAGCCCCTCCTCCCCCTCGCAGAAAAAGCACAGTGCCCCCCCTACAGGAGAGGACGACACACATGCCAAACATCCGAAACACCACCATGCCTCCGCACTCTCACGATGGTAAGAACATACTTCATTCAGTTCAACATATGAGCTTTGTTATAAACCTTAGTGAGCTGCTTTGATGTCTACATAGGCTTCTACTTTCTTAGGGGCCATTCATTCACACAGATTGCACTTTTTGTTTAAAACTGCAAGGCAATGGAATGACAAAAAAAAAAAACTCATGGCCTAGATGTTTTTTTTTTTTTTTTTTAAGTTGAACTTCTTTTAATGACCACTGGGTTATTAGAATGCTGTCATAAGTGAGCAGTGAATGCAGTGGTCAAGCACTTCCGTCTAGCACGTTTACATAGAAAAACAATGAAAAAACAGCACACTGGAAGGCAAAAGCATATTCTGTGAGAACGGCCCCTCAGGCAGCATTCTTTGTGAAATGGAACCTCATAAATGACTTATTTTAAGATGTTTTATGTAGACAGCAACTCGCTTTTCACATGCTTCTCATATGAAGTGCACTCATATAAGATTTCCTGTTGATTTCAGATTTCAGTTGATTCTCATTTTAGCATGTTGCTAAGTTAAAGGGTTAGTTCACCCCAAAATGAAAATTATGTCATTAATTACTCACCCTCATGTCGTTCCAAACCCGTAAGACCTTCATTCATCTTCGGAACACAAATTAAGATTTTTTTTTATTAAATCGGAGAGTTATCTGACCCTCCATAGACAGCAATGCAACTGAAATGTTCCCAGGTCCAGAAAAGTGGTAAATACATCGGTAAAACAGGTCCATGTGACATCCGTGGCTCAGCTTCAGTTTTGCGACGCTACGAGAATACTTTTTTTTTGCGCAAAGAAAACAAAAATAACAATTTACTCAACCATTCTTCTCCCCCAAGTTACGTCTTCCGCCATTTTAGAGAGTATCACAATACATACGCATGCTTTCCCCTAAGCGTAAACAACGCTTATTACGCAGATTATACGTTCACGCGCGCTTTCCCCCCGAACGTAAATAATGCTGATTACATCAAATACGTTCTTGGATACTCTCCAAAATGGCAGAAGACGTAACTCGTGAGAGAAGAATTGTTGAGTAAATTGTTATTTTTGTTTTCTTTGCGCTAAAAAGTATTCTCGTAGCGTTGCAAAACTGAAGCTGAGCCACGGATGTCACATGGACCGTTTTACCGATGTATTTACTACTTTTCTGGACCTGGGAACATTTCAGTTGCGTTGCTGTCTATGGAGGGTCAGATAGCTCTCCGATTTAATCAAAAATATCTTGATTTGTGTTCCGAAGATGAACGAAGGTCTTACGGGTTTAGAACGACATGAGGGTGAGTAATTAATGACATAATTTTCATTTTGGGGTGAACTAACCCTTTAACAATAATTATAAAAATCCAAATCACATGCAAAAATTGGGTGAAATAGTCAAATTTTAATAAGTTGAATCCATGTTTCATTAATGTATAGTACTAATTACAATATTTATTATTAGTATTATTTGCAGCATTTTGATTTTAGTGTTTTATTTTTAATTTATTTAGACAAAACAGTATGCATTTTAATATCCAACTATCTTTTAATAACTAGATTATAGAGTTAGTTCACCCAAAAATGAAAATTCTGTCATTAATTACTCACCCTCATGTCGTTCCAAACCTGTAAGACCTTTGTTCATCTTTGGAACACAAATTAAGATATTTTTTGATGAAATCCGGGAGCTTTCTGACCCTCCATAGACAGCAATGCAACTCAAATGTTCCCAGTTCAGTGTTCCTCGCATGCGTCGAGGTACTCTCAATGAGAATGAGACGAGGAGGAGATTATTCAGCAATTTCTTTGCACACAAAAAGTATTCCTTTAGCTTCGTAAAGTTACAGTTGAACCACTGATGTCACATGGACTATTTTAACGATGTCCTTACTACATTTCTGGGCCTGTGAACATTTCTGTTGCATTTCTTTTTATGGAGGGTCATAGAGCTCTCGGATTTCATCATAAACATCTTAATTTATGTTCTGAAGATGAATGAAGGGTTTGGAATGGCATGAGGGTGATTAATTAATGACAGAGTTTTAATTTTTGAGTGAACTAACCCTTTAGTGTTAATAATGTGCTGTGTAAATGTAACAGAGGTGGCGCTGGTGGCAGTGTTGGTTCCTGTATTGGTGGTGGTTCTGACAACCCCGGTATTAGTGATGGTGTGCTCGTGGCTATGGAAGAACAGGTCAGTATAAACATTTAAATATCTCAACAAATTATATGATATCCGAATAGTTTAAAAAATCACCAATAGATCATTACGCTATAATATTTTAGTCTAATATTAAAACCTTGTTGTTCATGAAAATTTAAACAATGCAAATAGGCTTAAATGACAACTCATTTGAGATGATATGTTCACCATCTGTATTCAAACCTACAGAAAAAGCCCAGAGGTGACTTATGACCTTCCACACTGGGAGCGCACAGGTGCGTCAGTTGTCAGTTTACTCTTATGCATTTCCACCTACATGAATTATTAAATGTTCGTGAATGTGTGTTTTAGTGTGGTGGAAGAGTATGAAACAGTTGCTGCCCTCCAAGTTGGATGGAGACGACTGTGTTCGTTACAGTTCCACGGCACGAATGGACCACCAGAGACCTCGGGTGGAGCCTGCAGGTACATATACAAACAAACTGTTCAAATTAGTTTCATGTTCTCCAACAAACCCTTTAACAATGTATTTTCTGCTTTTCCTATCTGTGTAGAATATGCCCAATCACTTGTCACCGGTACAATGGCATCTCTTGGACAAAGGTCAACGTTTAAGCCCGAAGAAGCCAATGCCCACGAATATGATGCACCTATTCCCCCTGAACATTACCATGCTTACGCTGAGCCCCTTCCTGCGTCTGGCACTGAATATGCCACGCCAATCATGATTGACAGGGCTAACCACCTATCAGGAGGCACTCTACCATTCAGGGGGCGTGGTTTAGTGGCTCGGACAGACAGCAGCCAATCAGCAAGCTCAGTTTATGACACACCCAAGAGCACATCTGATCAAGCCACACCTACAGAGGGACAGTTGTACCAAGTGCCACAGAATACCCACAATGAACCGTGTCAGAAAAAAGACTGACCAATCGCAGAAGAGCAAACCCTTTTGGAAACCCTCGTCTGAACACTACCTTTCCCAAAAATCTGCAGATCAGATCAGAATGTGCCATCTCAAATTTTGCGCCGCGCAAGTCCTATCACTGAAATAACACGCAGGAATGTCAGGAGAGAGAGAACAGCAGAGATCTCGTTACACTACTGTGTTTTGTGGGTGTTTTGTGTGTTCATACGTCTAAATGTGTGTGTACGAGTGCATATATGTGACTGTGCTCTGCTATCAAACTGTGAGTCTTTAGATATCTGTGCATTTTTCTGAGAGCGGAGATGTATTCGTCTCAATCGCTCATTCTAAGGCACATTTTTCCCTTTAAGCAAAGATATTTTCAACAAAACCACCCTCACGCAGAATAACAAATGATCGCATTTCAAATGAATAGACAACACTCTCATAACACTGTGATTCACTGTCATTTTGCACTGTTGTATTGTATTCTGCTGTTACATAGGTGCCTTCTTTGTGACATAGCAACACAGGCCTGTGCTAGTTTCTCTAGTTCTGTTCCAAAACCTGGTGAGTTAACATGCTATCTACTGCCTACATAGACAGATGCCTTAACAGTGCAGCATACTAACTTATAGGGGTGTACAGCTGACATTGGTTTTCTTAGCCAGAGATACAATATTTGCCGATACCAAAATAACATTATAGTTATAGTATGGTTATAGTTTAATAGATTCAGGGGCCTGTGATTGATCTATCAATAGTACAATATTATGTGCCCGTTTTATTTATTTATTTTTTTCATCTCATAAATGCAGCCAAAATATAATGTGAATATATAATTGAACTCTGAAAATTGCAAATCCTGTATCTTTAACAAAAAAATCAAGTCGCACATGAGATCAAATCTAATGTCCCCATTAACAAATACATCAAAATTAGGTACTTTGAAAAATACATATATAAAAAAACAAATGCCAAAAATACAGTTAAAACTTATAAAATGTTTGATGAAAGCTCAGTGACAATTTGATGTTTGACTTATGAAAAGACAAGTTTTCAAGTATATCTTATAGATATATAAAAATGTGTATCTTTAATTTTTTCCTCCATGTTGCATCAATGCACCGTATTATTAGTCACTGACTTAAAGCTTGAATACACAACTTTTGTCTTGATTTTTGCCCCAATTTACTGTCTGGACAAATCAGTGCTAGTTGCTGAACGTCAGAGCCAGTCTGCAGATTTGAGGTAACTGATTTCACTTCATTATTGAATGATGTGGTTATTCATAATCACCAAAGTATTTGTCTCCACTTGTCCACCATCCTGGATGATTTTTTTCACTGAACTCATTGCAATGCAGTCTGCTTTTTGGGGGAAAACATTTAATGCTTTAAAATCCTGTATTGGTAGGTTGCTCACAAGGTTTTGGAACAGATGAGGGTAGTGTGCATTGTTCAGTTAAGTCTGAATAAATTTAAGTAGGATGGACTGACAAACATTTATTCAGCACAGGAACTAGCAAGGTCTTAAAAATAATGGTACAGCAATGGTGCTGGTGCTGCATTTTCAATTTCCACGCAAAAGTCCTCCGTGCATGACTGCACATTCACATTTATGCCAAATATATTAATAGTCATGCACGTCAAAACCTGTGCCACGCAAAAATCCATTTTATTTTTCCTGCTGATGTGTCTTGTATTAATACTCCCAAACCACTAACAGGTCGAGTTTAAGCTGTCAAGCATGCACTGCTTCCATAGTTACACTGTCCTAATGGATACTTTACCAAATTTGACCCTTTAGCGGTCAAAGGTTAAAGAGCAAAACACAGGATGCCGACATTCTTGCCTATAACAGGATTCACTCTGTGCCAAGTTGTCATTATATATTTTGTAAGTTTTTTTTTTTTTTTTTTGATTGTTGACTTGAAGACCAAACCTGATGGATAATCAATCCAAGCATATTATCCATTTGATTTAATGTTATCAGACCAAACATTGCCTCACGCTATGGATTTTGGATACCAGGATGTTGCATGTTCAAAGTCAGATTAGTACACTGTTATGTTTGTCATTTACTGCAACATTATAAGTCATATTTCGGTACTTGCATTAGTTTACTGGCTTAAAGCAAAGAAATGTCCATAGTGGTGGTGCTATGGACATGCCTGTATGTTTCAGTGTCTTTGTGAGTTTAAAAGTGTACCAGATTCAGTCATGTATGCGCATGTCTGCTTATAGTTCTTGAAATCGTATAAGAGTTCTATGTAATGTGTTTCTGTGCACTGTATCCACAAGCCTGTGTGTGTGTGTTCATGTGTGTCTGTCGTTCACTGTACATCTGTCTCTAAATGATGATTGGTACTGTAGATTGATTGTAAAGAAAAACAATTTTAAAATGTTAAATTGAAGTTTTATTAAAAAATAAAATGTAATTACAAAAATCATTTTTAGGCAGCTGGATTAATTAATAGCTTTGTATCCTAGCCTTCAAATTTATTCAGCAGTACTATTTCATACTTTTACTCCTTTACTATTACATTAATACATTGAAACATAAACACACACCTATTAATGTGACCTGAGCAGTTGAAATCCCAAAGCACATTAACCAATTTGAGCTTCAAAATGTCTTTTTTTTTTCAACAACAAAATTTCATTTTAAAGTGTAAAGATATATGCTGAAAATTATACTTTTACACAAAGACAAGTTATTTTTCAATATTTTACATGCACACTATATTGTAGTTCATTCAAGTAGTCTCTTTGTCAGTGTGACAAAAGATTTTTAAATTACAAATTCCATGTCGTCCCTCAATTAATAGGTATATGGACATAATGCATGTGTAATAATTATAAAAGAATTAGAAAACATTTCTGTCACTCTTTGATACGTCATATACTAAATAAATTTATCCTAAACAATTATTAAATGATCATGAACCATTTAGACTGACAAATGTTCTAAAATTTACAGCAAGCAGTAGCGTCTGACTGAGTGACACTGCATTATACCAAACTGACATATACTGACAGAAGAGTCACTTTGTAAACTATTTGGAGCATAACAAATACATAAGACAAGTGTGTAAACTGGTGTATTCTTCTGCAACTCCTAAATGAAAAAATTACCACGCATTGTGCACTGTATAACAAGTAAATGCAGAGATCAGAAAACACAGGTGGCTTGTAATTGCATGTTCACAGATCAGAATTTCGTAAATTGTCAAAGACGCCCCCTGCTGGCAGTCAGGACACATTACTGTTTACTGCACACATGTACTTTATGCTGACTATTTTATTACAATTAAAAAAATATAGTTTCTAAACAGTATGCAGTAGCTGTTGGTTCATTCATCGCACTGGAACTAGAAGATCAAGTCAAGTGTGCCCTTTGTCTACTGCACATTTTACATATTGTAAGTCAAGTGGGTATGTACTGTAGAAAGTAAATTTGCATACTATGCACAATATGCATATAGCATACATAAATGTGACCCTGGACCACAAAACCACTCATAAGGGTCCATTTTTCTAAATTGAGATTTATACATCATCTGAAAGCTGAATAAATAAGCTTTCCATTGATGTATGGTTTGTTAGGATAGGACAATATTTGGCCGAGATACAACTATTTGAAAATCTGGAATCTGAGGGTGCAAAAAAACCTAAATATTGAGAAAATCACCTTTAAAGTTGTCCAAATGAAGTTCTTAGCAATGCATATTACTAATCAAAAATTAAGTTTTGATATATTTATGGTAGGAAATTTACTAAATATCTTCATGGAACATGATCTTTACTTAATATCCTAATGATTTTTGGCATAAAAGAAAAATCAATAATTTTTACCCATATAATGTATTTTTGGCTATTGCTACAAATATATCCCAGCGACTTAAGACTGGTTTTGTGGTCCAGGGTCACAAATTAGTAGTATGATATTCCAAACTTAGGATATGTCAAATGTGAGAAAAGACCCCAGTACATTGATTCAAGACAGCTGGAAATTATAATTATCCATTACTCATTTCCTGTCTGGCAAAACAGGCCAGTTTTTACATTTCATCAGGATATAATCATGCAGCATACAGTGGGGTTCAAAAGTTTACATGTGAAAATGTTTCTATTTTGCAATTTCCGGCTTTATAAAGGTTTGTTTATTTCCATTACAAATTATATTTTAAGTATTCAGAACTTCACTGCATATTTTCCACTGTATATCAGACTATAAATATTATTATAGAATCGTATAATATAGGTTTTGGTAAATAATTTATTCTCAAAATTAGAAAGGCTGATATGTAAAGTAAACTTAATAAATTTCAGCTGCTTTCAGTGTGCCTAATAATGACTCTTAAGTGCAATGTTTACGTCATTCTTTTCTGATGGACATTTCCATCTTCTTTTGGTTTATTCCTCCATGTTCTTGCCCTTCTTGCCCACTTTCACATACACCATTGTGAGTGCGACAGCCGTCACCAAGATCAGTCCGCTGGTCACCAGGTACGCTATGGGCAGGAAGTAATTCTGCCCACCAAACCAGGTCACCATAGAGATCACCAGCTCCTTCCGACCTCTAAATGGCTCGACAGGAAAATCTGAAATTACTGGTCAAGGCAAAACATACTCACAGGCAAAAAAACAAACAAACAAAAAAGAAATGTAACTGATAAACACTTTCTCCTAAAGAGATTTTTTTTTTTTCCGTTCCAATGGTCACCAAAACTGTTTGGTTACCATAACAATATTTTGTGTTCTGCAGAGTAAAGAAAGTCATAGGGGTTTAAAATTACATGAAAGTGAGTAAATGATAACAGAATTGTCATTTTTTGATGAACCATCCCTTTAAATGAATTAAGGAAAAAAATAATAAACAAGGAAGTCACATTGTGACTATGTAAATTTGTCAGCTGTTTAATAGGTTTTGTCACCAAACTGAAAGCCTGTCAGTGCTGCTGAACAATTTCCTTCCATTTACAACCAATTCTGTTCTCTATCAAGCAAGGATACTGTAATTTATAGAGAGGGTGTAGTTGCCGGCAGGCAGGCCTTCAGTGAAAGGCCCTTGAGCACGATTGAGAACCCCATAAAGCTTTTTGAAATTAGGGAAGGCCGCCTCTCTCATCCAAACAATCAGGTCGTCATTTATAAAGCCATTGTTGTTGGAGTCTGTGTCATCCAGCTCATAAACCGAACGCTGCCAATACAAGGGCCTAGTCGTGCCTGAGAACAAACAGAGAGACAACAATGAGAAAAACAGACACATGTGTTCATAAATGTGTGGTGTATGGTGTGTAGCCTACCTTCAAAGGCTTGTTGGAGATTGAATGTGTTGTTGGTTGGAGGGTTACGGAACTTGACGTTTTTATCTGTGTACCAAGCGATGCCCTTCCTGTAGAGTGGAACTTCTATGTCTGACCCATCCGTTAGATTATACCTCACTGTTAATGAGTCTAAAAGAAAAAAAAAATTATATATATATATATAGGTTTTAAGTCAGTTATTTCTATCTTTTGCTGTAGTGTGTCAGTAGGAAATATCAGTTTACATTTGCAAACATTCATTTTGCCATTAATTGTAATAATCCAGTGAGATTTTTGTTTGCACAAGGAGTCTGACAACAGCCAGTGCTCCACACAGAGATCTGATCTGATCATCATCCAGTCCGTCTGGAATGACATGAAGAAACAGAACAAACTGAGACAGACTAAATCCAGAAGAACTGTGGCAACCTCTCCAAGATGTTTTAAGAAACCTACCTGCAAAGCTACAGTACTGTTAAAGGTTTTAGGCACTTGTGTAAAAATGCTGTAAAATGAGGATGCTGTAAAAATAATGTCATAAATAGATTTTATTTATCAATTAACTTCTATTAACTAAAATTAAATCAACATTTCGTGTGACCATCCTTTGCGTTTAAAGCAGCTTTTGCCCAAGGTAAACTTGCGCATAGTTCTTCGGGTAGCTTTGCAGGTAGGTTTCTTGAAGCATCTTGGAGAGGTTGCCACAGTTCTTCTGGATTTAGTCTGTCTCAGATTGTTCTGTTTCTTCATGTCATTCCAGACGGACTGGATGATGATCAGATCAGATCTCTGTGTGGAGCACTGGCTGTTGTCAGACTCCTTGTGCAAACAAAAATCTCACTGGATTATTACAATTAATGACAAAATGAATGTTTGCAAATGTAAACTGATATTTCCTACTGACACACTACAGCAAAAGATAGAAATAACTGACTTAAACCATTTTTTGTTGTTGAAAATACTAGTGGGCCTGTATATATATAGTCATGGCCAAAAATATCGGCACCCTTGGTAAATATGATCAAAGAAGGCAGTGAAAAAAAATCTGCATTGTTAATCCTTTTAATCTTTTATTTAAAAAAAAAAAAAATCACAAAAATCTAACCTTTCATTGGATAATAAGAATTTAAAATGGGGGGGGGGGGGGGGGATATCATTATGAAATAAATGTTTTTCTCTAATACACATTGGCCACAATTAACGGCACCCTTTTATTCAATACTTTTTGAAACCTCCATTTGCCAGTTTAACAGCTCTAAATTTTCTCCTATAATGCCTGATGAGGTTAGAGAACACCTGACAAGAGATCAGAGACCATTCCTTCATCCAGAATCACTCCAGACCCTTCAGATTCACAGATCCATGTTGGTGCTTCTTCTCTTCAGTTCACCCCACTCATTTTCTATAGGGTTCAGGTCAGAGGACATAGCAGAAGCTTGGTTTTGTGACCCATTTTTGTGTTGTTTTTGAGGTTTGTGTTTGGATTATTGTACGGCTGGAAGATCCAAACATGGCCCATTATAAGATTTCTAACAGAGTCAGTCACTTATTGATTTTTTTATCTGTTGGTATTTGATAGAATCCATGATGTCATGTGTCTAAACAAGATGTCCAGACCTCCAGCAGAAATATAGACCCACAACATCAGAAATACAGCAGTATATTTCATTGTACACATGGGGTACTTTTTATCCCTGTGTTCACCAAACCCATCTTGAGTGTTTGCTGCTAAAAAGCTCATTTTTTAGTTTCATCTGATCATAGAAGCCAGTCCCATTTGAAGTTCCAGTCGTGTCTGATAACTGAATATGCTGGAGTTTGTTTTTGGATGAGCTAGGAGAATTTTTCTTGAAACCCTCCCAAACAACATGTGGTGATGTAGGTGCTGTTTGACAGTTTTTTTTAAGGTTTTCTGACCCGAGACTCAACTATTTTATGCAATTCTCCAGCTGTGGTCCTTGGAGAGTCTTTAGCCACTCAAACCGTGCCTTAGGACGATATAGACACACGTCCTCTTCCAGGCAGTTTCGTAACATTTTATGTTGATTAGAAATTCTTAATTATTGCCCTGATGGTGGAAATGGGAATTTTCACTGCTCTAGCTCTTTTCTTAAAGCCACTTCACTAATTTCTGAAGCTCAATTATCTTTTGCTGCACATCAGAAATATATTCTTTGGTTTTTCTCATTGTGATGGATGATTAAGGGAATTTGGGCTTTGTTTTCCCTCCTATTTATATTTCTGTGAAACAGGAAGCCATGGCTGGATAATTTCATGTTCATAATCAGGGATTGAAATGAACTTTTTCACTCACCAGTCAATTTGGCTACTAAATTTTTAAGTTACCGGCCATTCATAACTTCTACTAGCCCAAAAAAAATAAATAAACACCACAGAAATAAACCAACAGCTTGAGGCTGTCTACACTGGACGTGACAAAGCGACGGTTGCAAATCATTTTGTGTCAGTACTAGGGGTGTGCAATATTGACCAAAAAAAAAAAAAAAAAATCTCAATATTTTCTGGGATTTTATCGATAGAGATAATTAGACAATATTTTGCTGAGTGTGTTATTATGCTGATATCTTAAGGACTTCTGTGGACAGCTGACTCCTAAGTTTTTGATATTCTTCATATTCTGTGTGGCGGTCAGTTCACAGCATTGATAGAAATTAATCTTTTCCAATAAGTTTAAATTGATTTTTATCTTTTATGGGCATTTTTACCTTTATAAAGCCATTTTTTTCTAAAAGTGTGCATCATCTTTTGAGTCAAATTCTGACATTTAATCAGTCAAATATAAACAAAATTTGTTACTAAACAAATGAAATCGGTATCAAGAAAATTAATCTTTGCAGAAGTTGCAAATGAAGTGGCATTTAGATGTATTTTCACAGCTCAGAGGGACATGGAATGCTTTAACCTGCAGTTACAGATGCATAAATAATGTTTTGATATTTTAAACATGAAATGTTGAATACTGATATTTGAAATTATTTACTAAATGAAAAGATACTTTAAATGTGAAATTAAAAGCACCAGTAGGTGGCAGCAAGTCACTGTTAATAAGTGAGTTATTGCGATTGAACTGAATCATTTAAACGGTTGATTCATTCAGGAACGAAACACCGTCATGTTGCTCAGAGACACAAAACAGTGATGTGGATGTATATGTGGACAATATGGTGTCTAAAACGTGAGTCTCTTAATACTGACTTATTGTTTATTGAACTGTTGCATAAAATCATTATCACATTTGTAACCATGCTGATTTTTAAAGAAAAAACGGCACTCTTAATGTCATATTGATTACCTATATGAATTTATATAAATATATAAACTTCCTGCTCCCTTAACTTGAATTATGTGATCATTCTTAATGCATATTAATGGACTGAATCATGTAACCTAGTGAAAGAACGCAGTCTAAATGCGCACACGCACTAAGTCTAACCAGACTTCATCACGTCGCGTATGCGTGCACTCTGTAGGTGGGTTTTATTTGGTTTTTGCAATATACTCGATAATGTCATGATGTCTCACGAGTTCAGTATTTGCGCTAAACCTGTGCAGATTTAACTTGCATAAACTTCCCCAAGAAATTAATGAGTGAACATAATTTATGAAAAGTAACCCGCCAGATTGGCTAGTGATTTGACAGCGTTACCCGCCACAGCTGATTTTTACCCGCATTTGGGGGGTTGGCGGGTGTTAATTTCAAATCCTGTTCATAATCACCCTAAAACGGCTTATTGGCATAATTGTAACACGGGTCTTACCATTGAACATGCTGTTGGCCACGGCTCCGCAGGGGGCAATGGGTACCCCGTTATCATAATCGAACGGAGCGCAGTACGAACTCGGTGCCTACGTGAGCAATAACAACATCTTGAGTGTGATAACAGCGCTACTAATGTGAAGCGTAGTGAGAGATCAAATAAAGACAGACGTTATTTTAATCAGTGAGTAGGAGGGATGAGGAAAGAGCGTGAAAAAGGAGCACCTTCAGGTTGTTCTTCCTCCCCACCATCTGTGCATCATCGCGGGAGTCCATGTACCTCCGCAGGTTCTGATGAAAGTTGCTCAGACCGTAGTAGAAGAATACATCGCCCTGAGGCAGACAGACGAAGAATCAGACGAAGAATCATGTTGAAAGGAAACAGGCAGATGACAAATTATGAGGTTCACAAGGTTGTATCGTTTAAATTATCCAGAAGACTTCTTTTTTTTTTCTTTTTTTAATATGACTTTAATCTAGGACCCCTTCTCTTTTTTATAAAACTGTGTTTTCTAAAATCTAAAGCATAGAAACTTGCCATAGAAAATTATTGGGGGAAATCGTTTATACGAAAATTACTTTGGACATCTATTGGGTAGAATACAACTCATTTTTAAGAGCTGTTATATTAGATAATAAAATAATGTGTTACTTGAATTTATGTAAATCATCCTTTTAGTGGTGGGACTGTACTAGGCAGATGAAAAATTATGCCGGAAATTTCGCATATTATAAAACTGTAAGCCTGTTTAGCTTTGCTCTGACAAGGTCTCGTTAACTTGTGTGCGTTCTTTACGAACAATACCGTTCAAATTAGGGGGACTGTAAGATTTGTAAAATATATCTAATATTGTGAAATATTATTACAATTTTAAATAACTTTTTTTTTCTATACTAAGATATTTTTAAAAAATATAATTTATTCCTCTGATGGCAAAGCTGAATTTATAGCACCATTACTCGAGTCTTCAGTGTCACATGATCCTTCAGAAATCATTCTAATATGCTGATTTGGTGCTCAAGACACTTTACGCAAGATTATCAATGTTGAAAATTTAATATTTTCTTAATATTTTAATTTGCGTAATATTTTTGTGGAAACTGTGATACATTTTGTATCAGGATTATTTAATAAATAGAAAGTTAAAAAGCATTTTTAACATTTTTTAAAAAAATGTTTAATAACATAAATGTCTTTATTGTCACTTTTGAACAATTAAATGTATCTTTGCTGAATGAAAATTAATTTCTTAAAAAAAAAACCAAAAAAAAAAACCTTGGCCCAAAACTTTTAAAAGGTAGTGTAAATAGTCATATTAGTTGGCTATATAGTCAGACCCACCGGAAAGGTTTTTGAAACATGGAAGCTGACTGTGCATGTGCAGGCTGTTCTGGAGGCGATGGCAAGCTTCCTCAAATCGAAGCACTGTTCACATGTTCCAGCACTGGTATAGTCCACCTATACACCAAAAAAACAACAACATACAATATGAATGTAAAATGTGACTGGTTGTAGTCGAGGCAACACATACTCCAACATGTTGAGCTGTGGCCCTCAGTCATTCTATAATTCATATATCACTCTATAATTTAGGGTATTTCACATCAGGAATAAAGTGTAAAACCAACATGATTTCTCAATAAAACAACTACTGGTTTCAATTTAGGCCTATATTTTATCAGTGTAACTTATCTACTAAATGCCAAGCTTAATCATTAAACACCATTTTGATATTAAAAAGTAAAATATGGCTTTTTGTTGTTATTTTCTTGTTATTTTTTGTATTTTTATAAAGATTGTTAAAAAAAAAAAAAAAATCATAAAAGTTCACCCCAAAGCTATGACTTTCTGGTCTCTATATATGGCTTCCCTAGCAAGCAGTGCTAATAACAAACAATACAGATGACTCACAGTCCATTGTAGTAAGTTAAATTAAACTAAATCAAGTTATTTAATAACTTGCAACGGCTTTGAATTTAAAAATGAATGTCTTATCAGTGTATTATTATCAGTTTGGCTTTTGACCACCAGCCTTGATGAAAAATATAATAGTAGCGAAACCAAGAATAAATGTATCAGAGTACTTAAGTTAGGTCTATTACAAGTAAAAATAGCAAAAGAACTTGACCAACACACTATAAGAACACTAAATTCACTCTCTGATGGATTTCTGGGTTGCAATGAGTTTGTTTCCACAAAGGAACACATCTTCCTGGGCAAAGGCTAGAAGGTATACGTATCCGAATGGAAATGCGCTACATGGGCATGCGCACATCAGTACAGTGTAATTTTTGTCACACTGTACAACAATAACTACTATTTTTGTATTATTGTAAGGGGTAGGTTAGGGTTGGGGTAGGTGTAGACGTTAATAAAACACAATATCTAATAGATAGAAAACTAAATTCATTGTCAGTTTCCGGTCGAATACATATCCCTTCTAACCACAACCGTCTTCCTGCTCTATTTCTCCACTTCCTGCTGTCTTGCAAACTGGCAGATGATAAAAAACATGTCTAACCTTCAGTTCGTATGTGTTCTTAACAGTGATGAGGAGCCATATGCCCAGTAACAAGCACACGAGAGAGAGGATGTAGAAGGTTGGCAGCACGGTCTGTGGCGTGAGAGATGGAGACCAGGCTGGTAACCTCTGCTGTTTAAACGCCGAGTTATCCGGACGCCTCGACAGCGGCCCTGAACCTGCCTGCTTCTTTCCCATCTCAGATTCTCTAGAACTCTAGAACTACTAATAACACAACTTCAAATAAGCAAGTGTTTTCTTTAACTGCCACCGAAAGAACTTTTCCCACTTCCTAGTGTGACTGAACCTTTGAACCTGAAGTGACTGTTACTTATTAACTACAGCCACTCCACCTTATACACACACAGAGCCGTTCTTCCTCTCTGTAGCTCTGACTGTTAAACTTCCCCAGCTCTCCACACATTCTTTTCCATCAGAACTGAGTCTCTCCTCATTCCTGGACTCTGCCGTAATGTGTGGGAGCAGCATCTGGGTGAATGTGTGTGTGCTTGGTGCCTGAGTTTGTGTGTTGCAACAGAATATTGCATTAAGCAGTATATCCTGAATAAAGTATCAACAGTCTATCCTGGGAGGGGCTCCTGGTGTACAAGAGGAAAAAAAAGGACAGATGTTTTTGACCAATCAGTTTTTTTATATTCATAATCATAAAAAATATTCACACACAATATTTTTCTCTTACAGCAACCACTAAAATACATTGCAATAGCTCTATTACATGTTGAACAAGTAAATGAACATGAATGTGTAAATAACAGAGAACAGAGTGTCTGCTTAAAAGAGTCCGATTTTAACGGTTCCTTCCCTGCAGCTCTGGATTAGACCATGGTCCATCATTTTTTTTCACCTGAAACAACAACAAAAAATAATTCTAGCTGAGTTATTACAATATAGTTAAAGTATAAGGTGAATTAAATCCAAATAATCACAGTTTAGTTTATCAGATATGAAGGTTTATGAGTTAGTATTTCTTTTCCTGGAAAATTGACAAAAAATTCTATTCTTGTGCACACAACTAACAACAGCAAGTACCAAAACATATTTATGACTTGATGAAACTGAGTATTGTGTTTTTAAAAAAACAAAAAAAAAAAAAGTCCAACAAAAGTCCAAGTCAATCAGTATGTAACAATTTCAACAAGAAACATGATGACAGGAAAGAAACTGTATCCAGTGTTGTCACAATCACCCATAATTTTGGCAAAATCTACTTTAGACCTTAGATGTTACACATCACTTCATATTAATTGCTATCAGTATTATAATTCTTTAAAAAGTAGCTTTGCAATGCAATTATAAACAAGTCTGTCCCATCTGAAAGCAGCACAAATATCAAAGTTACCTCTGGTATATCCACCATTCTCCTGTGCTTCTGGTCTCGGTAGTTCCAGTCCAGAACCAAATATCTCAGTCCTTGTGTATTCAAACCCTCTAGAGCACAAGGATCATAAGTCAAGCAATGAAAAAGTTGTTTCACAAAACTGAAAACCATGTATAAGTTGATTAAAATAAAAAGTTCACAAGAACTGTGCATCAAAACAAACCTTTCTCTAAAAGGGCACAAATTCTCCCAGGAGTTCCAACACCAATATGGGTCACACCTTTATTCAGTAACTTTATCTGTTCATCCACCTTGATGTGTTTTGCGAACAGCTTCAGCACTTTAGCTTGTCCTTTGAACACGATCAGCTGCCTTAAACACAAAAAGAGGGGGAAAAAAAGTCTAACACTTGAGAAGGCAACGCTGTATTATTCAAAACAGGACATCTGAGACTCACTTAATAAGATCAATGGTTCTTAGAGCAGATCCGCAAACGATGAGCAACACCACTGACTGGGTCTGGGTGTGCTGCTTCTGTATTTTTGCCCACTTTGGACAAACTGTAATAAAGACAGCAAAAAAAAAAAAAAAAAAAACATACATAAATAAAAATCTTATGCAAAACATATAAGAAAACAAAAGTCGCACATTAATATTAGAGTTGTTGATTAATGTGTTAATTATCAAAAAAACAATTTACTCATTTAGCAAAAAATAATTCAATAAAACCCATTTACACAGTAATAAAGCCCCCTGAGTCGTATGTACAATTCCATTTAAAAGTTTGGGGTCAGACAGATTCTTTTGAAAGAAATAATTAGTTTTATTCAGCAAGAATAAATTAAATTGACCATAAATGACAGTAAAATAAATTAATGCTTTTCATCTGAACTTTTTATTCATAACCGAATCCTGAAAAAATTGATCAGTTTCCAGAAAAATATTAAATTGATAGTTCATTCAAAACTGAAAATTCTGTTATCATTTACTCACACTCAAGATGCCTCAAACCTGTATGAGTCTCTTTCTTCGGTTGAACAAAAAAGAAGATGGGAAAAAAATCTATGGAATTCAATGGCTAACTAGAAAGTGTTTGGAAACATTCATCAAAATATCTTCTTTTGTGTTCAACAGAGTGAGTAAATCGTGACTGAATTTTCCATTTTGAGTGAACTATCCCTTTAAACAGTACAACTATTATCAACACTGATAATAATAATAATAAGAAATGTTCCTTGAGCTCCAAATCAGCATATTATAATGATTTCTGAAGGATCATGTGACACTGAAGACTGGAGTAATGATGATGAAAATTCAGCTTTGTCAATACAGGAATAAATTACATTTAAAATGCTTTATTTTGTTATAATTATTTTTTATTTATTTATTTTTATTTTACAATATTTGTTTTACTGTATTTTTAATCAAATAAATGCAGCCTTGTTGGACATACGAGACTTCTTTCAAAAGCACTGACTCCAAACTTTATAATGTTAGTGTAAATGTTGTAATAAGGAAATCTCATTATGAACTATCTCTCTTTAAGAAACAGAAACAGTGCATAAAAATGCATTTCACCTTCTTTGAGGTAGGAAGACAAGCTATGTGTAAGGTCATTACAGGAAACAAGACTCTGAAACAGAAAAGAAGACAAACAAAATCAACATCCTTCTCCAGATTCAAACGAAACCACACACAAACATGCATTTATCAACTCACCGCTTAGTGTCAGTTCCTCCTGCTCAATGACAGAGCGGGTCTGGCTGTGGTGACTCTTCAAAGGCTCATAGGGTCAGCTGGAGAGCCCAGCACAGGCTCAGAGCTCAGCACATCTGTGATAGTTTTCTTCTTCTAAAGACAAAGGAGAATTATGCAACAATAGCATGTTTTACAGCACATACATCAGGGGCAGAGAGAGTGACTAGAAAAGGAATGAATGAATTCAGATAAGCTTTGTCCTCTAATATAATTTAAGAGGCGAGTTTCTCTACATAGTAAATGTTAACCAAAATGAGAAATGAGTTGTCAAATTATGTTTAGTGAAATCAAAGCACTTCTGCAGTAACTTTTTATCGTCTCTTTTTATCAAGCATAAAGTGAAAAATACTGTGAAGCAGCATACTGAGCTGGGCAAAAGAGTTTGACATCTACAGTAACATTAACCGACATGTGAATCATAATTCTTACCTTTCTTCTCTTCTTGTTTTTGTTGGACTCCTTATCGCCCTTTTCCTCTGATCTCTCCTGTGTGATGAAACATTCTTTCTGCAGGGAAAGTAAGACACTCTTTACTTAAAGATGCCCTGGTTCTGTTTTTGCTCACAAGACCTTTTGTCTCAAAGACATCTCTTTGATGAAAAACTTAAATGCCTGAACCCAAGAAAAAAAAATGACTCACAAAGTCGAGGTTTCTACATGTTTTAAAGTGCCCATGTTATGCTCATTTACAACTTCATGATATTTTTGGGGTCTGATAGAAAACATTTACATGATTTAAAGTTCAAAAAACACTTTGTTTTTCTCAATGTCTGTCTCTTTAAAGCCTGCCTTTCTAAAATACCCAGTCTGCTCTAACTGGTCAGCTGGCCCATTTTGTTGTGGTTGGTCAAATGCATAGAGTGTGTCAGGGAAAGGGAAAATAAAAAAGCACAATAGATGCCCATTTAAATATAAGAATATTTGAACAGGTTTTCTAAAGGAACCATTAGTGCTTGACAAAGTGAGCACTTTTTATTTGAACATATTTTAGGGACTTTTTTATTTGATAATGAGCTCCATTTGCAGCCTGGAAGCAAAACCGTTTCAAGCAAGCATGATTTTGAATCTTTAACTCATGTGTCATTTCGTTCACTCTAGTGTCACTAAACAGAATCGCAAAAATGTATTATTATTATTTTTTATTTATTTGCATATCTGTCATTAACCAACAAAATAGAAAGCTCCGCCCCCAAACCAACAGCATTGGTTAAGCCACAATGAGCTTTAATAGAGTGCAACTGTGCCTTTTTCAGCAGCCTTGATTCTGGAAGTATTTTTCCCATTCATTTTTCCTATTGGGTTTAAAAAAAAAGTCTCTGTTAAAGGGTTATAAGCTATAGACTATACCAACCAACTAAGAGGTGAATCAAAACATTCCAAACTTATTTGAAAATAAGTGTACTTAACAGCTTTAATAATGGAAAGAATCACAATTGCAAGTGACATAACCAAATTAAAAATATATATGTAAAATGCAAGTTTAATGCAAAATATACAAATATTTAATTAGTTTGAGAGCACAGGGAGACTGACTTGATTATGTCATTTGGAGTGCTTTCTTTTGGGGTAAGTTATTGTTTAATTAATTCTCCAATGGAGAAAATGAATGGGATTCTTATTTCTGGAGCCCAACTATCACACACTCTATTCTGACAGAAAATATTTTTAATGGCTTCACAATCATCACCACCAATAAATTTGTTTGTGTTACCTTAACCGTTTTCTTCCTCTTCTTTTTCTTGGTGTTGTCTTGAATCTGTTTTTCACCCTTCCTTTTCTTTGATGTAGATTTCTTTGGTTGTTCTTCTGCAAGTGGCTGTGCGTCCTCCTCTACCTCTGACACACCTGTGAGAAAGCAAAGTTTGCAAATAAATGAAAACTGCTTGAAGACCACAAAAATGTCACAGTGCACATTAATAAAACCAAATTAATATAAGAACTAAAATACAAACATTAGGAACTGCAATTATTTACATGGAAGAAAACTACATATCCCAAGATGCTCTGCGGTCAGGGTAAACACGTGTTTTGAGTAGTCTGAATCTAGTAAGAGATGTTTAGCCATAGATTTGTGAATATACAACTAACCAAATTACAATTGGTGCTCGTTTACTGACAGGAGTTTCATGTAAGTTACAGCTGAATTTTTAAAGATCTAACAGAAACTTGTTAGGCAGAATACTTTAGAGCACTACAAAGTGTGCACTGGCACAGCAGGCAGTTTAAAACTGACACGCACAGCAAAAACACATGATACAAACGGTACGCTACAAAGTATAGTTGTATAGTTTCACAAAATTAACATGTTTGCTACCTGAATTGTCGCCCTGGGTCCACCACTCGTCTCCTAAATCATCAGTCATGTCTCAAACCGCAATCCCATGTCTGCAGTTTGCGCACGGCAGATTCGCCTAATTTAGGTAGAAAAGCTGCGCGAATCTACCGACAAAAACAAGAGTATATTGAAAAAATAATTAAATAAATAAACGAACCGTCAAATAAAATGGTTTTTATAATACGACTTTTATATAACTCGAAGCAAAAAACATTCGAGTACTACTAAAAACGTACTTCATTATTTTCAGTTATTTGATTGATTGTTCACTTGATGTGTTTTTTTTTATACTCAAAATACGTCTAAAAGTAACCGTGACAGTGTGATTTTTATTTATTTATTTATTTTCGTGTGGTTTTATTATATGCGGTATTCAGGTTAACTAAATCTGAACCACTAGGCGGCGCTGAGTCCTATAAAATTTATGATTATCACTCTGCAGGGTGTTTACTCTCTCTCTCTGAGTGTGTGTGTGTGTGTGTGTGTGTGTGTGTGTGTGTGTGTGTGTGTGTGTGTGTGTGTGTGTGTGCGTGCGTGTGTGTGTGTGTGTGTGTGTGTGTGAGTGTGTAAATGTTGGACGGGGAAGGATAATTTAAAATGCGTGTGTGTGTGCGTTCATTTGTTCCACTTTCCCTCTCACTTGTTTGACTGGTCATAACTCTATAATTCCTCCTTTCTCATTCCATGCCCGCGCGCCCTTACCCCTCTATGCGCGCGCACACACACACACACACACAAGAACACGCATGCAATTATTTATTCATCACAAACATGAATTAAAAATCTCTGTTTCCCTTCAGCGTACAGCACTGAAAGCAACTTCACAGGCTGTTCATCTAACACTGAGATCACTTGTAGTTGACCAAAGATGGAAATGATTTTGCAGAGAAATTCTCTAAAGCCATATCTAATTATTCAAGAGCAGTTGGCAACTGAGAGAAAGTTGCCTAGCAGTTTGTTTTAATGCTGTTGTCCCAAATACTGCTGAAGATTCTCTGAATTTTACAGTAAAGATCAAGTTCTTATCATGAGTTGTGCAGCTGCATTTTATGTGATTGAATTAAGATTATGCAATTTCAACTTGGTCCATGAAACGAGGAGGAATATTTTACAGCCTTGGACTTTCAAGTGCAACCTTTAAATACACATTTACATGCACACTCACACACAAAAAGGAAGAGAGAAAAAGACCCTCAACATTGTAATTTGCCCTTAATTACAACCATTCTCTCTCATTGTCTCCTTTCTTTCTTTCTTTCTTTCTTTCTTTCTTTCTTTCTTTCTTTCTTGCTTTCTTCCTCCTTTTCTTCTCTCCCTGAGTGATCCTTAGTAACAAGTAGGTTCTCGTCATGGCAACATGCTCTGAAATAGACTGTGAAGCTGCGTTGGATTCAAGCCGTGGTGGTCAAAAGACTGATGGAGTGTGGAATGCGTTCAGTGCATTATGGGATTCATTGTTTCAGTAGATTTTCCGTGTTATTAAGAGCTATCCTTTGGGTAACAACACTTAAGGCCCACGGGAACGCAATGGAGTAATGCAGCAATCAAATAAATTCTTAAAACTGAGTGCAGATTGTAGTCACTGGCATGTTACATTTTGTAATTTAGCTGACGCTTTGATCCAAACTGACTCTCAGTGCCTAACCTTATTACAGGGTCAGTCCCTCTGGAGTAACCTGAGGTTGAGTGCTTTGATCAAGAGCAAAATGGTTATAGTTCATAGATCACCCCATTGTGGGCTTTGAACGTGCGTGATTCATTTAAACATGGATTTTCAGTACAACAATGCTCTTGCTTGTGTGATATTGCTTTCCCTACAACAATTATATAAATATATAAGTTAAGGAACTGACATTTCAGGCATAATATGGCCAGTATTTTTTTTATTTTTGTTTTTTCCACCAGTGAAGTGAAACAAAATATTAGTATAAATGAGCAGTTTATTGTAACTAAGAGCTCGAGGTTTGGCTGGTTAGCATGACTCATTGGCCCCCAAAACTAAATTATATGGCTGCAAAATGCATATTTTTATATTTACATCTATTATTATATAGTTATTATTATTATTATTATATAAGTATTATATAGTTTTGGAGTAGTGAAGACTTTTGAATATTGCTTCAAATATGTCTCTTAAATTGAGCAAGGCTGCATTTATTTGATCAAAAATACAGTAGAAATAGTAATATTGTGAAATATTATTACAAATAAATTATTACAAATGTTTTCTATTTTAATATATTTTAAAATGTAGTTTATTTCTGTGACGTCAAAACTGAATTTCCAGTCTTCAGTGTCACATGATCCTTAAGAAATCATTCTAATATGCTGATTTAGTGCTCAAGAAACATTTCATATTATTATCAATGTTAAAAAACAATTGTTCAAGTTCAAAAGGTTGCTTAAAGGGATAGTTCATCCAAAAGTGAAACATCTGCCATCAAAATTCTGAAGATATTTTGAGAAATGTCTTAGGCCCCACTTACACCTGGTATTAAGATGTATTATCATCAATTCGATATCAAGTGGACAACACTAAAAATGAGGTGTAAAGAGGGGCTAAATAGTTTTGAGCTTGTCCACTTTTGACCACTTCCAGAGGTAGTTGAAAATGTATTCGATTGGATTGCTTTTGTAGTAGAAATGCTTATGTGGTCAAATGTGTTTGAACAACCACAAAAGACTGTCTCCCCTCCACCTTCTGACCTAATGTGTAAATATTATGGAAAGCACGCTGAAATGGCAAGTTTGGTTTGAAGATGAAAAAATGTAGGAAGGACAATGTTCTCCACCAGTCCTGATTTCTAACATGCATCCACAGCGTTTGGCGTGATTTTGTGGCTATCAGAGCAGAAAAGAAAGCTGCTGCTCTCCTAATTTTTTTTTATTTTATATTTACTTATTTTTGTTTCGTCGTGTTCATATGTAAATTGTGCTAGCATATTTCGTTCATTAGATCGTAAGATCTGAAAAAGTCCATGCATTTACCGCCCCTCTAAAAAATAAGAACAGAAGTGGTCGAAAGCGGACAAAAGCGATGAATTAAAACACCAGGTGTAAATGGAAATGTGTCTTCCTTGTCTATTTATGATGTGATTGATCAAAACACATCTTAAAACCAGCTGTATACATGGCCTCAGTGTGTGTGTGTGTGTGTGTTTTTTTTTTTTTTTCCCGATACAATTTATGTCAAAAGGCTCAAATGTTGTCTGGTTCCCAATGTTCCACAAAATATCTTCTTTTGTGTTCCACAGATGAAAGAAGGTCATACATGTATGGAACAACATGAAGGTGAGTTTTGATGACAGAATTTTTATTTTTGGGTAGACATGCACTTTAAGAACACAGTGAACCTTGTCGGCTCCATGCTATTCTACTGCTAATATTGACTATTCTGTGCCTCAAGCAGGCCCTTCCTTCAACCCAGCCACCTCATTCAGTACATTCCATGGTACAGCACCAATCTGTGTTCGAGTATGGGTTAAATATGCATAACAAATACAACTCCCAATGTGGATTTAAACTTTACATTGCAGTGGCCTATTTAATATCAGCACGGCATATGATGCATCTCTTATATATGTGCGCCATATGTAACATAACGAGAGACAGGGCTGTTAAGTTGGCTGGAAGTTGCAGGCGGATGGTGCAGAGGGGTTTTTTCATCAAAGGTTGAGAAATAACAGGAATAGGTCATGCAAGAGTGTCTAACAGGGCTTTAAGAGCCCCAATTTAAGCAGCACAAAAGAATGCGGTTTATGTTCAGAGCTGAGAGTCCTTACTCAAACGCAGTGCTGACAAATCCAGGTCAGCGCTTCTCACTTGAAAATGATAAGAGTTTATTGTGGCTGGAGATTCAAGCGCCGCAGAAAAGTAGGAAACAACGGCCGCAATTGCTTTCCTGAGGCACAGAATCTCCTCTGCATTTTTTGAATTGTCATTGTCACCGCTTGTCCTCCTCCCTGTGATGATGATTTGAAGATTAGAGGCCAATTTACCGGGTCCCCATTTGAAAGAAGAAAGGTGATTTAACGCGGCTTTGAAAGGCAACAATCTAATCTCTCTTTCTAATCATCCTCACTTATTTTGCTCATCTTTTTTCCAGAGAATTTGACCTCTCTATTATGGCGAGGCAATGTGCGCCAATACACACGCAAACACACACTCAAACGCATCTGTAATATAGACTGTGTAGGAGCTCAAATGGTGGCAATTTGTGCAGCTATAAGCGATTGGTTGACACGGAGGTGCTGATTATGGGGTATAAGTGTTAGGTTCCGATGGACCCATCCACATTGATGCCCTGATTATGGATAATTTACCCCTACTGTGGCAGCATGGGACTCTACCCACGCTCCCATTCTCTCTCTTTCTTTCTCTCTTTCCTTCTCTTACGTCTCGTCTGATATCAAAGAGAGATGGAAAGAAAGGTTGTCACCGATTCCTTCGATTCCGCTGCCATGCCAGTCGTTTCTAGGGTAATGCAGAAACTCATAAAGCCACTATTGAATTGAATATCTGCAGTCTAATATTCCTTGACAGACCCATGAGGTTTTTCTCTATCCTTCCACCCTTATGACTTGGAATAGCAAATAACCGTAAATGACGATAGTCAAATCTCTCTGGTATACCAGATGGCACGCCGGGCCTTTTTCTTTCGCCTTTTCTGCATCTAATATATGGTGTCCAAAGTACGTCTATAAATTACACGGTGTGTGTAATATATAATCTAGCGTAAGTGTGTAAGAAACGGCCTGCAGATCAAGCACAGAATGTAGCACTTCACATTAAATCATTTATGGAGTCTGCATTCAAACAGGCCGTGTGGAGGAAACCAGCTCCAAGTGCATACATCATTTAGCGAAGCTTCGCGCGCACGGTGTGGTGACATCTCCTTTATATGTGCGTTTGAACACATCTTGAACTCAATTCAAATGTAACGTATAGTATTTTCCCAGGAAAGGCCAATGAATACGCCCACGTCGTCTTGCGTGTTACTCGCACGGGAACGATCCGCCCACAGTGACACATGCTGCCATTGGTGTGTGGTCGAACGCAAGGACACAGATTTCTGCCATATGGACTGTGAGGCTTGAGCTACAACTGGGTTAAAGATGATTCTTGATGTCCTGGAAGAAATGACTGGCAAAACAATACCACTCATATGACAAAAAGACCGGTTTAAACCGGAATGAATTCCCAAGGCTGGTTCGGTGCTGGTCTGGCTTGTGGACATCAGCCCACCAGCATCAAAAACACCAGCAGTGCTGGTCTCTTTCTTTTCTCTCCCTTCAGCATTCCCTTTCTTTTTTTTATATCTCCCCCGAGTGCTCCCAGCGTCATTCAATAAAATTTGTCAGTCCTGCATTCTCCCAGATGCAATAAGTCTTTGATACTGCAACCATTCCTTTCCATTAGAGTGAATTCCTCTTTATCAATACTGCATTTAAATGCTGCAGTCAATAAACAAATTATTCACTGAGTGTGGCATCTCTTCCCTGCTGTCTCACGCCGAATAGTTCATTAGTCCATGCCAATGCACTCTGTGGTGTGGAAATATTCATACACGCATACACAGTATTGACTAAACATGAGGCCAAAAGCGCACTGCTAGTTTTGACGTTAGTGCTGTATGCAATAATTGCGTACATAGTTAAAAAGTATTTCATCACTCTACAACTCAATACTACCAGTGTTCACAAAGCATCATGTGGCAGGCATGCAAGAGTGATGACAGGATCTGCCTTATTTAAATATCATTGTAAGATTTGACTCTACCAGCCATGTCAACAAGTTGATTTATTTTTGTAATTAGTATGTATGTGTGTGTCTGTGTGTATATAATATAATATAATATAATATAATATAATATAATATAATATAATATAATATAATATAATATAATATAATATAATATAATATAATATAATATAATACACTCCAATGCTGGGTTGTTTCAACCCAATTTTGGGTCAAATATGGACTAACCCAACTTTTGGGTTAAAAATTTAATGTAAAAATTTAACCCAACAGCTGGGTTAGTCCATATTTGACCAAAAATTGGGTTGAAACAACCCAGCATTTTTTAGAGTGTATAATATAATATACAAATGTATGCATGTATGTATATATAAATTATATGTATATATGCATGTATATATAAATTTATGTATCAGTATTTATATAATCAAGATACATATGTTGTTGTGTGTGTTATATATATATATATATATATATATATATATATATATATATATATATATATATATATATATATGTGTGTGTGTGTGTGTGTGTGTGTGTGTGTGTGTGTGTATTGAGGTGTATATATGTTGAGATGTGTGTGTGTGTGTGTATTATATACATTAGACCAGTGCTTCCCAAACCTGTCCTGGAGGACCCCCTGCCCTGCACATTTTGTATGTCTCCCTCATCTAACACACCTGATTCCACTCATCAGCTCGTTAGTAGAGACTGCAAGAACTAAATTGGGTGTGTCTGATTAGGGAGACTTACAAAATGTGCAGGGCAGGGGGTCCTCCAGGAGAGGTTTGGGAAGCACTGCATTAGACTATATATATATATATATATATATATATATATATATATAATATAATATATAATAAACTTGAATTTCATGCTCTTTCTTTCGTCAGGGGATCTTGGTAATAAAAAAGATTTTTAAAAAGTCACAATTTGCATGGTTATTAATCAATGTAGATTTTACAGCTCAAGTTTGATGAGAAATATTTAAATGAATTTTGAAACCTCTGACTTTTGATTGCAGACTTTGGTATCCTGGCACATCCGAGTGCAGCTTGAGATGTGGTTGAACTCTCTAGAGGAGACATGTGAGATTACCCGGGTCTTTTTATCCAGCAGAAGAATCTGAGAAGCAGAAGACCTCTGAAAATCTCCATTTGCTCTCCATTTAATCTCACAGCTGTTTAAACAAACGAGAAGTTAAAGTGATCCCATTTGTGAGATTTCTTTCCTACAGAAAGCTTCTTCTCCACATACTGTAGGTAGATTTGGTCTTGATACAGAAGAGTTATTATATGAAATGGAAACTATATCCATATCCTGGCAGTACAAAATGTCCTCAATATGCTAAACGGCTGAAATGCTCACCATGCTGTAAAATAGAGTGACAGTATGGTACAGTTATGTATTCCCAGGTGATGCTGCTCACTTGCCTGCACAGATTTTACATACCCAACAGCTCAGCAGAACCCGGGAAGAGCATGACTCAGAGAAGCGCTCATACTGCCAAATGAGGATGAAAGAGACACTGGTTTAATCCACCCAGTAGATATAAGGAGGGGTTGAGAAAGAGAGAGAGAGGTAAGTCCTCACAAACTGTGTCCTATTCTCCCTTGAAAAGCTGCAGGGTAATTCACTCTTGTGAATAGTGAACTGTCCACTCAAATAACTCAAGACTCATAGTGATGTACCGAGATCCTCTCTCTGGAGGATTAGGGGCAATATGATGTGCATTTTTATGTGAAGGTGGATTTGTGCATGCCTGCATGTGTGTGTAGGTGCGTTGCGCTGTGTTTAAACGTGTGTGCATAGCAGATCTGGTCTTAGTCTTGAGGCGAGCCGAGTGTGACCCACTTTCCCTCTGAGCTTCTCTGCTAGAGATGCACTCAGGCAGGCAGACACACACACACACGCTAAACGCCAACATCAGAAGACAGAGAGGAGGGGAGATAGATAGAGGGGGGGCTAGGAGCAGGGAGATGATGATACATAGCTGCTGCTGCACTCTTCAATTCAAAAATCAATCCTTGTTCCAAACCCACCCCTCCAGCACTTTGTCATGTGCAAAAACACAGCGCCCATTTTGCTGGGGGATTTTCATTCAACAAGTAAGCATAGCTGCACCCCTATGTGTGTGTACTTGTGTGTGGGCGTGCATACGTTGCATATGCATGCACAGAGAGTAGTCAACCTCGGCTACGTGCCAGTGTGCGAATCCTCCATATAAAATTGCCTATACGTTAATAGTTCATCTAATATTAATGAGTCCCAAGTGTAATTGTATCACTGGGAAGACCTGCATGGAGATTACCCATCGAACTCTAACCGCAGAGCACTGCAAGCCGCTAATGTGTATTTATTATCAGGTCAGCACTCGTAATGTTGCACGCTGTTAATGTGCATTTCACAAATGCCGTAACAACAGCAGTTTAAATGATGGTATACAAGGGCAAAAAATATCTAATTTCATCAAATTTAAAGTCACTTTGAAATAACAGACAATTCTTATTTTTTATGGAATACTGCAGTAATTATTTTAAATGATTTATCCATGCACATTATTATCAATTCATGTGCCCTCCTGATCTTTATTCAAAAACATTAACACTGGTGGTAACACTTTACAATAAGGTCTCATTTGTTAACATTAGTTATACCACACGGCTGTTGAATGCTTGATTCTGATTGGTTGATGAACGTTCTAAAGTGTGCAGTTATTTCCCAGCACAGCTACAATATGAAATAGTTCCAGGTCTGTCAACTAAATTATAGTTCCACATCACTTCTCCAAATTATTTGTTATTTTAAAGGTCCTTACCGTGTATAACAGCAAATAAACCGAAACCCACAAAGACACTGATCAAGCAAACACATACAGTATTTCTTTCAATAGGATAAAAATGCCAATTTCCATGTTTCCAAACAAATTACTTCTTATTATCACGCTCTATCTTTACCTCTCACTGCATGCACAGACATACAGTACAGAAACACACTTGTACACAGATGGAAACATACATGTGCACAGAAACTTCTTGTCATTGATGTGTTCGATAAATAGTTTGCAACAGAAAAGCTCAGTGGTGTATAAAGTACCTGAAAGACATACTTAAGTAAAAGTACAGATATCTTACCAGAAAATGACTTTGGTTGAAGTTGAAGTCACTGTTTAGAATATTACTTGAGTAAAAGTCTTAAAGTATGTGATATTTATTGTACTTAAGTACGAAAAGTATTTTTTAAATATTAAACGTACTTAAGTATTGAAAGTAAAAGTACAAGTAAATGCAAAATGGAAAAGAAGCAAATAAATATACAAACCCGATTCCAAAAAAGTTGGGACACTGTACAAATTGTGAATAAAAACAGAATGCAATGATGTGGAAGTTTCAAATTTCAAGATTTTATTCAGAATACAACATAGATGACGTATCAAATGTTTAAACTGAGAAAATGTATAATTTTAAGGGAAAAATAAGTTGATTTTACATTTCATGGCATCAACACATCTCAAAAAAGTTGGGACAAGGCCATGTTTACCACTGTGTGGCATCCCCTCTTCTTTTTATAACAGTCTGCAAACGTCTGGGGACTGAGGAGACAAGTTGCTCAAGTTTAGGAATGGGAATGTTGTCCCATTCTTGTCTAATACAGGCTTCTAGCTGCTCAACTGTCTTAGGTCTTTTTTGTCGCATCTTCCTCTTTATGATGCGCCAAATGTTTTCTATGGGTGAAAGATCTGGACTGCAGGCTGGCCATTTCAGTACCCGGATCCTTCTTCTACGCAGCCATGATGTTGTAATTGATGCAGTATGTGGTCTGGCATTGTCATGTTGGAAAATGCAAGGTCTTCCCTGAAAGAGACGACGTCTGGATGGGAGCATATGTTGTTCTAGAACTTGGATATACCTTTCAGCATTGATGGTGCCTTTCCAGATGTGTAAGCTGCCCATGCCACACGCACTCATGCAACCCCATACCATCAGAGATGCAGGCTTCTGAACTGAGCACTGATAACAACTTGGGTTGTCCTTGTCCTCTTTAGTCCGGATGACATGGCGTCCCAGTTTTCCAAAAAGAACTTCAAATTTTGATTCGTCTGACCACAGAACAGTTTTCCACTTTGCCACAGTCCATTTTAAATGAGCCTTGGCCCAGAGAAAACGCCTGCGCTTCTGGATCATGTTTAGATATGGCTTCTTTTTTGACCTATAGAGCTTTAGCCGGCAACGGCGAATGGCACGGTGGATTGTGTTCACCGATGTAGAAATTGTAAATATATAAGTAATATATATAAGGGAAACAAGTCAATTTAGCTCAAAGGAAATCATTTATGATTTTATAGGGAATTTGAACAGAATCACTGTTTTACGGCTGATCACTGAATCGGCAGCGAGTCACTGAACGAGCCGTATAACATCAACTCTGCACTGGATATTACAATCCAAAATATAGTGAAAACACTATTAATAAGCATAGTAACAAGATCGGCAGATTAAGACATTAACTTGTAAGCACAAAACACAAGATACTTCTCTTTTCAATATAAATAAGACTTTATTTATATAAACCTAAGACATGTAAACTAATCTAATCTAACACATGAACACACGCATTCACACGTTGCAGAAAGGGAGAAAGTGAGGAAAGGATGAGTTTACAGAATGAAAATGCGAAATCCCAAGTTTACAGCAATATGTGCAATTGCCTATAGACCTGAACCATCAATCATTTGACCCTCGCATTGAGTTTCTCAATGAGGCTAAAATTATATTAAACTGCACCGACTCAGCAAAAGTATGGAGGTTGTACTTGCTTGTGTTGCCTTAAGGGATTCCCTTGTGTCCTTGTCATCTTTGGAGAAAGAGGTTTCCCGAGGTTGCTGATTGGCTGAGTTCAGTGGTCTTTCGTAGTAAAGTCTTGGGCGTTGGCTCTTGATGCGGAGTTGGTCTGGTTGAAGTTTGAGGCGGGTGCAGTCGGAGCTGGACTTTGCGGCAAACTTAACAAAACTCTCACGGAAAGACAAGAAATTAAAGTAAAAGAATAAAAGAATGTAACGAGACTAGGTGGTTTTTCTTCTCATTGTGGTAGCAGCTGGCACGTAGGCCAGAGCAGCGTCAAAACGCGGTGGCAAAAGAGAAGAAGAGAAGAACCAAGAGAGCCAAGAGAGCCGTACTGAGTATTTAAACTCAGCTTCTAGACCGTCCTATCTGGACGTCTTGACCAATTAGAAATGATCTTGGCTCGTGGTGTTGTATGTTTCTCCTCCCCATTCATAAATCTAACATGTTATCTTATCAGTCATATGGTCCAAATTTTCCCGCTCTTACAGAGTACAATTTTGGACATGATTTCTCTAACAAGACTATGGTACATTTGACAAAGAATTGATTGGAAGAAACATTTAAAGCATGATTTTTCAAACTCATACATACCACACAAGGATATGAACTCTCAAACTATTCCCTAGTTATTAAAATACATACATAATATGTGATTAAAACATGATCATCAATTGTGTGGGTTACATACATAATATGGAGTTCATTAGTTGCTCATAAGTCCTTTTAAGATGATTTTAGGTGCATATGGAAGCGACTCTGTGGACAAAGGAATTTCAGTCTGAACTTTCTTCTATGTGGAGATAAGAGAAGCTGTGATTTCTATCGTGGAACACATGTGATGGCCATCTCTTTGATCATCAGTTCTGATTACTTGCCCCAAATTTGATCGTCTCCTTCCTTCATTGGACTTATCAATAAGTGTTCTTTTGTTTGAATGTTGCAAGCTGTTCTGTGAAAGAGGCTTGTTGGTTTGCTTTCTTCAGAGGGCTGGAGCTAGGAATCTGATTTATGACGAACATCCTGTTGCAGCCTTGGGATCCTCTCTGGAATTTCGGCTCCTCATGTTTCAATGTTCAGATCGAATCTTAACTTTGTCTGACTCATTCTGATCCTACACCGACAATGTTTTCTGGAAGTATTCCTGAGCCCATGTTGTGATTTCCATTACAGTAGAATTCCTGTATGTGATGCAGTGCCGTCTAAGGGCCCGAAGATCACGGGCATCCAGTATGGTTTTCCGGCCTTGACCCTTACGCACAGAGATTGTTCCAGATTCTCTGAATCTTTGGATGATATTATGCACTGTAGATGATGATAACTTCAAACTCTTTGCAATTTTTCTCTGAGAAACTCCTTTCTGATATTGCTGCACTATTTTTCGCCGCAGCATTGGGGCAATTGGTGGTCCTCTTCCCATCTTGACTTCTGAGAGACACTGCCACTCTGAGAGGCTCTTTTTATACCCAATCATGTTGCCAATTGACCTAATAAGTTGCAAATTGGTCCTCCAGCTGTTCCTTATATGTACATTTAACTTTTCCGGCCTTTTATTGCTACCTGTCCCAACTTTTTTGGAATGTGTAGCTCTCATGAAATCCAAAATGAGCCAATATTTGGCATGACATTTCAAAATGTCTCACTTTCAACATTTGGTATGTTATCCATATTCTATTGTGAATAAAATATAAGTTTATGAGATTTGTAAATTATTGCATTCCTTTTTTATTCACAATTTGTACAGTGTCCCAACTTTTTTGGAATCGGGTTTGTATAAAAAAATGTTCATACACAGCTTGAGTAGCAAGATTGTGTTCAGTTTTAACTCTTTCTTCCATTTTGTATTTTTGGGTAAGAATAAGAAGCACTTCATCAGGTACTTAGTGTCTTTCATTCCAACATAAGAAAACATTTCTGGAATCTTCATCTGAAATAGCATTTAGATGTATTTACACAGTTTAATGTATCTCAGAGGGAACATGGATGCATTTAAAGGGATACTCCACCCCAGAATGAAAATTTTGTCATTAATCACTTACCCCCATGTCATTCCAAACCCGTAAAAGCTTCGTTCGTCGTCGGAACACAATTTAAGATATTTTGGATGAAAACCAGGAGGCTTGTGACTGTCCCACTGACTGTCAAGTAAATTACACTGTCAAGGCACAGAAAAGTATAAAAAACATCGTCAAAATAGTCCATCTGCCATCAGTGGTTCAATCTGAATTTTATGAAGCGACGAGAATACTTTTTGTATGCAAAAAAATAATAACAACATTTATTCAACAATTCGTCTCCTTTCTGTCTCTCTGTGTCAGCGTAGCGCCATTTTGGAGAGCATCCCATGGACGCGAAGTGCGTACGCTATTCTCTGTCATCAGCAGGGGCGCCGCTACGGTTTCTGGGCCCCCTGGACAGCATATCCACTCGGGCCCCCCTCGGTAGGTAGAAATCACGTTCCGGGGGTGGGGGGATCCCCCTCGGTAAAAATTGCGATTGCGGTCCACCACCGCCGTAAAGAACGCGAACGCATTCCCCCCTCGGTGGGCCGCCCTCCATCGTTGGGCTCTTAGAATCGTCCTAACCTTTTCATACTAAACATGGGGTTAACTGTTAATCCTGGGTATTTATTAACAGACGTTTCACACTGTACATTCCTAAACCCCGGGTTAACCTTCTTATTTGCATATTTACGGTGTCACTGTCACTGATTGGACGAACAGAAGGCAACCTGTTTACACCATAGATATGTATACATACATATCTGTGGTTTACATGGCTTGTCCCGCGTGCCAGTTATTGAAAAAATGTCGCCGTGTAGGTCTTTAGCCGTTTTAAGAATAATACCATCTCCTCATCACTTCAGTTCACACGCTTTCCATCTTTTGACATTTCTTTTACTTTTCTCTCACCGGCTGCTGTTTACATGACGCGTGTTTTCTGTTACTGACGTGATACGAGCCTCGCTGCTCAAGTTCTGATTGGCTGTCTGTTGCCAAGCGTCCAGCAGCAACAAGCAAACACCGCTCCGTTTCACACTGAACAAACTTAGCACCGCAATGCGGGGTTAACACCACAAATTCGGTGCTAACCCTGCTCCGGAGCAGGGTTTCATAACCCCAGGTTAAAAGCGGTGCTAACACCGCTTTCAAATTACAGGTGTGAAACGAGTCTTTACCCGGGGTTAAAAGCGGTGTTTAGAACGACGATAACCCGGGGTTAAGCGCAGTGTGAAAAGCCCTTTTGTGTGATATAGATTAAGTTAACTAGCCTATATTAAATTATATAAATATGACAAGCATACAGAAGCATTTTTGCCGTCTACAATTTAGAATGCCTGGAATTTTGAGTTTTAATACACTAATAAATTAACGTGCATGCACTCTGTGTGTGATTTGGTGATATAGTCTAATTGATAATGTCAGATCGCACATCATTACAACAACACTTACCATATTATCTCAGAAGATATACTGTATATCGCACACCCCAGCCTCGACTTGAGTGGAAAATGAATCATCCATGGTTGTGTGAGCACTTGTTTGCACATGAGCAAAGGTGTTTTTAGGAGTCTAACTTGCAAGCGCCAGACCACTGATTCGTCAAACATGCTTTCCTGCAGCCCGTGTTCTTCTGACTTCTGACTATTTTGTAGTAAGTAACGAATATGCTTCGGGGAAATGTATTGGAGCAAAAGTATACATTTTAATTAGGAAATGTAGTGGAGTAAAAGTAAAAGTTGGCTGAAATATAAAAACTCAAGTAAAGTACAGATACTCCCAAAACATACTTAAGTACTGTAACGAAGTATTATTACTTCATTACATTACACCACTGGAAAAGTTACATGAAATTTCTCAATAGCGAAGTGGTAACATCACTGTTTTTGAATCAGTTAAACTTATAGTCTCGCTATTAGTACAGACACTGTTGCTGAACTCTGGCTGAGAGACGCAAAGAAGCAGTTCATTCACACACACTTAATCTCTCTCTCTCTCTCTCTCTCTCTCTCTCTCTCTCTTTCTCTCTCTCTCTCCCAGTAACTGCATTAGTCTGCATATCAATGGCTCAAGCCTCTGTATAGCTCTAAAATGACGTTTGGAATTAGCACCGGAGGCTTGGGATGAGATGGGAAAGAAATTAGTTCTACACACAAGAACGTTTGAAGGACAAAATCCTGTCAAATGTATTGAATTAAAACATCTGAACAATGTCTTGAGGTGTTGTGTACATGGTATAAGAGGAATAACTGAATTCCATCACTCTCAGAAAAAAAAAAAGATATAGAGCTGTCACTGGGTAGGTACCCTAAGGTACAAAAACGGAATGTTACTAATATGTACATTTAAGATACTTCTATGTTTACTTAAAATTATTAATATGTACTCTTAACGTACTAATATGTATTGTTATAGTACTAATATGTGCCATTTAGGGGTAAATAAGGTACATATATGTATGTTTTAGCTTTTGTAACTCAGTGTACCACCCTAGTGACAACTCTGTACCTTTTTTTCTAAGAGTGATTGAATTATTTAAGAAAAATGCACACTGTTGTCAGTTATTACTAACCTAATGCCTTAGTTAACATGAACTGACAATGTGCAATATACACATTTATTAACCTTTGTTCATGTTATAAAAATACAATTGTTCATTTTTTTTTTTTGTTCATCTGTATTAAATGCATTAACTAATGTTAACAAATGCAACTTTTGATTATTTCATGTCAACTAATGTAGTTAACTAATGTTAACAAATCAAACCTTGTTGTAAAATGTTATTAACTTCTGTTATCCACTTTCTTTTGTGGAACTCAAAAGATGTTTTAGAGAATACAGGCTATCAATAAAGCAAAAGCAGTCACATTAAGTCCTATTTTTTTTTTTCACAGAAGAAAGTCAGTCCTGCAGGTTTGGAACAGGTGCGTAAATGATGATAGAATTTTCTTTCTTCCTTCCTTTTTTTTTTTTTTTTTTTTAAGTTTTTTTAAGTTTTATTAAATGATCTTATTGAGAAGGTATCATGTAATGTTTTTTGTATGTTGCAGACACTGTCACATTTTTTATACTATCGGTTCAATATTGTCCATGTATTTGCAAGATTTCTAATTCTGACAGTATAGAACCACACCTACAAGCTACCTACAACTGTAAAAGACTTTAAACCAGTGATTATTTGAATGTAACACCAGTGAAATCCTGAAAGAGACCACGTGTTTTGGCACTGCGCTATACAGTAGATGATTATACATTATTGGAAATTACTACTTGTAAATATGGGTTGGTTAAAAAAGAACCACATGAAACCTATCATTTAAGTGGCAGAGGTAAGTGTTATCAGTTTTCCATGTGAATCTATTTTGGTTTGCATATGAAAAGCAATTCTGAGTCTGAGGTTTGAGTCTAGCCTCAACAGCATCATAACTTCTCATAAAGTATTTGGACACTGAAGCCACACTTAAAAATGTATGAATGTCATTGCATTAGGTGAAATATGAAACCAAGCGACATTTATTTAAAAGAATGATAGCAGAAGCACACTTTTCAAGCAAAACATTTCACGAAATGAAATTTGAAATTTATATTTATGTTTGAAGATTCCACTATGTCACTATCTACAGCAAGTGGCATTCATATATTTTTCAAGTGTAGCTTAAGTATCAAAAAACTTTTTGTGGCCATTACTTTCTGTACTTCTCAAGAAAGACAAGGTAGTCAAAATCCCATTGAAGAAAATAATTAGCCTAGCACGATCAACTCTTTTTATATACTCGTCTTAGTTGTACTCTGATTGGTTTTCAGATGAAGGTGTTTGCGAGTGCCACCTTAACGTAAACACAGCTAATTAGCGGAAAGGCAGATGTGCGCTCGTGAAGAAAAAAAGTCAGAAATGAGCAACTCATTGTGCGGCGTCAACTCATGTCAGTGAATATAGAGAGAGAACAGGAAGCAGTCTCTAAGCTCTTTTTGGAGCGCATTAGCAGTACTTGATGAGTGGTAAAATGCTGCATTTGTCATTGTGACACACTCCTGGCCCCCACAGAGACAGACTGCAGTTAAAACTCAGCCCTGATAGATTACAGAGACGACTACATTCATAACCCAGCTGTATACCTCTACGCTGAGATGTCGCACACGTTCGTCCCGCCTGCGGATGTTCAGGTGTTTATTGATGGATGCCTTTGGATCTGCATGGAAATTGCCTGTTATTGCTTTGTTTGCTTATTTATTGTGTCTGTCCTTTTGACAGCAATCCATCTTTGTCGTACACCAGGGTCAGTGTGTGTGTGTGTGTGTGTGTGTGTGGCAAGGGAGGAGAAAGAGAAATCGCATGTCTTTTAGTGTAGTGTAGTTCATCTTGTCACCAAGGAACAGATTTATCATAATGACGTGTCACTGTACACAAAGCATCGTAACAAAAGCATAATGTCTGTAATGCAGGTCAAACTAAACAAAAGGCTATGCATACGCATACAAACATGGCCTTTAATGCATTTGGCTAAGCAAAGACCATCAATAACAGTGATCTGAGCTTCTATTGCAGTCATAAACAAGCTTTTTATTCCCCTCTCTCTCTGTCTCTCTCTCTCTCTCGGTAGTATCAATATGCCTAATGAAGAAGATTACAGGACATGCATACTAGATGTCCCAAATGATCTTCTGAAATTTCCATTTCCATAAGAAACCCCAAAGCGGTGAAAAATACTCAATGTCGACGTGCTAATATCGTTTACCAGGGGCCTTTATTGTGAAGCCTGTGGTGTGATTCTGTGAGTAGTAATACATGCAGCTTAGCTCTAGTTTAACTCACTTTTATATTGCAGAGTGTTCTGCCCTGATTATAAAGTCACTGCGCTTCAGTAATAAGGGATCATATATTCATGTTCTGTGCATTTAATGCGCTTTTAATAAAAACGTCTACCCTGACTGTGCTTAGATGTTGCTCTTTCATATCTCAGGAGATTTAATGGAGTTCTGTTTTATTTAAGCATCAACTCTGTCTTCATTTTTATTTTTCCTTTGGAATGGAGACAAAATGATAAAGTTGTTGAAACAAGAATATAGAGCTTCAGTATAGATATTTTGTAATATGAGTAATTAAATGAAAAATACTGTAACTATTCAATTATTATTATTATTGACTACAGTTATTGAATAATAATACTTTTAAATAATTTGCAAATAATTGATAATAATTAGTTATTAATAATTCTTAAAAAATATCATTTAGTCTTGCGATATTTTCAAATAAAGAGAAATGGAAATAATGTGATGCAACTCACCATTTCATCTGCACAATTAGGATTTTTAAAATGAGAAGAAAACATTTTTGTTGTTGAGGTCAAAGGTCATGCATCTAATTATCTGTACAGAAACAGGTTAGGCAGATGTCAACATTAACAGGTTGCTTGACGTCCACTCATCCTTGAAAACCATGAACAAAACTACACGTTTTACAATGTAATAAAAAATCTGACCCAGACAAAATTAATACAGTTTCACTTGCAGTATAGATAAATGAGGCTTGTGCTGACCACAATTTGTTTTGTGCTGTGATTTATTGGCTGCCAAAAGCATGAAAACAAAGAAATTCAAGAGAAATTTTCCAGTTCGACCTATGTCTTGTCAGAACTTTTGGCCTGTGTAGTTCATAATAATAATACTGTTATTGTATTTGTATTAATTGTGTTAATACATTTCTTAATCCAACTAATTATGAATTTATTTTAATGTTTGAGTTTAAGGTAAACATGGTAATATAAATACTATTTCTATTATTATCATTTATATTAGTAATAACATTAATTTCAATGTTTGATTTTAGGGCTAATTTGGATCGTTTTTCAGACTGTGTTGAGTTGTCACTTAATGTCCAATGGAAAATCTGCATCCCAAAGCAAAAGCAGTCGAGAGCCTGGAGTCTTTCTCTCAGGGGAAAAATCTGAGAAGCAAGAGACTTAAGCAAACGTCTCCATTCACTCTCCCATTAATTTCATTGCTGTCTAGCAGAAACGCCTGCCTTTTTAGAGAGATCTCATTTGTGACTTTCTTTCCTATGGGATCTAACTTCCGCATGAGGGGATTTTTGCTTAAGTGCTGTGCTGAATCTGTCCCGTGGAACGAGATGAGGTTTGCCTGCGAACATCTTGGGATGTCAGTGCCTATCTGGACTGAGCACTTCTTGAGGTCATAAAATGTTGACGTTGAATGTGTATTTTCGTCCGCTGCCATCATCTCACATTCAGGGCATCCATTTTTAGAACAAAAGCCATGATTTCATATCCCAAAATAACAGCGACTGTACACAGGAGGAAACTGTCTTCTGCGCACACATCACAAAGCCGCTCAACCAAAGAAATGCAGGTTACAACAAACTGCTTCATCATTATCTCTCTCTCTCTCTTTTTCGCTTTCTTGTTGTCTGGAGCTCTCTTTTTCTCTTCTTCATCTTTCTGTTTCACTCTCTTTCCATCTCCTCACTCTCTCCATCCATCCCTCCCTTTTTCTCTGTCAAGGAGTGGGCTTTGATTCAAATATATCTCTTTTTGTCCCTGAAACCTGACTCGGTGTGCTCGCACTGTACCAACTCGCATCATTATGCGCTGAGCACCAAACAAAATCTGCTCCTCTTTGTCTTATTCTCGTTTGTGAATCATTCATTACCATGTGAAAGATCAAACTCGAGCACTATAGCTCTCACAAAAGAGAAGCATGCTAAAGCGAGTTTTCCAAGCCATATTTAAACAAACAAACAAACAAGCAAACAAGTAAGCGAACGAGCAAACAAACCACCCTGTGCCGCAACGCATCACGTCCTCGTTTAACTCTACGGCGTCTTTGATTCGCGCTGCAGGCTCCTCGCAAGTTGCCTTATGAAACCGAGTAGCTTATCTAGAGCATCTTGAGAAAAAGCTGGGGGAAATATTGTTATTATTTCATTTATTTATTTATTTATTTGTTCAAAAACGAGTTGAGCCAATATACCCAGGCAGGCCTGGTCCTCTCCAGATGGATTCCAGGCAGCGTCATCTTCTTCATCCATTATTGATGAGTGGAGCAAAGAGAAATAGGTCAGAAGAGAATGAACTACATTCTCTTTGTTCACTCGGCTTGTTACATAAATGATTGGGATTTATTGCTTCCACTGTCATATTTAGTCACTGGCCTCTGATCGCCTTACAAGACTGCCCTCGAATGATTGTTTGCAATATTAATATATAAACTGCCCTGCTTAGCCTTGTTCCCAGGTGTAAATAAGTCATTCTCTTCATGTTCATGAAAGGCAGAAGTGGAGGAAGATATAGATGCTGACTTAAGTGTGAACTCAATACAATACCAGTTGGCCGCCAGTTGATGACAAAGATGGATGGATTATGCTCCGGGCCAATAGGGCCAGTGTTTTGGGACCTGTGACGGTCAGGGTGCTCCTACACCTGAAATAAGGCACTCTGAATGTAAAATTGATATAGACAGATGAAAAGCACTTGAATATGTGCCAAAGACGTTATTTAAATTAACAAGTGGGTTTACTGAGGTTCTGAAGTTGTACATCGGTCTGCATTAGTGTCACTGCTGAAATTATATTACACAAATGAGGGGTACAACTGTAATTGCACCTTAAGTTCTCAGAATTGCTACTTCTCGTTATTTGGATGATTCATCTCCCAGTTTCGATATTCATTAATTTTTTATTTTACTGCAGGCTAAATATTTCTGTTTTGAAACTTTGAAACTGGCAATGAATATAAACATGTCAACAAATTATCATAAATATGACTATAAATGCAGTATGTGCTCTCCACAGACAACAGTAATGTATATAGATTGAGTACCAGGGTTGTGATCTATCTATCTATCTATCTATCTATCTATCTATCTATCTATCTATCTATCTATCTATCTATCTATCTATCTATCTATCTATCTATCTATCGTTTCATCCATCCATCTATCCATCTGGCCTACAAACCTTCAAATTTAAAGGATTTTAATCTATTTTAAAAACTTTTAAACAAGTCTTTGTCTACCCAACATTCAAAGTTTGTCCTTTCAGTAATGAATTTCTTGGAGTTCAAGTTAATTTTAATTTTACTACCTTACATTAAATCTCGAATTGCAATTCTGCATCCTGCTTTTTAACTAATTTCAAATTTGGGAATAGTACTGGTTAGACCTACAAGTAATCCAGCTCACCAACCATCTAAACCATCTTTGACCATCTAATAGGCAGCTTCAATCACCTAGAAACGATCTGAAACCAGATAAACATCTTTTATTTGGATTTTTCAGCATGGCACAGACATAATGTAAGGGCTGGACTGTGCTATCAGGGACCATAGAAAGGTATCTCTTCAACACCGGTCAACAAGACAGCGCACTACAGGTCAGCAAAGAGTGTCAGTGTGTGTAATTGTTTGGAGAGCTTCTACATGACTGTGTGTTTGCACGTCTATGCCCTGAACCTTTTAGATATCACGCCAATTTTAGTATGTTATTGTCAGTATGAGAAATGGGTTATTGTTCTGTATTCTGGAACAAAGTGCAATAATTCATTACAATGCTAATTCTGCTGATGACCTTTCTGTGGGTACGCTCGCCCGTTTACACGCGAGCACACACACATTAATCTTCATTCCTAAATTAACCTTTATTAGAACAGTGTTGGTGTTCAGAGGGCTAAGACATCAATAAATTAATTAGAATAAATGTAATTAGGACTTGGTGATTATGATTAAAGGTTTGTTAGAAAAGTCTGTCAGAGTGTTTGGTTTTGCACATTGTGTCGTGAAGTGTGCCTAGAGAATGCTCGCAGCTAGAGAGAAACTAAATGACGACTTGATTTCCTATGAAAACCACTATCACAATGCCATCTGAACCCAAGGCATTTGCTCTTAGGCTAAAAACAAAACTTGTCAAACTAAATTTGAAAGACGGCTGTCGAGTCATCGTTTATAGGCACCTGATCTGCACTTTGACAGCTACAGTAAACATAGAGCATACACCTTTAAAAAACATTGAGAATGAGCCTTGACTTGCAGATTGAGATACATGCTATTAATATAACTTATTTAATAATGTTTATTAAAAAATAATATGGATTCTTCCTCCAAGAATTGTTTATTTGTGTATGACTAATACAACTATTTTTATAACCAGTAATGATATGTGCAAAGCTATGAGCAGGATTATGTGGATATTTGAGTAGTTGTGGCAGAAAAGTCACAGAAAGTGATAAAATGCCTCAGATATGTGGCAAAAAGCTCCTGCAGCAAATTCTTCCATTTTGTGGAATCTGTTATCAATCATATTTCATATCTAATATATCTTATGGTTACAATACAGAACTGAATAATCCATCATGAAAACCCACCAATTATTTAAAATTTTCTCTAGCAGAACGTTTAATTTTGTGCATTATTTACTTTGATTTTGATTTGATTTTATAAGCAACAGCCATAATTGTCTAGATTTTTCATTATTAATTCAGTGTTTAAGTTTTTGACATAAATGGACAGCATGCATTATTTTCAAATCGTTATAAATAAAATCATTTCCACAGAGCAAATATTGCCCCTCAGTAAAAGAGTTCATTTGTGCCATTTGACACATGTATTCTCACTCCACTCTACATGCATTAACCTGAATCTGTTCAGCCCTGATGCACCTGAGCAGCTTTAATCAGGGCAAAGGTCAAAGCATATGGTCAGGGGTCAAATTCAGGATCACTGAAGTCAGGAGTGTTAACCCGTGAGGTTTATTCTGACAGGCATTCTCCTGCTATTTCTGCCCCAGTGATTCATGGGCCATTTAATGCAATCTGTCACACTCCAGCATCATCCTGAACTTTACACTAGCTGACACTTCAGAGACAGCTCTGATAAATGGGGCTGTAGTCTCCAAGGAGGCCGTTTTGGATTCGAGTCATGGCTAATCTTAAAGCAAACATTGCAATAATTATGTCTAAATGATCTCAGTTTAGCTGCCATGTCGTGTATAGATTTGCTTGTTTTATCAAATGACAGTTTGTCTACGGACTTCATTGATATCTTATTAAATGAAATTTTCGGTTTGTTTCTTTTTTGTTTTTTTAAACTCAGTAAACATATATAAAGATAGAAAACCCTGTAATTTCTTTAATGGTTCCACACAAATGCAAAATAATATAACTAGTGGTACACCAAGCATAAATAATAACAAATAGCATCTTGTTTTTAAAATAGTGGGTGGAGTTTGTGAAAATTGCCTTTGTCAACAAGCTTGGCCTTTTTCACTCAGTGTAAATAGAAACTGCCTATCAAGGGTTCTTGAATGGCTCTTTGTAGAACCTTCCACCAAATCACCCTCTTGAGTTGTCTGAATGGTCCTCTGGAGATGAAAAAAGCTCTTGTGCTATATTCTTCAGATCAGTGTATTAGTTTCATATGTTTTCTTTTAAAGTTGTGTAATCAAAATGACAGTCATTATCATATAATATATAATGTTTGATTAGTCGGTCGGGGCATCTACTAGGAGATTTAAGATTTTAATTAACGCTGCTTAAAAGCGAACAGAGCGGATTCTTATTGTGTAAACAGAGAGTGAATGAAAACAATTATCGTAATAAAAATAACTGACTCGTAAGCAAATAAAAAGCAGCTAATAAGCATCTGATCGTTTGCTTAATGCACGCTCTGAGTTTGTAGAGCTCTGTTCGTTCGTGTGCCTGACATTTTAATCCACTTTGAGCTTAAGAGAGCTGTAGTCGTGCAACTAATGTCTGCTGGATCACAGTCTTGGGTTTCAAATGCTTAGCAAAGAAAGGGGACTACATTCATGATATGTATATCCCAGAAGGCATCGCTTTAATGAGGTCTCTGCCCCTTTTTCAGGGTCGCAGCCTACGTACTTCAAATATATGTTGATATTCATTTTAGTATAAGCTTATATGGGATGTTCTCAGGGATTTGAATGAAATGGCTGCAGCTAATGTATATGCAAGTGAGCAGCATTGTCCCAACCCTGCAGTGATGAGAGGAGAAAGAGATGAGAGGACAGGCACATATTCTGGGATATAGCTCCGATGCGTTCAGATTCACCGGGGCTTTGGTGCATTATATGAAAAGCCAGAGTTAATTTAATTTCTATATTAATCTCACTCAAAGAAAAGTCACCTACTCTCATATCACCTGTATAAAGATGTTCAAAGGCAAGGGGTCCAGGAGGACACCCACTCATTTCGACAAGAAAAAGGAAGAGCGTGCCCTTCAGCTGAGTTATTTTAGAGTCGTCCACCTGGACTTTCTTCGAGGAACAGGAGAGGACAGATGAGAGAGAGATCGGGCCTCCCAGCGCTGTTTCTGGGACAGTTCCCCTGACCACAGACAACTGAGAAAAGAATGACATGCGTGAAGGAAGAACGAAGGTAGAAGTAAAGGAAAAGCAGCAGGATGGAAGAGCAGTCAGCCGTGGTGTCTCGTGGGGCTGAATCTTTTGGAGGGGATTTGCAAGTGTGGTTTTTGTAAGGACAGAGATTATTGAGACGAAGTTAGATGCCCTTTTCAACATACCACCCACCGTAATCCTGCAGCGTGCAGTGATAGCACAGTCGCCGCTGACTTTTTAAGGACGCTGTGACACTATCAAACGCAATGACATCGCCACCCTTTCGCAGGCTGCATGACATCATCAAAACCCTCCCAGGCATGATGTCATCACGCACCCTACACTGGCAGTTACACCGCTTACTCTAGAGGGTGGTAGTATGATAAAAATCTATATATGGGACTATGAGAAATATTATATAATTCAACATCACTGTATTAAATAACAATGTGGCAATGCATATTTTGGAAAATACAGTGAATTAAATATTATATGAAAGGTAGTCCATTTCATTTGATTGTACTCTCTTTTTTTCTTTGGAATGTAATAGAAGCAAAGCAAATTATATGTTAAAATGATTCAATGTAAACAAAGGTTTCAAAACAGATAAACGTGACGGATATTTGCAGGCAATAATACGTCCAGAACTGCAGCACAGTACATTTTCCATCTGTTTTAAGCCACGAAAAGAAAGACAAAAATGAAGATATGTGAACAAACTGCAGGTTTTGGGCGCCGGTGTTCCATATACAGCACCCACTGCGTTACTAAAACAACGGGACATTCTATAACACTTAACGTGAAAAACACTTTATGTGGCTTAATGTACTAATAAAGTCAAATATTAAAAGATCAAATTTAGGCTATATATTGATGATGCATACTGTAGTAGAGGCAAACAGATACGCTCTGAATATGAATGCAAATTGTTAATTTGCACATTAGTGTTCAAAAGTATGGACAATTATTTCGAAATATTTTCGAAAATAAAATCGGCGGCAGATTCACGGAATCGTGCCCGTCCCTCTCAGTGGAAATGAACTAACAGTTACTGTAGTTTTTTATTTTTTATTTATTTTTTTGAGCTGCTGTGCTTAATAACTTTGCTATACTCTTTAACTTCTGCTGCTATCTGTTTGTGTGCTCATGGAAAAAGTATTTTCATCTGCTAAAAGCTTTTTATTTACTGACTTAAAGTTGTAGGCCTAATTGTATTTTTGCCGTATGTAGTCGTTGATGTTTATTTTATGATAAATCGTTTATAACTGATTATCTATTTTGGAAGATTATAATTTTGTTTTCAATTATTTAGTTTATTTTAGCTACCATTGCATTATAACCAGTACCTTAGACACTTTTCTGTCACATGAGTGGGAGAATAAACATTGTTTACATTGTAGACTCAGGCATTGTTACATGTGATTGCAATTCCTAAATATAAATATAGCAATAGCCTACCCACACACTTTTTCTTGTAAAAGTAATTCAACAGTGATTAATTAAAGCTTCTTTTTTTAAAAATAAATAGTTATAACATAATGATGAAACATAGATTAATTACTTTCTACAGGAGGAACACAATAATGTAACCCAATGCTTTCTTAAGTGTTGCTCCCCAACAGTGGTCTCCATTGATAAAATGAAATCTCACAGATGCAGTGACATCTCAGGGTTTCCATGGTGACGCTGTCACAGCCACATCATTAACTGCCCACTTTCACAACGACAGTAACAACCCTCTGTTATGACCTCACTATAGCTCAACAGACACAAAATCAGCATCTTTTGATGTTTGGATAACCAAAACACTATCATAAAATCATCCCATCGGACAGGATGACATGGTGTCTTTTTTTATCTTTTAAATAAGCAAGTGACTTCAAACGCATGAAGTGTTATGCATTTCAAATGGAATATGCTATCGAGAACTTACATCAGTGAAGTACATCACCTCTTATCTTGCATGCTGCAGTATGGCGTAGCTCTAAAGTGTATATATTTGTGCAAATCTTGATATATGCATCCTTTCTTTCTAGTTCTTCCTTATTAAGATAGCTTATATGTTTGTGAATTGGATATTGCAGTGGGTCTGTAAAGTATCTGTCATTTTAACGTATCACAAAGTCAATAATCTAGTATTCACACTGTGAAACAGAAACTGAGCCCATTCCATCACTGTGAATCTGACAGCTGCTATTCAGCTGACAGACCCCAATTGTAACTGGGTTATTCACTGGACTTCGCAGATGTGATAAATGCATTTTGATCTATTATTTAGTTTGCTGTAACATGAGCATTATTTGAATGTTAAATGGGCACTATCACGCTCTCTGATTGGGGCTATCAAAGCTTCTGGAACAATCTGTGGAAATGAGTTTGAGAGCAACAGCTGATTTGTCACGCCTCTTACCATGTCCCCCCTCAGTAAATCATGCCAATTAAACCCTCATGTGTCAATTATTGTGTTTAGCTGGAGTTGGTTGCTGATGAATTATGGGTATATTTGTGGGAAAGTAACCTCAGCTGATGCCTAATAGGCAGAGTAACAAAAAATGTACTTCTGCATAAAAACAGATTCTCCCTAATATATTGTTAATGGTTTTATCTGAATATTCCCTTTCTATCCATAATGATCTAATTGAAATTTGAATTAAAAATGTATGCAAGTTAAATGTTTTCAAGTCTGCAGTAAACTAGTCTAGCAGCCGAGTGCCTTCATACTTCACGTTGTTAGAAGAAAGATTAAAGGTAGAAACTTGGATTTTCTGAGCAAGTTAATTGAAGTTATGTTAAAATATTTTGCATGTAGGCCTGTTAATGTTTTAAACTCTGTAGAATCCAAAGGGAGAAGTAGCTTCTCTAGCTAAACAGATGCTGGATTGTTAATATTCAAGCAATGGAAAGAGTAACTGTTCGGCACTTTGTAGAAGTACAAGCTATGTTTAAAAATTTACCAAATATTCAAAATGCAGCAAGTTTTTCTAAGTCTCACGGTTTTGTGCTTACAATGAGCACTGTTTGTTTTTTGTTTTTTTCTCAGTACTTTTTTAGAAAATGGCACTCTGACAGAATGTTCCAACTAACCAGGTTTATTTATTTATTTATTTTTAATATATTTCCCATCATGAATGTAAATGTCACATTCTGCTAGTCATATAACAGCATTCCTCTCATTAAGCTGACCTTTGTCATCAGGTTCTGTATTAAACTCAGTATGATTCTCCACAGATTCGACCATTCTAGCAGAAAATTAAATTAACATAAAATCAATTAATACATTAATTAGTCTGGTTTAATCACATCATTCCAAGTCTACTTGGAGACTAATTATTTATTTCATAATTAATGGAGGGTGATTAATTGTGAGGTTTAGAACGAGTATACGCCTTATGCCAGTCCAGCGCAAAAGGTTTGAGTAAATGCAGACCAGGTGCTGCTTTTTTTTTCTCCATTTTATTATTGTGTTCTCACTTTCAGATCTGTGTTAGTGTAGTATAAATTGAGAATAGGCTATACCAGGGGTGTCAAACTCAGTTCCCGGAGTTTTGTTCCAACCCTGCTCCAACAAACAAACCATCTAGTTTTCAAATAAGCCTGAATGACTTAATTAGCTGGATCAGGTGTGTTTAATTAGGGTTGTATCTAAACTCTGCAGGGCTCCGGCCCTCCAGGAACTGAGTTTGACAACCCTAGTCTATATGTACCATGTGACCAGGACACAAAGAAGTTGTTAAGTGACTTACACAACACTACCATACAAGTGATAGCTTTTTTTTAACGGTACACTTATTACAGGAACAATCCCACTGGAAAAACCGGAAGTTATCAAGGACACAGTGGTGAAGGTTCACTGGAATGAAATATAATATAAAAATAGTTTAAATAAAATAGTTTAATTTCTTTGATATCGCCATCGTTTCTCCTACATGACAATGAGTTTAAATGGAGAGCAAATAGATTCTCCGATTTTTTTCTCTTGAGAAAAAGACCCCAGTAATCTCGTATGTGACTTCTCTGGAGTCAGAAGAGATCAAATAATGCCTCAATTTGAGCTCAGATTTGCCAAGATATCAAAGTCTACAATCAAATATTAGAAATTTTTATGCAAATACAAACATTTCTCATTAAATTCTTCAAAGACAAATTATCTGAGCTGTGCTGTAAAAATTAAAAGATACTTGATACGTGAAGTTCCTTGGATCACATGGTGGTCTTTTCATATTCACAGTGTGAGTACCCTTACATTTACATTTATGCATTTAGCACAGGCTTTTATCCAAAGAGACCTACAAATGAGGAATACAACATAAGTGAGGCAGTGACATAAGAAGTGCTGCAATATGAAGTTCCAGCAAAGTAAAACAGAAATGACACTGAGAAAAGTATGTTTAAGAGTTTTTGTTTTTGTTTTTTACAGTAAGCGCATTAACAGGATTCAGTCAAATGCTTACTGAACAGATGTGTCTCTTCTGGAGTTGCCTCAAATATTCTACAGTGTACTCAAGAAAATCCAATATATTTCAAGTGTCTCCAACTCCCATCAAAAACAGTGTTCCCATATTTTGATATATATATTTTTAAGCCTGTTGTGGACATATGGATATAAATTTTCTTTAGCACAGAGTCATTCACAAATCACACGCAAAATAAAGATCTGCTCCATTGCTAAAAATAATTTGAATAAATGTCCTTGTTTTGTTTTCTAAAGTGGATTATAAGTGTACTTCATCTGGCACTCTTTTTGTTTTCTGTCTTGTAAAGTATCCCGTTACTATTTCGATGTGAGAAACCGCTGCAAACATAAAAAAAGAGTGATTAATTTGCAAATCTTGCATTCTTAACAGCTGATAGAAAAACCATGACATGATTGCTGAAATATTGGTTTTATTTAAGATTTACCAGTAATAATTTACAGGGGCACAGCAGTATTTTACTGGGGCTTATTACTTACTTACTTACTCCTCTTCGTCCCCTATGGGACATAAGGCTTCAATGAGCACTCTCCATTGCATTCGGTCCCTGGCAGCATGTTGGGCCTCTCCCCATGACAGGTTCATCTGTTCCAGCTCTTGTGTCACAGTTCTGCGCCAGGTGGTTTTGGGCCTCCCAGGTTTTCTTTTGCCAGGTGGTGTCCATCTTAAGGCGATTTTTGTGATGCATCCTCAACACATGTCCCAGCCATCTCAGGCGTCTGTGCGTAATCTCCTTGGTGATGCTCCAACTTGCCGTTTTCTTGTACAGTTCATTGTTGGAGATCTTATTAGGCCAAAATATCTGGCATATTCATCGGAGGCATCCATTATGGAACACTTCCATTCTCCTCATGTCTGTTTTGACAGCTCGCCAGCTCTCAGAACCGTACAGCAGAACGGACTTTACATTGCTGTTATATAGGAGCATCTTCGTTTTAAGGCTGTATTGTTTTGATCTCCAGATAGGCCAGAGTTGGGAGAAGGCACCCTGAGCCTTTCCCAGCCTTGTTTTAATACCTTTAGATGCCCCACTGTCCTTACTGATGAGACTGCCCAGACAGGTGAAACTCAAGTGGTTCATCATTAACAAGTATGGGTGCTGTGGGGATGGAGTTGACACACATCACTTGTGTTTTGGAGGTGTTGATACTGAGCCCAACTTGTCTGGCAAAGTTGTTCAGCCTATCAGTCTTAGCCTGCATGTTGTACTGGTTGGTTGATAGGAGAGCAAGATCGTCAGCGAAGTCAAGATCTTCCAGCTGGGAGAACAGAGTCCACTGGATGCCTCTGGATCTGTCTGCTGTGGTGTTGGTTGTGATTCAGTCTATGGCGACCAGGAAGAGGATAGGGGAGATGATGCACCCCTGTCTCACACCGGACTGCACGGGAAACCACTCAGAGAGGTCGTTGGGGCTTATGCACCAACAAAAAGGGTCTCGTGACACCGCTGGTCTCCGAGCATTTCCCTTATGATGGTGTGCTGCCGTTAATAGTCTTTAGGGTTTAGAGTTTTTGCAGGAACTTCTGGCTTAAGTTTTGTTGATAATGGTGCAATCCTTCCATTTTTATGGTAACGCTCGGCCCACTAATTTTATAGCTGTATGCTCTTTGTCAACATGTTTCATTTTGTGTCTTTCTTATTTCCCCAAAGGATTTTTAGAAGAAGCATCTCAGTTTCATTAAAGTTGTGCTGAAATAGAATTAGTGACGGATATATGTATTATTGGTTGTTGAATGAATGGAGTCAGGTCTGAATGAGAGCTTTTGCGAGGTTTATGCTGTATTAGAGAAGTCACCGGAGGATCCATTTATGACATTTTGATTAAAAAATCACGAGGTCAAAAAAGTACAGAATTAAACATTTTTAATTTCATGTTGATTTAAAATGATACAAACGTAACACAAAAAGAGCTTCACTAAATACATATGTATGTATGGGTGTATGTATGGATGTAAGCATTTATGTACCAAGAGCTCCTTAAAAAAAACACAACAAATTCCTTGTGTGTTTGCGCACACTTGGCGAATAAAGCTAATTCTGGTTCTGAAATATCCTGAGCCGAGGGTTTTCACACTGCAGCCTAAAGACCTGCTAGGAGTTTCAAGAGGGTGCTATAGGGTCTGTGGAAAAAGTGAGAGAATTTATTTATGTATTTTTGAACAGTGTATTTTTTATTGCAGTCCAATCTCATTTTTAAAGTTAAATATGTCTTTAACAAAGTGATTTTTGAAAGAAATTTACCAAATTTGATATTAATACTGCTTAATATTGTATTAGAGATTAATCTTTTTTTTTTTTTTTTTTTTTTTTTTTTTACATCTAATTACAAGCAGTAGTTTAAACTAAATATGTGCTAACATTCCGTTCTATAATTTGCCGCGATATACTGTGGGACAAATGTCCTGTTCTCTGGGCTCAAATCACTTCTACATCCTAAAGAGACTCCAGGGCTGGACTGGGACAAAAAATCGGCCCTGGCATTTTTTGGTCCAGGCAGCCCATCACCACCACACACATATATATATGATATACTCTACCAGTCAAAAGTTTTTGATCAGTTAGATTTTGAATGTTTTTTAAAGAATTCTCTTCTGCTCACCAAGCCTGCATTTATTTAATCCTAAATACAGCAAAAGCAGTAATATTGTGAAATATTTTTACTATTTAAAATAACTGTTTTCTATTTGAATATATTTTAAAATGTAGCCTAATTTATTCCGGTGATTTCAAAGCAGAATTTTCAGCATCATTACTCCAGTCACATGATCATTCAGAAATCATTCAAATATTCTGATTTGATGCTCAAAAACATTTATTATTATTATTATGTTGAAAACAGCTGAGTAGAATTTTTTTCAGGTTTCTTTGATGAATAGAAAGTTCAGAAGAACAGCATTTATCTGAAATAGAAATCTTTTGTAACATTATAAATGTCTTTATCATCATTTTTGATCAATTTAAAGCATCCTTGCTAAATGAAAGTATTAATTTCTATAATTTATTTCCCAAAAAAACTAAACAAAAAAATTATACTCACTCCAAGCTTTTGAATGGTATAGTGTATAATGTTACAAAAGCTTTTTCAGATAAATGTTGATCTTTGGATCTTTCTATTCATCAAAGAATCTAAAAAAAAAAAAAAAATGTACTCAACTGTTTTAAATATTGATAATAATAATAATAATAATAATAATAATAATAATAATAATAATAATAATAATAAATGTTTCTCAAGCAGCAAATCAGCATATCAGATTGATTTCTGAAGGATCATGTGACACTGAAGACTGGAGTAATGATGCTGAAAATTCAGCTTTGAAATCACAGCAATAAGTTACATTTTAAAATATATTCAAATAGAAAGCAGTTATTTTAAATAGTAAAACTATTTTACACAATATTACTGTTTTTGCTGTATTTAGGATTAAATAAATGCAGGCTTGGTGAGCAGAAGAGAATTCTTTAAAAAACATTCAAAATCTTACTGTTCAAAAACTTTTGATTGGTAGTGTAGATACAGTATATATCATTGTATCTAGTTGTTTTGGATAAAAATAAAACGTCAGGTCCGACAATTTCGTGTCTTTTCGAATTTAAATCTAGATTTATTCGCATTGTCCCATGGAAACCTCTATGAACACACTTGACTTGGCCAAAAAATCGCGGGGGGATTTTTTTGAATAAATTTGTGTTTTATTAAAAAGTGTTTGCGTATTCTACGCTCGTGACACGCGCGCACACATTAGGATAGGTTAGATGCCTGCCTCCGTTGCGAGTCCCTATCAAGCACTTTACCGATTCAGCTGCTCTCCTCTCCTCCTCCTGCCTGGCTCTTTGGCCTGCATCCCTCGCAGAGCAAGCCTGTTCTTGATAAAGCTGCTGTGAAAACATGGAAAAACTGACGAGGAAGAAGTTGGGGTGAAGCGTTCTTTAGGCGGAACAAAATCATCGCTCCGTCTATAGCGCATTGTGATTGGGTGGTTTACGCTGTCAATACAGGAGACAAACCAATGGGCCACTGGCTGCTCGTTGTCCCTGCGTGATGGTCCTTGGCAAAAAAAAAAAAAAAAATCCGTCGGCCCCTTCAGTGCGTCGGCCCACCGGGAAAATGCCCGGTATGCCCGATTACCAATCCAGCCCAGCGAGACTCCCATCAGATGGCTTCTAGCAGTCAGACACCAGCTAGCTGTGTGTGTGTGTGTGTTCAGGGTGAACTTCCTCCTAATTAGCTGTCATTTGCTCTGTGCCCATATCAGGGGTCATGTTATCATTGGGGCTGATGTATTCTCTGTAAAACCACACCACTCCTCCAAAGGGTACGTTTGAGGGGGTGGAGGGAGGCGACGTGAACTTGGAGAGTTAATGAGGAATCAGACATAATTTAAATGCAGATGCTGTCATTAATCTTGGTGTCCTCCCTCACTCTTACAGCGTTTTATTCACTCACTCTCCGAGTCTTCTGGAATGGAGCTAGCCTGATGTAATTTGGGGATAAAAGAATATTACACAATACATGATGCGTTTACGATGCCTCTCTGACCACCGGGGATCTGTGCTGAAACGCAGCGCGTGTAACCTTACCGCTACTTCCTCTTTAGCTCCTGCGCAAACTTTTCGTCAGGTCTGTTTCTCGTCCAAGCTTGCGAACTTCTCTGAGCCCACCTACACAAGCTTGTATGGCTCACAGATGAGAGTCGAGATAAATGTGCAGTCAGCTGGGCTCACATCCCAGAATAGACCGGTAACTACAGCGACTGTACGTTGGAGCGAGTGCACAGGACTTAATGTAACCACCCCTCCTGCGCTCCGCTCTCTCTGAGTAATTGCGCGTAATTGGCGGTCCGCTGAGACGGCCCTTCCACTGCGTGTCTGTCCCTTGTCTTTCTTTGATTGTGAAGTGGATTGCTCGGGTTGTGTCACTGATAAGGCATGTGTTTAATCGATGTTGAGAGGTAGCCGTGGTGATGACACGACCCTCTCGACGGCGTACCGTAATTATGCCCACCCCCGGCATGCGGCGCTTGATCGCAAACAATGTTTGATTTTTTTCCCCCCACCTCTTAATTATTTTTTAATTAGCAGCCTCTACACAAGAGAGAGTTGGAAACGCTAAGCACCGGAGATCATTCCGTAGTTAATTACCACACACACACACACACACCCACACCCACATGATATGGATTTTCCGCGTATTGTGTTAAATATCAATATGATATGCATTACTTTGCATATGTCATCTTGTTTGTCGGTTACAATAACACAAGCGTTCCCTTATCGGAGTGAATCAACGCACATATTTTTGGTCTTTAATCAGGCATTTGAAAATCAGAGAGCAAGAAATGAAAGGAATAACAGAGAGGCTTGTCTGCAAAGATTGTATCTTATGATTCTAGATCTCCATAATCACACTCTTTATGAGGCACTGGTTGGGTGATTGTTATAGTGTCTGTCCTTCTGTAGGTGTTTGTGTGGTGATTAAGATCACCATGACAACAACGAGCAGCTGGGCCAGTGCTTAGAGCCTGCAACACATTACCTGTTTCATATTGAAACTCATTTCAAGAGAAATAGATGTGCAATTATTCCGACCCCTTGAGTTACCTAATAGCAAACATCAGGTGTATATGTATGATATAAGGGCAAACTTCAGCAAATATCATCAATGTATATATCAATAATGCCTGTCATTTGTAGCACAGTTTTGATTAGTAATTTTCTTTTGCTCATTGGAAAAGCAAGCCTGTGTTAACATTTCTGCAAAATGATATTGCATTGCTTCTTGCGTGTTTTGCGACGTGTTCAAAGTGAAATGTCTGTTGAATGGCGCGAAACAGATGAATGTTAATCTGACAACATTTCAACGTTTCCCTATATTTAACTGACAGTGTGTAACATAAGCAAATATGAGACAAAAAATAAATAAAAATAAAAAAACACTGGACTGTACCAGGTGAGCTACTAAGCAAGTTTGGTTTTGTGATGTAAATGTTAGTATGTATTAGTTTACAAATCATGCACTATGGTAAAAGTGTTTTGAAGTCATAACAATGTACTGTGCAAGGAACCACACAAAATTAATCAGTCATCTGCTATTGTAATCATAATTTGTGTGAACAGGAATAGAAGTTGTTTGTGTTTTACTGCCACTAGTGGACATTTCAGCTGGAAACTGCAGGAAATGTGTATTGGTACACTTTTGAAGTTTTGCAGAAATGTCGCCACAGGCCAGGCTTTTCCAGTGAGCCTGCAGTAGCTTGTTTTTTTTTTTTCCAGATAGTATGTTCAGAATGGTATATTACCATACTTTTTAAACTATATTGCAGAACGCAGTACATATACTGCACTCTAGGCACATTTTCTGTATGCATACTCAGATGCCAAAATACTGTACCCTACATTGCAGTGTGCTCGACCTTCCTTCTCCATCGTGACAAATCAACCATGATTGTTTTGACACTTTTCATTCCAAACAGAATAAATAGGAGTGGGGGAAAAATGTCCAAACAAGTAATGAATGCCAGAGCAATAAAACAAACCGAGATGAACTGCAGCTCTCTGAGAGAGGACAAAGGCTAAATAACAGTGCAAACCAGTAAGAATGCTTAAAATTTTAAGTTGATTGAATTAAAAAAGCATGTTTTAAAGTATTTTTAACATTGTAATGTAAAAAAAAAAAAAAAAGAAATTGGCACATATTTATTTTTCTGTGAATGAAATATGCCACATAGCAATGACATGTGACAACAGTGTCGCATATTAATGCACAGTACGTATTGTAAGTACGCAAGTATTTCATTTTGAACATAGGCTTTATTTGCTAGATTTAAGTCTGTGATCTGCGGTGCTTGTGCAGTTATCTTCCTGTTGTTTTCCTCTTCAGGATCTGTTTTTCTTTGGAGCAGCTGTTGAATTCATTGTTTTAGCATTCACATATTCGAGTACATGAGCCAGGCCATATGGTGGCAAATCACTGAGCCAGGACTGGAGAGATAGATAAAGATAGAGAAAAGCACACAAAAAATTCTTTACTTGCCCTCTTGCTTTCTTTTTCGTCTTATCATTAGCACTGTTATTAGTCATACTGTTGTTATGGTTGTTTAAAGTGAAGGCTGATTGCTTTCAGAGTGTATTTATGCTCTGCAGTGCCGAGGGTGTAGGCAGGATTGAGTGTGTGTGGACAGGCACATTTTTCACCTGTTCACCTCCTCTTATCCGGCTGCCGTTCAAGGTCTCGGGTCCGTACAATGGCCCAGACACAAATGCAGCCACCCAAAGAGTGAAATGACACGGACAATTTCAACATCCATCTCGCTGCATATATTGACTATATACGAGAGAAGTGCTCCCGCTAGAAAGCCATTTGTACGCTTTGAAATCCAGAAAGGCTAACAATGACCTTATTTGTACTGCAAAAATCTATTTGAAGAATGATATAGGCAACTGTGAACCTTGAGTTCCGTAAAAAAATAGAGACAGGCTGCACCATAGATCGATAGGTATGTGTTTATCTGTTTACATGTATTTGTGTGTGTTTTTAGTGATTTATTTGTGTTAAATAACAATACACTTCCATCTTTAATAGCAGCGAGAGTGGCATACTTTGACCAAAGAGTAACTATAGCAACCTTCCTCATTTGCTTTGTTGATAGAGCGATGGCCAATGAACTTTCTGAATAAGTCTGGATGCCAGTTATGAGCCAAATCTGGGCTCGGGGAAGGAGTTATGGAGCCGTAACCAAGGGCATGGATCAGAGTGGTCATCTATCTCCGGTACCTGTTTTCCGAGGCGGATGGGCCCTTGCCTCCAGTGTGTTTATTATAGCTTGTATATTATCAGACGCTGTGGATTCCACCGGTAGTCCCTGAAAAGCTTTATGAGTTCCTTTTATAGAATACATAGAGAAATTCATTGGATAGCATTGTCTAAACCTCAAACTCAAAGCCCAAAAAAGGCAATCTAACTGTATTTAACTGCTATCAGCAGTAATATATATAAACACTGTGTTTAATGTAGTAACATTAAGTTAACTAGTTTTAATAAAGACAAATTTTTAATTAATATCATTAAATTGACTCTTTTATTAATTAATTATTTGTAATTATTTGTTTATTCAAATTTTTTAGAATTATAATTTTTTAAATTATTAAATAATTTAAAGTAGGGCCAGTCCAAAATTATTCTTAGATGAAACTGGAAGCCTAAAAACATGTATTATGGAATTATAGCACATGCTAATTTGTTTTTCCGGTCCCTAGAAAGCCTTTTTTGAGGAACATGAAATTACCACTTTTTACAGCGGGGTTTCATTTATGAAAGTTGATATCTTTATATTTGACAAGCATATTTGCAATAATCTGACTAGATTTCCCCACATGTGGTTTGGCTGTTTAAAACTAGAAAAGCTCTACAGGAAGAGGTCTGTTCAGCCAAATGTATGTGAGAGTTATATAGCTTTGGACTATATGAGAATTTAAAAAATGAAATTATAAAATCTAATGAGTGTCTGCCTATTTTTATTAAGTGGTGGAAAGCAAGACCCCATTAGGAGTCTCTGTGGTTTGTCTCTCCCCCTCCCTTTCTCCTCTATTTCTGTTTGAAGTGCTTATTATAAATGTTCCATATGTTCTACATTAGAGCTGAGCTCAAGTGTAGTGTAGATAGATGCTAATATAATCAACTAGCCCCACTTACAAATACACTCCCTCAGGACTACAAACCCCCTCCACACACACATTATATATATATATATATATATATATATATATATATATATATATATATATATATATATATATACATATATTATCTCCTGCGTAGTCATTAATCAAATATTCTACAAACTGTTTTAGCTGGCTTGAGAGGCACTTTGCTGTGTTTAGACAATATTGCATCTGTTTTTCAGTTGATCAGAATGGTCATACATGGTCATGAAAATACAGCTCTTGTGTAACTGGTATAACTTTATTTTGATTAGATTTTTTTTTTTTTCTATATTATTAAAACTAAAGCAAATAATAAGCAAAATTTAAAAAATCCCAGATCACATCTTAGGGTAATAATGTAATAATACACTGCTTGATAGTGTTGATAAAAATAATAATCGTGTGATAAAAATAATAGTGTTGATAAAAATAATAAATAATAATCAATTTATTAATTAATTTCTATTTATTTATTTTATTTATTTATTCATTCATTTTTGTGAGGGTTGGGGTTATACTTTAAACTTACAATCTTCTCATAATTATATTCAAAGAAATGATTTACAAAAGGCCTTCTGCCAGTCTCCTCTTCAGATGTCGCTGTATGCCGTAGCATTGAGATTTGACCTCGCTGGAATTGCTGCTTAACTGTTTAAGTTAATTAGCAGCGACTGTCCACTTACATTTGGCTATTTGTGTTTGGTTTTCCTCTGTATATTTCTTTTCAGCAGTAGGTTTAAATGTCGTGTGTCATCAGGGCAGGTAGTATTATGGATTGCTGAGTGATTGATTCCACTCTTTTCCTGAGAGATTTCTTGTAATGCAGATTTTAAAATAGCTCACCTTTCCATATTGGCTTTTTATGCCGATTCTGAGGATGCAACAGTCGAGTGTTACACTTATCTTCCCCCGACTGAAACGCATAATGTATCGTTTTTATGGATTGCTATGACAGCGCTCGTAAGAGAGCAACGACAGAGTCGGCATTCATTAGTACCTTGAGGATGTGACAATCGAAATTAGATCCCTGTGATGCACCGGTCCATATTTCATCTCAAACCTGGAGGCCTTTTGCTGCTTACATCCCGCGTTAGGTAACCCATGCTTCATGCAAAATGCCACTGTCAGAGTGTTCTAGCGCGGATTAATGTGATATTCTGCACATTCGATTTGTGCTTCTGCTGTTTTCTTGGCTTTTTCCCAGGCTTTTACCTCGCCCTGTCCCTGCTCTCCGTTCTGGGTCAACGAGTGTGTGTCGGTGTGAAAGGAGGGCTTGTTCATTTGATGTCACCCTGCTGTTAACCAGATACAGTTACTGAGGTTAAACCTTGTCATCTACCACTGCCATGATCTAACTGAGCCAAGCCTGTGGTTTGTGCACAGGAGTGCTGTTAAACTAAAGGACATGCCAAAAGCGGCTCACACAAGCGCACACACTGGGCATCGATGGTAAAGACTCATCTGGAAGAAAAACAGACTGTGAGTGTAGCCAAGCGAGTCTGCACCAGCTGATCAGTGTGTGTTTATGTGTGTGTGTACTTGGAGAAAAAGCAAAGAAACATAGTCAATTTACTCATCAAGCCAAAATGTCGAAACTTTGAATCCTTTGTCCACTAATGTGACTCGAATCAATAAACTACCCGTGATGTCGATAGGCCGAGTGCTCGTTCTGAAACTCATCTCACAGCCTGCGGCTTCATTTCTAAATGCACAGCGGCCAATATTAAGATACCCGGCATGCATTTTTTCTACACAGTAGTAGTTATACATACAAACGGCTGTCTAAACACCGTCTGTGACGTTCAAAGAAGTCGTAAACGCTGCAGAAATGCAGAAATAACCTAGAACACATCTATAAATGCCTTAGATATCATTTTTCTTGCATTGATTCACTATCAAAAATACAGGCAGCCAATGTTTAAACATTTACAAACTTATTTCCAAACTGATGAATTTTGAATTTGAGAACCCGATACAAAAAACTATGATGATTACATAGCCTATTTGCATTACTAGTCATCAGTCTTGTCTGTACTGATAATTTTACTTTTAAAGACAGAAATGGGCTGTTAAAAGAGTAGTTCTCCCCAATAATCATCATTTACCATTATTTAGCATGTCATTCCTCACTTGTCATTTGTTTTCTTCTATGGGACACAAAAGCAGATGTTTGGCAGAATGTGCATGCTGATCTTTTCTATACAATGAAAGTGAATAGGGACTGAGACTCCAATAATGCAAAAAATAGGCTTGTCAATTGAATTTCAATTATTCCAATTATTGAACCACATTAATTGCAATTAATCACATTATATCAATATTTATTAATAGCAGCCCCAAGAAGAAGATGATTCAAGCACATTGTTGTGGCAGATGAGTAAATCAATAAATGAACATTAACAAGTGGCTTAAGAAGTCAATATATAGTTTTGTTTCCACATAACTTAACAGCAGTCCATATTGCAATCAAGTTGTCAATCTGAGGTAGATTTAGAGGCTATTCGCACAAAAAGTATTATGTCTGTGTTATTTCTTACATTTTCGTCTGTGTATACATGCAGATTTTGTATACATGAAGTTTTGGTCGTTGTGTTGCATTTTATGGTTTTCAGCGTCTCATGCCGTGTTTTTAAGTTGCAGTGTCAAGTTCAATTTTAAAAAGCCTGTTTCAAGACCCTTGTGTTTAGTCCCATTCCGTTCTGCTCCAGCTGTTTTTTGAACACAAAAATGTGAGCGGCTTCTCTGTTTCTGTGCCGTATGCTAGTTTGGTGAGACTTGCAAAAATATGCTGATATTATAACATACAGCTTGAATTGCTCTGATTTTGCTCTGAGGAATTTATGTAAGGGGACATGATAATTGTGTTAATTTGAGATTTATTTATAATTAATGATTAAATGCACTTTTTAAACCTTTTTTAAATAATTATTTTATAATTTATTGCTTTTTCATCTTTTTATACTTAATGACTAATTTTATAAATTTTAGTTTTTTTATAGTTAATCATGCTAAACTAAGTTGTTAAATTGACAGCCCTACAGAAAGATTGTGTAAATTGTTATTAATTTTTTTAATGCATTGAGAAATGTTATAATTGATTAAATGTTTTTATAATTAATGATTAATAATTAATGACTAATTGTGTTCATTTAAAAAAAAAATTATACTAATTGACTAAATTTGTCCTTTTTTTTTTAGTAGTTAACCAAGTGAACTGTTCCTTTAAAAGGCTCTTCTCTGACGCACACATAATTACATTAACACCGTGCCATTCTCTCCCTGGCACGCTGAAAGTTCTGGAATCTAACAGACACGCAACTCAAGTTTGGCAAGAGCTGAGGGGTTTTATATAGACTCACATTAATCTTGTGGCCTTCAGAAAAAAAGGCCTTATTAACCCACATAACCAGAATAAGATAATTACCTTTGTTACTCCTCTTCTGTGTTTAATTCTCGGCGGGGGTTGAGATGTGTGTGTGTGTGTGTGTGTGTGTGTGTGTGTGTGTGTGTGTGTGTGTGTGTGTGTGTGTGTGTGCGTGTGCGTGTGTGCGCATGTGTATAGGAGGGATACTATAATCTATGAATTATTAATACATTATTATCTCTTAATTAAGACTTATCATTTCTGACATTTTAATATTGCAGATGCCTAGGAACTGTTGTTTCTTTTTCTTTTTTAAGCCCACGGGGTGTCACGTCAGCAAAAACATAATATAGTCACAATATGCACAAGAAACCGTTCATCTGAAAGCTGCACGTGAGGAATACAAAGATGTATATGTGTAAAAGGAAATCCCAATATATGAACCTCTGTGTTTTAAGCTTGCTTTTGTTCAAAACAGGGATGAGGAGAACAGTCTCCTCCACTACAAATAAAGGAAATGCAAAACAGGGAGCATTGAGACTCAGCCAATCAATGCAGATTACAGCAGTGAAGGATGGACTCAAACGATGACACGTATTCCACTTCGGGAGCCACGTGCGAACACGTAACACACATCAAAGTGACTTTGATCACTGCAAACACAAACACACTGTTGCAGGTAAACAGGGCAGAGAAAGAGAATTGCTCTTTAGAATGGAATACTAACATAGGCTGCTGCTTACTGCATATTTTACAGCATATAATGTAAACTGACTACTATTTTTAAAAAAAATATTGTGTGAAACTGTGTGCAATATGCAATGAGAAACGTCTCATGGCAGTATGCAACCTGCTATGTTGCATAGTTCACCCAAAAATTAAAATTAGCTAAACTCACCCTCAGGCCATCCGATATGTAGATGAGTTTGTTTCTTCATCAGAATAGATTTTCAGACATTTAGCGTTACATCACTTGCTCACCAATGGATCCTCTGCAACAGTTTGAAGTTAATAATGTCTTGATGAATTTGTTCATTACAAACTTGCAGCTTTTTGCTTTCAAAGATGTTAACTGATGGAGTGACTGGAGATGTATAGATTATTATGTGGATTATTATGATGCTTTTATTAACTGTTTGAACTCTTATTCTGATGGCACCCATTCATTGCAGATGATCCACTGGTGAGCAAGTGGTGTAATTTCTCCCAATATGTTCTGATGAAGAAATAAACTCTTATTTGGATGCCCTGAGGGTGAATAAATTTTACATTTATATTTTTGAGAGAACTATTCCTTTAATTTAGCAAATGCAGTCTGTTTATCTCAGAAATAAATTTGGTTATTTTAATCCAGGTTTGAGTAAAAATGTCACGTAATTGTAGCAGCTCAAAATATGTTTCTTAGGAACTGAGTGCCTGAGAGCAAAGATGGCAGGTTGCAGGTTGTGAATTTCAGAGGCTGAATACACCAGCTGAGCATCTGCTATTGAGATGAATGGGAATGCTAACATGCTCTCCAGGTATTTAGACCTCCTTGGGTGTAACTTATGTATTTGGGTATCAGGGTTGAGATCACATTTAAATGTCAAATTTCATTACAGTGTTCACTGTATCTTATCCCCATGGACAAACATGAGCACAATTGCATTAAAATGATTGGCACCAGTCAAACATTATCAAGTCAGAACATGCACATCTGTCACTGGGGTTGTATCCTTTCAAAACATAATAATATGTACTATTTAGGCACTAATATGTACGTTTAAGGTTCTAATATGTACCCCTTAGGGGTCTTTTGAAAGGGTACCACCCCAGTGACAGCTTTTGTACCTTTTTCCTGAGAGTGTCTCCTGAAATCTGCTACTATACTGTGCCTTCATTTGACTTTCTGTCACATTATGTGTTCGGATATAGGTATAGCATTTGAAATTGTAACAAAAAATACACAATTCTTCCTGTGTTGTGAGTTTCAGCACAGAGTTAGTATCGTTAACAAAAACTAAAACTAAAAGCATTAAAAAAATGTCACTTGAAATAAACATTATTAATAAAATAAAATATAAAAAGCATTTTACATTATTTCATTTACATATTTCAGCTACTTGACACTGCAACATTCTCATTTTTTGTTTAGTTTAAATTGAGGTGCTAGAATAGCATGCAAATCATTAAAAGCATAAATAAATAAATAAATAAATACATTAAAAGTAATAAAAATAATAAATACTAAATGTAGAAATAAATAAAACAAAAACTAAAAAAAAAAAATGACAAAATTAAAATTAAAGTGAAAACAGAATAAAACCTTATAAAAATCTCATTAATGCCAAAATAACCAAACTGAATAAAAACTCCATAAATGTTGCAATAACTCCATTCAAAGTACATTTACTTTGGGGTTTGGGTATTGCAGCATTCATAAAATGAGCTCATTTGTAGGGGTATTGCAAAGATTTTATCCAGTTTGATTAATGCATTTATTATAATTTAAAAGTGGACCCTTTCAACAAATCCATTATTTATTAAATGAATATTTTCATATTCATTGGGGTTTCATATTATTGAAACCTTTTGCATTTTCATTTCATGGCCAACCAGCCTCAAAGCGAAATGGTGTAAGTTTCCAGTCTCTGGATCCAGGTTTTCGAGTGCAGTGTGTGGAGAGAGATTACTGTAGATGTGCAGTTCAGAATCAGCCTTACAAGAGATTGAGCTGTATGACATCAGCGGAGTGGGCAGCAGATACTGGAAGTTATAAAAACATGTGGACAGTAACTGCAGGAGAGAACACTCTCCCTTGGGCAGGAGGAATATACAGAGAGAAATGTGTGTGGTTTTATGGATGAGAGAGGGAGAGAGAGGTAAAGAAACAGGCAAAACCAGAGAAAGAGTGTGTGTTTGTGTGTGTTTGTGTTCTGAGTGGGCTTTTCTTCTGCTGTGAACCTCCTCATTGTTATGCAACTCACAGAGCGAGAGACTCACCCTGGACAGGACAGCAAAGTGTTTTGGAAAAGACTCTCTCTCTCTCCCTCTCTCTCTCCCACTCACACACACATGCACATACATACACACCAATGCACACACCTGGGTCTCAAGGCTGTCTCTTTTCAGAACTCACGTATAAAATGCACACACATACACACTCTTCATAAGTTTAAAGGAATAGTTCACCTAAAAATGATTTTGTCATCATTCACTCACCTTCGGGTTGTTCCAAACCTGACTTTCATTCTTCTTGGAACATAAAAATAATTGTTCCATAATGTTCTGGTTGCTATTTAACATGCAATGAATGTAAATTCTTACTCTTTATGATGTGATTTGAGCCAGTTGTAAATAAATTATGATTTATTGAATGTAGATTTATTGTTGATGTCCCATTTTCTCCTCTACTTTTTCTCTCTTTTTTTTGTCAGTTCGTGCCATATATGGTCATTGTTAATGTGTAAAATATATTCATCAATATATATATATATATATTCATTGCTTGATCTGGAACAGACTTCTCTAAAAAAAGCACCAAAAACTACTGTAAGTGTAGTACATGACTTTTTCTGCAGTCATGCAATAACTTTGTGTGGAGCAGACTGAAATTGAATTTGTTATTCACCGAACAGCTTTCCTTCTGCAGTAGCTGTCAAATCTCAGTTGCATTCATGTGCATTCAGATATGACCAGTGGGTATGTTTACATGTACACCAATAGTCTGATTATTGCCAATAATCAGAGGAAAAACAATTAACATGTCAACATCTTCAGTGCCATTTACATACTTTGACCCTATTCACTTGTACCCCAACCCAGAACACAAAATGTTCATTTAAAAATTTAAAAAAGAGTAGCTCTGTTTGTTGCAACTATTTATTATTTAGGCTACCTGTTTCAAATGCAGAATACTTGGTATTTGGAAGGGATTATTTGATTTAGCTACATATACCTAGTGTCTTCATTTTAGTGTTTCCGGTAAAACATGTCCATGTCACATAAAGCTGTAAAAATAAACTTTTTAATGCTGTCCCCATAGCTGTCACTGAAATTCACAGGGCTTCCGGCAACATTTTTATTCGTGGACCCCTTTTCTTTGGGCCAGATAAGTAGTCTGTACCATAAAGGACCCAAGTGGGACCCCTGATCACACGGTCCAGGACAGCATTCTCATTTGCTGGCGGCCATGTGGCTTTTTCTATTCTGCTATGATTTTAGACCTGTTAATGAGTGTAGCACAGCAACACTAGTACATGCACACTTTAGTTAGAGTGGAATAAATGCAATTAAAACATAAACATGCTTGTCTACTGCACATTTTACTGTGATTATGGTTACTCTAATTATAAGCATAATCACATTAGCATAATTACAGTATTCTGTTTCCATGAGGTCCAGCTTAACCACAATATTGCTTTAAAGGAATACTAAATGAAAGTGTGCTGAAAATGTACTCACCCTCAGGCCATCCGAGATGTAGATGAGTTTGTTTCTTCAGCAGAACAGATTTGGAGAAATGTAGCACTGCATTACTTACTCATCGATCTACAGTGAATGGGTGCCATTAGAATGAGAGTCCAAACAATAATCCACAAGTAATCCACATGAGTTCAGTCCATCAATTAATGTCTTGTGAAGTGAAAAGCTGTAATAAAACCATCATTAACTCAATAATTCAACAAAAATTCATGATAACGTTTTCTCTAGTAAAAAAAAAGTCCCCCTGTTTTCCTTTCACATCAAAATCCACTGACATATTTGTTTAGAATGGTTTTGGACTATGCTTGATCTGTATATATATTATGGACAGAAGACTCATATTTGAGCCAGAAGCAATGGATTGAGTTAAAAATGTCTCAGTGATAGATTTATTACAGACACATAGCTTTTCACTCCACAAGATGTTAATTGATGGACTGGAGTCATGATGATTACTTCTTGCATGGCCTGAGGGTCAGTAAATTCAACAATTTTTTTTTATTTTGGGTGAAATATTCCTTTAATGACATTATAAAGAATAAGATTTTCAGTGAATTACAGGATAAATCTCCCTAGCACAAAACTATAATATCACTTAAGTTGCTTTTTAGCGCCTGAAATCCACTGGTCACCTATAGTCACATGCTTTATTTGTGTGGGAAAAGCAATAGACGTTCTGCTTTTTGCAGAAGAAAGAAAGCGGAGAAGTTCTGGAGTGACGTGAGGGTGAGGAAATGATGACAGAATGTTTATTTTTGGGGGGTGAGCTATTCTTTTAACTGAAGATGTTCCTAAATACATGCAGCCCACCACAGTCGTTGTAAGCGCGCGCGCGCACGCAGGCTTGATTTTTGAGGCGGACTTTAGGACCATGGAGAGTTCTCCCACAGCAGCGAGCGCACAGAGCCAGTCTTGAAGAGGAAACCCCCACAGGAGCTCTGGCTGCCGGATACCTGAGACATCTCAAATCATCCCTCTGACCGACGAGCGCGCGGCGCGCCACGGAATGCGCAGGAGCGACCGACTGTCCGCTGGACGAGGGCGCGCGGCCAAGCCATGGGTCCTTCTTCAGCACCTTTGAGTTCTTAATGCATTATGATGTCCTAAAGTCATAGAGACTCCTGGAAATCCTTTGAATTCTCCTTAAGGCAGCGTCTGTATTGGAATAAATTATCAGCTGGTGAATTTCTCTGTTCGGATGGATGATTTGGTCAGATTCCTCATTCATCGTGATGCGCGTTCATTCCGTTTCCAAGTGTCTTATTGACTGACCGCGGATCAATTTTTGGACGTGGGCTGACGGTAAGCTCGCGCTCTGTTTTAGTTACCCATGCGAAGTTTGAAGTGTGTGTTTTTGGAGAGGTTTTATGGTGATGCGGGGGCGGCGAGTTGATTTGCTTCGGCTCGTGAAGATCCCTATGTACTCTAACCTTTACCAAATATCGAAATCGTGTAAATGCGGAGTTTGATGCTTAAATAATGACAACTCATTTTCATCAAGGCAGAATTGTAGAGTGAGACTTGTCAACAACATGTCCGGATCATATTTCACCTAAATTTAATAAAATAAATAGGCAATTATGTTTTGTGAAAGAAGAGACATTGAACCTTATTTTGTATCAGTAGGAGCTGATTGTATTGTGACATTATTTTCATGACTACCCCCCCACCCCCCCTTCTTATTAATGCGAAAACTTAAATATATATATATATATATATATATATATATATATATATATATATATATATATATATATATATATATTATAATAATATATATAGCTGTAATTATATAAGAGTGAAGAGTAAAGTGTGGTCTTTTTTGCTGTCCTACTTTTATGCTACTTATTTTTAAAAATCAAGGTCTCTGGGCAGGATGTTTCTTATCAGGCTACTGTTTTACAGTAATGCGACTCCAATAAGAATCTTCTTTGAGATTTATGATAATTATAAACAAACTTAAAAGTAAAACATCCGATATGAGGGCGAACGTATGCTTTACTGACGTAAAAATAATGGCACGATGTAGAAACATCTTAATGGTTCTACAAGTACGCAAATATCTATATAGTTTTTTTTTTTCTTTTTTTTTTTCTTCTTTTTGCAATGTTAAAATATAACACCGACATTTGTTCTTCGGATTTGCCCACTCCTAAAGCAGCATTTCAGGTGGGAATCAGTTAAGATCTCAGTGAGAGCCGCAGACTTTGCATACGCGCAAAAACAAGACAAGGTCTTAATCGTGGTGTTTTCATTACTGACAAAACGAAGGGTTTAGCATTTTTGTGCTGTCTGTTGGCATACCACTGTTACATACAATCTCGTTTTGTTCGACTCCAAATAAATTTAGAAAACGCGACGTGATGTGCGGCAGCGTTTGAGATGGCTTGTTTAAAGGCGGTGTTTGCGGGAGTATTGCACCCTCCTGCGATGGTACGGACAGAACACACGCACGCACACACACACACACACACACACTCACACACACTGCAGTGGCGTCTGATCACAGTCTGCAAGAGAGTGAGCGAGAGAGAGTGCGCTTGAGAATCTGTGCCGACACCGGCTGGTACACATTAGACCTCTCGTGGGCTTTTCACACTTGAAATTTTGAACCCAGGGTCATTTTTATTCCTGGGTTAACTGAATCCCTGCTGGGTTATCTTGCTCACTGTTTCCTACTGCTCATTCACTGCCCTGAGTTTGTCATTAGTCAGGTTACGAAATTTCACTCTTTACATTTGTCAACAGCGGGTTATCATTCTTATTTGCATATTTATGAGGTCAGTAACGTTGATTGGACAAATACTGCACGCGGCCTGTCGTGTATGAACTTTTCCAATGTAGTAAAAAATAAAATAAAATAAAATAAAATAAAATAAAATAAAAACCTCTCTTCCTCACTGCTCAACCTTTTAAACATTCAATATTTTCCCCTCAGACGGGGAAATTAAATGCGTGTAAGTTTACGTGGTATTAATATGTAATGAGGCAAGCAATTGTTTAGTTTATGATTGGTTGACCTTTGCTAAACAACTTACCGGAGCATTCTAATACCGCATTATTGGGCTTTCCATGCTTGAAATTGTTAACCCAGGGTCATTCTTAATATTGGCTAAACGTAAAACTGGGAGTCGACGTACTTATTTGCATATTTATGAGGTTAGTAACACTGAATGGACAAATACAGCGCGCATCCTGTATTAATAACTGCTTGTCCATCTGTATAAATTGTCGTCATGTAGATCCGCTATGTAAAACATACAGCAAAAACAATGCTGTATTACTTTATTATTGTCACCGGTTAGTGCATTTCTGTCGCTGTTCTACATTTTCCCCTTACCGTGGAGACTAAACATAACATGAAAGTTTATGCAACATAGAAAGCTCATGAATACTTAATGAGTTAAGCACTGTTCGTTTATAATTGGTTCTCAGTTGCTGAACAACTCACTGTAATATTTCAGCACAAAATGTTTCTCACTGTATACCAGTTTGTTAAATGTTAGCACTGCAAAAGCCTAAAGCAGGGCTTCATAACCAGGGTCAAAAGCCTTACTAATCCTCTTCCGAAATAAGTGTGAAAGTTGCTTAACCCAGGGTTAAAAGTGGCTTTAACCCAGTTAAGCATAGCATGAAAAGCCTTTTGGCTGGCCTAGTGTTGCTGTTACAATCCAAGGCTCATGTGAGAACACACCCAAGGCATGAAGATTACGCTCGTCATGGATGCAGATTTATAAACATTGCCCTTTTTTACCTCGTGCCACCTGCAAAAATTCTCAACCGAACGCATAGTCTTCCTCCATTTGATGCATTATCAGTATAAACAAGCCAATCTCCTAATGCTAATGATTACTTTAGCTTATTCCCTCAAAGTGTGCCTAGAATACACAGATGAAACGTTGGCGAAAATTGTCTCTGACAGCGCCATTGACTCCTCTTAAAGGAACTGTCACTCAGGTTTGAATGTGGTATGGGGCACAGCCTGGGTTTATTGTGTCGTTGTGTGTGCACTTATAAAGAATGCATCGAGTCCCATGGTGGGGCTTCTATTGCCTAGGGTGAGTTTGAAGATGGACCCACACACACTTCCCTGCTTAAGTTTCCAAAGAGATCTGGCTATAGCGCATGCCATTACTGGCAGCGTTTGGATGGCCTATTAATAAACAAGGCATGTTTTGTCATGGGCTTATACTGAATGGCCAGGGGCATCGGTTAGCCACTTGTCAATAAAATCTGTGAAGTAGAATCTGCACAAGAACCAATACATGTTAAAATGCACTTTGATGTGATGTGGCCATTTGACTGTGTGGTGGTGCTGAAAGAACAGCTCCCTTTTTCAATGAACTACAACACATCTGTCAGAACCTTCTCTGCCTTGATATATCAGCAGGTCAACTCACGTATCACTAAGATGGCAAAACCGCTATGACTGATGCCCCTGATCTGTGGGAAGCTAAAAGTCACGTCTGAGGCATTCTGATAAAAGCATGCATGTGTAATTTAAAGCCTGCGTTGCAGAATCCACGCTCAAATTGAACTCCATATTGCAGTTGAGTTCTGAGTCTGTTGCGCTTTTGAATTTGAGTGGAACTGGTGCATGTTGCAGAGCCAGTCGTTGCTGTTAAATGGCTCAAAATCTTGGATGGGGTTAACTGCGGAAGTTCATAGGTTTCCTGAGTGTTTACATGTATGAAATACAGTTGTTTTGTTTTCCCGGCGAATAAAACGCACTCATGAGACCCCCCTTCCGGTTTCTTAGGGACCACTTTACTGGGCACAATATCAATAAGAAGCTGGTCGCTATCTGTGTGTATGTGTGCATAATGAGGAGAGTATGCTGTGGGAAAGCCCTCATTATAAAACAGTTTGAGCTCTCAGGCCATTAAAGTCAAGTACAGCGAGTCAGGAAGCGAGTAGAGGATGCTCAGGTGGTTTGCTAGATGATTGAAACAATAAGCTCATTCTCTATTGTCTTGTCGGTAATGGCTACTATTGGAATCCGTTGGGTTGAGGGCTCTTGTCAGCTCTCGTCCTGGTGATGGTTGTGACCTGCGGTGACCATGCTGATTGATTGGGTCCAGGGCTGGATTGGTAATCGGGCGCACTGAAGGGGCCGACGGATTTTTTTATTTATTTATTTTTATTTTTATTTTTTGCCAAGGACCATCATGGAATACATATCTACACTACCAGTCAAAAGTTTTTGAACAGTAAGATTTTGAATGTTTTTAAAGAATTCTCTTCTGCTCACCAAGCCTGCATTTATTTAATCCTAAATACAGCAAAAGCAGTAATGTTGTGAAATATTTTTACTATTTAAAATAACTGCTTTCTATTTGAATATATTTTAAAATGTAATTTATTGCTGTGATTTCAAAGCTGAATTTTCAGCATCATTACTCCAGTCTTTAGTGTCACATGATCCTTCAGAAATCAATCTGATATGCTGATTTGCTGCTTGAGAAAAATTTATTATTATTATTATTATTATTATTATTATTATTATTATCAATATTTAAAACAGTTGAGTACATTTTTTTCTAGATTCTTTGATGAATAGAAAGATCCAAAGATCAGCGTTTATCTGAAAAAAGCTTTTGTAACATTATACACTATACCATTCAAAAGCTTGGAGTGAGTATTTTTGTTTAGTTTTTTGGGAAATAAATTATAGAAATTAATACTTTTATTTAGCAAGGATGCTTTAAATTGATCAAAAATGATGATAAAGACATTTATAATGTTACAAAAGATTTCTATTTCAGATAAATGCTGTTCTTCTGAACTTTCTATTTATCAAAGAAACCTGAAAAAAAATTCTACTCAGCTGTTTTCAACATAATAATAATAATAAATGTTTTCGAGCATCAAATCAGAATATTTGAATGATTTCTGAACGATCATGTAACTGGAGTAATGATGCTGAAAATTCTACTTTGAAATTACCAGAATAAATTAGGCTACATTTTAAAATATATTCATATAGAAAACAGTTATTTTAAATAGTAAAAATATTTCACAATGTTACTGCTTGCTGTATTTAGGATTAAATAAATGCAGGCTTGGTGAGCAGAAGAGAATTCTTTAAAAAACATTCAAAATCTTACTGTTCAAAAACTTTTGACTGGTAGTTTATATCATATAAATATATATATTGTTGTGGTGCCAGGGCCGATTTTTTGTCCCAGTCCAGCCCTGATTGGGTCTCAAAAGAATATTGATCTATTAGTAATAAGAGAAGAGAATTTATTGATTTGAGTTGGTGAGAAGTTGTAGGTCTTTTGGGAAAGTCCACTGTGGTTTCCTGACCTTGATGGTGCGCTTTACGTTTGGAGCGCACCTGTGGAGGAGAAGCGTCACGCAACAGAGATCTAGCATCCCATATTTTGATAACACATGTAGGGAATTTCAATTTGAAGGACGTACAAACAACACATACACGAAAATAAATAAATACAATGAGCTCATTTATTCGTATATTTGTGTGCGTAGAATATGCAAGTCGAGTCGCATTAATGCATGCACACAAACTCATTTACTGTTGGTTTTCCTGTTGCTGATGAAGTCTGACATGTAATCTTTCCTTGTTTTTTTTTTTCTCTAGCTCTCTCCCTCTCTATTACTGTCACTTTCTCTCTCCCTTAAGACTGTCAAACTGTCAGAATCCTCACTGATTCTCACCGAATAGTACTGAAACCTGCAGTGTGTGAATCTGTATGAGTGTGTGTTTGTGTAGACCCAATTTAGTCTCATATGTAACAGGGCGTTTGCAGTACAACTTGACTTTTCAGTTTTTACAGCATTTCCTACACTGATTTTACGCATAAAATAGCTCTGAATGTTTCTGAAACGCCATTGTTCGGTCATTTATTCATTATTGATTTCAGACCGATGGTAAAATTCAATACCTGATCTCTGTTTATGGCCTCAAAGTTTCTTGATTTTATTCATTTGGCTTATAGCAGCTGCAATTTGAGGTGAAGCTTCATTTTGATTGTGTTTTTCACCATTTAACCTTGAAGTATAAGCTCATGACAAATGCAATGGATTCTTGGGTGGACAACCTTTGATGGAATTGGGAATCTGCCTCAATTTTCAGTCCTCTCCTTGTAAATGAGATGGTGCAGTCATTTACATTAGCGAAACTACGTCAGGAACCTAGACATCAGTTAGAAAAGTAGTTCCATAATGACAATCAGAGTAATTCTGAAAGCATTGGTCAGGATGAAGATTTGAACTGAGCTAGAATACTAATTTCCCAGAGGAAAACACAGGGAAAAAGACAGATTTAAACACACTGACTGTACAGTGGTGTTCTGTAGTCAGACCACTAGTGAACATTCAATGCAATACTTTTCACTTCAAATTATAGTAGAATAGCATTTTGAGGGGAAAATTTAATTGGAAAATTAATGACATGCAGAATGTCTTAGTATTTGGTTTGTTCTCCTTTTAATGACAGCAGCACTTGAGCTGACATGAACTCCACAAGAAAAAACTGATGATCAGCATGATTCAAGAATATTCCAAGGAACATCTTGTGCTTAAATGCAAGAACAGTTTTACCTTTTGTACAAAGGAATTCACATGGTCAATTTGACAAATTTGCTCAGTAGTGACCTAGACCTCTTACATTTGTATCATTAATTTTTTGTTTTAAAAAGATTTCCAATGTGGCCTCAGACCCCACACTATATAATCATTTTTAATGAATCCATTACAGTCTTTAAATAGTGATAGGCTGTAATTGCAATGATTTTTGAACTTTTGAACAAAGAAATTGTTTCACGTGACAAACCAAACACATTCATCTCAACCACAGTGTTCATTAAAATTAGCCAAAAAATATGAACATGTCAGACCTTTTGGCTAGTGAGACTGAAGTATGTCCTTCTGGAACTGAAATTATTGCTGTACTTTGATACTTAATTAAAAACACTGGCATAGGGTATGATTTGGAGTTGTGTCATAATGAAAGGATTTAACTGGAGGTTGGGTGTGTTAAAAATGTAACATGCTGTTATAGGTTTTTTTGGAATAAGGTTGGTTGGGACACTGGAGTATTACAGTATTTGCTGAGTAATGGCATTGATAATACTGTGTACTGCTAGACATTATTGGACTTTTTGTCTTTGTGAGGTTTTTCTGTTAATGATACCCTAAATGTTCACAGAAGTTATTGTGTCTTTTTTCTCTTTCTTTAATTTCAGTGTATTCACATGAGGTAAATTCAGACAGGCTTTATGATCATAAAATGTTACTTCTCAGAAGCGTTTTTTTTTTTAGAACTCTGGAAGCTTAATGGAGTTTTCAGTTATTTTTAATTTAATCTTAAATTTCATCTTAGATGTTTCTTAAAATTTGTTAGAGAAAATAAGAACCAGACAAGTAAGACAAATGTTCACATGCAATAATAGTACAGAGCTATAGTATTAGCTAATATGAATGACATGGCTCAGATAATTTGGCAAGAATTAGATGAGAAAGTTTAAGTTCATATTGAAATTTCTGACATTTCATTGCAGTAACTTAGCAAATCGTGCCGTTTGAGAAGCAGTTGAGTGCCTCTTCTGAAACTCAAGAGGGAATACTTGTGAGATTACTGGGGTCTTTTTCAGCAGACAAGTCTGAGAAGCAGGAGACTGAAACAGCTCAGCCAACAATAGCATTCTCAATTGTACATTAACTCAAACAGTAAATTAGAATGTATTGATTGAAACTGATAATTAACATACAAATTGCTATGGCCCCACGGCTCACTCCTTAAGCAATTGTGCTTGACAGAAAATTTCAGTTACAAAAAACTTATGTCATGTTTTTGTGACACAACTTGCCTCAGCCCTTTTTTATGTATGTGCACCAGTGATTAGAAACAGTCCAAGGAATTAAAATGTAAACAAATCTATGAAACATCAATCATACTTATTGCAAATTTATCAAAAGTAGACCTACATAATTGAATACGCAAATAAAATGTTTAGGTCACAACAGCATCTGTTTCTGAATAAATTCAGCATTCATTTATTTAACTTAATTGTTGTTTAATTTCAAAGCTTATTAGTACAGCCTACTCTACTAGAATGGTAACATTCTTTTATATCATTCTAACAAGTTATATAATTCTAATCAAGACCGTGGATCGCTGGAGTCAGAATGTAAAAATACTATTCAGGAATTAAAAACATCATGCTGGCATGTACACATTGTATAATTTTTTCAATCATCATCCATGCAGTGAACTAGTATAAATTCATACATATCTGTAACTTTTCGTGCATTGGAGGATATTTTGGTTCTTGCATAAATAGCTAATTTGACTAATTTATCTATTCATGATGTGCCAGTGGCAGGTTTCTCACTCATGAAAAACCAGAGAATTATAAACTGGTGATTTCCAGGCCTGTAAAAGTCATGGAAGTCAATTAAATCTCAAAAGTCATTGAAGGTTCTATAGTGAGCATAAAAATCATTCTATAAATATAATTTTCTCCTTCTGTAGCCAATGTGAGAGCAGCGGCCTTCAAATCTCACAGACGAGAATACGTCGAATCAGCAATGTTTTTCAAGCTTCAGAAACAACTGCAGTAGTCAGTATGAGTGGGAGCCCTGCAGATATATACACCTTTCATCATGTAAAGTCATGTCAGACGTAATTTAAATTGAAAACCTTAAGTTTCCTGCACATAGCTCTTTTCTTCTCTTGTATTGCTATCCATTATCTTTGCTAGCCCTTTGACCACTTATTATCTTGTCTTTTTTTTTGACTCCTGACGGAGAATGAGTGTGTCTGGTGAGGGGATTAGTGGTGCTGTGTCTGGAGGTGGTGTATGAGAGCAGTAATACTCAATAATTAATCACCATCAGCAGCGCAGAGCATGGAAGAGTACTCAGGGGTCCCTTGTTAGCCGGGGCTGATCAGTGAAGTGTGAACAGTCTGCAAGCCTCTTAAACCACATACACACCTGATCAATATTCTGAATTTCAATTCATGCTAAGGGCACAGAAAGACCGTTACATGAGTATTCTCTGACTTTTTCATGGCTGTGATGTATGGTGAGGGTTGAGCACCTGTATTCAAGGTTACATGTGCACTAACAAGTCCATGTCATAAAAAAAAAATCTTTCAGGAGTCCATATTTGAGTCTATATTTATTGTTTCTCATTTCCTGCTTTCACACTCAGTCACGCACACACACACTTTATGCCCCCGAGCATGTTCGACTTCTACTCTGATATTTGGCTGGCACGAGAAAGCTGGAACTGCCACAATAAATAATGGAGTCCACAAAGACCGGCATGGTCTTTATCTTTTTCCCCCCTCGTTCTTTTACAAATACAAGCCCACACCTACAATAAAACAGACACACACATGCACACACGTCTATTTGGCTCTCTTGTGAAACGTCATATATGTGCTGTCTGAATATAGATGCGGCTCAGGTTGTCCTTGAGTCATTCGTTCTGCTGTCTCGTAAGTGTGTGTGGGGGGGGGGGGGGGGGGGGGGGGGGGTTTAATGGCGTGTGTATCTCTGTTCATAACGCAGCACTCTTCCTCCAGGGGCACTGTTATATTTACCGCATGGTAAATGTGTTGACTGTCAGGCCTGGAGATGTGGAGAGTTTAAATTGGATTAAACCATAAAATCACCACATCAATCATTCACAGCTGGGCCCGCCGCCACACGCCTGTCCGTGTGCATGTGTGTGAGCGACCGTACATGTGTATGTGGATATTAGCTGCAATGAGAAATGAGGAAGACCTTCTGTGTACGCCTCTAACTGGATGGTGATTGAATTGCCAATTGTGAGTGGAGAAAAAAAAAGCAGCACTCATTTGAAATGATTTGATCTTAAAAGTGTTCAGTCTGGCAAATGATTAGGTGACTGTGTGATTTAACAGGTGACTGAATGATTGGGGATGATTAGTGTTATTTGCTAAGTCAAGCATCTCTCGTGTCACTTTTTAAAAAAGCATTAACCCTAAGGCTGGAAATATGGCACATAACTCATCCCACATTGTTTGTTTGTACTATCTTGAATCATGCGGCTTGTTGAGGAGAGGCGTGTTGTTACTTTTCTAAGCAACTAAACTTGAGAATATATATGCAGAACAGCAAATTACATAAAATTAAGCTAATTAAATTATATATTTTATATAACACATAATATATACCCATTTTTTCTTATTTGCTTATTTATTTTTTGTGCTAAAATGGGTGGAAAAATCTTGTTGAAGCTATATACTGAGATTATGGGGTAGACTTATAGGTAACCACAAACTACACACTATATATCACTCAGAACACCTTAGCAACCGCATAGCAACACCCTGGCAAGCAACCACAACAGTCTAGCATCATTGCAGTAAGTATTGCATGGAAAGGCACTACTTAATAATCAACAAATCTCATAGCAGTTTACAACGTACTTGGTTACTATCGTAACCTCGGTTCCCTGAGATATGTGAACGAGTACTGCGTCATAAGACGCTGTATGGGAAAACTCCTTTTTTCCTCTTCAACTGAAGCCTTTTCAATCACGCAGTGAAACTGCACGTCCATTGGTTCGTGCAGTGCAATAAAATTGAACCAATGGCTCGGCGGCGGCGCTGAGCGAGCCTATGGCTATACAGCCCACCATAGCCCGCCAAAATGGGCAGGGCCTCTGGCTATATAAGCAGCTGCTTCGCCGCCGCATCTCAGATTTCTTCGAATGAAGCGACTGAGGCGTGCAGCTCATAGCACGGCCAGGAATGCAGTACTCGTTCCCATATCTCAGGGAACCAAGGTTACGATAGTAACTGAGTACATTCCCTCTCGATATTCCACTCATACTGCATTGTAAGACACTGTATGGGAACCAGTACAATCACGCCGTGCTATGATGGGGAACGACTCAGAACCAAGACTCACGTGGGAGTAAGACCCAGGGGAGTCAACAGAATACACCAAGCACAGTCTGAGCCATCAGGGTCATCTGTGGCCTGGGTGTCGTCCCCTATAGTATATAATATGGAGCGTCCAGGTGAAGGAGGGACTTGAACAATGCTGGTCAAGTGAACCCATAAGACTGCTAAACTAGCCGGAGGCGGCAAACTAAGCAGAAAGGACTCTGGCCTGTAAGGCAGGGATGTCTAGGTTGTAAAACCTTACAAATGTGGACGGCGAGGACCAGCCGGCCGCCTCACAAATTTCTGAAATGGACAACCCGCTGGACCATGCCCAGGAAGAGGCAATGCCTCTGGTGGAATGAGCTCTGACTCCAATGGGGCACTGCAAGCCCAAGGAGGAGTATGCTAGGGTGATAGCATCCACTAACCACCTGGAAATTCTTTGCTTCGTAACAGGGCGACCTTTAGCGCGGTTACCGAAGAAACTCTTAAACGAGAGTGATCTGAGGCTTGTGGATTGCAATGGTTCAAACGGGGGGCCTTTCAAGGCCCTTAGTACGGTTGGTAAGTCCCAAGGTGGAACTGTACGAGGACGCGGAGGGTTAATTCTCCTGGCGCCTCGTATAAACTGGACCACCGCAGCAATAGAGGCATGGAAAGCCGCTATGGCTGCCGCGTAAACTTTGATGGTGGATGAGGAACGCTGTTTATCCAGCATCTCCTGCAGAAACAAAAGAACCACTGATACATCAGAGGTAACCGGATCTAAGTCACGGTCTTGACACCAAGCCGAGAAAATAGACCATTTTAGAGCATAAAGGCGTCTGGTAGACGGGGCTCTAGCTTCTGCCATAGTGTTTCAGACACACTCTGGGAGGTCGAAAGGCTCCCGTTGAGCGGCCACACATGCAACACATGCTTCAGGAAGGGGGTAGCGTCTTGCCGAGCGGGAACGCCCTCTATCCTGCCGATCCTTAGGAGGTCGGGGCTCGGGAGTGGCCGGCGTTGGCTTGGCGGGCTGCTGAGTCGGCGCAGACTTGGGGTGACTAGAAGTAGTAGAAGAGCTGGCGCGTTTCGGGAGGAAGTGTCGCATTGCTTGAGACGACTTCTGAGCCTCTGTAAAATGCTCCGCAAAGCCCTCCACAGCTGGCCCGAACGGGCTGTTCAACAAGACGAGGTCGGAGCGTCGAGGAAGGGAACTTTATCCGCCTCTTTCATCTCCGTCAACGTGAGCCAAAGGTGGCGTTCCAACACTACCAGGCTGGACATTGACCGCCCGATAGCCTGGGTGGTGGCTTTGGTGGCGCGCAGGGCCAGGTCCGTCGTGCTCCTCAGGTCCCTGAGTGAAGCTGCATCAAGACCGGTCTGCTGGAAGACCTGGAGACCTGGAGCACAGGAGATCTGAAAGACCTGGAGCACAGCCATAGAGTGCAGCGCCGAAGCCGCTTGTCCAGCTGCCGAGTAGTCGCGTCCAGCGAGTGCAGACATGGCTCTACACAGCTTGGATGGATGGCTCGCCCTCGCTTTCCATCCGATAGCCATAGGCAGGCAGAGATGCACGGCCACAGACTCATCCAGAGGGGGCAGGTGCTCGTTTCCCTTCTCTTCAGCGCCGTTATTGGAGGTGAGGGCAGAGGAAGCAGAAGGACGGAATGCGTGACGAGTAGGTGGCGCGCCACGATTTAGTGAGCTCGTCGTGGACTTCGGGGAAGAAAGGGGACGAGCGTTGGCGGGGGGCTTGCTGGCGCCCCGGGAGAAACCACTCGTACAGCCTGCTGCGAGACGGCTCCTCAGGCGGAAACCACTCGAGCCCGAGCTCACTGACAGCCTTAGTCATCACACGGACGAGCTCCTCGTCCGTTCTGGGTCTGGCGCTGCGTGAAGAGGACGGCGGCAAGAGGGCGGGGTCAGACACCGAGCCCGATAACTCCTCCGCGTCTGAAGCCGCCAGAGAAAGGCTGTCATCCATCTCGTCGTCACTCCCACCAAACGAGATCATGTCGCTTGCAGCCGCGGAGGGACGTTGATCAGGTTGAGTGAAGAGGACCCGCGAATCCTCTCTCTGCGGTGACAGCGAGGCACGCGGGCACTGAGCCGACGATAATCGTAATCGAATCGAATAGTGAAACCAGTGAAGATTCACACCCCTACTAAAATGTACGTTTGCAGATGATTCACATTGTACAGTTTCATCTGAAATCAGCATTTACATTTTTCTGTGAAATCTGGTTGGCCATAATTCATTTTGTGTAGTAATTTAAAGGAGTAGTTTGTTATTTACTTACTCTTATGACATACCAAGCTTGTATGACTTTCTTTGTTTCTTGCACTGGTTGCTGTTTTCAATGCAATCATAATGAGTGTGGACTGGAACATTTAAACTTTAAAATGGATTATAAAGTAACAGAAATGTCCCACATGATGTGCCATATTCAAAAAACAAAAAGATGGTATGAGGAACAGATTGAAGTCATTGTTCACTGATAATTTTCTTCTCCATGTTATTTGTTGTGATTCATTGTGTGAGCTGAACTGACCATATCAGGCAGATTTGTGAACGAATCATTCAGATTCATTGAAGAGATCTGACTTGAAAAATTATCAATTCACAATTTAGACACTGCTGCTTCCTGGATGAAAATATCTGAGGGAGGATGTCAAGATTTTCAGTTAATAATTGCCTAAATGGGTCTGTTCCAGAATAGTCCTATGAATTGTACCTTTTATGTTTCGCAGAGGAAAGAAAGTCATTTGGGTTTGGAACAGCATGAGGATGAGTAAATGTTGACAGAATTTTCATTTTTGGGTGAACTATCCCTTTAATTAAAGCCGTAATAAGTGATCTCATACGCATTAACTGGTGGCTGTGAAAATGTGAAATCTTTATATTCTACCTTTTCTCATTTTTTTTTCTCTCTGTCTCTCTCTCCTCTCTCAACCCTGAGATTATGTGTGGGAGAGGGATGATAAGCCCTTTAAAGAGATCACAAGAGCACTCTCTCTCTTTCGCCCCTTTGCCTTTTTGCACACACCACACACACACACACACACACACACACACACACACACACACACACACGGACACACAAACACTCCCACACGCACACAAAATAAAGTCTATTAACCTCTCAAATGCGACTGTTCCTGATGGGATTTAGGCCTTCCAGTGTCTGAATTTGGCATGCAATTCATCATCAGTAGAATGTTATTGTAAGATAATTACGAATGAAGAGGAAGGGTTTGCACACACTTATTAAGTTTACATTAATTATTTAAAAAAGACAGGAAGCAGGGAATATAGGTGTTATTTGATTAGATATTACATGTCTTGGAGGGAATTCCAAGAATATCGTATAGCTGCAGGGAGTAATTTAGAGGTCTGTGTTAAAGTGACAGAAGCAGTGCATCATGGGGGAGTCATGTGACAGGACTGTGAAATGAATTATGAACCTGAAATGATGTTAAGGTGCTTTATCAGCTGAAGAATTCAAATAAAACCGTAAACAGAGGTGATTATGGGTGGGTGACATGTATATGTAGTACTTGTGTTTTGAGAAATGTATTTCTCGCACTGTAGAGATATATATTAATTGCAAAAATATCTAGCGTCAGCGTTAGTTCTGGCAGGTCATGTGAGTCAAGCTAGCATCAGCTGACTCTCAGCTGATCACACCAATTCTGTATTCCTATCTACCAATAGGAATACGACATCTATCACGGCATTCCTACATAAGCGCTATTCGGTATTATTCAGCAGCTTGCTTGCTCGGAAGCAAAATACCCTCCTCCATCCCCAACTCCTCCTTTCGCCACAGTCAGGACTTGGCTTCTGACATTCCTGTTGAATCAGACTCCCTAATCTTGAGTAATGTGCTACACTAAATGTAATAAAGTACATTAATGATATCTGCTTGGTTCTGTTCTGTTAACCCTTGGGAGGTTATTATTGCTGTTCTCCCTGCTCATTCATGACAGGCTGCATGGATGGGCAGGGAGTTTTTGCCCAGAACAGAACCATACCGCCAAACCAAACTGTATGCTAAGTGTCTATCATTTGATGATAGTAGTCCTGACAGAACTAAATGGTTGTTTGAAATGGTGAAAAACAGTTACAGCAATTAAAATATACCCTTTGGCTTATCCTTTAATGTATTATTTACCTAAAATCTTGATGTTGGAAAAAATTTTGTTGTTCCTTGTTAACCATCCATATACATATGCCTTTGAATCCAGTTACCAAACTCTGTGCCTCTTTATTAATGAATATTTCAGTCAAATTTAGGTTCAATAGACTTCAGACGCATGCGGATATCTAGTTGGCCTCTCTGGTCGCTCTCATCACTTGTTCTTACACTTTAAAGAGAGATGATACACTAAATCGTTACTGTATATCTTTTTTTTCTGACCTCTTTGTTAACGAGTTTGTTAATTAATTCTCTTAAAATGTTACACACCCAGAGTTCTTTTTTATAATCGTGTGTGTCCTACATTACTCAAACATTTAAGAAACACCCATTAGAGGAGAGAGGACAAAGAAATCAGTGTGAGCTTTTTCTGCGATGGAAATGGTTTGGATTCCCTCTGAAAACAGGCTTCTATAACCTCTCAGATGGGAGAATTGTGTGGACGTTGTGCACAGACAGCAAACGGAGATTAAAATAGATTTCAAATATGAACACAGAACTCAGGTGATTGAATGGCTTCGTGAGAAGGCAGAGAAATCAGATAAAATATGAAGAAGTCATACTTTAATATGATTTGACCAAGAAAGAAATGCTTAAAGATTGTATCTCTCTTAGCTTTGTATCACCCATATACATATATATGGAGAAAGTAAGAAAGCAAAAATGTCTGAATTCCAGAGAAATTCAATTTTGCAGACTTTACACATTATTGCTGGAACTTTGTACATAGAGGGAGTATAAGGAGAGCAGAAAGTTGTTATAAATGCATATATTTAAGGGCCATTTGCCATTTATATTATGAAATTATATTATCAATTGCATATTTATTCTCTAACTGCTAGCTTTTCTTGAAAAACTAACACTAGCTTTCTTTTTTCTATTCTATCTACTTGTTTCTTTAAAGGGGTCATCAGATGCAGATAGGGGTGTGCGATATACAGTGGGTACGGAAAGTATTCAGACCCCCTTAAATTTTTCACTCTTTGTTATATTGCAGCCATTTGCTAAAATCATTTAAGTTAATTTTTTTTCCTCATTAGTGTACACACAGCACCCCATATTGACAGAAAAACACAGAATTGTTGACATTTTTGCAGATTTATTAAAAAAGAAAAACTGAAATATCACATGGTCCTAAGTATTCAGACCCTTTGCTGTGACACTCATATATTTAACTCAGGTGCTGTCCATTTCTTCTGATCATCCTTGAGATGGTTCTACACATTCATTTGAGTCCAGCTGTGTTTGATTATACTGATTGGACTTGATTAGGAAAGCCACACACCTGTCTATATAAGACCTTACAGCTCACAGTGGGGAAGTCGTGGCCTAATGGTTAGGGAGTTGGGCTTGTAACCTGAAGGTTGCTGGTTCGATTCTCGCACCGGCAGGAATTGAAGGTGGGGATTGTGAATGAACAGCACTCTCTCTGCCTTCGATACCATGACTGAGGTGCCCTTGAGCAAGGCACCGAACCCCCAATGGCTGCCCACTGCTCCGGGTGTGTGTTCACGGTGTGTGTGTGCGCGTTTGTTCACTATTCACTGCTGTGTGTGTGCACAGGATGGGTTAAATGCAGAGCACCAATTTCGAGTATGGGTCACCATACTTGACAATACGTCACGACTTTCACTTTCTTTCACTTTCAGTGCATGTCAGAGCAAATGAGAATCATGAGGTCAAAGGAACTGCCTGAAGAGCTCAGAGACAGAATTGTGGCAAGGCACAGATCTGGCCAAGGTTACAAAAAAATTTCTGCTGCACTTAAGGTTCCTAAGAACACAGTGGCCTCCATAATCCTTAAATGGAAGACGTTTGGGACGACCAGAACCTAGAGCTGGCCGTCCGGCCAAACTGAGCTATCGGGGGAGAAGAGCCTTGGTGAGAGAGGTAAAGAAGAACCCAAAGATCACTGTGGCTGAGCTCCAGAGATGCAGTCGGGAGATGGGAGAAAGTTGTAGAAAGTCAACCATCACTGCAGCCCTCCACCAGTCGGGGGCTTTATGGCAGAGTGGCCCGATGGAAGCCTCTCCTCAGTGCAAGACACATGAAAGCCCGCATGAAGGACTCCAAGATGGTGAGAAATAAGATTCTCTGGTCTGATGAGACCAAGATAGAACTTTTTGGCCTTAATTCTAAGCGGTATGTGTGGAGAAAACCAGGCACTGCTCATCACCTGTCCAATACAGTCCCAACAGTGAAACATGGTGGCGGCAGCATCATGCTGTGGGGGTGTTTTTCAGCTGCAGGGACAGGACGACTGGTTGCAATCGAGGGAAAGATGAATGCGGCCAAGTACAGGGATATCCTGGACGAAAACCTTCTCCAGAGTGCTCAGGACCTCAGACTGGGCTGAAGGTTTACCTTCCAACAAGACAATGACCCTAAGCGCACAGCTAAAATAACGAAGGAGTGGCTTCACAACAACTCCGTGACTGTTCTTGAATGGCCCAGCCAGAGCCCTGACTTAAACCCAATTGAGCATCTCTGGAGAGACCTAAAAATGGCTGTCCACCAACATTTACCATCCAACCTGACAGAACTGGAGAGGATCTGCAAGGAGGAATGGCAGAGGATCCCCAAATCCAGGTGTGAAAAACTTGTTGCATCTTTCCCAAAAAGATTCATGGCTGTATTAGATCAAAAGGGTGCTTCTACTAAATACTGAGCAAAGGGTCTGAATACTTAGGACCATGTGATATTTCAGTTTTTCTTTTTTAATAAATCTGCAAAAATGTCAACAATTCTGTGTTTTTCTGTCAATATGGGGTGCTGTGTGTACATTAATGAGGAAAAAAAAATGAACTTAAATGATTTTAGCAAATGGCTGCAATATAACAAAGAGTGAAAAATTTAAGGGGGTCTGAATACTTTCCGTACCCACTGTATATCGTCTGTGATAATATCGTAATTGTTGTTTTAACAATATGCAATTTGACAATATTGAGTATTTTGCAAAAACCATTCAAAACACCCCTACAGAGCGCACGCATACATTATGTGATGAAGTCTAGTGGCGTAAACAGTGCACGTGCGAATTTAGAGTTTGTTTTTTTTTTTCACTGCATGATTCAGTCTATTAAAATGCATTAAGAATGATCACAAAATTCAAGATATGGGGGCAGAAAATGTATCTTCATATATGTATGATTCATATAGTTAAAATCACACGAAGAGTGCTGTTTTTTCTTAAAAAATAAGCATGATTACAAATGTGATATTGATTTTATACAACAGTTCAAAAAACAATAAGTTAATATTAAGATACTTACGTTTTAGACACCATATTGCCTGTTTTTACTCCATTTTGCCAACAAAAAATAATTCCAAACAGCTACAGCGCTGTTTTACGTCTCTGAGCAACATTACGATGTTTCGTTCCTGAATGAATCAACCGTTTAAATGATTCGGTTTAGTCACAATGACTCACTTGAACCCTTTAAACTTCACTCCTAAAAGGAGCTAATGAAAAAATTATTTAACTTCAGATTCTTATTAGTAGACATCTAATAAATAGTCCCAAGCACTTTTTTTTTTAAATTTATGTTTTATATAAAACTCTACCATATGGTTGAGCTGTCAGTCCACGGTAAATCTCGATTTAAATTCAGAGAACTATTTCAGGAGTTATTTTCCAATAACAAACATTCCTTTAACTTTATTAGTATCTTGGATACATTTCATAACCTTCAGGGTCCACAAAGATAAAAAATTATATTTATTTAAGCGTCTGTATAATAGGCCTACTATATATAGCCGTATAGCAATATATATGCTATATGATGTCTTTTACAGACATATCAACCGTACGGTCACGTGTGATTTTGGATAATCATGGTAAATAAACATTTTTGCATTTCTCATATATTTTGCTATATTTCTGTTTTTTACCCCCTACCCTATTTACAACAACATTATGATTTCATCCCTACTTCCTTGATTGCTTGTTTGACCCTATTATCTGATGACTGACCAGCACCGTTCTCCCTTCAGTGTGACTGACTGAAGTTTGAAAACTGCTGCTGTCACTTGAAAACTGGAAATACCCAAACCCTCCATGGCAACAGCAGACACAGAGATGGGGCAGTACAGCTGTGGAAAGATTGCTGTCTCATCTCTTCCTTTTGATAGATTTATTCTCTATCAAAGTAAGCTCAACCGCACAGTAGCGATATCAGTTAAAGGGTTAACAGTGACTTGCTGCCACCTACTGGCGATCTTAATTTCACATTTAAAGTATCTTTTCATTTTTAAAATAATTTCAAATATCATTATTTAATATTTTATGTTTAAAATATCAAAACATATGCATTTGTAAGTGCAGGTTAAAGCACTCCATGTCCCTCTGAGCTGAATTAAACATTGTGTAAACACATCTAAATGCCACTTCAGATGCAACTTCTGCAAAGATTAATTTTGTTGATACTGGTTTCATTTGTTTGGTAACAGCCTTAATGTCTTATTATTCTAACTGACTGATTAAATGTAACAATTTGACTCAAAAGATGCACACTTTTAGAAAACAAATGGCTTTATTAAAGGTAAAATTGCCCATAAAAGGTAAAAATCAATTTAAACTTATATGAAAAGATTAATTTCTATCACTGATGTGAACTGACCAGTGACCACACAGAATTTGAATAATATCAAAAACTGCAGCTGTCCACAGTAGTCAGATCTCAGCACAATAACACACTCGGCAAAATATCGTCTAATTATCGTTTTCGAAAATATCCCAAAAAATATCGAGAATGTTACTTTTGCTTTGAAGTGAATGCGCCGATCCCCAATCTGCCTAAATGCATCTATGTTCGCGCGAATCATTCGTGATCCAGCTTCATCTACAGAAGAAGTGAGTATAATGGGTTTTTATGAATCTTTGCAAATCGCCTTTCCTAATAATGTACTAGTTAGCCAGTTTCGCGGCTAAAGAAAACAGTACTGCTCATCACCCCACGGAAGAGAGGGGTGGGGTATAAGGTCTGTTTTTGGTTCTGTGTCATGTTCTTGTTTTCATGTCTTTTATTTTGAAGTTTAGTTATGACTCCTGTTTGTATCATGCTTCCCTTGCCCTCTTGTCTCCTTGTTATTGGTTCCCTTGTTCAATGTGTCATGTTTTGCTTGGTTTTTGTCATGTGGTTCTCATTGTTTGTTATAAGTAGCCATGTCATTGCCTTTGTTCCCTGTCGTGTATTGAAGTTGTAATCTGCTGTTGGTGAGTTAAGTCTGTTCATGTCAAGTCAAGTCAAGTCAAGTCTGTCTTTGTTTGGATTATGTTTGGATGTTTGGATTACACTTTGTAAATAAACTGCACTTGGGTTCTCACTACGCTCGCCTCCAGTGGACTCACTCTTTACAGAATACACGACCAAAACCATGAACCCAGCAGCTTGTTTACTGCACCTTCGACAAGGCAACCGGGCCATAGAGGATTATGTGGCGGACTTTTGTGGACTGTGCCATTTGGTGGGTTTCAGTGACGTTGCGATCAAGGACATTTTCCGTTTTGGACTCACAAATGAAATCTCTGGATTAATGTCACGTCACACTCTGGAACAATATATTGACTTTGCGCTTTGGTTGAGTGGTTCCTCGTTTACTGTGGGTGTCGTGGAGAAGGAACACGACACTTCCTCAAAGCCTGCTCACATCATGCCTGCCAAGCCAAAGCCTACTCACGTCATGTCTACTACTCCAAGGCCTGCTAACATCATATCTGTTACGTCAAAGCCCGCTAACGTCATGCCGGCTACCTCAGGGCCTGCTCACAAGATGGCCGCCACGCCTGAGTCCCCGGCCATGATGGGTGCCACGCCCGAGTCCCCGGCCAAGATGGCCGTCACGCCTGAGCCTCACCATGCCAACACCATCCTATCAGGATCTCGTCCCATCACGGCTGATCGCCCAGAGTCACGTCACGTCACGGCTGATCATCCAGAGTCTCGTCACGTCTCAGCTGATTGTCCAGAGTCACGTCACATCACGGCTGATCGTCCAGAGTCTCGTCACATCTCAGCTGATCATCCAGAGTCTCGTCACATCACAGTTGATCGTCCAGAGTCACGTCACGTCACAGCTGATCGTCCAGAATCTCGTCACGTCTCAGCTGATCGTCCAGAGTCACGTCGCATCACAGCTGAACGTCCAGAATCTCGTCACGTCTCAGCTGATCGTCCAGAGTCACGTCACGTCACAGCTGATCTTCCAGAGTCACGTCACGTTACAGCTGATCATCCAGAGTCTTGTCACCTCCTGTCTGTTGAGCCCAGATCTTCAGGTTCAGTTCTACAGTATCACAGATTGGCATCCAGCATGGAGGACGTACCGCTGGTGTCAGCTCATGCAGCTGGTATCCCCAAACCAACACTCTCAACCCTTCTTGTTTCTGTACTGATTCTGAACTGATTCCTCCATCTGCAGAGCTTCTCATAACGGGAATCGCTTTATGGTGTGTCTGGCTATTTTATACACCACTGCCGAGTCTCCAGAGGTGGCGGGTGATGCTGCAGAACCTCCCAAAGTAGTGGCATTCACTGCTGTGTTCCCTGAGGCGATGTTGCCTGCTGCAGTTTCTCTAGAGGTGGCGGCGTATGCTGCAGAACCTCCCGAGGCGGCGGCACTCGCTTCAGCTCCTTGCACGATGGTGGCGCCCAGTGACAATCTCTGTGAACTGTCTGTGCTGGCCAAGGAGGCTGGTTATGAACTCTCATCCTGTCCTGTCCTGTCCCGGTCAGGGAGGCCATCTGTGAACTCCTGCCTTGCTTTGAACTGGCCACGGAGACCATTAATGAACTCACGGTCTGTCCTGTCATGGCCACGGAGGCCGTTCATGAACTCACAGCCTGTCCTGTAACGGCCACGGAGGCCATTCATGAACTCACAGCCTGTCCTGTCGCAGCCACAGAGGCCGTCCATGAACTCACTGTCTGTCCTGTCATGGCCACGGAAGCCATTCATGAACTCACGGTCTGTCCCATCACGGCCACGGAGGCCGTTCCTGAACTCACGGTCTGTCCTGTAATGGCCACGGAGGCCGTTCATGAACTCACGGTCTGTTTCATCACGGCCACGGAGGCCGTTCCTGAACTCACAGCCTGTTCTGTCACGGCCAGTGTTAATTTTGACAGGCATTTTTGATTTAGACTTAATCTTAGTCTTGAGACGAAAATGTTTAATAGTCTTAGTCACATTTTAGTCATTTGTGTCTTTCATAGTTTTAGTCTAGTTTTAGTCGACGAAAAATCATTACATTTTTGGCAACTTTTAGTCATTACTTTTAGTCAAACTGCAGTTACCAACATTTATTTAGGTAGCTATTTTATATGTAGTCTTCTAACAGAAATAGTCATTAATTCTTCTCTCTTTAGACCAAATCAGTTAAGCTCATGAGAAATTTCAAGTCAAAGTCAAAGTCAAAGTCTGCTTTATTGTCAATTCTGCCACATGTACAGCACATACATACAGAGAATTGAAATTGCGTGACTCTCAGACCCATGGTGCATACAGTTAACAATAAAACACTAACAGTGTTTTATTGTTAAATTTGAATCAAGGATTGAATTTGGAAAAACTGGAATAAATGATGACAATTTTCATTTTTGGGTTGAGATACAAATTAAACTAATTTTTAAGATACAGTAGGTTTACTTAACATGTTTACATTTATTTAACATCTTTTGTTGGTTAGCATTAATGACACAGATAGGTATTTAATTAGGAATGCTGTCCCTTTAAGACGGAAGGCATGCATGTAATACTGACACACATTCAGTTTTCACCCACCTGTTTACGTTCACTTAAGCCATAACTGACTGTATTTATGTGAGATACTCTACACGATGGACATTTGGACTGCTGTGTGTGTATTTGAGCACTGAGAACTGATCGTGCGCTGTGTGAGAACTGAAGTGTAGCGTGCGCGAGAGAGAGCACTTCTATCAGCGCTATTCCGCCTCTCGCGCCTTCACTAACTTTAAGTTAATCGACAAAGAATTGTGACTCCTGGGAAAAACGGGACGTCTGGTCAGCCTTTCTCTAACCTGAGGCCATTGTTTCAGATCGCTAGTTCACGTTTTGATAGCCTGTCCATCCACTGCAGCTGCAATACTAAGACTAGATATGCAAACGCCCCTTATCCGATCGCAATCCTATGACAGGGACGCACATTTAGAAAGACAAGACAGTTACCTTATCCTATAGGATGTATTTTGAATGTCCGGTAGTCCTCAAATAACATTCTAGTCCCGTCTCATCTTGTTAACAAAGACGCGGCATACATTTCGTCATAGTTTTTACCATCAAATATTAGCTCGTCAACGTCACATCTTAGTCACAGAAAAAAATGTTCGTTAACGAATATTTTTCGTCATCGTCTTCGTTGACGAAATTAACACTGGTCACGGCCACGGAGGCCGTTCATGAACTCACGGTCTGTCCTGTCACGGCCACGGAGGCCGTTCCTGAACTCACTGCCTGTCCTGTCACGGCCATGGAGGTCCTTCATGAACTCACTGCCTGTCCTGTCACGGCCACTGAGGCCCCTGCTCTGCCTGCTCCACCATGGCTCCCTGCTCTGCCTGCACCGCCCTGGCTCCCTCCTCTGCCTGCTCCACCATGGCTCCCTCCTCTGCCTGCTCCACCATGGCTCCCTGCTTTGCCTGCTCCGCCATGGCTCCCTGCTCTGCCTCCACCGCCATGGCTCCCTGCTCTGCCTGCACTGCCCTGGCTCCCTGCTCTGCCTGCACCACCCTGGCTCTCTGCTCTGCCTGCACCGCCATGGCTCCCTGCTCTGCCTGCACCGCCCTGGCTCCCTGCTCTGCCTGCACCGCTCTGGCTCCCTGCTCTGCCTGCTCCGCCATGGCTCCCTGTTTTGCCTGCTCCGCCATGGCTCCCTGCTCTGCCTGCACCGCCATGGCTCCCTGCTCTGCCTCCACCGCCATGGCTTCTTGCTCCACCATTGCTCCACGCTCCAGGCCCTTTTCCCGTTCACGGGCCTGGCCCTCCATTCCTCCCCCAGTTCCACCTCTGCTCCACCACCCTCCTGGACTTGTCTGTTTTGGGTTTAGACGTCTTGGAGCTGCCTTTTTTGAGGGGGGAATATGTAAGGTCTGTTTTGGGTTCTGTGTCATGTTCTTGTTTTCATGTCTTTTATTGTGAAGTTTAGTTATGGTTCCTATTTGTGTCATGCTTCCCTTGCCCTCTTGTCTCCTTGCTATTGGTTCCCTTTTTCAATGTGTCATGTTTTGGTTGGTTCTTGTCATGTGGTTCTCATTGTTTGTTATAAGTAGCCATGTCATTGCCTTTGTTCCCTGTCGTGTATTGAAGTTGTAATCTGCTGTTGGTGAGTTAAGTCTGTTCATGTCAAGTCAAGTCAAGTCAAGTCAAGTCTGTCTTTGTTTGGATTATGTTTGGATGTTTGGATTACACTTTGTAAATAAACTGCACTTGGGTTCTCCCTACGCTCGCCTCCAGTGGACTCATTACACGGGGTCAGCAGAACTCATTAGCATTTAAAGCAACATGGCCTAAAAAACGGCTTGATGAAAACAGAGCTGATTTTGACAGGTTTAAAAAGGTGTTTTTACACTACCATTGAGAAATTTTAACCAAAGTATGTTAAAGACTTTTAATTAGGACCCTAAAGAATTATATCAACTTGTGCAAAATGAGGCATCCGATGACCCCTTTAAAAAAAAAAAAAAAAAGCGCAGTGTGAGAACTGAAGTGTAGCGTGCGCAAGAGAGAGCACTTCTACCAGCGCTATTCCGCCTCTCGCGCCTTCACTAACTTTAAGTTAATCGACAAAGAATTGTGATTCCTGGGAAAAACGGGATGTCTGGTCAGCCTATCTCTAAACTGAGGCCATTGTTTCAGATCGCTAGTTCGCGTTTTGATAGCCTGTCCATCCACTGCGGCTGCAATACTAAGACTAGATATGCAAACGCCCCTTATCCGATCGCAATCCAATGACAGGGACGCACATTTAGAAAGACAAGACAGTTACCTTATCCTATGTTTTTCTATATTTTTTTCTTTTTTCTATATTCTATCTACTTGTTTTCTTAAAAAAAGAAAAAAAAAATAACTTGCTAAGTGTACTGCGTCAGGCTAACCAAGACTTGTCATAGCACTTGCATGTTGTTGCTCTTTTGTTGGTTTTGATTGCTTCTATTATCCTCATTTGTAAGTCGCTTTGGATAAAAGCGTCTGCTAAATGGCTAAATGTAAATGTAATGTAATGAAATATTATGTATTGCTCTGATTAGTATATTCAGATATGATTTAATTATTCATACATATATTTATGAAATATTAGTTTTTTGTTTTACAGTGCAGATGTATTATAATGAAAGATTATGATGATGATGCTTATTATTATTATTATTATTATTATTATTATATAATCCCTCAGAGCTCTTCACACGATACATGAAGAATCTGAGGCAAGAAAAAAATGATAAGAAAATACTTTGTGGTCAAAATTAAATGAACTTGGATACTGTTCAAATTACTGTTCAAATTATTTTTTTTCCCCATGGTATCAAAAATTGTTGAATATATTAAGGTACTATAACAAGAAATTTTAGTATTGTGACAACACTAGTCAGTATGAACTAGGGGTGTGAACCTACACTGGTCTCATGGTTTGGTTCGATTATGATTATCATGTCATTAATTCGGTTCAATTCGATATCACGATGCATCGACGATGCACTGCATTCTCAATTTTCAATTTTACTTCACATATATATAATTTTGTCAATAAATACAAGCAGTCAGATATATGAACTGAACGTTCAATTTTACCTGCTCAAAGAAAACACGCTTCTTGAATGTAACAAACATTAAACAAAACTCAAGTCTGAGCACAGAAGACAACAGGAGCATTTAGAACAAATACACAAAAGTAAATACTAAATACTTGACACTGACAGGCATTAACAGCTCAGGTTGAAAACGGCTGACGTGGTTTCTCAAGTTAGTGATATTACCCATAGATAGGCCGATACATAGGTAAATGCCTCATTAGCAGCTGTTTCTATGGGCCGCGATACGTAAGTCATCTGTCATTTTTGAAACGGTCTGCGAACCCAGTGCAAGTTGACTCTGTGTGTCTACAACAGCAAGTTATACGCTTGTATATCTTTGAATATTCATTAATTATTATGGTGAAATGCGTCAAGTTGACCGTTCCAAGATGGCGGACGCATCAGCGTATCTGGAGCCGTCGAATAGGGCATCAAAACATATCTATGGTATTACCCCATGCATATTTTATTTGTGTGACACGATTTACATACAGCGTGTGTCTTCTCCAGGTCATGCTTACCAGGTTGTTCATAAAAGCCAAAATGTGCACAGATGTTGGCTTTTGAAGTAGTTGGAGCATTTTTAATTACGCGCACTCGCGTTTCGCCTCCCTCCGCCATTGTATGCTCCTGCGACAAAGCACGTATGTGACAAATGACGTCAGAAAAACGTCAGTACGTTATAATCGGTTATGGTCTATTACTGAACCGATACTGAATCGCCCTCGTCTGCATCACGATGCACCGTAGAAACTATTAATTTCGACACCGCTAGTATGAACAACTACAGATTTGTCTGTTTCTGCTCTTGAAAGTTTGTACTACCTCTACAATAAAGACAAAAATTGAATTTTTATCATTTTCATAACAAATGTCACAGCTAGGCAAAATAATAAATAAGTAGTAGTGCCATTTGTCAATATAAACATCTTTTGCATGTTTACTGAATACACTATATGGGGTGGTGAGCAGTTGTTAAGGTATTCAGTGTGTATTTAGTGTGTAGAATATCAATTCAATCATATTATTAAAGGTTGCTATCTTGCAGCTAAGGTATTCTGAGCAACATTTACTCATGTTGCTATATGGTCAGTATGACCAACTAGATTTGTACGTTTCTGAATAAAATGTGCGTGGGTGGTTGCTATTCTTTTGTAGTATGTTGCTATGTGGTTGCTAAGGTATACTGAAGGGTGTTTTAAAGCAATAAGCCTCAGGAAGCCATGGTTTACAGTGATTTTTAGAAAAGCTACGTGACATTGTTATACCTGGCAAGGTTTCATAAAATAAACACAATGCGACAAAAATTATTTAATTTATAATCATTTATCCACCAAGTTCTTCAGCAACACACAGACGCAGCAATGAAGTAGGCTAATACAGATGTAATGAGGTCACAGGTGTTTGTTTATAGAGTATTTTACAATGTCTTCAAATGCAGCTCAGCCAATCATAATCAAGAATTGTAACTATCCATTTTACATAGTATAATAAAAACCTAAATTGCTAATTGGATAATAATGTATACTGAGTGTTTTTAGCTCGTTGATTTGGTGTTCTGGGTGGTTGCTTTCTAGCCCAAATCAAAATACCCTACCAAATCTCTGTAGTATTACTTAAAGCTGCAGTCCGTAACTTTTACCTCTTTGTCGCACTCTATGTTTGAAAAACTGGAAATGCAATTTCTTGCAGAATTATCTTCCGTGCGCGGGGTTGTGATCCGGTGTTCCGGCACGGCTCCAGCGCGGATGAATCTAATGTTTTGAGGTGAATGTGTAGTTGTCAGTAGGGCTGAAATGATTAGTCGACATTATCGACAACGTCGACAATAAAAAATTGTCGACAAATATTTCTGTTGTCGAGTAGTCGTTTGATCCCATGTGACCTGATGTAAGAGCCTGCAATAATGCGGTTGGACCAGAGTGGTGCTGTAGCGCAAGACTTTAATTCTGATGCAGTTCAAGAGAAGAAGAGACACACAGCGCTTTAGAGCACAGCGTTTTCTTCTCAATAAAGCAATAAACAAACAAAACAACAGTTTAAACAACAAAAACTGACAGCGGTGAGAAAGTGATGTTTGCATAAGCTCTTCAGTTCGGTACTTCAGTAAAGCAGTCACATCACCTTTATTTATATAACGTAGTACTTTATGCAAGAGATAGCCTAAAATCAAGCAGTTTAGTTAGTGTCGCTTTGCTTGAGCTAGCTAATGATAAAATCTTTTTATTAGTTGGGGAAATAAATTAATTAAAGTGATAGTTTGGTTTGCAGAGATCAAAGCTTGATCTTGCTCAGGACTGTTTTGATTATCATAACCCTATAAGGTATTTTAAGAGAGATATATGTTGTGAATAAAATAGTTTATCAAAAAATAAAAAAATTTATAAAATAAAGCTTCTTATCACTTACCTTTATCCATATGACTTACAAAAGGAGATGTTAGGCAGAATGTGTTATTCAGTTATTTTTTCATATTGCTAATTAAATGGTGATTAAGAGAGTTTCTCTCTGTCATCTCATTTTGTGTGCCAAATAGATCTATTTATATAAATTAATTGGTAATGCTTTTACAGTAAGGTGTTATAATGTATTATCTAACATGAATGAACAATACATTTATTACACTATTAATCGTTGTTAATGTTATTTAATAAATACAGTCATTCATTGTTAGTTCATATTAATTCACAGTGCATTAACTAATGTAAACAAACACAACTTGTGATTTTAATAATGCATTAGTAATTGCTGAAATTAACATTAACTAAGATTAATAAATGCTGTAGAAGTATTGTTCATTATAAGATCATGTTAACTAATGTAGCCAACTAATGTTAACTAATGGAACTTTATTTTAAAATGTTAGCAATTTATTGTGTAATAATTTTAATTAATTACATATGTGACCCTGGAGCACAAAACCAGTCATAAGTAGCGCAGGTATGTTTGTAACAATAGCCAACAGTACATTGTATGGGTCAAAATTATCAATGTTTATTTTATACGAAAACTCATTAGGATATTAAGTAAATATCATGTTCCATTGAAGCTTAATTTTTGATTAGTAATACGCATTGCTAAGAACTTCATTTGGACAACTTTAAAAGGCGATTTTCTCAATATTTTGAATTTTTTTTTTTTTTTGCACCCTCAGATTCCAGATTTTCAAATAGTTGTATCTCAGCCAAATATTGTCCTATCCTAACAAACCATACATCAATGGAAAGCTTATTTATTATAAATCTCAGTTTCAAAAAAAAAATTTTGTGGTCCAGGGTCACATATGATTTTCAAAAGCTGAAGTGATTACCTTTTATTTATCTGTTAGAATATGTATAACTCAATATTTTAACTAATTGCAAAAACTGAATAATCAATCAAAGTCTATTGATTAATCAGTGAAATAATCGACGATTAGTCAATTAATCGTTCCAATAATCATTAGATTAATCGATTATCAAAATAATCGTTTGTTGCAGCCTTAGTTGTCAGTCACTGCACCGGTGTGGATATTTACTGCCTATGTCTTGGAATATATGACCCAAATCAGAATTTTCACCGTAATTTGCCATCTTAACAAGTAAGTAACAAGTCTGCCACGTTTGTTCTGCCCAACTGAGGAAAAAAGCATTACAATAAATCGTGCTACCAACAGTGATTAAATCTAAAGATCAGTTAGCTCATATCACATCTAACTGTGCAAAGTATTATTATTATACTTTGTTCTCAAATTATTAATGTTAACAAAATCAGCATTGCGTGTATAGTATTAGCGTGTAGATTTCAATTTCTGTACAGTCTTATATCTAATTGTCATACCATTCAAATTTCATATTAAGAAATTCTTTTAATCCAAAAAGCAAATTAATCTTCCTTCAAACTGGTTCTATTTAAAATACAAAAACTTGTGTAATCCCACGTTGGCTATCTGTAATCAGAACCACATTTAAAATTGGAATATAATTTAATTTCATTCACATGTGTTTCATAAACACATAATCCTTTCTGGATTACAATCCGCCATCAAAATGATAAATTTAATTATTCGAGCTGCTGTGAGAAAAGGCTATAAATGATCCACCACCTGCAGGATCCTCATGTGCCAGAGCCTAGTAGCCGCGAAAACTTCTTCATGTTTACAGATGTGACGTAATAACACAGTGCCATGCTCGAATTTCCCGCGGAAACCTACCCGTGCCACTCAAATTTGAAAACATTATTATAAGCTAACCGTTGTGAATCGGGCTAAAGTAAGGCGATAGTTTTGAACACTGGCTGGTTATGTACTTTCTCAAATATTGATTTCGGATCATTTTTAACCAAAAAAAAGTTATGGACTGCAGCTTTAATGTAAGTCTATGAGTTTTTTCAGCAATTTTATCACTCAAAAATTGTCCAGTCATTTAAAAATTATATACTGTACACCAGTAGGGTACTTTAATAATAATGATGTTTTCGAATAGATTTCTCAAACACTTTCTTCTATTGTTCTAATAAAGTAGTCCTGCCCCAAATTCATGCCATTGGTTGAGTCAGAAGTTAAAATGTCGGGCTTCTCAAACAAACAGAGCAGTGTTTGACAGCGTCACCCTGTTTACCCACTTCAGGAAGTCAGCCTACTGGGTTTTAACATCGACAAAATTACACACTTCACCTTTAAATCTTGTGCTTGGCGAAAAAGCAATTGCAGGTCTGGACGTGGGTAGATTGTGCTTGTATGTTGCCTGTATGACATGTGAAGTTTCTCTCTGTGTCTCCATCAGGTTGGAGAGGAAGATGACAGCTCTCAACCCAGTGCTGTTCCTGCTCTGCGGTGTCTCTGTGTCTCTGACTCTGAAGGTGGTGTCAAAGAGGGGCTCAGGTATGTCCAATTTCTGTCTCTCTCTCTCTCTCTCTCTCTCATTACTCACAGAGGGCTTGCTCTTCGCATTAAAGTGTAACATCAAATATTATTTCACGGCGTAATGAAAGCTGCTATGCTAAATCGCTCTCACCGGCCATGTGACTGTACATATTAAAGCTTAATTTAATGCAGCATTGATTGTGAAGGTCATTCTTGTGTGCTGAGACAGTGAGTGTGTATGTGTGCTTTCCTTTACACACAAGTAGGCATGTACATAATCACCAAACTGCACACACACACAAATGGGAACACGTGTAAATACACACATACATTTTGCAACAGAGAACAGGTTGGGAAGAGAGTAGTGCCAGCCCATCTGTCAGAGGTGATACTCTAATGTGTGTGAGGGAGGGTGTGTGTGTGTTGGGGTGTGGGTGTTTAAGGGAGCGAGAAAATATGTGTTTGTGTGTGTGTGTGTATGACTGACTGGGAAAAAGAGCACAAAATGTGAGCCAAGACCACCATGTACTCCAGATAATTAGGTGCAGGGAGGTGTTATGAGTTAAGCTGCAGTTTGATGTTCCTCGGGACCAAAATTTGTATTTCCTGATACCTCCGTTTTCTCCTGTAGCATAATGACAACACAAAAAAGAGTTACTCAATTACTGAAACTCGAGGCGTTCGCTGAAAATGATCTAAAAATATGAACCCTATTTCAGCGCTGGCTGAAGAAACAGTTATTATGTACAGTCTGATGGAAACTGGCGGGAGTCTTTTGAGGACAACTTCAGTATCTTGCCTTAAAGTCAGCATGAAATGGCATTCGCAACCCATTATACTTCCATAAGTAGCCATATTTCCGATTGAAACAGGATATTCAAGCGGAAAAAATGTAGAATGGGAGTTGATTTTATCTGTAAGCACTTGATTGGATTGTGAAAAGTGGTTGTTATGTACTAGAATAGAGCCAGATCTGCATGAGTGTTTGCTAAAACAGTTCTCAAATAGCTATTTGGTTTTCGGTTATCCAATTCAATCCAAAATCAAGCAATTCAGAGATGAAATGATGATAAAAGATTATTTTTTGGAATCGCATGTAGTTTTTTTAGCCTCGTAATTTTTAATCAACTTGATCTTCTTCACTGGTATGTGGACTTCCAATCATTTAGTCCACTTAAACTTCCATCCATTTTTACAATTGACCGCAAGCTTACATTCAGATCTGCTATTTTAAGAAACTAGCATTAGTTTATGTTGCACTGGTTGTCTTAGACTAAAATTGGACCATAGTGGCATAGATATAATGTACCATCATGCAAGTTATAGGTATTGATTCCATTGTTGAAATGTGCTATTCACAGTCAGCCACGATTGATTCATTGCAAAAACAAAGGTTATCTGATAACAAAAGGGTTACCAAGATAATGAGTAGTATTTGTTTGGTCATGTACTCTCAACATACAGTAGTGACCACCATATGTAGAATGAAACAGCTTTATAAGGCATATGATATCCCATGTTAGTGTCCATGATTTTAAACTGCTCACTAAAAGATATAATATTAATTTCTGCTGGGGTAAAACATTTTCAATGCTAAGAAATGTTAAGAACGTGCAATGTTAAGAAAGTAAATAGTCCATTTTGATTTCATGGTGACTTTAAAAAGCATGTTTTAGAGCACAGTCATCTTATGAGAACGCACTTCAGTGCAGCCTTGAAAAGACACTCGAAATCCACACGTTTGAGATCACTTAAAGCACAGCCTTACAGAGACTTTTGACCATGGGGGTGTTGAAGGTACACTATGTTAGAGGTTTTTTGAAGGCACTCTAAAATTACAGTGGTGCAGGACTGTCACCGACCACTGTGTGATGAAAGCATGCTGGATGTAATGTCTAGTACAAAGATGTACTCAAATTCGTACATGCTGGCTTTGCTCTTATAGGAATGTCTGAGGACAACATCTGTGTCTTGCTGTTGATTACCAAAAATAATATTTTTGCTGCACTCCTCTGTAAAAAAAAAAACGAATGGGAAATTAGTTTACAATAATACACTGACTGTAGAAACCATTGCAGAGCATTTTCTTTTTAAAAGTGCAGTGTATCAAAAATGCAGTTTAAAACCACCCTTGTTTCCTACCGTCACAAACATGTAACCAATCCTGTCAACTTGCAGATTGGAGCTTTACATATCATTTGTTGTCTGGGATGCAAATGGGAACATGGTTTGTGTAACATTATCAACACATTATTAACTGTTTGATAACATAGTTAAGCCAAAGGCTAATGATATCAATTTTCTTTACGTGTCCGATGTTGTAGAGAGCGATACATAAAATGCATTACCATTCTTATACATCGACATGTAGATGACCCTGTATGATTTGCTCTTCATTTTCTTTGGAATCAGTTTCTGGTTCTAACATATATAGCTGAATGAAACTAATATTGCCACTTGTCATTGTGTAGCATTTACTATTTCAGTTAACTAAGTGAAATAAAAAAATGGAAGAAATTATTTTTATTGGAAAAAAACATTTATACATGTCATTTTGATTATCAGAGATGAGCTTTAAGGGATAAAATTACTGATAAAATAAACATGTTTACTTTCGCTTAGTATCACACAATGCAATCTTTTCAACTTGACCTTCTATTTCCAGTGTGATGTATAACCAGAAGTAATATTCAATTTCTTAAATGCACTGGCCAGATTAAGACATCTTTTTTACTCAACGGTTTGTTAAAAGTGTTAGTTAATCCACTCGCTAAAGTAGACATGCAACGTAATGATGTCGTGTGACATACAGCAACTGTTTCACATACTTAAAAAGATTAATATGCAGTATACAGTACATACTTTGCAGTATGCAGAACAATAGTTTTCCATTCCAAGCAACTGTTAGGAACTGTACTCAGAGGAATTTCATTACTTATGCATGACCAGAAGTTCGTCCACCCGGAAAAGTAGTCCCACCTCAACAGGACGATTCAGACAATTTCACAACTCAGGTAACACACAGAATTCTTATAAGAGCTTTAGTAAAAACACAAGCTTCATATTTTCCAAATTCTTATACTTGACACTGTGTTTTCTAAGACCGAAAGTAGCCTGTAATATTCCTTTAATGAAATGTGGAAGTGTGTTGAAACCAGCAAGAGAGTTTTATTGGACTGTTCGTATACTCTGCACTGTTCAGCTCAGTGACGCTTCAGACTGTATTGCGGCAGAATCAAAGCTTCAAAGACACTATTAAATGTCAGACACATCAACATCACTCTCCATGCTGAAGATGAAATAATAACTCTTTCCCTTTCCATCTGATCATCTCAGCAGAGGCCCAAGGCATGGCCCAGACGTCAGTATGTGTGCGTGAATGTGTGCGTGTTCGTGACTTTGAGCGACACAAACACACATCTCATCAGCACAGCATGCATTCCTCTTGATGTGTTTTAAAGGACTTCACAGCTGTAATTGAACAGGGACACATTTTGATTGGTTATGAAATATCAAGCTCTAATTGTCTTTTGCATTATGGATTATGAAGATGCTGAAATTTGAATGCAGATTCATGAAAAGAGATTTGAGAAATGAGGGGAAAAGTGTCATCCTTAGAGACGAAGAGGGACGGGTCTTTTCTAAAGAAATGATTTAAGTTGAAGCTGAAGCTGATTCATTGGTGCATTTTACAAGATTTTTGCTGATTATATTCATATTAGGCTTGTAAAAAGAACATTTGGTGATTTCAAGGAAGGGCAAGACCTCATAAAACAAAAATAGCTTGCAAATGGACTTTAGTCAAGGTAGACACCTTGTTTAATATGACGTGAATGAATCCAAGGCTGTGAGGAGCAGAAGTGCAGTTAGTTTAATGGATTGCACTGTCTTAGGTGAACTCAAATTTTTCACAATCCAACCCATAACTCAGCATTTTTTGGGTTTTTTTTAGTACTGAAGTAAAATTGTATTAAGTAAGTTAGGGTTTAGCTTTTAAAGAATCAAATATTAAAAGATTCAAATTGATTTAACTGAACTGATTCAAATTTCCTATACACTTCACCGGCTCCGTCCAGCGAATAGCTCAACTCAGTGTATTTTTACTAACTCTGTTAATTCTTGGCCACAGAATAACACGAAATTTGGTATTTAGTTAATTATGAGCTATTGTAGCATTCTCTTTTAGGCAATGTTTGAATTCTAAGACTCATAACACTAGACATCGTTTCTTTGTAATAAAATACAATTTATTGAGCTATCTCCTACGGTTATATGAGACTAAATGATCTAAACACACACATACGACCACACACACACACACACACACACACACACACACACAAAAGTCAACGGAATTATGCAGAGTTGTGAATTATGAAGGAAGTCTCAACTTCAGTGGTTATCAGAAAGTCAACAGAGCTTAGTTCTATCTTTCTCATTAATAACAACTTTGCGCCGTTTTCAGCCAATAGATAAGAGATTTTGTTTTACTTGTTTAGAAGGTTGCGGCCGAGTCTCCTCCTCGTCTCGTTGAGGGAATCGAATAGCGCGAGCCATCCATTGAAGGGGTGCGTGGTCAGTGACCAGGGTGAACTTCCGGCCAAGGAGATAGTAGCGCAGCTCCAGGACTGCCCATTTGACGGCCAGGGCCTCCTTTTCTACCGCGGTATAGTTTCTCTTGGCCGGGGTCAGCTTCCTGCTAATATAAATGACAGGATGTTCCTCACCTTCCTGGATCTGTGACAGGACGGCTCCCAGTCCCATGTCGGAGGCATCCGTCTGCAGCAGTAAGGGGCAGCTAAAGTCAGGGGCTCGGAGGACTGGCGCAGAGGTGAGGGCCCATTTCACCCTCTGGAAGGCTTCTTCTGCTGCTGGTGTCCACTGTATCTTCTCCGGCTGCCCCTTCCTGGTCATGTCTGTCAGGGAGGCGGCTAAAGAGGAGAAGTTAGGGATGAAGCAGCGATAGTACCCCGCCAACCCTAAAAAGGCTCGTACCTCGGTTTTGGTCTCTGGTCTCGAGGCGGAGCGTACCGCCTCCACCTTCTTCTCCTGTGGCCGAATGAGACCCCGTCCGACTTGGAAACCCAGGTACTTTGCCTCGGAGAGTGCAAGGTGGCATTTGCGAGGGTTGGTGGTGAGCCTAGCCCTCCGGAGCTTCTAGAGCACCCTCCGTAACCGGTCCAGTTGGTCTTCCCATGCCTCAGAATGGATTATGATGTTGTCCAGATAAGCAGCGGCGTAGGACTGATGGGGCCGCAAAAAGATGTCCATCATCCACTGGAACGTGGCAGGTGCCCCGTGCAGGCCGAAGGGAAGCGTCGGTACTGCCAGTGGCCACTAGGGGTGGAAAAAACAGTTTTGGGTTTTACTTTCTCAGAAAGGGGTACCTGCCAGTAGCCTTTGATGAGGTCCAATGTCGAGATATACCGGGCCCTTCCCAGCCGGTCCAACAGCTCGTCCACTCGAGGCATGGGGTATCCGTCGAACTCGGAGACCTCGTTGAGGTGACGGAAGTCATTGCAGAAATGGAGGGTGCCGTCCGGTTTCGGGACCATCACGATTGGGCTGGACCACGGGCTGCGCGATGGTTCTATCACCCCCAACTTCAGCATTTGTTGTACTTCCTCCTCAATAGCTTGCTGACGAGCCTCAAGGACACGGTAGGGCCGTTGCCTGACGACGACCCCTGGAGGCGTCCGGATGTCGTGCTGCAGGACGCTGGTCTGCCCGGGAAGAGACGAGAACACATCAGAGAACTGACCGATCAGGTGCTGCAGCTCCCCCTTCTGGGCAGCCGAGAGATGGGGGTTGACGTCAACAACCACGGGATCAGAGGTGGCGAAGGCTGCGAGCTGGTCTCTAGTCCCAACCCACTTCTTCAGAAGGTTGATGTGGTAGAGCTTCTCGGCTGTTCTCCGTCCTGGCTGACGCACGCGGTAAGTAACCGGCCCAATCTTCTCCAGCACCGTGTAGGGCCCCTGCCAGGTGGCCAAGAACTTGCAAGCAGCATTGGGGACTAGGACCATGACTCGATCTCTGGCCTGGAACTCCCGTGGTTGGGCTTCCCGGGTGTAGTGGCGCTGTTGAGCCTGCTGTGCTTTGCTCAAGTGTTCCCAGACTAACGGCATGACCCGGTTGATCCTTTCCCTCATCTGCTTCACGTGCTCGACCACCGAGCGATGGGCTGCCGGCTGTTGTTCCCAGGCCTCCTTCGCCACATCCAGGAGGCTGTGGGGTTGCCGGCCAAAGAGGAGCTCGAAGGGGGTGAAGCCAGTGGAGACCTGGGGAACTTCGCAGATCCCGAAAAGGACGTAGGGGATCATGAGGTCCCAGTCGTGCTTGTCCTCCGCGACCACCCATCTCAGCATCTGCTTCAGAGTCTGATTGAAGCGTTCAACCAGTCCGTCGGTCTGGGGATGGTAGACGGTGGTCCTCAGCTGCTTCACCCGCAACAGCCGGCAGAGGTCAGCCATTAGCCGGGACATAAAGGGGGTACCCTGATCGGTCAGGATCTCCGCTGGAATGCCGACTCGGCTGGAGAGCAGGAAGAGTTCCTGGGCGATGGCCTTGGCGGTGGCTTTTGGAGGGGGACTGCCTCTGGATACTGGGTGATATAGTTGACAATCACCAGGATGTGTTCATGTCCCCGGGCAGACTTAGGCAACGGCCCTGCAAGGTCCATCCCAATACGCTCGAAGGGCACCTCGATGATGGGCAGCAGTATCAGCGGGCTGGGGGGAGGCGTCCTGGGTGACGTCACTTGGCAGGCCGGGCAGGCTTGGCAGAACCGCTTCACTTCGGCTTCTAATCCCGGCCAGTGGAAGCGGTCACGGATCCGTTGGATGGTGTTCGCGGCTCAGAGGTGCCCTGCCAAGGGATGGGAGTGCGCCAGCTCCAGTACGGTCTCCCTCTCTATGCGTAGCACCACCAACAATAATTCTTCCTCCCCCCTTCGCTGAGCGACACAATAGAGCAGGCCATTTTGGACGACGAAGTGCGGGAGAGGATGGGGGGCAGGCTGAGCTTCCTTGCCTTCAGTGATCCGGACCTGTGTCCAGCAATGCTTCAGCCTGTCGTCCTCGCGTTGTTCCTTCCCAAATGAGCCCCCTCCCATCACCTGTTGAAAGACATCATAGAAAAGGTTAGGATTTTGGGAGGGGGACTCGCCATCTCTCCCGCTGTCCGAGGCCAAAAGAACGGGGCGCTGACGAGGTCCTTTCATGGGCCTCCGTCTCCGGCGGTCCCCTCGGGGGCTGGCAGACTGCGTAGCCGTGGCCAGCAGGCGGTCAAACTCGGGCCAGTCTCTTCCGATCAGCACGGGCACAGGAAGATCCTTCACCACCCCAACTTCCACGGGCCAGGTGCCAGGAGCGGCAGAAATAGTCACTCTGCGGGCGGGAACTTGTCGTGTATCCCCGTGGACACATGTTATGGGGAGGAAGGTTTTACACTCCATACGTGGAGCGAGAATATGAAACTGCACCAGGCTGACCGCTGCTGTCTGTGGGAGAAATGAGAGGGCGAGTTAATGCTCAGTCTCATGGAGAAGTGTCTCACTTGTAATATATATATATATATATATATATATATATATATATTTATTTATTTATTTTTTTGTCAATAATAAAAATAGTGATTTCAAACATTTAAGCAAATTTACTGTCAATATTTTACTGTCATATTTTCGTGAAGTCCAGAATTTCCCACTGGCAATTACAACATTGTGGTAGCATTCATATGTGTTCAACTTCTTAATGCAGTCTTTCCAATATGACTAGAATGCAGTCAAAAGATAACTCTCATGACTTTAATGCATCTATTGTTCATGTGGCACTGGTTTTCTACTTTTTATACTGACACCTAGTGGTATGGATGCAGCATAACGCAAAATGCAAATCTCAGTTACTAAGTGTATAAATGCATTCAAAATCAGCCTTGATTCATTTATTTAGCAATCAGAAAAGTCCAGTATTATGGAGATTACCTAGATGAAGATAGCAGTATTCAGCTGGTCATGTGATCTCATTATGGCAGCCCCCATGAGGCGACCCCCGTCATGTAGAATAAGACTGCTTTTATTAAGCTACTGATATGACTTGATATGCAAGAAGTATATGTCAAAAGCACTATTTCTTTACATATGAAACATTTTAATGAGGGAAACTTTACGAGTCAAGGGGTGATACAGCATGTGTGAGCAAGAGATGTTTGTATCTGAATATCCAGTGATGGAAATCTGTGTGTTTATACAGTGAATGTGAAAGTTTACGTTATAAATGGCAGATATTCCAATTAAAACAATCCAACACAACTCCGACACGCACAAACACACACGCACGCTCAAAGTGTCAGTTCATCCTGTCTCATTAAGCACACTATATTTCCCCTCGCTCTCTCTCAATCTATGTCTGTTTTTGAAATGCTAATGATGGATTAGCCCGTGCTCTGGCCTCAGGATTTTCTCTCTTTATTCCCATGTTTGTTTCAGTTCTCTCTCTCAGGTCTTTCTCTTTTCTCTCGCTGTCATGTTACCGTGACCCGCGGACCCCCTCTCTTTACCGCGGACCCCCTCTCTTTATGTGAGCCAATGAAAGGCCTCCAACGACAGAAAAGACTTCAATCCCTCTTTTCCCCATCTTAGTCGACTAAAGGAATTTTTCCATTATTCCCCTCCGAGCTGTGAGAAAATCGCTCTCTCCCATTGGTTAACAGGCCACCTCCTCCCCCGCGAACCTGCTCGACCTCCGTCACCATGGCAAACCAGAGGCAGAGGTGAGCGGACGAGAGGTATGGGAAAAGATCAGGGAGGAACAGTCGCGCTATTGTTCGCCAGAGACCTGCTCGAGGTTGCCGGAAACTCGGAAAGGTCAGCGCACGGTCGAGTAAAGGTCAAAACGAGGGGCGGAGGAAGACGCTCGTTCGGCACGGCGTGTCGTCATGGAAATGTCCTCAATTTGCTCGATGCGTTCTGACTAAGACAAATTAGAGGCGGACAAAGCGATTTTTGCGATCGCTGATCCGAGAGACTCCATGGGAACAGTAAATAAGAGCAACAGTGCATTGTGGGAGATTAAAATCACTTGTTTGGCCCAAAACACATCAGCTTAGAAATATGGGGTACATAATGAGTTTATATGAATATACCTACTCAAAACAGCTATAACCATAAAGCACGGAGAAGCAAAGGAGCCCCGTTCCACCTCTTCCTCTCGCTCTCTCTCTCTCTCTCTTTCTATCTCTACAGAGAGCAGTAGGAAATGGAAATGCACACTTTATGGGTCTGGGTGATTGGATTTGCATGGCGTCAAGCCAGCGCAAACACACACACGCAAACACACACACACACTAAGACACAAAGTGTCTGAGAGAGCAGTGGTAACTCAAAGTCAACATGACAGTTTTACTGGGGTGCAGTTGCTCTCAGTGTCTAAAGCAAACAGCCATTTACTGTTGCACTAAATACCGACTAGCATTTGCCCTCAATATCAGAGAGAGAAATTACCAGCTCAAATTCCAGCAGGGAATGAAAAATTAGAAACCAGCGTTCGAGTTTCCTCTTAAAAGAATGGCCATTAATGCGCGGGTGCGTCGAAAGAGCCAATCGAGATTGTCAAAATGAATTTTAGATTCCTCCGAGCGTGATTATATATCTCTCAATTACAAATAACTGTTTCATCTTTGAAACTCTCGTTCTCTCATTTAATGGAAAATAGGACTTGCTGTCCGCTTGGTTTTTTCCGACCAGACTCTTGTATTTATTTCTGAATGCAGCGAATTGATCGTAATTACGGCTGAAAAGCCAGTTTTAGTCTCTCGTGTTCAGAAGTGCTCGTTTTATGTTTTAACTGCAACACTTCAAATTGGCTTTAGACGCATTTCAGGTTTCTTTTCATTGTGCGTATAAGAGCTTCTGGAAAGCAGCTTGAGTCTGTCGCTAGCCCACCTGTGGCAGGATGACAGCGTGTGGCGTACTTCTGCTTTATTGCATTTGATCAGAGGCCTTCGCCAAGTCTTATTAAGATGTTCCAGTTTAAGCAAGCGCGAGATATACTCTATATCCTTAAATGGCTCTTTGTTAAAGCAGAACATTTGAATTAAATGAGATACAATGGTTAATTCAATATTACTGTAATTGACTCCAGTGGTCGGGCATTCCACGGTAATATCACAGAGGAGGACTGCCTTCTGGTTGAGAGGAGAGAGTAAGAGTGACAAAGACAGAGAGCGAATGTTAGGAGACCTCGAGGGATGAGGTGACCTACAATTAGTGACAGTAACATGATAACTCAAGGCCAACAGCAGTCCATTAGCATATTTCATAATTGATTACAGAATATCTTCGGAGGACAAATATTTATTCAGACCTAGTTAGGGCCAATTTGAGGACGAATTAATGAGGAAACGAGGCTTAAAACGAGACCTGTGCTTTCTCTTTCTTCTCTTTTCCGTTAGATGTTGAATTATGCAATTATGTAAATTCAAGGTTGATGGCTGCAGAGGAAAACTAATTCCATAACAAATATTCATCCCATGTGACCATGATGGAGATCTGTTCTGTCCAGTCAGATGATTGTTCTTATTTTTAACTGTTATGATGTTAATGGAAAAAAAAACTTTTCATATGTCTTGTATGTCCATCTCTTTACTTTTTTTGTCAGGCTGTGATTCTGACATTTCAAATAGATTTGTGCAAATTCTATTCTATTAAAGAATAGTTCTCAGAAGAAGTAAAATTATTCGTTAATGTCATTCCTAACCTGTATTTTTTGTTGTTGTTGTTGTTCTGTGGGACACGAGGAATTCTGCAGAATGTCCTGCAAGAATGAAGATGCTCTTATGGGTTTTATGTTTCCCAAAATTATGGGAAACATAAAAATGGGTTAACACACAAATGTTCTTCATGTGGTAACATCTGATTTCATTTAATATAATCAAAGTAAAAAATAGAATTATTTATTTCTATAAAATTATTTAACATCATTAAATCAACCTAAATAGTATATGTTACACCAACAAAACTCAATTTAAGAGTTAAATCAGGTAGAAACAGCTCTATAAGGTGACAATTGCAGGTCACATTTTTTTTACAGTACACAGAACTATCACATTTAGTTCAGAAGACCTTATATAAAATATAATATGAAATATAATATAATATTCTTATATGAAATATAGCTTCATTGTGCTTTTTTGTCTCGTTTTACAATTTCTGGAGCTCAAAGGCATCAGTCACATTTTACTTTAATTGTATGGAAAGCAGCACCATGAATATCCTAAACATCTATTTGTCCTGTTGCAATGAAGAAAAACAATCAGTCAGGTTTGGAACAACATGATGGTGACAGGATTATTCTTTTTGCATGAAAATATCCATTTAAAAATACATTTTGTTGTATTTTTTTTCTACATGTAGCCATTTTATTCTAGGGCGAAACACCAATCTGACGTGCTAATCATGACCTCACTGCTTGGAAATGTGTCTGTAGTTATGGAAACTCTGTAGTGAAGCATTTTAATAAGGTTCTTATCTAAGCAACAGAAACCCACTTAAACTAATTCTCCACCTCCATCCACACACACACACACACACACACAGAGAGAGAGCTCCCTTGAAGATGAGTGATTCCCTCAAACTTAAGAAACAAGTACACAGAGAGAAGATTGCATGATTATCAAGTAAGATTATCTGTCTTTATCTACTCCTATATTTTATTTTTAAAGCATTTAATTAAAAAAATTCAAATAATAATAGTAGTAATAATAGTAATGAAACTCTCCATCCATGTTGTGAGCATTTGCCAGGTCATCACTATGTGGTCGCTAAGATCTGTGGGGTTTTTTTCCATGTTTATTTGTAATCATAAAGTTTAGTCACTTAGAAAATATATTAGGTAATAACACACGTCTACTCAATAATCTGCACAATTTATGTCCGCAGCACAAATGGTGCAGGATGAGTTACGTGCCAAAGTTTAATACTTTGTTTAGTAGTAACAAAGTTAAATAGTTTAGAACAGAGTCCTAATGCCCTAAGTTATATTAATAGTGATTCGGGCTTTAGACATTGAAAGCTATTCAGCATTATCAGTAACGGCAACATCAACATGTTTTTTTTTTTTCACATTTGTTGTCCTCTTCCCTCTTCTTTCCTCACAGGTAAATGCAGTCATGTATTGTTGTGACCAGGGAATACCGCTGTCATTTGGTTCTATATGCGCTTTCATTTGTGTGTGTGTGCATTATATTTCCCATGAGGACTGTAGAGGGGAGAGAAGGAGAGGGAGTTGTTTGATCTTTAACAGGATTATTCATCCTCTTTCCCTTTTATTTATTTAATATCCTTCCTTTATGCGCAGAGCATCTGGGCAGCATTTAAAACATTAAACCACACACATCTCACTAGAAGCCCGTATGCTTTTTTGTGTGTTGTGTGTTGTGTGTTTGTGGTGTGTGTGGAGGCGGAATTCCTTGACCTGACAGTCCTGTAGCATGATCGATACTGCGTTGAATTACACACGAGTCTGAAAGCCACACATTTCCAAATCCTCCTCTTCCTTTAAAATCTCTCGCTCGCACATGCTCACACAAACGTACATGCACGGGTCAGCCCTATAACTGCAGCTTAAACTGACAGCGGTACAAGATGTTTGCACTGTACATACTGTACGTCATCATGATTTGATTAATTGAAATGTCAGCAGTTCATTTTCTTTTTTAAAAGGCAAAGGGAATCTTACAGATTCAATAGAAGTTAAGCGTTATTGACAGAATCTGTGAGACACAGTTGGATACCACAGAAATTAATTTAGACTTGTCTCTTGGTTCCTAAATCCAAAAAAAGTGTGCAGTAATGCAGTTCTATGAAGAAAGTGATTTTAAAAGGTTTTAAAATCCAATTATGAATGTTGAAGTGGGTATATAATTTTTTGCATTCAATAATGTTTGTTATTTTAATATGAAGCAATATTCCCACACATGAAAGTTACTCAGAATTAAAAACGTTATCCTTTTTTGTTGTTTTGTTTTTGTATTTTTGCTTTAAAATAGTTCTGTCATGACAACTCTCTGAGAGTTTTGCATGGTAATATACATGGAAATGTTAATGTGTTTGGTCTTGGCGGAATACTTGCTATTGCCAATACATCCACAGACATGCTGCTGTGAGCATGTAAGAAATACTGCTGCTGCACATATAACATTTATGAAATAACCCCCATATATAACATACATGAATTACCCCATAGCAGTAGGGCTGAACGATTTTGGAAAATAATCTAATTGCGATTTTTTTTTTTTTACCAATATTGCGATTGCGATTTAATATGCGATTATTTAAAGCTCTTTATGTTCTGTATTATTCAAAAAAGACAAGCAATAAATCATTGTATAGTATGACCAACACAATATTAGATTAAATATAAATGTTTTTTTCTGTAGGCCAGGCCTATATGTTACAGTGAAATTAGGTGATGCATGAATTGATATGAATGACATTTTTATTTAACAACTACAATCACAGTAGTATATTGACTGATTTGTTGAACTTCCAGCCTTGTAAGCATGTAATAATTATGGCAACATAAAGCACTGATAAATAAGCCTGGTGTAAACATTAATATGAAAGTCAGTAACAAATCACACAAACTAAAGTAGATTGCAGAAATATAAAAACAAATCTGTTGTTTTCCCACACTCAGTATTTAGGTAATTCAAAGTCACTTTAATAAACATATAGGCCTATGTAAACATGTGGATTGCTCTTTTTAAACACTGTCTGTAAACTTTAGACAGACTTTAAATAAACATTTCCGCGTGCCAGGGTTGCCAGATTCTCACAACACACCCCGCCCAATTGCTACTCAAAACTAGCCCAAAACGAGTCCAGTTGCATTTCGAGGGGGGTCCACCGGTACAAATCGCATTCCAGGAGGTAAAATAAACATTTTTTGGAGGGGTTCCCCTGATAAGATTCGCATTTCAGGGGCTAAATATCACGTATTTGGAGGCAAACTGCGGACTTGGCAACACTTGATGCTTCCTCTGATTGGTGTGTATTATCAAAGGACCGCGAGAGCTACAAGAGAGCAGACGTCTCCTTAAGGCCAAAGTATACTTCGGTCGTCCGCGTCCGTGCACCGTCCGCATTACGTCATTTTCGTCATCAGGAGGGCTCGCGGACAGCCGCGCACCCCGTCCGCGCGGTCTGAAAAAATTGCCTGCACGCGGACGGGGTGCGCGGCTGTCCGCGAGCCCTCCTGATGACGAAAATGACGTAATGCGGACGTACAACAGCGCATGCGTGAGGTGAATGCTGAGAGAGTGCAAGTCAAGTAGGTGGTACTGCGCATGTGTTGAGCTCGTCTGTCTGCACTCATCCACGGTTGAGGATACTTTGAAAGCTGCGCGAGACGGAACGGAACGCGGAAAGTGAAGTATACCCGGGCCTTTATGCTTTCTCTCGCTGTGCATTGATGTCATACACCGATCGATCTTCAAGTCAAACACACCTCTTTACTCTCGCGTGTCATGTGACAGTTTAATCGCAGCCTCTGCAGTTGAAAAATCACATTTTTTCACATCGCGATATTATCGCAAATGCAATTAATCATTCAGCCCTACATAGCAGACCTATACAGGTGGAGCTGGGGAAGGTGGAGGGTTTCTGAAGCACTGCAACTTCTACAGCAAGCGCTAGCCAAGTATTTGCATGTTAAGCAGCAAGCTCATTGGCTGCTGATGTGAAAAGAAACCAATCATCTGCGCCATGTGAATAATGATGTCATTACGTTAGATAATGAGATAATGAACCTGTCGGCCTGCGCCATCTAGAGTTTCATCATTTTAAATCAGTCTCTTCGCCCAGTTTTAGAGGATGAACCTCTGGTTATGTGCTGCCGATGAAAGGCCTTTGGGTGGATTTTTCTCTATATATGCACACAGTGTCTTTATTGTATCGCTGGATGTATGTTAACATGTTTAATGTTTAATTACTGTGCTGTTCTTTAACACCTTTTTAACGGTTTCTTCTGGTGAAGTGCCTTGCATCGTAGACTTCCATTGTTGTATGTTTGCAAATGTCGTAATGCCCTCTGTGTGAAAACCTCTATATTTGCCAATGTGTAAGCGTTCAAGGGTCTTGTGCAGAGCAAGGTGATTGTTGTTGGTGTATATGCATTGAGAGGTTATGCATAGAGAGGTTATTGTTGGTGTGTGTGTCGAGGCGTTGGATCATGGTGGATTAGCAGTAATCTTGGCCAGTGACACTCCCCGGTGGTCGGATCACTAAGCACGCAGCCTCTCAGTCTTTCTGCTGAACACATCTCGCACAGAAAGAAGCCAAACAACCTTTTTGTGGCAGTTACAAGCTTTAAACTCACTGAGGTTTGGGTGATTGACTCACATTTGCATGCACACAGACAAGGGATTGCTCAAGACAGTTGGCATCTTAAACTGTCAAGTGATCATTAGTACCTTACTTAGGGGACACACACGAACAAATAAAAACCTCTTAAAGTAAGCACACAGTGAGGAAACACTAATCTCTTTGTATTCAGTTTCATTTTAATAAACCATGCATTTTAATGTGAAAATTCCTCATCACAAATGGCTCATTTTTACTAATGACCCTTCAGAGGAACAAAACCTCAACTGGACTAAAAATCTAATATCTGTCTCAAGGCCAGAGTCATGATTCAACCTCCCTAAAATGTTTTCACGGTTTCAAAGCAGCGCTTTACTTTTACTGCCATTAAAGACTGCATGAAATGGTTTAAGAAACACAATTTTCTTTCTTGTTTTGACATATTTCCTATTGAAACAGCTAGCTGGGGCAGAATAAATCGAAAGGCTTATGCTTTTTCAAATAGCCAACTGATTTTAAGTAGTACATCACAGCCTGGCAGAACCTTGATTTACTACTTGCTATAGCTAGTTGGTGACAGGTGGTATTAGAGAAAGGAGACATCAATCTAGAGAGCATTTTATTGTACAAACTCATTTGTGGATGGATAAGGATGTCAGCATTTCATGGATCAAAGATTGATCCAATCACCAATTGGAAACACCCCTGCAAGTAATATCCCTTGGTCATTAAAATTATGGCTTAATTTTATCATAAAAATAGTAGTAATAATAAAAATGTGCACTACCAGACAAAAGTTTGCAGCTTTATAAGTCTCTTATGCTCACCAAGGCTGCATTTATTTGATCGAAAATATACAGTAAAAACAGCAATATTTTGAAATATTATTACAATTTAAAAGAAATTTTGCTGTTGCTGTGATGGCAAAGCTTAATTTTCAGCAGCCATGTGCCACATGATCCTTCAGAAAATTTATATATATATATATATATATTATATATACAATATAGCATATATTTTTTAATAAATGCTGTTCTTTTTTTTTTTTTTTAAATCAAAGAATCCTGAAAAAAGTATCACATGTTCCAAAAAATATTAAGCAGAAACTGTTTTCAACATTGATAATAAATTAGTATATTAGAATGATTTCTGAAGGATCATGTGACACTGAAGACTGGAGTAATGGCTGATGAAAATTCTGCTTTGCATCACAGAAAAAAATAATATTTTAAAGTACATTAAAATTGTATGTAAACTTTATACATACATACATACATACATATATATATATATATATATATATATATATATATATATACATACATATATATATATATATATATATATATACATATATATATATGTATATATGTATATATATATATATATATATATATATATATATATATATATATATATATATATATATATATATATATATATATATATGCATGCATATATGTATGTATTACAGGAGATTTCTACATATGATGGTGGCCCAGATCAGAATTAATGTAATCTTCAGGTTTTTGTTTACACTGTCATGGAAAAAAAACAAAAAACAGATCTGTGTCAGATGTGAGAGGAGAAATCATATTTGGGCCACATTCAGCTGCAATGTGAACGCAGCCCTGTCACACGGAGCTTGAGAGAGATGAAAGTGCACCGCTACAGAGACCTGAGATAGGATTGTGTGCATGTGCGTGGAGGGATTCAGATGTAATTTGCATGAAATGCATCCAAAATCTTAATGATTTGCAAGCTGGTTGTTTTATCTTACACAATGGGAAGGAAGGGGAGTGCAGAGAGCGAAAGAGAGGGAGTGTTCAATCAACTTCTCATTCGTTTTCTCAAGCTCCTGTTTTTCTCTGACTATTTTAGTGCAGTAGGTTGCGCAGGATTGAGAACATGTGAATGTTTTATAGGCTTACATAAGGGACCTCACCCCAGAGACAACCGACCTCGTTATCGTTCATTTAGCAGTGAAAAACAAGATAGATAGATGGGGTGGGGGTAGATGAGAGGATGAAAAGAGAATGGGGAATGCAGAGGGAGAGGGGAGAGAAAAGCATGTACATGCAGAGGAACCGAGCATGATGCGATACATTTGTGAAGTGAATGTAGGAGAAAGAGGCATTGGGGGAAAGAAGCAGGCTTCAGGTGTGCGAGTGTTCAGAGCGTTCCAAGAGAGAGAAAGGGTGGAAGGGAGAAAATAATGCAGTTGATTCCAGTTTGATTCCATTTCGTTTCTTTTATCTGTTACCCAGAGTGCCTCAGGGAAGCTTGGCTTGTTAGCATCGCTTGGGCAAAGAAATACAGTCTTCTTAGCTGGAGATACAAATGAAACATCTCTCTTTCTCCTTCCTCCTCTTGCTTTGCCCCTTTTGCTTACAGAAAAAGGTCGGAGTTTCCTATAGCGGTGGGGAGCCGTTTAAAACGCATCTGATATTAGAGTGGAAGCTTGTCTCTACATATCTGAGCCCTTGTACATCTGGAAATCATTGCGTAATGTGCAGCCGACCAAAGCTAACTGTGTGTGCATGTGTGCATTTGAGAGCCACAGGCCTGTAGTATATAGGCACATACCTCGTAGTTTATTGGGTCTGTGCATTCAGGTTTAATATGACCATGTAATTGCCTCATCTCTTTTTGACTGTGTTATTAGCGTGATGTGACGTACAGACCCTTTTAAATTTAACTCTCTTGTTCTGTTTTGGGTCTCAGAGACCTCATGGCCATGAAAAATATACTATAATAATATTTTAATGGCTTGGGAAAAAAAACACTTTAATTCAACATGAAATGAAGATGGAGCCTGTTTACTTTTTAAATGCAAGTTCCTGGTCTTATTGCGAACAATTCATCAGTGCACGGTATTTCAAAGAAAAAAAAGGTTTTTTTGTGTTTTGTAATTTTTCCTAATTTTTCTTTTCACTTCACTTATGCTGCATGTATTAATGAGTATTGTTAACCAAAAGCCAAATACTTATTTTTAGCAAATTTGTATTCGGTCTGTTTCCATTCCAGTAATACCCACTTTTCATGGCCCACTAGCTTGCTTGCTTGCTTATTTAGTTAGTTAAAATTGCTGAAGCCAGCAGAATCATTACTCCAGTCTTCAGTGTAACATGATCCTTCAGAAATCATTGTAATATGCTGATTTGGTGCTCAAGAATTTTTTTTTTATTATTCTGAATGTTGAAAACAGTTGTGCTGCTTAATATTTTTGTGGAAACATGATACATTTTTTCTAGGTTCTTTGAAGAATAGAAAGTTCAAAAGAACAGTATTTATTTGAAATAGAAATACTTTTGCAACATTATAAATGTCACATTTGATCAATTCAAGGATTCCTAGTTTCATAATGCTGGAATATGCATGATTATATGATTAGATTCTATGATTGGTGTACACACTATACATATGTTGTGTATTGTTTAGTATACAAAACAGTATATAGGTTATGTGTAGAACTATATATAATAGGAATATATGTAATAAGAATAAATTAAGAATTATATAAAAGAACTACATGCATTTTTGCATGATTAGAATACAAACTGTACCAATTCAGTTGCAGTTGTTTCTGCAGGGAATATACTGACCATAAACTGAAACAATGTTACGAAAATGGATAGGCACTTTTCTAAAGTGCATGTCTGCATCGTGGTAAAACAGAGAGATAAAGCCTTAGTAATATGTTTCTGTTGGGATTTGATTAAGATCTGATTAACTAATTTAATGAATTTCAAATAAAAATAAGGTGTTAATATCAAAATTGCTTTTCTTATTTTACGCAAACATCATTCAAGTGACCACAAACGTAAAAACGTAAAGGTGATCTCAATAGGACATGAAAATAAAATGAAACAGCTGGACTTCAGCACCATGGACAGTGGCAGAACAGGGACTAATGGAGAGCAGGGTATGATGACACCTGAAGAGGTTAACAGGGTTTAGTAGAGTCATTTCACACAGTGCAGTTACAGCATACTGATGCAAGACAGATGTAAGACAAAACAGAAAGAAAACAGTGAGAGATGGAGAAAGAAGGAGAATGGAGTGGGAGAGAAGGGTGATGTAATTGTCATATTAAATGTAATTGATTTGGCTGAATGCGCATGTCATCAAATCATTTTTATTCTCTATCGTATTCATTTAAAAGATTCAGCAAACTGCCATCTATTGCCTCAGCATTTTCATAAGTGACGAGCGCCTGGGTTCGGCATGAAGGAAAACGTCTTGAGGGGTGCATATTGTACATGAGCAGTATGTCACTAAGCATTTCCGCACAGTTTATGCTGTTTATTTTCATACCTTTTAGCATCGACGGAAAGCGAAATAATGAGTAGATGTTCTGTCCTCCGCATCGGGGAGAAAATGTTCTGTAATGGGTTTCACTTAATTTGAACACAATTGGGAAGTTATTACAGAGACGGATTTAGCCATTTGTGAATTTGGTCAAGGGCAATGCAGTCAACCAGGAACACAGAGGACTGTTCTCAATGACAAGTGCTTTACTTTTCTGGAATAGAATTGTAATTTAGGGAATGTAAGGGTGTATAATATGCCTTTGTGTTTTTAATGCTCTCACAACAAGTAAAAGGAGTTTGTTTTGAAAAGCCTGTGAGGTATGGCATCACAGAAAGCTTTTGTTACATGATTCTAATGAAAACTGAAAATATCCTGTCATATTTTTCCCCAAAGTCGAAAGTAAAAAAAAAAAGTGTATGAAAATTGAAGGCTATTTTACAGACTATTAATATTGTTTGCATTATGAGATTATTTTAAAAAATGTATTTTTTATATCTTTATAGTACTGAATTTATTTGGTTAATTTTAGCATATTTTTAACAAAAAAAAAATTCTGGATGAATTTTGGATGAAGTATCCCTTCATTAGTCATATAAATAGGCTTTATTTTCTTAATGAAAATGTTTTATTTTGGCAATTTACTTTTGAATTTATGGTGAAATATGACCTATACACTGATAAAAATTATGTATTAGATTTACTTAAAATATAATTTTTTTGCATCATATTTATTAAATAAATCCAACTTGATGTAATTTTATGTCAAACTAACAAGAAAACCTTTGTTATGTGTACATAAATATATGAGCTCAATATTTTTTACTTAAATATATAGCACCAATAAAATCTACAAAGTAATTGCAAGTTGTGTTAATTTAACATTTAAACTCATTTACATTAAAAAGTAAATACTTTAGTTGAACCAACATAAAATTTTAATTATTTTAGATCATAAGCTATTGAATAAAACTGGTCTACCTACTGCTCTAGAACATTCAATGTATTAAAATCAATACAAAACATTCCATTCCATATACAAAATAAAGCATTTTACTTTGGACAGAGGCTGCATTTCAACAAAAATTAAGACAACAAAAAAAAAGGATTTCAGACATTTAGTACAAAAATAAAGCTTTTTTGACATTGCAATACTACTCTGAAACAAACAAACCAACCAACAAAACAACTAAAATAGTCTGAAATCATGAATAGAGTATTGCTGAAAAAATGTGACAAAAGGAAGTTCTAGTCTCTAACGGTTCATCCATGGTTCCAGTTCCTCATGGTCACCATGATTATCCTTAATGAAAACATAGCAAATGTGTATTACTTGCTTGGAATGTTCCAGATTGTTTTACAGTGGCTAAAATAGAATGCATTTAAATAACACAACATGAGACATAATGAGTTACACCAATAAAAGGTATTTTTAAGGATCTGGTCTGGTAAAGTAACTGAACTTTTAAGTCAAGGTAGGTTTCCGTTTTACAGTTTGGTGATTCCCCTGCATGTTTTGTTGTATTATTAATTAATCTCAAAATCAATATACTGCTTGAAATATTTAATACTCATACACTCAATATATAAAAAGTGTATTGCTTCTGAATTGCTATAGCAATGGTATTTGTCACAATTTGGACTTTTTACTTTTGGCTTTGTACTTGGAAAGAAAATCAGACAGAGGCACATCAATCATCACTGTTCAAGGCCACCAGTACCTTAGTATCTCAAATGATGTAATAAACATAAATATAATGCTGGTCTTGTTGGGGGCACTTTGTAAAATCACATTATGTAAAATTTAGGTATTCGTCTTTTTATATCTTGGATATAAAGGCTACAGTAGATTATTTGATTGTCCTGTCAGATTTTAATAGCTCTATATTCTTCATCTCCAGAGTTTCAAAAAGCAATTAACTGCTTTTATTACAAGCTCATGCCATCTCCCGTGTACACACACACACACATGCGCACAGCGATCCCCCAACACACACACGTACTTGCGTATGCAAACATTACAAAACACAGCAGTTAATTACAACAATGAAACATAATTAGTTAGTGTATAATTAGTTGCACGGGTTAACTTCTCTATAGCAACAAAGCTTTAAAATGAACTCTGAATCATATTGACTTAACATCTCAATAATTATGAGATTTTCTGACAAAAAGAAATCTGCCTTTTAATAACTCAAATTTGTCTTTTGTCACAGTGGCATATGTGCCTGTTTGTATCTGAAGCTTTATCTGCAAAAATTAATGAGTTTTTTTTTATTTTTACCTTCAGGGTCTGATGTGTGTTTATGGATTTACTTATTGAAAAATAATGCAACTAAAAGAGATATTGCACCTGAAAAAGATAATTCTGACATTATTTATTTAATGTTTTACAGGATGACCAAATGGTCGATTAATAAAGAAACTTTGCAGATTTCTAAAGGTGTAGAGACTAATATCTCTGTCCTCCTGTCTCTCTGCAGTGGACGGCTGCACTGATTGGTCCGTGGACTATCTGAAGTACCGAGTGTTACACGGAGAGCCAGTGAGGATAAAGTGTGCTCTGTTTTACGGTTACATCAGAGCCAACTACACCCAGGCACAGAGCATTGGACTTAGTCTGATGTGGTACCGGAGTTCTGGGTTGGGACATGGCGACTTTGAGGAACCCATCTCCTTTGATGGGGTACGCATGAGCAAAGAGGAGGACGCCATCTGGTTTCGGCCTGCCGAGCTGCAGGACGCCGGTCTGTACTCCTGCGTTCTGAGGTGAGAGAGAGGGACACGTGCACGTGTATGTGTGAACACTCATACCCTTAGATATGCAAATCCATAAGGAGACACACACACTCTGCCTTTCGGACATGAGCCGGATCGGAGAACATGCTTAACTTCTTCCTTTGATGTTTTTTGATTGTCTCTCAAAGCCTTCAAGAAAAGCAGCATGCTGAGAAAATTAGCGTGTGTGTATTAGTGTCTGCATGCGCATGTGTGTGTATGTGTGTGTGAAGGTTGTGTGTCTGTATCCAAAGCTTCTCAGGGACAGTAAAACTGGAAGTGAAATAAGTGAGCAACGGCAGAGGACAGTGAGACGTTCTGTCATCCATCAATCAAACACTGACACTCCGGCACTCTCCCATAATGCCGCAGGCCACTGTCACACATATTAAACAGTCAGGCAACTCTCCAGGGTCCTCATTTGCTCAGGTTCCGACCAACTTGAGGTCAAAGCACATAAACTACTCATCATATTCACTTTTGCATCACAGAATGTCACACTTATTGTATATGCATGTGTGTGTGCGTGTACTGAAAACAGACGGACAGAAACAGGAAAAGAGTGAATTTTAAATACCGTGCTGCCTTAATTTCAAGCTTTCCTGTAGGACAAATAAAATATTTCAGAGTACAGTAATTATTTTTTCACAGAAAACACAGAGACCTGCTAGAAAACACTTTAAGGAAACCTACACATGGTTCCAATGTGAAGGTGGTTTTAAAAGGCACCTTATTTATAAGGCAGCATCAGATATATCCTTTTCAAAGAAAACAATCCCAACAGAATGCATCAGAGAAAATAATCATCCAAGTTGGCAAACAAGTCGCAAGACTAGGGATAGTTCTTCTAAACTTGTGTGATTTTCTTTCTTCTGCGGAACACAAAAGAAGAAATTGTGAAAAATATTGGACTGCAAACAACACTGGAGTCCATTTTATGAAAATATTGTCTTTTATGTTTCACAGAAGAAAAAAATGCCATAAAGGTTTAGAGTTGAGTAAATGACAGAATTGTAATTTTTGAGTAAGCTGTAACTTTAAATAAATTTCATTCAATACTTAAAAGAATTGTTTAAAAAAAATGTTATTAGTGTTTTTATGCTTTATAAAGGCACATTCACACCAAGAACAATAACTATATTAATATATATATATGAGTACCCACACCAACAGACAGTCAAGTTCTATTTATTAAATATGCGCTGCAGTTACATTGTCTGTCTGTTAAGTTAAATAGATTCTGTTTTCCAATGTTTTAATCATTCATCAGCAAAAAAAAAAAAAAACGTGAAAATGAGTCCAACTGATATTGTTCTTTTGTCATTATTGTTTTAGTTGTGGTGTGGACTTCACTGTTCTCACAGAATTATGATTTAGAACAATTAGAACATTAGAACAATAACTAAAACTTTATATTTACCATTATAGTTATTGTTCTTTGCATGAACAGCCTTTAAGAGGAATGCATTGTTAGTTTATGCTAATAATAATGACTTGATTTAGCTCTTAATTTTAACTTTTTCACGTCTGTGTAATATAATGAAATTCTGATGATTTATATGTTACTTGCAAAAGCAATAAGATTAAATCAGTGTGCTCAACTCATTTTGAATGGTCGGCAGTGGAGTAAACAACCATTTTTGTCAGCATATTTTTGAGATTGCAGCATTTACCAACAGTGGATAAGAAGCCTAAATTAACTAGCCAAACACTGATCCCCTGGAACCAATTAATGTCTGCTAGTTGTAAAATCAGTCACTTATGAGATTCCACTTCAGTTAGGATGCTGCTTAAGAAGGAGGCTGTCTATGTAGGCAGCTCACTAGGTTTAAATCAGAGCTACAGAGTTTTGTTTATCAAGAACCCAGTTAGCAACAGGAAGTAGGAGTTGTTGTTGTTGTTGTTCTGTTTCCTCTGAGACTGGCTTTGAGCTGATTAAACCATAAACAATAGTTTTCAGCAACACGCTGGTAGGAGAGAGTGGATATTTTAGTATTCTTTTTAGGTTTATTGGGTGATAAAATAAGACTGTGCTGACATATGCGGGTGTCTGAAAATAGTGAGAGTGTAAAAATAGTCTTTGCTATACAGTTAATAGGGCAGAGAGAAAGAGCACTTATAGATTTTTTTTTTCCTAAATTTGTTTATGCATTTTACAAGAGACAAGTGCATTGCAGGTTGCCGCCCCAAGCACTCTGTAACCACAGTAACACGGTAGGAGGTGTGAGGTCATTACACTGAAAAGGTCAAATTTCAACAAATCTTATCAGCAGCTATTAAACTCAAAGCCCTTGGACAAAACAAACACTAATGCACTTTTAATGGAGACACACTCATCAATGTAGAGAAGTGTGTGTTGACATGCAGAGCGCGTGTATAGGCACATGTGAATATGCATTTGCTGTTGTATAATTTTGTGTGACTGACTTTAATGCAAACAAAAAGCAGGACCATATAATGAGAAATCTAGTTTTTTTTTTTAAGTAAAAAAATTAATAAATGCTCATAATAATATGAAAATATACTGTTTTTCAAAACTCAGAACTCCAAAAACATTTCATTTTGTACTTTCACATCTTTCATAGACATCTTAAAGGTACAGCAGCAAAAAAAAAACAAACAAAAAAAAAAACCTTCCAATTTAATTAAGGGTCATAGAGAGTGTAGGATACTAAATTTGACATGTTTTTCTGCTGAAAAACATTAACTTACATTATAAGTGGACCTCGGGGAAAATGAAAAGTGACAAAAAAAATGTATGAAATGACCCTTTAAAACCTTTGAAAAAACATTTCATTCTATTCATTTGCTACTCGTATTCCATCAGCAAAACACTAATTATTTGTAGCCCTACATGAAAATTGCAGACAAATTCTGTTCCGTCGTGGTCAAATTACATCTATCGTGGTTGAATTACAAATAAAATCATGTTTTATTCTCATATAATTTGTTTAGTGTATAGGCTCTGTGAGATGATAACCAATTTAGGATCAGTGATGTCTCTGGGTGCGTATGTGTTAATCTGATTACAGATAGCACAGTTTATATACTCTGTGTGTGTGTGTGTGTGTGTGTGTGTGTTACAGGAATTCCACGTTTTGTATGAAGGTGTCTATGACTCTGTTGGTTGCTGATAATGACACAGCAGGATGTTATAACTCAAAACTGCGCTACATTGAGAAAGGAGAACTGGGCAAGAGTAAAGACATCTCCTGTCCTGATATCCAGGATTACGTTCAGCCTGGAGAAAAACCGCAGATAACGTGGTACAAGGTACAGTGGGAGCTATACTCTGAGGTGAATTCACTATAGAGTTGCGCTGTTCAGTGCACAAACCAGCATTTTATTCACAAACCACCTGCAATCCAGCGTCACGGCACCTGCCCCCTGAGAATTTAAATGAAGTCATTGTCGTTCTTTTCAGCGCAAACAAACCTCCTTTTTATGTAAATTAGGGTTATTATACTTTATGCCAGTAAGTCAGTGCTATTTTCCTAGGGCAATTAACATTGTGCTCTTACTGCACATGCAAACTGTAAACAGAAAATTATTTAAAATAGACTGTTTGTGTATATTTTCAATCGATCGTGGCAGCAGTAATTTATAAAATGATGATTTAAAAAGTGTTATAAAATACAGTTGAGAGCACTTTCTGCATTTTAAAGAGCCGATTCAGTTGTCTGGATTGCAGCAGTGACCCGCAAGATCAGGAACTCCGGCATGCAAATTGTGTTTAGCACTGATTGTTCTGGGCCACGTTTGTGCCGTTGCTTGATTTGCATGCTGTCACCAAGCGCAATTTATTCTTATTGAATTCCCCTCTGAGTTTTTTTCATTATGACAGTATATACAAACGTATATGGTACAGTTTTGTCTCTTTGTTTCTAGAATTTTTTTCTCTTTTTCTCTTTGCCTGCGGGTGTGCAGGAGTGTAACGTGCAGCAGTGGAGGAGCAGTGTGCTGCACACCGCAGACATGCTCTCCATACAGGAAGTGAGGGAGGATGACATCGGCAACTACACCTGTGAGCTGGTTTTTGGAGGCTTCCTGGTGCGGAGGACGACCTATCTGAGCGTGACAGGTAGTACAGTGTGACATCTCTTTAGTGTGCGTCTGTGTGTGAGAGCACTTGCTGTGATACCCGGTTTTTTTTTGAAGCGTGAGGTATTATTCTTCCTTTTGCTTCTTATTTGGTTTCAGTTGCATTCACTGCGCTGTGCTTTTGTTAACAGTGACTTTCCTGCGTGTGTCATTAATGCACAAGTTTTTCAGTGAATAGCAACTTTCAGTCTGTTACTCATAAAAAGATATCACATGATTTCAAAAGATTCAAAATATAGTGCATGAGTCATATGGACTACTTTGTGTGGTTTTTGGAGCTTAATAGTCATAGTCATCATCCATCATTTGTATCATTTTGTGTTCCATGGATGAAAAAAATAATCATACGGTTTAGAATGAGAGTCTGATTGTTTCTTTCATTTATTTTTTTGTATTTTTTAAAGTTTTAACATTTTCTATAATCAACATGTTAGATGTATTTTTGCAACACAGAATGTATACAGAAATAATTGAACAATGTAGGATAGCGACAAAAAGGTTTTTTCCATTAGTTTTAATTAGTGTAACTATTTATTATTCAACGAAAAAAAGTAAATACAATGAAAACACAAATACCAAGTATACCCTGTCCTTCATTGTATGAGTTACACTTTAAAACATATCCTGTTAATTTTACAGGAAAAAAAAGTTGAGGTTGAAGTTGAAATTCACCACAAAATATAGTATGACACTTTTCAGTTATTACAGGATGGCATGTAAGTTCCCTGTATATTTTATGAGTTCTGAAATGTCTTTTTACTGTTTTTCATTGAAAATTGTATGGTAAATCATAGTTTTTACATGCAAAAACCACCAAGCACTGCGGTGGGGCCCTGTGTGTTGGGATGCCCCATAATAACCCTCCTGTGCTGGGTTGTGTCGAAAGATGTTGATCATGTATCGAAGATAGCCAAAGATATTGTGAAATATTGGCAAATATTATGAGGATTTGGCATTTCCAATTAATGTAGGCCTGTTACATTCTCCTTATTATTATTATTAGGTTACTTTTATTATGAAATTAATATTACAATTAATTTGCCCCACAAGAATTTCATAGCGCACCACAGCATAACTGATGTGCTGTGATGATAATAAAAGATTAGGCTATTAAATTACTCCTCACTGAAAATATTTTATAAAAGATCTTTTAAAACAAGTCTATCATACAATGAATTATAGGCCTATAATTAAAATTATTAACACTGCAGTCATCGATAAAAATTAAGTCCAGCTTTATTTCAAGAACCGACTTTCAAAAACAACCTGTTTAACACAAAATATGTTTCTTTTAATTTTTTTTTTTTTTGTTGTTTCACTATGTACTGTCCACAAGAGAAATATTAAGGGAATAAATTAAGACAGTTATATTCCGTTATCAGCATATGTTGATGTATTTTGTGAAGTATTTTAAGAATTCATCTCTCGCTGTCTCTGAGAGAATATGAGCTGTTAGGATGGCTTCGGACTTGCGGTTTGTGTGGGGGCCCCACAGACTGGCAAAAAACATACATTGACTAAGCATTTTTACTGTTACAGTATCTTTACAGTATTTTTCTGTAAAAATGACACACATTTTTTTTACAGTGTATGGATAAAATATGCAAAGAATGCTTTGCCCAGACTGGCACCATGCACATTTTCTATTGAAAAGTAGCATTTAGTGCCACAGAAATTGCAGTCATTTTAATGATAAATGTGGCGATGAAGTGGTTAATGTTAACACAGCCCTTTTTTTAATATTATTCATAAGCTTTTGGCCTTTAGGATAGTCAAGAGAGAGACAATGAGGGGAATGAGATCGAATTATGACACAAGGCCAGACCTGTGTTCCATGAGCACAACTGCTCATATGTGTCGTGAGCATGTGCACTACCCACTACACACATTTGACCTCTATTACTGCTCTACTCACACAATAACAGAGAGAGAGAGAGAGATAGAGAGTGACATTTATACACACACAACACTAAGACGGCAGCAGAAAGGTCATTTTCGTCTATATTTTTATGTTTAAACATCTCTCTCTACGATTAAACAGATTCTTATTGGTCTCTTGCGAATTCGGTCCTTTCTGCCACTATAGCAGGTCAATAAAACGGCACGTACAGGTGAAAAGAGGTCAGACGTTATTCTCTCTCCCATTCTAAGCCCTCATTCAGTTGAAACCTATTAAAAAACTCGGTGCCTCTCCTCCCGTACTCATTTAAAGCCTATTTTAGGACAGCATTAGACTCTCAGGGACAATTTCCTGGATAGAACTTATAGTCCAGAACGGCAAATGATTCTCAATGGAAAAACCACCGTTAACAGTAAAATTTAGTCCGCGGCTCGATGTAACCCTCGTCACGGAGGCAGAGTTTTGATGTTAGGAGTCGTATAGCAAGTTACAGCAGAATCATTGCACTGTAGCTCAATTTGTTTTGAGCTGGTTACAGCAGTACGTCTCTATAATTGCTACAGAAACTTGCCTCGATGGTACATCTCTGCAGCGGGTTATCTGGTGGAGCTGCCTGTGCGCCTGAGGGAGGAAGTTAGCGGAAGAACACGGAATCATTTTCTTGTTTTTGAGTGCTTACAGACAGTCTATTACTGCGGACATGCTTTTCGACAACAAAGATTGGAGCGGTGGGTTTTTTGTGCCTTTTTGCGCGCGTGCATGTCTGAAAATTTGAAGCGTGAAACTGACCTACAAAAATACATGGCCGATGATGTGAATCAGTGCTATTGTACATCCTCTCTCGAGGCAGAGGGCCAAAAATGTGTGTTTAAACAGTTAATCATGCACATTGCACACACCCGCACACACAAACAGTGAAGAAATTACTTCCTGGGTGAGTGTGATTGTGTGTAGTTGGGTGTAAACTCTAGATATCAGTCACAGAAGCTGATTATTATAGTAATGGGACAGAGAAATAGCTCAGGCTGGTTTTTAACAGTGAATAAGCAGCCTTTCGATACAGTAGCGTGTCCTATTATATATCTACAGGACAGAGGAGTGTCATGCTCTTGTAGAGTTCAGTGTCCTGCACGTTGACCTGGCCGGTCTGTTGCCCTCTCTCTCACCCAGTGATTCATCATGCTTTGCCTGTAGTCGAAGAAAAAAAAACATATAGTTTTACAAAGACACAGAAAAAAAATATAGCTGAGTATGTTTTTTTAAATTAGATCAATGGAAACAGAGAATATATAATCATTAGAAATGGTTGAGGTGCTCAGTAATGAATACAAGCATCAGATTTTTTTGCAATGAGGAACACTTAATGGGACAAATCATGTTTTTTGATATCACTTTATTGTATTCATTATACAAGGCTATAAAATAATGTGGGGAAAAATGTCTCTGAAACCAGTGGTTCGTCGAAATTTTAATTATTTAAGTATTTTCCCTCATAAACCACTAGTTATGTATAATATAATAATATAATATAATATGGTAACACTTTTACTAGTTGCTTATTAGCATGCCTATTAATAACATATTAGCTCTTTATTACTTATAAACCACATCTTGCATGACCATAATCTACATCCCTAATCCTACTCAATATCTAAACTTACCAACTACCTTACTAACTATTAATAAGCAGCAAATTAGGAGTTTACTGAGGCAAAAGTTGTAGTTAATGTTTTGTTAATCGCAAGAATTGGACCTTAAAATAAAGTGTGACCTATAATATAATATAATATAATATAATATAATATAATATAATATAATATAATATAATATAATATAATATAATATAATATAATATAATATAATATAATATAATATAATATAATATAATATAATATAATATAATATAATACTAGCTTTAATCAGCTAAAAAAGTGTAACTTTAGAGTGTCAGAAACTTCCTAACACATTTTATTTTCTAGCACCCCTCAGTTTATCAAAACTACCATGTAATTGAATTATTCATTATTCTAGTTATTCATTATTATTTTATTTTACCTCAGGCCTTTGCTTTGAGCATGCCTTGGTAACCACAAGCTATATAAATTCTCTTTTTACATATTAAAGTTGGTTTCACGTCTCAATAAAATTCAAATTTTCAAATGAATAAGAATGTACTTGAAACTACAATAATTTTACCTATAATAAAAAAAAGGAGAAATCACAAATCTTTAATATTTTGATATGTCCTAGTCAGCAATGCGATTAAAATAAAGAGCAAATGAAGACTTTTAATTAATTTAACCTGCTTCTGAGAAAAAAAGACCCTTATAATCTCCCATTTGTCACATTTTCTTTCTGCTAAGTAATTTTAGAAGTCTTTTAGAAGAGGTGTCCAGCTTCCGGATGCAGAGCTGTGTGTGCGATCTGGTTGAAGTAGCGCATGCAGAAAAACAGTTTCCAAAAGTAGCTTGTGTTTCCTATTGCTATTTTAGTACAGACAATGTGGTTTCCATGGACACTTGCGTGGTGTCCATGCCAACGGCAGGTTTGGAGCAGTGTAAGCGTGTAAGCGTGTGTGCCCGGGAGGGACTTGCGGTGGAGCCATCCAGGGACAATGCCAACCTTTCTTTACCTCTCCCACCTGTACCAACCCGTGCCCTTCCCATTGAATCTCCATGGAAACGGTCAGGCGAGAGCAGGCGCCCAGATTCAGTCCAGTCACCCATAGACGACAGAAGGGTTTGTGGGTACTGTAGACAGCTAGGGAAGCATAGGTATTAAGTGGTTACAAGATGAGACACAGGTAAGAGTGCATTTTGTTTGTTTATCCATTGATCTCCATGTTGATTGGAGCCCCTGTTGTCTTCAAATCCCCTATAGTGCGCTGGGGCTGCCATAGCACGTTCTTTACACATGCTCCCAACACCTTGCATCTGTCAAGTCTAATCAGGGCAAGATAAGTATGTGTGTGTTTTGTGTGTGCGAGTGTTGGTGTGTGTGTGCACATGTGCCCGTAATCAGTAGAGAGTTATGTAATCATATTTAATTAAGGATTAATTACAGGAGCCGCTAAGTGAGAGTGTGACAACTCTCTCTTAGTCACCCAGTAACACACACACACATATTATTTTTTGTTGTGTTGAGGACATTCTGTTGACTGTTGTTTTTATTATTATTATTATTATTATTATTATTATATTTATATGCAGGGTCATGGCTAGCGGGCGACCCAAGTCCAGTTTATTTTCTTATCCTAATATAAACATACTTATATATATTCTTAAATTTAGGTGGCATGACCACAGATTGAAATACACAATTTGTGTATTAATTATTTTATGACATATTTTGATACATATTTTTAATACATACAATTAATTATACTGGATTTTACACCTATTTCTATTATAATCATGATATGAATATATAATACAATATGTAAAATCTTTCATTTAGATTTAGGGCACCAATTTATGCTTTCATTGTTTTGACACATTTGTATGTAAAATAAATTTAATTAATTATACAGGAATCTGCATCAGTTATGTTATATTAGTAATATTAAAATAAATTACAAAATTTAAAAAAAAATATTTAGGTGGAAGGGACCATGGATTGAAATGCATGAACTGTGTATTAATTGTTTTATGATGTATTTTAATAAACATTTTTAATACATTTAATCATTTATACAGGATCATTTTTTATAACAATATAGATAGAGGGGACTGATTTATGTTTTCGTTATTGTGACATATGTGGATGTAAAATACAAATTAATTATCCAGAATTCTAAACCAATTTGTATTATATTAATAATATTAAAATATATTAAAAAAACATTTTTTTTTTTCATTCAGGTGGAAGGGACTGTGGATTGAAATGCAAAATTATTTTATTACATATTTTGATGTAAAATACATTGTATTATTTATAATGGATTTTTCTTTTATTACATTAGTAATGTATGCTGCAAAATGTAATCTATCTCATTTAGGTTTAGGCAAAGGCAACCAACTTGAATGACTGACTAAAATTTTAAAAGTTTTTTTGATTAAAAGTTTTTTTGTTTTTTTATTATTTATTTATTTTTTTGACATATTTTAAAGTAAAATATATTGAAATAATTAAACCAGATGCTACATCAATCCTGTCTCAATTGTTATGGGCCCCTCTGGACTTTTAGTTCCCAAGAATCATTCCCACCTTTCACCCCATTAGCTACGGCCCTGCACACACACGGCAGTAATACACATTCCACCTTTTTTACATTCCACTACAGTAGTTCTTCCCCTCAGAGCTTCCTTTTATCTCACAGTTTATTTCTCAAGGACATCTGAACAGGAATAATGCACAGCATGAAAATCTCTGTCATCACTGAAAATAGATTCAGATATTCTGAATGCTCTACAAAAGTGAATCGTATCCAGCGCAGTGTGCTGCAGTGATCGCAATGAATAGATTCTCGTGTCCTCCCAAGCATCAAATCTGCCCTAGTTTTGGCAGCGAACCGTGCTCTCTGGCTAATGCTAGGACACTTTTGCAGGCTAAAGATCACACAGGGTTTATCTTGTAGTTTAAGCTGCTGCTAAGTAAGGCCGCGAGGTGTGCATTACATCTGTGTATAAGGTTCTCGGGCCATTTAAGGTGCATGATTTTGATTAGCTGTTCCCTTGTTTTGGGTTTATCTGTAATGGAAAAATAGTGTTAAAATAGTCAGAGGGCCATGTAAATTATTTACCTTGCACTGCACACTGCATACTGGCTACGACGAGTTATGCAATATGAACTATGATAGAGAGAGATTAAAAAAAATGTCTGAGTCCTACATCTGAGGAAGCAACATTTGAAAATGAAAATAGATATCACAAAACAATTATTTTTAAATATTGGCTGAATCGTATTGTGTTCCACAAATCCACATGAATGTGTCAAACTAAAGGAAATGGACAGACGGACTAATTACAAAGTGAATATCTCTCCCACTCAGATGACATCACTTTCTGTTCAAATCAAAATAAACTTGAAATGACTTGAAATAATCATCTATGAATGAGAAAGTTTAAATTAAATTCTGTTCAATTAAAGCTGCACCTCTGTGTCCGCAATCATCCTGACGACATAACATTTGTTGACTGATGATCCAAAAAAATTACTTAATAAAAAATAGCCAAACAGCAATTAACAAATTAAAATTAAACAAAGGATACTTTTACTGTATAATTGTAATTATTATTTCTGAAGCAATGTAAAGCTTTTTGTGAAAAAAGTGAATATATAGGTGCAATTATATATATATATATATATATATATATATATATATAATTGCACCTAACATTTACGTTTTTAAATATATTTTTATATTGCAATAATTTCACATTCAATCTTCAAATTAACATAGAAACAACATAAAGACAGTATATTTTAAATTTTTGTTTAATGGCATCTTTTTATGACTGAAGGCAAGTATCACTGATACCAACACTACTGATGTCTCTATGAATTTTTTTTTTTTTTAATAATATTAACCATTGACTATAGCCATTCAACATTACAGTATATTTGAGAGCTATCAATTTTAACATTTATTAGACTTTAAAAAATAACAACTTTTAATTTAGATTAACTTCAATCTTCACATAAACCCATTATAATAAATGCCATGTTTACCTGTGCCCTTCAGCAAGTAGGAAATAAACAGAAATTGAATAAAGTTATCAATCACTAAATTCGAAGCTACAAGTTATTGATTTCCTCTTTTTTCTTTTTTTCTTTGATTAACAGACATCACAGCAGCTGGGTTATTAGATTATTTTGACTTCCTTAAGAGCTGCCGCTGCTGAACATGACGCGGATCTGACACGCATTGTATTTTCTCACAACTCTTTACCTTTTCTGGCATGCTTAAAGTCTCTGCTAATGAGCTGACGAGTTGAATCGGGTGTGTTAGATGAGGGAGACAGTGCTGGGGTGCTCCAGGACAGTTTTAAAAACCACTGCAGAGTTTTAAGCCAATTTTAATTACCTTTGGTAACTACATGACTTAACTGAAGACATAACTACAACATTACTTGCTCATAGTTTCTTTTGCACTTTAACATAGAATAATATACATCGCGCCGGCACATTTGTGCATGCAGTTGAAGAGCGCACACTACAAGCAGTGTATAATGGCTGACAGGACAGGAAAATTTGTTTTTACTGACATGTGGCTTGACAACATCTCATCTGACCACAGTTCACTGATGTTCTACTGAAGCACCTTGTCACCTGTACTGTTTCCGTGCTCGTTTGACTCGCGCCTGCCGCTGAAGAGAATTTGGAGTGCGCGTCTGAAATTAATATTATTAATTATTAATATTATTATTCCAATAATCTGCTTTTTAAATGTGTGTGTATATACAGTGGCTGCCAAAAACTATTTGAAACTTTGAAACATATTTTTACTATTACTTTTAACCAACTGATCCCAAGATCATTTTATTGGAAGTAGAGTCAGTTCCCCTCAATTTCAGTGATGCTGTGTCCCATTCAGCTCGGAAAATCTGAATGTGCAACTTCCTGCCTGGAAAAGTGCAACAGAGCAACACTCGAATTCAGACTTCCAGTTTGGAAATATGTAGAGTTATCTAATGCATAGAACTGTATACAATTTCAAGTATGCCCAGTTACTTTTTCGGGCCATATACATTTATGAAACGTGTGTTTGAATGTGTGTTTGTGGCCATGTGTATATGTATCTGTGTAGGTGTGTGTGTGTGTGTGTGTGTGTGTTAGAGAAAAAGAGTTGTGAACCTCAGAGGGAGCCTGTGCTATCACACCTCTCCTACTCGCAGTCTGTCAATATATCAGTCTCAAACTCCGTGAACTCATCTCACACACAGAAACTACTCTACGCGTGTGTGTGAGTGTGTGTCAGAGAGGACGATAACACACACAGAGCATGGAGGAATTTAAAAGCGGACTGATTCATGTAGTTTTTTTCTGGGTTGTAGCTTCCCTCCCGCTGAGTGTAACCAGTCTCCCCACCGCGCTGGCCCGAGTGTTTTTATTTCTCTCCTCTTCTGCATCACGCCATCCTTCCGTCACACTCATCCCTTGCTTCTGAGCCAACCCACATTTCCACTCTATCTCTCTCTTTTCATCTCCCTCTGTATTCCTCTCTCTCAGGGACAAACTCACTAAACTGTCGCGCCATTTTTGCATCCGGTATTTCAAGGCAAAAACCAGCTTCTAACAAAACGCAATCCGGTCTAACCGTTTTGTTTCTTTTTTGCACAAACACCTTTCTATCTAAATTCAGAACCGATTTGGTGGACGCTAGTGAATTGGGCGCTAAAACAATGCAGACAGTGTTCGCAAATAAATGGTGCTGTTAGTGGGTGCAATTCAATCTTAGTGAATTCTCCTCTCTGTCTCTTTCTTTCTCTTTTTACTTTTAGACATAGAGACGATAGCATCTTCATTTTGAGGGTGTTTGTCATGGTTGTGGGTTCGAGTCGTGGTGACACTACATTGCTCATTGCTTAGATTAGCTGTGTAATTGTTCTACCAGACAGCAAGCAATTTGTATGGTGACTCATCCTCTCTCTCTCTCTTGCTTTCTCTCTTTTCTCTCGTCCTCTCAATCTCCACACGTCCTCAAGCTGCGTTTAAAGCATGTTATGATAGTTACAGTCTTGACAGGCTCATTAAAGACCCTCATATTCTCAAAAAAATCTTTTAAAGGAATAGTTCACTCTAAAATTGCAAACTATTTTTCATCATTTGCTCAACCCCGTGTTGTTTCAAACCCGTATGACTTTCTTTCTTCCGTGGAACACAAAAGGATTATTCTGAAGGCTGTGCTGGCCGCATTTTCCGTGCAATTACAATGAATGAGGACTGAAGGTCGCAAGGAAAAAATTACAGTAAAGGTGTGCTGTATTAAAACTATTCTCAAGTCAGTGATGGCTGTGTGAAGAAGAATCAGGCCAAAATTAATGTTGTTATTCACTTCTTGTTTATCACATGGACCTAGGGTATTTTTTAACATTCACAGGGGCTTGTCAGTGATTTTATTTCCTCTCAAATCCAAAATGACACTATACCCACATTTCTGAGTTTACGAAGTTGTTTTGTAAAGGCTTTTTTGACCACTGCCATGTGCCGTATGGTAATTGTTGTGCCTCACAATAATGTGCATGCATTTTAAAAATATTTTAAAATTTCCTCCACCAGTAATAAATTGTCTTCTGAGCTCATGAGTTTTATTTCTGAGGAGCCTTTAAATTTTTCAATTTTATGAACTGGATCAGCTGATTCATTGAAGATCAAGATCCAACTCAACTTAAATTTCAGTCTTAAACAAAACTATTTCTTAAAACTCTATCAAATGACTTCAGAAATATAGCACACTAGTTTGTGTCTGATGTCCTTTCTAGCTTCAGTCTGAAAAACAGAAAAATACTGTTTTGTTTTCCACTGAAGAAAGTCATAGAGGTTTGGAACAACACGAGAGTGGGTAAATAATGACCAATTTTTTACTTTTGGTGAAAGTCCCATATTTTCCAGAAAACTGGTCACACATGGGTCAAAATTGCATTGTTGAGAGAAAAAAAAACACACGGATAAGTTGCATCAGTGTATAAGTCACATTTTATTGTTACATTCAGTAATGTAAAATACCAGTAAATAAAATTAAACATTTGCAAACATTAAAAACACTATAAACATTGTAATTCCCCTCACTCCACAACAAATCCTCTAAATTTATTGGTTTTCAGAACAGAACAGGAATGAAAAATCTAAGTATATAAAAACATAAATCATAGTGGCATTAATTATAAACAACATTTATTATAATCATCAAGCCCAAAACAAATTTATTTGAAATGAAACTGAAACTACTGGGCCGGCATATGGTAAATGCACCATTAAAAATCTCAGGTACCTCTTTCATTCAGCGCAAATCTAAATGTGTGCATTTTGCGCATGTTTTGTGTCCTTGATGTTAATTGCTTTAATATAAGTCACTTTAGAATATACATCACAGTGCATTTCAGATGATAAAACTTATATTCCATAAAATAGGGTATTCCTTTAAAACAAGTATAAAAATTGTTAATATCCAAAAACAAGCACTACCACATGACTAATGTTATTTATTGTTGAATTTTCATCATACAGCTACATTGTGATATATACCGTTACCGTGATATTGGTTTTCTTACACAGTGATTTACAATTTTAGTCATACCATCCACTTCCAGTGAACTAATGTGTCCATTTCCCTTACAACTTTAACAGGGAAATGTGCAGCATGGGTCAGCAGCGAGATGTGTATATTCCAGAAGCGTAATTCATTAATTTGCTGTTTGCTATCTGTCAGTCACCCGGAATAATCCGTCGGGAGGGGCCAGTGCACTTTCCTCCGCCGAGTGAAAATTGGATTTTGGATGAGCGATCGCGCGGCTTAAACTTCCACCAGCTCGCTGTCTATTAAGCACACCCCCCCACGTCACGCACACACACACACACCCGCTCGCAACCCAGAACCAATCTAGAGCCGCGACAAAGACACACAAATATACATCCTGGAGTCTTAAGAGTTACATAAAGCCGAATGCACACGAAACACACACGTATGCAGCCACAGTGACACGATGCGTGTAGTATTACCTACAGCTATCCTGTGCTTGAGAAAAGCCGACTGAACAAACACAGTCAGCATAATCACCAGAGAAAGACACGTACACACCTCTGACTCGAAGGAAATGAGCTGGAATTTGGAGCATCGTGCCCACATGGGGAGAGGAAGATCTGGAGAGAGAGGGATGTGGGGAGGATTGATGGATAGGGAAAAAAAGTCAAGAACAGAAACGAGAGCACTGGGGAGACCAAGACAATTCTCGCTGAGATGTTGATGGCGAGATGCTGGAGTTTACTCATCCAATCACGAACGTGTGGGCAGAGAGAGAGAGAGAGTGTGTGTGTGCTTCATCAGAGGTGCTTGATGTCACTTAGTAAAAATAACGCTCTGTATGTGTGTGTGTGTGTTTCAGCTCCTCTGACTGAAGAGCCCCCCAGGATTCTCTTTCCCTCTGAAAACAAGCTCCTCACCATGGACGTGCAGCTCGGTAAGAACAGCTTCTGCTTGTGTAAGTGTGTGTGTTGGGAAGAGAGGGGTGGTGTTATTCGCAATACCATGTACTATTTTTGAAAGAACGTAGTATGTAATATGCTGTGCACAGTATGCAAATTTTCTGAATGCATGGATTACCCGGATGACCTGCTACATTTGTTAAAATGTGCAGTATAGAACCAGAGCACATTGCGTGGAATATTGTATCCCATGATGCACTACACTCAACTTGACTTTCTATTTCCAGGGTGACAAAAGAACCGGAGGCGATATCAATCATGGTTTCTCACGATTTGTCTGGTTGACTCATTTTTTGAAGGGTTTGCCAAAATGTTTGCACAAACCTGGTTTACAAAATGCAAATAGAAAGAATTTTTACTGAATTAAATATTCAAAAAGTTGCACCATTTTAGCCAAAGTGTTTCTGAATGAAATACTGCATTTTCTTGTCATATCATTCGCTTCTTAAAATAACCAAGTGCAAAGGGCATCTTGAGGGAGCATTATTTTTATTTTTATTTTTTTTTAGGGGGCACTAGTGACGAATGGTGCTTCTGCCAGGAGCTATACACTATATCAATGTACATTACCATTTTAAAGTTTGGGGTTTAATGATTTTTTTTTAGTATAAAGTTTAAAAGTTTTTGAAAGTCTCTTATGCTACCCAAGGCATATAATTGATCATGTACAATAATGATAAAAAAAACTATAAAAACTGAAATAAGGTGAAATACTATTGCAAAATGTAAAATATGTGTTTTCCTTTTAATATATTTTAAAAAGTAATTTTCAGCAGCCAGCAGTATTTAAATATACTGATCTGGAGGTCAAGGATTTTTTTATTATTGTCAATGTTGGGAACAGCTTTGTTGCTTGATATTTTTGTAGAAACTGTGATAGTTTTTTTATTCTTTGATGAAAAGAAAGGTTAAAAGAGCAGCATTTATTTCAAATTGAAATCTTCTGTAACAATGCAAGTCTTTGCTGTCATTTTTAGCAATTTAATGCATCGTTGCTAAAAAAAAAAAAAAAAAAGTTCATTTCTTTCACAAAAAAAAGAAAAATTAATATTACTCACCCTAAATTTTTGAAAGGCGCTGTATATAATGCATAGTTTAATGTGCAAATTCTACAAAAGTCAGTGCTATTTGATGCAATTAATGTTTGCATCAAATAGCGCTGAAAATGTTTTGTTTGGCTTACTGCTTATGGAAAACTGGCAGTAAATTGAATACTACTTTAAAGAGATGTTTGTGAACATTTTTAATTGATCATGGCAATAATTAATTCATTAAATAATGATGAAATTATGTAGAAGAGCGTTATAACCGGGCATATATCCAGGTGTTTTGTGCAGCGGAGTGCACTTTTGCCATTTTAAAAAGCCAGTTGCTCTACAGTCCCAGCAAAAAAACAACAACCATGGTACACTGCTGCACCCTCCACAACATAGCACTTAAATTTAGTTACTGAATCGGGTGCTAAACCAGTAGCAGAAAGCGCATGCAAATAATGGGCACAATTCATTTTTCTATAAGAATAAGAATTTTCCTCTTATTACAGTGAAACACTGTGTGCTGTCTTTTTGAAATACTGTAATAGGCGGTATGCAGTATACTGCAGAGTAAGCAGTATGGTAGTATTCTATTCCGAACACAACCGGTGTGGTTTATGCATTTGAATTGTGTTTGTGCAAGCAATTGTGTAAGTAAAATGAGTCATTGTAATGGATTTACTCACAAAAACACAAGCAAAACAGTTTCAAAAATGTGTGAACTGTTTTTGTTATTGAAAAGACGTCAAACTGTTACTAAAAGAGACTCATCGAGAATGTTTAAACTCATGCCATGCAGTTATGCGCTAACTCGGCAGCAGCAACATTTGCGTATGTGTGTGTGTGTGTGTGTTAATGCCTGAGAAAGGAGTTCCCCTGCTAGACAGATAGCTGCTATAGTCAGCATTATGATACTATGTTGTTTACGCTCTGAATGGAAGTCGTTCTCATAAATGCAAATCCTCTATGCTAATTTTCTGCTGTTGTCTCCCAACAATAGCCGCTCCATATGGTGCCGAAACATTCAGTGGGCCTTCTTTTGGATTTCGCTGTCCGTGTGTGTGTGTTGATCCGAGCTCCTTGTGCATGTTAACACACACATACCGTCCGCTTTAATATATGTAACAGACAGAGATGTGCTTGTTCGCGCATGTGCGCTAGTCTGTTAGCGTGTGCACTGAACTGAACCGTGTGTGTGTGTGTGTGTATGTATGTGGTGGATGGAGCCGCGTCTGTTTGTTTGGCGGAGACTCTGGATCCAGGCATGTTGGAAACAGGAGCAGATTGGAGCATATTGTGGTGGCTCTGACCATGTTCTGCCTTCAGAATGAGCAGAGAGAGCAGGACACCACTCATCGACTGGAGACACACTGACCACATGATGAGTAATTTTTAGGATTAGACGGCGTGTGTGTTGTGGGCTGCTTAGCTGAATTAGTATAATAGAACCCACTGGAGTTGAACTTTGTCATGTCGTGTTTAGTTTTATCTCTCTTTCTCAATTCAGTTTCAATTCAGTTAAAAAACTACATGTTTGTATTTCTAAATACTTGGCAGAATCATGAGAACCTGAATAGAATTTTAATTTAATTGAAGTTAGAATTGTAGTGAAGAAGTAATATCAAATCTTTTTTTCGGTAAGTTATGCCGTCTTACACTTATAACGACACCTTGTGGCAAGGATGTAGCATCATTTAAAGATTTTCTGTCAGTTGTTCTTATTCTACTTATTCTATGAGTACAATTATATGATAATTGGGATAAAACAAGTATTTTCTTGCTAAACGTGATTCATCATGATCTGTGCCTTAAAACGACCCGCTCCAAGAAAAAAAAAATTAGGTCACTACTATCAAATGTGACCCTGGACCACAAAACCTGTCATAAGGGTAATTTTTTTGAAATTGAGATTTATACATCGTCTGGAAGCTGAATAAATTAGCTTTCCATTGATGTATGGTTTCTTAGGATCGGACAATATTTGGCTAATATACAACTATTTGAATATCTGGAATCTGAGGGTGCAAAAAAATCAAAATACTGAGAAAATCACCTTTAAAGTTGTCTAAATGAAGTTCTTAGCAAAGCATATTACTAATCAAAAATTAGGTTTTGATATATTCATGGTAGGAAATTTACAAAATATCTTCATGGAACATGATTCATGGAGCATAAAAGAAAAATCGATAATTTTGACCCATACAATGTATTTTTGGCTATTGCTACAAATATACCTGTGCTACTTAAGACTGTGCTCCAGGGTCACAAATGTGTTTAATGAATTTAAACATATATTTCAAAGTTTTATTTATTTATTTATTTATTCATTCATTCATTCATTCATTCATTGATGAAACTACTAATTTTGTAGGAAAAATGATTTCACCTTTAACAAATTGAATAAAATATCATTTAAAAATTAATTAATTAAATCTTTTTAAAAGTGAAATAAATACAGAGTAAATAAGTAAAGTATCAATAAATTTGAGAAAAAATGTAATCAAATTAAGTTAACATTAAATGAACAAATCATTAAAAATGGAAAACTGAAGATCAATAAAATAATAAATATACCACTAATTTTAATTTTAGTGACTTTAACAAGTCAAGTACACACATACTTGTTCCTTGAACTCTCAAATGTTTGGCATACAGGTGTGGGTTTCAGGTGACATCTAATGAAAGAACTTCAGTGGAAATGAGAGAGAGCAATTTTGAAGGAAAGAAGAGCATTAAGGAACATGCAAGGAAGTTCTGAGAGATGAAGACAGAATTCTGAGCTGGTGGAAGAATATTTAATGCTTTTAGAACGTTTCAGGAGGGAATCGCTCTTCGCTGAGCACTTCCTGCAGAAATCTTATTGGACACGCACAGATACAGACACACACACACATGCAAACTTAAACACATGCAGTTTTATAAGTATATAGCAGGTAAGAGGATATTACTGGACTAATACTAGTTATTTCTAGCATTTGTTGATCCTACTGTGTAAAACTATGTGATATGTATGATGTATATGGCCATTACTTTGCTATAAACATGCTTATTATGAGAGATGAGCTATCAAAATCATTTTTCATGCTCCCTGCCATAGACGCGGAACAGATGATGATGTGAGAGGATGGGATGATGGGATGATGAGTGAAGGATAGAGAGAGACGGATAGAGTGTGCTGTGTGTGAACCCATCACATCCAAACATTATTAATGACAACTGGGGCACTCACACACACACACCTATGTGCGCACACACACACGAGCACAACTCAGATATCGCAGACAAACAAAGAAAGAGGGAGAAAAAAAATGAGACAGAAAGAGGCTGTGCTGACTCACATTCAACATGGAAAAAGGTGACCTTTTTTCCTGTGTCTCTATGCAGTCGCCAGCCAAGATGAACAGATAGAAAGGAACAATGCAGGAAAGACTTGACTATCTATCTGTATTATATATATTGAATTGGACTGATGAGAGTTTATCTTAACCTTCATGTTCTGAATGGGCTCTTAGAGCCCCCAAGGGATCGAAAATATACCAAGAAACATTGAAATATCTGGTTGAAACTCCATTGCTTGTTCTAATCTTATGAGATCTGATTATAAACCAAATTTCAGCTTGATAACATGCATCAACCGTCCTTTATGAAAAATTGCTTCATTACTTTTGTTTGGAGTCTCAGAGAACTCGGATACAAAGCATTAATAAATGCAATGAATTTTCACATGCTAACTTTTTTTTATATGTACACCCCTGTTAGTTGTTTATTTTAATTTCTTGTATTGTATTTTTCAAAAATGTTTTTTGGAGGGGTCCAGTTGACACTGAACAGAAGCTGAAAAGCTGAAGTTACTGAAATGGATGCTAGTTAGATTTCTGAAAAGTGTGGGAAAAGAGAGGGAAAAAGCTTCAGTAAACCTACCAACTTGATTGTGACTGGCTCAGATGAGCTTATTAAATTGTTATTTTTATAAGTACTATTATTATTTGTAATTTATGTGAGTCATTGGGACTTCTGAGTCATAAAAACAACAAAAAAGTAAAGTCAATCTCAAATGAACATGATGGTTAACTAAACATAATCTAACTTAATTGAAATGTATTCAGTGTGTGTCTTTGCTTTGCTTCCTCACAGATGGCACAAAACGCACACATAAAAACACACACACGTACGTTAACGCAGAAGTGGGGAGGATTTGTGCAGAGGTATTCAGAGAACACTTCTTAATATTAATCACCCTTGCCCAAAATAATACAGTTGTTGCTAAGCAACCATCGGGAGATGAGGGCATTTCTCTAAATAAACATCTCAATTTATTATTGGGTAAGATTGGACACTGATATCCTTAAAGGAACCGTACAAAAGCAGTGAATATGTGCAAAAGCCGTGTTTCTGCTGGATAAATAGCCTGGAACTAGATATTTGTGGTTTACAAGCCCATTTGCAGCTATCTGGCCACAGCTGTGGATTAAACGATGAATTAAATGATTCTTTTTTTATGCAATTTCTTGTTAATTCAAATCTAATCTTTGTTAAATAAACATTTGTATGTAATGCGCAGTAGGCAAATGAGGGATCGTAACAGCCAATGAGCAGCAACTTAGTTATCCGCTTCACATTTTTTGAGCACATACATTTTCAGCTTAATTTGAGAAAGAGAGAGAGTGAAAAAGAGGAACGCCTAGACTGAGAGGTCGCTTTATCTCTATTCTGAAGTGTTCACTCCAATCCAGAGTCCTTTGTCCCACATTTTGGGTCCACAAGGCCACGGTTTCTAATCATGCATATGACCCTGTTAGAGCTGCCACGACCTTTCATGTGCTGGCAGTTTTTGGCATGCCCTTTAAAAAGAAAGTTCACCCAAAATCCTCTGATCATTTACTCACCTTCATGCCATTCCAGACCCGTTTGACTTTGATTCAGAAAGATTTAGCAGAATGTCTGAGCTGCATTTTTCCATACAATTAAAGCATATTGCCAAAGTTTCTAAGGCTCAAAGGATTGGATCCTGTAGATTTAGTCAGACAAACAAAATAAATGCTGGTTTGTCGCATATGTCATCCAGACAATATCTTTCTGGGTGTTCTTGGCCAGAATAACAGAAAAATGGACAGAGATTTTATGTAGAGAGTCAGACGTCTTTCATGTAGATGTGGAGATAAATGGCATATGTAACCAATTACCTGTTCTCACATAGAGACACAACAAATAAAGTGTCATTTCACTCTCTACTTGAATCCGGCTTTGTACCTCTCTTTGATGCTTAACCCTTGACTCTGTATCCCCCTGCATCTCTCTAAATTATTTGATCTCTGTCCTTTCTGTCCTTCACTTTAGTAAGAGTAAATCCTTTCATCTGACATTCCACAACACTCGTCCTTCCTTCTGCTGAGGTTTAGTTTCAGGCATAGCTTAAACCATACATAAACCACCTGTCAGTCTCTTAACAGACTCATACTCACCTGCATTCAGAAAAGAGGAGTATTAAACATACACACACACTCACTCGTGTCAAACACAGAGCGTTTCACAGTCAATCATCTACAAACTGTTGGGAGTTACTCGTACTTGAACAAACTGCCATTTTTATTTCTTTCCCTTGCCTGAGCTCAAAGAATAATCAGAACAAATCAGATTTGCAGCCCAAAAACACCTCATTTGTGTCCATCCTGGTCGTTTGTCAGATATCCACAGTTTATTATCTTTCCTTTGGGGATTTGAACGCACAGTCCTCATTGCTGGCTCTTAGAAGCTGAAGGAAACTGAAGGGAGTGTGAGTCCTATTAAACTGAAATATAAAAATCATGTCATTTCAAACCTGTATCTGTTCAATACATGGATCACATATATACACTACCAATCAAAAGGTGTTTTTAAAAGAAATTAATACTTTTATTCAGCAAGTGTGCATCAAATTCATCAAAACTGACAGTAAAGACATTTATAATATTACAGAGGATTTCTGTCTAAATTTTTGTTTAAAATTCTGTGATTTTTAACTATTCCGTCAAAGAATCCTGAAATGGAAAAAATAAAATGTATCGCAGTTTAAGCAGCAACTGTTTTCAACAATGGTGATAATAATAATAATAAATGTTTCTTGAGCACCAAATTAGCATTTGAATGATTTCTGAAGGATCATGTGACACTGAAGACTGGAGTAATGACTGCTAAAAATTCAGCTTTGTCATCACAGGAATAAATTACATTATAAAATATATTAAAATGGAAGACAGTTGTTTTAAATTGTAATACTATTTTTTGCTGTGTTTTTGATAAAATAAATGAAACCTTGGTGAGCATAAGAGACTTCTTTGAAAAACATTAAAAAAATATTACTGACCTTAAACTTTTGAACTATATATATATGTTTAATACATGAATTTTATATGTTGCTTGCCATTTTTCTATCAAAATACATAGCTACGTTTGGTAACCAGCCATACCAGGAAAACTGCATTGGTTCTCACATTTGAATGAACTGAATTGACTATCCTATTGACTCCTCAGTCCATCCTAATGTAATTTAATCTCCAAAACTGCCCGCCGCAGTTAATCAGCCTTGTACTATAGTCACGTACCAACAGGAAGTCATGTGATGCGTGCGATTTCCACACATGATCTCCCAGGGGTCTGACGGAGTTTGATCCCGCTGTCAGCGGAAGAAAGCTGTACTGAGAGAGAGAGAATGCTGAGAGAGAAGAATAGAAGCAGTGGGCTGAATACGTAAGGGCCTGCTTACGCGCTGATATATCTGGATTTGGATTTATTTTGGAGATTGAAACAGATCCTCTGGAGAAATGCCGCCTGTGTGAGGGGGAGGGGACACATATGTGTCAGTATGTGTACGTGTGTGTGTATGCTTTTGTATTGAGAGAACGTTTTAATACCTCTAGAATAGTTCGCTCTGAAATCGAATGAATGTGTGTGAGTCTGTTTTATAATAGAAAACTTTCTCTTTGTTCACGAATCTCCCTTTACAATTCAAATGTGCTCAGAGCTCTAAAAAACGGATTAAACTGTACTAATTGTCTTTTCTCTCTCATTTGCACACTCTTTCAGTGTCAGACACACACGCTGTAACATCGGTGAGAGAGGTGCTGAGGCAGGGTCTCTATTATGACATCAGAAAGAAAGGATGAGGGGAGGACAGGGAGTATGAAAGGATCTGCGGAGGAGTACCTGTTCACAAAGCCCTATTCTATACAGATAATTAAAGTCTTACACATCCCCGTTGGGTTGCACTGCTGAGGAACAAATCAGGTGAAGAATTGGAGGAGGGGAGAAAAAAGATGGATACAAAGAAATGTGTGCATTCAGTCTGCTAAAGCAGTGGCGCTGGGAGATTCTTTCTTTAAGTGAAGTGAATTCTGAGTGAAGGTCATAATGTTAGCACAGGTCTCTATTCGTTCATTCATGGCTGTGCGTTGTCTTCAGACCTGAATGTTTGTGTGTGTGTTTTTACAGGAATGCTTGGTCAGTGTTTCGGCTCGGTTGGTAAATGGAGCGAAACACCGCAAGCAAACAGCTCAGTACACTTGCCTTTCATTCAAACGCATTGAAAAACACACTCAAAACAGCAAAATGGCCCTGGATAGAGCTTAGAGCTCTCTCTGGTGGTAGACCTTATTAAAACATCTGTTTTTTCTAGTTGCTTCCTAAATGATGTATTGAAATTGCTAAATTATTCCATATCTGTAGTGCGTTATCCTCTGATTAGGAAGCAGACGAGATTGTGATGATAACAGAGGAGACAACAACTAGATTTGCATTTTCTAAAGGAAATGTCAGTGCTTTCAAGGCAGCAAACGAATAGTGTTGGAGTTTTAAGCTTGGATTGCTTATGTGTTTAGAAATACCGCATCAGAGCCGTTTGATGTCATCATGGCAATCAGCACACATCTGATTTTCTGCCAGCTATGCATAAAAATAAACATGCAATGCAACACTGTTGAGATTATATAGGCACGACAGGAAAGACTAATCTGAATTCCATATGCAAATAGATGTTAGAAAGATAAATGTTCAGAATGTTATGATGTCAATGTCACAGGTACATTTTAAATTCTGAACATTCTATGACTCAAGGTCAATGAGAGATTGACAGTATTAATTCTTAGATTTCTTAAAATGTAAACAGCATAGATAGCAGACCTAAGGCTGAACTCGTATACACAAAAATGACAGTATTTCAAATAAATGTTGTTTTATTTAACCTTCTATTCATCAGTGAATCCTGAAAAAAAAAGTTTATCACAGTTTCCACAAAAATACAAGGTAGCACAGCTGTCAGCATTGATAATAATAAAAAATGTTTCTTAAGCATCAAATCAGCATATGATTTATCATGTGGCTGCTAAAATTCAACTTTGCCACCACAGGAATACATTTTAGTAAATATTAAATCATGAAAACATTTAATGTTTAACTATATTTTTGATCAAGTAAATGCAGCCTTGGTGAGCATTGTGTACATAACTATGTACATAACAATTTGGGCTGAAATGATTGCAAGATTTTATGAACAAAAAGAAGAAAAAGAACAACAAATACAATGTTTGAAAAATGTCAAAGGAATATCTGTACTGCCTTTGCAAGCACTGTAATATCTAGAAAAGGAAAGTTTGTCAACGCAAACTTTGGAAGATGACTTGACAAAGCTTTGCCTGAAAGTTAAAAAAATAGCTTATAAACGTCTTGAAATTTGAAGGTTATACAACATTAAGCATTTATACTGCATTAAGAATTTTGGATACAGAAAGTTTCAAAGGAAGTCTATGCCATTTTTCAGTGTCTTCTATGAAAAAAAAACATAACTCTGATCAGTTAGAACAGATCAGACAGATACTGATTTGAATGACAGATTGACTTGATGTCAGTCATCCAAAAAAAAAAAAAACTAACTCATCAGTCTATCAGTCTGTTGGTTCTGCTAGGCTATGCAGTTGATAAAATGTTCTGAGTGGTTGTTAGTTTCTATGTGTTTGTTAGCTTGATGTATGTGGTTGCTAGGGTGTTCTAATGTGTGCATGGTCACATGCTCCTGATCCAGAATCTTGTCATCTCAAGTCTGGACCACTGCAGTGCTGTACTGGCCAGCCTTCAAAGTAGCTCAATTAAACCTGGCACAAGAAAGCCAGTGTATTTGGTCTTTAACCGACTGGTGACGGCCCACGTTTCACCCCTCTCAGTCTTGCTCCACTGACATCCTAATCAAATTCAAATTCAAATGTCTTTTTTCTACTTCTGCAGTCGCACTTCTGCTCTAGCTTTTGTTTACTCTTGAAATTCAGAATTGCGGTGCTGCTAATGTCGCTGGCTCCTGTATGATAAATAGCTTGTGTTTTGCCTTATTTGAAAGTCACTTTGGATAAAAGCATCTGCTAAATGATTAAATGTAAATGTAATTGGTTTAAAGGTCTCAAACTGTGAATGTCTGAACATTAACATTCCATAAATGTAATTTGTGTTTATTATTTTGTCAACAATACATCAAACCCAGTATCAGTTAAATTTCTGTGACTTGATGTCATTTACAGTATGCGTGTATGGTGCTGTTTTACAGACTCATGGTCTCAGTATCTCTTTGATCAGATGCTCCACATGTACTTCACATCCTGGTGAGAGACAGACGCTATTTCTGGTTTGTTTGGGGGCCCGGAGCAAGATCTTCCCTGGTGCTGGGCCTTATTCGTTGCTAGTCTAAAGACATGCCTAATTAACGTCAAACAACCGACAAACATCACAACATTAAGGCAAAAATACCACCTCAACCCCAACTAAAGAAAGAAAAGAAGCAGCACTTCAAACCACTGAGGATAAACATGTTCATACACTGAAATAAACACACCGTTGTTAGGGATTGTAGTTCTCAGTTTTGCGTTTGTATTTTTAATGCAATTTGTTGTTGATTTTTTTGTTCTTCACAAAATTAGCTTGAGATCAAACAATAATTGCCCGATCCCTTAGGGTCTGCAGACCCCCATTGAAGACCCTTGCTTTAGAAGTATAGATCTCACTGATCTTGATGCTTTGAGAGTGATTAAAAGTGATCTTTAAGAAATTCAATTCAAAGTAAAGGGGAATAACTACATTTTATATGCTATTTGGAGGAAATTGTGTACATCAATCATTTGTACACCATATAAATTCTTGATGGCACTTCAACTTTGTTCAAACTCACAATTCTGAGAAGAAAAGTCAGAACTGTGAGAAAAAAAGTATTTGAGATAAAAAGTTGCAATTACTTTTTTAGTTTTTTGATCCCATGGCAGATACAAGCCTACACAAATTCAGAATTGCAAGAAACTCAGAATTCAGTTTTTTCTGACTCATAAAATTGAGTTTATATCTCACACTTCTGACTTTCTTTCTCTTTCCAAGTTTGCTTGCAGTTCTTTTTTCTCAGAACTACAATTACCTTTTTTACTTTATATTCTGTGGCGAGAACAGGCTTCCATTTTTAGTGGATAGATAGAGAGAGCAGGAACCTACTGTTACATATTGTATTTAAGTGAGTGTAGCATTTTATTACTGGCTCATAATAATATATTTTAATGCATATTTTTTCACAAAAATCTGTGTGCAATCAAACAATAATTGGCATGCTCCGAGGGTTCACAGACCCCCTGCTGATGACCCTTGCTTTTAGCAGAATAGATCTAACTCATTTTAATGCTTTAAGGGTGTTTCAAAGAAATCTTAAAGAAATACAATTCAAAGAACTGAGAACAAATTGCATTTTATTTTCTCTCAGAAGGAAATAGTCCAATACTGTATTGTCAAGAAAAAGCTCCCCGATTATGATTCTGCATTTCAAGCACACTGGTGAAGACACCATTGTGAGCTTGTCAGCTACCATTGATTACAGTGAGACCCCCTAGTGGCCAGTGCAGGGAAAGTATCTCTGGCATCACAAACACAGTATGGACTCAATATATTCTTACAGAGGGCAACAAGCCCTGGGCAGAGGAACTGCTGAAGGAAGTTTGGTATCAATGTGTAATCACAAACCTCCTTTCCCCTGCAGGAAGCATGCTGAACCTGACATGCCGAGCTTTCTTTGGGTACAGTGGGGACATCAGTCCACTTGTTTACTGGATGAAAGGAGAGAAGTTCATTGAGGACATGGACCAGAGTCGCATTCGAGAGAGTGAAATCAAGTAAGAAGGAACACAGTGAAGGCGAGAGTACACATGTTGTGTGACACAAACTCAAAACAACCCCCCCCCAAAAAATTGCATTATATTTTTAATATAATATTTGTATTTACAGACAAATAGTTTTCCTTCAATACAGTCTTCCTGTACCGTGGCAAATAGCATTTCGGCCATACTTTGAAGTTCAATGTTAATACCATTAGGTTATCATTCAGTACCATGATAATATATCAAAGTGCGATGGTATTACTATCGCTGTACCACCAGTGTTGTTGTAATGGTATACAAGAAACAGTTGCTTTTAAAACTAGCTTCCACTGTGAAATCGCTTATTCAATACGATAGATAGTGCACGGCAAAGCACACTTTAAATGTTCACTGAGATGTCGACAGTACATTTTCAATTACTGATATCACAAGCTTGTATATGAGCCTATTTATATCAAGCAGGGGTGGTCGCTGTGATGACACACTATTATTAATTCCCCTGTCTGAAAGAGAGCTGGATCTGAGCAAGCGCTGAATACATCCTAATAACACAGCGAAATGTATCTCGCACCATGCGCCGAATGCATTTGCATTTACATGCAGTTAAGGAGCAGCAATGTCAGCATCTTTTAAATGAAATTTCAGTTTCAAATGATTCAGCCAGGACAAACAAGAGAGTGAAAATGCGTTGTTATAATTAAATGAGAGCACCATTTGTTGAACGCCAACCAAACCCGAAACACTTCCTCCTAAAATTTCTAATCTCTACAAGCTGCTCAGTCTAAAATTTATCCCCCAAAATCCTCTATCAAAAGGGGCTAATTAAAAAACTTTTATTCCACAGCCTTCGGTGAACAATGGTTCATTGTTTTGCTCTCTCCACCAGGACCGTCAGAGAACACCTGGGTGAACAGGAAGTGTCCATTACTCTAACCATAGATTCACTGGAGGAGGTAGATCTGGGTAATTATTCCTGTTTTGCAGAAAACGGCAACGGGAGAAGACAAGCCAATGTACAGATTGGGAAACGAGGTAACACATTCAGCCGTACACACATGAACTCAACCAACTGAGTCATACCAGCTGCTTCTCATTTAAAGGAACAGTTCACACAAAAATGAAAAATCTGTCATTTGTTTGTATGACTTTCTTTCTTCTATGAAAAAACAAGATGGTTTGAAGATTGTTAAGGCTGCTCTTTTTTTAGACAGTGAAAGAGGACGGTGACCAGGTGCTGTCAAATAAAAAAAAAATAACCATGAAAAAATGAATGAACTAAATTAAAATGTAGTTTATTCCTGACAAAGCTGAATTTTCAGCATCATTACTCCAGTTTCTGTGTCACATGATTCTTAAGAAATCATTCTAATATGCTAATTTCTTATTATCATCAATATTAAAAATCATTTGTGATACATAATATTTTGACAGCCCCTAATCACTTACTGTATATACTCTTGCTAAATGAAAAAGAGCAGATTGGACGTTCTTCAAAACAACTTCTCTTTGTCCCACAACTGAAAGTAAGTCATACAGGTTTGGAACAACATGAGGGTGTGTAGATGATGACAGGATTTTCATTTTTTGGGTAAACTATCCCTTTAATGTGCTGTGGGGTTTCTTTACATAACCAGCACAGCATGTTCCTGTGTCTCCCTCCATTCTCGGTCTCTTTCTTTCTCTCCTTTCGGGAAATGCATCAGCATCTAAAATTCACTCTCTTTTAGAGAGAGCTGCTTTGAAGGCATCCTATCTTCTCTTTTAATGGCAGTTCAGAGGAGGAGACGGCTTCAGCAGTTCAGACACATTCTCTCCCTCTCAGCCCAACTCAAAACTCATTCAACTGTTCTCATACACACACAAATGAATAAACACACACGCTCTCTCTCTTTCAACTCGTCTTAGCCATGCACACATATTTCTGCAGATAATCTCAAAGCCACACACTCACAAACACACACACAAACCAAATCTCTCATATGCACCCCCTCTCTCTCCTTCAGCTCATTGCTGAGCTCACAAACACACGCGCTTTCACAATCTTTCAGCTTCTCTGAAGCATCTGAGTGTATCTTGCGTGTTTTCCTCCATTAGCTGTAGCGCAGAGGAGCTTTGAACAATATGAACATCATTAGCACTTAATCATTCTGAAGTCATTTTGCATGCCCTTAGCGCAGCATGAATTTCCATGCTGGTCCAGGCTGGTTTGGTGCTGATCTGGCTGGTAGATTGCTAGTGAAGCTAATTGACAAAGGAAGTCTTGCCGGTTTAGCTAGATGCCAGCACACCTAGAGTCCTATGCAAGGGATCAGGGACCATATAACTAAAATTGGTCTTAAATTAAATTCTGACAAGAATTCAGTCTTCCAACCAAAATCGCCATGGTTACAAACTAATGAAATAGTATTCTAGGCTTAGAATGTTTCTGTAATAGAGTACAACTGTCAGGTGTTGGAAGTAAAAACCCCATTTGTTTCCTCCAAGAGGGAATTGATTTTGAATAATAACTTATAAACCTTCAAAGACAGACCTACTGTGAGCTTCAAGGTTGTTTATTAATAGTGTAATTCAACTTATTTTAAAAAAAAAAACAAAAAAAACAATTCATGTTAAACATGATTCTGAAGAGAAATCTCCACCAATAAGAGAATCTCGACAAGCTCAAAGAACTCCCATTCCCATAAAGCATTGTAAATGACAGAGTCAAACATACTATTTAAGTAATTGTATGCGTAATGTACATGAACATGTAAAATATTTTGTTCTATATAGTATTCTACCACTTTAAATCATTAGTTCTATATCGTTTTTTTTTATTTGTGCCATTCGCAATGCTTCAAGGGATTATAGTTTTAACCTCACAAGAGTACAGATGTATGCAATGCAATGTTATTCCAGGAATATTATATTTGTAATATTTTTTCTCTGTCTTTCCATTTTGTCTTTTGTGGTTTTGTCTCTCTCAGTGGAGCTGATGTACACCGTGGAGTTGGCTGGTGGACTGGGTGCGATTCTTCTGCTGTTGGCTTTGTTATTGTCTGTGTATAAGTGCTACAGGATCGAGCTGCTGCTCTGCTACAGGCATCACTTTGGTGGGGAGGACACAGACGGAGGTAAACGCCGCACACGCTCCCCCTACAGGAGCTACTGAGCACAACACTGCAGCAATTGCATATTTGTTTCTAATTGTTACATTATATGTAATTATTAGAGTTACAACTCTTTTTTCATCAGAAGGATTGTAATATTCCTAAAGTATATTGTTAAACCCTTTCTTTCTTTCTTTCTTTCTTTCTTCCTTTCTTTCTTTTTTTCCCCTTCAGAAAATAAAGAGTATGACGCGTACCTGTCCTACAGTAAGGTTGAGCTGGATCAGTGGGGTCAGGAATTACAGGAAGAGGAGCGTTTTGCTCTGGAGATTCTCCCTGACGTCCTGGAGAAACATTACGGATACAAACTCTTCATCCCTGACCGAGATCTCATTCCTACCAGCAGTGCGTGCCGAATGCCTGTTTTGTGTGAATGTATGTCTTTGCTAGTGTGTTTGTAAATGTTGTCTTAAATGTTTAACACATTTTCATTAGCACATGAATAGTCAGAGAAATTAATTCTTTTGAAGTTTTAGGAGTGTATTCAGAAACTCGCAACAATCACAAAAGAAAGTTGTGCAGAGATTTGACAAACAGCACTAATTGTACAGAACTAATGAAAACACCTCGGTCATTCATAATGAAGTGTGACATTTTCAGCGCATAAACATGATAGCAGCACTGGATTTATCTTGCTTCCTAATACTGCAAAGTAATTTAATCATTTGTAATTAAATCTAATTAAACTCCCTCATCAGCATTAATATGACCAGAAAGCCTTATGTTGACTAGAAAATAGATTGGTTAAATACAAAAATAACTATTTAGTCTTAAAACTTTCTGAACAATACTTTTAAAAGATTATTAAGATTCCAAAATGTGGGCAAGTACAATAATAATACTATAATTTTTATTTTTTTCATTGCAAGCCATCAGAGCCAGTTTATGTGACACGGTGTGTTTGTTTGCATCATATGTCAGGTGTTTTTGCCCTGTATGTGTGCTGTGTCTGAAAGCTGAATGTTTATGTCCAGGTATGAGCAGTCAACATTACCAGGATGACACACATCTTCTTAGAGGTACAGCTTTGTTTGAATGCAAAAACACGCGTGCACATGTGTACGGTGCGCGCAACATGCATACATTGTGCATGCAGATTGTTCTTCATGAATGACTGCGGTTGTTCTGTCTTAAATGTGCGTTTGTCTTCAACCGTGCATTATTTTCAGCCCTCGTACGACCTGTTATTTTGGTATTACAGTTTATTTCTTTTTTTGTCTGTGGTGTTTATCTCCTGTAGCGTACATAGAGGACGTGTCCCGCTGCATAGACATGAGTAAACGCCTGATCATCGTGCTGACCCCGAGCTATGTGCTGCGTCGCGGGTGGAGTATATTTGAGCTGGAATCCCGTCTGCGCAACTCTCTAGTTTCGGGGGACATTAAAGTGATCTTAATCGAGTGTGCCGATCTGCGAGGAGTCATTAACTACCAGGAGGTGGAGGAGTTAAAACAATCCATTAAATGCCTGAGCGTGGTGCACTGGAACGGCCCGCAGAGCAACAAGCCCGGCTCGCGCTTCTGGAAGCAGCTCCGCTACACCATGCCGTACCGCCGCCCCCAGCAAACCCTCACCAATCACGCGCTGGACACCAGCGAACCCGGCCCCTTCGCCGACCTGCAGACCGTCTCGGCCATCTCCATGGCCACGGCCACGTCCGCCGCCTTGGCGCCGGCTCACCCCGAGCTGCGTCCGTCCCTGCGGAGCTCCTACCGCTCACACTCGCTGGCACGGCAGAAACACTCACACTACCGCAGCTACGACTACGAGCTGCCCTTCACGGCCGGAGGCACGCTGCCGCCCCAGCACACCTACTGCAACCTGCCCCTCACCCTCCTGAATGGCCAGCGGCCCGTCAACAACAAGACCCTGCGCCAACACAGCCTGGACGAGCATCACGGCAACAACGCCATGCTCCCGCTGCTGCCTAGAGAGACCAGCATCTCCAGCGTCATCTGGTAAACACAGAGAATCCGAAACGCACCCGGTTTGGGCCACCTGGCACACAGGGACTAAATGAGCTGGCATACAGCACAGGACATGATGAGGTTAGTGGTTTCCTGTGAGTGAAATGTCCATGCTAAGTGGGTCTGAGGATGTGCGTCTTCTTTTGGGCATTGATCCAGCGGCGAGGGACGACATAGTGCCGCATCTGTAGGCGTGAACTGAGCATATAAAGTCACACCACATGGAGGTATACAGGGTCTCGTGTAGATGTTAGCGTTATATTTGTAGCACCGCTGTCTTCCTGTCTCCATGTTGGGTTTGATCACGCCATCTATTTTTACTTGTTAACGCTTGATGCTTTTTGTTTTGTCCCTTGCTCTTTTTTTAGGTTCGACATGGACATTTGATTGAGATTTTTTGCTTTTTCTACCTTCTTTTTGAAATGGACTGAAATATTCCTCGTTTGATTTTAGCTACTGTCGTTTTGCACGGAAGCTACTGCATTTTGTTCCGTCCCTCTTTCTGTTGTCTGATGTAAGGTATGTATTTATGGTTTTAATTGCAAAATTTTCAAGAAGGAAATATATTACAAATTATGCAAAATATACGAAAGCCTAAAGGGGTCGACAGAGGTGATCGGAGAGCGGTGCTGTCTTCTTTTACGAGAGGAACAGCACCATTTCTCAAATATTGAGGGGATTTTAAATGATGAGAAATCTATTTTTGTATCTGAAGAGTGCTGATTCTCTCTAATACCACAGGGTCAATGGGACAATGGGACTGGAGACTCTCTTATTTGTGAATTTGGGTATTTTATACAGTTTGCTACGTTGTTCTCATCTGTGGAGAAAAGGAAATGTTTTATGTTAACTTCTGAAACAATAATCAACTGCATTTTTGTTTTTGGTTTGGTTTTGGTTTTGGGTTTTTTTATGTTCATAGTCTAGGACTTTTGATCCACAGACAGACCTTTTCACATTCTTTCACATTTCTAATCTGTTTAACTCTCAGTCTGACGTCTTAACACACTGGTCACATGCTTGTCTTTTTCTCCTCTAGCTGCTGTGTGACTCAGATACATGCTGGCATGTTTCACAGAGGAACACAGGCCTGTATACTCGCATTCTAGTATAGAGTGTCAAATAACTCCGCTTGACGACATACCATATGATTTAATAAATGCCCAAAGTCAACATGTATTTGTTATATCTTGTCTAGAGGTTTTCCTGATCTAGGGGTTTTCACTTATGGCAGCATGTACTGACTCTAAGGGGGAAAAACACAAAGCTAGAATCAGAACCAAGAGGTCTAACTGTATAAAAAAAAAAAAGAAACATAAAAAAAGTCAGAAACTATTCCTGTAATTTCTTTTCTCCTATTTTTCTTTGTTCTTTTTTTTTTTTTTTTTTCAAAATTCAGTTGCAAAAAAAATTGTTTATAAAAATAATTAGAATTATGTATGAATGTTTACCTCTTGAGTATGCATAGAGACTAGTTGTGTATCCTGATTTGAATATTTACTGTATTATGAACAACAGCTATCACAGAGAGATGTGTGATCTCTCTAGAGGCACAATCATTTTTCTTTTTATATTGTTTCTCACTGTGTACAGTAAAGTCACAAACCACTATAAGCTGGTCGGTGATGTTTTATGTGTGTGTGTGTGTGTGTGTGTGTGTGTGTGTGTGTGTGTGTGTGTGTGGGTGGGTGGGTGTGGGGGTGTGTGTGTGTGTGTGTGTGTGTGTGTGTGTGTGTGTGTGTGTGAGAGAGAGAGGTGTCAGGCCTGATCTGAATTCTCTCACAGTTGATTGTCTGTATAAGACACTTATATCTGAGAAACAAACACAAAGTTTTAGGTTCTAGGTGAGTTGCTAAAAATGAATATTTCAATTATGCTTTTGAACAAAATGCTACATACTGGATACTACAGTTGAATAAGCAAAAAAATCATTTCATACCATATGCATATGAATGCGCCTCTTTAAATAAAAGAGAAAAATAACATCTAATATATGCACTTATTTCTGTATTACTACAGACTGTGACATCTAAGACAATTCTATTTTATGCTTTACAATCCTTTGGATTTGTTGTACAATGGAAATGAGTATTTGAAAATGGCATGTAGACAGATAACCTTAAATAAATATTTTACATAAAAAGACTTTAAGTAATTATTGAACATAAATAGACATATGGACACAAGTAAAAACAATACTTGAAATAGTAAAATGGCATCACAATAAGTTGAGGATAATTACTGCCAATACAACACTTTACAGTAAAGTTTAATTCGTTAACTTTAGTTAATGTATTGGGTATCATGAACTAACAACTAGTAATTAGTATCTAAGTTAAAAGAATAGTTCACCTGAAAATTTTAAATTTACTAAAATATTTTTCACCCTGCAGAGGATCCTTTAGTGAACAAGTGATGTAATGCTAAATTTCTCCAAATCTGTTCCAGTGAAGAAACAAACTCTTCTACATCTTGGATGGCCTGAGGGTGAGCAAAGTTTCAGCAAATTTTTGGGTGGACTATTCCTTGAATGTTAATTTATATAAATGTTGTTAGTCCCTGTTAATTCATATTGCTTCATAATATATTCAATTATGTTAATTTATACATATTTATTTATATATAAACTTGAAACAGTAAAAAATGTATAAGTATATGTAGAAATTAACATTAGCTGTTAGTTTCTGATATATAATGATTAACTAATGAGAACAAATGGATTGTTATTGTAAAGTTTTGCCAGGGTTTATATAATTTTGTTGTCCACTGGAATTTTCCAGCATAAATTTTTATTTATTTATTATTATTTTTTTTTTTTTTCTTGGCTTCTTGTGGATGTAGTCAGTGTTGCTGTGAACGTTACTGTCTGTTATAGTGCAGAGATATTTAAAGCTGGTGACCTGCTTCACATCCTGTGCTGCCAGCTCAAGTGTAACTTTCTAATCATGGCTCCTTCTTCTTGGTGATATTAATGTGTAGGGAGCTGTTATCAAACCTGAAGACACGGCTGTCAACATACTGGAAATAGACTATTTACATCTTGAGCAAGCGACCAAAGCTGTATCATCAGCATACGTGAAAGGAGCAGGTCACTGTTGTTGCACTGCACTTGACTGCTATATATTAACATGATATAACAGGGGAGATGCAGCAGCACACATCCCTGAGGAGCACTAGTCGGAAGAGATGCTGTTCATACAGACTTGCTGCAACAGCGCTTTTGAAGCAAAGGACCAGCTTGCTGTTCAGATTTACATCATCTAGTAGGTACTTTGGGGTTTGACTGTATTAAAGGCAGCAGAGTTAGTTTTCTACAAATGCTGTCGGACGTTATCGGTTAGCTTGATAAGCAAAATCCACGGTGTCCATAAATTCACCTTTTTCAGATTAAAATACTTTACATATACTGTAGAGGCCTCATGCATTTAAAGAGAACTGATGTAAGACCAATGGGTCAAATGGTATTCAAAGATTTTGCACATGGAGGTTTGGGTACAGGGATGTAAGAGATGTCCTTCCAGACCAGGGTTATAACGTTTCTAAAACATTCGAGTAAACACAGATCCCTGCTGTGCAGCACTCCTTTAAAACCTTCCCCTTCAGCACATCTCAATAATCTTCACACCTAAGCTTTTAAAACTACTTTAAACCTCAGGCAAGTCTGTCAAACCAATGTTCAAAGTTTGTCTTGGTGGACCTTTTCCAGTTTAATAACATCAGAAATGTCTGCACACAGGAAAAATAAATGTTTTTTTTTTTTTTTTTTATTCAATGCCACAAGAACCAGGGGTATTATACATTATTAAAAGCTACAAGGCAAAAAGTTAACACATTTAGGTGTTTTTTGGTTTTTAGTTTGTTCCAAAAGGTTTATGTTTAAGGCATTTATAAAATGGAAGAATTTTTTTCGAAGAAATTTCTACTTTGTCGTATGTATATGGCATTATAATAAAATAAATAATTGCTTTGTGTTGTTCTTTAGGCTACATCCCAAAATGTCTTTCTGAAAATTAAAATGTCCTTTAAATAGCCTACACAGACTTATTAAACCCTAGTTATCTGTTTAGTCACTAAATCCTTGAGTAAATGCAATGATAAAACAAATGCAAAATGGTTTCTTTTCATTTCCTATTTGGATAAATAGAAAATAGAAATATCTCTGGCAAGTAAATAACGCTGTTAATAAATCTGCTACTTTTCTCTGCGCTGATCGCAATGAACCAATCACTGTCGTTTGTGATTACTAGATCCTTCAGCAGATTTTCAGCATGTCAAGTGTTTCAATTTTTGTATTCCAGAAACCCATTTTTGGAATGAATATACACGGTTTAATGTACATAATTATGAAATGTCTTTGTTGAAGATTTGAAATTTGAATGCGGTTTAAAGCGCCCCCTTGAGGATGACATGTGAGGTTCATAAGGTGTACAGCAGGCGGCGCTAATCCTCCTCTTCTGTAACGAACCAAAGTGAAACAACAAAGAAGAAGAGTAGGCAGACCCGTTCAAATCACAGGCGCCAAGTCCGCGTGTTATACGCGACTTTCGGCTTCTTTTTTTTTGTAAAGTTGCGTGAAAAAATCCCTGGTCGCGGGTTGCGGTTTTTTGGGCTTATTTAAAAAATATGGTTGCTTGTTAGGGAAATCTGACAAGCAACTTCGTTTCTTTATTTATGTTCGCCGTATTCTCCAATGCATTGATTGACAGTCTGTCTGCTCGCAGTTAATAGCCACCCAGTGCAATAATATAAGTGCTGTAGTGTAATTTGCCAAATGTTCCGCCCGTCACTGGAGAAAATCACGTTCAGAAAGACTGTAATCCAAGCAGTGATAGAAACAGACAGAGAAGTGGGATGACTTTCTTTTAGCCTAATTTTTACTGTGTTTTTGTAATGTATTAATTATCACGGGCTGTAATAAAAAAAACAAGTAGTCATATCCTAATGTTGAGTAAATACATTTGGTTCCTGGTATGGCAAGATGTCTTAAAATGTATTTCTTTTTTTAACATTTAAACTTAGACCACATTATTAGACAACCTTATGATTTCATGAATACACATAAATGACAGCTTAATGATTTTTTTATCTTTTTTATAATATTTTTAATAATATAATATTTTCTTTTTTAGTATATTATAATTTAATATATTTTTTATATTTTTTCTATAATATTTATGTGGCATTTTGTTTTTTTTATGTAATTTATTTGATAGCTATGTATACATTGTTTCATTTTAATATATATATATATATATATATATATATATATATATATATATATATATATATATATATATATATATATACAACCAAGTGTTTTTCAAGTGTAATATTTCTGTAAAGGGTAAAGGGTAGGGACAGAAAAATGGACATTTCCGTAAAATGACCCCTATATATTTTAGTCTATAAATATGTGGCTGTTACAGCTCCCCTTTGAAGCTCTTGTGCTTTTCTCCTTTTCATCTCTCCAATCCTATTCTGCTCAAAGGTGATTGGAGTTGAGTTTTTTTCCCACTTTTCTTGCAGTTTGCACATTTTTGTAAATTAGCTTCGGTTTTTGCTTTTCAGATAAAAGAGCGGTTTCAGTTTAATATGTTGCAGGCTCATTTATTGGTAATAAATAATTGATAATAAATAATATTGATGATAATAAATAATCAAAAAATATTGGGCTTGTTTTGGGCTTGTTTTTGAAGCTGCGGTTGCTTATTTGTCTCGCGAGAGATGGCAAGTGTGCACAAGAGTCTCTGCCAAAAGATGTACAGACAACACCCATTAAAACAGCAGCAAATGCGTGTAGACTCTGTGATCAGAGTTTCTATCCATCCAGATGTAATAAATACAGACTGTTTCACGGACATAAACTTGTGAACAAAGCGGATTATACGGTCGTACTGGAGAACACGGCTCTGGCCATCTGTGACTGATGTAAAACTGTTATTGAGGTACGGCGCGAGTCCAAAGACGCAGAACGAATGAAAATGCTCATTCAGGATATGTGCGACTTCAATTCCCACACTAGAAGTGAAGAGACGACGAGAAGTGATGGACACAGCAGCAAATGATGAGGACAAAAACACTGCATCCAGCTCACTACAGTCCACTGACAGCGCTGCAGCTGAGGTGTCCGAAAATATACTGTAAGAAAGTTGCAGTCAACATTACTTAGCTGTCTGGAGGACAATACACGGTAAACTGTTGGCTATTTCTTGCTAAATTCTTTCCAGAAGACAAATTTATGCAGGCAAACTTGAATAAATTGTGATATATCTGTTTTGCTATGTTCAGAATAAAATACTTGCTCAAACATTAGGGTGAATTTGGGTAATCTGGGACACCTAAACCCCTGTGTGTTTATTTCCTGTTCTAATTAATTTAGTCAACAGGACTTTTACTATAATTTTAGCATGGATGTATGTGACTGAAATCACATGACTTCATGGGGGTGATTCCACAGAGGAGCAGGGCACTTGTCAATCAAGAAGCTCCCCTGGGAACTGCATGATAAGGTCAGTGACATAGGATTCTGACTAGATTAATGTTAAGGACATAAATCTGTCATAAATAAGACAATGTTCCTAATTGTTGTCAAATTATGTTTGTGATCTATTCCAGCAACAAATTATGTATTAAAGTGTTGAAAATGTGTTTGTTTTTTGTTTGTTTTTGTTTTGTTTTTTTTCTTTAAAACATTTTTTTTTGTTGTCCCACATTGTCAAATATGATTGAGAATGTGGGATGTTAATACAATGTTAAACAAATGTTAAACCATTTTCATAGAGTTTTAATTGAATTTAAATGAATTAACACAATAGATCGTTAATCCTGTGTAGAGACAGAAAATTTTTCCTGATATTGGAATATACATTTTCTTATTGAGATTTCTGTACTTGTCATTTTTTTCATAATGCTTTTTTAAATTGGTGATATTGTGTTTGGCATGCAAAAGTATGGTGAATATAGGCTTTTTTTTAGGCCTAATACATATGTCCCAGATTACAAAGTGACCTGTCCCAGATTATCAAATTCAAGTAGATTTTTTTTTGTTGTTGTTGGCACAAAAACACTAATAGGTATGGCATGTCTCCTCTGGGTATAATATCTACATTCTTTCTTCTGGTGTGGTTAGAAAACGTCTTAGGGATTTCAGAATAGTCTAATGTGTTGATCTCATGTGTTAGATAGATATCGAAATAAATCGCAGAAGTCAAAATTGCAAAATATGTCCCAGATTACCCCGAATTCACCCTACGTGTCTATTAAGGTTTATATAATAAGTAAACTGAAGGCATTACTCCTGGATGTTTCAGACAGTAGTATGCTACACTGTTGTCACATGGCTAGATTTTTATAATGAGCTGTTAATTTCTTCCAGGAGAAACTCAAAACTATATCAAAACCTTTACAGGAGAAACTTAAAACATTTGAGGAGTTTCAACAGACTTTGCATCAAACCGCAAAACATATTAAGGTCAGAATTAAGTTGTGTTTTCAGTTTACTGGACTAAACTGGAAATGTTTATTAATATATCTATTCAACTTATTTTTTAATGCGGAAGTAGGCATTCCCTGTGAATGTGCAAGACTTCTGATTGATTAGCTGCTATAGGTAAATAACTTTCATTTATCTTTTGTTACATTGTATATTCTTTTTTAAAATGAGGGAATTAATTTGACTGTGCTCAGTAATTTGCAAAAAAAAAAAAAGTTTTAAACTAACATGACAAAATTGTCAATCGAGATTCTACACGAAAAAAATCAATGAAATTTTGCCATATTGCCCACCCCTAAATATAAGTTTTATTTGCACCACAAACCAGTGTGTTTATGATTATGATAATAAATCAATATAATACAAATTGCATGATGAACTGTTTTTGTACAGCTAAAATAACTGGAAGCGCTCATTCAAGTTAAAAATGGCTGCAGACACACTTGCATTAAAAATAATGTGGATAGACTGTAGTGTTACCATTATGTATTTGTCTAAAATGCATTTTGTATCAGTTTCAGGCCCAGCACACAGAGAGGAGGAGTTTGAGAAATTTCACCAGTTTCTATGTGTTGAAGAGTCAGTAAGGATAACTAAACTGAGGAAGGAAGAACAGCAGAAGAGTCAGACAGTGAATGAGAATATTGAGAAAATAAACGCAGAGATTTCCTCTCTTTCAGACACTATCAGAGCCATAGAGGAGGAGATGAAAGCTGAAGATGCTTTATTTCTACAAGTATGAAGCATGTCAGTTTACGTACAACAGATTCTATATACTGGAGACAAATGCAAAGAAGTTGTTTTTGAAAATGAACTTAAGTTCTGTTGTATAATGTGTATTTTTACAGAACTATGATGCCACTTTGAAAAGGTTTGTATCATTTCTGTTATTCTGAACTCAAACCCACAGCATCACTCCCAGTGTAAACCGCTGGATCCACAGGACATTTCTGGCGTTCTGGTCAACGTGCCAAAACACCTGAGCAACCTAAAAGTTTACTGTGTTACAGAAGATATGCAGAAAACTGTTGAATACAGTGAGTGAAGAACACAACAAATTCAGCTCCATCATAAGAGTCATTTGTTTTATTTCATGTTTATGTGTCTTTCTCTTCAGCTCCTGTGACCTTTGACCCCAACACTGCTCACTGTAATCTCATCCTGTCTGATGATCTGAGCAGCGTGAGATACAGCGATGAGGAACAGACTCTTCCTGATAATGCAAAGAGATTCGACATGTTTGCGTGTGTTCTGGGCTCAGAGAGTTTTGACTCTGGCTCTCACTGCTGGGACGTTGAGGTCGGAGACAGTACAGGCTGGTTCCTCGGAGTGATGACTGAATCTGCTCAGAGGAGGAATAAAATATTCTCAAGGAGTGGGATCTGGCTGGTGGGTCATTTCTGTGGTGAATATAAAGCACATGAACCACCACAGTCACCAACTCTCCTCCCAGTGAAAGAGAAACTGCAGAGGATCAGAGTTCAGCTGGACTGGGACAGTGGAAAGCTGTCGTTCTCTGACCCTCTTACTGACACACACAAACACTCTTTTACAAACACATTCACTGAAAGATTACTTCCATTTTTCGGTGTTGGTTGTAATATTTCTCCTTTGTTATCTTACCAGTAAATTCAGTTTGCTAAAATCTTGCCCTCTTCTGTCAGCTCTTATCCTCTGGTGTTCCTCACGTAGGAGTCACACTTGTGATCTTCTGTGGTCATATTAGAAGTTAATAAGTGTAACAACTTTTAATGAAAGAAATGTGCTATACTTTGTTGCTATCATATTTATTCTTAAATATTGTGTATTTTGAAAAGATTTTCATGGTATTAAACAATATTTACCTCTGAATTACCATTTATTTCTATATAAAATTATACAAATATTAGAACCTATATTTCATATTATTTTAAATCAATACGGTGTTTAAGTTAAAAAATAATAACATGGCAAAACAACTAGATGCCTGTATAGCCCTAGAGCTGTGTATTCCCTGGTTTTCAGATGTAATGACTTGTATCCATTTGGATATATAGTTAGACATTAACAAATACTACTTTATCATGGCTGATTTGTAGATTGTATCTCAAAAAACACCCTTTTTTATTAGTGTTTTTTTTTTTTTTTTGTATTTTCCATGCTTTTCCAGTGGCGGTCATTTTTAATTGTGAAGATCCCAAGTGTGGCTATTTTAAGACCATTTAGCCTTTTCTAATCATGTCCACATTTTTGTGTGTCCATATAGCAGGTGCCACAAAAGTCACCAACCTCTGTACCATTCTGATGAATTAAAAAAAAAAAATGTAACCGTAGAATCCAAAGACCAGAATAGAAGACGATGGGCCAGTTAAACTACTGCAAAAGACCATCTCTGCTACACTCTCTGATACCGGTTTGTAATATACTGGTTTTGGATGCAGTTTATGAAGTAATTATACTTTGTGTATTTTTTGTTTTAGGTCTTAAGTGGGGGGAAAAATACATTCAATAAACACTGAATTTTCTGCTTCCAGTTCCTTATTTTGTTTGTTATTGGTCACTGTTGATTAAATTATTAAATTTTTATTCTTGAAATGTCTTACAACAAATTTGTATGTATGAGTATGTCATGGACACAATTAAAATGAGGTTTAGGCTAGAAGGGAGACAGCTGTGGCTACTGGGCATGCGCACATCAATATAGCGTAATTTTTGTCACACTGTACAACAATTACTATTTTTACATTATTATAAGGGGTAGGTTTAGGGTTGTGGTAGGTGTAGACGTTAATAAAACACAATCTAATAGGTAGAAAATTAAATTTCATTGTTAGTTCCCGGTCGGAGCTGTATCCCTTCTGGGGATGGGCGAATCTATGATCTACACACGCAAATGTTGCCAGGCAGAACCAATCAATCAGAGCGCGTTAACTCACTTCTGACAGTGCATTCAAACAGGGCTGCATTTCACAAAATATCACAAGAAAGCTGATGCTTTTGGGAACGATGCCCACAACAATGCTTATCAGAGGACAGAAAAAAAAAACATATATGTTTTGAGTTATTTCACAATAAACAAATTGAAATTGTAGCCTATAGTTCGTGCAATTACATTTATTTAAATTGAACGTCAAAAGATAATATTGATCATGTTCTATTCTGTAACGTTAATATAAATCATACACTGTCAGAATAAAAAGTTAGCATTTTATGCATGCAACAGCCTCTCACTGGCAGTACTTTATGAAAATGGACCATGGTTTTACCAAAGTCCCCAAAGTGACCATAGTTCAACTATAGTATTTGTAGATTTCGATGGTTACCACTACAGTAAACATAACCATGTGTAAACAAAAATATAACCCAATAAGTTACAATTAAGGTGGACTGAATGTTAAAATGTGTTTCAAATATAAAGTTAAGTGGGTATCATTACCCATTTTTACTCTTAGTAATTTAATAAATTTCAGAATTTAAAAATTCAGTTTAGAAGTATGGTATCGGTATCGATATCGACGATACTGGCCTTGAAAAGTATCGGTATCATATCGAAAACAAAATAAGTAGTATTGCCCATCCCTAATTCCCCTTCTAGCCACAACTGTTGCTTCTTTGGACGACCTTCCGAGTACCGCCCACTGTCCATTAGATTAACATGTAAAGTGACCAAACACAGCTGGTGTTTTTTCTTAAAGCGATCCGATGATGTTTGAAAGAACGCCCGCGCCATTTTGGTAGGCAAAGCAGAGCTTGAGCAAGAGTAATACAGTTTAAGATTATATAGTACAATGGTAATAACTTGTGCTGTGAGGGGCTGTCGTAGCCGCTCGTCAAACGGTATCAAAGTGGGCTTTTTTAGGGTACCGCGGGTGAGAACACGCGAAGGAGAGGAAACTAGAGCACTTTGTGAAAGAAGACGGGCTACATGGCTAGCCAGAATAAACAGGAGTAACGTGAAGATCTCAGACGGCTGCAGAGTGTGCTCGGATCACTTCATCCAAGGTAAACTAACACAGCACGTGGAAAGTAGTTTTTCTTATTACGCTTGCGTAAAAATAATTTAGCCTAAGTTTATGTCAGCTGCAGATTTTATTGTTTTTGTTCGTGTTCTTCTGTATATTATTTATTTCGTTAGCATGCTTTCTTGCTGTCCTACCTTCAACAAAATGGCTGGATAATCTAGCCCCTTTTTATTACAAAATATATGCAAGGATTGTCACAGTATCCTTATTACGTTTATTTTAGGTAGACCAAGTTACCTTCATGATGAAACAAATCCTGACTGGGCACCGTCACTGAAGTTGGAAAAGAAAGACACTCGCAGCCAATCAAACTTAAGCAGATATCAGAGAGCCAAAAGAAGAGGAGCTTCAGGAAATATGAGAAAAGATGAAAAAGTTGCAGCAGAGACCTTTCGTGAGGCAGCTGCAGTGACACAAGGCACTGAACAGCCATGTATTAGCATAGAGGAGAGTGAGATGAAGGCAAAAGCTACATGTGATTCAGTGACCTGTAAGAACTTGAAAAGTGAATGCCAGACAGTAACATGTGATGCCAACACTGATTTTGCATCGTTAATATCTACAGACTGCACTGAAGCTAAGGTGACTTCATTCATTATCTTATATGGTCAGGAGTAATATATGGCATAAAAATTAGGTAAAAGAAAAGTTTATATCCAGCGTTTATGATAAGCTAATTTCTTTCAGGACAAGCTCAAAACTCAACTAAAACCCTTACGGGAGAAGTTGAGAATCTTACAGGAGTTTCAACAAACCTTGCATCAAACTGCAGAACACATTAAGGTCAGAATTTAATCATGTGGTTTTAGGCCTTACAACAATACTACTTTGAAAATATATAGACATATCCACCTTATTGTATTATTATTATTATTATTTAAGGCAGAAGTAAACTGCCTTACACATTTCCTGTGAATGTGTGAAACTTCAGATTCATTAGCCACTATGGGTAAATAACTAGAAGGATAACAAAATTCAGTAACTAGTAAAACTATTTCATCAGTGTGCTTATGATTATGATATGTTAATAGAATATAATAACAAGTGCCAGTCTGAAACAAGCAAAGTAACATTTGTACAGCTAAAATAACTGAAGGCGACTGACATGGGAAGCCTTGCACATTTTAATTTAAAATGACTGTGCACAAACTTGTGTTATAAATAATGTGAATAGATCATAGTTTACTCATTTTGTCTTTTTGGAAACGTCTTTGATTCCAGATCCAGGCTAAATGCACAGAGAAGCAGATTAAGGAGAATTTTGTCAAACTTTACCAGCTTTTATCAAATGAAGAGGCAGCCAGGATAAAAGCATTGAGAGAGGAAGAAGAGCAAAAGAGCCAGATACTGAGGAAGAAGATGGAGAAGATGAGAAAAGAGATGTCATCTCTTTCTGCCACAATCACAGCTGCAGAGGAGATGAAAGCTGAAGATGGTTTATTCCTACACGTATGAAGCGCGTTTTTTATTAGAACTTTTCATTATAATGGAGATGAAAGCAAATGTCATTTTCAGACACTCCAATTTAGTTTTGTTACATAACCTGCATTTCTTTCTTTCTTTTTTTTCCTACAGAACTATGATGCCACTTTGAAAAGGTTTGCATCATTTCTGTTGTTCTGAACTCAAACCCACAGCCTCACTGACTGCTGAGTGTTTTTCCAGAGTTTCCCAGTGTAAACCGCCGGATCCAGAGGACATTTCTGGAGTTCTGGTCAATGTGCCAAAACACCTGAGCAACCTAAAGTTTACTGTGTTACAGAAGATGCAGAAAACTGTTGAATACAGTGAGTGAAGAACACAACAAATTCAGCTCCATCATAAGAGTCATTTGTTTTATTTCATGTTTATGTGTCTCTCTCTTCAGCTCCTGTGACCTTTGACCCCAACACTGCTCACTGTAATCTCATCCTGTCTGATGATCTGAGCAGCGTGAGATACAGCGATGAGGAACAGACTCTTCCTGATAATCCAGAGAGATTCGACATGTTTGCGTGTGTTCTGGGCTCAGAGAGTTTTGACTCTGGCTCTCACTGCTGGGACGTTGAGGTCGGAGACAGTACAGGCTGGTTCCTCGGAGTGATGACTGAATCTGCTCAGAGGAGGAATAAAATATTCTCAAGGAGTGGGATCTGGCTGGTGGGTCATTTCTGTGGTGAATATAAAGCACATGAACCACCACAGTCACCAACTCTCCTCCCAGTGAAAGAGAAACTGCAGAGGATCAGAGTTCAGTTGGACTGGGACAGTGGAAAGCTGTCGTTCTCTGACCCTCTTACTGACACACACATACACTCTTTTACACACACATTCACTGAAAGATTACTTCCATTTTTCGGTGTTGGCTGTAACATTTCTCCTCTGTTCATCTTACCAGTAAAAATGACTGTAATAGAGTCCAATTAATGGTGAAATTGTTTGTGTCTATAAAAGTTATGAATAGATGTACATTTCCAGTTTCAATAACTTATAATAAATACAGAATAGATTTGTTTTAGTTGCATTTTTTTTTTTTTGCAGTTATTTCCTAATTTTTACTTGTTTTAAAACCTTTTTTCATTCAAGTGGCAAAGACGTGAGAATGGTCTGTATGTGCAGTGAATACAAGAAGTATTCATTTCAATATTCATCTCCTTGCTAAGAAAAACGTGTACGTATATGTATGTAGTTTGACATTAACGTCCTAAGATTAATATCCACATTATCACCATCGCATGACAGTAACATTAATATCTTTACCTAATCCAGATAAACTAGTCAGAGTGTTTTAAGAGAGTGTAATTTTTTTTAAACTTTTTTTTTTCTTGAAATAAACTATAAAAAAATATTTTATTTCAAATAAGCAACATTTCTCATTTCTAAATTGATGTACTAAAATAAACTAAAACTGAACTGTATGTGTGTGTATATAGATATATTTAAAATAAACTACCAATTACAAAAAAAAAACAAGTATGAAAAAAACTGAAAATATAAAAATAAAAGCTTTTAAAATATTAATAAAAACTGTAATAGTATCTCAAATGATAACATTGGGACAAAGTTGTGTCTTTTATTTATTTAGTTGGTTATTGTGTTTAAAAATATATATAACTAAATTTCAATTCCTATTGCAATTTCAGTCCGCATTTTAAATGCTAAAGGACGTATTTTCGCTGAGGGACAGAAACTTATGGAAGTTTTTTCATAACAAAATTAAAATGAAAATTCAAATGCCTAAAAAGATCAAATAATAAATCAAACTCTCAAAATGGCTTCTCAAATGAGAAATCAATGGTCAAATGTGATTTAATTTCCTCATTCGGGGAAGCATGAACTGCATCAAAAATCTAATTAAAAATCATTTGTATTTGATATTTAATTTTCATTATCAACCCAGTATAAACCTGTCATAATTAAATCTATAATTCAGTGCTCAAATCATAAATCAAATCCTCAAACCAACATCGCACACGATGAATCAAATACTCAAATTATAAATCAAATGCTTAAACGTAAACCGCAAAATGCTCAAATGGACTTCACAAATGATAAATCAAATGCAAATGAGGAGTGTCAATCAAACAGTGTGGGCGGAGCTTTGAGACGCGACGAGCACGAGCGAGTGAAATCTTTGCGTGGCAGGGAGAGCTGCCACCAAAACCTGCCACAAAGATGCGTGTGAACGAACATACAGTGCAACCCGGGACTCCTTCTATTGTTTTGGCACCTTATACAATATATAATTCCTCGATTTTTACCCCAAATGCAGCGAGTCCTGCAAACAGTGGGAGCCACAACGGTACGCATAATAGGTCAATATTCACCATTAACCAAACGCTTTTCACCCGTCTCAAGATCTCTCACATGTTTACATGCACGCGAGCAAACAGACAGTGCCATTTCTACACTTATTTATCTATTTGCGCCGTAGCCTATATTTTATTCCCTTAATCTGTAATGGAGCGCGCGTCCCGTGAGAACTAAGCGTCGCGAGTCAATGAATCAATCACTCATTCAATAAAGAGTCACTTGCTTCGTTCCTAAATGAATCAGTCGTTTGAACGAATCGATTAAATACATGATTCAGTGACAAGACAGTGACTTGCTGCCACCAACTGGCGGTTTCAGTTTTTTGAGTCATTTTTAAAGTATAAATTGAGTCATTTAAATCGTTTAATATTTCTATATTCAAAACTTTATATTTAAAACATTAATCTCATAACAATGCTGTTATGAAATGTATTAATGCCACCTCTGAGTCTTGTCAAAAAATTGTAAATATTGAAAATAGTAATCTGTAAATATTCCTTAATGCAACAGAAGAGTTATGTGCCATGCAAAAATGAACTGATGATGCTGATTTCATTTGACTGGTAACTTATTCTTCTTCATTGTATCTTATTATTTTAATTTAATTTATTTTTAATTACAATTTTTGATAAAAGCTTATAAATCTAAAGGTTTGGCTCAAAATATGACATACATTTAATAAAGTTTGAAAATGGGATTACAAAGGTTAAAAAATATCATGCTATAATGGGACGGATAATTTCTGTCATTGAGCAGAAGGTGTTCCTAAAAAAGTTTAGTAAAAAAAAAAAGAGTCCATAAGAATGTAATGTTACCTTTTAAAAACTAATTGCAAATGTTTATGCAAAGTGTAAACTATTAAATATAATCTACAAATCATGCAATACTGTACCACTAAATAAGAAATGTTTTAAGGGCAGCTAATCAGGCCAATGAAAGACAATTACTAATCATTCAAATTTTTTTTTTTTTTTTTTATTAAATCGTTCATTTCACTAATCAATCTTTTAATTTTATTTAATTATTTTTTATTAAACAAAATGGGTCATTAACCCTCTGGGGTCTGAGGGGGTTTTGGGGCCCTGGAGAAGTTTTGACATGCCCTGTTTCAGTTGCTTATAAACATATAAATGGCTAAAGTCTAATAACACTGTAATCAGCACAAACTGATGCTTACTTTATAGCATGTGCAAATTCACACACAAAGTATCTTTAATTTGGCCAGAATTGCAGGTACCTGTCTTAATATCCAAGAAGGCTTAGCACAGAGAAAATATGAAATGTAACTTAATTTAAGTTTAGTGTTATTATAGATTATAAAGAGTTTTATAATTAAATACATCTGAAAGGTCATTACCTTATTATTTTTTATATGTTATATATAAATATATACACCCCCTGACAAAAGTCTTGTTGCCTATCCAAGTTGTAGGAACAACAAATAATAACTTGACTTCTAGTTGATCATTTGGAATCAGAAGTGGCTTATATGAAAGGCAAAGGCCTCTAGATTACACTAATTTTACCAAAATAAAATCTTATCATGCCTTGATTTTTAATTATTTAATTAGGACAGAAAGGTCAGACTTTGCTTAGACAAAAGTCTTGTCACATCTTTAAAGGATTCAACCAATCACAGATTAGAGTGTCACCTGTGACAAATACTGTAATTAACACATTCCCAGGTGTGTAGAAGAAGACCCCCAGCACACCCAACCTTCATTTGAAATGCATCCTGACCTCTGACAGCATGGCAAAGATTCAACCACAGACCAAAGTGCTGATCATCAAGAGCCTGAAGACCAAGTCTCCTGCTGAGGTGGCAGACATCTTTAATGTATCTAAACGTCAAGTGGAGAGGATAAGGAAAAGATTTGAAGAAACTGGTGAAGTTCATGACAGGCCCAGGTCAGGCAGACCCCGTAAGACAACTGTTTGAGAGGACCGTTTGTTGGTTCGACAGTCCAGGGCCAGCCCTTTTTCAACTGCAGCAGAGCTACATAACAACTGGTCACCAGAAACCCCTGTATCTACAAGAACAGTTTGTCGAATTCTCTCACGCAGTGGTCTCAATGGCCAAATTAGTGCTCAGAAACCAGCATTAAACAGAAGACAACTAAAAAATGGTGTTGCATTTGCCAAGGCCCACAGCTTGCAGGAAGGATGGACTGTGGAAAAGTGGCAGAAGGTTGATTTTTCTGATGAATCATCTATTGAACTGCATCCCAATCGTCGCAAATACTGCAGAAGACCTACTGGAACCCGCATGGACCCAAGATTCACACAGAAAACAGTCAAGTTCGGTAGAGGAAAAATCATGGTTTGGGGTTACATTCAGTATGGGGGCGTGCGAGAGATCTGCACAGTGGTTGGCAACATCAGCAGCCTGAGGTATCAAGACATTCTTGCTGCCCATTACATTCCAAATCACAGGAGAGGGCAAATTCTTCAGCAGGATGGCGCTCCTTCTCATACTTCAGCCTCCACATCAAAGTTCCTGAAAGCAAAGAAGGTCAAGGTGCTCCAAGATTGGCCAGCCCAGTCACCAGACATGAACATTATTGAGCATGTCTGGGGTAAGATGAAGGAGGAGGCATTGAAGATGAAACCAAAGAATCTTGATGAACTCTGGGAGTCCTGCAAGAATGCTTTCTTTGCCATTCCAGATGACTTTATTAATAAGTTATTTGAGTCATTGCCGAGACGTATGGATGCAGTCCTCCAAGCTCAAGGGAGTCATACACAATATTAATTCTTTTTCCACTGCACCTTGACTTTATGTTCTGTACTGTACGTTACTTCTCTTTAGTGACAAGACTTTTGTCTAAGCAAAGTCTGACCTTTCTGTCCTAATTAAATAATTAAAAATCAAGGCATGATAAGATTTTATTTTGGTAAAATAAGTGTAATCTAGAGGCCTTTGCCTTTCATATAAGCCACTTCTGATTCCAAATGATCAACTAGAAGTCAAGTTATTATTTGTTGTTCCTACAACTTGGATAGGCGACAAGACTTTTGTCAGGGGGTGTATATATATATATATATATATATATATATATATATGTGTGTGTGTGTGTGTGTGTGTGTGTGTATTCCCAACTTTATTAAATGTATATCATATTTTGAGCCAACCCATTTAGATTTATAAACATTTTTATTTAATTTAATTAAAAATAAATTCAATTAAAATAATAAGATACAATGAAGAAGAATAAGTTACTGTCAAATGAAATCAGCATCATCAGTTAATTTTTGCATGGCACATAACTCTTCTGTTGCATTAAGAAATATTTACAGAATTTTTGACAAGACTCAGAGGTGGCATTAATACATTTCATAACAACATTGTTATGAGATTAATGTTTTAAATATAAAGTTTTGAATATAGAAATATTAAATGATTTAAATGACTCAATTTATACTTTAAAAATGAAACTGAAACCGCCAGTAGGTGGCAGCAAGTCACTGTCTTGTCACTGAATCATGTATTTAATCGATTCGTTCAAAGGGCTGATTCATTTAGGAACGAAGCAAGTGACTCTTTATTGAATGAGTGATTGATTCATTGACTCGCGACGCTTAGTTCTCACGGGACGCGCGCTCCATTACAGATTAAGGGAATAAAATATAGGCTACGGCGCAAATAGATAAATAAGTGTAGAAATGGCACTGTCTGTTTGCTCGCGTGCATGTAAACATGTGAGAGATCTTCAGGCGGGTGAAAAGCGTTTGGTTAATGGTGAATATTGACCTATTGTGCGTACCGTTGTGGCTCCCACTGTTTGCAGGACTCGCTGCATTTGGGGTAAAAATCGAGGAATTATACATTGTATAAGGTGCCAAAACAATAGAAGGAGTCCCGGGTTGCACTGTATGTTCGTTCACACGCATCTTTGTGGCAGGTTTTGGTGGCAGCTCCTCCTGCAACTCAAAGATTTCAGTCGCTCGTGCTCGTCGCGTCTCAAAGCTCCGCCCACACTGTTTGATTGACACTCCTCATTTGCATTTGATTTATCATTTGCGAAATCCGTTTGAGCATTTTGCGTTTTACGTTTCAGCATTTGATTTATAATTTGAGTATTTGATTCATCGTGTGCGATGTTGGTTTGAGGATTTGATTTATGATTTGAGCACTGAATTACAGATTTAATTATGACAGGTTTATACTGGGTTGATAATGAAAATTAAATATCAAATACAAATGATTTTTAATTAGATTTATGATACAGTTCATGCTTCCCCGAATGAGGAAATCACATTTGATTTCTCATTTGAGAAGCCATTTTGAGAGTTTGATTTATTATTTGATCATTTGAGCATTTGATTTATCATTTGAGCAGTTGTTTTGAGAGTTTTATTTATTATTTGATCTTTTTAGGCATTTGAATTTTCATTTTAATTTTGTTATGAAAAAACTTCCATAGAAACGCACCGCATGCGCACTGTTCTCATACTGGCCAAGAACCGCCCACTTAGACCGGAAGAAATCACGTGACTGACATGTAATGTGACCAATCACAGTTCGCTGTTAAAAGTACAGTTCGTTTTTAGGGGCGGGTAAATCTGAAATCGATGATAATAATAATAATAATGGCACAAGAGTCTCCGCGAAACGTTGTACAGACCAAACCGAAGAAAGCAGAAAATGACTGTTTGCTCTGTGGTAGGGAATTCTATCCATCCAAATGTAACAAGCACCGACTGTTTCACGGACACAAGTCTGAAAACAAAGCGGAGTATGCGGTCGTGCTGGAGGAATTAGTTGGCAAACTTCAGGACATGAATCTGGCCGTCTGCAGCATATGCAGAACTCTGTTACTGAGGTACGATCGCGTGTCCAAAGATGCAGAAAGAATAAAATGGCTTATTAAAGATACGTGGAGGAAGATGAGAGAGAAACGATGTGCGGAGTCAACGCCTTCGATGGAGGTGAAGAGACGACGAGAAGTGATGGACACAGCAGCAAATGATGATGATCACAAAAACACTGCATCCAGCTGCCTACAGTCCACTGACAGCACTGCAGCTGAGGCGAGTCAGCTCTTTATCTGAGATCCCAATCAGCGAATCGGGTATTTTAGCGGATGAGCAGAATGTAATTTACCTTAGTAACCAGGTGAAAGAAATGTTAAGTAAGAAAGCGTGCTGGAGATATGCATACTAAATGCAGTATTACTGTATTAAAATGTGCAAAAAAATCATCTGAAAGAAAGAAGTGCATGTTTAATTATTAGATGTACAAGAGCTGGTAACAGGTATTTTTATGTTAACCCATTCTGTTGATTTATTCCAGGAGAAACTCAAAACTGCATTAAAACCATTGCGGGTAAAACTGAGAATATTTCAGGAGTTTCAAAAGACATCGCTTCAAACTGCAGAACATATTAAGGTGAGGATTTTATTAAAGTTTAAAAGTGGTAAAGCACTCTTATATTGTAAAATGTGTGTGTGTACTGTATGTTTATGCGTTTATGGAATATAGACATACATTAGTTTTCAGTTTCAGGCTCAATACACCGAGGGACGGATCAAAGAGGAGTTTGTGAAGCTTCGCCAAACTTTGTGTAATGAAGAAGCAGCCAGGAAAAAAGAACTGAGAGAGGAAGAAGAGCAAAAGAGCCAGATACTGAGGAAGAAGATGGAGAAGATGAGAAAAGAGATGTCATCTCTTTCTGCCACAATCACAGCTGCAGAGGAGATGAAAGCTGAAGATGGTTTATTCCTACACGTATGAAGCATTTGTTTGTTTGTTTTGTTTTTCTTTTTTTAATATATAGAAATGACAGCATTTTTATTATAATAGAGTTGAGTGCAAATTTGTAATTTTCAAAATTTCTAATGTAGTTTAGTTGCATAACCTGTTTCTTCTTTTTTTTTTTTTACAGAACTATGATGCCACTTTGAAAAGGTTTGTATCATTTCTGTTGTTCTGAACTCAAACCCACAGCCTCACTGACTGCTGAGTGTTTTTCCAGAGTTTCCCAGTGTAAACCGCCGGATCCACAGGACATTTCTGGAGTTCTGATCAACGTGCCAAAACACCTGAGCAACCTAAAGTTTACTGTGTTACAGAAGATGCAGAAAACTGTTGAATACAGTGAGTGACGAACACAACAAATTCAGCTCCATCATAAGAGTCATTTGTTTTATTTCATGTTTATGTGTCTCTCTCTTCAGCTCCTGTGACCTTTGACCCCAACACTGCTCACTGTAATCTCATCCTGTCTGATGATCTGAGCAGCGTGAGATACAGCGATGAGGAACAGACTCTTCCTGATAATCCAGAGAGATTCGACATGTTTGCGTGTGTTCTGGGCTCAGAGAGTTTTGACTCTGGCTCTCACTGCTGGGACGTTGAGGTCGGAGACAGTACAGGCTGGTTCCTCGGAGTGATGACTGAATCTGCTCAGAGGAGGAATAAAATATTCTCAAGGAGTGGGATCTGGCTGGTGGGTCATTTCTGTGGTGAATATAAAGCACATGAACCACCACAGTCACCAACTCTCCTCCCAGTGAAAGAGAAACTGCAGAGGATCAGAGTTCAGCTGGACTGGGACAGTGGAAAGCTGTCGTTCTCTGACCCTCTTACTGACACACACATACACTCTTTTACAAACACATTCACTGAAAGATTACTTCCATTTTTCGGTGTTGGCTGTAACGTTTCTCCTCTGCTCATCCTACCAGTAAATTCCTCAGTAAAAAAAGATCTACTGTAGATCAAGTTATTAATCTTGAATTAAAGGTTGTCTTCATTTAATAATCTTTGACTTTGCTGCTGCTGATGTTTAGTCATATATAATAAAAAATAAAACATGCTTATTGACTTTTTGATGCTGAGTCTATTAAACGGCATGTACATATTTAAAGGGATAGATACCCAAAAATGAAAATTTCATAATTTACTCACCCTCAAATTGTTCCAAACCTGTATGAATTTCTTTCTTCTGCTGAACAAACAAGAAAATATTTTGAAGAACGTGGGTAACCAAACAGTTGCTGGTCTCCACTGACTTTCCTAGTCCACAGAGATTTTTTTCTAAAATTTTCATTTGTTTATATGAAGAAAGAAAATCATACATTGTAAATAAACTACATGTCCCGTTCAGGTTAGGCGATTCAGATTTGACCTCTGATTAGATTATGACAATAACAGTTTGTTTGGAACCTTTTGATCAGTGAATTTCTTTTTACAAGTGACTTTTTTATTCATTTGTGATTACTGGATTTTTGAAAATGATTTGCAATTGCTCTCACAGCAGTCTTGTTATTGGCAACCAAAACTATTAAAAACCTTAATTACCACTTTTGGTAATTATGCTGAAAGAAAATATACATTTTAGATGTTAAAAAAAAATGAAAATTGGAAATGTTGCCTTGGCAGCTAATTAAAATAAGTTTATGTACTTAAATTACTAAAACTGAAATAAAAATAAATTTAAAGCTATATAGAAATATTAAAAATATTGTTAAATTATTAAGTATTTAAAAAAAACTAATAAAAATGACAAAAGCAAATAAAATTGCTAAAATTAAAATGTAAACTGAACTTATATAAAAGATGAATAAATAATGTAATAATACATGAATAATAATAAAATAACATTGATTTTCTAGTTTAAACAATGAAACATTTTAAAAATTTGCAAAGTATTTTATGTTCATTTTATTCATTTATTCATCCAGATTTCAATGACTGTGGGAACGTGAATAATTAACACCATTTGAATTACAAATTGTATTTATTTTGCAATTTCATAATTACTTTTACTTCACCATTTCCATAATCACTGATTAACATGCTAGTTTCGAGCTATTACATGTTATACGTTGAAAGTCCATCTCCTTGGTTTTACACAAAGTTTTTTCCTCCTCTCTGTCTTTCCATCTCTTCCCACTGTCAAACTCATTGTGTCTCAGTGGAGATCTGCAGTAGAGGAGTGCTGAACTCGCTGGACTGGTAACTACTGGTGACTTTCAGCAGGCAGCTGAGCAGCATATCTTTGGCCCGTGCCGTCTCCATGTTCTGCTCACGGCTCAGCTGGAGAGTCATCTGGTCCAGGCTGGTCTGCAGTAGCTCAGAGGCCATGACGGGCTTGGTCGCCGTGGGTCCCTCAGTCAGGTACTGCTTGTACAGCTCCAAAAGCTTCTGTTCCAGGTAGCTGTTGAGCTGTGAGTTAGAAAGGGGCCGGCTGAATTGCAGAAGAGAGGGACGTTCGCGCCCACTTTCTTCCCTCCAGCGCCTCGAACTCCTGTATTCGTGGACCAGAGGAGGCAGGAGGGAGGGGGATGGAACATCTCCAGACAGGAGGAAGGGCCCAGGCTGGGGGTCCTGAATGAGATTTCCCTGTACATCCCCTGCACTGGGACTTAGTGGCAGCACCTGGCCACCAGCAATGTGTAAATCGCTGTAATGCTGGCAGATGCTGTGGCAGCTTGAAGGCACTAAAAAGGCCTCTGTTTCTGGGGCGTCTGCATGCCTGGGGATATCCACACCTATGGCGAGTTGCCGTCCTGCTGCAGGGTCCGTGGGGGAAGAATGGGGATCGCTTTGCTGAGTCTTGGTCCAGGTTGTATTCTCTAAGGATGAGTGGACAGGGCTCTGTGCTGAGAGGTGGTAACTCGGCGGAGACGATGATGATGCTGTGACCGTGCAGCATGAAGGGGGATTTACACACTCTGGAACAACTTCAAACACCAAACTCCACAGCTTACCTTCACACAACATCTGCAGTACACAAAGACAGAAGTTAAATCAGTTCACACGTAACGGTTTTGAAAAAGAGTCTCAAACTCAAATGACCTAGCGTTAAAAAGTTTAAGGGTTTTTTTTTAAGAAAGAAAGAAATACTTTGAGCAAGGACACATTATATTCATCAAAAGTAACAGTAAAGACATTTATAATGTCACAAAAAATTCTATTTCAAATTAATGCTGTTCTTTAGAATCGTGAAAAAAATGCATCATGGTTTCCACAAAAAAAAAAAAAAAAAGCAAGCAGCAAGAAATGTTTTCAAGAAATGTTTCTTCAGCATCAAATCAGCATTTTAAAATGATTTCTAAACAATGAAATGACACTGATGACTGCAGAAATGTTTGCATGTATGCTGAAAATTCAGCTTTGCCATCACAGGAATTAAAATAAATATTAAAATCTATTAAAATAATTTAAAAAACAGTTATTATAAATTGTAATAATATTTTACAATATTAGACTTCTTTTTTTCGTCAAATAAGTTTTATTGAAAGACAGATTTTTAAGATGGATTCGCTATCTTACATATTAGACTTCTTTACAAAACATTAAAACTTGTCAAATATAGTGTATATAAAAAACTATTTAAAGTAAAACTATATACTAATATAATAGAAAACTTTATGTGTGTGTTTGTGTGTACTATTAAAAAAAGAAAAATAATACTATTTAAAGTAAAACAATATAATAGAAAATTATTTATTTATTATACACTTATACATATATAACCAGTGTTGGGGAAAGTTACTTTTAAAAGTAATGCATTACAATATTGCGTTACTCCCTAAAAAAGTAACTAATTACGTTACTTAGCTACTTTTTATGGAAAGTAATGCGTTACGTTACTTTTGCGTTACTTTTTAAATATGAGCAGGGCTTGATTATTTTTAATACAAGAAGTTCTATTTATAGCAAATGTAAAAGCCCTTTCACACCACCTCAGGCTGAAGGAAAAGTAAATTCACGTCTGTACAGTAGAATGCAGGAGAAGAAGGTTCAACACTCTTCAGCAATAAAAAAAACATTGAAGCACAATGGTTAGTTTATCTAAGGTCATTTTTGCTTATTAGTATGGTTGAACTGGATCATCAAAGGTCCGCAGCAATGACATTGGTTAATAAAATGGGATTAGATACATTCGTGTTGTTTAACATATTTAATTATTGCAGGTTTGGGTCATATTCTGAGTTTGCATTTCACAGTTTTAATTCATTTTGATGAATACTAAATCTGTTTTTTTTTTTTGCGAGTGGGATGAATTAATGCACATTCACATTTAGTCTAGACCTACAGTATCATCATGTTCACACAGCGCACTGTCAGTCAATAAATGGGAAAAAAGTAACTGCCGTTATTTTGTTTATTTTCTTGTAAAATAAAAAGTAATGCATTGCTTTACAAGTTACTTGAAAAAAGTAATATTATTACGTAACTCTCGTTACTTGTAATGCATTACCCCCAACACTGTATATAACTGTGTTAAAAGATAAACTACACACGATGGGCCATATGAAATCTCAAGACTGAATGTGGCCCATGGGCAAAAACATAATATCATTGCTTAGTCCATCTCACATTACCCCAAGAATATAAATAATTTAGGACATTTTTGCATCATCATCTTCCACAATTTACTGTGATTGTCATTACCCAAAACTTCAGACCAACTAACGAGACTAGAATCCACCTAGAATGTGGGTGACAAAAAGAGGATTACCATAGATACTGTAGATAGATAGACAGAAAGTTTCCTAAAACTTACTTTTTTACTACTGAAGAATTTTTGATTGTTGAGCTTTGGTGGTTCTGTGCAGTTTTGTCTCTTTCTCTGAGTCTCTGCCGTTTTTAAGCACTGCTGTAATGATTTTTATTTCACTGTAAGTGAAAGTTATGCTATAGTTGTTCAGTTTTATGCTCCACTGAGGGAGGAAGTGAAAGTATGATGAGATTCTGTCTTCCATGTAAATTTGGAATCACATTTATGTGCATTTATGCATGCCTGGTCTCATGATACAAGCTTGTTATATTTATTACAATAGGCTTCAATGAGCTGTGCAATTTGTGTAATATGATATTAGCCATCAACAGGTTAAGAGTATTTCCACACACCTCAGACAAGCACACCCCACTCTCTTTGCTGTGTTTCCCCTAGATTTCCTGTCTTTGTAAGAGGGGGCCATTTATAATTTCCATAATGGAGAGTATATTAACTTTAAGTATATAAAACATAAAACCTATTGTGGTGAATTAAAGAACTGTCTGTGCTAATAGGAGATGGACCATGGTCCTATTCTGGGTATTTATTGGCACATTGTTGTAATCTGTAATTCTTTTTCTCTTAAACTCTCTCACACTACTTCATGCAGCTGTTATATTTTGCAGTTTCATTAGAATGAAAAAAATGTCTCTACAGACCACATATTTCCCCTAAAACCAATGTTTGCACCTGCAGTTATTTGGATTCTTCTGTAACGGTGAGTCTTTATTTCCCCATTGAAACCAAATAATCCAATACCAATGTAATTTAAGACACTACTAGACATGTAGATTGAACACACGTCTATGTAGCGCTGGTTAATCGGCTAAAAGGTCGTTGACAAAATGCTGCATCATCTACATTCATTATTCATGTGATGATCTGTCTATCTTATGTAAAAAGAAAGATTACCTGATGAACCACAAACAAGTGAACAAGCACATGCACAAGCACATCATAAGCTTTCTCGCAATGTTCTCACAGTATTCACTTAACTAGATATGCACAAGCAGAATATATTTTACTTTTTTCAGAGCAATGTCTATTAAAATAATCTACTAATTTAGACAGACAAAAATTCAGATCACAATGTCAGTCAAATTTTCTGACGTTTTAAGGTGTACAACAACCTGAGAGTGTCGTGCCAATTTTATTATTTTTTATTTTTTTATTTTTTTTTCCATTCCGGTTCATTATTTTGCTTTAATCTCTTTCAAATAACCCACACCCACAGTCAGCAAAGCTATCTAATACTCAAAAGTCTTGTCTGGTACCCTAAACTGTATTAAGTCTTCTGAAAGGCAAAAATTTGACTGAGTAATGTCAGAGAAGAGCAGAAACAAGAGAAAAAGTGATAATAAAAAGGAGCAAAGTTTACTGAATAATCTCAGTTGCTATGTTTCAATGTTCAGACTTTGTCTGACCAGCACAAATGTGAACAAGTGTATTTATACCAACCTGCTTCACAACAACATCTCACAAAACCTCGCATTTGTGATATTCTCTCTTATCTCTTATTCGTGAAAACAAACATTTCATGAAACTCCACAATCATAAGATTAAATGATAATTGAAAGCACTAGCAAAGAAAATAATAAGAAATATAACATATAAAACAAATTATTATTGAATAAATGATTAAATGATAAATTAGATAAATTACCAAATTATTAAATGTAAATTACTTAAAAATTACTTAAATGGCTAATGATTATAAATTATTGTATGGTTATATGAGTGACTGATTATAAATGAATAAAAACAACAACATAAGACAAAAATGTATGATCGTTGTCTTGAAGAAACACACAGTTTGCATTTGAGGATCCTTGGATTCTTCAATACACACATGCTGACCACACAGTTCCCGGAGTCCACCCAATACCCCATCAGAAACTTTAGCCGTCCTGCCGTAGTGGCTCTAGCTCAAGTGTCTGAAGCATTTGTTTAATATGAATGGATCTGTACTCATCTTTGCATTTATCTTCCTGAGACCCAGCAATTCATTCTTTTTTTTCTGATAATATATCTGAGACACAAGTTCTTTTCAAGTCAAACCTAAAACCATCACAGAACATCACAGTTAATTTCAATATATTAAAATGTATTCATTTATGACGGTTTTAAATTACTGTTCTGAATTAAAGGCAATTTTAAAAGAAAGTAAATAGAAAATATTAGCAAGCTGACATTTAGCAGATCTTTTATCCAGAGTGACCTGAAGCACCCTGAAATTGTGCGCACACATCTACTTTCTGATTAAATAATGTTTATGCATACGAAAATGTAACATATGCATCTTAGAACTGTGATCCAGCACATATGCGTAGCCTAATATGTCTAATGTTGGTTAATTATTCATCTGTTAGTGTAGAGTTACAAGCGCACCGTCTCCATGGCTGCGTTAGAAACCTACCATGACTTCTTTCACACGGATAAGAAATGGTCATCGCTTGTAATATATCCTTAACGCGTTTGGATCAAAAACATCACTTCAGCACCATGGACAAGATCAACCAACAAAACTCCATCTTAGCTCTGAATTTCATCAAGATATAAAGAAAGGTTTCGCGCGGAGAGGGATATGGAGAGGCAGAACAGTCTGACTGTCACCAATAAAAGTATTTAAAGGTTACTAAACAAGCAAGCTAAGTAAATTTTTGCCTGTTTTACGCTTTTCAAGTGACTTACGGTATAAAGTGTTTGGATCAAGGGCACAATGGTGATAGAACCCTCGTGGGGTTTGAACCAACATCCTTTCACACATCAGCCCAGATATTTAACCACTAAACTACTGCACCGATTGTGATGTTTAAGAAAATCAACGCAGTTTTCCGTCCGAACCATCTTGGCCCTCGCTCACGGGACAGGTTCAGGCCCAATGAGGACTACCACAGCGCTTGCACCGTCAAACTGGTCCGGAGCATGTCGATGCTCGTGGTGGGGGAGAGCAGCCGCGCGCAGCAGGACTCCATGCTGAAGCGGAGCGTGAGCGCCGTGAGTGTCGAGGCCAGCACGGCCCTGTACTACTACCAGAGCCGAGAGGACCGAGTCTGGCTCTACTCGCAGAACCAGAACTGCTTGGAGTACTTACAGGAACTGGTCGCGCTCAGGCGTCAGTACACCAAGAGCATCAATGACCTCAAAAACAGTGAACGTAAAGAGACCGTGTCCCGCAAGAAGAACCCCGCACCCCGGCCACCGCAAAACAGAGCTGCACAGGTGAGAGGAAACAGGGGAAGGTTTACATGTTTAAACCTAGAAGAAGTTGTGAACATTATTAGGGCAAAATAAAGTAAGTTGTGCCAATTTGTCTGCTATCAACCGAAATCTGTATTAGCCTGTCTGAGCATTCTGCGTTAATTATATAAATATATGAAGAGTTCAGATGCAAAAGTCTGTAACTGCCGTTTGAAATTTTTTTCTAAAATTAGCTTCCTTTTTTTTTTCTTCTTCTTCTCAGGCTTCTGTGTTTATGTTCAGTTATTTCACTTTAATGGCAATGAAAAGAACCTATTCAAAAGAACCTGAAAAAAGTTTAATCTCATTTTGTACATTAATTAGTTTCTTACAGATAGCCTATTTATTATCTATGAGGTGTTTATTTCAATGCAGTAAAATAATAATAATAATAATACATTTAAAAAAAAAGAAGTCAACTCTTGATTTAAAAAATGGGAAAATATGCAGTTCACAAAACTATGTTTGGCTGTTGTATGTTTTTTTTAGTTTTGTGGGGGAAAAAAATCTAATAATTTTTTATTTTTTAAAAAGTGGGATTGCTTGATCAGGCTATTCATTTTTATGAGGTACAAACGTTTTAGTTTTGTGTTTTATCAGTTCTAAAAATAATAAAAACATAGAAGCTGACATACAGTGCTATTGCGCTACGGCGTCCCGAGTTCGAATCCCGACCCAAGGACCTTTCCTGATCCCGTCCCCCTCTCTCTCTCTCTCTCTCTCTCCTACTTCGTGTCCTGTAAACTCTAAACTGTTCTATCATCATAAAGTCAAAAACGCCAAAAAAAATTTAAAAAATTGAACGTAGAAGCAACCTGTGCTACTGATATTAGTTTGAATAAGCTATGCAGTTAAAAGTATGCATAATACATATATCATCTTATTTCAAAGACTTCAAGGCCTGAACCTTCTGCTCCACCAATCCCAAATGAGGAAGACACACTCCAGTTCTTTGATGCAGTCATTGCAAGCTGTGACCCAGAGCCTAGTCGAAAACCACATGTGGACAATGGGCATGCAGATGTGGACTTCATAGGTGAGTGTGGAGCTTATTACTTAAGCCTATCTCTAGTGTACTCTGAAGGCAGCATGGAAGATGCAGTTGTGGGAGGTTGCACATGTGTACGGGTCAAAGACGAAAAAGGGTTTAACCATAAAAACAATAAGTGTAATACTGCTTTAAATTGTTGTTTTTCCCTCCCAAAAATGTAAAAGTTTTCTGTTTAAATTAATTGCAATTTTGTTTTTGTTTTTCTGAGCCAAAAATAAATATCATTCATTTTCCCTGATTTACTAAATTTACCCACTAAAGTGTCATTCAGTGTAACAATCTTGTCAGGCATATTTACAACAAAAATCAATTTATGACACATTAAAAGATGAATTACTTTCACCCCAAATACTAATTAGTTGTAATTTTACATTTTTTAAATTTGCCACTATCCTAGGTTTTGCCCATTTGTCAGTAAGATTTTTTTTACTCATTTAAAACAATAAAATTTAATCTGCTTCCTTATTCTTTTATATATATTAATATAAGTCAAAATAAGCATGTTGTTTGAATTTTTACACAAATATTGTTACACTGAATGACAGTTTATTTCAACCAAATTTTGACATTTTATTCTCCAAAAACGTATTTGAAACCTTAAAAGTAGACACTTTACTTACATTTAATGTGCTTTCTATGGACATAAAATCACTTTTGTGAATTTCTTTTGATGCGGACATCTTAACGTCTTTGACCCGTACATCTTAATAGAAACCTTGGTCAAGTATTTAGTTTTTTCCCCTTCATGGTTCAGTCTTTAGTTTTTTATTGTTTGTTATGTCTGTTTCTCTCCATCCTCCCATTTTAATGTTTTTTATAGTGGCAACCAGTACCAGCGAGCATGACATTCACTCTAACTGGGTGCTTCGGGACCCTCGTCGAATCTCAATGACGGAGTCGCAGCCCAAGAATTCAGATATCAGTCATGGGCAGGCAGCCCAGCGGAAGGGGGGCATGGGAAGCACAGGTAGCAGGAGACGTCTGCAACGAAACCCAATCCACCTGCCAAAAGTGGTGGAGAGTGCCTTTCAGACTCTGCGCTTCAAACCCAAGCTCAAGAAGAAAGACTAGCTGCTTAAGCGATTCCACTCTTTGTGCCCAGAGGACAACTAAAACTTAACAGTTGTATGATCAAGAAGTTGGTCCTGGAAGAAAGAATAAGGAATAGTCTGAATCACCACACAGGATGTGAGCTCTGTGACGTAATGTCAGTGCTTACTCACTGCCAGAGCTTCATGAATTATCCACAGAAGATCAGAATCTCTTTTTCATTAGCTCTCGATAATGAACGCTTAAGGCCATTAACAGAGCATAACGACTGAACAATCATCCTGCACACTGATTCCAGACAGAGCAACTGGAATTTCCTTATCACAATAACATAGATCTGAGGATCACCTATCTGATGAACCAGTCAGATAATCAGATAGGGATCAGACATATGAGTGATCCAAAACATATCAAGGCCAAGGGGCTAGCTATTAACTGCCTAGTTATGATAGGTGAGTCTTAATTAACCAAATGCAAAACTAACAATTCTATTTTGCATTTCTTTGTCAAGTCTAATTTAATACAGTAAAACTTTGGGGATCCTTACTATAGCATTTCTTTATATGAATCCCTCAAACTGGTACTAGGTGCCTTAGTGTGTAGATTTGTGCAATGTTTTTTATGTTTATAATGTTTATGATTATTTGTGGTTAAGTAAGCTAAGCAGCAACAAAGTGCTCAATTGTGTGTTAACTACTTCAGCTATTGTTCAAGTGATGTATTTCTACTAGTGAGACTGTTTTTTTAAAGCATTAAAGCCTATAAAGAGGAACTAGATGCACGTGTTTGAATCCAGAGCTAAAAACATCTGGTTTCTTTTTTTTGAAAAAAGGAAGCAGGAATTGGGTATTACCCTTTCAAACTATAAAAACTAAGATCACAATAACAACAGGTGCAATGAGTCTTTATCAGCAAAAAATATTGAATATAGTTGAAGGAAATTAACTAATATTTCATACTGAAGCTATCTCACATCATGGACCGATGAAGAATGTTAAATACACTAGCATTTAAATTTTGCGGACAGTAAGTTTTTTTTTGTTGTTGTTATTTTTAATAAATTAATACTTTTATTCCATAAGGATGCATTAAATTCACCAAAAGTGAGATGATTTTCTTTTAAATAATTTAAGTATTGTACAACATTGCATTAAAGACAGCACACGATGAGTGGCAAACAAATCAAACAATGGAGCAGAAATTATTTTCTAATAACTTTATTAGCAAAATGTTTTGACACTCACACAAACACTCACTCAGTTCTTCTCTTGTTTGACTTTAGGGCTGAAGAATGTTGACAAGCTCTTTATGCCAGTTTTGTCTACTTTGGCAAGACTCTTCTGAGCTGCTGTCATCTTCTTTGGTGGCTGAGATAACATAGAACATATTTAAAATATTAGACTTATCAAAATTGTAGCACAGTAGCTAAATTTAAGCAGGAAAAGTACAAATAATATTTGAAAAGCATGAACTGCTGTATGATTTTTTTAGGCATAGACAGAGAGAAAAAGACAGTTCTGTAGCATGTAATGCCATTTCTTTCAATGCTTGTATCATCAATCCCATCACCACTTTGTTTGCGATTCTAACTCACTTTTCGTGCAAAATCAGCACTGTTGAACTTGGTGTAGTCTTCCCCAGCCTCTAACGGTTTATCTGACAGTTTCCGTTTCTATCGAATGCAAGACAGAATCAGAAAAACCAAGTCCACCAAAAGATCTTTTGAATCTAACTGAACTGCTACACCATTCCTCTAACTGCATTCAGAAACAAAGCATTTATGATGCTGCGTGAAACAATGAAAAGCTGATTGAGTTTAAGAAGAAATAGAAAACAGAAAGCAAATGATTAACAAGGCATAAATTCAAGTAAAGCAAGACCAGATATAATTCAACCATTAACATTTAAGCATAGCAGTAACAAGCAAATAGTGAAACAAAACACTGGTATTTCAAGCAGAATGATTTACCTTAGAAGGAGGCTCTGTCTCTTTAGGGCTGGATATCTCTGGCAACCTTGTAACACAAGAGACAAAAAATGTTATAACTACATAAGCATAAATATATGAATGTCCTGCATGTTTCGGAGTAGTGGTCAACTGATATGTATTTTTTTATGGCCGATGCATAAGAGAGCAGGGTGGCTAAGGCCCAATGTAAAGCTGATATATACGATATCACACTGTTTCATTTAAAGATACATGCATATAATTTGAAAATAAATAATTTGTATGGATCGAACATTAATGTGTGTTTATGCATGTAGTCTACAAATGCACATTTCAGAGGATCTCTGAATTTGACAAAGTTTGCAATTTTATTGAAATTAAATTTTTATATAAAAAGACTTGTTTAAATGAAATGCGTATTTGCTGGATGCTGATGGTAGATGAGAAACCATTATAACTATTATGCTTTTCTGTTACTAATAATAAAAATGCAAACACTGTAATACTTTTTTTGTGTACGCTACGTTCTGTGTAATAATTTAAAGGTCAGAACTGTTAAACAGAGACAGTAAACTAACAAAGACAGAGAAGGGGAGCTTTGTGCATTTAGGTGCTGCTCAAAATAAAAGTCCCACTTCTAGCATATCGCCAAACAGAAAAAAAATTATTGGCTAAAGCCAATAATTAAAAAATTCCAAATATCTCCTGATATATTGGCCTTGGCAATATATTGGTCAACCACTATTTGTGAGGTGATGTGAACGATCAGTGTATGATCAGTATAGGTATACATACTGCAGATGCTTAAGGAGAGCTTTGCTCAGGTCTTCACTGATGTACTCTGATATGAGACCATGTGCATAACGTAAGTAGTCCTCTAAAAGAATAACAAATACACTAAGATTAGTAAATAATCAACATAATCCAACCATGTTTATTTATCCTTTTCACCTTCAGTAGCATCTTCCTGTTTCACTCTGACGAACATGCTGGATTTTACTCCTCCACCCACAGATATGTTGCTCTTTTTGAGTGTGCTTACTGTGCGTTGGACCTAAAAGACATTTTTTAAATATTTTAAATGCAACTTAAAATACTCATTATTGATAAAAATGATGATTCTTATACAAGTTAAAAGTTTTATAAACCTTTTTCTTTAACCACTCCAAAGTCTTCTCCTGGTTATATCTGTGAAACTTTAAACCGCCTATCTCTGAAAAAGAGGATTACATTTTTATATATTGGACACAAAATTTGGACATCACACTGTATCTGTAACTAATTTGGATCTATACATGCCTACAGACTCAAATACACACCTTTCTCATCAGCCACATGATGAAGGGAATCCAGTCCCTGTTTGCAATGAAGAAGTCTTGTGCATCCAGTGTAATCCTCATCCATAACCATCTGCTTCACTGGCTGGAACTTTCCCTATAGGAAGAGTGCTATCATTACAGATGAAACTCATGTAAAAGGCTTTTATTATAATATTTGCATTTTAATTAATCGTTAACCTCGGTGGCAGTACTGCTAATGTATGGCAACAGCAAAAATAAAGGATCAATGGGAGTCACATACAGCAGTCTACCATCTGAGAACACAGAAACATTAACAGAAGATTAATAAAACTGCACATGAAAATCAATGGTCCATAATCACGTCGAATGGATAGTTCATGTTCTGTAGGGAAAACGTACCTCTTTGCACTGTCTGTCCAATAAACCAAGACCGAAAGTCTTCAGAAAAGGCTTTTACTTCATAAACACTGACATCGCCTCTGCCAAACAGGTACAGTGAAGAACTGCCTGCACTCACAAATACAGGCAGAACTGTCAGTCAGTGGCAGTTTATTAGACACTAAATATAGTTAAACATCACTACTAAACTGCCAGCTGCAGTTAATTAAATTGGCATAGCAATACCTGTAGCAGGATTCTTTAGTTTGATGAAGGACAGATCACCCTCTTCAGACCTGCTTGTGTCCAGTGCTGAATCTGAAAGTGAAGGGTGGAATAAAAAAAAATAATTAATTAAATTAGATTAAACTTATTAATAGAAAACAGAATAGCATGGAAATTTAGGTGGGCTTAAAAAGTATACTGACCTTAAATTTTGAATTAATAATGCATACTTAAATATTTGTCATAATTACAAAGCCTCGGTAAAATAAGATGTGGACTGAAGACTGTGTATACAATGTTTCTGCAAGAGCATGTGTTTATCATGCAACACAATAAACTTGTAAATGTAAGGTACCTGGAGCAATGACAACCCAGCTGTCGCTGTCGGTGTGCGCAGAGCGTTTCTTTTTAGTAGTCATTTCAAGGACTGATCTTAAACCTTAAACTGTATCAATCGGTTGTTTGATGATAACAATGTAGCAACGCAAGGCTAGTCCCGTTAGAAGTTCCGCCTCCAGAAAAATGGCGGCAAATATTTGTGTACAGTACAGATAAGGGTGTGAAATTCAAAGTGAGGTTTTATTCTGATACTACTTTACGTCTGGCTATACATATATAATAACTTTTTTTAATAGTACTTTTAAATAAACAAATCTGATCCAAAATCTCTAATTAATGCTAAAAGAGAACAGCGTCTAATTTGAAACCGCGTCAACAACCACCCCTTTCTCAAAATGGTACAGTCTCCCAGAATTTCTTAAAGACATAGCAGCGCATTTATTTTTTTGGCACCATTAAAAGTACTTTTGGAAGATCTTTCTCAATGCTCCTCACATTGTTTCGTAATTATTTTGCGTAATATGATATTTGTTTAAAGGTCAACACATCTGGCTGTCGCATAATTGCCTATTTACAATCTATGTAATTTGTTGGTAGCCTATTTCAATTACTAAATAATATTATTTAGTAATATATTATTTTTTCCCCATTTTTTCACAGAATTGTGATTTCTGTGTAAAATGCTATCATTTATATGAAAGGTGAGTGATAATGTCATAATTTTGGCAAAAACAAATCAAATGGTAAGCTACATTGCTGATGAGAAGAACTTCAATGTGGAAAGTAAAAATATTTTTATTATTATTATTACTATTTAAACGCAGGTTAAGTTATGGGACATGTTTTATACCATGTCTCAACAATTTGTGACCAACAGACAATACATTTATTTTAATAAATGAATTTCAGCACAAACCATGGCATGGCATCCTCCAAACTAAATTGATGTTTCTAACAGTGACCTCAAGATGGTGCCAGTGTCTTGAAAATGCATAAAGCAACGCCCTTCGGCAGAATTGACTGCGGAATAATTGTTAGTTTATTTCCTGCATGAAAGCTCTACACATGTTCCTTAGCCATCATAATGATCTAATTCTTACATCAATCAGATTGAAAGAAGCTTTTTTGGCACGTCAGATTAGAACAATCAAAGCATTCAAACATTAGCCTAGTCTAACAAGAAATATACATGACACGGGAAATAGCCTAATAAAATTGGTAAAAGTAAATCAAAGTACATTAAAAATAACAAATGCTATAAAAATGGCATAAACACAGATAAGGCAAAGCATGTGGTGCAGTAGCCTCTATGCTGACTATGATGTAAAATCCATAGATGCTTTACAGTTGCTCTCTTTCCTTTTCTCTGGTGGTTTTCAGGATCTTACAACAACTATACTGTTGTCACTGAGTCTGTAGGCTACTTCGTCAGATTGTCTCAGATTATTCCCTCTGTCTTTATCGTTCACTTTAGCTCTCATATTGTGTGAGAGGGAAAATGCGTCTTTTTGCACTTGTGTCACTCATTAAAACAACTAACCAAGACATGTCCTGACACAGTCTATGCTTGCGCATTCATGTGTTGCTGATTGAGAATCAGGGACTCCCTGTCTGCTGAGCAAGGACATGGTGGAGGGGGAGGAGGGGCTCCAGGACATCCCAGCTGTACAAGAAATTACCATCAAAGAGAAGTTATACATACTAGGCTATATTCATTCATGTGTCACGACGCAGTTTAGATTTTTTAATCTATTTCAAATTTTTAATATCACATAAATTCTAAATATTTTAAAATCTTACCATCACTCATGTACCAATAAGAAACTAACTATTAGTTACGAGGTACAATGCGCCCTCTGTTCTTTTCTCACTTCCACAGAGATACGACACAGACGCCAATACTGAGTAACTCTTTTAATGTTGAAAGAGACAGACAGAATGAAATCTGGTTGGAAAAAAAGAGCGTGGCACAACTTGAAGGCACACAGTGACATTTTCAGCTCAGGCTTGTTATACACATCTTGACTTGTTGCTCTGTTTTATAAACTAGTTGATGGAACAGATCAGAATAACGATTCTTATTTTGCATCTGAGCCTTACCTCCTCCCACACACATGCAAAATTAGGCAAACACACCTTGCACATTAACATGCTCCCATACACTCTAAAAAATGCTGGGTTGTTTAACCCAATTTTGGGTCAAATATGGACTAACCCAACTTTTGGATTAAAAATTTAATGTAAAAATTTAACCCAACAGCTGGGTTAGTCCATATTTGACCCAAAGTTGGGTTAAAACAACCCAGCATTTTTTAGAGTGTAACATTGCTGGAAAGAAAATAGTGGCATTTTAGGTTTTTTGTTTTACTTTTGCACACACACTAACAGGAGCGAAGTAACCCACAGATGTATTCCAACTCTTGCACATCAGTCCACAAACAGGGTTGACATCGTGAAATCTCATTATCACTCATCTGACAGCAGTCACCCGCTAACTTGTTATAATGTGTGGATTATTTATACTATCAGATGTCCATCGCAATTTATATGATGATATTTTAGTAGGAGGAGCAACCTACAGAGATGCATTGCATAAAATGACCACAGTTCGTCGTTTTTCATTTTCGGCGAACACGTTGGGAATGTCGTGTTTTGACATTACAGGTCTGTCACTAGAGGTCTGTTGAGTCAAACTGAGCGTAATCTAGCCTAATGCATCTATCATATGTCTAGAGGCGACAGGAAATTTGTTTTTACTAATTGGTCTTAAAAACGAAAATTTTATTCAAAAATTGTCGCTATTACAATGCGAGCTAGGCTTTTACTTTCACGGGATAAGAAGCTCTCATGTGAAGGTAGCAAGCTTGATGCAACAGTCTGAGGCGTCCATTTATTTTGTGCTGTCTTGCCAAATCAAAATCTAATTGTGTGATAGCAAACTGATTGTTGCAAAACTGTTATACATAAACGGTGTCATTTTACAAAATGTAGCCTTCTGTTTTTAAATCACATAATCCGCATTTTTAAATAAGCAGCTTTACTATATGGATGTGATGATGAATTTATGTATTTTCATACACGGAAACTATTTGAGAAAATTGTTAATTTTCATATTTGGAAACTACAACAGGAAATGAAAGGATACAAACTAGTCTAATTCGTTAGTCATTTGAACAGACAGCGCGTTTAGTTAATAAATTCATTAGTCGAAAGAGTGAATTCGTTACTCTACATTTTCATTTGTTCTGCAGCTGCTTGAAATCCGCGTGTTATGCATTTTATTTAGCAGGACGACTATATTATGGCTTTAAACTTTTCTTTTGCAATTGTTCCTATTTACTAACGTATCAAGTCGTTGTAAAATACCAGCAGCTTGATTGATTGTGTTTGGAATTAGTCAAGATGATTTGATTTATCACTAAGAGAATAATAATCTTAACGAAAAGTTTCACTGGTAAAACGGCATACAAATTAACTGTATTACCCTAAATTGCTTAGATCATTTTAATTTGATTAGATTATAGGTTATTTTGCTGGATTCCTATTTATATACTTACTTAATCCTAAAATCACCTACAGCCACGTAGTGATAATCGTTCGCCTGTATTTGCTCGTTTGAGAGTGAGTAGAGGAAGGTTGGAAAATGCTGAAAACCTCACCTCAGCTGTGTCAACAGGCCGTGTGTTTTTCCCTGTTATAAATAGCCCCACTTTTAAATTAACTTCCTAAACGCCACGTGCCATCCAAAATAAAACTATTCAAATAAAATATTCATATTGTAGGCAACATTTAGCATAAATCAATTGTACGAATCCCTTGTTGATTAACTACCAGCTGGATTACCCTTAACCCTAAACTTTCGAAGTCACTGTTTTGCATACTCATAAAGGTTGTTTTACAAGTGCTTTTTGACATTCGAAAATTGGAAAATAAAAAATACTCAAAGGTGAAAAGTGCTTATTTGCCTTAGGGAACTGAGTGCAAAAACGTGTAAACCTTAATATGAACCATGTTAAACTCCATTATAGGTTTAAAGACGAAATTATTGAAACAGAAAACACATGTGCTTAAGCAGTTTTGCTTACTGTTGAACATTCGTGCCACGCATCCTAACCAAAGTGAGGTTTAGCATATGATGATATTTGACAGGCTTTAGTTGCTCTAATGCAGTTGAACACACCAAACACCAGCCAATAGCAGAAGGCAGCTGTTTCAAATCACTGTGAGTTCTTTCTTTATACTTTTTTTTCATAAAACACAAATATACTCTCAAATATGCTTATGCAGGTGTACTGCGAAAAAAAATATATATTTAGAGCAATTTCAAACTTTGAAATCAAACAATGCTTGTTTTTTATTGCCATGACATGCACCGAGAAAATGTTCTTTGTTATCACGTATCAGTTTGAAGAACATTTCAAATCAGTTCACGATGAAAGTTTCTTACCTCTATCATAACTTCAACAAAATATCTCACATTGGAAGGATACTTAGCAATATATAAGATGAGTCATCTGTGAACGTGCACTTGAGCGGATCATAGAAAAGCTCTTGGCATCTCTCGCGCAAAGCCTGGTTCTCGCATCATGCTTTAGAAACACCGGTCTTATGTCGTCGAGATCAGAGAGTTGTGTGCAGTTATGACACCCGACTCGGTCGCTGCTCTGTAGCACGTGACCTAATCTGATCCAGTGTGGGTCGTAGGGTTTGAGTCTTGAGTATCTAAGGTCGAGCGCTGGCGCTTGGTCTTTTTTTTTCTTCCTCTCGCGCAGCTCTACCGCTCCGCCTCCTCAACGCGCAACTTTGACGCTGTGCATAAATACTGGAACAAAAGAACAACTTCCTCGATACCTTGTGAAACGGCAGTAAATAAGCTGAAACTGTTATGCGAACTGAAATTAACCCGTAAACGTGCTAGAGAAGGTACTTATTAGAACACCCCCCTAGAGTCAAATGATGTCTTCAAACACATCCTCAATTTTCCCCTGAGCGCTTTGGGTAAGTGCCATTCATATTGACTTTGAGGTAGCTGCCGATCAGTCTCTTCGCACTGTAAATGAGCATAACTGTTGTAACGTTTGAGCATTTTGTGAGCTATTAGAATTCCAGCAGCAGAGCAAGAATAAACGAGGAAACTGAAATGTGTTTTTGTTGAAACAATGAAACAACGCAGGAGTGGCAACGGTCGACAGCGGACTATCGGCGTCGAACTATTGTCGAAAAGTTTCTGACTCTTAACCGAAACGCTGTCTTAACATCATGTTGTTAACGTTCTAAAAAGTTGTTACATTCTAGCGTTCCTTGAATCAAGGAAGTTACTGTGAACTGAACAGCGCTGTTTAAATCTAAAAAACGCGCTGCTTGTCAAAACTTCAGCAACAATTGCTATGCATAAGTTACCGGCTGTCTTCGAGATACGTCGTGTTATTTTAAAGTGTCTAACAGGTTTGATTTAGAACCGTATTAAACTACTCAGTTTTTATTTGTGATGTTCATAAACGATTACAGGAGGTCCATAACGTGTGCAAAGTGTTTTCGTGAGTAGTCTTTTGTCGTGTTGATCTTCTCATGCAGTGAACAAAGAAGCGCGTAGCAAAGGCTCGGGACCCGAGAGCCCGTGGAAAGTAAGCACCCTGTTTACAATAATAACACCAGCTTCATGACGCGGCAAGACTGACAGAGCGCTGCGCCAATGGCGTGCCACGAAGACTGCCTTTGAGGGGCGGGACATCCGTGAGGATTGACGCGCTTGTCTGGACTTGCCTGCAGTGCGCTTTGTTATTACTTTCCCCTCTGATAAAATATAAAAAACTGTCACGGATCAAAACACGAAGCATGTTCTTTCAACATTTTAAAAGCATAGAGAATATAATAGACTATTTCTTTACAATTAAAGGTTAATGAATGATCTGTAGATTATTTAAATGTAAAGTTGGTCACTTTAACAATTGAGGATAAAGAGAAAAGGTGACATGATTTTAATAAATACAATACCAAGTGATTTTATTAATAAGTGTAGAGGTGGATGAATGAAAAAAAGGAGAGGCTGAGTCTTAACTTTGTGACTTTGATGTGAATTTGAATGTTGTGGGTGGTGATACTGTTCAAATGTTTAGTTACCTATTATAGGTTTATAGTAGCTTATGGCATGCTATAACCTATACGCTGAGGTTTTGTTGCAGTTTGAAGTGGCCTTGAGTGGGAGCTAACATGGACGGCCTAAATTTGTGTATGCACAAAAAACACATTTTCAATAAACTGAACTAAAACAAGGTATTTGTTAGGCTGTATGATATGGCTAAAGAGATCAGAACAACAATAATAGCCAGTCAAGTTTAGTATATCCAGCATTAAAGTCAAGATCCAGAAATGTTCAGATAAAGTTAAACATTACAAGTGACATGCAAAGGAGTAGGCATAAAATTTTCCATAAATGTTTTCACTTTAAAAGAAGTGTATTATGTGTACACATATTTACTACAGAGTTGTAGCATTCTGCCTAGTCATCCATGGTGGATAAGTATAGAACAGTTTATTTTCTTTTCTTTTACTATGGACACACTTCCTGTTCTGTACTTTATCTTCAAATAAAATGAGTCCGTTCCTTTTCCCACTGTGGACATCCACTTATACCACCATGCACTTAAACACAAATACATTTTGTAGTGTTGACCTGTGTAGGAACAGATATTTCATGCTTATTTATGTCAGCAGTGTCATGTGAGTTTATGTGGGTGTGTCTAAAAATAAGAAACGTGCATGATGCAATTCATGCCACCCAATTATTATAGCTAAAAGGTGGGTAGTTGGTGACTGTAGAATAAAGCCATCATGTTTTCTTTAGCAAAAACACTAGATAGTCTTTGTCTTGGTTTGTACAGTTGCAGTTAATGCCTACAAAATAGGGCTGAGGTTTAGAAAGCAATTTAGTCACATAGCCACCAGAACCCTAAATGCATCATCAGGGGTTGCTGGTCAAATAGTCAAAAAGCGGTGCCAAATTTTGAAAGTCATTATCCGAATGATGCAGTCGGCAGTAATCAGAAAGGGTCGGATTTGACAGATGGAGCGCAGTTTCTTTCTTCTCCCAATCAAGCTTCACGCTGCTGGTGGCGCGAGTGACGCAGCGCGCAGTTGCTCTCGCTGTCTGCTGCTGGAGTGAAGCGCAGGCTCTGTTGTCAGGCCACTTGCTGCGTCTTCACGGAACACATCGACTAACGCTTCCGTTCATTTTAATGTATTCATCTTTGTCGAGCGACTGCACACGCACTTTCAAAATCGGTCATGGAGAAAGCAAGCATGACCGCTAATAGCATGTTGTATTTCCCTCCTCAACTCACGAATGATGAAAAATAATAAAGCTCGCTCGCTTTGTGACACACGCTCACTGTAGCACCAGAAAAGCAGATACTCCAGCAGACCGTTCATTTTAGCGTTAAATCAAGCGTAGCTGAAAGGTACCTGATTTTTAAGCAACCGAAATCCTTAAACTAAACATTGCAGGTTCGCCTGAAACTATCAATAGGCGATCGCAATGTTAACAGTCGCTATTTCAAACACCGACTGGCAGAGCTACAGTTAAACGTGCTCTGTTGGCCGTGTAAGGATATTGTGCGTGGGTTCTGGGTTGCTAGCCGGTTTGAGGGTGCATTTTGTCTCGACCAATCCTGCGCGGTGCTCTCGGTCCCGGCATGCCCAATGCGGGCAGGGGGAGGCTCCGGCCAATTTGAATGAAGACTGGAGCTTTCGGCGCCATTTTCGAGTGAGCAGCTACAGCAACAACAGCTGCCTAGAGAGGCTCCGCACTGTAGTCCAGTAATTTGAGTGAGGGGACACTTTTTCTTTTTGTTACCAGAGAACAAAGAGATTTTTTTTTCCTGAATTCGACCACAAATTTGAGATGACTGTTTCCCGGTGGATGAATGCGGCGGACACAAAAGACGATGTGTAGTGACAACAAATAGTGAAGTGGAGACTGAAGTGAGCTAGGAGGCTAATCCGGCTAGCATCTCCAGCCGAGAAGGGGCGTCCGAGTCCGACTGGAGCCGAGCTGTGGAAACGATATATTTTTGTATTATTTTTCGAAAAAATCTAACAAATACGCGGATGACTTGAAAATTCTACAAAAAATTCTGAAAATTCTCGCAGGCGACGACGAATAGATTGGTGTGGGTTGTTTGCTGGAGCGAGGTGGTTTTGTGCATTTTTTAAACGTTAAGTTTGAGCGGGATTGGTGATGCGAGCGAGACGGCCGGCGAGCGCGAGAGCCTATCAGCGAGCGATACACACCGACCAACACTCTCCTGTTCTTTACTACAGTTTCCTTCCTCTTTCACCGAGAAAACAACGATGACCAGAGTGCCTTTTATTTTTTCCGTGTTTTTGCACGAGCTGTATGTAATGAGTGCGCCGTCAGAATTTTATACTGCTAACATTGTTTTTGTGGATTTACAAATATTACGAATGTTCAGGTGTTTTAGGTAAGTTAATATTTTACATAAAATGTGTTTTTGTTTAGTAACAATGTAAATAAAGATTTATGCTGTGTGTGCGTGAATGGTAAACGTATTAAAATAGCAAACATTTCCCTTCTCCTAAAGTGTAAAAAGCACGAACTGATTGACAAAAAAAGTAAATAAGGGTTTGAGATGGAAACGAAGAAGATGAGATGAAAGAGAGTTTGGTTTACACAACCAGATCATCTCGATTGAACGTCACTATAATGTGTTGATCTACTGTACCACGCTTTTGTAACTTCACTCATGCAATTTGAAGCCCTTGTAAATCACACTACGTTAAGTGTTGTGGACACGTATTCATACTTTTATACGAGCGGGCCTGTAAATTGAAATTACATAACCAGGTTGCATTGTCTGATAATTTAAGGCCTAGTTGTATAATTGTGAAGTGCGGTTATTCGTCATATTGATTGGTTTAGGTGTTAGTGGAAAATTTACTTTTATGTATTGCAACGAGATCATCTTTCAGAGTGATCTTAGGTCGGCAGTCGCTGATTTTGCCGGCCTTTTTTTGTCAGCTCTTAGACCAGCGCCGTATTTTTTCAGCCTGTTCTTAAAGTAATTTTGATGATGTTTTTCTTGTATTGAAGTCGACTCCATAACAGATCCTCTATGCCTTAAGGAAAGTAGCTCTTCGGGTACTTTTGTTCTCCCTAATGTAGAGGTCGCATGCAGAAAGGTAATGAAGTCATTACCATGATGCTTTGACCTCCTAATTGTGTTGATTGATGTAAAGGCCTGTCCATGCCATGTGATGTCATGGAGGTTAACCCAGCCCAGACCCCGGGTCACTTTGAGCCCAAACAGGGCAAGGGAGTTCAGAGAATCCAGTTTTTGAATCTTTTTAATAGATGTTATCAACCTAACCTAAGTTTTATCCACTGCTTGTGTCACTTTTGTTTTATTTTTGCAGTATTTAATAATATTTTTGGTTTTAACTTGTTGAAATGATATTTTGTACACTTGTATATACATGTGGCCTAATATAAAATGTTAAAAAATATGGTTCATTTCTTAGTTCCATGTCCCACACATCTAAAAGCTCTCTGGTTTTGCCTAAATAATATAGTTTGAGGTATTTTGGAGCGAGTTGTTTAATGACCATTCATGAAAAAAAAGTGACACAAGTTACACCATATACCAGTATAAGCCCAATGACAGAAACCTTACATTATGACAAAAGAGCCACTGGAGCATATAATGACTAAGCACAAAATATCAGTCTAAATGTTACTGTCACAGAGAATTTACATTTTAGGTGCAATCATAATTTATTATATTGCACATTAAAATTACACATTCACTTGGCCAAAAAAAAAAAAATCAGTACAGTGGTCAGTGTAAGAGTCAAAGTGTTTCTCAATCTGCCTCTTCCTGAAATATGCATACAATTCCCATTTTAGTCAGGTTCTTTTATTTTATTTTTTAAATAAATATGTTTTTGTATTAATGTAGTTAACTTAGTATAGCCCGATACCAAATATTATTTGTCTGAGTGTCTTTTTACGTTAGTTCCTAAGTGTTGTGCATTTTTTTTTTTCCCCCTTTTTTTTTAATTTCCTGGCAGTTTTTCTTCCCATGAGTTGATCCTGACTGGGACCGTAGGGAAACCCCCACAAGTAAACCACAACGATCTCTTTATCATGTTCGCAAAATTGCAGTTTAATCAACAGACACGTCATACACTCACTCAAATGCCCCATTTACAGTGACAGTGCTGATACTACAATATATATATATATATATTTTTTTTTTTTTTTTTTTGCTCGGTTTTGTACAGTGCACAGAAACAATTTAGTCATAACTATTTTAATCATATTTCAGGAATATCACCTACAGTAGGCTTTTTATACAAATTAGTACATCAGTATTACTTTGTATTATCTGTATTTTCAAAGTAGTTCTCTCTGATGGAAACACTTTAAAAACTTAATTCCACACAAAGTTAAAATTAATGCACTACATGGGACTGACAGAGTACCTATGACCTATTGGCATCAAAATATGTAATCAGTTAAATTACAGGTTATTTTAGGCAGATTACTTTTTACACTTTAGGTTGATGTATATCCATTATCTATACAATTATCATTTGGTGATATCTGTTTTATACACTTATTGTTGCTCATTTAGGGAAAAAAAAATCTAGCAATTTTCCACCCACAGGTTCTTTTTTAAACTTATGTGCCCATTCACTTGTAATCACAGTTTGCATGCTTAGAGGATTTTTTTTATGCATTTATTTATTTTTTAATATCGATAATATGATGATACAGATGACACAATTTTAATGTGGGCAATTGAACTTAAAATATGTTGCATGTTAAGACATTGTGACATTTTGCTAGTGTGTCCAAGGATGAATTTTGGGAGAAGCTGAGTTTTTATGCTTCCAGCTATACTGAGTTTTTAAAAGTAAAAGTCACCAGACTAGAGAAGTTAAATTGTGGTGTGTACAGAATTAAACAACTAGTTAGAAAAAAGTCAGTCATGCTTTGTGTGCTTACGAGTGTGAGAGAGTGTAAACGTGAACTTGCAGGAAATGAAGTCTTACACATCAGATCTCCTGACCAGAGGCTGTAATATACACACTGTTTTAATATGGGGCTTATTTATCAGTTAATTGTGTGGGTAATTTTATGAGATACACCATGTTAATTTTATCATACACCATGCCAGCATTTTCTGAGTTTGCCAAATTGGGTGCAGTAATATGACTATTAACTGTGCAATAGTGGTGATGTGACAAGTTAAACTGATTTATTTTTTTTAAATAAGTAACTCCAGCGTTGTTCTTGTTTTGGCCCATTGTGATGTTCAGGAGCAAATGTGCGGTCACAGGCACACAGAATGTCTCTGTGACATCACCCACGCTCTTTTAATGATTATAGGGAAAGTAGTGTGTGTGTATGTGAGGGCTGCAATTTTTTTATTTTTTTTATTTTTTTTATTTTTTTTGTATAAAGCAGGCCAGTCCTGACTCTGAGACTTACAGCTCTGATATTGACCGTTTAGAGCATCTTTCTAACTAATGATAGTGTTTAAGTTTGGGTTGGATGCGAATTGTTGTGGATACAGACTGTTTGCAGTGTTGCAGAGCTTTCTTTGATCAATGCATGTGTGTAACAGGGAGAGGTTGCAGTCAGGGCACAGGTGTGTATTGCTGTGTGTAGTTTCAGCCGTACTCAGGTGCAGCAGTGCTGTCATTCTTTCTTTGACTAAATATTTACACAGTATGAGGTTTTTTTTTTTTTTTTTTTTAAATTGCAGAAAATGTGTTTGAGAGAGACAAACACACACTCACACTCTCTCTCTCTCACACACACACACATACAGCTTTCCTAACTACAAATGCAGAAGTGTAGTTATATTACAGGGTTTAAATATGGATGTAGCATGTATACTATTTGCACTAGACAGAAGTAATTAAGTATTCATGTTTTTGTTTTATTTTTAACATTTTTATGTTTTTTTCTGCAAAGTTAGTTGCTTCCTACTTCAGTGATCTTAAGTTACACTTATGAAATAAATGTGTTATTTTGCAAAATTTTCTTTTGATCATTTAACTGACAAAATAATTACATGGGAGGGTTTCCTGCGTAAGTCTGAGTCTTGGAGTGTGCGAGTGTGTCACATGCTGATGTTGGAGGAGTGGAAGGTGATACCCTTTGACCCTGAGGTCATGTGAGCTCAGTAAAATACAAGCAGAGAGAGGTTAAATGTTATACATTCATTCACACCCCCTCTCACTCACACAGACTTGTTTAGGGGCTCTGACGGTCCTCCTCGCGCACACGCATATGCACATGACCACTTTCTAGGTTATCAAGGAGTTGTGTGTTCATGTGCTGCTTTGTATATAATCAAATTGTATAATTATAGCACGATTTAAAATTATAGCGTAATATGGTGCACTTATCTTGTGGGATTACACTGTTGCTAGTTGCATGAGATTAAACACCAAAATGGAGGCTAGGCCAACTACACACATAGAGTTGAAAGAACTTTTAAAATCCCTTTTGATGGCAACAATTTAAAAAAATAAATAAATAAAAAATTTAAGCATAAAAATAACCCCACATATTTTTAAAATTGTTTGATTTATGGAGTTTGAGTTGTCTAACCAGGCTGTATTTTGTTTGACCTGCTCTGTTACTCAAAGTCGTTCTAAATGTTTGTTTTTCCTATGTCTCCTTTTCAGCTCTGATAGTTGTCTGATAACTTTGGTGTGACTGAGTCTTTTTTTCTCTCCATGATAAAAATTCATATGGTCAGATGCTTCCTGTGAAGATACTCATTTATAATATCTTAGCATAAGGCTTGCTGTGTGTGTGTGTGTGTGTGTGTGTGTGTGTGTGTGTGAGAGAGAGAGAGAGAGAGGGAAAAGAGACGTGGGGAGTTGGTGAAAGGAGGGGGAAAAACGTTTTCTCGTCAATCTCTGTTTTTGTGCTACACGTGCATCTCTGGTTCAAATCTGAAAAAAATGCATAATTTGTTTCTACTTTTCTAAAAAAAAATATGTAGTGGATTTGAAGGGGCGTTTTGAGACAAACTTACATGAGGTCTTAGATGTAAATTTCAGAAATGGTTTGGTCTTATAATTCATCTCCTTGTATAGGCTAATAATACTTTAGATAATTCTTATTCGTATCTTTGAAGGTAATGTATTTTTAAGGGTATATTTAAGATTGATGTGTATTTTATAATCTACATATAATAATATTTTACACCTCACACACTGCAGTGATATCAGAGAACACACATCCACTCAAAGTTCACAGAAACTTTCTCTCATACACACGTGCACACACACATACTGTAGCACTAACTATAAGTGTATTGTTTTTTTGTTTTTTTTTTCAAAGTATAGGTGTATTTAATTACTATTTTTTAAAACTATGTATGTATCTGTTTTTAAATTGTGCTGCTGTAAATCAAATGTCTGTATTTTGATGACCTTTCTTCTTTTTTCCAGAATTTGCCTGGTTGTGACATCAGAATCTAGAAAACAATTCAAGGTAATAACATCTCTGTGCAATTTATTTTATATATTGTGTTAATTGTTTTAAGAGGGGAGCTAAAACACATTTTTAAAGCAACTAGGCAGTTCAGGTGCTATATACCCAGTAAATGACACTTTCAGCATTTGACATCTGGCAAGCCATCATGGTATTAAGGCTTTAAAATCCCCTTCAAGCAATGAGATGTCTGCTTTAGATCGACACAGTGCTTGTTTGCACAAGTGAAGTGTAAAGCAATTTTTATTTTATTTTTTAAATGTACTTACATTTGCCTATCATGATTTTGAATCCCTTTTTTTTTTCAGGCAGTGGTGGCTTGGCTCTAGCTTCTGTGAAAGTGCAAATTCACTGTAATGTCTGTAGTAGTTTTATTTGTATTTCTTGCCTTTGAGGTGTGTTAGCTCAAGTAAATGCTGGAAGAAAAAAAATATTTCAGATGCCAACTCTTGTTTAGAAGCAATTACAAGTTTGTTGTCATTATCAAGTGCAGGCCACTGCCTCTTAAAACTACTCTAGCATTGACTATATTGTGTGTGAGAGGTTCTAGTTGTCTTCCTGTAAATCTCATAGATCACAACTAGGCATAAGTTTTGTTTGGGTGACAGAACTAACTGGCTGATTTTGGAAAATTCATCTACTGTTGTTTGCTGTCAAAATCTCCTAGGCTTTTTTTTTTTTTTTTTTTTTTTTTTTTTTTTTTTTTTTTTTTTACAAGAGAAAAAAAAAACATTTACTGTCAGTAACTTTTATCTGGAGCTAAACGGTATATAAATATTGTAGCATTGTCACAATGGCTTGTTTCTTGGCCGTGAATCCATGTTGCATCATTGACCCAAATTAATAGTTATGTTAGTCAGGTCGTAACCTTGGAGTCAATGTTACACCTTAGTGATCATAATAAACAGATGCTTGAAACTTGTTATTAATTAATATTTGTTATAATTAATATATTTTAGTAAACTAATAAAGATACAAACTGTTACATTACAAGAAAATTATTTAATTGGTTCATCACAAGTAGTGTTGTTGGCTGTAAAATGCTGTTATTTAGTACACTCACTGCAGATCTCACCTTTCTGCTGTTTCACTTCATTCCACTAAAAAGCAGGCATGGAAGTGTACTTGAATTATTGTATAATGCTACAGTTCTCCAAAATCAAATATAATTCAACACAATTAAATGTAATTTTAAGATATAACAAAATTCTAAATCTTTAGGAAGCTGGTGTGTAAAAGAAAATACTTTTTCGCTGAGATTCTGTGTTTGCTGATCTATTGTTGGTTATGTAATTTTACTATCAGTACTTCAGATTTTTTAAATGAGGTCTTTTTATGTTAATGATGTCTCACATCAACTCTGACTTGGTAAACATTAACATTAGCTTTTTATCGTAACTGTACATAAGGCACAGAGCACAGTGAGTGATTCAGAAAGAAGAGATATTTTATTTAGCATAGTGTGGGCATAAGAGATGTCTTCAGTTTTGGGACGGCACTTTGGGAAGCTGGTGGCAGGTCTGTTCCTGCTGTTGAAGAAGACTACGAGGCTGGATGTAGTCAATGCTGAATCACCATCTTGGAGGTTAAATCCAGTCTGGTCTAGAAGACAATAGTGCTAGTTTCTTGTTTTCTTTAATATCATTATTTCTGATGGAGTTGCCAGAGGACAGGTTTCAGTATAAATCTTGAAAGTTGCTGAAAGGTGTGTCTGCAGAAAATCCAGCCTGTAGAAAATAAGAATGGAGGGTAATGTACCACAGGGGATGATGATGTAGAAATAAAATTTTGTTTACTATTTAAAACTCTCTTAATGCCTAATTTTTGTCGTCTCTTCTTGTGTCCTGTTTCAAAATATAATAAAAAGTAAATATGCCAAAACAGTACAGGACCCACTGGGAATGATGTATCTGTTAAATACCCATAATCGTTGCTTAACATTAGTTTTGACTTGTAGGTGCCTTTTTACTGAAGTGTAAAATATTGTGATTCAGTGTGCAATAAGTAGTAGTAATAGGTGTACATTTTACTTCATGTATGCTATCATTCTAAAGTGTTTTTTTTTTTAATCAGACAAAAATATATTTAGAAATGTACATTATAAGTATGCAAAAATATTAAATAAAAAATATAAACTCAGTATGTATATCCTGAAGACTTAATTGTACATTAGCAGGTCCTGCACACACAAATGTAGAAATAACAATTTTTTTTTTTTTTTTTTTCTTACTGGATGCAAATGGTTTGCAAGCAAACACAGTAGTAGACACTGAAGTATTTTACTGCAAACTGACAGCATCACGTCCAGCTGCTGTGTGTATGTTCTCAAGCGTCCTCCTCTCTTCTGTGTTTCAGATGGAGTCCTGGAATGCCTCGAGCCCTGCTGAGAGAAAGAGAGAGAGGGAGGAGAGGAGTCACTCCCTCTGTGATTCTGGCAGTGCTTGGTCATGTTGCCGAGGGTGTGAGTGTGTGATTGAGAGAGAGGGACCCTCTCTAGGTGATGGTGTAGCAGCACAGAATGGTTTGTGGTAATACAAAGATGCAGGCCGTGATGTGCTGCAGCATCAATTCCTGGGACCTACGCAGTCGAGAGAGAGAGAGAGAAGAGAGAGACTGTGTGTGTGAATGCGTGTTGTCTTGCTTTAGCAGCATGTAAATATTGGAGTTACTCCTTGGCTAATGCCTCCAATATTGCTCGTGCTGCTGAAGCAAGAAGTCACCAAGCAGCACATGCACATCATCTTTTTATCACAGCTACCAGGGCCTAGCGGGTGCAGGTAGTGTCTGACTCACTGGTACTGAAATACCTTCATGGACTGAATCATCAAACCAACATAGAGAAGTCAGGAGGACCCTCGGTCTCACCGGAACGAACTGAATGGTCAAAGGTAAAGATAGATGCAGTATTTCGTTTTGTTTGAGAAGTCAAGTAGCTTTTGTTAAATTAATGTTTTTTTTTTTCTTAATGTTTATACGAAAAGTTTGTTTTTATTTACAGTTTGTTGTCTTATGTAAAAAAAATATATATAATTATACCCTTGTATCCTGTATTTTTTATTTTTATTTTTTTTTAGGTGCAATCTGTTTTTTGTTTTTTTTTTGTTTTTTTTAATGAAATATTCCAAATGAAATCACTATTTTCCTAAACGTGCTGTTGCATTTTTGTGTTAATGCAAATAAATAATAAAACTGGAAAAAAAAAAAAAAAAAGAAAAAACTCGTCTGACCTGTCGCATACTCATTTGAACCTCGTTAGCGCATCTATTGTCGATGTATGTTCAGCACTTTCCACAGGAACGCAACTTTTGTCTTGGAGATCTCATCTTTGTGGTCGGTTTTCTTCTCTACTGTGTTTGAATACTGTTGTAGAAATCTTTTTTATTTTTCTGGTTGATGAACCCGTATAACATGAAGTGCATTAATGTCTTTTTTTTTTTTTTTTCTTCAAGTCTTCCTCATTTCCGGTGAGTGCACTGATTGCACAAAACTGACTCCAAATAGACCTTTTCCGATAATAACAAATAAGCAAGTTTTTTTTAGCTATTTATATGTGGTTTATGCCGCTGGTTAAAATGGACGGCATATTAATATTAGAGGCAAATGTCTCCATGTTCTTGCTGGAGAGGTTACCGAACGGCGCATGCGTACCATATTCTTATATAACACCAGTATTAAAACGCTGATCACCCAGCGAAGTTCTGATGTGGGCAAGTTATTTTTCGGGTTTTCCGGTAGTTGTAAATGACATGTGCCATTTCATGTTAACAGTACAAGTCACTTATTATGTAACCTTACGTGACAGTGCTTATATTAAATAATACATTGTGTGAAATTTAATTTAAAAATAAAGTTCTGTCGGCCTAAAAACAAAAAAAAAAACGGCTCAGATAGCCTTAAATAATTTCCGCCATTTTATGAAAACATGAGAAAGACACATTTATGAGTATGTAACACAACCACGATTTGGACTCGTTCTTGCTATGTCTTTGCATTCTGAGAAATTACAATTATTTTATTTATTTATTTTTGCATGAGTTTTCCAGGGTCAAAAAATTTAGAATAACTTTGAGGAGTTTTATAAGGGACCCGTTTACACGCAGAATTCGTTTTTTTTTTTTTTTTTTGTCTGAATTCTGCGTTTGCCTGATTTTATCACAGTTTGTATCCTTGACAATAAAGAAAAGATGTTTTATTTTTTGTTTAATTGACCAGCACTTAAAACCGTTGTTGGCTTTAACTCGTAACACGATCACTTCTGACACAGGTCGATTTAATCTTCTGACGCTTCGTTTTAGTCATATGATGCTTTTAGACATGATCTAAAGATGGTCAGCGCAGCTGAGATAATGTGGCAACAGTGCACTGTTTCATAGAGCTGATTTTAATCTATTATTTGGTAATGGCAAAACATACACATTTTAATAATTTAATGGAAAAGTTTTTCAAGATGAAGTGGTTCATTGTCCAGAACGCTCATAAGACGTAAAATTCTTTTTTTTTTTTCTTTTTTTTTTTAGCAAATAGACAACTTGATATGAGGACGGATTTCTAAGCGCCTTTTTTAATTATTAAATACGTTTTATCAGAACCTAAATTTATGTTTTCCGCGCACACCTATTTTGTGTTTGATCTTTTGAGAAGTCCTCTTATAAGATGTCATTTTACATGGATGTGAAAAATATATAGGCTATTTAAATTTAGATGTTTACTCTTAGGCAGACATTTAAATAAAAGACATGTTTTTCGCTTAATTTAATTGTGAATAGACTGATTTTTTACAAGTGATTGCAGTTACTGGTCATCGTGTGTAGACAGAAGTTCCGAGGGAAAAAAAGTCCGTCTATTTCTTTTTTTTTTTTTTTTTTAAGTGTGTGAGTGTGTTTATGTCGGGGAAACTTTGGTATGTCCAAATAAATTCATCTTCATGTATTACAGCTCTCGAAATTTTCTCTGCATACAGCTGCTGATTGTCACGCTCTTCTTTTAATTCTATAGACAAAATAATGAGATTGAAGTCTCAGATCCTTACGGCTATTTGCTTGAGTGCCTTAAGTCTTAGGCTATATACAGGACAGTGCGTATGTAAAAGGTTAACATATGTAATTTTAATAATAAAAAATACAATGTATATTTTATTCATTTATTTTGCTTTCTCCACAACCATAACACTTTGTCCGGGAGTTTTGAGACATTCGCAACTATAACCTATAGGTTAATTGCTGACGTCCCCTATTGATGCATCGTTTATCAGAATGCAAGATTGTGTTGCTATTTCATGATGCGCCGCATGACACACTTTAATTTTTGCAGCTTATAATTGAAATTTAAACGGTGATCATAATATTTCGTCTATCTGGTGTTTTTTTTTTTTTGTTTTTGTTTTTTTTATTAAGTGTCTGCCAAAAAGTAACAAAACTAATGCATTTCACGTTGCATTTTTTTTTTTTTTTTTTTGCAGCTTCACACAAGTCATTGTCGACGTATGCATGCATTTCATTTGACACAAATTTAAAGAGAACTAAGCTTAATGCTAGAACTTAAATATATAGCATACATATATGAAGGGAAATTTATTTGGAGTCTTATAGTAGTCCCTATAGCAATTTTCAACAAAATAAAAACAGGAGAAAATGTCAACATGCGAAGTTGGCTACAACTTGTCGGTGTAGAGTCACTTTCTTCACGAAACGAGTATTGACAAAACCAATTATTAAAACAATTGAATCATTAGTCATTAGAAACATTAAACGCAAAGACAAAACGTTTAAAGCAAAAAGAAACAGCCTACACGTGTGTTGACTGCCTTTTCTCTCCTAAAATAATAGTGAGGTATACTGGTATAAGACAGATATGTGATAGAGTGAAGATACTGTCGTTATTTTAAAGACACAATGTTACATTTGTTTAAAAAGAGAGAAAATCGAAGAATTGGAATTGCATAACACATGGCGCCATTTCAGAGTGAGCTTCATATTTGTCGGCAATGTGTTCTGCAGGCTTCAGAACAGTTTGTATTCATTAATAAATTCGTTGTTATTCAATTTACTCCAAGTTATGTAAGGTTTTATTTTGTAAAGTAGGTTAAAGTAGGTAATTTCACTTTTCATCCCACATTTCGCCTGGCAACAGTCGGCTAAATATATATATATGTTCAGTGACGTGCGCAGGGCTCCGGTGGTGACGTCATGTGAGAGCAGAGTCGTCCGAGAATCTCAGGATTCCGGTTTAAACAGTGGATACCTTCTCTCTCTCTCTCTCTCTCTCTCTCTCTCTCTCTCTCTCTCTCTCCTTTTCTTTTTCTCTAAGAAGTCCTGACTTTGTGTTTAATGGTGCACGTCTCATGTCTCTCCTGGGTGAAACTGTAAACATTACCAAGACATTGATGAGGTCTGATTTTATTATTTATTTATTTATTGTATGAAAGTATTTTCCCTCAAAACACGAATCCATTCCATTAGCCAATAATGTTCAGATAAAGTTTTGTTACGGCGCTAATAATTTCAAAACTTTCTCTTAGTGGCAAATGCTATCGCAACATTTAAGGTATATTATCGCAATATTAAACCGACAACAAAACAACCATATAGCAGTATGCAAGTTCATTCTGAGTATAATAATAAGAAGAAAAACAGGCTACTGAAGAACTGAATTTACTGTCCTGGTACGAGACTGACATTCAGTTACGTAACGTTTAACCTTGAGTCTCCTGATAACTTGCACAGAGGAGATAGACGATATCAGTGCACAATCGGAATGCGTTTCTCTTCTTTAGTCTCTTTTTGTTAACTTCCAACACTGGTGTTTCCAAAGCTGCAATGAGCATAATATATTATAAAGTGAAAACTTGCATTCGAGAGGAACTTTTGGAGATTAAGTATACTTGAACAAGGCATTTTATTAAATTTAAGATTTGGGAATGTTCTCCCATTAGTCAACCACGATCCACACTTGTTTTTCCATTTAAAGCCAACAGACAAAATCAGTGCAATTTAATAGCACACAAATGCTGACTGTATATATATGAATCAGGCATTCTTGTTACACATTCAAAAACAGACACAAACTAAATTTCCCCAATGCTACAAATCTACGGGATTTTCTAGGTTGGCACATTGTAGGACATAAAAAAGTACCTAATGAATGGAGTTATAAAATCAGCTGAGGAAATCTGATGTTGTGTTTATCAGGTCCAAGATACAGTTCCGACACAGCTCGGTTAGTAGCGTGCAGATCGCTTCCGCTTCTTTCCAACAGAACCCAAGCCAGCGCGCAATCTCTCCAGGACCGGGCAGAGAAAAGTCACTGAGTGCGACCACCTTATCTTGGAAGCTCAGAGCGAGACAGTCCGACGGGAGAAAGTTCAGCGCGGGGAGACACGCACATACAACCAGAACGACTCTCCACAGCACGCGGGAGTAGCGCGGAGCGGCAGCAGGGGGCAGCGAAGCCAGGTAGGTGCTGCTCTCGTAGGGTGCGCACAGCTTGTCCACCTCTCCAAGACGCACCCGGTCCCATTCCTTCACATCGAAGCTCTGCAGGCCAAGCAAACCCACGTCCACGTCCGTCCGCGACGGCAGCGGCGTTCCCCGAATGACGCGCAGCTTTTCCCTGAAGTCCTGCATCTGCTGGAGGAAAGTGAGCGGGTCCGAGAGCGAACGGAAGGACTCGGCGATGCTGAGCGCACACTGCTGCTCCTCGAGAGCCGAGCGGAGCTGGTTGATCTCGGGGTCAAAGGTCTGCATGACCGCGAGCTTCAGAGTCTCCAAGTCCGAGAGGATCTCGCTCCGTTTGTGCTCCAGCGTGCGCAAAAGTTTGTCAAAGTACTCTGAGACTCGATCCGCGTCCCGCGAGACCCTCTCCAGCGCTTTCCTCTTCGCTCCTTCTAACGATTCCAGGCACGAATGCACCTCCGCGCCCCTCCATCCCTCCACGACGCGAAACAACTCCTCAAACGCGAGCTTCTCGCGTTCGTACGCCTCCTCCAGCGCGCAAAACTTGTGTCCTTTATGATCACCTGTCGTGGCGCAAAAGCCACAGATGAGCTTCAGATCCGTGGCGCAGAAGATGTTGAGCGGTTGTCCGCTGTGAACTCGGCAGAGAGACATCCTCGGCATCACTCGAATCCTGTTGTACTTCTCCACGATGCCACGTAGGGAGTAATTGACTTGCAAGCTCGCGATGCCGTTGTGCACGGTCTCCTTTCGACAGGTCGGACATTTGAACGGTGGTCTCCAAGCAGGGCTCCGGTTACCGTCCAGGATGCCCTCGAGACACTTCTTGCAGAAGCTATGAGAGCATGGCAGAACGCGCGGGTCCTCGAAAAGACAGCAGCATATTGGGCATGTGAGGTCCTCCTCCAAGAGCTCCATCGTATCCTAAAGTGGAAAAAAAAGAGTCAATATGAAAGCTTGTCGGGGTCATAACACATCAATACAACTTTCATCATCTTGGCAAGCGTCTTTCTCGTGCATCCTACACTGATTGTGAAGTCTAGAGCACTCAGTGCTGTCCAGTGTCATTTTGGACATCATCTACATTACGTGCAATAAACCAAATATTTGTTTGCTTTTGCGAGAATGCGTTAGGAGTCTATCGTGAATAAATAATAGAACCAGATTGGCTGAGAATGAGAAAACTGCATCCATGTGAAGTTTAACGTGCAGTTTTTTTTTTTTAAAGAATCAGCATCATCTGCATCGATCAGACGACATTGTTCAATGCATAGCAAGCGATTCTGTGGAAGACGCACGACAGGTTAACCAAATATAGTAGGTCAGATTGCCTGATGATGAAGACTGCTGAGTGCACCAGTACTTCATTTTTAATTGCCGCGTGAGAACTTTCGTGCAGGAATATCCGAGGACCTGTCCAACAAACTTCAAGGTATTGTTTTAGAAAAAAGATTCCCCGCCGTCGAATTGTCAAAAATGTTTCTCGGTTCGCCCAGGTCCGGTTGTCAAGGTATTACTACGGTTGTGGCAGATTTTGCAGGCAGAAAGCATCAGCAATTGGACCAGAAGCGCACTAGATGCTTAGGCAGTGTGCAACGCAATCATGGCTCTTGTTGCTGTGCAGACTTCGCCCTTTCCAATTGGGAAATTTTAACTAGTTCAGGTCAAGTCAGTATGGCCAGGCAGTTGAAAAGAATGCGCACAAACAGCTAATGAATAGTAGTGCATTTAAAGATAAACATTTCAATGCCACATTCAGCGTAATATCCGTGTAGCGAAGTGTATTTGCAGACTCAAGCGCTTGAATACACGTTTTGTGCGGTGAGACAGAAATGCAGAGGATCCCTTCATTCTTGGATGGGGTTGTTGCGGGGGAGCACTCACTCTCTCCTAGATCAGCGTTTCTCTACAGATTACGTCAATACTGGCGTTACCCATCATCTACCCACATAAACGCCTAATTCATCTATTCAGTGAGCTACAATAACGACGTGGTTTTCGTTTACAACTAGTCATGGGTTTCAGACACAGATAACCAAAAAGCACGTCGGGGTTTTCTGCCATAAAGATGATCCTTCATCACGCCACTTTGGTCGCATATGCCCGTGCCATGTGTCAGGGTCTTGACGCATCGATAACCAATCGCTACCGAGTCACGTGTCAAAATATTTTGACCTCGATTTTTCTTCCCCTGTTTCCATGCCATCAGGAAGAGAAGCGCTCCGAGGCGCCGCGCTCATTGGTCGAGTCAGGGATGAAAGCGCATGCAGGGACGTAATTGGCCACGAGAGGGCTCAGCGAACCGGTTTGTCATAGAAATAGGATAAGCGCTTTTTATGATGGTCTGGTTTTATTTAGTGTATGTTAATTCGATAATAACACAAACCGAAATTCACAAGGGGGACACATACATTCACAAACATACAATTTTAGCCAAGTCCAATTCAACAATATGATATATGGTATGTTCTCAAAGCTTTATTTGAGATTTTCTGGTTGTTTTGGCTTTAAACTTTAAACACTTTGCGTTATGCATGTGATATTTTATTATATGTACAAATATGTTCTCTAACTCTCTGTGAGGTGAAAGTGGCACTTTAAAATAAAAATTAAAAATCCTCAGTTTGCCTCTTCACTGTGTATTTTCAAGGCTATTAAAGTTTCTCAGGGTGATTATACGGATGTAATTTTTATCCAGACTGCTGATGGAGCGTCACGCACACTGCTTTAGTCACGAGCTCTCTGTTACTTTTCTCCACGCTGGTCAGGATCATACACTGTATAAAACAGGTCAGGATGGACCATTTGCAGTCGTTTGTGATTACTGGATTTGTAAAAAAAAAAAAAATCTTTTATAGAGATTGCAGGCGGATTTCCATTAGAAAATCAGGTATTATCACAGATACGAAATAGTGTAAAAACGTTTTCAATAAAAACAGTTTACCGAAGGATTCGACTTTCTGAGCCGGTAAGCGCCCCCTTGAGGTGGACCTCTGTGTGTCTCAAAACAGCACTAGTACTCAACAATGATTTTTCCAGGGGATCCGTTCAGTCCTGGAAGCGTTGTGTGTAACTGCGCTTCCGCTGATCTCGGCGCTAGAATGGCCGCAGTGTTTACGTGTTGTTTGGGCTGCTGCGGGGATGTTGGAGCGGGCCATGCGCCCCTCAAAGAAATGCCCACCGTACAGCTAGACACGCATCACATGGGTAAGAGTCATTTCCACTGCTCAGCGGGCTCACAAGAAGTCACCGATTTTAATTTAAAGCGAAGATGTGTGTCAAGCTAGCAGATGATGCTATATCCTAAAAAACAACGATTTGAACACAAATTAACTAATAAATAGGTTCGCCGTCACTGTTTTTAAATAAACAATGTGCATTCGTTCCTAATTAATCAGGACAAGTAGTCCTTACTACTCTGGATCACATGCTAGTTACTAGTATGCAGCTGACAGATCCAGTGTCTGTGTAATCTCTTTTATTATTGAGTGAATCAGGTAGTGGGTGTCATTTCTGCCTCGTTTTTCTGCAGTTATCTCTAAAAACATTATGAAATTCATACCTGTATTTCAGTGCTGTAGCAGTGTGGTCATGAGAGTTTGCTTGGCCTTTTTTCCCAGGGACGGATGTGGTCATAGTGAAAAGTGGGAGGCGGATCTGTGGAACTGGAGCCTGTCTTGCCAACGCCCCTCTACACCAGAACAAGAGCTATTTTGAGTTCAAGATCCAGTCCACCGGTGAGTGCCTCCATGACAGTTGTTACTACACAGATTTTTTATAATGTGCTATTGTAGGTTTTTTCAGTTTCGCTTTGGTTGTTTTTAATATTCTCTAATACCTGTGCAAACACTAGCATTTTGTAGCTGTCAGATAGATGTATTTGTTGCCTCAAAGAGCAATGTTGTTGAGTGTGTAACTGATATAAAATAGATTCTGACATAAATCAATAAATAAAATCAGCTTTGAGCACATAACTCCAGTTAAGTAATTGAATCAAATGCAATAACCAGAAATAAAGCATTAGACATAAAGGGATGCCATGCTGAGTGTTTTCATATGGTTAAGGAGTAATTTCCCTTAATATAAAAGTTAATTTATGACAGTAAATTAATAACTTATATTTTTTAAGTTAGAAACAAAATTATCTTTAAAGTCAAAAACCAAAAACAAACTAAGATTGAGATTAAAGTCAAAATATTTTGAGAATAAAGTCAAAGTAATATGAGATCAAAGTCGTAATATTTTGAGAATTAAGTCATATTACTACTTTAATCTCATATTGCTATGACTTTATTTCCAAAATAATATAACTTTAATCTCATAATTTTAGATTTAATTTTAATTTATTTATTTTACGTGCCACTAACACGCCATCATAAAATATATATAAAACTAAAAACTAAAAATGAAATGACCTATTAAAATAAATAAAAATCAAAGTAAAGTAACTTACTATTGGGACCCTTAGAAATTTTTTGCTTTGAGATAATTTTACTACAATCACTTTTTACCTCCTGAATCTCTGACTTCAGATGGATAAGTACAGCTGTCTCATGAAGGTGTGCTGCTGTTTGTGGTGCAGGTGTTTGGGGGATCGGTGTGGCTACTCAGAAGGTGAATTTGAACCAGGTGCCACTGGGTCAAGACAGTCACAGTTTGGTACTTAGACACGATGGCTCCATATACCACAACAATGAGGAGAAGAACCGATTACCTGCCAACAGCCTGCCTCAGGAGGGGGATATAGTGGTACGTTTTTACTTTTGGATTGTGAGCCATTAATAGCAATATTGTGGAATACACCAAGTACATACTGTATAAGACATATTGCTTGTGTTTGTAAATGTGTGTCTATGTTTTAAGGGGGTCACCTATGATCATGTGGAACTGAACCTGTACTTAAATGGAAAGAACATGCACTGTCCAGCTTCAGGTATTCGAGGGACTGTGTTCCCCATAGTTTGTGGTGAGTTTCAGTAATATTATATATCATGTTATATAATACTGAAGTTTATATATATATATATATATATATATATATATGTGTGTATGTATGTGTGTGTGTGTATATGTATATACAGTTATGGCCAAAAATATCGGCACCCTTGGTAAATATGATCAAAGAAGGCTGTGAAAATTAATCTGCATTGTTAATCCTTTTTATCTTTTATTTAAAAAATTCACAAAAATCTAACCTTTCATTAATAAGAATTTAAAATGGGGGGAAATATCATTATGAAATAAATGTTTTTCTCTAATACACGTTGGACACGATTATTAGTACCCCTAGAAATTCTTATGAGTAAAATATCTCTGAAAAAAAATCAATAAGTTTTCCTGTAGCTCAAATAGTAGAGCATGGCGCTAGCAATGCCAAGGTCATGGGTTCGATTCCCAGGGAAAGCAAGAGCTGATAAAATGTAGAAACTGTAACTTGAATGCAATGTAAGTCGCTTTGGATAAAAGCGTCTGCTAAATGCATAAATGTAAATGTAAATGTAAATAAGTGACTGACTCTGTTAGAAATCTTATAATGGGCCAACACAAACCTCAAAAACAACACAAAAATGGGTCACTGAGCGCAAAACCAAGCTTCTGCTATGTCCTCTGACCTGAACCCTATAGAAAATGAGTGGGGTGAACTGAAGAGAAGAAGCACCAACATGGATCTGTGAATCTAAAGGGTCTGGAGTGATTCTGGATGAAGGAATGGTCTCTGATCTCGTCAGGTGTTCTCTAACCTCATCAGGCATTATAGGAGAAAATTTAGAGCTGTTAAACTGGCAAATGGAGGTTTCAAAAAGTATTGAATAAAAGGGTGCCGTTAATTGTGGTCAATGTGTATTAGAGAAAAACATTTATTTCATAATGATATTTCCCCCCCATTTTAAATTCCTATTATCCAATGAAAGGTTAGATTTGTGATTTTCTTTTTTTTTTTTTTTAAATAAAAGATCAAAAGGATTAATACACACACATACATACACACACACACATACATACATACATGCATACATACACACACAGGCCTCTTTATTAGGTACACCTTGCTAGTACCTGGTTGGACCCCCTTTTGCCTTCAGAACTGCCTTAATTCTTCGTGGCATAGATTCAACAAGGTGTTGGAAACATTCCTCAGAAATTTTGGTCCATATTGACATGATAGCATCACGCAGTTGCTGCAGATTTGTTGGCTGCACATCCATGATGTGAATCTCACGTTCCACCACATCCCAAAGGTGCTCTGTTGGATTGAGATCTGGTGACTGTGGAGGCCATTTGAGTAAAGTGAACTCATTGTCATGTTCAAGAAACCAGTCTGAGATGATTTGAGCTTTGTGACATGGTGCATTATCCTGCTGGAAGCAGCCATCAGAAGATGGGTACACTGTAGTCATAAAGGGATGAAAATGGTCAGCAACAATACTCAGGTAGGCTGTGGCATTTAAATGATGCTCAATTGGTACTAAGGGGCCCAAAGTGTGCCAAGAAAATATCCCCCACACCATAACACCAACACCACCAGCCTGAACCGTTGAGACGAGGCAGGATGGAGCCATGCTTTCATGTTCTTTACGCCAAATTCTGACCCTACCATCTGAATGTCGCAGCAGAAATCGAGACTCATCAGACCAGGCAATGTTTTTCCAATCTTCTGTTGTCCAATTTTGGTGAGCCTGTGCGAATTATAGCCTCCGTTTCCTGTTCTTAGCTGACAGGAGCGGCACCCGGTGTGGTCTTCTGCTGCTGTAGCCCATCTGCTTCAGGGTTCGACGTGTTGTGCGTTCAGAGATGGTATTCTGCATTAGGGCTGCAACAACTAATCGATAAAATCGATTATTATCGATAATGAAAATCATCGACAACGATTCTCGTTATTTTCAAGGTATTTTCGTCCACACAACTGCCGCTCACTGGATATTTTCTCTTTTTCGGACTATTCTCTGTAAACCCCAGAGATGGTTGTGTGTAAAAATTCCAGTAGATCAGCAGTTTTTGAAATACTCAGACCAGCCCGTCTGGCACCAACAACCATTCCACATTCAAAGTCACTTAAATCCCCTTTCTTCCCCATTCTGATGCTCGGTTTGAACTTCAGCAAGTCGTCTTCACAACATCTAGATGCCTAAATGTACTGAGTTGCTGCCATGTGATTGGCTGATTAGCAATTTGTGTTACCAAGCAATTGAACAGGTGTACCTAATAAAGTGGCCGGTGTATGTATGTATGTGTGTGTGTGTGTGTGTATATATATATATATATATACATACAGGTGCATCTCAACAAATTAGAATGTCGTGGAAAACTTAATTTATTTCAGTAATTCAACTCAAATTGTGAAACTTGTGTATTAAATAAATTCAGTGCACACAGACTGAAGTAGATTAAGTCTTTGGTTCTTTTAATTGTGATAATTTTGGCTCACATTTAACAAAAACCCACCAATTCACTATCTTAACAAATTAGAATACTTCATAAGACCAATTAAATAAAAAACATTTTTAGTGAATTGTTGGCCTTCTGGAAAGTATGTTCATTTACTGTATATGTACTCAATACTTGGTAGGGGCTCCTTTTGCTTTAATTACTGTCTCAATTCGGCGTGGCATGGAGGTGATCAGTTTGTGGCACTGCTGAGGTGGTATGGAAGCCCAGGTTTCTTTGACAGTGGCCTTCAGCTCATCTGCATTTTTTGGTCTCTTGTTTCTCATTTTCCTCTTGACAATACCCCATAGATTCTCTATGGGGTTCAGGTCTGGTGAGTTTGCTGGCCAGTCAAGCACACCAACACCATGGTCATTTAACCAACTTTTGGTGCTTTTGGCAGTGTGGGCAGGTGCCAAATCCTGCTGGAAAATGAAATCAGCATCTTTAAAAAACTGGTCAGCAGAAGGAAGCATGAAGTGCTACAAAATTTCTTGGTAAACGGGTGCAGTGACTTTGGTTTTCAAAAAACACAATGGACCAACACCAGCAGATGACATTGCACCCCAAATCATCACAGACTGTGGAAACTTAACACTGGACTTCAAGCAACTTGGGCTATGAGCTTCTCCACCCTTCCTCCAGACTCTAGGACCTTGGTTTCCAAATGAAATACAAAACTTGCTCTCATCTGAAAAGAGGACTTTGGACCACTGGGCAACAGTCCAGTTCTTCTTCTCCTTAGCCTAGGTAAGACTCCTCTGATGTTGTCTGTGGTTCAGGAGTGGCTTAACAAGAGGAATACGACAACTGTAGCCAAATTCCTTGACACGTCTGTGTGTGGTGGCTCTTTATGCCTTGACCCCAGCCTCAGTCCATTCCTTGTGAAGTTCACCCAAATTCTTGAATCGATTTTGCTTGACAATCCTCATAAGGCTGCGGTTCTCTCAGTTGGTTGTGCATCTTTTTCTTCCACACTTCCACACTTTTTCCTTCCACTCAATTTTCTGTTAACATGCTTGGATACAGCACTCTGTGAACAGCCAGCTTCTTTGGCAATGAATGTTTGTGGCTTACCCTCCTTGTGCAGGGTGTCAGTGATTATCTTCTGGACAGCCGTCAGATCAGCAGTCTTCCCCATGATTGTGTAGCCTAGTGAACCAAACTGAGAGACCATTTTGAAGGCTCAGGAAACATTTGCAGATGTTTTAAGTTGATTAGCTGATTGGCATGTCACCATATTCTAATTTGTTGAAATAGTGAATTGGTGGGTTTTTGTTAAATGTGAGCCAAAATCATCACAATTAAAAGAACCAAAGACTTAAACTACTTCAGTCTGGGTGCATTGAATTGATTTAATACACAAGTTTGACAATTTGAGTTGAATTACTGAAATAAATGAACTTTTCCACAACATTCTAATTTATTGAGATGCACCTGTATATATATATGTATTTTAATTTTTTTATTACTCCAGTAGCCTGACAGTATTGATATCGTGTATCATATGTTTACATGTTTTTTTAGCTTCAGTCATGCTAAAAATTGTTTTAAGGCTAATCCACCTAATGCACAGCACATTTTAAAGTAAGAATCCAAATGTTTTCCAAAAAATGAATTAGCTCTTTTAATTGAAAACTGGGACTTTTGTCTCTTACAGCCACCGTTTAAATGCCGTGGTCCTTTTTCTGTGCCTATTTCGTGCAAATTAAAAGGATTGTTCATCCAAAAATTAAAATTATCACCATTTACTCACTCTCATGTGTTTCCAAATCTATATGACTTTCTTTTTACTGTCGAACACAAAAGAAATATTTCCATACGATGGAAGTCAGTGTTAATGCAGCCATTGGGCTCCAATGTTGTTTTGGTTCCCAACGTTTTCAACATCTTTCATATTCCGCAGAAGAAATAAAGTCATACAGCTTTGTAACAGCATGAGGGTGAGCAAATGCTGCCAGATATTTCATTTTTGGGTGGTCTATCCCTTTAAGTTTAAAAAAGGTTAAAAGAACATTTAAGAATGCGCAAATAGTTCTCATGTTGAAGCAATAATTTTAATTTGCTGTATCTTTAACAAGTTTCAGTACAAGTTTTAAAAAAAAGACTGAGAAAAATAGATTTGTCATATATTTAATCTATATTGCAGCGATGAAATGTCATGAAACGACAAGTTTTTGCTATTCATAGGATGAACTAATATATTGATGTTTGTAATCTCCACTCTCATTCTCTCTCAGTGGATGACAGTGCCATCATAGACTGCCAGTTCAGTGATTTCTACCATACTCCACCTGAAGGCTTTGAAAAGATTCTGTTTGAACAGCAGATCTTTTGAATTGTCAGCTGTGTATGCAGACACATACATAGTGTCCAGATGAACTGTGTGTGTGGCAGCACGTGGTTACGGTCTCTTTCAATGTTGCTTCTGCCTTTGCTGTTACTATTGCTGCTCTTGTCCATTTGGAAGACAAACCAGGCTTTATTTCTGTGTGTGTGTGTGTGTGTGTGTGTGTGTGTTTGGACACACAAAAATGAGAGAGAGAATCTACAACCCAGAAAACACTTTACATAAGCACTGAAGACACTTACTGATATCTACTTTCTGTAGTGGGTGATATTGATAAACTGAGCTTATCCTTTTATTTAATGACAATGTACAATGAACAGCAGCTGATCATCTTTGTGTTTATTTGATTTATGTAGAAATTATTGATAATGTATTGTTGACTTTATTTATCTACACAAATATCAGCTTGCTTGAATGAACCAATTGTATTTGCACTAGTTACATGTAACTGAGAATCAAACCAAAACGAGTCTGTTACTGTCGTTTGCCTTTCATCTGAACTAGGCATATTGATAACTAGCAGTTTACAGTATTTTCCACAGTGTATTTTAACATTTTACCTCTGTGATCTCTATTGCACATAATATTAAATTACTTTGGCTGAACAGATTTCAGAGTGTCAAATAGCCACTCAAATGTTTCAGACATCCATGAATCTGTTTAACATGATCATTTTTGCTGCCCTAGCTTACATCTTACCAAACCCTTCAAATGTTAGACTGAAGGTAAACATTTCTTTTTTGCTTCAGATGTGTTTTGCTCCACTGATAAGTGTCCTGGACCTGAGATAATTGATATCTGCACAGTAACATTTATTACAACTGTAATTTTACTGGTTACTGCAGAAATGTTATGTACTCTTAACCCTCAAACCACTCATACATTAATTTTATTCACGCAGTTAAATGCACAACAAATTCTTAAGTCTTATCGTGAACAGCATGGCCATACAGATACCCAAAGGCAATGTGCTTTTCAGAAAAGGTGCTCTGAAAAAGTTGTCCTGTAAGACTTGTCAAATCTGATTTTCAGTTCCCAAAACGCTTGAATTCTCTCTGTATACTGTCTCTTATGGTACATTCCACAAGTGCTGTATTTAATAAACCTAAGTATTCTGTCTCTGTATTAAAGACCTGTGTTATAGCCTTGTGTCAAATGATAATGATTTACGAATAACTAAAATACTGACAACATACGAGCATCTCTATAAAAATAAAGCGGTATATTTAGTTAAAATTCTAAATGTGTCCCTAGATCTTTGATTGTTAATTGGATGAATGTGGGTTAGTAACAGTACTAATTCCATATATATGTTTATTTTATCTAATATATATATATAGAGAGAAATTTATTAATAATAAATCCATGATTTTTATGTGTTCTACTCATATGCCACAGAACCATTCAGTATCAGCCAGTAACATTAAATGTTACAGGGATGGATGAGTAACTCTTTGAAACCCCCCAATGCAGACTCTCTTATTGTTCCTATTGTCTTGATTTCTCAGCAGGTCTAGACATTAGTAATGACAGACAGGAGGGGGTTCAGCGAAAATTTTGAAAAAGTCTTTAAAAAAAAAAGGCTCCTTCTAGGATCTTACATCCTACTATTTTCAAGTCTTCACTGCTTTGGTGGTTCTAAAATGAGAGGAAAAAAACTGAATAAAAGGTAAAGGCACCCTTTTATAGTAACGATCATGAATAAGTAACACATTTCATTATATTTTTTATCAAACAAAGATAATAGTTAAAATATATTCTAATAAAAGTCAAACTATTTCAAATATTTTTATTTTTATGGCTATCTGAATGTATATGAACTGACATGAACTCTACTTTGCGTGGGTTTTATTAAAGCATGTTATGTTTTTGTCTTAAAATATTTATTGAAGTCAATTCACTGAAAACTGTCTAGACAAAGTTTGGACTACATTACCAAAGTGCAGTTGAAAGGACAATGTCAACTTACAGTTCTGAAAGAATCAGCTGTGAATCTATAGTGAAAAGTGATGGAAATGTTTAGGTGAGTCTCCTAAAGCTGTTCATAAATATGTCTGCCGCCACCTAGTGTCCATATTGGGAATGGAGTTTTTTTTTTTTCTCTCGTGAAGGTACACTAATAAAAGCTTTGACTTCAGGCACGTTTGTGGTTGACCTGAGGCCTCATTAGAGGCTGTTTTGTCAGTTTGTTGCTGTGTGCTGATTGGCTGTTCAGTCTTCTGTTCTGAACATTTTACAGATAAGCAAACGCGGGTGATGCGAGTCTCACTTCCCCCAGTCAACAGACAAAATACACACAGCATTTGTGTGTGCAACAGACACATACTATACACTCAAACTCCTCTTTAAAAATGTCAAAAGCTGTTTTAAAATACAATGCAAGATACTAAGAACGACATTCTGTAAAGAAATGTTTCTTGCTGTTGCAACGGTTTTGTTTATTTAGAAAATGAGAACAGAAGAATGATCATATCAAACTTACATATGCAGACATATTTCATGATATTTCTGTCACTGACGTACTGTAAACCTCCATTATAAAAAACATGACATAAGCAAACTGCAGAAATGTTCTGGACTTCAAATGAAAAAAAAAAAAAAACATTGAAAAAATTCACTGATAAAAATGATAAAACTTCTTAATTCTGTTAGATTGTTTATATTAAACATCTAGTACAGCTTTGGCATCCTTCAGTGCTGCTTTTTTCATCTGCAAATCCCGTTCCTGTTTCTCCAGGTCTGGAAACACAAAGAACAAAATAATTCTCATGAAACACTGTCATTACAAGGCACAAAGAAATGTACTCATTTATCCATTCAAATGATAGGTATATGAATTTAAAACTTACTGTTAAAGGGTTGAAATAATGTAACGCTTTAGATGTAGGTGGTTACAATGAAATGCAGTACCTTGTTCCAGCTGAGTAATAATGCAAGGCAGCCATCCAGATGCCCCCAATACTTTGAGAGCAACATCATAGTCTGTGGAATATTTCATAGCCTTTCAGTTGTATAAACAAAAACCCAGCATTATTATTATTGCTGGGTTAAAGAACAGGAATATTTCAGGTTCAATATGAGTTAAGGTCAGCTGATAGTATTTGTGACAATATAACATTATAATGATTATAGATCAGTGATCAACACATACAAAAAAATTAAATGAATAAATAAAAAAATTGGCCTTAAAAAAGGCAAATATCATGGCTTTTTTCCCCCCACATTAAAATCATGTTAACACACACATATTATGTCCTGTGGCTATATTAATGAAACAGTATTTTAACATTTGTGGATTGGCCTTTGTCATTTCCATGCACTCGCTGCAACCCAGATTGTTTTTTATAGGAGGGACAAGTCAAAATTAATGTTTTTGATTGCAAGATTATGCCACAAATGCTGTCGATTGAGCTTAAAGGTGAAGTTTATAAGATTTTTTTGTTAAACTATCTTCTCTCAACCCATTTTATTGTTCATTCATTATTATGTAGGTTTATCTCCCAAAAAGCGTAAACATTTGATTCAGATTTTGGCATTTCAATCGAGACGTTTTGTAAACTCAAGTTTTTGCCACTTTACTGTCAAGCCCCAGATAAAATAAGGATTTAGCATGGTAAGGTACATGACAATGTTGATGTGTTTGGTCTTGCCACGCTGCTACGCTGCTGCTACAGAGCAAGTACCGAGACTTGCTACTGCCAGTACATCCACAACATGCTGCTATGAGCATGTAAGAAATACTGCTGTTGTACATATAACATTTATGAAATAACCCCAATATATAGCACACATGAATCACCCCACAGCAGACCTATACAGGTGGAGCTGGGGAAGGTGGAGGGTTTCTGAAGCGCACTGCAACTGCTACAGCAAGCGCTAGCCAAGTGTTTAAATGCTGAACAGCAAGCTCATTGACTGCTGATACAAAAAGAACCAATCAGCTACACCATGTGATAATGACACCATTATGTCAGATTGAGTTAGACTTATCAGACTGCGCCATCTACAGTTTCATGACAAAACTCTGAATATATTGTAAGGATAAGAATAATCGTAAGGGCTTGAGGTTGTTTGAAAACATGCCTTATTTTTGTAATTCCACTAGGTAACACTAGTATAGAGCCGCATTCTTCACCTTTAACTTGTATTGAACCCAGAATATTTCACAAAATCAAGGTCTGAATCAAGGCTGTTCTCACCTTGTTGGCTGGCTTTCTGTGATTGCACTCTTTCTCCTAGGCTGATCAGCTGAGACACAAGCTCTGAGAAGATTTCTTTAGTCCACCCGGCCTCATTACATCTGGTCCAAAATATGGTGGCACTGGACTTAGATTTCACTGTGATACCCACATCAGAAGCATCTGCTGCAGCAGGACGACCTCTTGATGAAGAAACCCCTACTGGAAGAGAAGGTACTGGTAGCTGCTCAGATTTGAAGCGAGATGCTGAGATTGTTTGTACTGAGGATGTTGACACAGCTGGAACGTCTACAGTGGGGCGTGAATGCCGAGGTGACCTGGGCTGACCTGAAGGACCATCGGTGAAGTAGTCCAGTGTAGGCATAGAGTAAATGGTACTTGGTGAGACAGGGTCATTGGTTGGAGCTCTGGGCGGTGGAGAAGTTCTGTTAGTGGATGGTGTTTCCTTATGTTCAGGGACAGTGACAGACTCAGGTGAGGTAGACACAGCTGCTGGGGATGCACCGCCAGGTGAAGAAGGTTCTAGACTGTGCTCTGAAACAGAGAGACAGAGTGCGTTTAAAAAAAAAAAAAAAACAATTTCCACAGATTTACGCCTCACTGAAATGACAGCAGCAAGACAATAGAAGAGAGATGAACACACCTGATTCTGCTGAGGGTCCAGAGTCCTTAATAACGTTACATGGAACAGTGATATGGTACGTTTCTGATGGTAACAAACTCTCAGACTCATCCTGAGACAGAGAGAGAACAATGTAAGCAAGTACACCGCTAGCTGCAAGCAGGTTATAAGAGCGATTGAGTATAGTGGTGAGTATAATACACCATTCAATAGCTTGGGTCAGAAAGTTTTGTTTTTTTTTGTTTTTTTTAAAAGAAATTAATTCTTTTATTCAGCAAGGATGTATCAAATTGAACACAAAAGACAGGAAAGACATTTATAATGTCACAAAATATTTCTATTTCAAATAAATGCTGAAGACTGGAGTAATGGCTGCTGAAAATTCAACTTTGCCCTCACAAGAATAAATTACAAGCAATTATTTTTTGATTGCATAAATGTAGCCTTGGTGAGCATAAGAGACTTCTTTTAGAAACATTAAAAATGATTTTGAACAGCAACTGTACTGGATGGTGATGAACCTTGTTGTACTAAATTGTTTATTAAAAAAAGTGTTTTATTAAAAAACAAACATTATGGTGCAAGATATAAAAAAAAAATAGGTAATTTTTGTCACTTTTTGGTGGCAATTTTGCTCAAGAGGCCTGGTTAAATTTTTAAATTTGTTATTCTGCACTTAATGTTGCTGGCTTGACAGTTTTTTACAATTCCTTTTCCAAAAAGGTACGGGGGAGCTTTGTTTCATTTATAGATCATCCTCAAGCCTTGGATCTTTCTTGCCATGTATCAGACTGATATGCATGTAGCAAACAATACCTTTGTTCCGAAGTGCCACTGGGCCTTGTGTTGTGTTTTTATCGTCATTTTTGACATGAAAATATCAGTAAATACATCTGCTTGTTTACGGTGTGACATGAGTGTGATGTGTTGTGCACAGAGAGACTCACTGAATCAATGTCGGTGTCATCATCAGCTTCTGAAAATAATGAGATTGTTTCTTTACAGTAAGGAATGATAAATGATACTTCTCATTATTATTATTATTATTATTATTATTATTTTTTATAAATACCAACACATTTGTACCTGTGGTTGATGGATCACGTTTTTCACATGGCCTGCAGACAAGGGAAAACACTCAGGGAAGTTTCCTTACATAACTTTACTATTGTAAGTTTTTGCCAAAATACCATGGTACATTATGGTATTTTTGTATTTGTATTGCTTTCAAAATCCTAAACATACCTTGTTTTTTTAGGCACAGGTGTGGACTGCTATTAAAAGTGAACAGAGAAACACTTTATTGCTACAATTCTACTACCAAATGTTTTTAAGATTCATTTAAGATCTTTAAGGGTTAATTCACCCAAAAATGCCTTTTTTGCATTCACTCACCCTCATGTCTTTCTAAACCTGTACAACTTTCTTCAGTGGAACTAAATAAAATAATTTGAAAAAATGTCTCTGATATTTAGTCTATATTAAAAATCAGTGGGGTCAAGTCATGCTTTGAAAGCCAATACAGGCACACACGACTGGAACAACATGAGGGTGAGTAAATAATGACAGAATTTTCATTTTTGGGTGAACTGTCTCTTCTAATTTGGACTGAACAGTTTCAGTGAACTTCAGTACATATGGACACATATCAAACAGTCCAATTTTATGATTAAGAGACTCACATTGGGCTGTTTTGTAAGTGTAGAGTCCTCCGGATCTGACACCCCTGTACCTACTGCATGGTCAGTGCTGGTGGGGCTTTCATCATCTAAAACAGAGAGACACATTATTCAAATTGTTTTGATTTTAATGACTTTTTTATGCAGCCCAAGAAATATCTAAAATTCATATTCCCAATTTGACAGAGAAGTAAACCTAAATATATAATAAACACCTGAGTCTGGAATATAATTAATTTTTTTCCTTCTGGGCATTTTCACTGCTGGCAATCTAAAAAATAAAAAAAAAAAATAAAAAAAAAATAACAAAACGCAGAATCATTACAATAACACTGTGATTACTGACTAGACAATATTCTGTAATTAAAAGTTTTCAACAGACTACTCACCGAATCATACATTTTCTGTACATATATGGATAATGTACACTCTGTTATTAAATAAGATAAAAAAGACAAATTTAGAATCAACTGTACTTTTAACCAGTATTATTTTTCAAGTAGGTTTGTCTATTTGTCTTCTAAACAAATTCTGACAAGATCATATCTGTTTGTTGATACAGTATAATCTGTTTCTTAGCATAATGCAAGTAAAATGACCATCTGTGAATACAACTCTGTAGCCTCTCATCTCTGAGATGAGGCCCAATAAAGATGACACATTCATTTTTATTTTATTTAATTAAGTTACATTAATTAGCTATTCAAAAGTTAAACCAAGTTACATTTATGTTATAAAGCTATATTTAGTGATAATAGTACAGAGCAATTTTAGTCTATTTTCTAGATGATGAGGATGACTGTACTGAGGAAAACATCAAGTGTCTTCATGCAGAGGAATGCTGAAGTGTGTGTGTGTGTGTGTGTGTGTTCTGACCCTGCCAAGCAATTCTCCTGGATCGTCTGCTGGTCCACAAGCCTTCTGAGCAGACGTTAAGTTTAATGAACCTAAACAAACACAAATGCATTTCATACTAGAAACTCCTCTGTACAGATGGACTCAGTAAGCTATTAGTATCATCAAATTAGCTCCTGAAAATCATGTGACTTTGTTTCTTTAAAGTAAGAAATTAAAAATGACCCTTTACTTTCACACACAGTGTTCATTTGTACCTGTGGTTGATGGACTGGGCTCTGCACTGGGCCTGTAATTAGAGAAAATCATTTAAAGAACTTAGACAAGAATTTTTGTCAGTACAATGAACGACAACAGTCTTAATCACATCTCGCCCTAGAACATGTTTCACGCTGGATACTTTCTGTGGATTAATGAAGTTTAGCATACCTTTTACTTTCAGGATCAGGAGTTGACGGCTATTGAAATTAAAACGAGAAAAATTATAATATTACTAACAAGTTTTAAAATAGCCATGTCTTTGCTGAAAGATTTGTGAAGTTGAATTAAATGTTTACAAGATGATGTGTAATTGGAGACATTCACATGATGCATCAAGACAGATTATATCATGAAAACTCACATTGTTCTGATTTGGAGGTGTACAGTCCTCTGCATCTGACTGTACTGGAGCAGACACAGATTCAATGTCATCTTCTATGATAAAATTATAATAGTTCATTGTTATTAATGTTTTACATTTACATTACAATATCTGTCATCAACATGCCAAAAACAAGCTATTATTCTCATGTAGACAAATAAACACATAAAGATCTTTGAATGAACACTCTACTTTTTGTAACTAAACTGGGTTATTGAGTATTACTGCAGTACTGTCTAATATAAAGCTATAGTGAACTGTATTAACAATTACCAGAATCTAACAAAATAAATGACACTTTCTTCTTTTTGGGCAAACTCACTTCTGACGACCTAAAAAAGTGCAAACACAAGATCATCTGAAATAATCACACTGTAATTAATAATGTGACAATGTTCTGTGATTAATCCAGTTCTGACAAGGATGCACACACTCTGCACACTTACCCTGTAGATGAATCAGAATCTCTCTATTAATAAATGAAGAAAAAGGAAGGACAGGAAATTACATCCAAAATTTCACATTGTAATCTAAATTAACGTTTTCTTTACGTCTTTATTTCAGAATTGTGCAGTAATGTTTTAAGATGAACAGTGATATGGTTAAGTAAAAGTCAATGTATGTGTTTATGAAGAGGCTGTAAGTGTGTGCGTGTGTGTGTGTGTGTGTGTGTGTGTGTGCATGCTGACCCTGTCAGGCCTTTTCATGATAGGCCTTCGACCGTCTGGCAAACCTTGTAAACAAAAACACCAACTCAGAAAATTTGACAATAATTCTCACATTGACATATCACATTTTCACACAAGTTGCTTACAAATTTGCATCACTAAAACAAATACAATTACAAAAAAAAAAAAAGATATATGATAGAATATCTGAATTTAAAATTGAAACGCTTACATTTTTTCTTGAATTCTGGATCATGTAATTCACAGAACAGTCTAAAATGAAACATTAATTAGTTTAATTTTACTACATCTAAAACATAAATTGATAAAAAATTCTTTCATCTTACATAAAACGCTCTTCAAGGGCTCTGGCATGATCCTCTATGGCGCAGGGATAATGGTATGAGCGCTTACAACGTTTTACATCACATCCCGCTGTAGCACCAATTTTTTTACAGTGGTGGCAAAGCTAAATAAACACACAGCAGTTATGCATCCACAGACAAAAAGACTAGAATATGATGACCGTTTGGTCACAGTTTACATTTAATATACAGAAGTATTCATGTTAAAGTATAATGCTGTACTATGCTGAACAATACAAATCACCATTGCAGTCAAAATTATTCAACCCTCTGGAGACCGTAATAATTTACAAAAGTAATACAAATTAAAAGTGACTGTCAATATATAATGTAAAGTTTTCGAGTTTTTGTAGTATAGCTGTCAGAATTATTCAAACCCTATGCAAGAGTGCTTTTTTTAACTCATATTTGTATGGTATGGTCAAAAATTGTGTTAAAACACTTTTGAAAGCTTTGGAAACTTTATAACAAAGCTGAATTAGCTTGAGCTGTTGCACATACATAAATTTAGTCCATGCTTGTGTTAAAGTTGAGTAGCAAAGATAGACAAGTCAAAAGAGCTCTCACAAAAGCTTTAGAGAAGAAATTATTCTATTACATTGGAAAGTCTATGGCTACAAGAAGATTTTCAAAAAACTAGTTCTCAGAGACAGCTTATTCATAAATTTAAAATGCGTTGTACCAGAAAACCTTTGAGGATGTTGAAGAAAAAGCACAATATCATCAAGGGGAGTAAAAGGTTTGATTAGAGCAACTGCAAAAAACCCTTAATTTACAACCAAAGACAAGCATGACCTTCATGTTGAGACATCTTGCCAAATGCCACTCTTGAGCAAGAAGAACATAAAAGGCCCACTTGAATTTGCTAAGATTCATTTGGATGGACCTGTGGACTTCTGGAAGAATGTCTTATGGAGTGATGTGACCAATCTGGAACATTTTGGACCTATGGATCAGCAGTACGTCTGGTGCAAATAAGGTAAAGCTTATGAGCAGAAGGACACCATTACCACAGTCAAACATTGTGGTGGACCAGTCTTGCTATGGGGATGCTTTGCTGTTGCAGGAAGTGATAATACTGACTGTATGAAGGACAACACATATTATTAAGTATCAGGCCATTGTGGCAAAGATTGTGATGCCTTCGGTCCAGACACTGAAGCTTGATGATCAATGGACTTTCCCGCAGGACAATCATCCCAAATTATACATCCAAATCTACTTAAGATTGGTTCAGGGATTGGTCATAGAATGTTCGAGTGGACTATTCAGTCTTCAGATTTAAATCTCATTGAAAATATTTGGTGGAATTTGACAAAAGCAGTGGCAGTGTAAAAACCAAAGATTATCAGTGATCTGGAAGCTTTTTAAAGTGAAGAATGGGCCAAGGTTCCAGTAGAGAGGTGACAGAAGCTTCTAGGCACTTACAGGCAGCATTTATTGGAGATTATAAAGAATAAAAGATTCTGCACAAAATTTGACTTTTGGGGATTGAATAATTTTGTGGATGAATGTTTAGAGTCAATTTGATCATTTTCATTTTCCATCAACTTTACGTTCTCAGAATCATTCAAATGTGTATTAATAAACTTTCTATAATAGCTTACTAATGCCTCTGTTGAATTGGTTTCATACAATTTTATTCTTGGCAGCAAAGTATCTTGCAGGTCAATAACAGGGGTCGAATCATTTTGATTGCAACTGTACATGTACTGTACAGAATTTATACTTTCGGAACATGCCACATAAAATACCCCTAATACACTTATATTTTACACTTAAGCTGCAGTTTATTAATATCTACTGTAGTTCATCATTAAAGTATTGTGTATGGACACTGAGTTATGTAAATATATTTCGAGAAAAATATTAACCAGTTAAAATAAATTATAACGTTTTAGAGGCAGTTAATGTGTGTTGTGCATATGATTTTGCTATGATATTTACTAGTCTTTTTCCTCTCTTCAGCTCTTTCTTTACATCTTCTTCATCAAATCCAAACAGGTCATCATAGGTGGGCGAACTCTTGCAGTAGATCCCTGATGCAAACAACTGAGGACACAATAAAGTTATTATATATATATATATATATATATATATATATATATATATATATATATATATATACATATACATATATAAGAAAAAAAAAATCTTACTCTTTCCCTGTCTAGCTTGAACTTATTTTGAACAATGCCTGATACTTGGTATTACGAGCACTTCCTGTGTCTGTATGCCTCTTTAAGATGAATCGTTTGATGTACGCCCTAATTGTAAGTCGCTTTGGATAAAAGAGTCTGCTAAATAAATATATATATAGAAATTCTTCATTGACTTGCCTAGATTAAGGCGAAACACATATTAACCTAACCCAAACCAAACTATGATTAACAGTCATAGAACAACACTAATAATACAATCAACAGTACATTTCCATAACGGATGCGATATGAATACATACATTACCAAAGTCCCTAGTCTTTGTACATTACTTACCAAACAGTTCTGGTGTGCGGAGATGTTGCCTTTGGAGGAGAGAGGCCCAGTGATTTCAGTTTCGTCTGATTTCTCGCAAAGTGCACAAATAATTTTATTCTGAGACTGAAATTGATCCGATCCCATGCTGAACTCTGCTTGATGACATTCAACGACGATTCAAGTTTTCACTGCAATGTTTCATTCAAGTGGCATTAAGTTTCGTTTTCATTTTATTGCGTAGAAGGCGGGTCATCTTGATCTTTGTCATCTTGCATGCATAAAAACACTCTTGTTAACTACTCGATTATCTCGGGCAGTAAATTCAATCAAACAGATCTTCAAACTCAACCAAACTTCAAACTAAATCAATTTATATAAAAGCCAAAGCCTTATCCTTTAATCACAAACGAATGTGATTGGTGCATCATGACCAGCGATGAGAAAAGTAACAGGCACCAAATAAAAGCAATTATTTTGACTAATCGTAATTCAGTCGCAACTTTAACGACATTACAATAGATCGTACTTAAATCATTATCTGATATATATTCAAGCAGTCGGAAATGTCATTATGTATATTTGATCTGTTAAATTTTATATATTAAAATAGGCAAAAGTCACAACTATGGTTTTATTTTTTATAGGCTATATATATATATATATATATATATATATATATATATATATATATATATATATATAACAATACTGATTTGTAAACATATTTTACATACAAATGGCACAGGGTGATCACAGTCACTTTGAGAAACAACATCTGCATATATGATATGCTTGTTTTACACATAGGCTCTAGTTTCCTGCATTGTACAGTACACAATGATATGTCACATGCTTTCACATTGAAGATCACAGGACTTGACAATAGACATGCCATATCCCAGTATGGACATCATTACTGTGACAGAAATAACTACTAAGTTTTAGGGGATATGAAACATGTATCACAGCATACTATGAGAAAGTGTGTAAAGAGCTGGCTCAGGTGTCTCTGTGAAACACATTATTTTGGTGCATTCTAAGACTACACTACTAAAAATAAAGCTTCTTGCAGAGAACTCTCTTAACAACAGTAATTTCCCACTGTATACAGCTCTTTGGAGAGTCAAAAAGTTCTTGATATTACATTACAGGTTTGTCAGTTGGTCAGATGGTTTCTTATAGATTTAAAGAATAAAAAGGTCCTGTAGAACTCCTTTTGGTACTAACTTTTTGCTTGTGGTTGGTTAGTATGACCCCTGCTGGTAGATGTTTGGTTCTAAAAAGCATTTTCTCAAATGAGCTGCATATTCTGACAAAAAAAAAAAAAAGCATTTTTTGTCACACTGACATTGAGATGAATGTGAATGCTAATGGACAGCTTTCTTCATGTATTCTAAACCTCTTTGGTTCTACCAGGAACCTTTATTTTTAAGAGTATGCAAAACTTCAAAGTTACTGGTTTATATATGTCTCATTTCCCTCTTTTCAAGAGGTATGCATGAAACCTAGCACATATGCTGTACACTGATGGCATTACACACATTCACACTCAACTCTCAGGATCCTCAGTCTCTTCAGAACACTGGATCTCTTCCTCTATCCTCAGAGATTGCAGCTCATCTGTACACTGAAATAAAGATAAAGAAATACTTAAAACATGACACCCTTTTGCTTTCAAGTCTGACAGTGAAAAACAGACTTAGTCTCGCACCATTTTATCTTCCTTCTCCTCTTCTGGGTCAGAGGTCACCTGCTCCTCTGCACTAAAGTATCCATCATGCTCCACAGAGGCATCCAGCGAGAGAGATCCTTTAGTCCAACCTGAGACAGAGAGAAGAAAATAGTTTAAAGTTTATAGTTTAAAAAACAGGGATTGTATTGTAAGTAAACATGTAAACGAAGGCAGAGATGACAAAGACAGTACCACTGAAACCTCACCGTGATAGACAGAAGACAGACTAGTGACCATTTCCCAGAGCACAGAAAGAGCATGCGTGGATGTGTGTCAGTGAAACGTTCCGGGTTCAATACAAGTCTATGTCTATCAACAGCATGAATAAGAGGACAATCTGTCCACAAACATCACATTTTTGTACAGAAGATGCTATACATTTCTGATTTGAAATCCTCTGCAATGTCCTGCTCCATTAACTTCTATTGTAAAGACATTTTTCCTTGTTTTTACAAACTGAGGGACTAGTCAAACTTATATTTTATGTAACAGATGCTGTCGATAGAGCTTAACCCGAAATATTTGTAAAGACAAAGACGTAGCACCTCTCAGAAAGCATCAGATGAGACACATATAACCTACAAACACATGCTATCCTATAACATCTCAGTGGATTATGCGTAAGTGTGCACATACGTGTGTACTCAGTATGTGTACCTCTCCTACGATTTTGAAACAGGCTTGATGTACTGAACCACCTGACTCCGCCCAAGTTAGGGTGTGGCCCTGTTTCTGGGAGGAAAATAACCAATCAGACTGCATCTCTGCATCTTCTTAGTTATTTCTTAGAATGCCACACCTGATAGCGTTTTTGTTTGAGCTATTCCTTTAAGGATCAGCTCATGCTTTTACCCTTTAGAGAGCTTGGTGCCTTGGTGATAATGAATAAGTTATTTTTAACATCACCCATTTTCTATTTTTATTTAATCTCTTGAAAAGGAGACAGCAACTGAACTTTATATTTGATTTTCAGTTTGCTGAAATAGATCACCTAGAGGTGTAGGGTCACTCCGGATATCCTGTCGTTTTGGTTTTGTCTCAAAACTGAATGAAGACCCTGTAATCAGCAAAGAAACAGAAAGCAGTTAACAGGGAAGTTCAATCATAATGAAAATTCTCTAATGACATAAGTTTTTCACTCACCTTTTGCTCTCCCTGTTGTTCTGGGCTCTAGAATGTTCTCAAGTTCTTTGCTTCTTTCCTCATTTGTTTTCCGTTTCTTCACTCCTCCGCTCCTAAGGTTACTACGTTCATTTCTCACCAGTCTATAGATGTAATGAGTTTCATGTTATGAAATTAGCTGAAATATATATGTGTAAATGTGATGGCATGTAATCGTACCTGTTAGTTGAGCTGGTGTCTGAGGAGAATTGCTCAGGTGCCCTCTGTTGATTTGCCTCTACATAACACAAACATACATTTGATGCATCTTAGTAGTAATTCTGCATTTTGCAAGTTATCTGAATGAATCACATATTGTAAACCCTCCTCAGCTACTTATTTAGGAACCAGCCCCATACCTTTGCAGGCCTCCAGCTGTCCGGTTAGAAGTTTCCGAATTTCTGTTACCCAGATTGTCTTAACCTCCTCAGATACAGCCTATAGTATAACATATATCACAAAGCCACATATAAACCCAAGATATCTGGTCAGTGCAGATTTAACACACGTAACAGTCTTCTTAATAGAAATCTGAAGTCAAGGCACACACTCTTGTGCTCACCTGTACTGTGTAGACCTCATCTCTTGAACTGGACCAGATCTCAAACTTCTTGCTGTCCCCTTTAGCATGCTCTGTTATTCCAATAGCAGCCATCTAACAAAGACAGAACAGAGACCATCAGGTTAACAGGCTATTTTTTCCTTTCAAAATAAAAATTTGCAGTATGAAAATACTCTTTTTGTGACCATTTAAATATTTAAATGTGCAACTTAGACATGCACAAATTTGAATTATAGACTCCACAGAAAATGTTTCTGAAGGGCATTTAACCAACAATTTTGAGTATTATGTTAGAAAATATGCTTCTTGCTTTTTAGGATTAATAAAAGATTTAAATTTTTAAAATGACTCATAAAAATATGAAATGTCACATTTGCTATTTTAGAAAAATGTTGGATGAGGAAAATAACTTTGCTAACTAGTACAAATTTGACTAAATTTTCCTCAGTATGGGAGAAATGCCATGCTTAACACAACATAACATTAAAGAGGTGATTTATCAGTTATCAGTTTAACCGCAACATCATTTTGTGAAATCTTTAGCTAAGTATTATTACACTGTATGTTGAAGACACACTTACGCTGAGCTCCTGCTTGAAGCTATATGAGGGCGCCTTCTCGTATCCCTCTCCGCTCTCCTCTCGTCTCTTGCAGAAGAGCAGAGCTTTCTCATGCAGGAACAGGTGTCTCTGCATGGGCTTAAACCTGGCAAGCTCCATCACCTTCACGTGACCTCTTTTATGCTCCGCCCACACACTGAACGACCCCTGCATCAGCAGGCGACCCAGGTCTCCAAGGTTACCCTGGATGGAATCAATGATCATTGCTTGGAATGACGTGGAATAAAGAGGAGTGACAGAAAACATTAATGAACAGTAATGGGTAAGATGAGAGTAGTGTGTGTATATATGTTTTACCTCATATCCTGTGATGGCAATGAGGTGCATTGAGTCATTTACAGCCTTTAGAATACCCAGGATGGAGGAAAGAGCTGCCTGCAGCTCCACTGACCCCTCACAGCCTTTACTGTACTTAATCATCTCCTAAACTCACACATAAACACATACATGGAAAGAAAATCCATTATATGACCCCTTTAAAGTCACAATAAAATGGAAGTACTGACAGATCTTTGACCAAGAACAGTTTTTGATTGGACTGAGGCAGATATGAAGTTTGCAGTCGATAGTACGAAAGAGGCAGGGTTTGAGACGGCTAAATGTTTAGAGAAGACACCAGAGAGATATCACCAGAGTTTTTGCCAGAAGATTTAGTTATGACATTTTGATTAATCAAAACAATTTTTTTTTTAAATGAAATGTATACATGGACGAATCATTACAAATAAGATTAATAGCACACATTTAGAAAATATAATGCATTTTCATTTCATGTCAAATTAAGATGAATTTCAACATTTATTCCATATTGAGATGTCTAAAACAAACACTTCAGGTATGACATCTCTACACATGCACATAATGCAGTACCTTCAGCAGGAGTTGATATTTAGTGATCCTCTGCACAGGCTTCAGTAAGTATGAGTCCAGTCCTAGTTTGTGTTCTAGTTTCTTCTGGCACTCCTGATGGCACAAACACAATTTGGTAAAGTTGCTCAAACTACATTCTGTCAAAGAGAGGGCCTGATGTCATGAACAGATTGTAGTTAGTGTATATGTGTTTCTATGTGTGTGAGTGTGTGTGTGTGTGTGTGTGTTTCGACTGAAAAACATTCTGCACAGTATTTATTGCATGTTACCTATAATTTGAAACAAAAGCATGGAAAACACTGTAGTAAAAACTCTTATGGTAGTGCAATCAATAAGTGAAGACGACGTTAAAAATCATATTACTTCTGGATTATTTGTCACCCTGGAAATGGAAGGTCAAGTGGAGCACATTAGTTTGTAGTATACAGTATTTTACACAGTGAACTTTTGGGCAAATGTAGCTGGTCATTCAAATATTACATATGCATACAGAACATTGTAAATGTGCACTGTATATGCACTACATAGTGCTAAGAGAGTATTAATTTTATGGTAGTATAATGTTAGATATGCATGTGTGTACCTGGAAGAAGGCGCAGTCTGAGCACTGCCTCCAGAGGCTCTCAGAACGAGGCTTGTTGTGACAGTATTTCTCATAAATCTGCAGCTCCCCCATCTAAATAACCACAATGACCAAAGATCTGAGGATCACTGAGAAAAATAAACTCCCAAAAGTTCTTCATATTAGTTTACTTCTTGTTTTATTTTCTTGCTAGTATATAAAACTCACCCAGTCCAGAAAGCAGCGGCCCACAAGCTCAGGGCAGTCAGTGTAAGTTTCCAGCTCTTTGAGGAATATTCTGAGATAGAACAAGGCAGAAGGTTTCAAATGAATCTTGAATAATTTCTTTGATCTGATTGATTAATTTTATTACTCTCCAGACTACTACTACTAATTACTCTCCAGAAGGGAAAGGAAGATCTGGTTACCCCTGATATGTCCCATGCACAAAAGAAAGTTTTTACACTTTACTACTGTCACTTTACTCCACTAGATGGCACTTACCTTTTGTGGAAATTGTAAATTTCCTGCATGTTCCCAAACAACACATCCTTCTTGTTCTGCAGGGCAGCAGGGGTGAGAGGAGCCATGGAGGGGTTGTCCATCTCAGCAGCATATCCCTACAGCACACGACATACTTAATGAGGGCATATCATGGCATACAGGATTTTCATGGCTCTTTTAAAATCAAGAGTTTGATGCAGACTTGCTCTAACATTCACAACACAAATCCATCTCCCAAATCCAAGTGGTTTTACAGGCCAAGAACTGCTACAAAAGTGTTGGACATGGCCTACATAAAAACTGAAGTAGTTTCTTGATGGAAGCTGATTTTCATTTATGAAAGAACTGACAGATTCACTCACCTGCAAAACACACATAAGCTCTTCCACATATGCTCTCTCTGTTTCCAGTAACTCGTTCATTACATGCCTGTGAACACACACACACACACACACACACACACAATGAAGCTCAGTTAATGACTACACCACAGGGGATCTAGTAAGGCACATGTGTTCCCCTCTTTCTCCTTTGACCTTTGACCCTGGACTGACCTGCGCAGCACAGCCAGGGTTTCCTCCTCCTCAGATACAGAAGGATTGCGACTGCTCCTGTCAACTTGATCAGAGTTTACCTACATAAAGAGATTTGTTACTGAGTAATAGTCAAGTCACTTAACGTACACAATGTTCACTATAATAGAGAGAGGTATATATCATTTGCTTATATAGAAAGTGATTTAAAATCATTAAAAAGAAAGCACATACACTGAAGGAATTAGACATACTTGTTTACAGGACACCCTGCTGTCTGAGTCCTCACTAATACAGATGTTCTCATGCTCCCTGTGAGCTGAAAGAGAGAAATTAACCAATTGCCTCCATTTTAGACAGACAGACAGATAGATAGATAGATAGATAGATAGACAGACAGACAGACAGACAGACAGACAGACAGAAAGAACATCAGATAGATAGGTATATAGATACCAGGAGATGAGAGTGACTCTGGTCGTGGGGCCACAGGTTGTACGGGGCGTGTTTGTTTGGCTGCTAGTTTCTTCAGACTAACCCTCCTCCTTTCAAACATCTCCTGTAGTGAGGCTTTCTTCTCAAATGCACGCTTCACCTGCTCCTGTACCATTGCACATTATATAATACAGAACAACATAATACATTATAAACCATTAGATTTTTTTAAACCACAAATATAGCAAGTGACCAATCAGAATCAAGTATTCTGGGAAGCTGTATAATAAACAGTTTTTTTTATTTGTTAAAGATTTAAAAATGTATTTATTATTTTGAATAATTTTTTGTTAATAAATAAAAATATTTGGCAAAATATATTTTTCCCATTTCATTTTGTGCTAAAAAAATAAACCGAGAAAAAAACCCTTAATCAAATCTGAATCATAAATGAATAGCAGGCATTGTTATGATTTCATATTGCCATACCCTGAGCTCATTGTTCAGTATGTTCTCATATTCCAGCCAAACTGTGCTGATCTCCCACTGCTGTTTCTCATTGGCTGTCTCCAGGTAACACTCCAGCTCTGACAGTGCTGACTCCGCCCCCTCCTGTGACTGGCACTTGTCAAGAGGCTGTGACGCTAGCATGTAAATCCCATCATCACACCATTTACACACCTGAATGAAAAAAGGAACAGAACGGAACGTGCTGGAAACTGATTTGCATACACAGTAGTATGAAAGTGTGGTATGTATGTCTGTCTGTGTTTGTAGAAGATTTGCATGTAACTGTGTAACTACATGAAGGTGAGGGCATTAAGCACTGTCACTAAAAACGGGTGCTTTATGGGTGGTGTAGATTAGTGGAATGAATATATTCAAACATAAACATAAATGTGCATGTATTTCTAGTCACCATTTCCAATCTTCTATGTAGCTCCATAGCCTGTGTCAGCATGGTCCTCTTGTCTTTGAGCTCTTGGGTGAGATTCTCTCTCACTCTCTGTAGCTCACTACATTTTACTGCAACACTGTCATCAACATTCTGAGAGCTGTCAATCAAACATTGGCCCTCAGCAACCACAGACCTCACTCTGTCCAGCATTTCCTGCAGAGAAAGGAAGTGTGTTAACAAGAGAGGATGTACAAGGGTTATTGGAAGCTTTTCATATAAATTAGACTGGTACATTCAGGCATATAGGTGTGTGGATGCACGTTTGTGACTGTAAGCATAACACTAAGATTACTCAATGGGCGGAGACTCACACAGGCTTTCTTCTCGTGATTGGTCAGCTCTTGAAGGAGGTTTTCTGTTTGGGCAGGGCTTATTCCAACGTCTGAGAAAGCATTCAGTGTGTCTGTTGCCTGCTCCAGCTCTGTTCGCAACTACAAGACCAGGGCACATAACAACAGAGTGCAAATATTATTAGTGAATCTTATGTTTACCAATAATAAGAATAAGCAGTATAAGCATGAATGTAATTAAAAATGTAAGACCTGTTGAAAGTTGTGTTCAAACTGGCAGAGTTTCAAACATTGATCCAGTTTATTTTGATGTTGAATCCAGAACTCATCAAACGCTGTAGAGCTCTCATTCAACTGGGATAACAGCCTACAAGTTAACAGGGAACAAAAGAGAGAAACAGAAGTAAACAGGAAATAATTGACAGTACATACATTAAACAAAACAAGTATTATAAAATTAGATTAAACAATGTGAAAACTACAAGAATTGTTATTGTTAAAATAAAATAAAATAAAATAAAATATTCAACGAAAAATTTAAATGACAATAAGTAATGTAGCTTTGGCAACTATCTGAAATAAGGTTGAAGTACAAAAATAACTAATACTAAAACTGAAATAAAAATTAATTAAGGTTATATAGAAATATATGGAAATATATGTATGTAAACAAAAACTTAAACTAAAATTAAATACGAAAATATAAAAATAAAAGCTAATTCAAAGCGTTAATAAATACTATAATAGTATAATACTACAATAAATGCAGCCTTGAAGTGTAAAACCATTCCAAATCAGTTGTGCCATCCAAATCACTAAAGCATGAGGTAATGGTGAGATATAAGCGTGAAGACGTGAGAGGAGGCAATGCCCCAACATGATTGGCTAACCACTCTTCCAGTGTAATAATACCTGGCCATTATGTTTGCAGCCATTCTGCAATTCATCCCAATAAGAAGAAACACTGCAAAGAAACTTCTAGTGGGAATTCCTACTAAGAAGGACTCACCTGTGCACTGTAGCAAGGCTCTCTAGTTGATCAGGGTTTAGACTGCTGTCCGGATCTCTGCGGACCGGTTCCCTGATGTTCTCCAAGAGTGTCCGTCCTTGGCTTAGAGCTCCTGCCAGCTCTTCCTAAAGAGAAAACAGTGAAACAAAGAATAGTTTTGTTAGTGAAAAAAATTAATGTGTGAGGTGGCACATATTGAATGCTTCAAGAATATTTTTTTTTATAAATACTTTAAAACTGTCTTTTCTGCTGGTTTGTGCATTGAGCAGATTGCTGGCTGTTAGGAGGTTGTTAGGGAGCTCTGTTTCTGCCAGCTCCCTGCCGAACACTTGCAGTCTCTCAGCCATCCTCTTCAATAATGCAGCAAAGCTTTCAAGATCCTACCAGCACAAAGAAATGATCATTTCACATATGTACTGGTTTTACTTGTTTTGTTTCTTATCAGTAGCCTGATGTTTTACTCTATATGAAGCAGGTTGTCTCATATTTGTTCTTACTGTGCGATGAGAGATCCAGGTCTTGTGGCAGTAGTATTGAGAGCCACCCAGTTCTTGTGTCAGTTGACTCCGCTCAATATAAGAGTGCAGATCAGCCAGTGAGCTTAGCATGATAACCTTTAATACACAAACAGGCTTCATTATTTACAATAACATGACACTCATTAACATAACACACAACATTCAGGTTACTTACCGGTACTTTAAAGTCATGTTTGTGGAGTTTGAAGAACACATCAGACAATGTTCGCTGCAGGATAGCACTGGGTCTCAGCACCAGAACAAGCCGAAGATTACCAGGAAACCAGCCCTTCACACAAACATAAAATAGCACTCAAATTCATATAAAATATATTAAAGACATATTTTAATATATATTATAGACAAAAGCTATCCAGATGTGTGTGTAAAATATCCACAAAAAGTCTACTGAAGTAATAGTTTACCCAAAAAAGAAGGTTTGCTGAAAATGTACAATCTATTTTAGGCTTTTTTCTCTTGTAATAGTGCACATTTCTCTCCTGATTCACACGAAATGACTTTTTCACTGGAGAAAGCAATATTATGGATAGATGACATGTATTTAAGCCGGAAACAATGGTTTGAAGTTAAAAACGTACAAACACACAGCTTTTGATGTTAACTGATGGACTGGAGTCGTGTGGTTTACTTGTGGATTTTTGAATTGCTTTTATCAGATGTTTGAATTCTGATGGCACCCATTCACTGCAAAGGATCTATTGGTGAGAAACTGATGTAATGCTAAATTTCTCCAAATCGGTTCGTACGAAGGCTGAGGACATTTCAGCATTTTTATTTTTGGATAAACTATGCCTTCAAAAACAGTATTTGTGTTCACTCATATTGGAGTCAGACTCACTGAGATCCGCAGTAATGTCCCCTTTAAACACGTCCATCGATCTCTACGCCTGTCAATCACTACGATGAAGCCCACACCCGCTGCACTCAGACTGGTGAAGACACACGTGTTACTGCTGTCAGCCTGTATGATATTCAAACATGACTGCTAATGTGTGTATTTACCTGGGAATACTTGTCAGGTAGGTAAGAACATTACGAAACTCTTGGTCTCCAATTTCACAAAATGAAGGGAACTCTGGGAAGATAATGATAGGGCTTCCATCCTGTCCTCTTCCCCCTAAAACAAACAGATAGACAGAAATATGAAGAATCAAAGAGGAAAGACCTGCTCCTCTGATCTGTTCAACAGGCAAACAGCAGGGGGCAATAATTACCAGAAACCATGCTGTCTTCTGTGTTGGCATGCATCAGAGATCTTAAATTAGCACACAGGCAAGCCAATGAAAACCTGCTCAAACCACCTGTATGCTGTGTCACAGTCTTCATATTGTGTACTGCTGCTACTGAACAAGTTGTTTGAGAGCGCTGTGACAGCTACACTACTGATGAAATATTTAGGGTCTGTAAGATTTTTGAATGTTTTTGAAAGAAGTCTCAAATGATGACCAAGGTTGCATTTATTTGGTCAGAAATACAGTACACTCTTAAAAATAAAGGTGCTTATAAGGTTCTTCACAGCGATGCCATAGAAGAACCATTTTTGGTTCCACAAAGAACCATTCAGTCAAAGGTTCTTTAAAGAACCATCCCTTTTTATAATCTGAAGAACCTTCTTTTGCCACAAAGAACCTTTTGTGAAACAGAAAGTTTCTTCAGATGTTAAAGGTTCTTTATGGAACCATTTAGACAAAAAGGTTCTTCTATGGCATCGTGTAAATAGTAATACTGTAAATAGTAAACAGTAATATTGTAATAAAAGAGTCTCTATGATATCCTGGTTTCTAGGTTTGGATCCTGGTTTCTAAGTGGGATTGTTTTGACTATTTAACAGCTTAGAAAAGTGGTTGAAAAGTAATTGTTCTTATATAGTGAGTGCCCCTCTCCTCAAAAAGTCACATTAATAAATATAACTATAAACTCTGCAGCTAAAATGAAGGCACTGCAGAGAGAAAGACATATTAGTGTTGTCAGTATTCCCTCAGGACAGAAACTATGATTATACCAATGTACAAAGAGAGATTCAAAAATGTCATTCCATTCTTCCTATGTGTTCGCTCTTTAAATCGGGATGAAGATACAAGGTGATGTTTCAGTGGTAAGGCGGTGATGATGGAATGGAGAGAGACAGAGAGAAAGCCACTGCGTGAAGATTCCCATGTGACAAAAATATAAATTTGGCAAGTCATGCCTTCTTTGCCCTGTCTCCATGACGACAGGACAGAGATTGCATGAGCATCGTTTACTCTGTTCAGTTTAACAGTAACAACCTGTCATCAAAAAACAACACATATTCAGATGAATACCTTAAAGCTACAGTTTATGCTTATACGTGACAGAAAAGTTTCTAAACCCCAGAACATCTTTTTCATTTCCCCTGCTTTTTACATTTTTTATGTTCAGAGGAATTATCCAACCATCTATTTCAGACAGAAGCAGGAAATTATGGAAGGTGATTTTTGACTAACAAATCTCACACACACAAGTACTCTTTCATGTTCATGCACACTAGCATTTATACCCTGTTCCATGTTACAAAAATGCACCTTATTTGTGCTCTTATTGAAGAAATTTTTATAGTCCAATTTATTTTACATTTTTTGATTACCCTCAGTGAGGTGAAGGAAAGACAAGTGTTTTAGTGGAGCATACTAGAAATATGCTGTATGAGTAAAAATCCTCTTGGCATAGCTCCTATTATAATTTAGTTTCTGAAGAATTGCAACTGTGAGCACAGTTTGAGACCTTGTTAAGATCTGATCCAAAACTCTAAAGTGGGTCATGTATGAGTATGATTACTGGAGTCTTTTTTAGGAAATATATCAAAGAATTAAGAAGAGTAAGTAAAAGTCTCCATCTGCTTTCTATGAGATAAAACTGAGATATAATTTCAGAGATCTTTTTTGTTTTTCTATGTGTCCTTAGACGATATTCTTACTTGAGTCTTCTTTAAAAAAAATCTAACTCATATCCCTTTAAGTGGACCAAGTGTATAAACACCCTCTGAAACAATAATGGATAATATTAAAATTTTAAGGATAAAGAAAGAAATGCAGATGTAATGTTAAGAATATTTACCTGACAGGAAGACAAACTGTCTCTTGAGCTCGTTGATGATGTCAGCAGCGAAGAGAGGAGTAGACTCCTTCTGCATGATCTCATCTAAAAAAACAAACACACACAAGACACACTAACATCACGTCTACAGTCATAATATAACATTGTAGATTATAGAACAACATAACATGAGTTGTAATTTCACAGTGTAACCTGGGTAATACAATGATCCTGCAGTATCACCTATTAACTCTTATGCTTAACACTCTTTTGCAGTGCATTTCTTGCACAACAGCAAATGCAAAAACTAAAAAACAGCACTTATTTTTGTCACTTGACCATAAGATGAAATAAATCACAGGTGAAGACGTTAACCACAGGTAAGAAGACCCTACACACACTAATATATTACTGGCTGTCTTGACTCTATTGTGTCTTTGGCTGGTGTATGTTACATCTGAGGGAGGCTAATCTTGCCCAAAGCCATTCCCATGCTCTTGTCAATAGCAACAGACATGTTTAGAAAGAAAAGAGTAGGTGATTTCCTATCTATCTCAACCAAAACCACCCCTGGATACAGAGCCATAAAGTGCATACAACTAATAATCTTAATGCATATCCACCCCTTCTATTATATTCAATATTATAGCCTCCAGACTTGTTTTTAACTGCAAGATTAAGAATTGAATTTTTTTTTTAACCTACACACCAATCAGACATTATAAGCGATACTTCAAAGTGAATGACAAAAGAGGTCTGAAAAGAGGGAGAATATATCCATTGCCTTCTTTTGTTCTTCTAAAATAAGAGCGTGCTGTTCCACTGGAGTCAGATTCACACCCTTAGGATGTTCACACACATTAGACAGAACGTCATCTGTCACATTTGACTTTTATGTTAGCATTCACCTGTTCTGTGATGCATTGCTCCCCCACTGCCTAATGCTGCCCACCTTTTACACACATTGACATTTTATTTATTAGCTTTTTACTGTTACGATTAAGTAATGCACCGTCTCTCTCTCCTGCTCTCAATTCTAATCAACTATATTTAGTTTAGCAGAATAATGTAAAATAACAATAGTGCAAATGGAGTAAGTACAATTAAAAAAATGTAATTATTTAAAATAATTTGTACATTTTTTAAATTAAATAAATAAAAGTTAATATTATTATTAAATAATATTAAATAATAAAATAAAATAAAATAAAATAAAATAAAATAAAATAAAAAATAGACCTCAGTTAAACATAAAAGTCCTCACTTACTTTGAAGCCAGTGGCAAGTTCTGGAAAAGCGGTAATATTTCTCAGCCTCTGCTAGAGAAATGCAAACCGTTTTCCCTTCGTTCTCTACATCCATCCCTCTGTTTTTCTGATTCCTATTCCACTTGTTGTCTAATATCTTACTAACTCCCTGGTCGTCTTGTAACCATAAGCAGCGATCTGAGAATGAGCTACCTGAGACAGGTGCACCAGTTAATGACTTCCTGTTTCTCTCTCTCTCTGTCTCTCTCTCTCTCCTCATTTCCAACCTTCACACTGACTTCCTGGAATGGATTGGTCCCCTGACGCACATACACAGGTTCTCTTCACCTGCTACATTTCTATAACTGATAACAGTGATGGATCACTGACTGTAAAGAACTGTACTTTCTTTGTTTCCACTCTCTCTATGTCTGTCTGTGTCAGCACAATCACCCCAAAAAGAGTCTGCCGCCCCCCAGAAGCCCCTTCCCCCATCACACTGGTGGATGAATGAAACCCTGTGTGTGTGTTTGGTTGGTTTCTCTCTGGTATAAGAGGAATCTTAGTGCGATCTGAGGAGAGAAAGATAAGAGCTGAATTCAGACCAAGTTACTCAGAAGCCATTCAAACCAATAGATAACATTTAAAATAAGAAAGTCTTTATAGTCTGGTAGTTCCCTCTCTCTCTTTCAGACACACATACAAATGTAAATACACACTTTTCCTTTGGAGTCTCTGTGGGCAAAAATAGTCAAACTAAAGTTAAGATAAATATAAAACAATAAGCATGTATAATCCATGTCACAATAAATGGCTCTAAAGAAAGAAGAATATCTTATTGAAAAAAGTAACTATAAAAGCTATCACTGTAATGTTTTAGTACACAATATTACTTATTTTTGCAAATAATGTATTGTGGGATCCAAAAGTCTCAGACCATTTGGAAAATTTTCAAAATGTTAAAGTTTCAGTATGAAGAAAAATATGAAAGGAAAAAAATGGAAAAATTTTTTATTAAAGATTTGGGATTTCTATACATCATTATGCAAATACGCAAATTTGTGACATTAATCATGTGAACTCCTTTGTACAGATTGTCAGATGTTCTTATTGAAGCTCAAGATGCTCTTTGGGTCATTCTCAAATCATACTGGAGAACACGATTTTACATTGAAGTTACAAAAGATGTCTATTTCAAATAAATGCTTTTCTTTTGAAAAAAAAAACAAAAACATATTACAGTTTCCACAAAAATATTCAGCAGCACAACTGTTTTTAACATTGATAATAACAAGAAATGTTTCTTAAGCACCGAATGAGCAGATTAAAATGATATCTGAAGGATCATGTGACACTGAAGACTGGAGTAATGATGCTGAAAATTCAGTTTTGCTATTAAAGGAATAAATTTCATTTTAAAATATATTAAAATAGAAAACAGTTCTTTTAACCGGTAAAAATATTACACAATATTACTGTTTTCACTTGATCAAATAGATGCAGCTTTGAAGAACATAAGAGACTTTATTCAAAAATATTCAAAAACATTAAATATTTTGAAAAGTATTGTACAGTAGAATCATTTTGAACATAAAGTGCTAAATTGTTGACAGTGTTAGCATGCCTTCACTCACTTTGTTCTTGAACCAGCGGGACCAGAGGAAGCTGTCCACATTCATTGTCTTGTTTTGGACGCCTTTTCCTGGATTTCCTCAGCATAACTTTCCCCTTTATTGTTGTCTGATATCTGACCTCACACTGTTCCTTTAGTTACACTTTACAGTACTACATGGTACTAAACTCAAATAATTGACTGCCATTGTTACAGCATTAACCACTAAACTCCAATTCAGAACAGCTAGTAGTTAAACAACATACGTGCTTACCTAAAGCCAGTGTACTAACTACTGCAGCAAGCTGTGCTGCTGCTGTGGAAAACTGTGTTTTATGGTATCTGTTTTTGTACTCAGCAGTAACTCTGCCAAACACACACACGTTTTGGTCAAGTCACCCCCAGCATGAATCTCACAAGAGAGTTTTTGGGAATTCTCTTTCAGCCTTTAGGCTTTTGAAAATGAGGGCAAGTAAAAAAGTACATTTAGGCACAGACTAATCATCAGGGCAGTTTTGTATGTCATTGAGAAATATCTTTTACATGTTCTTTTACAGTAATATTCCATTGTTAAACGATGAGACATTTGTTTGGGAAAAAAATTAATAAATCTTTAAGGCCTCTAGGTTATCACCATGATCAAAACTGATGAAAATCTGTTGCACACAATCTGCTACATGCCTTCTGTCGTCTAATTGATAGTTCATACTTTGGTCTTTTAGTATAATTGTAAAAGTGCCCACATTCAGATAGTGGTACACATGTATTGTTGCTGTGACATCATTAATTATTTTTAGAAAATAAATGTTAAAAGAATGTTTATATTGTTATTAATATTTTAAGAGAACTGGACTAAAGCAACTCAACTTTATTTAATTATTCAAACATATTCTTTTAGAAAATCTTTGTTAAAATGTATCAAATATACAGTTACTGGCTTTTTGTACATCTAATTGTGATTGTTGTATTGCATTATATGCATTATGCATATATTTAATATTTATATGCATATGCATTCAAGTCTTTTGTACTAAAAATCTCACATTACAAACTTTTTGGCCAAATAACAATAAAATCACCAAATTGTATATTTTTGCTCAACTTGGACCTCTGGAAAAAAAAAAACAAAAAAAAAACAAGCAAACCTTTTTTAATTTTCTTTTACATTCTGCCTGAAGGTTCAATAAACTGTTCCATAAAATATAAAAAGAATTTTCTGACTATTATTTCATATATCAGGCTTTACATTGATAATATTTAAATAAAACAGCATCACACAAGCAAAATGCCATTGTTCTAAATATCAGCTTGGCTATGGTTTGGCCGATACTTTACCCATAAAGTGACCAAAATTTGTGGTCACATATAAGATTATGCTGTACTCATTCAAAAGGTGAATAATCCTTACCACTGAAAAGCATTAATGAAGCTATCAACCTTGAAATCCACGTAAACAGAACCAAGCACTTCTTTAATAATTGCGTGCTGAGTGACAAACATAGATACTCATTTACAGTCCTTACCAATGCTGTGAGTGACATTGCACAGTCTGCGCTGTAGCTCTTGCACGACCGCCTTCTCTGTCTGCATCCAGATCATCGCCATCCTTCACTCCAGAGGGAAGGAGGACGGATAGAGTGGACGTTATGGGAGGAATATCACCCTCTGCCCTTCACTGATGGCCAATTCAGCATCAGCATCACAGAGAGGGAGACGGGGGAGGGGCTCTCTGATGACACCTATAGAGTCAGACAGTCTAAGAATATAACCAGTGGCCCTCACACGCATGTGCACACTGAATGGCATGACATGCTGCTCCAGTTAGGACTTTGGCGCCATCACCAGGACCGTTTCTGCTATTACAGCACACCACAATGCACCTGAAAGATTAAAAGAAAGGATGTAACTGACAGTTTTGGCGGTAACTCATTACAAGTAACGCGAGTTACGTAATCAGATTACTTTTTTTTCAAGTAACTAGTAAAGCAATGCATTACTTTTAAATTATTAAGAAAATACCTGATTTACTTTTTCAAATAAGTAACGCAAGTTACTTTGTTTTCCTATTTATTCACTGACACCTTTCCTGTTGTTGAGAGAAATTGAGTGCAAACAGAGGCCTTTTCTTCAGCCTGGGGCTTATTAATTTCACTCTTGGTGTGAAAGGGCCTTTACAGTCCCAAAAATATAACTTTTGGGTTTTCTGTTACTAAAAATAAATAAGCAAGCCCAATTCAGGTGACAAAAAGTAAGGCAAAAGTAACAATTCATTACATTCCATAAAAAGTAACGCAATTAGTTACTTTTTTATGTAGTAACGCAATATTGTAATGCATTACTTTTAAAAAGTAACTTTACCCAACACTGGTAACTGACAGGCTGCGATTGGTTCTCTTGCTAAACAGAACAAAACGTTGAACAGTACATTTAGGAGTCAACGATGAAAACGTTTCATAGCCTATTACAACAGATAAATAGAGGTGTAGATTATTCAGACAAATTAATGTTTGAAACTGATATTTTTGCATTTGTCAGTATATATCTGCTATGAACCTAATCTGTATATGCAATATAAGAGGCTTTTTATATTTTCTGAGAGAAATGCTTGTGGTTCTCACCTGTGCAGGTGTTTGGTTGCCACAGTGTTGCTCTGCTGAGGAGTTCATGCTAGCTGCTATGTTGATATTGCTTGAATGCATCCTTAAATTCTATGGATGTATTTGTTGTCCACCTTGCGAAAATTTTAAGTCCAATTAGATAGTCATTGATCACTGAGGTTACACAACTAAGTTTAATACTTTGGGTTTTGTTTCGCTGGGTAAATGTTACATTGGATGTTTACATATTGAAGACATTGCTCATAAATATTCATCATCTTCCGTTTGTCTCATAAATATTTATCAATCCTGTCTTTGCTTTGTTATTTTTTAAAGCTCATTAATGATAATATTAAAGCCTTCACCACAGCTGTAGGATTCGTAAATTAGTCCTTGGCAAACACGACAGAGGGGACCAGAATGTTTGTTTTCTGTTCTTGTTTTTATGATTGCTCTTTGTTGGAATATATTCATGTTTTGCTCCCTGTTTCTGTATGTGTTCTATAAGTTTTACAATAAATAAAAAAGTGGGGCGGAGCATAGGATAAGGTTTCTATATTCACTTCATCTAAAAAACTCCGATTTTAAAAAACGATATTGCATCATATATTGCAAACGCTGACAATCTTGTTGTGTCCTAAAATACTACTGTTAAATAATTCCCGAACACGTTCACGGTGTTAAAACTGTGCTAACGTTACCCAGACAGGATTTAGTTCGTCTCTGGCAGGTTTATAGACCCTTCTAGTGTGTCATTTTAGTTTATTGATATTCAGTGTTTTCTGCTTGAGAAGTACTAACAGACAGACATGGTTTGATTCAGTGTGTCTGAAACAGAGCGCTTATTTTATTACAGAATGGGATAAATGTAAGATGCTAGGAATTTTAATTTTAATGCAGTAATAGCCCAGTTAATCAACTCGATGATCTGCCTCTGGCACAAGACTGTAGGACCAGTTATTGCACTTGGATGGCAACTTTAATGTATGTTTATACATACCTAATAATAACATACGGGTTGTAAAATTATGTTAAAAGTGAAAATTTAATGGGGTAAGATGCGACACCTATTTATCTGCATATTATTATGGGCCCTTTCTATGGTGGTCACATCATATACAGAGAAATGCACTTGAAGAAAATGATAAGCTAAGCTGAATAAATTGATAGCACTTTATTTTAAGGTGTCCTTGTTACACGTTACATGTACTTACTATTATAATAACAATAAATTATGCATAATTACATGCAAGTAACCCATACCCTAATCCTAACCAACCATACAGTAAGTACATGTAGTTAATAAATATTACTCAGTATTTAGATGTATATTTACACTGTAACAAGGACACCTTTTAAAATAAAGTGTAACCAATAAATTTCCGAAATGGTGGGGTAAAAATATATGGCTCAAATAATAATCTGTACATTTAAATGAAGGAAATATTATTACAGTTTTGAATACTATTACAGAATCTTTTCTTGGCTGGTTTATTAAAATTAAAAAATGACACATTTTACCTCACTCACCACTACAAAAAGCAGTAAAGTACTCTAATCTCTTATCTCTCTCCTCTCTGTTTGAATAACTCCACACAATGGAGTTAACATGACCAACAGTTTTAATGTGCATTTGTGAACGCCTCCTTTTTAGTGGGGTGATATTACACGGGTCCCCAGGAGAAGCCGGTTCCGGGTCCGTCTGGAGCAGCGTCAGTCTGGTGGCTCAGGATCCAGATGACTCTTTCAGCTGTCAGTTTGCCCCGCTGCCCCTCTCCCGGAGCAGCAGCTGTGCCAGCGTGGACGTCTGCAGTCCGGGTGGAGGAGGCAAGACACTCAGGGAAACTGAGCTGTCTGATGCATCTTTAAACAGTGAGATGCAAAGTATCCAAGATGTTTTAAGAAACACACGGGATCTCCCATTGATAGCTAAACTCAAACAGGTGGGTTGGGGTCAGTTAATGTGAATTTTGAAGTGATATTGCTTTATTTAATTTCTTTAGTTATTTTCTTCTTGGGTATTTTAATCAGGATTAATTTAGTCTCATATGTCAGGATGTTTTATTAGAAAAGCATTATGGTATCATACCCTTTTTCACAGTTATATACATTTAACTGTGTTTCTTTATTGTTGCATTTTAAGCAACAGTTATTCAAATGTTTAATGTTTAGTTTTGATAGTGATTTAATGGTTTAGTTATTTGTCCAGCTGAAACAAATGCAACATCGCATGCAAGAGCAGCTAAAAGCCCACCAGCAGGAACAGCTGCTTAGACTACAACATGAACCACAAAGGCCTCTGGGAAAACCACAGAATACTGCAGGTATGTGTTTTATGGTACATGTGTCATTCACCTGAACACGGAAAGCTTTTATTTAGTACATGGTGTTAAAGCATTTTATTACACTTTAAGACTGGGTGGCTAAACTTCATATGGTTGATAACCATTAAGACGGTTTGAGATTTGACCAGCTCTCTTCATATGCCGCTCTAGAGACCACTGGGTGGAACCAGGAACAAAGTGTGGTGGAGTTGAACAGTGGAAATGATGACAGAGATCATGATTATGAAGAATCACTTCAGTCCACGATTAAAGAGCAAACAATGTACAGGAAAGTGTGTGACTCAGAGGCACAGGACAGGTAAACTTCAAAACTGTAAGACTGAATACAATGCAATGGACAAATGCAGTGTGTCAGTCTCGTTAAAGTGTAAAGTGTGTGTTGGTTTTAGACCTATCAAATCAGGTTTTGGTGGGAGAACATTTGAGGAAATACTGGAAGAGCAGCTCAAGGTGGAAGACCAGAGACTGATGAGCAAGGTCAGTTACAGAACACAAGGTTACTTGCTGTACAAACCTTAGCGGACATGTGAATTAATGTTGTTCATGTTGAGAATTATGTGTCCAGCTAAAGACTGAAGAGTAAATATCAATAATGTTTGGAATAGGTAATAAATGTTGATTTTGAGGTATAAACAACCAAGATTTGTGAGCTTTTGCTATATTTTATAAGCGCTTTTTGAGATATAATTTGTTTAGTCAAATGTCTATAAGTGTAATATTAAGTGCATTTTTGTAGCATTTATTTACTTAGTCTGGCCTCATCTTTCTTCATGGTTCATCTTCTTCTTATCTTTTTTCATATTCACTTATGTAGAACGCTCCGAGTGAAAGCGTGAAGGTAAAGAGACCCTTTCTTAAACGAGGAGAAGGTCTAGCCAGGTTTAACAGGGAAAAAGCCGTTGTGCCACTGCACAGAAAAAGTCCACCTAACTCCAAGCCCTCCTCATGTTCAAATCCAAAAGTTTCACAAGACCTGGACATGAGGTCCAACAAGAACTCTGTCAAAAACAAAACCGAATTCTCAAAATCCACACATCCTGTGATCCAACGCAAGACTGCTGTGCTCAACAAAGAGAATATTCTTCAGAATAAAACCACAGCGCCAGTCACCAAGATGACCGTTCAACCTCTTGTTCTTGTTGGACACCAGAGTGAGAATATGAGCCCCATCCCAGCTCAAGTCCAGCAAAAACTTGATCCCTCGTCCAAGCAGAAGATCAACAATGTCGCCACAACAGACAGCGATAAGAAAGGAGCATGTGGTAGTATGGCAGATGATGCATGTGTTGCAGAAAACTCATTTGAGGTGTGGTTCACGGAGCAGAGGCAGCGCTGGGAACAAGATCACCAGCGTGAATGTGTTGAACTCGGAGAGTTTGAGTTGCTGGAACGAGCAGCAGATGAAATATCCTTCTCCAGCAACTCGTCCTTCATCAGCACCCTCCTTCAGAGAGACCGAAGGCGACTCTCCTCCACATCCATCAAATCGAACAGTAAATCCGTGCTACCTAGCCGTGGTCAGGGTCCCATAGTAACTCCTGAACCCATGTTGGGTCCTAGTGCACCAGTTCCCTCTACAAACACTGCGATACAGAGAGACATTAACACAGGACCGAAAGAACAGAGAAGAAAGAAACCGATGAAAAATTGGATGACAGCTCATTGTGTAGTAATTCAGGGTTGCAACTCCTTCCCAATCCACCCATAACCCACTGCTTTCAAGTGCCTACCACTCTGCCTTATGATAAATGCACCTATCAGGACAGGGACGGTGCCAGTAGTCCAGAGGAGGGTAAGAGGAGTTTGAGTACCAATGGAGACTCTACTCTCATAGAATCAAGGGCCCAGTTAGAGTTTGATGATGATAATACCTGGAATAAACCTGAGGAGTCGTCCTGTAGAGGAATCCCCATCAGAGAGGGCTCTGAAAAGGAAGGTTGCCTTCTCTAAGGGGGTAAAACCAGTAGGTGGTAGTCCACATACACAGAGGCGTCATGCCCATTCAAAGTGAGGGGGCACGTGCCCCCTCAGATTTCTGAGCCAAGCGGATTTTGAATGCAGCTTCCAAAAGACACACACACACAAAAAAAAATAGCCTTTTAATTTAGATTAATATTTTCTATATTTAATACAATCACATCGGCGTGATTAGAACGTTCAGCGCGTCATATCATCAGCTGCTAAATTCAAATCTGCGTTCGCTGGCTGGCACTGAGCCAGATACAGACACGTTTTTAAAGCACTGCACCAATCACACACGATGCTGTTGAGTTTATGAACGCAATGACCAATCAGAAGCATTCAGATGAGTCATCGGCATCGCTAAAATGAAGGTTTTTTTCTTCACTCGCTCACTGATTTAATACATCTTTCTGGCGAATTCTCTCGTCAGAAACAACAAAGTGCAAATGTGTTTACTAATCTGTAAGTAAGATATTAATTTCATAGTGTAAACAGCTTCAGTGATTTTAATGGGATTTTTTGAGAGTGCTTGAACTCTAGCTGTCAGTGAAAATGCTCTTTGATTATGTAAATGTTCTTTGCTCTCTTTCTGTAGCCTACAATGAAAGTGTTATGATTAGTAGCCTAACTTACAATGTTTTTATTCACATTAACTTTCAATGTTAAATTCACATTAAATATAAAGTCAGTCGTATTAAAATATGTTAAGGCATGACACCCATATCTGTTAATTAAGTAAACAGACAGGTTTTTATGCATAGTTAATAGATTACATTAGGTTACTTTGACCATCGCCCACTATAGATCAACTAACATAAACTATAAAGGTGAGAATCAATATATTTCATGATATAGCCTAGTTCATGCATATGGGAATGTTTCAAATAAAAAGGGAAAAAGTAAATGCTGTTGTGGCTGCTGCTGTGTGTCACATGACGACCCCCCAGTAACTACCCCCCCATTCTCCTCCAGTAACAGTGGTGCAGGTGCAGGAACCACAAAACGTTCCCAGTGACGAAGGAGCAGGTAACGCTAGCAGTTTTGATGTTTTGCATACAGCTATCAGATGTGCTTATTTGATTGAAAAAAAACAAAAAACCTGTTATATTGGTTACCGTAATTCATTTGTAGAATTTAAAACTATTGTTTTTAGTTTTTAGTTAAATAGAATTTTAATAGAAACCATTTCAGTTATTGCTCACCAAGGCTGCTTTTTATGATCAAAAATACAGTAAAAAAATCCCACTAATATTACAATTTAAAATGCCTGTTTTTTTTTTTTTTTAATTTTAATACATTAGAAAGCCTTGCCATTAGTTATTTTTTTCCTGTGAAGGCAAAGTTTTTAGTTTTCAGCAGCTGTTCTCTAGTCTTCTGCGTCACATGATCCTTCAGAAATCATTCTAATATGATGAATTGGCTCTGAAGAAACATTTCTTATTATTAATGTTGAAAGAAAATACATAGTAAATCCTGAAACTCAATTATTTTCAGCTCAATCGAGTTCTTCATGAGCGTTTGGTGGAGCTGGAAACAGAGATTGAAAGGTTCAAATCTGAGAATGCAGCACTGGCCAAACTAAAGCAGGAGAACCAGGACACAAGAGATAATCTAAAGTATAGCCCCTTATTTTTTTTGTTCAAATACTTTGTATATTTTGATATTTCACTACTGTTCTCAGCTAAATTGTAAACGCCTTAGCAATATGAATGTACAGTTATTTGTCATGCCGAAAAACATTTGATCTGAAACTTTTTAAATAACGTTTTTCCCATACAGAAAAGAAAAGACTGAATTTGAAAAGAAGATGGAGGAAATTTCAAAATGGGAGGAGTTAAAAAGAGAGGAACACAAGAAACTGAAGCGCGAAAGGAAGCTTTTTGAAAAGCATGCAGCAACCGTGAGAGCAAGACCTGATAAACAAGAACGAGATAAAATCCAGGTCTGGATTTATTGTCTTTTGGAAAAGTATCATTTCTGCTTATTATTATTAGTTGTTTTATGTTTTAAATGTGACTGTTTATGTCTGTATCAGGCTCTAAAGCAGCAGTTAAATGCGCTGCAGGAGGATTTGCACAAACGAGAGGCTCGTTGGAGTAACACACAGAGTTGTCTGCGACAGCAGGTAGACACTCTGAGTGCAGAGAACGTGACCCTCAGAGACCAAGTGCGGACACTGGAGAAACTGCACCTCAGTGCGTGGAAGAGTGCTGAGAAAGAGAAGGAGAAAGGAAAGTTCTCTGCATCTAGCAATAAAACCAGTCCTGGATCCAAACAAACAGATTCCAAGGTAAGTGGGGAAGTGGCAAGTCTGAAAAGTTTTTACACCCTTTCCTTTTATACAGGTAGATTTGGCACTCCTATTCTCTTGCATATTTAAACATTAAAAAAAAAAAAAAAAAGCTCAGTTAACTTTTTCAGAAGAAATGGTTTTAATTTACAAGCATACCTATAAACATTTGTGTAATATTTTACACTTAGTATGTTTTTATGTGTTTAGAGTCCCTCTCAGAGTTCAAATAGCAACAGCAGCAGAAAGGGAAGTCCAGAGACACAGATCCCTCTCACAAACTCCGGTATTATCATACTTAAGTATTATTCATCAAGATCACTAATGCGTATTTTTTGTGGTTCTAACCGTAAAAATGTCTTTTATGTTATCTGTACTTTTATTGTGATTGCCATGTAGCGTGACTCTCAATTAATTCACCACTGCTTTTTTTCAAATGAAAGAGTATCAGCTTCAAATATGAGCCAAGTTCAGTGGAAACCCAGAGTTTGGATGGACTGGTTACAACTGAGAGGAACCATGACACTCCACTAATGAACTCTCTCTCTGCCATTGAACAATCTGAGAAGGAACAGGAAGAGATCACACAGTCAGACAACAAGGTAATCTTTAGCTCAAATGGTTTCAACAAATTCCAGATTGACACTGAGGGGACTGTCAAACAAAACTGGGACACAGAAACTCCCTTCCATTAAGGAAATTATGGTTACATTACAAAAGTAGAATTTGGGGTCTAAGTTAAATATTCATGTATGTTTCAGATTGAGAAGGTTCTCCCTGATGGAAGCAGACTTGTCGTTTTTCCAAATGGCACGAGGAAAGAGCTTTCTCCAGATGGACAGACGGTCAAAGTCATGTTTTTCAATGGAGACGTGAAACATACAATGCCTGATCAAAGAGTGGTGAGGAATAGACTGAAATTATGAATGTATTATGATGTTTACACCAGTGTAATTGATCAGTTATTTATCTACACATTCCTCTGTTATATGCTGAAATTAAATATTTAAGTCGTGTAAAAGGTTTTTAATATTTTAGTAAGAGATTTGGACTTTGAACTCACAATTGAAAATAAGTGGATTTAAAATCAGGAAGTGGATTTAGCAGTTTTTTTGTTTTTGTTTTTTTAGATTTATTACTATGCAGAAGCTCAGACCACATATTACCTACCCAGACGGGATGGAAGTGCTTCAGTTTCCTAACAATCAAACAGGTGGGTCTGAATTTCTTTCAAAATGAATTTTTAGTGGTCCAGTATTAAGTCTAATCTTAATCTTCTGCTCTGCCTTTTCTCAGAGAAACATTTCTCTGATGGTCGTAAGGAAATCACTTTCCCTGATCAGACAGTCAAGACTCTTTATCCTGATGGAAGAGAGGAAAGTGTTCACACAGATGAGACAATAATACAGCTGAATCTGTGAGTAAACTCATAACCCTTAACCTCAGTGCGTTATAACAGTCACCCAACATATTAGTCATACCATTTTTATTCTGCTTTCAGGGACTGCAGTAAGGAGATCCACACTGCAGATTTCAAAAGACGGGAATATCCAGATAGTACGGTTAAAACTGTTTACTCAGATGGACGGCAAGAGACACAATACCCAACAGGACGTGTGCGGTTAAAAGATGCACAGGGTCATGTCATTATGGACACTAAGGCATGAAATACCCAAAATAGTGTTTTATTTTAAATGAATGAAAAACTAATGGACTTGAATGAAGTTGAGTGAAATGTCTGTATTGTGTAAATGTCAGTTATTTATTTGGAGTGTAATTTCTGTAAAAAAAAAAATAAAATAAATAAATCAACTATATGTTGTTTAACAGCATTATACACAGGGCTTGACACTAACTTTTTTTGCTCACCAGCTACTGTGGCTAGTGGTAGTCCAAATTTACTAGCCACTCAGCATTTTCACTGGCCACAATTTTGTTGTTGGGAAATTACGTTTTATATGACTTAATAGTGCATACAAAAATGTATTTAAATTGATTTCCAGGTCGTTTTTGGGCATTTTCCCTAACCGTATTAAATGCATGCATCATCTTTCATATCAAATTCTTACATTTTATTAATAATTTCACAAGATAATATAGGACTGTTACCAATCATACGAAATCAGTATCTACAAAACTGATCTTTCCACTGCAGAAGAAACAGAAGTGACTGGAGCAGCATTCAGATGCATTTACACAGACAGTTCAGTGTAGCTGAAATATAGTACGAATCCATTTACACTGCATGCAAAATTATAACAGCATAAATAATGTTGTGAGCTCGGTGTTTTAAAATACAAATGTGAAATCTTGGAAAAAACGCAAAGATAGGCTGCTATGAAAGTAAACCGCCAGTAGGTGGCAGCATGACTATCTTAATGAGTCATTGAAGCATGCCTTCAAACGATTCGTTCAGACAGCTGATTCATACAAGAAAGCAGCAAGTGCCTGTCTTATGAATGGACTACTGTATCATTGACTCAAATGATTCAAAACTCACAAACGTGCATCATTAAGTAAGGAAACACCGCTGTGTGTTGCTCAGAGATGCAGGACTATTCTGCTGTGATCTTTGTTTGGAACTATTTTCATTAACCAAATGGAGCAAAAACAGTCAACGTTGACAATATATACTTTCAATAAATTTAAATTCAATTATTGAACTAAAATGGATATTAACTACTTGTTTCAACTCTTTAAAATGTCAAATTTGCAATCCTGGTTTTCAGGGAACTTGCCTCTCTTGGTCGTGTCAAGTTGCTTAACTAGGCTGTATGTTATGTTACATTTTTATGTTTCTTCTGTGTGCAGTTGCGTTCATTTGTTTTGATTTCTCCACGAGTTTCTCTCACAGGCTGCTTGAGCTTCAATTGGCTCGACCTTGATTGTTACTGATTAACGTTATCCATCATCAATCGCCGTCTACACCGAATGTAATAAAATCAGAACCATTCTCGTTTAAATCAGTTGTCCGGTCAGCAAGTAAAATTCTCCTGTCACTTGCCCCTTCAAAAAATCTACTTGTACCGGACAAGCATTAAATGTCGAGCTGTTATAAAATTCAACCCGCCAGAGTGGCTAGTGGGAGTGACCGTGTTACCCGCCACAGCTGGAATACACCCGTTAATGTCAAGCCCTGGTTATACATGATGTAAGTTTTAAATGATACTTTTAGAGAGATAAAGATAAGGCATGATGCCATTAGATGAACTGCACTGTACATATTATTAGCATCATTCATATAATTCCTCCGGGAATATGGACATATTTCATTCATAATATGTTTAAGGTACTTAAAAGGACAATGATTTAAACTGATGAACTGTGAAAAGGTTCTTCAGGATGCTACTGGTAGTGGTCTGAAGATAGAAGTGCATCAATTGGTCAAAGTCTGCTATAATTGATAACACCCAAAATTTCAAGTCAATTATGATTTGGTACAAAAAAACTTGTGAGCAAGTCAGTGTCATCAAGAGTTTTACTTCAGCTCTGCTCAACATACAGAGACATTAAATATTAACAAAATATTTCTGCTAATTTTAAGCAGCTTTGAACTCGAACAATAAAAATCTTTAACAAAATTAGGCATAGCAGCACACATAAAACTGTCTAAACGTTTTAACACAAAATGCCTGCACACAACTGCACAAAAAAGCTGCATAAAACCCTAAGTACTTGAACATAAAATGAAACGACTACACCAACATAAAATGTTTTGCTGTCTCAAAAGCTTCTATGAGATCTGACGATCTACAGCATCACTGGCACAACCTACAGAAACTAAAAAATAACATGAAAGTCACACAAATGTTTAGAGAAAGTTTCCTTCAATTTATTTACTTTCACACTTACCTTTCCAAGAGTTATGCGTAATTAGCAAGGCCTTTCTCTACCAGAGGTCTGTGGACAAGTGTCCCTTCTGCATTGTATAGCAGCACAGTCAGCTGTGGTTCAGTTGCCTGAAATTGCACATTTGGATAGTTTCATATTTTCATGCAACTGCTTTGAACAGAAAGAAAAGTGTTATGACAATTTGCTCCTTTTACACCTGTGTTTTGGTTAGTATATAAAGGCACAATTGCATTAAAAGTTAAATTCAACTATCTTTTTATTTATACATTCATTGAGTTGTCAGATCTACTTTAACTTTTAAAAGCAATCAAGAGTGATCAGGTCATCAGCAGATTGGCAAAAATGCATGTTATGCCAGGTGTAAAGGCGGACACATTTCCCCAATTACGAATGAGGCGTACAGTGACCACTGCAGTGAGCTCTCCGTTCAACAGGTCGATCATCTCCATCATGGCTCTCATACTCCACTCAGGCCGGTAAGGTATCCTCTCCAACTCCAAACACACGTTTGCCGGTTTGAAGCCTGCTAACTTGACATAAACTGCTGCACATGGAAAATGATGGAGGGATGCAGGGAGCTGCCGCAATCTGCAGTGACACACACACACACACACACACACACACACACACACATATATATATATATATATATTTTTTTTTTGGATGTGTTATTTGATTTGAATGATTGAAAAAATAAAATAAAATTCTTTTCATGCAGTGAACTCAACTAGGTGGCGTTAAGATGACTATGATTTAAAATGAGAAAAGTTTTAAAATTAGCTAAAATTACTTAATTTTTTATTTAAGAACAAAAACCTGGATATATGAAAGAACTGATAGTGTAATTTTAAGCTCTGGAAAAGTCTATTACATTTTTCTGTCAGGCACTAAAATATTTTATTAAAAATTTACAGAAATTCCTATTTGTGAATAAAAAAAACAAACATTTTTGATCAATTTTAATAAATGCCTGTAATCACGAACACCTACAAAACAGGTGCCCTGAAGCCAAAAAGGTTGAGAAATGCTGTTTTAATGTAACGAACCAAATTCTTAATATTTTTTTACATTTCTACAAGAATGAGGTCTTAAATGTAATTATATTTTCTTACATCAAAATGACCTTCAGGAAGTATTAAAAAGACAATAGCTGATTAATCTGTAGTCTTACTTGTTTGTTGGTAATATGTCATCCGAGCCAAAATCCACATGTCTCACTAGGAGCTTCACAGAAGGAGTAAGTTGAGAAAAACCCAGTATCTTCGCACGATAATATTTACCATCGCTGTACTCAGCCAGACAGGGACACTCTGTACACAAACACACAATGAAAAACATCCATCCATTCCCCAAGCAATTTAGCCTCTGTAGGGCCACAGCCGGAGAATGAAATGAATGGTCTCAACGTTTCTGAAATAAACTTAATAAAATAGGCATGTATACAAACAAAATACCACCGAAGTGTTTGCATACACTGAAATGAACCATAATCAAATGACAAATATAAGCACCAATGGGAAAGTCGGTCAGCAGGCTCAGATTTCCTATATTCTCACTGACACGCTTAAGAGCTTCCTCCAAACTCTCTTCCTGCTCCTGTTTGCACTGAGTCTTATCCAAAACACACAGGAACACCTGCAAGCACACAATAGATTCAATGAATGTAATGTACAGCAAAAGATTGTAAAAGTGTGGACACATTTACCGTAACTGTTGCAAAAGAAATAATTTTAATAGGAATCTACATAACTGGCAATTTCACGTGAGGGCCAAAGATTTGGTCACATGGATTTCCTGCATTGATCAACAGAAAACTGCTTGGTTTGAAAGTGACTTCTGTGTCAGCTGTGCTTCATACATCTCTACACTATTAGCAAGTCACCATTTTTGCCTGCAAAATTTCATCTAATTCTGGTGCTGCATTTTGAAATTAGAACATGATTTGAGACATTTGATTCATGGTTTTTTCTTTACATTAAATGAATGTCTGATGAATGAGGTCATATATATTCATGTAACGGTAGGTTTGAACACAGACCCATCAGCTCACATACCTCATTAGGGCTGCGAATATGCTTGACCTTGGCAGGGAAAGGTTTTCTTGCTTTAGGAATCTCAAGTTCTTTATAAACCCCTAAAACAGGCTGAGGCTCCTCCAAGCCCTGAAAACACAAATTCCTACTAAACCAGCTCTGACATTTAGAAAGCAAACCGAGTGACTTCTATGAAAATAATTTAACCAGAAGTTCAAGAATTGTATGATGTCAACAGAAATGAAACCTCTACCTCTGTGTTAAGGTCCCAGTCATCCAAATCAGGGACAGGAGGCTTAACCACATAATCCTGCACATAAACACACTGTCAAAATTTACACCTAACATAAGCAAAACAACCCCCTTTTTACTAATTTCCAGTGATCAGACCTCCTGGTTGCTGATGGCAGGATCAAAAGTGGCATATTGGTGGTGCACCATTATCTTGCTAAGCGCCATGCCATCAACTGTTATCTCAACCTTCACAGAGCCACATGGATCCTGTGGATGCTCCTGCAATACAACAGGTTTACGGGGAGAGTACTTGTCAACACAGGATTGACATTTTAGTGATTAATAGAGTTCTGCTGATACATGGAGTGGTGTAGATGTAAATTCACTTACTATGATGTGGACATTGACTGCACGCCCAAGTAGCAACTCCTTCATGAGCACCACAGCATCCCACTGCCATCCCTTCCCAATCTGTAACAGTTAAAAATCGAAGATTTGCCAGACTGTTTAATCACATTCAAAGAATTACTCTGATTGTGTTTGGAAAAGTTCATTTCAATACAAGCTGAAGTGTTCTCTCATACCCAAAAAAACAACAACAAAAAAATAAATAAATAAAAACTTTTAATTTGCTTTCTCCAGCTATTTACTGGTCTAAAACCCCACAATTAATGGCTGAAATAAAGATTTTATATATCTCACCACAAGAATTAATTTCATGTTTCATAAAATAAAAGAAAAAAATATTTGTATAACGCATACATTAAGCACATCCTATTTGTAGGACCATTAAGATATCATTAATTTCATAAACTTTACTGGCTCTATAATATGCTATTTTCTTTATGCAAAATTTCATTTTAAATGTTTTATAAATATTGATTTTGCGGTTAAATATAGAAATGTAAAAATGTGTTACATTTAGGGGAAATTGTCACATAAATGTAGAAATCTCACAGCTATTAGGTTAAAACAGGGATTTGCGAGTTGATGAAAAGCTGATGAGTAAAAAAAAAAAAAGATAAATAACAAAAGAAGTAAAATCAAAATAATATTAAAAGAATAAACACAAATTAATTTATTTATATACATACATACATACATATACACACACACACACACCGGCCACTTTATTAGGTACACCTGTTCAATTGCTTGGTGTAACAAATCGCTAATCAGCCAATCACATGGCAGCAACTCAGTGCATTTAGGCATCTAGATGTTGTGAAGACGACTTGCTGAAGTTCAAACCGAGCATCAGAATGGGGAAGAAAGGGGATTTAAGTGACTTTGAACGTGGAATGGTTGTTGGTGCCAGACGGGCTGATCTGAGTATTTCAAAAACTGCTGATCTACTGGAATTTTTACACACAACCATCTCTAGGGTTTACAGAGAATGGTCCGAAAAAGAGAAAATATCCAGTGAGCGGCAGTTGTGTGGATGAAAATGCCTTGTTGATGTCAGAGGTCAGAGGAGAATGGGCAGACTGGTTAGAGATGATAGAAAGGCAACAGTAACTCAAATAACACTCGTTACAACCAAGGTATGCAGAATACCATTTCTGAACGCACAACACATCGAACCCTGAAGCAGATGGGCTGCAGCAGCAGAAGACCACACCGGGTGCCGCTCCTGTCAGCTAAGAACAGGAAACGGAGGCTATAATTCGCACAGGCTCACCAAAATTGGACAATAGAAGATTGGAAAAACGTTGCCTGGTCTGATGAGTCTCGATTTCTGCTGTGACATTCAGATGGTAGGGTCAGAATTTGGCGTAAAGAACATGAAAGCATGGATCCATCCTGCCTTGTCTCAACGGTTCAGGCTGGTGGTGTTGGTGTTATGGTGTGGGGGATATTTTCTTGGCACACTTTAGGCCCCTTAGTACCAATTGAGCATCATTTAAATGCCACAGCCTACCTGAGTATTGTTGCTGACCATGTTCATCCCTTTATGACTACAGTGTACCCATCTTCTGATGGCTGCTTCCAGCAGGATAATGCATCATGTCACAAAGCTCAAATCATCTCAGACTGGTTTCTTGAACATGACAATGAGTTCACTTTACTCAAATGGCCTCCACAGTCACCAGATCTCAATCCAACAGAGCACCTTTGGGATGTGGTGGAACGGGAGATTCACATCATGGATGTGCAGCTGACAAATCTGCAGCAACTGTGTGATGCTATCATGTCAATATGGACCAAAATCTCTGAGGAATGTTTCCAACACCTTGTTGAATCTATGCCACGAAGAATTAAGGCAGTTCTGAAGGCAAAAGGGGGTCCAACCCGGTACTAGCAAGGTGTACCTAATAAAGTGGCCAGTGAGTGTGTGTGTGTGTGTGTGTTTTATATATATATATATATATATATATATATATATATATATATATATATATGTTTAGCTTTAAGTGATGTGCCCACTGACCATAAAAAAAAAAAAAGTAAACGTGTTACAATGTATTGTTAAATTATTGAAATATTATATTAGGTCAAAAAGGTTCAGCTGACAAAAATGTTTTGAAATCCCTAGGTTAAGAGTGGACTGCAAGGATGATCACATTGGCCTCTTTAAATTGGAGACACAAACACAGACACATACCGGTATGACTCCATTTATCTGACAGGGCACACAGAGCTGCGGCACATCCTCACAGAGAACCATCGGGTACACATGACAAACCGGGATACTCTCCACAAGTCCCTGATCCACATATTGGACCTGTAACAATTACATCACAAACTGGTAACAACACAATATGACCAGGTGTTTACATTTGAGATTACGAAATAATTTCACTTACATATGAAACTGATGCAATGCTGTGAAAGCACACTGACCTTTACGTGTCCTCCAATGACCTCCTGCATTTGACCTCTGTACCAGAACATGTCAGTTCCCATGACAGCACATCCCAAAACTCCTTTCCAGTTGTAGTTCTTCTGTCTTGGCAGGGTTTTAATGTGCTGTTGCAGGCGCTCCCGTAATCGATCAAACTCACACACTGAACACGACAGAAGAAAAACCGTATTGTGGAGTTTTTAAGCATTTTAATAACATTAACACAGTCACTAACCATATGATTATTGAGTTTTCAGTATTCAGTAACTTTGCAAGAGTAGCTGCTACTAGCCAATCCTGACAGTTATTTATATAAAAAGTCTAAAAAGTTAAAAAGTTGAAACTCTTTAAGTGAGAAATAAAACCGCACACACCTGCTTGGTGTGTCATTGCGTAAATGACACCTTGTTCGGAGATGGCCGAGATGCTCATGAGCGTGTGTCCGCAGGGAGGCATCTCTGGAGGGGGGTATGAGTGTGTCTGCACTCTCTCTGGGGGTGGGTTGATGCGAGGGATGGGTGTGGGTGGCGTCTGAGGTAGGCTCGTGATTCTCTGTGGCTCAGGAATCTTTTCATTCAACACATACTCCTCTGAAAAGACTGTCTCAGATATGGAAGCAGCCCTAAGGACACAGTTTACTTAGTATACACAGAGATCAACAATACCGGTCGTGTGAATGATCAGCGTACAGAGCAGAAACTTTTTCTTACTTTCTCTCCTTTAGTGCAAGTCCTTCACTGATGAGGAAATCGGCGAAACTGACGTTTTGACCAGCACGGTTTGAACAGAACAGAGACACTAGCACTGGCATGGTGGATGGGTCCTGAGAGGGAAAAAATAAGACACAACATAGACTCAGAGACAGGAATTGTTTGTAACGGAGATAAATTTTTCATAGTTTATAATTCCTTTACATTCATTCTAACCTTTATGGTCATTACAGCCATGGCACCGGTCAAGTAGAGAGAGATGAAGTCACATGCTGTGGCTGTCCATGTGGAGCGACCACCAGCTGGTCTGAGGGTTAGAGAGGAAGGCAAATATAGAAATGAAGAAAATCACTTTGATGTAAAACAACTTCACATTATGAAATATTAAAAAGCAGTAATACATTACAAATCTGACTGGATTAGCCATGTTAATCATTTGAACAAAAGACTGATCATACATTTTTAGTATAGGCTATTAATGAGATATTTTACATAAGATGTTTAGGTAACACTGTAGTATAGGGTATATTTAGTATATCACTATTAACAAGTTGCTTATTAGCATGCCTATTATTAACATATTGGCTGTTTATTAGTACTTATAAAGCACATATTCTGCATAACCATATTCTACATCCCTAATTCTACCCAATACCTAAACTTAACTACCTTACTATTAATAAGCAGTAAAGTAGGAGTTTAAAGAGATTCTATCAGATCATTTACCTTACACCACTGAGGTTACATTCGAGTAAGTAAGATCCCATCAGATCAGGACTGAGTGGTCTGAGATTGTTTACATGGAGATTCACTTTATTACCAAAGTCACAACGCAAAACCTATATAAAAAAAACAAAAACAAAAACAAATTAAATTGAAAAAAAAAAAAAAAAAAAAAAAAATCCCACTCTTTTCAGATTTATTCAACTATGAATGTGCGCGCACAGTGCACTTCTACCTCTGCAACATCATTAGTTGACACACTGCACACTTTTCCTCTTTCCCAAACCCCAGTGTTGTTGGCAGCACAGAACATCTCTGCTTCCCAGAGTATTTCCTGTGGCTCTGACTTAGAGAAGAGACTCTTCAGCGTGTCGTGGATTCTGCAAACATTGCATGCAAAATGGCAGTGTTACGACTGAACACTATCGACTTGGCCTAAATGGATGTGTCACTGAAAACAGGACTTTATTTAGTATTTTGAAAGAAATTTGATGTAAAATATGGACTGAGGAAATCAGGCACCTCTTCAGCTGGCTGTCAAACTGCAGCAGCTGTACATAGATGTTTCCAGGAGAGGTGACGTGTGTCACACGAACTTTAATGTCTTTGACACAAGTGGGCAGAATCAGGCTGGGCTTCAGCTCTTCAGAAGCAGGAGGAGGGGGAGTCAGTACAACAGACAGAGCCTCCTCTTCAAATGGAGGGTCCCAAACGGTCGTCTCCAAGGGCTGGGCATCTTTAATCTGGGTCCTGATAAAGCAGGAGAAAATGATCATTATAATACAATGGACTTTGAAGCTTATCCTGAAAGAGGGAGCAAGAGGGAAGAAGAAAGAATGAATGAAAGACAGAAAGATTGATGGTCCAGATGATCTCTTCTTTTCATGACTTACTGTTTACAGGAAACAGCGAGACCATTTCTGACCAGTGTATCTCCAATACTGGCTCCAGTGCAATCATCACCAATCTCATACAGACCCACAGGCACAGGCCTAGTGCCAGGCACAAGCTCTGAATAAAAGTGAGAGATTCAAGCAAAAATGTACAGTATACCATATTATTCTCCAAATTTATGTTTAATAATGCACACATTTATAATGGACAATAGATAAATGTTTAAAAGCAGTGATATATTTCAGATGTCTTTGTGTTTACACATGTAGGAGTAAACTTACTTTTTGCCACAACAGTGATAAGTTTTTGCTCCACAAGTTCCTTGAACACAACACAGGCTTCATCACTCCATGTTTCCTGTGGACTGACCACATCATTCAGTCTGCACCACAAGGCCTGAAAACAAATAGACAGACAGGCTTCTTTAAGTTTTTTATTCATAAGAGGTCTCATGCAGATGATTCTGGTGTGTTTTAAAGACCTGCTCTGACAGACTTGCAACAGTATCATAATTTTCACAGTAGTACAGTATCCACATTCAAACTGGTTACACTGCTGGTGGGATGCTATGTTGTGCTGTGGGGTCATTTTCTCTGCACTTGTACTGGCAAGTATTCATTAAGACCAATCTGATACTGATCTAGGAACTGCTATCAAGTAAGTTTCATTCACATTGTTTCCCCCATTCTAAGTATCACAGTATACAAGTAAGTCTAAATCTTACCATTTCTGGTAAAGCAAAGAACTCATCCTTTATCGGTCTCAGATCTTTGACAGAGAGGGTCTTTATGTAGCCAAAGTCCACATACCGAACCTCAACCATCCGACCACCAGGAAAACCTGAAAGATAAACATAGGCAATGCTTTTAACCTTTATACATTGTATCAAAGCGACACTGGCTTTCTTTTATTGTATGTTTATATGTTTGATATTCTGTACACAAATCAACGCACCTATGACTTGAACCCTGCACCATTCTTGGTCATAGCGAGCGACGCAGGCCTGTGAGAGAGAAGGGAAGTAGATCTGGAACTCACTGTTTCCCATGGGACGATTGTAACAGTCCTGAAGCTTCGAGTGCAGCAGCAGGTACTCCATATTTTCAACCTGCATTCACCAAGGATGTGTAAATCTCATTTTCTTTTCTTTTCTTTTTTTTATAAATATGTTTTTATACTCACTAGTTGTACATAGAAGTCTGACGGTGTGTTCACATGAGAAACCATAGCGTTGACCTCAACATTGAGTGCAGGGCGAACTGCTGGGTAGAAGAGAAGGGGCGCACTGCCAGGGGCGACTATAGGCGAGTAGAATCTGTACAGAAGTTATATAGCAACACTGGTAAATGTTAACAATATTACCAAAATTACAAAAAAAAAAGGAGGCAATATTCTAATTGTGTTAACTACGGTTGGTAAAGTTAACATGTTAGTTTTGTTTCATTCTGTTTTTTGTCATGGTTTACCAATAAGCATTTTATTTCTGTTGGGAAGTCCAGGCACTTCTGCTGTTTTTCTTCTTTAAAGTCCGTGTAAAGAGAATTCTGAGAATTGTTTCTAAACATTATAAATGTTAGAAATGTATTGTTGAAACACATTACAAAGACTCTGAAGTATGTAGTACTGAATTGTGGAGATAAACCGTTAAACAGTTTTTCACCAATTCTGTGTTCAGGATTTTTTAATCCCCTAACACTATAATAACTACTAAAAGAACATTAAACAACAGAAATAATACAGGTATGTTGAGAGGTCAAGTTGTTAGTTTGTCTTTTTGAATGTCTGTGATGTTAGATATTCTATGCAGCGACGGGTCTAGTGTGACTGGATACCCGGGTCTTAGCCCAGAGACATCAATATGTGTCAGAATACATACAATTTAAAAACATGGAGCGTTCACAATTCGCTTCTAAAAACGCATGGAAACGCGAGCTGTACCGCTTTCTCTTTTTTCAAAACGCATCAGAGCTAGCGCTCTTGTGGTGTCTACCTTTGCTAAGCAACCATGAGCTGCGCTCGCCTTGAAGACGAGGTGGTTTCAACCGAAGTCTCTTTTAAGGAAAGTCTGTTCACTCAGGCACCATATTTGCAATGCCACCGGGCAGCTCAGAAAAGATCAAGTCCTATCTAAATGAATGGGGAATCCTGAAATTTCAAAAACGGCTCGCTGAACTCGCGATTAAATTACATATTTCAAATCAGCAATAAAATCTGAAATGAACTGCCCCATTAATGTCGTTTCTTGTGCTTAAATAGCGTTTAAAAAGCTTATTTTTCAGGCTAGACCAGCCAATGCGCATGCGTAGTTCCAACGCGCTTATGACAGCGCATGCGCAGCTGCTGGTCCAGCCCCAGGTTTCTATGGGAACCAGAGCTTCTAACAGCCGCTGCAGTGATGCAATGACTTTACTAATCAGCGATTGGCTCTTTCATTTAGAGGGTGGGACTATCCCGCCATATTGCGCGTTGCACTTTCTCCCATTCATAAGTTGTCTATTTGAGCGCGCTTGCCACGCGTCTACAATTAAATAATGAACTTGCACGTTCAAACATGTATGGCTGTATAAATCCAATTAAGCTACTAGAGGTAGCATCCGTAGCATCCATTCAGGTTGTAGTGACAGTTGAGAGAGACCGCCGCTTTCCCGCGAGTGGGCGTGGTTTCAGCACCGACAGCAGACACGCCCCCAGCGTTTGAGAGCAGAGAGTCCTACTTATTTTTGAAAGATTTTGATAACTTATTTTAGTTACTTGGCGGTTTTTTTATCATTCAAATTTGGCTGGGTGGTTAATAACACATTTTTCTGTTGTGTGAAACTCAGAACACATTTTAATATCGCTTTACACAGACTTTAATTTATATTTATTCATACAGTAAAAGATATTTACAGTGCATTCAAGGTATACATTTATAAGGGGGTGCCTGTTGGGAATCAGACCTTTTCGCTTTCTGAACTACTTTATTTTATTATTTATTTCAGAGTTGTAATTCACAACACAGATTTAAATTACAGTATACATAAAAAACCCATGTTTAATTTTAATATAATATTTAATATAATATAATTATATTAAAGGTTTAAAATAACACCTTTAATATAACATTCTAATATTATGGCTGTTGATTTAACGTTAATTTAATTAGTTATGAAAAAAAGTTACTTTTTTTTTTTTTTTTATAATTACCCGCCCCGAGAGTTACATGTCATCTATCTTTTGATACAGTTTATTAGTGACAAACATGACGCAGACCAACAACTCACTGCGTGATGTATCCTATAGAATGCAGTTACAGTATATGCCCCTAAAATTCAGAATATTGGGCAAAAATGCCTATCTGAAGTTTTTGTCTCATATTTATAACATATGATATAGTTAAGCAACATCACACAAGCAATGAGTGCAATATCACGAGTGCTGTTTTTGTCCCTGATGTTACATTTGCAAATATTGCAAATGTAACTTTTTTTTATATAACAGTTCAATAAATAAGTTAATTTTGTGTTATATTTTAGACACAACATTATCTGTGGTGTTTTGCTTCTTACACGTTTTGAGCGAATCAGGTGAACCGATGTTTCAATGGCCCATTCATAAAGAGAGCCATTTACTTCATTCCTCATTGAAACAGCCAGTTGAACAAATCGAATGTCTCCAAGACTTTTAAATGTCTCCAAGGCATTTAAAGCCCCGTACTGGCAGTTTGTTTTTTAGTTTCTTGTTAAAAAAAAAATAAATAAAAAATATAATAATAATAATAATAATAATAATAATAATATTTCCATATTAATAGAGAACCCATTAAAGGGATAGTTCACCCAAAAAATGACATCAACTGTATCATCAATTGCTCACACTCATGTAATTTCAAACCTTTATGACTTTTTTTTTTTTTGTGGAACATAAAAGATGATATTTCGAAGAATGTTGATAACCAAATTCTTTTGGTCACCACGGACTGTATGAACAAAAAATAAATTCTCAAATGTTCCATAGTTTATGTTAGTCCATTGTAGCCTAAAGGTTTGTGTGTAATAAATTCTATGTTGAATCAAATAAAATATTTCTTTCTAAAGCTTTTCAACTTTTTTTTTTAATCTTTTTTTTTTTTCTTTTGGGGGTAATTTCCCAGTCAAATCTGATGTGCGATTAATTTGCGATAAATTAAATTAATCACCACGTCATGTAATTAATTAAATTAAAAATATTTGTCGCTTGACAGTCCAGCATACTTCAGGCCATTATTTTGTAAATCATGCTCTACCATTTAGACTCAAAATGCTTTCAAGTTAAAGGTTTAATTGTTGAATTTACTGAAAAAAGCAGAAGAAATCCAGATAGAACCAAACAGATGAAGATTAAAAAAAAGCTGTAAAGATGGAACTAGCAGTTCCCAAATGTCACAATTACATACCTGGCCAGCTCCATGAACACCAGGTGCTCCCGCAGAGACACCATTGGTGTTTTCTTCAGATCCACTAACAGTGTGTCTCTGTCCTCACCGAACACCTGCATCTCCACAGCCTCAGATCCCAGCAGACTCCTCATCTCGTCAGCTGCCTCTAAACTCCACCCTCTCACCTGATAAAAAAAAACACGTCTTGCCAGTTAATGATTGTACCTAGTCACAAGTGATGCTAAAATTCTTTATATTCTCTAATAACATTCATAAATACAAAACTAGAATCAGAAACACAAGCTCTTTTGCACCACTAGATGGCAGCCAAAACCCCAAATATTTCTTTTGAATAAATACAGAACTTTTAACATGTATTTTGGTGCACTCAGCTGCAACACTAAAATATAGAGTAAATACATCTCCACAACGTATACCAGGTCTGCAGGAATAATATCTTTAAGGGAACATTTGATTGCCAGAGGAGCCCAGCCGTTCATTTCAGCCAGAGTAGCAGCATCAGGTCTCCGCAGACACTCATTCAACGCGCTTAAACCTCCATCACTGAGATACACAAAGAGAAAACATGCATACAGTGAATGAGTGAATTTGCAGTCTGATGCAATGAGCATATTTACTTGAGATACATGATTATGAAAAGAATTATGCACACAACTAACAAATTAAGAGAGCATCTCTGCCTTTAAGTGTTTACACACTATTTATTTCCCACCTTGGAATTGAAATGCCCTTGGAGAAGCCAAAGTCTTGGAAGTAGACAAACAGACGGGAGACTTCTGATGCAAGGCATTTGGTCACACTCTGGAAACACTCTTTCTGAAAGAGCTCCGTCACTGTCACCCTACACCACATATTCTCTTTCCAATAGATAAAGAGCATAGAGCCTGTGCACACAAATACACACAATCAGATCATCACATCTCAAAGTTTATCTACTGATTGTCTTTAGAAAGCAGTCTGTTAAGTTTACTTATGCCAATTAATTTTACTAAATTTTACTAATTTTAATTTAACTTACTGACCCCAAACTTCTAAAAGGTAGTGTTAGTCAAAAATAAATAAATGAATATTGATGAGATGAAAATTCACTGTCAAATAAAAGAGATCATCATTAAAGTGCACATACCCGTCTTGATTTCATCACTGAACGTGAAGAGGCTACTGTCTCCTGAGCAGAGTTCATTGACCTTTCTGGTCAACTTTTGGCCTGACTTCTGTTCCATCATATATCGTACATAGAAATGTCCAGGGTTCACAATGTGAGTCGCCATAACATAGTGCACCACTACAAAAGAAAAAAATAATAAGAGTTGACAAAGTGCACTTGAACAACACAAGGAACAAGGGAGCTGTCTTATTAGTTCATTCAGGTGATTAACCAACAAATGAGCTACATACATTTAGGCTGTGGAGTTAAGGGCCTTTCAAAATGTTGCCTGCGATGTCTTCTATGCGCTTTGTGCCTTTCGTTGCACCTTGGTTCAGGCCCTGGGGAACTATGAGCTAAAAACACGAGCTCAATATATTAAACATGAACAATTAATTTGATTAAAAATTTTAAAGTCGCTTGACAGCCCTAATACAAACATCAAATATAGTCACAATCAGACAGACAGAAAAATTGTTCACATCAGTATGATTTTTTTTTTCCCCCCAACCCTGCATATACACACCTATTTCCACTACCTCTGAAGAAGTGTCTGTATCTTCCATTATTTCCTCTATGAAACCTGGCCTGTGTGTGCTTTTCTTTTTGGGAATGGGGTCTGCATTTTCTTTAACAGACTGACTGGAGCTTTTCCAGACCTCCACACCACTCTTCACGACATGTTGGAAAGGCTCCACTGTAACTTCTTCTAAAATACTGTCATGATCATAAAATGAAGACAAATCAGATCACAAGGTTTCTATTCAATGGAGCACATTCTATAAACACTTACCAGTCATCATCGTCATCTGTAATTTTAAGACAGTTTCTCAAACTGTCAACAAGACTGTCTGTTTGAAGACTGCAGCTATATATAAATACAAACAAAATGAGAGAGTAACTTCCACGGTTCAATTTAGTTTGCATGTAAAAACAACATAGATGTGTGCATCCATTTTTTTTTTTTTTGACAATATTAATTGCATTCTGGAGGTCTTATACTAATTGTGTACAATGGTCCCCTACCGGAGTCGTGAACGCAATGACACATAGCTCATGTCATATGACTCAACATCCACTGGAATGTGTAGCGTCTCCAAAATCTGAAAACAATTAAAACAAAGCAAAAACTGAGGAGAAAATACAAGATACTATGAACATTTCTTATTTTAAGATGTATTGTTAACACAAATATCACAAATATATGATACAAACAAAGTATATCTGATGGAAATATTTGATGTCGACTACCACCAAAAAAAATATATATAAAAAGGGAAATTAAATTCAAAATTTCTAATTTCTTTGTTGTTGATGACTAGTGTTGTCAAAAGTACCGACTTCGGTACCAGTCGGTACTGCAAATTTAAAAACGTCCATTTGCCACATCTGTCAGCGGATCCCTAATAGATCGCTGATAGACGCGGCTTTCAAACGCTCCCGTGTGCTTCTGTGTGAGCACTGATCATTGTAACCAATCACAGTCATATCTGTTGAGTGCGTGAATACTATGGCCAATCAGCGCTGTTTAAGAATCCGCTCAACAGCATTCAACTATTAGCGGGAAATAGACGTTTTTAAAACTGCAGTACTGACTGGTACCGTAGTCAGTACTTTTGACAACACTATTGATGACAGTGAAAAACATAATTGCTATATCAGCTCACAACTATATGCTCTCGTAAAACATTCAACAAGAAATAAAATTCATAAAATTCAGAGTTCCCAACTAGTAGAAAGTATTTATGTCTTTGTTGAATTTGTAATTGAAAGCTCATTATTGCAGTAATTCTGCCACAGCATGAACGCAGTATTAACTAGAACCACAACACTATTATCTTACCGACTTATAAACACCATTTCTTTCCAAAGATTTTAATCAAGTAAACTTAATAAACTGAGTCATTTTCATGTTGTCTGAGTTTGCTCCACAAAGACATTTAACATTAAGCAGAGCACTGTATGGCATCTACTACAGCATTACCTTGTCTAGGTTGCAATAGGTCTCCAGAGAAGGAACCTGACGGACATGACGAGCTTTCTGGATGGCTGTTTGCAGCTCCTTTATCCTCTCTTCTATTCTCTTACATTCCTTCCGACCGTCCGAGAAGAGAACATCCACTTCACTCAATTTTGACACCAACATACTCCGTCTACAAAAATTCATAACGAGAAACACTATTTGCCAAGTCCGAACATACCTACAAAGATATCTACAAAACACCACAGAATGGTTCATCTCAGTTTTTGCCTCAACATACCTTTTCAGCAGAATGCTCTTTACTTTGTCAAGAGCCTCATCAATTTCTCTGATTATTCGAGTTCTCTCTTTCCTCAGTTGAGCTTGAATACCATTGGAAAGAGCCTTAATCACACACAAAACAGCAAATTTCACAAATACTGTTGAAGAGCCATCAAGTAATCGTGAAATCAAAACTGATAATTCCATTTAAGAAATGTCAGTTTTTAATATAAAATTTCTCTGACCATCATTTCTTTTTCCTCATAATCTTTCATAAAAAACATTAACATTTCCTTACAACATTTCTTCTAACAAAAATTATACCCATCCAACTGACTGATTCCTACATGAGAACACATATTTCTACATAAGACTTGCACATACAATATTTTGTACGGTTTTTCATTTTACCTTGTGAAGTTTATCAAGTTGACTGAGGTTTTCTGTTGCTTTCCCGAGAGCTTCATCCAAAACTTTAACAACATCTGGCCTCTACACAAACATAAACATTCACATACATTACTGAGCTCTAATCTTGTGCTGAGAATATCAAGGGAATCTGATCTTAAAGAAAGGATGAGACTACATAACACAGTTCAGAGTCATACAAGTGGAAAGTGTCTGTACCCCTTCAGCATTCTCCTGTGTGTGGACGGCTGCCGATGGAGGTGGGCTCTTAATCCTTTGAGATTTACACCTATCTCCAGAGTGCCTGCTAACAGTAACCTTTATTTTCCAGTTTTTCCATTAAAAAAATGGTTCCAGAGTCTTATGTTTAAATATATACAGTGGGGCAAAAAAGTATTTAGTCAGCCACCAATTGTGCAAGTTCTCCCACTTAAAAAGATGAGAGAGGCCTGTAATTTTCATCATAGGTATACCTCAACTATGAGAGACAAAATGAGAAAAAAAAAAAAAAAATCCAGAAAATCACATTGTAGGATTTTCAAAGAATTTATTTGCAAATTATGGTGGAAAATAAGTATTTGGTCAATAACAAAATTTCATCTTAATACTTTGTTATATACCCTTTGTTGGCAATGACAGAGGTCAAACGTTTTCTGTAAGTCTTCACAAGGTTTTCACACACTGTTGCTGGTATTTTGGCCCATTCCTCCATGCAGATCTCCTCTAGAGCAGTAATGTTTTGGGGCTGTCGCCGGGCAACACGGACTTTCAACTCCCTCCAAAGATTTTCGATGGGGTTGAGATCTGGAGACTGGCTAGGCCACTCCAGGACCTTGAAATGCTTCTTACAAAGCCACTCCTTCGTTGCCCGGGCGGTGTGTTTGGGATCATTGTCATGCTGAAAGACCCAGCTACGTTTCATCTTCAATGCCCTTGCTGATGGAAGGAGGTTTTCACTCAAAATCTCACGATACATGGCCCCATTCATTCTTTCGTTTACACGGATCAGTCGTCCTGGTCCCTTTGCAGAAAAACAGCCCCAAAGCATGATGTTTCCACCCCCATGCTTCACAGTAGGTATGGTGTTCTTTGGATGCAACTCAGCATTCTTTCTCCTCCAAACACGACAAGTTGAGTTTTTACCAAAAAGTTCTATTTTGGTTTCATCATTCTCCCAATCCTCTTCTGGATCATCCAAATGCTCTCTAGCAAACTTCAGTCGGGCCTGGACATGTACTGGCTTAAGCAGGGGGACACGTCTGGCACTGCAGGATTTGAGTCCCTGGCGGCGCAGTGTGTTACTGATGGTAGCCTTTGTTACTTTGGTCCCAGCTCTCTGCAGTTCATTCACTAGGTCCCCCCGTGTGGGTCTGGGATTTTTGCTCACAGTTCTTGTGATCATTTTGACCCCACGGGGTGAGATCTTGCGTGGAGCCCCAGATCGAGGGAGATTATCAGTGGTCTTGTATGTCTTCCATTTTCTAATAATTACTCCCACAGTTGATTTCTTCACACCAAGCTGCTTACCTATTGCAGATTCAGTCTTCCCAGCCTGGTGCAGGTCTACAATTTTGTTTCTGCTGTCCTTTGACAGCTCTTTGGTCTTGGCCATGGTGGAGTTTGGAGTTGGACTGTTTGAGGTTGTGGACAGGTGTCTTTTATACTGATAACAAGTTCAAACAGATGCCATTAATACAGGTAACGAGTGGAGGACAGAGGAGCCTCTTAAAGAAGAAGTTACAGGTCTGTGAGAGCCAGAAATCTTGCTTGTTTGTAGGTGACCAAATACTTATTTTACAGAGGAATTTACCAATTAATTCTTTAAAAATCCTACAATGTGATTTTCTGGATTTTTTTTTCTCATTTTGTCTCTCATAGTTGAGGTATACCTATGATGAAAATTACAGGCCTCTCTCATCTTTTTAAGTGGGAGAACTTGCACAATTGGTGGCTGACTAAATACTTTTTTGCCCCACTGTGTGTGTGTGTGCGTGTGTATGTGTATGTGTATGTGTATATATATATATATATATATATATATATATATATATATATATATATATATATATATATATATATATACATACATAACACATATACATATATACATACATACATATATACATATACATACATACATACATACATACATACATATATACATATACATACATACACACACACACACAAAAGTTCTTAAGACTAAAACTGCATGTTGGTGTTGCTGAATACCCTTTCTTTGTGTTCATCCGAGCTGTATAGATGAGGCCAATGATTCTGCTATCCACCTCTAAACCATCAACTCCTTCCTCAATTCTGGTGTCCATCTATATTAAAACAAACAAAAAACTCCATCACCACCAACACCCATTTGAATAATCTCATTCCACAGGAGAAGTTGATAAAGATTAATAGGACTGCAAACGAGGATTCCAGATCTTCAAATCCTGATAACTGATCTCTGGCTAATTTGGTTCTTCAAACAAATTTGCGTATTTGATTAAAATATCTGGATTAAGTTGTCTAAGATTACTGCGCGTTCTCGTGTTCTCTGAAAAGGGTAGGTGTATCAATACTCGAAACCACGATCAGCAAAGCAGCAATTGGCTTTCGGCAAGTCAGCAATGTAATGACATCATTTCATTAAAAAAGACACCTGACGAAAAAGTTAACAAATTTCTGGTGAAATTCCAAGTGAACAAAACTACATAAACGTTATAATAGATAAATGAAATGTGCACCGTTTTTAATTTATTTGTATTTTTTTTTTTTACATGATTCCCAATTATTTATATTCATGATTTCTAGTATTTGTACAGGCTTTACATTTTTATTTCAATGTTGTAATTAGCAATTCATTTAATTTTATCTTTGAAGCAGATTTGTTATGTGACAGCATTAATTAAGTTTCTTAAGGGTCAAGATCATGTTATCTGCATCTCCTGCGCGCCATCAAGCCACTCCCATAATATCTGTCACAACTCAGATTAATGCATGACTCTACATTATCTGTATAGCATGTGTGTAAGACTCCAATACAATTATAAAGTTATTTTATCATGAATAAATATTTCAATGAGCAAAACTGGCTGTGTCTGTAATCTGCTGCGTCACGTGGGTATGACCGTCGAGTTGTCTTAAAGGTGTGGTTTGTAATTAAAGGTCACTTGATATGCATGAAGAATGGCGTGGCTGAGAGTCTGTCTGCAGTGAATTTAATAGCCCACAAACACATTATTGTATTACAGACTACACAACATTATTATATTATTTTTCATTTTTTTTTTTAATGATTATTATTTTAAATGACTGTCCCTGGATCAGTAGTGTAATCTTCTAATAAAGTAGCAGTGGCTGGGACAGATTTTAAATATCAATTCTGCTTAAAAAGATGCGATCTAATCCTGTTTACATGAAATAAGCCTGCTCCCGAGCAGGTTTAAGCTTACGGACCTGTTGCTATGACAGTAACTCCAGGATGAGCTTTGAAGAACCAACCGATCCAAGATCAAGCGAAATCGTCAAAAATCAAATCCAGCTAACTGAGTTAGCGACGCACGAAGAACAGACCCCAGTTCTTGAATTGGGGAATTTGCTCCTGTGAGGCTAACTTTAGTGGTCTCTCTAAAGTGTAAAAACAAAATAAGTAAAATATCCCTTACTTGTACAAAAATTGAGACTAACAAATTGGGGGAAGAGAAAATTTGTACTCCTTACATACATGTCATAAATTGAACAAACTTATGCTTACTCATTTTTTATTGATACTATTTTAAATAGAAAATACATTGCCTCACACACCCACGTTTTATAGGTGCAACAGATAACAGTATAAACGTTGTATAAATCCCAAACACTACTCAAACTTGTATCATGAAATTTTATTAGCAATGTTACAAACAATCGAACTTACTTTCACTCAACTGACTGAAACGTTGCTAATAAAATTGCATCATTACCTTTTTTTTTTTTTTTTCAATATTTACAATTATTATAAAGTCATCAAAACTGACTGGTGTCATCAAAATTAGGGATATGCGGTATGAGGATATACAGTATATTGCTGTGACAGTTTATATTGCAGTATATAAATATCAGCGCAGTTTAGTCATTTAAAAGTGCAATAAACCAGTACTTGCATAATGACAGACGGCTTTTGTAGATTCAATAAGAATCAGTGTATCAATGTTTTAACATTTAATTACTTATTCAACATCTTTAGTGTTTTACTTGAATGCTGCTGACCAGCCTGAAAAACAATTCCAGCACTGCGGTATGTACATATTAATTACAAAAGTGCACAATAGTGAAATTACAAACTGCTTACAACAGCTAAAAAGTACCTTGAAGTACATAGCGTCATTAAGCATCATGGTTTATATATTAAAGTACCATGACATTACCATTGGATATCATCACTGTACCATGACGATACCGCGGAAATATTGTTATGTACATGTCAAAAGTCACAGTTGATTATGTTTTCATGTAACTGTCAGATGACTGTATTTAGACTGAGGCTGTCTACACTGAGAGCACAGCTCTGTATACACTGCTCTTTTATAAGCGATAAAAGCATAAGGTTACAGTGACCAGGGCCTGTCAACCGCCATTAAGACAACAATATCATTAAATACAAGTCTTCTGTAGCCACACGAGAACTTTAGGAGCAAACTGAAATTTAAGTCGTTATTGACTGATAATCTGGTTTTACTGTGGTCTTTTACTAATAAATCACCTGACATTCGGGGCACGTGATGAGGTTTAGCGGGGACTCCAGCGCGCGCAGGCAGCTGCTGCAGAAAATATGACTACACAGCAGCACATGAGGGAGATTCCCTCCAGCTTCATCTTCTGGAGGAGGAAAAACATAATGCAGTAGATTAATAAAACGAACAATATTAACATTAGCTTTTCTATACCATGACACTAAGGCTTTTCTGGAACATTCATTCAGTCACGTGTTGCCAAACGTGCGCGTGTAGGATTACACAGAACAAAAAACGTGTAAACGTAAAAAGTTTTGTTGTTTGTTACCAGGTAATGTGTAAGATGAGCCACAGATGTTACAAGCAACCGCCATCTCCGACATTTTCCACAAGAACTACTGTTACCTGTATCAACAACTGATGAGCTCGCTTGCCAATCGTCCAATCAGAATTTGTCATCGCTTTTTGTCCAATCAGAGCCCTTCGATGTGCTATAGTCCAATCAAAAGTTCCCTTTTTAATTGAGTGCCGATTTCTGAGATGTCGGCTTTTTCGTGTCAAGGGAATATTTTTATCGCTATTTTTTGTTATCGTTAGTTGCTATTTTGTATATAGTTACCATTTACAGACTCATAGAATTTTTACCTTAATTTTAGATTGACCCATATCACCTCGAATTTACTGACAAATTTCAATTCAAACTTTATTCTAAATAGATTCTAAAAAGATTCAAAGTTTTTGTGCTTCTGTCTGAATTGCCGGTGTCTCTGTACTCTTACAATTGCTCATAATTATTAAGGGTTTTCAATTCTTAATATGTAAAATTCAAGATGAATTAAAACAGTATATTTTCACAGCCAGCATATCAGTGTTTAGTGATAAAAACCACGATCAGCTACTGGAAATGGTTGAATGTGTGTGTGTGTGTTTCTGAAATGTATAGAAGTATTTTCGGGACTGAGAATAAAGATCCCTGCCCCTACCCCCCATCACCAATAGGCTTATCAAGATCCAGGTTTCAGAGTTCATTGTGTGCCATTTTCTGCACAACAAAAAGGTCGATGAGCAGATGCCCTCTGGCAATCATGTCTGGCTGTAAAAGTACAAAAAAAAAAACACCTTGAATGACCTCATTCAAGCTATAAATTTTATAAGTACAGTGCATGTGACCCTATCTTGTTATTCCTAGTACCTCGTTCAATTTTAAATTGTTTACATGTATGTGTGTAAACAAGCACAATAAAATATTATATACACTGTATATATTGCATGAATATTATATTAGCTGTTACTGGATACATGCTCTCCATTTTTGGAAGATAACATTGTGTTGCATTCTTTGTGTACTTGACTTACATTTGTGACAGCTTAGTCACACTCAAACGTATACTGCATGTTAGGAAATGTTACAGTGGTAAAATGCAATTGTAACAGTACAACCTGACACATACAAGTGGGAACACCTTTTAATCCTACCCTTTTATTATACTAACAGATAGGCATATGAAATTCTCTGCATTCTTCTTTATCTTTGAACACATTCATTCCTGACAACTCCCTCTTTTTCTTTGTTCTTTCTTCCTGATTACATATTTACTTTATGCATTCTAGGAATTACTGAAATATGTAACGTGTATGTCTGCTGATATCGAAAGAATGTTTTGATGATAAATGTGAATGATTGGCACCAACAGGAAAGGGAACTTTTCAAAACAATGATACAAGAGAATAGGTCTTTAATCCATTAATGTTAATGTTGTTCATTTGTAGATTAGATCTGTAGCCTTTTAAAAATGTATTAATTTCTTCTAAAATCTGAAATTTTAAATGGCCAAAGTGCACATTTCTTGGTCTGGGCTTTTATCAAGGTGAGAGTGACAGACTCAATATCCTCAGATTCTGAATTTGAAAATTAACAGTGAAAATTTATATCAATTTAACAATCATTTTTAAAAAATCAGTTTTGGTGTTTGCATAGTTACTGCATTTTCAGCTTCATCGTTCAGAGGGTTGTGGTTTACTTTATTAGAAGGTCAGTACAATAGCGTATGATAGCATATGATAGACATTTTATTTTTATTTTCTTTTTGTGCAATAGACAGATTTACTAAATGCAGCTATATGAACAGTGGCTGGACAAAATCAGAATACAAAATGGACAATCTGATGGAGTACAGTGAGGAACGAATGATTGCAGTTTGAGCAACCGTCAATCAAACTGGCTACATCTGGTGAGAAAAGAGGCTTAAGCTTGTCTGAACATTTACTCATTCCATTAAGGAGGGGGCAGGGTATGAAGATAAACTGGCCTAAGGAATTATTATAGATAAATACTGAATAGATTCTTCTCGAAATATTCGTCAAAATGTCTTATTTCCAAAGACAAACAGATATAATTACAGAAAGTTGTTTCACAATGTATAAACATTCTCTCCTCTGTCAAAACTACAGCCATATGTTGTATACACACAGACCTATTTTCCATTATGTACCGAGATCCCGCCTCCTAAATCCTCCCCCTGCTGCTCAGAGACACAGACATAATCTTCCATCTTTCAGAGAGGAAAGACAAACACATTGTTCAAAGTGTGGACAATCAAAGTGTGGAGCTTGTGAGGAGGACGGGATAACTGAACACACCCCTGGATTTTGTGTTTCTACCACACTGAAACAGAAAAGAAGGAGAGCACCAAAGGGAGGATTACCCAGAGGCAGATGATGATGATATGGAAGCATTGATCTGATCAGTCCTCTAAATCACCTACACAGTCTTTTTACCTGGATTTTAACCATGGGACCACTATATGAGGCAGGATGGCAGAAGAGAAGCCGAATTAAAAGTTGTGGGGAATACCAGCACTCCAACGTAAGTAACGGAATATAAACAGGTGATCATTGCTGGTACACAACACAAGAATCTATACCAATATCATGGTAAAATTTTATATAAAAGTAGCCTATATCATTTACATTCAAAAATGTTAACATGCCATACTCTTTCTTCCATTTAGCATAATGGCATTGGTTTGTTTTAATAACATCACATAGTTTTACGAGATTCATACAACAGAAAAACAGACCTAGCATGTCTGGTGCACAGCTATGATTTTCCAGGGTTTAGCTTCAGCATTCAAAGCTCCATTATGAAGATAAACAAAACAAATTCAATAAAATAATTAAAAAGTAGATTTCAAATAAAGCAAAAGGAGATTAGTAATAAAATAAAATAAAATAAAATAAAATAATAATATAATAATATAAATAATAATTTAAAATATTATTAATAACAAAGCCATAGCCTTGTGGGCAGCGCTCCAACACACTGTATAGGTGCAGCAGTGCCTCTGATGACCCAAGTTCGAGTCCCGAAGTTTGAGTCCTTACCTGTCCTGCTCTCCTCTCTCAATGCTTCCTGTCTCTCAATAACCTATCAAAATAAAAGAAAAATGATAAAAAAAATATAATTTAAAAAGAACAACAATAATAACCATAACTTATATATAAGAATTAAAAACAATAAAAAGTAAATTAATTCATTTAGAAAAAAAACCCTGAAAAAATGTTTAAAGGAGGAGAGTAAAGGTTTTACAACAAATGCAATATCATCAACCATAACCATAAATATAACCATAAAAATATGATAAAAATTAAAAACAATAAAGGTAAATGAAAGATTTAGAAAATAACTGAAAAAATATATAAGGAGGAGAGTAAAGGTTTTACAACAAACACAATATCATCAATACATATGTTTGAAATTTTGGTTACTCAATATTAGTTTTTTGTTTCTGAAAATTTTATGTAGATATAATCAATAAATGTTAATCGTAATTGATAAATGATAATTGTTCTGTCAAACCGAATATCAACATGGCTGTGATCACCTGTGTGTTTTTATGTGATTCTGATTATCTCTTATTCTATTTTATTATATTACATTACTCTCTCTCTTATTTTTTTTCCAGAAGTCTTTCTCTCAGCGCAGACAGTCGGCACCCTCTGTTATTCTCAGCAAAGCCCTTACAAAGTCAAAACCTGTCTCCAGGTATGATCTTCGATAGCTAAAAATGTGTGTATGTAATGATGCATTCTGTAAACATAAATATCAGGCTGCATGGCCATTAGATTATTTTACAGTCTGTTTCAGTCTCAATAAGCAGTTTGTTTCCCACTTCTGGCACAGGCAGCGGTTGTGCGCATGCAAGAGGCTTCTGAATATATTTGCATTTTACTGAAAGGAGAGAATGAAGAGATGCTGCAGAACCAGCCTGTGTGTGGTCTCACAACCAGCATCTGCATGTGTGTGAATGTGTGAAAGAGTGACACAGACAAACAAAGTTGTCTGCTGTCAGACAGGCTGTCTGAAGAGTATGTGTACTTTCTGAAATCTACCTTTTGTCTGATGTTCAGCTGTAACACTGGTGCTAATTTATCAGTGAAGCACATGAAAGAGCGCTCAAGTCAGAAGCTTTGATTAATTACAGACGATTGATGAATTGGACGTGTTTTCATATGCAAAAATTTAAGGGAAAATGCCTGGCCAGGGGAAATTGTGTATTTTGTATATGCTTTCTAATGTTGTCCTCTCAAGTACTGTCTCTTTTTCTCTCCATGTGTGTCAGGGATTGTGCATCTCAGGTTAGCCAGGACATTTTCGCCCTGATCCAGTCTCTGCTCAGCCCAACCAGGAAGCTCATTTGCCAAGGCAGTGTAGTGCTGCAGACAGGCCTTCAGACCCAGGAGAGATTCCTCATCCTCTTCAATGATCTTCTCATCATCACCAAGGCCAAGTATGGAGGAGGAAATGCACTGAGAAGAAATAAAAATACATATAAGCCATCCAAATATTGAAATGCACAAACATTCAGAAATTTAGGGTCGATAAATTTTTTTTATGTTTTTGAAAAAGTATCCTATGCTCAACAAGGTTGAATTTATTGGATCAGTAAAATTATATAGTACAAATGTTATTAGAATTTAAAATAACTGTTTCCTATTGTAATATATTTTAAAATGTAATTTATTCTTGTGATGGCAAAGCTGAATTTTCAGCAATCATTTACTCCAGTCTTCAGTGTCACATGATCCTTTGAAATCCTTGTAATACGCTCATTTGGTGATCAAAAACCTTTTTTATTATTATCAATGCTGAAAAGCTGCTTAGTATTTCTGTGCAAACAGTTTTTACAGGATTTTTCAATGCATAAAAAGTTTAAATGTTCAACATTTATTTGAAATAGAAATATTATGTTGTAAATGTCTTTACTGTCACTTTTAATCAATTTAATGTGTCCTTGCTGAATAAAAATATGGAACATAATGACCCCAAATTTCAGAATGGTAGTATATAGAGCTACATTGTTAAAGTGGTAAGATGGTATAGTTCTAATATATGTTTTTTTCAGGTCAGTAATGCAGGTGAAGCAGAAGAAGTGTGTGCGTGTTAGTGAGATGTGGACGGCCCGCTGTGTTGATGAAGTGTGTGAGGCCAATACTGTTTCAGAGAGGAGCTTCGTCATGGGCTGGCCAACTTACAACTGTGTGGCTACTTTTAGGTACACACACACACACACACACACACACACACACACACACACACACACACACACTTACAGTATATATAGACAATCTAAACTGACCCATTGATTTCTCCTGATAAAATTATTTTTTTGTTTGCTTGTTTGTGTGTGTGTGTGTGTCTATAGCACTTCAGAAGAGAAAGACAGGTGGCTGACTCTCACTGAAAGGTCAGTTCTTCTACTGTTCTACAATAAACACAATAAAGAAATAAATCCTCTTATCTAAATTTGTCTTCTCCCTATTTTCAATTAGTTGTATAAAAGAAGAAAAACAGAGTGACGATCCAAAGATGATTCCACTCAAGATATTTGCAAAGGATGTTGGAAACTGTGCATATGTGAGAACTGATTGTTTTGTGAGTATAAAATGATATACTGTAGCTTTGATGTGTAAATGAATGTGAATTTGCTTTTATTTCTCTAGGCGAAGACTCTTTTTATCAGTAATACAGACTGCACCTTTGATGTCATTAGCACAGCACTGCAACAATTTGGTCTTTCGGTATGTTAAGACTGCACAACTAACTAACTAACTCACTAAAATAGTCTTTGCTAAAATGAATGAATATTACTTTTATTTAACTAATTGATTGCTTTTGCCTTTGTACACAGGGTGGAATAAAAGATTATAAGTTGTGGGTATGTTCAAAACAAGAAGAAACTCCATACCCTTTAATTGGTAAGAGTTCATCAGTGATTCTCACATTATCAGAGCAATCAAACATTTAAGCTGAGTTAACAGATTAAAGTACTGTGGTATTAGTATCTGATACTTTCCCTGCACAGTAGCTTTTTGTAAGGGGCTTTTGTTCCAGCAGGTCATGAGTTTCCTTACAGCATTAAGATGAGCCACATTCGCCTGCTGCAGCAAGATGCAGTGACATCAACCTACAGCCAGATGGTGCTTTTGCCAATTGATGCTCACTGTCAGTTCTTCCTGAGGCCCAGTCAAATAAACAGCACCTTCACAGGTGAGAGGTGCCTATTATTGTAGTATGCTGTGCATAGTATGATTTATTTTTTTTTTGTATGCATGAAATAATCATATATTTTACCTACTGAAAACAATAATATTTTTTACTTCTGTGATGATTTCCCTTGCATTCTACATCAGTCAACATATGGACTGTTCAGTTCTTTGAAATTAAAGCCCACACACAAAATAAAGTCTGAATATTAATATATTCTACAAATACATACTGTATGGAAATCATTTGCCTCAAATCTCACAAAACAAACACACATACACAATATCTTGAAACATTGCCTCTTTTTAATCTTGTTGGCCTGTCTTGCATTCATTCCTCCTAGCAGAACAGAAAAGCAGGAGGAGGATGTCTCTTATTAGCTGGGCTTTTAAACGAGGCTTCAGCATTGAACAGGCTGTCCAATCTGAATCTCCTGGCCAAACCGTTACACAGGCTTCTGGTCAATTGTTTGGTCGGCCACTCAGTGATGTGATAAAAGACAATACCCTGCCATCACCCATTGTGGTATGTATTAAAAATCCTCAGATTTTAGGTAATTAAAAAGATAATCCCTACTATATTACTTTTCAAGATTCATCACAATGAGAAAGATTGACGGAAGCAGTATAATATTGTTATGATTGTTATATTATGTAAATGAAAAGCTGTATAACTTTTTTGCATAATTAAATGTCTAAAAGCACCTTAGAACATTCTTAATCCTTTATGAAAAAGTTATAATATTTTTTGTTAAAATATAACATCCATTTACAATAATAGTATTACAATAAAACCACCTGTTTTTTGTTTTTTGAAGGACATGCTGAAGTGTTTGTGCAGTGAGGGGGCTGTGACACGTGGAATATTCCGGCGCTCTGCTGGAATGAGGGCCTGCCGACAATTGAGGGAAAAACTGGATTCTGGTCACTATGAAGAGTTACTGAGAGGAGAACCTGTACTTGTTACCGCTTCAGTGTTCAAGGTAGATATTTATGTATGAACACTCTTCAAGTTTTTGGGGTCTGTAAAAGTCGCACAGTAAAGTCTCTCATGCACACCAACACTGCATTTATTTGATTAAAAATACAGTTAAACAGTAATATTGTGAAATAACAATTTTATATTTGAAAGGATTTTAAAATGTAATTTATTCCTGTGATGGCAAAGCTTCAGCAGCCATCACAGCAGAGTTTTCAGCAGCCATTACTTCAGTCTTCAGTGTCACATGATCCTTCAGAAATCATTCTAATATACTGATTTGGTTCACAAGAAACATTATATTATTATTATCAATTATAGTTTGTGCTGTTTAATATTTGTGGAAACTGTGATACATTTTTAAGGTTTCTCTAATGAATAAAAAATTCAAAAGGACATTTATTTGAAAGAGAAATCTTTTGTAACATTGTAAATGTCTTTACTGTCACATTTTTAATTTAATGCATCCTTGCTGAATAAAAGGATTAATCTTCTTTCCAAAAAAACAAAAACAAAACAAAACAAAAAAACCTTTTTACCCCAAATTATTGAACGGTATAAGAATAAACACTGATTGTATCATGACGACTCTCTGTTCTCATATCTGTGTTTTTGATTGGTAGGAATTATTACGCAATATACCGGGCAGCCTATTGTGTGAGGAGCTCTATGAGCAATGGCTCCAAGCAGTGGAGCAGGATGGTGAAAGAAATGGACAAATGACAGAGAGAAACCTGCTACAAGAAGTTCAGAGGTAAAGTCCCAGTAACACTCTGATTAGTTTATCAGGTTCTGTAATGCTAGTAAAGAAGGATAAAACCTTGATAATGATGGATCAAGGCTATGATATTACTGCACACCTTAAGCAGATTTAGGTTTAGCAGCCAATTTCCTTTAGCTTTATGAGTTATATAATCAAAGACAGTTAACTTAGATGTATTGATTCTGCCCACATTCACAGGCTCGTTCAGCTTTTACCTAAAGAAAATCTCCTGCTGCTGAGACACATGATAGCAATGCTGCACCACATACAGCTCAATGCTGAGCACAACCAGATGACCTCTTTTAACCTGGCTGTGTGTATAGCACCTAGCTGTCTGTGGAATCGCAAACTACAATCTCATGAAAAAGACGCCAAAAAGGTAAGCGCACATGCACATGCTTTATTATTACTAGATTATTATAATATCTGCTGAGTGCATGAGTATCTGCTGAAGTAATCATCATTATTGCTCTCTAAAGAACATGAAAATGGCAGTAGGAATGGAAATGTATGAGACATAGGAAAGGAAATGTAAATGTAATTGCCAATGTAATCTGTACACAGGTGTGTGACCTTGTGTGTGTCTTGATTGACAACTGCTGTGCGTTGTTTGGGGATGAAATTATAACCCTCTTAAAGGATTTGATTGAAGACAATAGAAGCAACCGTGGATCAGGTTACTATAAATACAAACATAATTCACAACCACATATTGTAAACACCAATACAAAACAACACTGTATAATATTATGTCAGCCTGAAAAATGCGCTTTAGCTAATTTAACTGCTTAACTATGAATAAATAATATAAAAAATAATTTTTCACCCTTGTTGTAAAAATGTAAAGTTATTAATGCAATTGTTTTACTGCTTTTTGTTTTTAATATTTATACTTATTCTATATTTAGTAATGTTAGTACTTCAGCTTAAACTTTTTTTTTTATTATTTCAGTTAGCTGCCAAGGCAATATTTATAAGTTTTGTGTTTTCATCTAATATTTATATTTTATTTCAGCTTTATTTCATTTAACAAAAGTATTTTTAATAGATTTTTTTTCAATAACAACACTGTTTTTTCTAAATGACCTGAAGACTTCAAATCAGTTTAATTTACTGTAACTTCATAAAGTAACAATGACACAATTTCTTTTACTATGCTTTCAATGTTTTGCAGGCTATATATTTCTTTTCTCTTCCCACCTCTAGTTGGGTCCCTGCAGCAGATGTCAGATTCGGGTTATGAGAGTCTAAAGAATGAGGTGAATACTGACACAGAGGACATTTCTAAGACCCGTCCTCTTAAAGACAGCCGAAGTATGGACTCACTCATGTCACTGAGTGATTGTGACCTCGATTGTCCAGAAAACGACCTGCCCTCTTCCAGCCCATTGGCACAAATCAGGAACTGTACACCCGCAGTGCGTCAACTCCGATCCCTTAAATTACACAGATACTCCATGTGCACCGTTGCTTTGAGTTCTCATGAGCTGCAAATAACCAGAGAAAGTGGAAAATATGAAGAGTTTAAGAGACCTGATGAGTTCAACGATGTGTTTTTGGAACAAAGCTTTGAACAACCGAATTTCATTAGAGAAAAACAAACTCCACCAACCTCCAATGTATCATCGCCAGTAACTTCATCAACACACTCACCTGTGAGTTCAATAGACAGTCCATTTTCTATGTCCACCCGAAAGACCCTTCATTCTCCTCAGGACTCTCCAGCCAAGGTTGATTTACTCACTCAAAATGGCACAGATTGCCAACACTCAAACAGCTTGCCCAATGACAAATCATCTCCACCAAATCATCAGCCAAAACTGCCCAAAAATCCTCCTCCTTATCAGCAGGCCTTACAAAAGCTCAAAAGAAAACCATTCTCACAGACACCCACTCAAACACCTTTACATAAAGGAAAAGGCCTTTTCTACAAGGGGCCCGGGAGCCCCACGGACAGCCCTTTAGGAGACCCCAAGGTGTCCCCTGACCCTCAGACAATCAAGTTCACCTGTCAAACCAGGATTGAAGAAGAGGTCAAGCTACCACAGAGTGTGTTTTATAGACAGAGCTGCAAGTTGACGGTGCACAAAGACAAGGGACAGAATTCAGGTTTGAAGTCTGCCAAACTCTCTGGGCAGCAGTTGAGGTTTAAAGCACATGATTTGCACCCCTCCTCTGGAAAAATAGTCAGGGACTACTTTATGGATGCTTCTCCTTTCAGAGAGAAGCAGGATATTGGGAGAGGCCAAAGGCTTAGCTGTTGCAATGGCAGCCAGTGGATTGTGTGAAGCCATTGGGAAGAGTCATTTCAAAAACTGCACAAACATTGGGACCCCATTAATGATAATAATCTGCAGTTTCTTATAATTACAGAATGGTTAATTTTCTTAGGAATAGCTATTTTATTAATACTTGCAGTCTGAGCTTTGCAATGCCTTTCTTTTTGTAAATATTCAAGAGCATTAGAACAATGTGCACGAGATATTATAGTATTTACATTAACACTTTTTTTTTAATTTTTAATGTGTTTCTCCTCATGCAAGTCAAACTGAAGCATTTAAAGCATTCAGAAACAGCACATACTTGTACTCAAACATTCACAAAATCCCCTTTTCAGGATTACATACAGTAGGGATATATTACCCATTTTTGCTTGTTGATCCTAAAACTTAATTACTCATATTTTGTAAGATGATATTATTTCTGTACGATGAATGCCACCATTTTGAGATCCAAGATGATTTCATTTTAAGATGATTTGTGAGCACTGTAATGCCTTTTGTAAATGTAGCCAAATCTTTTTGTAAATGTATACAAAACTGTTTGACAGAAAAAAAAATTGAAAATTGATTATTTATTGCACTTTAAGAAAAATGCTATTAAATACAGTGCTACAGTATTTAATTAGAATTTTCATCATGTTCTGTACCATAAATCTTATTAAAACTAGTAATCCCACTTGTGTGTGCCCTAGTTTATTTTGCAACGTGTTCATTCTTGCAAACATATTTCGGCTCAATTCACATTCTCACTGTGCTCATGTCAACATTTTTAACGCATCAATATAACTTGGACATAACAGCAAAACTATAACAAATCACATGTACGTGCTTGAGGATGATGTTCCAGCTTTCAAATACAAAAAACAAACAAAGCAACTTAAAAGTTAAACATCATATTTATTGCAATAAATTAGTTACAGTTATTTCTGCATTCAAAATGTATAACAAGTTGCTCACACCTCTCATTGTGACTCAAAGAATTGCAGAATCTGCACAATTAAAAAATTACAATCACTAAAATTATAAAAACTACTTACAGCAGCATGTAAATAATATTAATTGATAAATGTTATCATTTAAATTTTAGTTTTCTATTAAAATAGTACATATTAAAATACCTGCAATTAAAGATATCTCCATAATGCAGTGTTTATGAGATACAGCTGGGCTTTATTTTATAGATTATACTTTGGGTGGGGCTGTGGAGGACTCTTTTTCACTTTCAACTCGAGCATCAGATATCACGTCTGGCACACGCAGAATCATCCCATCCAGATCCTTCCTCAAACACACCTGACAGCCCAGACGAGATCTGAAAGATGTACATGCAAAATAGAAATGTGAAGATTTACCATGAATATTCAAATGAATTGCTAACACAGAAATTTAAAAAGGTGTGCACTTTTTAATGTAAATGTACCTTTTAAAGGGATAGTTCACCCAAAAATGAAAATTCTTTCATTAATTACTTACCCTCAAGTTGTTCCAAACCCCTAAGACTTATTTATTACAGTTGAACCACTGGAGTAACATGGACTACTTCTATGATGTTTTCACTACCTTTCTGGGCCTTCAAAGTGAAAGTTGCTTAAGCTGACAATGGAGGGACAGAAACCTCTCGGATATCATTTAAAACGTCGTCAATTGTCTTCCGAGGATGAATAACAGTTTTAGGGGACTGGAACATCTTGAGGGTGCATAATTAATGACAGAATTTTCATTCTCTTTAAGGTGAAGTCAGCAATTCTACAGCAAGTTTTGAAACCATATGGAAGTAAGTTTCAAACAAAAGCAGATAATTCTGCCCACAGCTCACTTCTTTGGTTGAGCCAATGTTACAGTTATGGGCACAAGTCAAGTCAAGTCAAGTTGTGGGGACATACAGTGGAACAAAATGTCGTGCCTCACAGGACCACGTGATGATGACATAAATACAGACTTACAACAATGAAGTAAAACAGTATAAACCTATCCACAACTAACTTACTGTTAGATTTTGACTATAAATATACTATATATAAATGTTTACCTATACATAAACTAAAAAATACAAACTACTAAAAATACATTTTGTGGGATTGTGTACACACAGCAGTGTGTGAAAAGTGTCTAGTGCGCATAGAGGAGGAGAGTGTGTTACTACAGGTGGTTTGTACAGGCCCACTCATCTGTGTGTAGCACACTTCGAATTGCACAAAAAAAGTTTTCATACAGTTTTTACTTTGATGTGGTAAGGTTGGGGGGTGTTTGGAGGGTGGTGAGATGGTCCATGTTTCAGGAGGTAGGGGGTTTGTATGGGGTTTCAGAGAGGGGTGGGGTGATTTGAGTTCAGGGCTCTCCCAGCCTGGGGGAAAAAGCTGTTGAGCAGTCTGGCAGAGCGGGCTCTGATGCTTCGGTACCGTCTTCCTGATGGTAGGAGCTGGAAGAGACTGTGGGAAGGATGGGTGGAGTCCTTCACGATACTGTTGGCTTTGCTGGAGCATCGTGTAAGGAAAATGTCCAGGATGGAGGGGAGAGGGACATCGATGATCTTTGCAGCTGTGTTCAGTGATACAGCTGGTAAGCACACTCTCAATGGTGCCCCTGTAGAAAGTGGTGAGGATGGGTGGAGGGAGACTTGCTCTTTTCAGCCGGCAGAGAAAGTGTAGGCGCTGTTGTGCCTTCTTGGAGAGTGACATGGTGTTGGTGGTCCAGGGGAGATCCTCTGTGATGTGCACCCCCAGGAATTTAGTGCTGTTGACTCTCTCCACAGTCGTGCTGTCGATGGTCAGTGGGGGGTGGTCAACGGAGTTTTTCCTGAAGTCCATCACAACCTCTTTTGTCTTCCCCACATTGAGGGAAAGGTTGTTAAGATGGGATGGGTTAAATGCAGAGCACGAATTCTGAGTATGGGTCACCATACTTGGCCACATGTAACGTCACTTTCACTTTCATCATTCAGCCAGCTGTGCAACTTCCTCAGTGTAGTGCATTTCATCATTGTTGCTGATGAGACTGTTGTGTCACTGTTGTGTCATCAACGAACTTGATGATGTGTTGGAGCTGGACTTGGCAGTGCAGTCGTGGGTCAGTAGCGTGAAGAGCAGCGGACTGAGCACACAGCCTTGTGGGGCACCTGTGCTCAGTGTGGTAGTGCTCGAGGTGTTGTGGCCGACACGGACTGACTGAGGTCTTCCGGTTACAATTACAGAGGGAATTGTTAAGGCCCAACAGGTTTAGTTTATTAATGAGCTGTTGTGGGATTATTGTGTTGAATGCTGAGCTGAAGTCAATGAACAGCATTCTAACATAGGAGTCTTTATTTTCTAGGAGGGTAAGAGCCAGGTGGAGGGTGGAGGAAATTGTATCGTCCGTAGAGCGGTTTGGACAGCATGCAAACTGGAGCGGATCGAGTGTGTTGGGGAGGCTGGTTTTAATGTTGTGCATGACTAACCTCTCAAAGCACTTCATTATGATTGGAGTCAGTGCCATGGGACGGTAGTCATTTAAACAGGACACAGGTGATTTCTTTAGTACCGGTATGATTGTTGTGGATTTGAGACATGTGGGGACGATTGCCTGGCTCAGCGAGGTGTTGAAGATATCTGTTAGGACATAGCTGTTCAGCACAGTCTTTCAGTACACGGCCAGGTACGTTGTCAGGACCCGCAGCCTTGCGTGGGTTAATCCTGGATGGGGTCTTCCTTACGTCGGCTGGAGACAGACAGAGTGCCTGGTCGTTGGGAGGTGTGGGCAGTTTTTGTGCAGGTGTGTCATTCTGCATTTCAAACCGTGAATAAAAGTTGAGTGCATCTGGGAGGGATGTGTCATCATCACAGGCCTGTGGCAGGGGCTTGTAGTCAGTGATGGTCTGAATGGCTTGCCACGGGCTCCGTGTGTCTCTGCTGTCTGTGAAGTGATTGTTGATTTTTTGAGCATATGACCGTTTTGCATTTTTGATGCCACAGGACAGATTGGCTCTTGCTGTTTAGAGGGCTGCTTTATCTCCTGATCTGAAAGCTTCATCTCTGGTCTTTAGCAGCCCACGAACCTCTGCTGTCATCCATGGCTTCTGGTTGGCACGTGTGGTGATGGTCTTGGTGACTGTCACATCATCAATGCACTTTTTGACGTAAGCAGTCACAGTTTCAGTGTACTCCTGCAGGTCTGTGTGGTTGTTGTAGGTGGCCGCCTCTTTAAACATATTCCAGTCTGTGTCCTGGAAGCAGTCCTGCAGTGCTGAGGTAGCATTGTCGGTTTGGCAAGTTTGAGAAGTGGTCTGTATGCTGGGATTAGCATAACAGAGATGTGGTCCGAGTACCTGAGGTGGGGGCGGGGTTCAGCTTTGTATGCGTTCTTTTCTGTTGTGTAAACAAAGTCCAGTGTGTTGGACTGGTCATGATGCTCAAACAAACAGAGCAATGATAGTGAGCTACAGTGTTTACATTTTGGGAATCAAACTATGAATGGCTTACTAATTGTTGTCTCTGCATATATAGAATAGGAAAGTGTACTTAAACATCAAAAAAGACACTTTCTTCATCTTTAAACTTAAGTCTGTTCCCAATACAAAAATATCAAAAGCTACTGTGTGGCTTCTGAAGACAATTTTAAAATGATCTCCTATTGTTGTGTGATTTGGTTCACTCACGTGTCTGTAAGCCCATAAGCCAAGTCCAGCATGTCCATTTCCTCGTCAGAAACAGCTCCAAGCTTCTTATAAACGGCCTCCTCGAAAATAAGGTGGCACGTAGAGCAGGCCAAAGTTCCCTCACATGCACCTAGTTCAACAAGACAAAAGAGACACACAAAAATATTAGCCTTCAAGCTAGTAAGACTCACAGTCCACTTACATTGACATGACAAGCATTAAAATATTTCTCTAGCTGGTCACCTCGTTTTACCTTTGGATTTCATACACAAAGCTCTGTAAAGCTTTGGCCTTTCTGTAGCACTCACATGTGTGTACCTTTGCTATTTCTGAGTCAACTTGCAGTCTTCATAGACAGTACACAATATGCGCTGGAAAAATGTTTTGTCAGCTAGTCTAAAAATGTGTTTCATGTGGATTTATTAAAATCAAAAATATTATTTAATAAAACCTGAATCAACCTGACAACATTAGGTGACAATGCCATTTTAAGGAACAGAGCAGGAAGAAACTGCATGTTCTTACTTTTTATAGTGTGTGAAGGAAAAATGTATATTTGTCTGAACAAATAAAACGTACATTTTTACACGCTGTACAACATTTTTAAATAACTTACCAAATCCATCAATATCTAGATCATTGTTAACAACAACATCGAGTAGTGACTCTCCAGTTAAAGCTTTCACCGTAATCCTTTTTCCATCTCGATTCAGAAAGTGAACCGTCACCTTCTCCTCAGCCCTGCACAGAGACATTTTTAAGACTTAAGGTGCAAAGATGAAGCCATCATCATCATCATCATCAGAAGTAGACGTCGACCGATAGTGGATTTTACCAATACTGATAGCTAGGTTAGGCCACACTGGCCGATACCAATTAATCAACCGATAGTTTTTAAATTGGATACTGAACGAAAACTAAAATAGTGCTTTACTATTTAAAAAAAAAAAAAAAAAAAAAGCAGTAACAATACTGAACCATACTTTGCATAAAAATAATAATATTAAGTGATCATTAAAGTTATTTCATAATTTACTAATGTTAAAAGAAGAAACTTTAAAAATTAAAAATGTAGCCTATTAGTAATAGTAAATGTTGAAATGAACACTCTAACAAGGAACAATACTTCTACAGCTTTCATTAATGTTACAAATGGACTCTTATTGTTAAGTATTACCATTTCATTTCAACAGTCACCAATTCACTATCTCAACAAATTAGAATATGGTGACATGCCAATCTGCTAATCAACTCAAAACACCTGCAAAGGTTTCCTGAGCCTTCAAAATGGTCTCTCAGTTTGGTTCACTAGGCTACACAATCATTGGGAAGACTGCTGATCTGACAGTTGTCCAGAAGACAATCATTGACACCCTTCACAAGGAGGGTAAGCCACAAACATTCATTGCCAAAGAAGCTGGCTATTCACAGAGTGCTGTATCCAAGCATGTTAACAGAAAGTTGAGTGGAAGGAAAAAGTGTGGAAGTGTGGAAGAAAAAGATGCACAACCAACCGAGAGAACCGCAGCCTTATGAGGATTGTCAAGCAAAATCGATTCAAGAATTTGGGTGAACTTCACAAGGAATGGACTGAGGCTGGGGTCAAGGCATAAAGAGCCACCACACACAGACGTGTCAAGGAATTTGGCTACAGTTGTCGTATTCCTCTTGTTAAGCCACTCCTGAACCACAGACAACGTCAGAGGCGTCTTACCTGGGCTAAGGAGAAGAAGAACTGGACTGTTGCCCAGTGGTCCAAAGTCCTCTTTTCAGATGAGAGCAAGTTTTGTATTTCATTTGGAAACCAAGGTCCTAAAGTCTGGAGGAAGGGTGGAGAAGCTCATAGTCCAAGTTGCTTGAAGTCCAGTGTTAAGTTTCCACAGTCTGTGATGATTTGGGGTGCAATGTCATCTGCTGGTGTTGGTCCATTGTGTTTTTTGAAAACCAAAGTCACTGCACCCGTTTACCAAGAAATTTTGGAGCCCTTCATGCTTCCTTCTGCTGACCAGCTTTTTAAAGATGCTGATTTCATTTTCCAGCAGGATTTGGCACCTGCCCACACTGCAAAAAGCACCAAAAGTTGGTTAAATGACCATGGTGTTGGTGTGCTTGACTGGCCAGCAAACTCACCAGACCTGAACCCCATAGAGAATCTATGGGGTATTGTCAAGAGGAAAATGAGAAACAAGAGACCAAAAAATTCAGATGAGCTGAAGGCCACTGTCAAAGAAACCTGGGCTTCCATACCACCTCAGCGGTGCCACAAACTGATCACCTCCATGCCACGCCGAATTGAGGCAGTAATTAAAGCAAAAGGAGCCCCTACCAAGTATTGAGTACATATACAGTAAATGAACATACTTTCCAGAAGGCCAACAATTCACTAAAAATGTTTTTTTTTTTTTTTAAATTTTTGTATTGGTCTTATGAAGTATTCTAATTTGTTGAGATAGTGAATTGGTGGGTTTTTGTTAAATGTGAGCCAAAATCATCACAATTAAAAGAACCAAAGCCTTAAACTACTTCAGTCTGTGTGCATTGAATTTATTTAATACACGAGTTTCACAATTTGAGTTGAATTACTGAAATAAATGAACTTTTCTACGACATTCTATTTTATTGAGATGCACCTCTATCTATCTATCTATCTATATCTATCTATATCTATATATCTATATCTATCTATATCTATATCTCTATATCTATCTATATCTATATCTCTATATCTATCTATATCTATATCTCTATATCTATCTATATCTATCTATATCTATATATATATATATATATATATCTATCTATATCTATATATATATATATATATATATATCTATATCTATATATATATATAAAAACTCACACACTGTGCAAAAGCGCAGCGCTGCCTCTAGGAGAAGTCAGCTGTAACAGGTAACATTAGCCTATAATACACCAGACGCGTCACGTTCAATTTATTTAATCACCAAACGGACATAAGTTTGCTTCAAGAATGAACAATGTGGCATAAATGAGTTTGGAGTTCGGTGTTTAAATAAACAGAGCAAACGGAAAGAGAAAGCGTGATCTATATTACAGCTCTCTATATGAAGCATATAGACTCTAATAGAGACACAGAAAGACAAACGTTTCGCTGAAAAATGCACAATACATAACTTATAGCCTAGGGTGAAGTCATTATGTACATTAACAACGATTCGGGACAAATATAATGTAATTTAATGGAAAACTATATGAATGGCGCTCTGTTCCGCTGCAGGATTTTCTGTCGGCTGCATTTAAATGCGCGTTTGAAGTTTCCCGCTCTGTGCAGCGCGCAGTGTCACGTGTCAAAACAAACAACACGTGCTGTCAGTGAGTTCCGCCTCTAGAGGCCGCTCTCCTGCTGTATAATGACAGCAGACCATTCAAAGCCGCTCCAGCAACAGACGCAACACGGAAAACTTTCGGCATGGATGTTTGCTGATAACTGATAATTCCGCCAATCAACTATCGGTGCCGATTAATCGGCAAAACCGATACGTCGGTCAACCTCTAAGTGCTCTATGAAAAACCTAGAACAATGATTTGTTGTATTCTTAAGCACCTTTTGCTGAAAACTTTGGCTAAACCTCTTGTTGTTGTTGTTGTTAATCAGACCTTTGTTTAAGAAGCCAAGAGATTTCCCTTGAAATGTAGATCCCTGAAAAATGCATGTTTTGAATAAAAATAGGGCTTGATGGACTGGATCTTTCATTATTCTGTAAAATGAACAAATAGACGAAAAACAATTATGGTTGTTGAATTTCATTCAGACTTTCTCTGTCGTACCTCTATTCTTCATATTCAGTAAATTTTAAACAACAGCTAGATTCTGTGCTGAACAGAATAAAGAATAGCCATCTATGCTTCAATAAACAACTACAACAATATCAATAAAGGATGAATTCACCTAAGCTCTGGTAAAACCCTCCTAAGAAAAGACGATTTACTCATGGAAGCAAAAAACACAAAGAGTGAGCATGGAGGAGATTTAGGTGCAGTAGTCTTCAGTAGGCAAAAGATGATTTAAAAAAAAAAAATAAAAAAAAAGTCTGTTTATTTTGTCCATATACAGTACAATGTTTTGGAGTAATACAGAAGTCATTTGAGGTTATTTTTTAATTCAATCAGCAATCATTTTAAATACAATTTTTTTTTGAAAGAAGTCAACTATGGTCAACAAGTCTGCATTTATTTGATCAAAAATTAACAGTAATATCTGTGATATATTACAATTTAAAATATACATTTTCCATTATTACTTTAAAATGTGAATTATTCCTGTGATACAAAGCTGAACTTTCAGCAGCCATTACTCCAGTCTTCAGTGTCGCATGATCCTCCAGAAATCATTCTAATCAGCTGATTCGGAGCTCAAGAAACATCTATCATTATCAACTTTGAATACAGTTGCTTTCTAAATCCAAACTTTTGAACAGCAGTGTAGGTATGTTAGTAGTCAGCTATATTGCATATAACATTGCCCTGAACAGCAGTCAAGATTGGGAAATATTTGACAACTCAATGTCAAATTTAACCATTCAGATCAAGTACTCCAGAGGGTTGGTGCGCGTGTGTGTATAAAATAACCTTGAGGAAGCTTCAGTTATCAATGCATCAACCATAACAATAGTTTACATTCTTAGCGGCCAGGCACAGACCCAAAGACAAAAATGAGAAAGACAGATAACATAAAATAAAGAGGAACACATTATTACACAATGCACACACAGGCTCAATATACTTGTAACCCAATAGCCTTGACCCACAATAAAAACACAACAACACAACTAATCAACATGTTCAAACTATTGCACAACTGGGAAATACAGTAAGGGCAAAAAATAGTTGTACACTACACTTAAAATACATAATGTAAAGCGTCAATGCTAGATTATGCTAGATCACTCAGAGTTTATCTTAACCATGTTTTTAATTATTTTTACCCTACTGATCTCAAGGTCATTTTAGTCAATGTATGAAATCAGTTCTCCTTAAGTTCACAAATGTGTCCTAACAGACTAACACAGGTGTAGTTCATCACATGAACTATGAACATGATCCACTAACATTTGACAACCATTGCACTTTAAACATTATGTCTATTGTTTTATCATGTTAACCCTTAGAAACTGTAAACGGTGGCAAGTTTTGTTTGACAGAAGCGCTAAAGAATTTTTTCTTAAAAAAAAAAAAAGCTACTCGTTTTGACATTTTGTTATCTGTTAACCTGACGTTACGTGTTTTATGTAAGCCACACTTTCGGGACATTACATGATTACATCACTGCTGACAAAATTCGTAACACGGATAAGTCCTAATGACTTAATACTTTTTAAAAGCCAGTTTCTTACCTCAGTGAATTTGTTAATGTGTTTATTCCTCTACGGTGTGTGTAGCTGCCGGTCACGCATTGAGGAAACGCTCTCGTTTGACTGAATGTTCTGTGCGCCGCTTTACTCATCACAGCCGCTCGCTGGAGAAACACTCTCAATGCACATGCAGACATTGTGATATATATTTTGTTGACAGACCGCTGAAGAACTAACTACCACAGCTGCATGTAGGCTGGAATTAAACTTTCGACTCTTTATATTATGTGGCGGAAATAGCGCTGTTCGGTCGTGACGTCAATTTGTAGGCCAACCCGGAAAGAATTCGTCATGTGTTCGTTCAGGAACGTCCTGGGGGTTTTTAGAACAGCGATTTTGGATTTTTGAGTAAATTGTGTTATATTCACATTTTGTTCTACTACATACAGTCTGTGCTTGCATATTTTCTTTATACGAGACTGCGACATGGTGATACACTACATGGGACTAACAATGGAATCCTACTGTTTATTGAATCATATTAAATAAAATTACTTTTATACGTAGGCTATTTGTAAATATGGCATTATGTCTAAGTAAAGAACAAAATAGACCAATATTTAAATCTCTTAATAGAACAATAACGACCAACATTTAAAAATCTTTAAATCTCTTAATTGACATAACAGTAAGTCGTTGAAACAATATTGAGTAAAAAGCGATACATTTGACTTAACTAAAGTCATCTTCCACAGTAAAATAATTATGAAATACAGAACAATAAAAATTTTGCCCACTCTGTGGATGTGGGTGTAACCATGTGGGAAGACTACTTCTTCTTCTTCCCTTTCTTGGCGGATCGCACCAATTTGGCGCTTTACCGCCACCTACTGTGAACTCGATCCAGAGACTCTAATTACTACCCCCTCCCCATCGTCCTCCTCTCAATAAATGCTACAGCCAGCGCTGTGTGTTCAGCTCCTCTGGCTTAAAAAAATAAATAAATAAGTAACACCAAAAAAAAATTATTATATCCATATATATATATATATATATATATATATATATATATATATAAAATGAATACATAAATAAATAATATATTATTATTATAAATAAATATTATATATATATATATATATATATATATATATATATATATATATATATATATATATTTATTTATTTATTACAATATATATATATTGTAATAGTTCTGGGCTTTTTTTTTTTTTTTTTTTTTTTAGCTAGCTAGTTAGTTAGTTGTTGTTCTTGGCTGGAAAACTAGCAGGTTGTAAAAGCCCTTTAAAATTAAATATGTACACGGTTTGGATTAAATGAAAGTACAGTCAAATTTTTATCTCCATTTAAGATACCATTCATTAACATGACTTCATGTTATTATCTAACATCAGCTTACAGTGACTGAACAATATATTTTTACAACATTAATTAATGTTTGTGAACGTTATTTAATACAAACACTTGATCATTCACGTTCATTGTGCATTAAATAATTTGAACAGACTGAACTTTTGATTTTATGTATTAGTACATTTTGTAATTAACCCTAAGAAGAATAATTGCTATATAACTATTGTTTATTGATATGTCATTTTATCTAACAAATGGAATCTTTTTGTAAAGTGTTTTTAATACTATAGTTTCCATCTATTTGATATACACTTGTCTTGTATGTAATCTTATCTAAATTTATGATAAAAGCTGCGGTTTGTTATTTACTGAAATGTTATATTTTAGCTGGAGTCAGTGATCTAATGTTGCATTTGGTCAGACTCAGCCCATTGCTTTACTTAAGTATATTATATTTTCCTTTTACAGCTGCAGGCTGAGGAAGATCATGAAACACACCAGCTAAACCCTAAAACAGATAACAGTGTACAGTTTTTTTCAGCGGCAGCAGAAATATGACAAAAACTTTTGGGTGAAACTTGTTTACTTTTTTTCATATTTTTATTACTTGTGGAAAAACTTGAAACAATTTTAAATAAGCATAAAGAATGGCATTGATTTTTGTACAGTTTATTTTAGTTTAACTTTATTAATAAAAATAATGTGTTTTTTTTTAATTAGCATGTTTTTGTGTTTTGCTTTGGTACCGAAATTGGTACAGAGAACCGTGGATTTTCACTTTTTTTTGGTATCATGACAACACTATGTTCTACCGTTTCGTTTTTCCCACACCATTCACAACATCCTGTCAGATGCTTGGACATTAATTGCATTGTTTTATTAAAACCCATAAGAACCCGGACCAATTTCTCCTTATAGGAAAATTATGGGGCATATAAAACAGACCAAATGGACCACTTATAACATGTTTCTGCAGTTGTTTTCGAAATACAACCCCTCCTTGTGAAAGATCTGTAATGTTACATATATATGACATTGGGCGTTTATGATCAGTTTGTCATGTTACATATATGTCACATTGGGCGTTTATTTCTCAATTGAAAAAATACATTTTATAATTTTTTTTGGCAAAATATTTTTTTTTTCTGTTTATTTGCTTTTCCACAACATATATAAAAATGACAAATAAAACAACAAAAACCTTTTCAGAAGTAATACTGTTTTTGCATTTTATTTGCTTTGCCACAACATATTTCAAAACCACATAACTGTGACCATTAAATTTTACAACAACTCTTTTGTAACATATCAAAATTATACCTTTTCAGGTATATGATTTAACCAGAAATTCATTTTTCGATTTTTAGAAAAAAAATTTTTCGCAACTTGAAAATGTGCAAACTGAATAAAAAATTAATAACTACCTTACACTGGAGGACAACATGTTAAACATGCACGTAGATTTGTTAAAATATGCTTTAAAATGAGCAGCAGAAAGTATATAGCACTAAAATAATTGAATCAGCTAAATTAATTGAGCAGCTCATTACCATTTTTACCATTTTTCTTAATCTGACAAATACGTCACATCAAAATTCCACCTACACTCTTAAAAAAAAAGGTGCCAGGAAGAACCAAAAAGGGGGTTTCGCAGCGATGCCATAGAAGAACCTTTTTTGGTTCCCTGAAGAACCTTTTATTAAATGGTTCCTTGAAGAACCTTTTTTTTCTTAGTGCCATAAAGAACCTTTTTTGGTACTGCAAAGAACTCTTTTCAAAGGTTCTTAAAAGAACCCCTTGCAGTTCTTCATGTCACTTTATTAGGTTCTTTGTGGAACCATTCATGAAAAGGTTCTTCATGGCACCAATGTAGTTAACAAACATACAAAGAAATCCAGGAATAGGAATAAATGCATGTTTATTACTTTTATCCTTTGTGCCACATAAAATCATATGGCAAAATCAATAGGCAACCAAAATTAATAAATTAGACAAATTGCCCAAAATCAAACTGAAAACAGCATTAAATAAACACAAACCAGAAAACAGCAGCGAAAAAAAACAAAACACAAAAACAGTACAATATAAAACAGTACTGATACTTGTAAGATAAACAGCAGCAACAACAACTAAATATGCAACTTAAGATGGCTTAAAGGAAAACGCCACCGTTTTCCCATATTCCAATGTTTTTCCCTCAACTTAGATGAGTTGATACGTACTTCTCCCGTCTCAGTGCGTGCACTTAATCGCTCTAGCGCGCGGTGCCACTATGCTAACGTTTAGCTTAGCACCATTCATTCCCTAGGATCCAAACAGAGATGAATTTAGAAGCTACCAAACACTTCCGTGTTTTCCCTATTTAAAGACGGTTACATGTAGTTACACGATTAAGTATGGTGACACAAAATAAAACGGGGTAATTTTCTAAGCGGATAAAAAATGATAATTATAATGTATGGCGGAAGAGTACTTCGCAGCACTTCGACCTCGGCGCAGTAATATTGGTTCTATTGATGGAAGTTCGAGGGATAGGGGGAGTTTTCAGGAGTGCTCCTCTGCCATACATTATAGTTATCATTTTTTATCTGCTTAGAAAATTACCCCGTTTTATTTTGTGTCACCATACTTACTCGTGTAACTACTCATGTAACCGTCTTTAAATAGGGAAAACATGGAAGTGTTTGGTAGCTTCTAAATTCATCTCTGTTTGGATCCTAAGGAATGAATGGTGCTAAGCTAAACGCTAGCATAGTGGCGCCGCACGCTAGAGCGATTAAGTGCACACACTGAGACGGGAGAGGTACTTATCAACTCGTCTAAGTTGAGGAAAAAACATATTGGAATATGGAAAAACGGTGGCGTTTTCCTTTAAGGTGATTAATTTTAACTACAGGGAATTAAAAACTTCCTTCACAGAGAAACGCATTTCTTTCAAAAAGAAAGCCTTAAACATGCATCTTAGACTCGAGAATTGTAACGATGAATTGCATACCATCTGCAAACAAATACTGTTTTAACATCCAAAAGTGATGGAAAGACTATAAATTTTCATAAACAATGAAAATTATCTACGGTTTAATATAAACGTGTGAGTGTATGTGTTGTGTGTGTCTGTGTGTACGTATGTGAGTGTATGTGTTGTGTGTAGGGGTATAACGATACGTGACTCGCGGTTGAACGATTCACGGGCATTTTCCAAATGGACGTGATCATCCTTGTCCCCTTGTAGTGGGGAGCGATGTAATTTCCTCGTCTTCAGCTGGGATGTTCCTGTGACAACGCAGCACGATCTGTATAGGCATAAAAATTGCCTATTTGATATTTAAAAAGGTTTTATACATATTAGTTTGTATATATTAGCATATTTAAATTTTTAAATATAAAATGTTTATTTACAACAGTTATGCTAACAAAAAAAACAACATGACATTAAAACAGCGACATCTGCTAACAGAGACCATGCTGCGTTGTCACAGGAACATCCCAGCTGAAGATGAGGAAATTACATTGCTCCCTTTACCAAGTGCATTCCAAACGACTGCATAATGAAACGCGTGTGCCCTGCACACTCCAAAGTCCCCACTACAAGGGGACAGGGTTGGTCACTTCCATTTGGAAAATGCCTATGAATCGTTCAACTGCGATTCGCGTATCTTTACACCTGTGAATGTGTTTGTGTCTGTGTGTGTTTGAGTTATCTATACATACAGGGAAGTGTGTGTGTGCGTGCCTCTCGGTGTGAGAGACACCGTGTTTAGATTACAGGGAATCTACAGGGATCTACAGGGAATTATAAACCCTCTGTACACATACAGGGACAGGTATAGTCTTTTGGAAAACGAAAGCCTCCAAAAAAATCAAGGTCTTTCTCAAATATTTTGGATATGTAACATTGTATAGAGTGAGTACAGGAGGCTGAGAGCGAGGGAAATATCAGTGCCCCCATCATCTTTGACCATGTCCTCTCCATCCATCTGAATGGTAACTGAGCCACTGGTTAAAGGGTTCCCGTCTTCACAGACTTTTAGGGCGATGGTTGGGGTTGAGTATCGAGGATCCTGTGACAACAAACATTTTTAGGGTTTGTAGGAAATAAATGGTGATTTAAAATATAATAAAAACAGTTTCTCAGTTTATGACCGTTTTACTTTGTCCTAGTTCATGACCCCTTTAAAATATTAAGCACTGTTTTTATTATCTGGTCACTGTTACCTTGTCTGTTATTACAGATTGTTTGATATGTACTGAGTATTTAAGCATTTTAACCTAAATCACAGCAGTGTCTATGAATTAAGGATGTAGGCTGTCAAACACACAGCTGTTAGCCAATCCTAGCAGTGGGCGTTTACTTCAGAGTCAACAATCTACCACTCCTATTCAGACAGAGCTTTCTGCTGAGGGGGTCGAAAACAGAACAGAAAATAGTCTGATATAGGGCTGCACGATATTGGAAAAAACTCACATTGCGATATTTTGTTTTTCTGCGATATATATTGCGATATGGAAAAAAAAAAAAAAAAAAAAAAAAAAAAATCACCAAATGACTTGAATAGCTCTATTTGGAGAGAAAAAAAAATATTGATTTTGTAGGTGAGTAAATCAGTATAGGAAATAAACAATTTACAAGCATAGATAAATATAATAGAACAAAGATACAAATGAAATAAACAGTGCTTTGTATTTTTAAGGCAAGTCCAACAGTATTCAGGTGCAGAAATTGAATAATAAAATGTAAAATAACACTGCATAATACAGTCTTCATTGTATAAATTAAATCTAATAAATCTGTGTTAAAGCTACAAAAGTGATTTTTCTCTGTTTTGTTGTTTGATTATGACACAGAAAGCAACAGAGACATTAAACTGCTGTTATTGTTATCCTCTTTCTTTCTCAATTGTTTACCTAAGACATAAGCAACTGTTTTTTTTTTTTTTTACAAGGATACTTGGAGACATGCATTTTGACACGGTTTCGCGCATATGTGTCGAACTACACTGGATGCGGCGCGACACGACGAATTCCCGCCAGTAAACTGATATAACTCGCTCTATTTATGACGTACTGACACAAAGTTGACACGATTGGCAACGGTCACTTTGTCGCAACCAGTGTAGAAAGACTTTGGGGCCGTTCACATGGTGCATCTGCAAACGCGTGGAAAACTCCCGCCGCACCACTTCCTCCTCCTTTCCAAAGCGCTCGGGAGCTTGCGCTTTCCTGGCACCTGCCGTTGCTAAACATCCGTGATGTGCTCTCCTCGACGACGCGGAAGTTTCAACAAAGGATAAATGGATTTCCAGCACTGAAAATCGCTTGCGGTAGCTCTGCTACTAAATTTATTTAAAAATGGGTATCTCTGTGCAGCTGTCGCGTCCGGAGTAGACACGGTGTCTGTGTGTGAGCAAAGAAAACGATCAGTATAAATATAATGATCAGGCCTACTAAACATCGCACATCCTGCGATGTGACTATCGCGGATGCGCACATCGCGATATCGATGCTGAAACGATATATCGTGCAGCCCTAGTCTGATACTTATTTTATTTTTTTAAATCTTAATTACACTATATGAAGATTTCAGAGAACAGTACAAAAAAATAGGTATTTCATGACTCCTTTAATGTCTGGAAAGTGCATACTTTATGAAGTACATACATTTAGTTTAATTTCATTTTAAGTATTACAGTGATACTGTAATAGTTTTCTGCCTCTTACACTGTGAACATCATACCTTCACACCCTAACATACACAATATTGCCAAAAGTATTAGGTCACCCCCTTCTAATGACAGGTTTGAATATCATTATATGCTTTAACATTAAGATTTGTACTCGTGGATTTCACTAAAGTAGTTAAACCTGTTCATTGGAAGGGGGATACCCAATACTTTTGGCAATATAGTGTATGTGTACATACACGTACCTGTTGAAAGATCACATAAACATCACAATTTGTTTTTGAAAGAAGTCTGTTTTGCTCACCAAGACTGCCTTTATGTGATCGTCGATTTCTGTCAGACTCTGAGGAAACGCAACCGGTCAACGCGGGCGTCGCCTGAAGTGAAGCGAGCAGGAAGAAACGGCGCGAAACTGCATTTGGCAAAAAAAAAAAAAAAAAAAAATCATAAACAAGTTTCTTCCTTGTAAAATTATGATGTGTCGTTCTTGATAAAGTATTTGACAGGTGCTTCTGATATGTTTAGCGACAGTCGGAGGTTTGGTGTGATCGGAGGAATGAGCGACAGGCCGAGGCCTGCTCACCTCGTTTGGGCAGATAAAAACATTTAAAATGACCATTAAACTAACAGACTAGTCTAACGTTACCTCACTGGATTAAGGTTGATTTTACCATTTAACCACTCATGACCACACAAAGAAAGAAGGAATAAGCAATGTTTTATTTCAGTACATATGATATTTATGATTCCATGAATTTACTTACCGTTAGCCTTTTGGAGATTCAAAAATAACGGACAGTCTTCCCAACGCCTCCAACATCGGCGAATGGAGCGAAGAAACTGCTCTACACCTCATTTGGGCAGATAAAACCATTTAAAATTAGATTATTTAACACCAGTTAGAAAAAAAACAACAACAAATAACCCTTCATATTTTGTTCTAGCTATTAAAATAGTTCTATGTATGCACACTTACCGTGGATTTCTGTCAGACTCTCAGAGAAAACGCATCCTGCTCCAGCGCGCGCGTAACTTGAAATGAAATGAGCGGGAAGAAACGGTGCGAAACTGCATTTGCCAAATAACAAATAAATAAATAAAATAGGACAATTTATTCATGAAGTTTGGAAAAGCCGTTATGTTATGTTATGTTAATTAAAAATGTTTTATTTCAAACATACCATTTTACTTCTTGACTCTCCTAAAGCTCCTCACCGCACAATAAAGACTAAAAGGAGGGGGAGGGGAAGAATCATTTCCCACAAATGATCGCTTCGTCTATTTAATGGCGTCAGAAGGAAAAAAAAAAAATAAATAAAAATAAATAAATAAATAAATAAATAAATAAATAAATAAATATATATATATATATATATATATATATATATATATATATATATATATATATATATATATATATATAATTAACGATAATAATTAATCATGTCTTTATCATGTGTTTAAATAGTAAATAGGACTATGTGAACACAGGTTGGCATTTAAAACACTAGCTTACATTAAATTTAATTATTAAATTTAGTAAATTCATAATGGCCATTTGCTTTTTTACAAATGCTTCTATTTCAGATGGTATATTATGTGCTTACATGAAGCAGACTAATATTTATTTTTAATATGAAATCACAAGGCATTTTGTAGTTTCTCTTATGTGATACACTCAGTTCAGTTCATAGATCACTCTCCTATTGAGCTCATGTGCAGAGCTGTGGGTCAAGCATTGAAAACCACTATAGGCTATGCAAATGACATTGTGCTATTTATTATAATCGGATGCGTTGTGTCACATTATTTTTCTAATGAATCAATAAAATCATTCTGGGATTTTTTCCAACAATATGAGGTCACATGCAGAGGTGTCATGCCCATTCTAAGTGTATGTGCCCCCTCAGGTTTTTGAGTCAAGTGGATTTTGAAAGCAGCTTCCAAAAAACAAAAACAACAAAAAAAATAAAAAATAAAATAAATAAATAAATAAATTGCTGAATAATATTTTTTATTTTTGATAGAGTCACACCATCATGATTAAATCGTTCAGTGCGTCATATCATCAGCAGCTAATTAATCTAATTTTGTAATTCATATAGATGCAAAATTTAGTGAGACAAAGCGGAACTTTTATATTTTAAGATTTTGTAGCCTGTACCTCAGCCTTTTTATTTCATTTCAAAACATGATTGCAGACAAATTTTGCTTTTGTTAAATAACTAGCCTAATAATTTTTGAGTCAAAAAACAGCGTTAAAATAGAGATAATAGATATAAAATGACTGATCTACTGGTCTTTCTTTAATTAATAAACACACTATTTACATAACTCTAAATTAATACTTTATATTGCACTATAACTGAATGCAACTAATAGAAAATGAGTTTGGAATGAGTTCTTGACCAGACAGGACAATTTAGTTCACTTTCCAAAAAAATAAAAAAATAAAAATATATTTACAACATCTTGAGTGTGAAAAACCATTAGTCTAAAGAACCTTTCTGTGCTACAAAGAACCTTTCTGTGCTACAAAGAACCTTTCTGTGCTACAAAGAACCTTTTGTGCAATGGAAAGGTTCTTTGGATATAAAAGGTTCTTCATGGAACCATACAGGGTCCCAAAGCACCTTTTTTTTTAAGAGTGTACTGTTTTAAGGTTAACAGCCCGATGTGACATATATGTCACCACAATATCTTCGTAACTTGTTTTATATCAATTTGTTCAAGAAATGTATTAAAATCAGGTTAAGAGTAAACTAGGATATGTTATTAAAACATTAGAATTGTTGCATGGGTTGAAACATAACTTTTGTAACAAAAACAAGCGTTTTTAAAAATTGCTGACACTGTAACATGGGCTAACCAGACAGGACACCATTTTGGAAATGTTGCCATGGCAACATAAAATGCACACATTGTCACATGACTGAACCTGGGTGTTCATTATATGTCACTTAGGGACTTCCTGAGTTGAAAGTGAGGAATAATGCTTTAAAAAGACCTTTCCAGATAATCACCAGTGTTTGTGACACCTACGTCACCGTGGATCCTTATGGGTTTTAAGTCCTGAATGTCCTATTCTAAGTCTGGATAAAATGTTTTCCTCTATTCTATTTCCACCCGAGTACCTACTTTTCCCCACTTTTGGCTGTATTTCATACATATATCTACCTTTAGTTCCTGTCTCCCACATTTGCTGCCATCTTTGATTTATCTGCTTTTTAATTATAGCTTTAATTTCATATCTACTGTATGATATTTCCATTTCTATTCTAGAGGCCCTCAGAGCTTGTTTGGCCAATTTGTCTGCTGCTTCATTTCCTTTCACCCCCACGTGAGCTGGAACCCACATGAATATTACGCTCACCCTTTTCTGCTGTAACGTATATAATTCTTGCAGAATTTCCACTACTAAATCCTGTCTAGTGTCTGACTGTTGTGCTTTAATGCATAAGAGCTGAACTAGAGTCTGAACGTACTACCACGTCCTTTAATCCTGCCTCGCTTATCCATCTTATGCCATCATTATTGCTATTAATTCCCCTGAAAATACTGATAACTTTTTTGAGAGTCTTACCTTTGTGGAAATTTGCATTTTTGGAATGACAACTGCTACCCCTACTTGCTCATTATCTGGATTTTTTGATGCATCCGTATACACTTGTGTTTTATGTCCATACTTTAACCACAGGTATTCCCTTACCTGGATTTCCTCTAGTTCACTCTGGCCTTCTTTTTCCCTATGTTCCAGTATTCTTAAATCAACTGAAGGCTATGGCAAAATCCACAAAGGGACTGCTGGTATAACCACTCTTGGAGTAATACTTAACTCTTTAATACCCAACTCCTTTACTAAATCTCCAACCACCCATTCAAAACTATTACATTCCCTTTTCCCATACTCCCAACACTGCTCTAGTACCCTTAAAGTGGGATGTGATTTGTCCTGTCCCATAAGATTTGCTCAATATACTTCAGTTAACTGTTGTCTTCTTAATTTGAGAGGCATGTCCCCTACTTCTACCTGTAATGCTGAAACAGGTGAGGATGGATACGCCCCACAGCAGATCCTTAATGCCTTTGCTTGAATTTGCTCCAATTTCTCTAGATGAGTTTTTGCTGCTGATCCATATACTATGCTTCCATAGTCCATTATTGATCTGATTAATGTTATGTAAATAGTTTTCAATGCCAGCCTATCTGCCCCCCAGCCTTACCCAGACACACATCTCATTATATTCAACACTCTTTTACATTTCTCTTCCATCTTCTCAATATGCCCTTTCCATGTGAGTCTGCTATCTAACCAGATTCCAAGAAATCTTATTTTGGATACTCGTTCTAGGTTATGATTATACAACTTTAATTTGATTTCCTCATCTATTCTTTTATTAGTGAAAAAGACTACCTGAGTTTTTTTCCACTGAAAATTTAAACCCCCATTTAAATGACCATTCCTCAACTTCTTTTAATGCTTTTTGCATTCTCCGCACAACATACTTTATATTCCCTCCTCTGTACCACAGAGCTCCATCATCTGCAAACAAAGATCTGCAAATATTTTTATCCACCCTCGTAAACACATCATTTATCATAATAATAAAAAGCAATGGACTTATAACACTCCCCTGAGGAGTGCCATTCTCTATCATACCTTTAGATGACATGCACTCTCCCACTCTCACCTTAATTGATCTTTCTTCCAGAAATTCTTTAATCCAATTATACATTCTCCCTCCTACCCCCAAGTTTTCCAATTTCAGCAGCAACCCTTCTCTCCATACTATATCATACGCTTTTTCAATGTCAAAGAACACCGCTGCCACAATCTCTTTATTAAACAATGCTTTTCTAATGTCTGACTCCAAACATACTACTGGGTCCATCGTTCCTCGTCCCCCCCTTAATCCATTCTGACTTGGTGATAACTTCTTTCCTTTTTCCAAATAAAACAATAATCTGTCTGTAATCATTTTTTCCATTATTTTACATACATGGGAAGTAAGTGCTATTGGTCTATAGTTTGTTGGAATACTATGATCCTTCCCTGGCTTCCTTATGGGAATAACTATTGCCTCGTTCCAGCTCTTAGGTAAAACCCCTTCTATCCATATCCTGTTTATAAAATCCAATACTACACCCAGTGCCTTTCCACATAGATTTTTTATCATACTATAGCTCACTCCGTCTTGTCCAGTTGCAGATTCTTTCACTCTTTTTAATGCTCTCTTCAATTCAGTCATTTCAAATGGAACATCCAACACACTGTCCATAACTTCCCTTCTGTCTTTTACTGCCGGATTTCTTTTTAACATCTCTTCCCTTAATCTCTTCGTCTCTTCACACAAGTTTCCAGAAGAGTTAACCTTTATAAACTCCTCCTGAAATATTATTGCCTTCTCTTCATCTGTTACTGCTAACTCTTTTCCCCTTTTGAGCACCAGTAATTCAAATTCCTTACTTATTCCTCTCATTTTTTAAATCATATTCCATATGTCTTCTACAGGAGTATTTCTACCTATTTCATTAAAGAATGATTTTAGCCTTTCTGACCACTGTCCTAATCAGTGCTTGAGTCATTTTATAATTGACTAAATTTTGAAAATTATGTGTGCTTTTCAGTTTCCTAAACACTTTCCTTTTAATTCTAATAGCTTCATTGCAATCTTCATTCCACCACGGAACCATTTTTGACTTTTTACTTCCTTTATGTTTTTCTGCTGCTCCCTTAATTATTGCAATAATCCTTTTATTTGTTTCATCTATACAATTACTTTCTATTCCTTCCATCATACCCAATCCCTCTTCACTTTCTCTAATAAATTCTGCCCAGTTAGCCTTTTCATATACCCACCTCCCTGTAGCTCCCTTCTTGTTCCCTATTCCTTTTCCATTCCCCAGTATAGTGATTACTAAAGGGTAATGATCACTACCCATTGTGCATTCCCTCGAAATCCCCCATTCTGTTATTCCTCCTAACACTCCTGACACCAATGTTAAATCTAATGCTGACTCTAACCCCGAAGTAATATTTACCCTCGTTCCAGCCCCATCATTAAGACAGACTAATTTTCTTGCATCTATTAATTCTTCGACTACCTGTCCATTTACATCCACTACTGTCCCACCCCAAAGAGTATTATGGATATTAAAATCTGCGCACCAGATAACTCTCTCATCATCTTGTCCTTCTATTTTTTCCAATTCATTAAATCCTAATCTCTTGCATGGGTTATAAAAATTTATTATAACATACTTCTTCCCTTGGTCCCATATTTAAGCTACTACATACTCAATTGTTTCCCCTATCCCTACTTTCCTATATGGAATACCTATACTCTAATAAAAGTCACACACCCACCTCCATTACCTTCTTCTCTATCCCTTCTCACTGTAAGGTATCCTTTCAGAACAAAATCAAGTCCAGGTTTAAGCCAAGATTCCTGGATACAAATCACATCCAGTTTATCTTTCAGTTGATTTACATATCCTTTAAACTCCAACCCATTAGCCAAAAGGCTCCTTGAATTCCACTGCATTATTAATATCATCCAGATTGATGACCAACCCATGTTTCCTGACTTTGCTGAGACTCCAAAGTTAGTCCATCTCTAACTTTCTCCCATGTGAGCACTTTTACACCTAAAAATCTTTCAGCTGCCTTCACAATTATTTGAATTATTGAAAATCTTCTCTGTTCTTTTCTTCCGTTTGAGCCGTGCAATTAATAACTTCTGCCATAACACAAAATTCTCCTTACTTGCCACTAAAACATCTTCCCTGACTCCCCTTGCCACCCTTATTTGATCTCTTGCCTTGCTTACATTCTGTCCCCTTTTATTGCCTTCTTCTACCTTCTCTTTACTTCTTCTTTCCACTAATTTCACTGCTTCCGCGTACGACAGATTGTTTTTATCCTTCTCTTTCTGTACCTCTACGGCTGTCTTCCTAACTGCGCATCCGCCATATGCAACATTGTGCGCACCCCCACAGTTGCAGCACTTTACCTCAGCACCTTCCTCACATCTCTCATAATCATGTTCGCCTCCACATCTCGCACATCTCTTTTTGCCTTGCACACGTTTGTGATATGTCCATATCTTTGACAGTTATCTCATTTGGGGCCTTCACATAAGCTCTTACTGGGAAACTTATATACCCAATTTTAACCTGCTCTGGTACCACTTCCTCTTCAAACTGTAGCATTACTGATAAACTATCAACTCTGCTTCCATCTTTGTCCATCTGCAAGTGTCTGACTTCTCCTACTTTCCCTCCCTCAATATTTTTCTTTATCTCTTCCATTGATACCTCTAGAGGCACTCCAGAAATTATTCCACTTATCCATGTCTTTTCAGCTACTGGTTTGACACTCAGTACCTCTTGTTTACACACCTTTTTGATTCTCATTCCTTTATCCTTTGCTCATCATTAACACATATCACCAACAATGCTCCATCTTGCATTACTTTTGCACTTTTTATCTCCCGTCAACTTTTTTAACTCTGTCATCAAAGCAATTGGACTCACCCCTGTCATTCCCTGACACTCTCTAAACCTAACCATTAACTTGAATTCCTCCCTTCTCCTTACTATCAACCCCTCTTCACCAGTTTCCCCCGAACTACCTGTTGTTACTTCTTTATTATTCTTTTTCCTTTTCTTTGTCCCTACCATTGTGAATTTTCTTCTCTCCTCTATATTTTCCCCACCTACCCCCATCCCATCTTCTTCTCCTTCCTCTGAATCCTCTATGCATTCCTTTGTCTCTGGATCGGTCACAATCTTTTTTTATTCGAGACCTAGTCATCTCTCTCTCGTCGAATAAATTCCCGTTGATTGAGATTTTGTTATTTGTTATTTTCAAACACCGTGAGTCTCTCCGACCTTCAAAATGTCCTCTCGAGAGAGTCTCGTCCCTATTGACTATTCCTGGCAACATCCCTACTTTTAAATTGATGCCTGCCATGCGGTTCCTCATTTGTCATCTGTCGTTTTTTAAATTTATTTATTAAAAAAATATCCCTCTAACACTAATGTTCCCTATTCTTCTTCGATGCTATGTACTTGTTTTCTTTTTATTTATTATAAAACAATTAACCCTCTAACTTTATAATAAAAAAAACTTGTTACTTGTACTGCATTAGTCTAATCAGGACTTGTTACAGCACTTAGCATCTGCTAAATGACTAAATGTAAATGTAATAAATTAAATTGAATAGCTGGTTAAGTCACCACTTGCCACTGATATATGTAACACATTAATGTAGAGTGTTTATAGGCCTGAAGGGTTCACTTTGTTTAAATGGCCTTCTGAGCAGCTCTACTATCAGCTTTGGCAATTTGGCAAAAAACATTGCCAAAAAAACAAACAAACAAAAACATTACTGACCCAGCCATTTCAAAATTGCAGCTATACAACAGTAAAATTACCCAATGATCAATAATTAATAAGTAATCAGGAGTAATTAGGTGTATATTTGAATATATAATTTTGAAATTGGTTAGAAGCCAGTATGTATATGTGTATATCACTGATTTTTTTTGTTTGACATCTGTTTTCACAGACTCAAAATGCTAACATGACTGGACAACAACAAATAACAGAGAACAACTCCAGAAAGGCACCCAACTTTAACCATGCCAGTGTTGTCATTGGCCTTGTTGACTCCCATGCATCCCACTCAGATTTCACATCTGACATCCAGCAATAAGCAATGCACTCAGGATGTAATCTGATGAGGTAATCCAATCATAGACTAATGCACTATAACAGTTTACAAAGCAGTGTTTTTTTTTTTTGTATCATTGAGCTATTGCAATAAGTGTGCAATATACTCAAAAATATGTATTGTATGGATAATGTTTTTGATTGCACAGATAATATTTTGATTGCAAATCGCAAATGCAAAATACAAACCAGTTTGTGAAAATTTGAAGTTAGGAGCTTGGGGCAAATCAATACCAAAGCTGCCTATGAACAACTTAGTTTTTTGCCCCATTTATATAATAATGTAACTTTTATGTAACTTTTAAGTTACATAAGACTTGTTCGTTTTGTTTTACAACATATTACACATATGTCATAGTCATAGATACAAGTTTAGATTTTTTTTAAAAGTTGGAATTACATTTTTTTTGTAAATTAGAAACAAGTTACAAAAGTACTTATTAAGCAAATGACCAATAACCAATTTAGGCAAGACCAAACTCAAAACTTACGTCTATCTAATGTCAACGTCCAAAATCAAATTTTCAGGAGCATTTGGACTTGGCCTGGACTTTGATTGGAGCTGATCTTGACTAGTCATAGATAATATGACTTGGACTTACTGGTAGCATACTACTTGAAAGAGATTCAGCTCATTTCTATACAGGCTTCCGGCCTTTGAGACTGATGAAGTAAGTGGATAAAGTATAGGGAGAGGATGCTTGAGAATCTGTGGGGTTGTACTTGTTTTGGAGGTAGAGAAATGAGCCAGATTTAAACATACTTTATTTTTTACATTTTGTGAAAACAAAAACAAAACCAGTAATATTTGAGAAGTGGCAAAAAGAAATAATTAAAACATCAACAAGTTGGAAGAATCTACTTTTTATTTTACCAGCACATTTCGGCACACAGGCTTTCATCAGGGCTAATGCAAATGAAGAAATCTCATTTAAATGTAAATAAAGAAAAGATTCAAACTTGCAATCAATCAAACCAAATCAGATAGTGTGATATCCCTAGTCACACACCAAGAAATGGAGTGTAACAGTGCCCACCCCCTTTGTGGCACTGGTTCCGGAAGTATTTTTTCCATTTAATTTTTCCTGTACAGATTTTAAAAAAAGTCTTTGTTAAAGCACTATAAGCCATTAACCAAGCCAACCAGCTTACGAGGTGAATCACAACAGTACAAACTTTGATTTAAAGCAAAAAGTTTCTAAAAATTGGACAAAAAAGGTACAAGATGTGTACTTAATAATTTTAATGATGGAAAAAACTACAATCCCATGAACCACTACAAATGACATAATCGAAAAGCGAAGGAGAAATATAAAAGAGATATATATGTAAATATATATATATATATATATATATAAGGTTTTCCGCTGTTAAACATGACTATTTAAAACATAAGTTGAAATAATGTGACCTGATGGATGCATTGATCAATAACCTCAGAGGTCACAGTAGGTTGGTCTTTAAAATTTTATAAGTTATTGTTAAAAATCAATTTCCATATGGAGAAAAAGTATTGCATTTTTACTTCCGGAACCTTGCTGTTGCACTCTAATAGGCCACCAAACAGACCAATATTCTCTTTTTAATTAGAATTTTTCATTTCACATTAAGTATAATTCAAATGATCATAATTCATGATCCCAGTCTGTGTTCCCCTGTTTTGTTAAAGGACTGTTGTCTTGCAGTGTTTCTCTTCCTAACTTGTTTATATACACCCCTGTGTTTCAGTTGTGTTTTGTCAGTCATTGTTCCTGTATGTGCTTTCCTGGCTGTAGAATGTACTCTTGTTTTCAAGTCTGGATTACCTATGTTAGTGTTTTTCTATAAAATCTTTGTTTGCATTTAGATTTCGCTCCATTCATTTATCATTCATAACTGAGAATTTAAGCTATATACAAGTTTGCAAATACACATGAAAATCAGACAAAATGTCTTAATTTCTTTTGTGAAAATGAAATTAATAAAATACCAATGAGGATTTCATAACTACTTCAAAGTTATAATATAAAGACACTTTTAGGATACTGAACATTATGATGCTGTTGTTAAATGAGTGTTAGTATTGGCTGTCATAGATTGAGGTGAACTGCAACAGTAGAAAAGAGACCTTATTATGTTGTCAGCATCTCTCCTCATGAACAAGTACAATAAACAGTCAGCAAGTGGGTTGAGATACAAGAGACAGTGACAAAAAAGATAAACTTGAAAAGCAATAGTATGTGTGGACTCCAAAATATTTAAACATAAACTTGTAATTGAGAGGGGAAGGATAAGTAATGTGTAATTCAACAGCACAAGAGACAGACTGCCCAAAATTAATTTCCGTTGATGAGAAGTAAGTGATATTGCATGAGAGAGACCCCTCCAAGTACCAACAAAACACAGGATGATTACTGAGTAAGGGATAAAAAATGCTAGACATTGGGAAAACATGGTAAACATCTCTTGATCTCTAATTTTTATAAAGGTCAAAGGCAGTAACCAGATGATAAAAGAAAAAAAATAGGACATTTTTACTGAATAGTGAGATCTGTACCAGTGAGGATGAGAAACTAAAATGTATCTTTCAATAGCAATAAATGCCATGAAAAACACACCCACAATCAAACAATACTTATATGCACTCCACAATACAGCTTTCGCTAATTCAGTAGTTAATACGTTTATAAAACCAATCTGTAACAGATCTGAAAGAATCAAATGTATCACATAAACTGAAGCAGGACGATGAGACTTGATGAGAAAACACAATGCAAACAGGGTTAAGCAGATGACTGGAATCTCAAAGAGGCTCACAATCCAGATAAACACTGCCTCCGCATACTCTACTTTATCAGGATTGCTGATAAACATTATATGTGACTTGTTGAACACATCAGAGCCGTTGATGTTGGATTGTGTCATGGTCTCACAAAGTCTTGGAAATTAGCACTGAAATAACAACAAACCTGAGATTAGACTACTGTTTAAAGATTTCTGAAACAAAATTACACACACAATCATTTCTGACTATAACTGTGTAAATATATGTAATGGATCGTAATAAACATATGGTTTATCTGGGAATGTCAGTAGGGACTTTGGTATCATGCAAAATTATTAGCATTAACAGTTGGCTAAATTGACTAGCTAGCTAGTTTATCAAAGTTGTTTTTTTTCCCCACAGAAGCACAATTTGTCATAAGTTAATGTCATGTGACCTACAGCGTCAGTTGCGTCACTTCATTGCCAATATCAAGTCCTCTTTCATAGCCTCATTTGATAGTAACTTCATAATCTCCCCAGAGGTAGTATGTCACCCACCTATTGTTTTTTTTTTTTAATACTATGTATTTGGACATACTACTCTTTTGGCATACATTTTTTTTTCACATAGGGAAGTATTCAATTTCAGATGCAGTGAAGCAACTTTTAGAGTGAGTAATTGAATCATTCTTTCAATCAAATCAATTTAATTGAACCGAAAACTGATTAATTCAGGATTGCCAATACTGTGTCTTGTTTGGAGATGCATAGCTAAAAATTAAACACAAAGAAAAGGCTGCAATACACGACACAACTTTTCCCAGAATGTTTTTTTTTTTTGTCTAATTTGCAGTCTGGACGTGTCAATGCTAGTTGTCAAAAGTTAGAATCAATATTCAAATTTTGGGCATTTGGAGTTGACAGATTTCACAGAACTCAGATTTTTTTTTTTGCTATGATTCTATCCAGTTGAACATACGTGATATTTTGAGTCAGTTTTATATGTAGTATATTCCAGCCTTAAATTGCTTCTGCAATTGCTGTGTCTAAAATTACTCAATATTAACTTTTATTAACTTAATTGTTGTATAAAAGTAATGTCACACTCGCAATCTATCTCTTGGTCTGTATATCAGCAAGGCTGTGTGAAATTCCTAAAATATCATATCTACCAAAGCACTTAACATTTTCTTTTCTTTTTTTAATCAGAACAACTGCATTCTGGTTACTCATCAGCTTTTCAATTTACCTATTCACAAATCAAGCAAATTTAGATTGAACCTTGATTGAAAACTAAAAACTCTCAATATGTTTTTGTACAGATGTATGTATTTTAATACTGATTATTTATAGCATGATTTATGTATTGACATTCACTCCGAAAAGATGAAAAAAAAAAAAAAAATGAACAAGGCACTTCATATAGTATGATCTTACCTGGAACCAGACTGTAGATGTTCGTTACTCATTAGTTGATGGTGGTACTTATATGCTGCTCATGGTTATCATACTTCATAAACACATCTAAATGAACAAAGAACCAGTGTTTTTAAATGCACAGTAATTAGACCAGATAATAACCTGAAACCAAAAAGCATAATTTCTAATGCAATGCATGCCATAAAATACATAACCACAAACAGTACAGATTAGTGATCTGCACTAATCAATGTAATTTTCTTTCTTTAGACAAGGCATTTTCAAACATATAAGAAGTCTTTCTCTTACCTAGAATCTGACTGAAGATCCACACAGCACTGAAGATGTTGCTCATAAGCTGATGATGAAGTTGTGAGGAATTTGAAATATACAGTAAGTTTAAATGACCTTCCGAGAAGCTCCAATATTTCCCCTGGGGTTTTGAGCAAAAACCACATAGCGTTTTTGCTAAACTCCCCTGGTGTGTAAATTGTTTTGGTCTCTGCAATTATAATCCATTTTCCCCATTAACATCCTAAAAGCCTGTTAAAAACTCTTAAAAGCATGCAATGAATTGATTACATTGTGGTTGCACATTTCCGATCTCATTAGTCCATGTTCATTAGACATATTATAAATAGATTTTTATAAAGTATTTCTAATATTGTTATTTTGTTAATGGTCTATTAACAGTGGAAGGAGAGATTTTCTAGTCTCTCTCTCACATAAAGATATCATATGACTTAAAAAAAAAAAAAGGAAAAGAAAAGAAAATATTATGTCATTCATTTTATGTCATTCATGTTCAGGTTCACTGGTTAATTAAACCAATCCCATATATCTTGTCTTTTGGCTTCGGCATAATATTTCTTTATTTTCCTATATTTTTAACATAAACCAGCACCTGGGAGTTTTATTGATCCAAATGTTTAGTTTTTTATATTGCAACATAGAAATGATAGGTTGATGTGTACATGATTTTATACATACAGTATACAGTATAAAGTGCATCAACCTAAACTATTTTATCATTTAAATAAAGTGTCCCTTTAATTAAAGACTATTGTTATGCTCTAAAACTGTAAACCAACTGAGCACAGTACAATCTTTACCTGAATTCACCTTACAGTATATACATATAAATGGACCAATTGCAGAAATATTATACTAAAACTATAAATCTGTTTCCACCAGAAATGTATTGGCTAATGATGAGAATATGCAAACAATGTGTTTATACTGTGTAGATTTCAGATATCCCACAGATGATTTATTCAGATAAATTTATACATCAGTATTTAGAAATTTCTACAATGACATCAAATAAAGTGCTTACTCAGGATGACCACCTGTTTAGTTCATACAGCACATTTTTAATGCTGAGCATTATTAAAAATAGGGTGCAATAGACATATACAGCAACAGCACATAATCAAGTTATGGAGATAAAACAGTCAGAAGGTCATATACAGAGATCTATGACAGGGTTTACTGTAGCTCTTTATGAGTATTTCACTTTTTCTTTGGATCTATACACCTTCTTATTAGCACATGATTTGAGCAATTCTAACAACATTAAACTATTTCCCCTGATAATAGTGCAAAAGCTTGTAACTGATGGATTAAATGAGCAACGTCAACATCTGTGGACCATCAGCTGCATTTATATGTGAAATTAGAGATGACTATTTATTTGTCCGGTGCTTGAGACAATGGTTTCTATTTCATTTTATTTCTTTCACAGAGCTCTTTAATTATGCAGGACATCCCTGAAAGCATACATATCTGCTTCCTCTCCACATTTTCATGCAATTTTCAGAAAGATGATTTATTTATAAGTCTTAAAGAAAACATTTTGATGCTTTAAGATTATCAGAAAACACTTTGCACACCTGTTTGTTTCATAACTGTTGAACTTTGCATTGTTACTGAGCTGACTTGACTTGAGCTGAATAATGGCACTATTGTCCTCGGTAGAGATGCTTTATTGAAGTTTGTTTGTTTCATAACTAAACTAACTAAACTGAACTAAAGTGCTGCTTTTGTACTGTATTAATACTGAAGCTGCTAATATAGCGCTATATAAATAAATTGACGACTTGTTAGTTACTGCACATTATTATGATGAGTGCTTGTACTGGTTGCACGTTGTGCTGTATTCAGATGTCTGTCAGAGCTACTACAGCGGTATAGAAATGCCAGTATATCATCAACATCACTCCTCATGAACAAGTACAATAAACAGTCAACAAATGGGTTTAGATACCAGAGGCAGTAAAAAAAGTTGGAAGTTCTTTGGCTTACAGAAAATCCAAAGAATTTAATAAAACCCTTAACTGCATTGGGGAGAATGAGAAAGGTGTAATTCAGCAGCACAAGAGACAGACTGCCCAAAATTAATTTGCGTTTATGAGAAGTGAGTGATGTTGAGTGAGAGAGACCCCTCCAAGTACCAACAAAACACAGGAGGATTATTGGGTAAGGGATAAAATATGCTAGACATTGGGACAGGCCATGAAATTTTAGAGTATGATTTTTTATCTGTGCAAAGATCAGAGGCATTAACCAGATGATGAAACAAATAAAACAGGAGAATTTGACTGAATGGTGAGTTCTGTACCAGATAGGGTAAGAAACCAAAAGGTATCTTTCAAAAGCAATACATGTCATAAAATACAGACCCACAATCAAACAATACTTATATGCACTCTTCGATTCACTAGATTCCCATTGGGTTGTTGATATCAACACGAGAATGATCTGTAACAAATCTGAAAGAATCAAATGTATTACATAAACTGAAGCAGCACGATTAGACTTCATGAGAAAACACAATGCAAACAGGGTCAAGAGGATGACTGGAATCTCAATGATACATAAAATCCAGATAAATACTGATTCTGCATGTTCCGCTCTAGAGTACACAGAGTCGGTGATGTTGAATTGTATCATGGTCACACAGAGTCTTAACAGTCGGCACTGAAATAGTAATAATACATTTTACTATGAAACGAAACAAAAAAAATCTCAGATTAATTTCTAACTGAAGGTGTCAGATAATATAATGCAGTTGTTCAATACATGCCTTGTTAATTCCAGTGAAAATTTACATCTTACCTGGAATCAGACTGTAGATCCACTTAAACCACTGAAGATACTGCACATCAGTTGTTGATGATAATTCATAAGTCTAAATAAACTAGCAAAATGTCACTTTAGAGAGTAGTTTATTTCAGTATTAATTCAGTAGTGTATATATTACAAGACTCTAAATAATTATACTGTAAATGCTTTTGTCGTAAGCTCCATAAAGATGGTCAAAATGTTTAAGCAATATGCTTTGATAAGCTCTGAAAAAGGACCACAAACAATGCCAGTGATTTTAGAGTGCAGCAAATAGTGTAATTTATAAAATTTCAATCTTACCTGGAATTAGACTCTGGATGCTCTTACATGACTGATGATGTTACTGATCACTAGATGATGGTGTCTGTGAAATGTTCATAGTTATCATCCTTTTATAGCAAGAATCACGTCACTTAAAAGGGAAAGTGTTTTTTTTTCAGTCAAGTAATGGAAGACTACAAATGGCCCAGTTTCAAAGATAAATAAATAATGCATTTTAAGGTAGAGTGGGGGAAAATGCTCCCCCCTCCCCTTAAGGACTGTGTAATTTTTTTCTGTGAAACAAAAGTTAAATGTGTTCAGAAAAGTTACAGAGTACAGGCAGTTTTAGCTTAAAATTAAAAATAATATTATCAATAATTATAATCTACAAAATTATAATAACCTATTTGATAATAATTATAATCTACAAAATTATAATAACCTATTTGAACATTTTTGTTAGCAGATGCTAACTGGCTAGTGCCTTGCGAAAGTATTCATACCCCTTCATTTTTTTCACGTTTTGTTATGTTGCTGCCTTATGTTAAACTGATTTTAAATTACTATTACTCCACATCAATCTATACTCCATACACCATAATGGTAAAGCAAAAAACTTCACTGAAGGTTCACAGAAGCATGTAGTCTCTGTTACCCTTAATGGAAGACATTTGAAACAACCAGGACTCTTCCTAGAGCTGGCCTCCTGGCCAAACTGACAAATTGATAGAGAAGGGCTTTGGTTAGTGTGGTGACCAAGAACCTGATGGTCACTCTATTTGAGCTCCATGATCATATGTGGAGACAGGAGAAATCTACAGAAGGACAAACATCACTGCAACACTCCACCGATCTGGGCTTTATGCCGGTGTGGCAAGACTCAATCCTCTCCTCAGTAAAGACACATGAAAACACACTTAGAATTTGCAAAAAAGCACCTAAAGGACCCTCAGACTGTGAGAAACAAGATTCTCTGGTCTGATGAACCTCAATTCTGAGCATCATGTTTGAAGCAAACCAGGCACTGCTCATCACCTGCAGAGTACCATCCCAAAAGTAAAGTGTGGTGGTAGCAGCCTCAAGCTGTGGGGCTGTTTTTCAGTGGCAGTGACTGAGGGACCAGTCAGAGTGGAAGAAAAGCTCAATGCACCAAAATATTGAGATAGCCTTAATGAAAACCCAGTCCAGAGCATTCAGAACCTCAGACTGGGCAGAAGGTTCCCCTTCCAACAGGACAATGACCCTAAACACACAGAAAGAGTGGTTTATACCCAACTCAGTGAATGTCCTTGAGTGTCCCAGCCACAGCCTGAGCTTGAACCCAATCAAATATTTCTGAAGAAACCTGAAAATGTGCATCTGCCCCCATCCAACCTGACAGAGCTTAAGAGGTGAAGAGGTGAGGAGAAGAATGACAGATAATAGCCAAATGCTGATTAGCAAAGCTTGTCACATCAAACAACAAAGGCTTGAGGCTGTAAAGGTGCTTCAGCTATATATTTAGTTAAGGGTATGGATACTTATGCAATGTACTTATTTCAGTTTTTTATTTTTTTAATAAATTTACGAAGTTGTGACAATTCTGTTTTTGCTTTGTCAATATGGTGTACGAAGTGTAGACTGATGTGGGAAAAAAAGTAATTTAAAGGAGTTTAACAAAACGCAGCAACATAAAAAAAAAACATGAAAAAAAATAAGGGGTATAAATACTTTCGCAAGGCACTGTAACTAGCTACCTGATGCTAACTTTAGGTAATTTTAAAATGTAAATTAATTTTAAAATCACCAGTGTAAGCGCCATTTGTGAAAACTTCATTCTTGTCAATGTAGTCCATAGTTACAATAAAAATTTATCTTGACTTTATCTTTTGGTTATTTTGAGAAAAATAGTAGGGGAGCGTTTTACCCCAATGGGGGCAATTTCCACCACTCTACCTTACCATTTATCACTTCAGCATTGCTGTCTTCTTTTGTTGCCTCTTTGTATTTGATTTTTCTTTGAGAAAAACAACTAAAAATCTTTTTCACTTTTTTTTTTAAGTTTTTTTTTTTTTGGATAATGTCTTCAAGTGATGTTATTTTGGACAGGCAGAGTCCAGCCATGTTTACAAGACATATACAGCATCACATGTGAATAGATGTAATAGCTGAGTTGCAAAGTCCCTCAGGCTTTGGAAGCACTACTAAAACTGTCTGAAAGGTAGAAAATATGTTGAACATAAATTAATTTAAAATCACAAGTTTAGATATCACACTAGCTTATATAATCATGCCCTTTTCTGCCACAGTTTATCTCAAGACTCATGCTGAGAACGCGTCCCTAAATGTTCAGTTCTACATAATAAATTTTAATTTCTTATTGTAGTCACGCGTCTTAATCCCCCGCGCATGCGCAAACAGAACCAAAATAATGATGCCGTGGCTAGCCTCCGTTTAACAGGGCGCGATGGGCGGGGTTTAGAGAAATATCAGCCAATCAGAGTGCCCCACGACCAGTGGGCATGATGTCCTCTGGCCTGACAGCTAAGAGAATGTCCAGCGTGTCTATAGGAACTCTACACGTTCATTCAGTGATTTGACGGAGGAAAGAAAAAGCAAACATGGTTGCCATAAACCCAGTGGCGCACAAATTACTAAACTACGTTCCTTTTTTACTAGTTTTGATCGATCTTCGATACGAAGGTAAGTGGTCAGTGCTAGTGCTTAAATATATATATATATTTTTAACCAGGTTTCTAGTAAACTATGTTAATCTTCATGATAGTTGTGTGAGAGAGAAAGTGACTTTGTTGTTTTCATAAACTCAAAGCAAAGTCAGTGAGAGATGAAAAATCCCAGCTGTTTGGATGTCTATGCGTTACTCATGAACTGTTATTAGTCCAGAAACATGCTGCTGAGGATCCAGTTATCTGTCAGGCATGCTTTAAACCTTAATAATGGTTTCTTTATTCATTTTTTTGTGATGTTATTTTGTGTATAGTATTGATATTTTTTTCTATTGTACTGCTCTAAAGGAATACTGTGATTCCATTGCAACAATGTTTCACGTTGTCACTGTTTCACTTTACTAAAATGTTTACTAATCTATTCTTCCTGACTCTATTGTACTCTACTCGACTCTAGTGGACACGTTTGAGGCATACTATGCCATTTCCATACTAACTGTACTCTATGTGCACTACTGAATACATGATGCAGGTATTGCATGTTTTGTACTATGTGGTTCATCTAAAACTCATTTGCCTTTCACATGTATTGCAGGAGTTAATGGTGGGAAGGATGGTGGTGTTGAGAATCATCTGGAGATGGGGAAGAAGCTTCTGGCCGCAGGACAGCTGGCAGATGCTCTCTCTCACTTCCATGCTGCTGTTGGTGAGTACTGGATCTTTTTGCATGAGAATGTAAATTAAATCTTGTGTGTGTAATGTGTTCTTTTCCACACACTGCAGTTTTTATATAAGCAGCATGTCTAGATTTAATCATATAAAATAAATAGTATATGTAGTAAATATTATATATTATGTTTTTAAAATATTTTTATAAGTATATATACATACACACATTTTTTTTTTTTTTTTTTAAATTATCAGATGGCGACCCCAAAAATTACATGGCATACTATAGGAGAGCAACTGTGTATCTTGCCATGGGAAAGTCAAAATCTGCATTACCAGACCTCAGCAAAGTCATTGAACTTAAACCGGACTTCACATCGGTGGGTTCTCAGAATCATTTCACGCTGTAAAATATGTGTAATATTTTTATATGATTTACCAAAACCTGTGTAACCAGTGTTTCTTCTTAATCCACAGGCGAGGCTTCAGAGAGGAAACCTACTGCTGAAACACGGCAAACTTGACGAAGCAGACAGTGATTTCAAAAATGTGGTACGTGACATTTGGTTAGCATTAGGGGTGCACCAGTTGGACACCGGTTGATCATTATCTGCCATCTTTAACTTGTATAATAACACCTGAATGTGAATTGTTTTCTGTAATTTTACAGTGTAGTCCATTTTTCTGTAGCATATAGTTCAATATTAAAACTGCAGTAAAAGTGGTTATTTCAAAAAATAAACTGAGGTGATTCTTTGTTCATCTTTTGAAGAAAATGGCAGAACTTTCTATATCACATTAATATTTCAGTTGTATTACCTATGAGGAAACTATATTTAATTAAGTCTCCCTGAAGTGCCCTCATCCTTCTCCAGAGTATTCTTAGTTGGGTCAGTCAGTGGGGTATATTTACAGTCTTAATACACCAAAGGCTGCATTTAACCTGCACAATTCAACTGTTCTGCTGTTTTGACACTTGCTGTCTGTTCATTGTCTTAAGGGTGACACCTTTTTTGTCTTTTAGCTCAAATCAAACCCCAGCAGCAGGGAAGAGCAGGAGGCACAGAGCCAGCTGAAGAAATCTGATGAAATTCAGAGACTGGTGGGCCAGGCACAGAGCGATTTCAACCGCAGAGACTACGGCTCTGCCGCATCGCACCTCGACATTATCATTGATGTGAGTTAGCCTGGATCAGGGTTATTATCATTAAATAAACATAAAACTATAACCAAGAAAACAACATATTTTTGTTTAAAACAAAACAAAACAAAACAAAAAATCTGATATAAAACAAAAAACTTAAACTGAAAAACTAAAATTAAATAAACTAAATTTAATAAATAAAAAGTAATAAAAACTATTTAGGCATATTTAAAAAAAAAAAAAGAAAAGCTACTAAAAATTAAAATATTAAAATAAAATCTTATTTGAAATATTAACAGACACTATAATATTATATCAGTGACATTAAAATAACAAAGTTAGAAAGCTCAACAGACAGATACAAGCTGCTGTAGAACTGATCCAAAGGAGTATGTCCCAAAATTACTATACTTGTAAACAATAAAAAAACAGAAAATATAAAAATAGAATCTAATTAAAAATATTAACAAATCTGTAATAGTATAGCAATGTTTGAATTGACCTTAAAGGTTCCTGTTTACTGTAGGTGATCCAGCCTGGTTTTGTCCTGGTGCATAAAGGGATTACTTGTGCTCAGTAAGAGCACTCTTTGTTCAGTAATGTCATGTTTGCTTTGTAGGAACTGTGAATAGAACAAATATCATGTTAACTGCCAATAGCAAGGTATTGTTATTAAAAATAAGATTTGTCAAGTCCTTTTTATTTGCTTGTCATCTTTTCAGTCGTGTGTTTGGGATGCGGACTCCAGAGAGATGCGGGCAGAGTGTTTCATTCAGTTGGGTGAAATGGGCAAAGCTGTCAGTGACCTCAAGGCTGCTTCAAAACTGAAAAGTGACAACACTCAGGCTTTCTACAAGCTCAGCACCATCTATTACAATCTGGGAGACCATGAGATGTCCCTCAAGTAAGACAACATGTAGTTATTAATGCATTAAGTCTGGGGGTTTGGAGTTCATGTATGCTACAAAAGCCTTCTAAGCCTACTAGCGTATTGTATATTACGTTTCAATAAAGATAAATATGCAAAAGATAAATGTAAGCGGCACAATATGCAAAGATAAAAGTAAGAGCCACACTATGCTGCATGTCCAAAGTGAGTGGCATCCAGTTTTCATTCTGGTTATCTTTAATTTCAAATAAACGTTTAGCAGCTGGATCCGTGCTTAATTTTTGTTTTTATTTTTTTGTGCAGTGAGGTGAGGGAGTGTCTGAAACTGGACCCGGATCATAAGCAGTGCTTCAGCCACTACAAGCAAGTTAAGAAACTCAACAAACAGATACAAGCTGCTGAGGAACTGATCCAGCAGCAAAAGTATGTCCCAATATTACTATATTTTGTAAATAATAATAATAATAATAATGTATAACATTGTAAACAAAACATTTCTAAGAATATGACATCAATAATAATTCTAATGATAATATTGTGATATAGATAATTTTTCTTATTTTTACCTATATGTTTATTTTATATTGTTTTATATATCCATATAATATAATACATCCATCCATTTTCCAAACTTGTCCTATGCAGGGTCACAGGAAATCCAGGATACCCTAAATATAATGTAATGTAATGTAATGTAATGTAATATAATATGTTATGTTATGTTATGTTATGTTATAATATAATATACATTTTCATTATTCATTAATTTGAATATAATTAACAAAAAATATTACATAAACACTAGCATTCAAAAGTTTGGAGTCTGTATTTTTTTCAGTTTTTACATTTTTGAAATTAGTATTTTATGCTCAAGGCTTAATTAAAAATGCAGTAAAAACAGTAATATTATTCAATATTTTTACACTTCAAAATAACTATATTCTATTTTAATATATTTAAAAATGTAATTTATTCCTGTGATGGCAAAGACAAATTTTCAGCAGACATTTCAGCCTTCAGCATACACATGATCCTTTAGAAATCATTCAATATGCTGATTTTGCGTTCATGGATTATTTTCCAGGATTCTTCAATAAATAGAAAAGGCAGTTTAAAAGAACAGTTTTATTTGAAATAGAATATTCTTTACTGTTACTTATGATAAATTTAATTGAAACACATGAAAGTGAATGTACACTCATTGACAGTCTAAAGAAACTAAATGATTGTTTTACTAAATCCACAGGTATGGTGATGCAGTTAGTAAATATGAGTCTGTTATGAAGACTGAACCAAATGTTCCTCAATTCATACTTAACGCAAAAGAACGCATGTGCCACTGTTTGTCAAAGGTGAGACTGAGCTACTTGACCACAAGGTGTCGCTGTCTACCAAAGCATACACTGCATCTGCACGTAACCGATGTGAGTGAACATGTTTTGGTCTTATTCCTCAGGACCAACAAACCGCCAAAGCCATCTCAGTGTGCAGTGAGGTTCTGAAAGCAGACCCTCAGAATGTGAATGCTTTAAAAGACAGAGCAGAGGCCTACCTCCAGGATGACCAATATGAAGAAGGTAGATCTGGATATATGGACACATTTTTTAAATTTTTTTTTTTTTTTTTTTTTTTTTAAAGTTGAACATTTTGAACAATTTTTATTATATTAATAACTGAATGATATTTTATACATATAATGTACAATTAAATATGATTAAAATAACTCTTGGATTTTTTTTTAAGTATTCTCACTGCAAAAAAAGTTACTGAGTATTTTGTCTTGTTTCTAAACAAAATATCTAAAAATTCTTAAATTAAGATGCATTTACTAGACAAACAAAATAACGTAAGATATTTAGTCTTGTTTAAAATCTAAATTATGTGCATTTTGCTTAAAACAAGTAAAATGATCTGCCAGTGGGGTAAGTAAAGAGTAATGCACTTAATTTAGTTTTTTTTATTTTTTTCTCCTGGAAACAAGACTAAATATCTTATGCAATTTTGCTTATCTAGTAAATGCATCTTAATTTAAGAATTTTAGATATTTAGAAATTTTAGATATTTTGACTAGAAACAAGACAAAAATACTAAGATGAGCCTTTTTTTTTTTTTTTTTTTTTTTGCAGTGCTGTATTTTCATGTTGAGCAGTTCTTTTTGTACTGTTTTACAGATCAAGCAAAGTGGCTACTTTTAATGGTTTTTCCTCAAGACTGCTCTTAAAATGATGAGGTGGAGTGACAGAATTGTTTCTTTTTGCAGCCATTAAGGACTTTGAGAGCGCTAAAGAACATAGTGAGAACGACCGGCAGATCAAGGAGGGTCTGGAAAGAGCACAGCGGCTCCTCAAACAGTCCCAGAAGAGAGATTACTACAAGATCCTGGGTGTAAAGAGGTTAGATAATACATACAATAACTCTCTATCATCTGTTAATTAATGCAGAGGCCTAACACCCATTTTAAAGCAAGTAAACACTCTTATTAAACTGCTGTGGTTGCAGAACCGCCCAAAAGAAAGAGATCCTGAAAGCATACAGAAAACTGGCGCAGCAATGGCATCCAGACAATTTCCAGGATGCAGAAGAAAAGAAAAAGGCAGAGAAGAAGTTCATAGACATTGCTCAAGCCAAAGAAGTTCTCACTGATCCAGGTATGTTTTAGTGCCACATTTGTAGGTTCATCCTGTTGTTGCTTGGTTAATGTTCTGTGGTAGCTTAGTCCAGTTCTTCTGTTGCAGAGATGAGGAGTAAGTTTGACCAGGGCGAGGACCCCATGGATCCAGAGAGTCAGCAGGGTGGGGGACATCACCACCACTTCCACAGTGGCTGGGAAAACTTCCAGGGATTCAATCCTTTTGGTTCTGGACCTTTTAATTTCAAATTCAGTTTCAACTAAGGCTTGGCTGAATAGACTTAGGGCCTAGATATGTGCTGGAGTCAGCCAATAGGAACTAGCACCTTCTGAACCCGCCCACAGGCACGGTTCTGACGTTACAAGCGCCTTGAAACACAGATCGCACGCCATCAAGTGATCCCGTTTGCTAACTGTCGTTCTTTGAAGCAGCTCCTATACTTTCAGGGATCTTACAATCCAGAGCGCAAGATTAATAGCCAAGCAACATCTGCAAGCGTTGACATTTTCATTCCCAAGAATAATATGTACATAGAAAACAACACTATTTTTCTATGAATCAAACAATGCTGTAAATAATGAAATAAAGAGATGTGAATGCTTATTTAAATGAACAGGACTTTTTGGTCCGTTTTTACTGACTGAAGAACATAGAGGCGTTTAGATTAAACAAATTAAATGTACGTGAAATCAAATGCTTTTACATGCCACAAAACACAAGTTAACATTAAAATTAATTTAAAACACCCAGTACATCATAAAAGACTTTATCCCCTTTCAGAATAAAAATATCACTTTATTCCTGAGAAAATCCACATCTTTGAACATCAAGGCATAGAAACAAATGTGTACAGAGCCAATGATGTAATATAAATAAAATAGGGAATGTAAAGGATCCGTCTCAATAACTGGGATACAGGGACTGTTTTAGGGAATAGATCTCCAGAGCTGACAAACTTGATAGCAACGAATATGGGAATTTATTCTGGAAATATACTGTACATCTTAGAGAGCTCTACTTTGTAGTGTTCAGTCTTTCAACGTAAGGCAATTTAAAAGTGAATTTATTAGTGAGACCTTTGTTTTAAAGCAACAATTTGTAATCACAGATACCTTTCATTTGCAAACACTGACTGTTAAAATACGATGACAGAATATTTACTGAAACTGTTACAAAAAAGGCCATGTGGAATGAACTGTGAAACAGTATAAACATTTATAGTCTCCTTTGGAGGAATGTACACAATATTAACATGTTTGTCCCTTATAAATATACACCAGTGCCATTGTACGTTCATAAACTGGTCAAAAATATCAGATAACACTGCAATTGTCTTAACTTTTTTTGTCAACAATTATTTATAAAAAAAAAAGTTATGTTATTTATACAGTTTGCATCTTGAAGTCAGAGAGGATTCAAACTAAACCTTCATTCAAAATCATACACACAAAAATGTCATGAAGTCCTTTAAAATGTTTCCTAGTGTGTATTTCCTCAGTGTTCTTGTTGTGGAAAACATCTCTGTATTGTTGAGTTCAAGTGCTAAAGTTCATCACGTGGAGCGCCTGTAAAAATAAAGATGATGTTTATGAACTCTAGTTTAAACACAAGGCTTACTAGAAAAAATATTGTCATTTTAGTGATGACTAAGTCTTACCTGTGTGCTGTGGAGATGATGATGATGATGATGGTCTACCCTCAGTAATTTTCTCTTTCTGATCCTTCACTTGTTTGAGAAACTCCTTTATCTCATTGTCGTACTTGGACCATTCTGGAACAATCCTCACCGCTGCACTTAACTTGGGCTCTTTGGTCTTTGGGTTATTGCACTGCAATAAATCAACACAAAGAAAACAGTCAATTGTGGTGGCAAAACACTTCCTTCAACCTTTTCCATCAGTGCTTAGAGTGGCCTTATTTAATTTCTTGAGCACTTTAAATGAAAACTACCAATGCTGTTCATCTTTAATAGAGCTTGATATCAACACTTTCATGACTTCTGAGTCACAAAACACGTTTTTACAACATAACGGCACTTTCACTGTGCTGCTGGCACAGAGAGTTCAGAAAAGAAGTTACATCACATCTGAGAATAGACAGCAAAACAAAAAGCATACCTCAACTGAGCTCAAACTGGTTACTAGTTTGGACACACCAGTTGAGAATCAGCAAAAATATATAAATATAAATATATATATATATATATATATATATACACACTACCAGTCAAAAGTTTTTGAATGCAAGATGTTTAATGTTTTTTTTTTTTAAAGAAGTCTCTTCTGCTCACCAAGCCTGCATTTATTTGATCCAAAGTACAGCAAAAACAGTAACATTTGAAAATATTTTTACTATTTAAAATAACTGTTTTCTATTTAAATATATTTTAAACGTAATTTATTGCTGTGATTTCAAAGCTGAATTTTTGGCATCGTTACTCATGTCACGTCTTCAGAAATCATTCTAATATTCTGATTTGCTGCTCAAATGCTCAAAAAAACATTTATTATTACTATTATTGTTGAAAACAATTAGTAGAATAGAGTAGAATTTTTTCACGTTTCTTTGATGAATGGAAAGTTCAGAAGAAAATGTATCTGAAATAAAAAGTAACATTATAAATGTCTTTATCATCAGTTTTGATCAATTTAAAGCATCCTTGCTAAATAAAAGTATTTATATATATATATATATATATAAACAAACTATTCTAAAACTATTCATTATTATGGAATGGTAAAAGCAATGATATTATGGGGTGACTGCAACGTTGCAAAGTTGGCATGAAAATTAAAATAAGCAAAAAAAAAAAAAGACAATTGCTCCCCTATAGTGTGTTTGCGTAAAAATAAACCCACACAGCACTGGAGTAAGACTTTCACAACTAAACCTGGTAAACATTAATGAGGTGAGAGTGCTGGATGGAATGTGGAGGTCAGCAGTCTTCTAAACCTGCGTCAGACCTGAGTCCAGCCTGTGCTGTGAGCTGCAGCCCTCACACCCATTTCCCTCACTGCCGTCTCTAATGAGACGTTCCCCTCTCCACCTCCCAGGAGCAGCCGGCAGGGAGGAAGAGGGTGTAAATGAGACTACTATTTTTGTATGTGCGTTAGTCATAGTGGGAATGAAGAAATCTGAATATGATCAGACTACAGGCATTTCAAGCTGATATCACTTCAAATATCGTCTTCTCAAGGCGCTCTTTTGTCAAATGAAACAAAGCAAATTCATTGTTATTGCTGAAATTATAATCAATGCCAAATACAATACTTGGGGTTATGCTGGAGGATATAAAATATATAAACTCTAATGTTTACTGGTAACACTGTCCAAAAAGTTTTTGTTATGTTTGGTAACATTAGTTAACTATATTAACTGTATCATTTAACATGAATTATTGGCTATAATACTTCTACAGTATTTAATAATCTTAGTTTAGGTTAGGTCATTTACCATTACATTTTTAAATAAAAAGTTATATAACAATCCTAGTAAAAAAGTAATACATTTAAAATACATTTATTTCATACCAAGTATATTTCAAATCTATTAACAATTCTACTGACATATCACTTGAGACTTACACACACACATATATATATATATATATATATATATATATATATATATATATATATATATATATATAAAGCTTCATTTACATTGCTACTTGTGCACAATGCACATTTCTTAATATTAAGCCTAAAATGTGTTTTGATGTCACTATTAATAAGGATTGTATGATCTCTGTATAATATCAATCTTTAAATGCAAGATATTTAAAGTGTACCTAAAGTATACTCTAAAATCAAATATACTTAAGTATATCTTTAGTTGGACTTCAGCACTACTTCTGCACAATTAAAGTGCATTAAGTACAAAATTAGTTGTTCCAATTTAGCAGACTTTAAGTATACCAATTTAGTATACTAAAAGTACAATTGCAGGGATATTTCTATTAAGTACATAAATATGTAAATGTATTTGTAGTATACTTATCATGAAATAAATGTATTTCAAATATATTTTAGTATATTTATTTTTCACTAGGAAAACAATCAACAGTATTAATATTTTTATTAACATATATTAACAAACTAATAAGTTCTGTAAAAAATATATTATAGTCTATAACTGCATTCCAAATGATGCACTATATACTATGCACTTATACACTATGTACTTACGCACTATGTACTCAACCATGTAGTGTATGAAATTTATAAGGTTATTTTGTCATTAATAATCGGAGTCTTTGACAGCCCCACCCCCTTCGCGACGTAATTAAAGCTGCGACAGTTGAGTGCATGAAGTGTCCAACATTCCACACTTAGTTTTTTCAGTTATTTAAATGCATCATCCGGGTATTTAAAGTGCACTTTTTCTTTTTGGAATTTTTCAGTGTGAACACACTACTCACACTATTTACACTACAAAATGTCATAGAATAGTGCATAAGTACGCGATTTGGGACACACATATGCTGCGTCCCAATTCGCATACTATCCATCCTAAATAGTATTCTAAAATAGAAATTAGTATGTCCCAAATTATAGTATGTTTAAAAAAGTATGCCAAAGATTCCCGGATGGTCTACTCCTTCCGGTTAGAATTCGAAGTGCAGATAGATGCACACTCTAACGACTAATATTGCCCACAACGCATTGCGCGGTGGACGAGGATTCGATCAGAATTACAAACATGCATAAAAAGTGTTTAAAAACTACAAACATGGCGGATATGCGCAACTGACGACAGGTAGAGAAAGGGATTTGAGTGATAAATAATCAATGTCTAACCTGATGAAAAAATATTAATTTAATGTTATCCACGTTATATGTCATCTGCAGCAACACTGTGAACTTTTATAATGATACTATAATTATAAATGATATTATAATGTTTGGTCATTAACTTTTAAATGCATCATTATGCAAACACATGAGCACAGTTCTCAGCATGAAAGATGTGCCTCTTCATTTTTCTCCAATACAGTAGGAAATCAAATTAAATGAAATGTGGATGATGTTAACTGTGACAAGATGATTGACAGTGCAGTTTAAACAGTTACAGGATGCACGTAACTAAGCAAAAGAGCGTCCGTTAAAGACGCAGCTATGACGAAGTAGTATGTCCCAAAGCGTGCCTACTATTCTGCTACATACTTAAAAGTATGTCATTTTCTTCACAAAAAGAATACATACTTTTAGGGCATAGTAGGCAAACTGGGACACAGCAATACTGTTTGTTAATGCCGTTTACTGGCATCTTTCAAATGAGTCTCCCGTTCCTGCTAAGCTGTAGCGTATTGGTAGTGTTGAAAGATAGTGTGGTGTGAAAGCATACTAACCAGATCTATGGTCTTGGCTGTAGTTTTGGAATTGTCATCACACCAAGTCTCGCACCACAGCCACTCCTGAGGTAAGGACTTGATGGCTACTTGATGGATCATGTTGTTGGGAAGGTCCTGTAAGCATCAAACCCCATAGAGAACATTCAAATCACATTAAAGTCTTCTCTAATGGTCAACGTGTAATGTCAAGCACATACCTGGTCCAGGTTGGACAGACTGTTGGGATCTTGGCTTAAGGCTTGGTACTGCCCTCTGAGCCGGTCTCCAGCTGCGATCTTTCGAAATTTCTTTAAGTCCACCACATATAATGCACTGGAGGAAAAAGGCCACATTTATTAAATATTACACATATCAAAAAATGTTACAGCAAATCTATAATCTATCAAGACAAAAGTAACATTCTGTGTTTTCAACATACGTTATTGTGATTTGTTGTGGTCTAACCTGATGTGGTATTTCCTGTGTCCAAGATGAGAAGCCCAGTAGCCGGTCTTCCAAAAACGGTAGCCTTCCATCTCTTTTCGACTGTCACAGAATGGTGTGTACCCATAGGGGGCGCCCTCTAGATCCAGATCCCTCAGCTCCTTCAAATCCGCCCCGACAATCTAAATATAAAGTATGCCAGGTTATGTTTTGCAATTAGAAGATATCACTATTTGCTAATGTGCTAACAGGATGAATTGTTGGAGAAGTGGAAGTAATACCAGCCACGATTTTTATTATCTTTTTCTTGACTCATTTTGTGAGCAGACTGGCGAGAATAAAGATTCGCCCAAAAATGAAAACTGTGTTAACTGTGCTTCAAAAAGTTAAATACAAGTATAAATACACTGTAAATGCAATCCATTTGTGAACGGTTCCAGCACACATCAGCACACATGCATAAGGCACATCAAATATAGTAAACAGAAGCTCAAATGTAATGGCTTGACATACAAGAACAAACCTTACTGTTATGAAGAGGAATCAAAATCTTATGCGTTTGGAACAACATGATGATGAGTAAATACTTACAGAATTTTCATTTTTGGTTGAACTAACCATTTAACATGAAATAGGACAAAAAAAAAAAAAGCAAAAAAAAAAGCAAAACAGCTGTAATTATTTCTGAGATGCCACTTGCTGAATTTAACCTGTATTGAGATCATGTTTGTTGCTAAATGTACAAATATGCTAGTATTTCATTCAGAACCACTGTTTTTTTTCCATGCTTAAGGTCACCTGATCAGCATCTACAAAGATGATCTTGTCCACAGCTAGGGGGAAAAGCACATCCAGGAAAAGGATCTTATAACCCCAGATGATACGTTGCTTTTCTGTCTGCTGGTGAAGCCAGCGGGGCCACTTATACTGGACCAGCTCATACTGGAAACCATAAGCCTTCGCCATGTGAGAAATGGTGTCCTGTACACACACAAGCATAAAAGGATAAACTACAGAGAACGACACACTATAGAAGTATGCTGTTAACGCAGTATATCTACACAGTATATCTATTTACATATTCATGGATCATTTTCTCCTCATTTTCATTGCTATGATTATTACAAAGCATCAATTTAATCATTAATGTTGGAGCATGCATTGCATAGCATGACTTCTGTTCTGCTCATGGTTAATTATTTGAAAATGAATTTAAGACAGGCATAAATGTAATACCATTGCAGTTTTACAGTTAATACTTTTATATTATTTTTCTTAAATATTTGATTTTTAAATTCTACAGTAAAATATTACAGTAGCAATATTTCTTATTGTTTATTTTTATAATATTATTACTAATAATTTTTAATCATACTGACATTAAAAAAAATAGGCCAAATTGTGCAGCCTTACAAACAAGCATAAAAAAGTATTTTAATTCACAATTACAATTTTATCAGAAAACAGTAATTTGATTTTTGACACAAATTGTGCAGCCCCTATATTAAGGGGTGTATAATTGAAACTGAAATCTGACATCACTCTGAGAGCAAAGAATCACAAAACAAAACTTACATATTTTGTAAAAAAGTAAACAAACAAACAAAAAAAAAAGTTAAAAAATATTGGTAACATTTTAGTATAGGGACCAATTCTCACTATTAACTAGTTGCTTATTAGCAGGCCTATTATTAGCATATTGGCTGTTTTTAGTACTTATGAAGCACAGATTTTGCATGAGCATATTCTACATCCCTAATCCTAAACTTAACAACTACCTTACTAACTATTAATAAGCAGCAACTTAGGAGTTTATTGAGGCAAAAGTTGTAGTTAATGGTTTTTTAATAGCGAAAATTGGACCTTAAAATAAAGAGTGACCAAAATATTGAAAAAATCTGATGCCATAAACTTTGCAAAGTTAGTCAAAACCAACAACTAATTCTTCCTCAGAAATGGTCATTTGTAAACAAGTTCTCCACAGATTGATTAAAAATAAACTAAAAAAACCTGTGCATCCCGACTAACCTCAGCCAGGCAAATTGGAAATGGTCATTTCAGCCAGCTCTTGCTATGTTTGTGTAAAAAATGCAACAGTCGGTCAGGGAACAGCCAGATGAATGCCTAGACTAGAGCATGCCAGGAATGATAGCAATCTTACCTTGAATGAGGGGGAGAGGTAGTTTTTGAGGAACCAGAACTTGACAGGGGTTTTGGTGTGTTGAAGGACAGAGAGCATCATTATTCTATAAGGGGAAAAATGGGAAGTAGAAATACATGAGGAGTTTAAGTTGACACTGACATGCCCGCGTTCATACAAGTGGTGGTCCTACCTCAGGAAACGCTCATATAAATGTCCAGAGGCCACTGAGAAAATATTGAGAACATTTTTCTTCTTGTCATCCTCATCCACACTCGGGCCACCGGCAAAGCTGCAAGACACCCAAAAACACAAACTTATCTAAAAAAAACTCAGCACAGCAACAGGGATATAGCTCTGCTAATAATCTGTCATGACAGGATTATCTGGACTATTTGTCAATTACAAAACCTGAATTTTCAGTCTTTTTCAGTCCATTACTCCAGTCTTTATGTCACATGATCATTCGGAAATCATTCTAATATGCTGATTTGCTGCTCAAGAAACATTTTATTATTAGCAAAGTTGAAAACAGTTGTGCTGCTTAATATTTTTGTGGAAACTCTGATACACTTTTTTTTCAAGATGCTTTTAAATAGTTTAAAAGAACTTTTTAAAAGAAGAAGTTTTTTTTTTTGAAATAGATTTTTTAAAAATTAAATTAGGTAACAAAATATGACTATGTATGTTCTGAGGTGGTTCAGAGATTTCTGAAGATCTCAACCTCCATTATTACCACAAAACAAAACCAAGTGCCATCTGTAGCTTTCCACAACCACCCTAGCCAAGATCTCACCTACTGCTGCCTCTGCACAGATATCCACATTAGAGCATTTTTATTTTATTTTATTTTTTTTTAAATAGCAAGCATCACACCTTTGGAACATTTTGGTCTCCTATTTCCAAGCTACATACTTTCCAAGAAAAATAAGGTGAGATGGGCTTTGTTTAATAAAGTGGAATGGAGGTGATGTAACTGCTGAGACAAGGTGGAATTTTGAAACAACCTGGCAAACTACATGTGTAAAAATCAAGCTGAGGGGAAAAAGACTCAATGAAAAAGATAGATCACAGCTTACTAATGGAAATTCTGCTGTGTCACTCACTGACAAAAAAAGTGAAAAAAGTAGAGATCAAGTTCCCTACCTTTTCTCCAAAGAGCTCCACACACTTCTCAAAGACAGCAAAGGAGCAAAGGAGACAGATCACAAAATGTAATAAACAGAGCTGTTAATTAAAATGCAAACCCTCTGCATTTTAATATGCAAAATATACACTACTGTTCAAAAGTCTGGAGGCAGTAAGTTTTTAGAAAGAGATGAAAACTTTTATAGAGAAAGAATGCATTTAATTGATCAAAAGTGACATTTATACTGTTAGAAAAATTTCTATTTCAAATAAATGCTGTTCTTTTGAACTTTCTATTCATCAAAGAATCCTGAAAATGTATTAGTTTTCATGAGCATCATGTGACATTGAAGTCTGGAGTAATGGCTGTTGAAAATTGAGCTTTGCTATGACAGGAATAAACTACATTTTACATACACTCTTAAAAATAAAGGTGCTTAAAAAGGTTCTTAAAAAGGCAGCGATGCCATAGAAGAACCATTTTTGGTTCCACAAAGAACCATTCAGTCAAAGGTTTTTTATAATCTGAAGAACCTTCTTTCGCCACAAAGAACCTTTTGTGAAACAGAAAGGTTCTTCAGATGTTTAAAGGGGTCCTATAATGCTTTTTCACTTTTTGAATTTTAGTCAGTGTGTAGTGTGTATGTTTGGGCATAAAAAGATCTACAAAGTTACAAATCTCAAAGTCCACTCCAAAGGGAGATATTTTGTTTTTAAAAAATCCCTTTTCAAGAACTACAACGAACGGCTCGTTTGGACAACAAAGTTGTTTTCCTGTATTTGTGACATCACAAAGTGCCACATTAGAATATCATTAAAATAAATCACGCCTCCGGAAATTCGAATGCACGTTTCAAAATCAAAACCCGGTGCTGGTGTTTCTATGTCACTGTATTTCTGATGGAAACTGACTGTTTTCAGAAAATTTTGGATGTCATTTTCATTTCATCTTGCATGTAATGTCTGATAAAGCAGGTTTGTGAGTGGAGCTCTGCTTTGTGTACAGCGTTACCGGAGAAACCTCGCTCTCTCGCGCTCCAACAGCGCCTCCTGCTGGCAGAGAATGAATTTGCATATATATGCCGCCACAATTAGTGCAAGTCTGTGGGACTATGGTATAAATAAATTCAACTGTATAACAGTTTCACTGCAATTCATGTTATAATGTTAGAATTAAAGAACAATAAACATAATACATATTACCGTTGCACTTATCTGTACATAGTAAATGCAGTTATTTTTAAGCTGTTGTTGACATCCTATCTAAAACGTGATTTAGCCAAAAAACAACAACAATACCGTTACCACTTTAATATGTCTTGCAATATCCGTGCGTGCAAAGGTTCTGCGCGATCCTCTTGTTCAATATTCTTGGGGTCTGAATTGATATGGCAATATTGACGAACTTGCTGTTTTGGCAAGGGGCGGGGCATTACTGAAACACCGTCTAAGCTGTTCGCCAATCACAACGCACTGGGACAGCTAACCAATCACAACACATTTAGTTTTTCGGAAGGCGGGCCTTCATCAAACCCGGAACTAATCGAGCCGTTTGTGCCAGGCTGGGGTGGAAGGTATTGTAATAATGTAAATTATGTGAAAAATAATACGATTTTCGAACCACCAAGCATGAGAGCATGTTCTAGTACACCCACAAAACAAAATCAAGACTTTGTAAAAGAGCATAATAGGACCCCTTTAAGGTTCTTTATGGAACCATTTAGACAAAAAGGTTCTTCTATGGCATCGTGAAGCACCTTTATTTTTAAGAGTGTATATAATAAAACAGAAAACACTTATTTTACATTGCAATAGTATTTCACAATAGTACAGTTTTTACTGTATTTTGATCAAATAAATGTAGATTAGATGAACATAAGAGGTTTCTTTCAAAAACATGTACATATTTTACAACCCCCAAACTTTTGAATAGTAATGTGTGTATTTACATAAAGACAAACACAGTAATAGACAGGCCTACCCAGGATCTGCAGATCTTTTTTCAACTGGTTATAGAGATTTTTGCAGAACTTGATGAATGAGTTTGCTATCAAACTATCCAAAAATTAAAAAAAAAAAAAAAAGATCTAAGGTATTTGTAGAATGGACTTTCACATTCTGTAGAAATCTATAGACTCTATGCAGACCCAGCCATAGCAAAGATCTTGCAGTCTGTTTTCCTGTGGCTATGATATTTTTCTGATTATTTAGAAATTCAAAGTGTTGTTCCCCTCTAGGTTTTTAGGAAGTGATCTAAGATGTGATTAGTGCTTCAAAAATCAGACTCACCTGGTTATTGAATCCCACAGGCCTTTGGATTCTGTTCCTTCACTTAGAAGATCCTCATTGAGTTTGTCAGGCTTTTTCTGGACCTAATATTTGAACAGATGTCCCATCAGCTGGTGTTTTATATGGAGGCAAAGTCTGTAAATGCTTGTTAGCATAATAGATTGTGAATACTATAATAACATTACAAACTTACTCTAACTTTGATGATCTTGCTGTGGAAGCTGTTGAGCACCACAATGACATCACCAGCATCAACAGGAGAGTCAGTGCCATCATGCCTAAAACACACAACACTATATGAGCACAAATTTACTAGATCTGCACTCGCAGACGGAAATATCAGTGCTCACAAATCAGCAAGCGAAGCATGTTAAAAGGTACAGACCTGTAGCTCCAAATACACAAAGCTTACATTATCTGTGAAGGTTTGAATGGTGTCTATAGGTTTTGTAGTTGAATTAGAGATGAATTAAATTGCATTAAAATTAAGATGAACAACAAAAACAATGCAGAACATGAAGAAGAGGAAGAACAACAACAACAAGGACAAGATAAACAGAAGAAGAACAACAACAAAGACAAAAAATAAACAATAACTACAAGAACAATATAAACAGAAGAACAAGAAAATGATGAACAGAAAAACAATAACATCAGCTGGGACAAGATCAACAGAACAACAATGATTTCAAGATATACAGAAGAACAACAAGAACAACACAGAGGAGAAGAAAACAATGAACAAAAATGACAACAAAGAACAAGGACAAAAGAATGAATATGATGAAAGAAATCAACAAAAATAGAGGGCAAGAACAAGAAGAAGAGGGACATGAAGAACAATAAGAACAATAAGGATGAAAAACGATGAAGTACAATTAGTAAAGGACAACATTTGAGGAATATCAATAGAGAGCTGCCTTGCAATCACTGTAATCATTCTGATTCCTCACCAATGACTCACAATTCAATATTGGATTTATTTCCTTTTGTCAAGCTGTTCATGTTTCAGAAAAAGTTGTGATGACATGAAAGCATAATAAATGTCCAGCGATACAGGACACAGAGTGCTGTTAGATCTGGCATCCTAAATGAAACTCGGGATCCATTAAGCTGCACTTCCTCAGAACAGGATATCAGTGAATTACACACTGCCTTTCCATTCATTTAGCAGTCAGCAGTGTGTGTGTCTGAGAGATACTTACTTTTTCACTCTCACACACTCTCTCTGTTGGTTCTGTTTTGTGCCAGACCTCAGACTATATGAATAATGGCACTAGCAGTGTGAAAAATGACACTGCGCTCTAACTTTAACCTGCATGAATGGGGTATAAATTTGACTGTCTTCCATAATTCTTAAAGAAACCACAAATGTGTTTCCTTAAAGAACTGCTAAAATGTGCACAATCAGAAAAAGGAATGAAAATTGATGACAAGCATTTTTAGAGTGTTTTGATGTGGACCATTAGTTTGAGTGTGGCTGTTTCTTTTTGTCCTTTATTTTGGATGGTATCTGTATTTCTGGTACAGCATATCGCTAGCAGACCCAAGATGACAGGTTTGACACCTAGAGAATGCACGCACTGATAAAATCCATAACTTGAAAGGATTTTAAATCATTGTGGAAACAAGACATGCCAAATGTAAACTAACTTTCAAACGTTTGCGGTCAGTAAAGGCTTTTTTTTTTTTTTTTTTTTTTTTTTTTTTAAAGAAATTAATATATCCAGCAAGGATGCATTAACTTGATAAAAAGTGACAGTAAAAGACAAAGTTACAAAAGATTTCTATTTTAAATCAATTCTGTTCTTTTGAACTTGATTTTCAGTCTGGACGATAATTTTTTAATGAATATTAAGGCAAAAATCTGGGCAAAAGTAAATTCATTCCAGATTTTAGAATGATTTCTGAAGGATCATGTGACAATGAAGACTAAAAAAATCTTATCTTTACCATGACAGGAATAAATTATTACATATTATTACAATTTAAAGTAACTTTTTACTGTATTTTTGTTCAAATAAATGCAGCCTTGGTAAACATAAGTCTTAAAAAAAAAGACTTTAAAAAAAAAAATCTTACTCACCACTAAACTTCTGAACAGTAGTATATAAATGTAAATCTATGAGGAAAAATAAACACTCACGCTTGTATCTGATAGATGTCCTCTGAGCGGCCCTCACGGAGCCTCAGGATCCAGGCACCAGGGTTGGCCTTCAACTGGAAATAACCCTGTGTAATGCAGTGGGTTAGCTTTTGCTTTTGTGTTCCACAGAAGAAAGTCAGTCATACAGGTTTGGAACGACATGAAGAGAAGTAAATGATGAGAGAAATCTCATGTTGGGTCCATGTAACTTTTACCAAACTAGGAAAACTCTTAGTACAATAAATACAACATATTCAGGAAAAAGCAAAGAAGAGTGAATAAACTCACCAGGTTGGCCATGACAATGGTGTCATGCATGAGAGGTTCCTGTCTCATGCCCAGTGTAAACTGAAGTCCTCTGGGAGGCTGACCTGTGGACAGGTCAAAACAGTGGCCCTCTAACAGCAGATACTCAAGCTCATACTCTGCGTTGACTACACCGCTGACCTGACAATACAGTAGGAGAAGACTCATTTATCCATTAAAATCCAGTCCTTGAGATTCTGGCTGACCAAGACAAATCGATCAGTTACAAGTAACAAGTAAAGTTGGTAACACTTCAGTTTAGGAACCAATTCTCACTACTAACTAGATGCTTATTAGCATGCACATTACTAGCATATTGGCTATTTATTAGTACTTATAAAGTACATATTAATGCCTTATTCTGAATGACCATATTTTAGATCCCTTAATTCTAGCCCATACCTAAACTTAACAACTACCTTAGCTAACTATTAATAATCAGCATATTAGGAGTTTATTGAGGCAAAAGTCGTAGTTAATAGTTAGTTGTGAGAATTGGTCCCCAAACTAAAGTGTGACCATAAAATTTGTTAGTGAAACATGAACCAGACTATCAACTATGCATCATAAAAATGTGAACATTTCAAAGCATTACTGCATCAATTGTGCAGTCTAAACTACAAAAAAAAAAAAGATCACATGCACAACTCTTTGCTTTGGTAAATATATAAATACAGCATTTAGAGTTAAAATCCTTACCTCCTGTAGGTGGATGTTATCTAGATCATATGGGCTCCTGACTGCCTCTACCATCCAGCTCTCTGGGGTGATCATATTAAGAGTGAGCAGAGGGGATTCTGGGATTTCAGTAAAGCGGGCCATAGGGCCAGGGGAAAGGGAGTTGTTGCCAAAGAATGAAACATCCGGTTCCAAAACATATTGATAAAAGCTGCCAGAAAGACAAAGGAAATGTATAAAGACATCAATCTTATCAACTAAACTGGTGGTCTACTGTAATTTGGGAATAGCTAGAAATACCATAAAAAATATTTTCAGTATACTTCTAATCTATACTTTTAACTTTTAAATGTGATTTGAACTGTTTTGTCAAATACACCATGTACTTTTTTTATTTTATTTTTTTTTACTTTATTTGTATTACCATTTTTTTTAGGAAAATGCTTCACATAATATTAAAGATAGGTAAAAAATAAAATAAAACAAATAAACCAACAGGGCAACAAATTCACAGTCATTGATTATTGTTTACATTACAATACTCCACCCATTTCTTACAATATTAACTTTTTTTAAAATATATATTTTTCTTTCCCGCAGCATGAGCTCACAACAATTTCTCTCAGTTTCACATCAATTTCTATGAAATGCAGGTGTCTTAAATCAGTGCAGATGTTCTAAAAAGTTTCTCCACATCTTTTTTAGACCTCTGCTAAGGGATAGTCCACAAAAAAATGCAAAATTCAGAGATCAGTGGCTATCAGGCTCCAAAAAGGAGCTTCTAACCTGGCAGTTTCTAACCTGGTGCATTAGTCCTTATAGGTAATCTGTAGATTTTTAAAAAACTGTGCCTTGAATTGAAAACATGATTTTTTCCCCCAGTTCTGCATTCTGACTTCAAATTAAACATTTTAACCACTGAACTGTTAAAGAAACAAAAATAAAACAAAGCAAGGTGATATCTGCAGAACCGCACAAGCTGCTATTTGAGTGAGTGTGTGTGTGTGTGTGTGTGTGTGCGCGCATGCGTGTCCCCCAACACTCTCAGAGCTGAAGTTTAATTAAGCTTTTGCTCTCACCTCTTCAGGGGCATCTCAGACAGCTTGGCTCGACAGTTCATGAACACCTGCACTTTCATATTGACCATATGACCAAGCACCTGCAGCACACACAGAGAAGAAGGCCTGATTATTACCTGCTCACACACTCACAAACAACAGGATTCAGCAGGGAAAGCTCCAGGTCACGCTCCATAGGACCGAATACAGATGAGCCAATCGCTCTCAATTCACGTTCTTTATGACTTCAGAGGACACAGTACAACATCTATATATAAAAAAAAGTTCTTTAAGGATCCACAGACAATACAAAAATAATGAAACGAATAGGAAGTTGGACATTAAGAATGATGTTGGAAGCCCCTGCAATGACAAAGCACATTGACTCTCAATTGAATCACAGCACAAACAAGGCCTGAGGAACGATAAGCTCTTAGATGTTGTACGTACAACTAATAAAGGAGCCAACTTCTGTGCATCTCTGGTGAGAGGATCCACAATGGCAACCACGTCATAGAACACCTCATCTTCCCGCTGTGCCAGCTGAAGAACGCTGTTAAAAGACACATCTGGTCAGCTTGATTCATTGGTAGTGAAAGTGTTGCATTAATGAGAAAAACTGAAGTAGAGGCTTTTAACATGCTGATAAGGCAAATGGACTACTTCAGTGTCACAAGTAGCTGTGAATATGCATAAATAACAAGAGGAGCTGATCATAGCCATGGAAACCCAGTTGGGTGGCAGGGGTTTATGTTTGAATATGCAGCTGACTCACACTTTCATTGAGTAGTTGTCTGACCAATTTGGACAGACAACTTGTGATTTAGTTTCAGACCCATTTATGAACCGGTTAGACTGATTAATTGAAAAGAACCGACTCAAAGGATACATTCACAAAGCAGACATCATCATCACCGAGACACTTATGCAACCATGTTATTTTCTATGGTTTGCAATCACAAAAGCAGCAAAAGGGTCTGGTGAAATGTATTGGGGTGAACATATTTATTTTCTTTTTAAAATACGGACACTCTTAGTACTGCACCTGTGTTTGTCCTTCAGAAATTTGACGTCCTTTCTGGCCTCTCCTTTAGGTGATGCAGTGAGGAGAGAATCTACTTTCATGATTAGATCACTGGCCCTGTGAAGAGCAATAACAGGTTTCGGTTTTCCTCTCAAACAAATAATTTTACATCTACAGTCATATCAGCTTGGGGTGAAAAGCAAAAACAAGGCATACTTTTGGGCATTCAAGTTCATCTGCTTGATCTTGGATTTAATCTTTTCTGCTGAAGTGCGAAGTGTGATCTTCTCTAGCAGATGGAAATCTTCCACACTGAACTCTTCTTCCTCGTCCAATAGGCTCAAGATCTAGTGAAAACATTGACCTCATTGTTAGTCAGAAGTGAAGTTCGGGGCACGTCATGCCACAGGCATCGAACATCAGCACCACGGGTCTAAAGTGTAAGAGCATGTGTGCTTACCATTGTACAGTGGCTCAAACTTCTACAACCAGAACCCTTCAAAAAACCCCATATCCACATGAGAAAGACAGTCATTTATATGCATGTCCATGGCAGACCATTTTTAATGCTAATCAAAGCAAGGGTTTTTTTTTTATCAAGGGTTTTTTTTTTTTTTTTTTTTTTACCCTGAATGCACTCGAGTTTTTTAACACATAATATGAAAGGTAACCAGCTTTTCATTTCTTGCTAATTTTGTTTTGCATCTTTTCATTTACATTTGGCTAGTGGACCATGTCATTTGCAGAGCAAAACCCTTTAATGGTTTAGAGCCAATTAGACTGCAGCTAAAAGAAATAAATTACAAATACCTCTCATGTCTCAAAAGGGAGTATAAATAAATCTAATATTTTTGTAATAGGCCTAATATATAATTTTACATAAATGTATATAATAAATATTAAAATAAGGGCAAAATAATAGACATTTCTTTTCTTATCTTTATTTAATATATATAAATATTTATATCAGTTACAAAATCATTGTGCCTGTACAAGAAATGTCTTATTTTGCCCATATTTTAACAATTATTTAAAAATAAATAAATAAATATCTTTATTTAAATATATATATATATATATATACACACACACACACCACACACACACACACACACACACACAAATATTTAAATATATATTTTAGTTTTATATTAATTATCTAATAAACCCAAAGAAAATACCCAAAGAAAACAAATTCTGGGGATCATTTGGTGCGTTGGAGAATGATGGGCTCTCACTGCTGTTTCAGGCAGTAGCCCATTTTGTGCTTGTCTGTCAACAAAGACACTGCTGAAAAAGCACGGCGTTATGACAGTTCGGCAGTTCCATGTGACCTGTGACCCCTGCAGCAGAGGATGCTGAGTGGATGCTGGTGAATTAACGCCAGGCTTAATCTCTCTTCTCCTCTCCTCACAGGTTAGGACAGGCCAAGCAAACCGCTTAATACTGAGTCAACAAAATGAGTGGTCCCATGTGAGGGACCAACTGGTGAGACCTTAGAGTTCAGACTATTTATCATCCAGTTCAGCGGTCATTAGGTTATAAATGATTTCATAACTCCCATGGAAATTTTCTTTAGATGTCCAAAGGAGGAGGGGTTGTTTGTGATTCTCACCCTGCCATTGCTGACTACAGCTCTCTGTCCGGCTTTCAGCTTCAGAACTTCCTTACAGTACTTCTGCTGGCTGTGCAGGAAGTCCACCTCCATCGTGTTGAACTTCTTCTCAAAGGCATCATGGTCCATACCCTACAGGAGATCAAACAAATATTTAACACTTTAATACATGAAAAAAAAAAAAGACAAACATTACTACTGGGAAGAAAAAAAAATCAGCTGCTATTACTTCAGTCTTTGATGTCACATGAACTTTTGAAAATCATTCTAATATGCTGATTTGGTTCTCAAATATACATACTGAATTTTTACTGCCACTGAATAAAGAATAATTATTTTCGGAAGAATCATTTTTCTGAATAAATTTCACACTGAAATTATAGGGGGTGATATCTTGTGCGACCTCGGGTTTGGACCGATTTGAACTAAGTGTAGTAAAAATGTGGAAAGAAATCGATTAGCTCGTTAGTTTGTTTTTTGATTACACTGCACTGAGGAAATAGTCAATCAATGAGTTATTGACAACTAAAGGGGGCATATTTGTGCAAGTGCAGTCATTAGAGTATTTTGAGAGGAGTATTAAATTGGCTAGACCTATGAAAAATGTGTCGCCATTGGAGACCGTGTACCGCTAATCAATCATTAAACATTTTCATTTATCAGACTTGTAATGAAAAAAATGGCTTCAGTGCCGATAACAAAACTCGGGTGTATGAGCTGTGCAGAGTCAGATTATTAGTGATTCCAGCATTTGGCCCTTATGAAAAGGAACAAAGTGCTAATATCAGCACAACACCTCTCCCTGCCATCCAATAATAGAGCCATTACAGCTCTCAGGAAACCAAGAATCTCTCTCTCCAACCATTTTCAGCTAATACAACTCAGGAATGCTGGGTTGGATGGAACACTTTCTGTTATCTCATATGTTACAATGGAAATAAATAGAAGGAGCAGGACAATGAAATAACAAGAGGACAGAAAGAACCAAAAGAAAGCTCTCCATGTGTCTTACAGACCAATCAGATTTTCAGAGAGTTGCAATACTCTGTCAGTAAGACTCTAGATTCCAAATGCGGTTGTACGAGGTACAGGGCAGCCATTCCCAGAAATGTCGTTTGTCTGTAAGTCTGAGAAAATTACATGTGGTTGAGTGGTTTTCATTGGATGTGGCAATGGGGTGAAGGCTCACCATGGAAAAGAAGAGAGGCCCTGCTTGTGTCATTTCATGGTGATGACAGGAGGAAACTATAAAAGTTGTATTTGATGTCATGCTTTGGAAGACACAAAGCTTCTAGATGTTAATGGGCAGAGTGGGAGGACACAAGCTACTATATTTTAAGCCAACACATCAAATCAAAGCAGCATGTCATAAAAGGCAGCGCATTACAATGATTTTAACATAATTAAAGGGTGTTGAAAATATGTACAGTAAAAAATTTGATAATATTACAGCTAATGATGCACTATGTATCTGTATCATATTGTTTACTGCACAATATTTAAGTTTAAATGTTTTACTTTAATCAGTGTATATATATATATATATATATATATATATATATATATATATATATATATATATATATATATAAGTTAAAAGTTAAGTTTTAAAAACATCAACAACATAAAACACCACAGCATAAAAACAACACAACATATCCATCTTTTATACTGTACATTATAAGGTTGTGATGTCTAAATTCACTTGTAGTACTTGTACCAGTGTAGAATTGTAATATCAGCCATGTTTATTGGCTTTTCTGTAGTTTAATATCGGTGCACCCCTAATCATAGTTGTATAAAACGTTCTTGCTCCAAAATCTGGTTGTATCTTGAGGTCATTCATCTACATCAGTATAATTCTATAAAAATCTTGCAATCTGTATAAATTAACAGTCTGTATTTCGGTAAAATAATTTCTGGTCTTTCAAATCAGTACACAGACTGACAGGAGAGGAAGAAGACACATTTCCAGCAACTTAACTCAAGTGACAAATTAAAATTAAAATGGAAAAAGAAGAAAAGACAGACAGGCTAGAAAAGAACAGGTGAGTTAAGATAAATCCAAGTCAAAAAGCTCTACACATAATTCCACATTACCCAGACATAGTATTTCACACTCCACTGACCTGTTTAAGTAAGTGCTTAATCTTGGTGCCTTGTTTGAGGAGCTCCACATTTTCTTCTTTGAGGAGTTTTAGGGTGAAGTCAAGCGTGTTCTTGCTGCTTTGGGTGAGGAAAGAAGCCCAGACGGCTCTGTACAGAGCACTGTTGTCCTCTGTGGGCTTTCCACTGGGGTTATTGATCACCCCGACACGACAGTTAGAACTGCTGGATTTCTGCAAATAAACACTGTGGATTAGAGACTCTCAAAAAAGAGACCACAGCAAACCAGTAACATTAACTAAGTCTTTGGGTCAGTTTACTTAACAAAATGAAACAATGATCATCATATAGAGATTTTGGGAGGAGGAATTGTGATTAGTAATGTTACTTGTACGTTAAAATAAACAAAAACAAAAAAATAAGAACAGATTTGTGAACTCACTGAATTATTTGGGAGCTGAACTATAGTAGTTAACATTTGAAGTGGATTAAAACCTTTCATCAAAGTTGTCCTAAAACCAAAACAATACCCGTTCTTATCTTAGGACAACTTTGATGAACTTTTTTGATCCACTTCAAATGTTGACTACTGTAGATCAATATCTGGGATTTGTTACAATAATATTGTGACTTTTAAAATATATACTTAAAAAAATATTTAAAACTGTGATTACATATTTAATCTGTGTGTGTGTGTATGTGTGTGTGTATATGTGTGTGTGTGTGTGTGTAATATATATATATATATATTAGTGCTGTCAATCGATTAAAAAATTTAATCGCGTTAATCACAGTCATGGGCTGTGATTAATCACGATTAATCGCACATTTAAAATACTAGGATTTACCTGTAAATGTGTTGAAATAAAGAAATGCATGACAGACTAGTTTAAGGAAACAGAACCTTTCACACCTCCGCCAGGTATGAGACATAATCCTTATTATTCTTTTATCATTATTCTTCTGTTTTTATTCAGCCATTATCAACCTTTATACTGGCAATAAAACGTTTACCAAGCCACAACGCTTCAATCCCAGTTTACATTTACCCAACTATTATCAAAAGTATTTCTGAATAAATACAACAAAACATTTTCTTGCGACCTTACGTGAAGTATTATGACAAAATGCATTAAGAAGAAGAATTGGACCTGTTCTGCAGGTGCATTAGCGCTAATATTAGCATCATGCTACATAAGACAATTTATGAGATTAATAGTACACTTTTACTCAGAACTCACTTTAAACCATCATCGAGTGTTTGTAATAACTTCCTTTTGCGATCACATGTGGAATTTGGTCGTTTACTGTTGTTAAAATATGCTATTTATAGCCTTTTATATCGCTGCACAAATTAGCATAGATGTACACATTCATCGCAAGAAAATCACATACAAACCATATCCTATCGTAATCGTGTGTTTATTATCTTATATAATCTATAGTGGGTGTTGTCATGTTTATTTCTGCTGTGTAAAAGCCTTAACATGTGCTCTGCTGAAACTCACGTTGTTTGTGATGTTTATAACCGCTTCTCCGTTCTTAAGTTGTCAGGGATACATTCCAAGTATAACACACATTCGTAAAAGGATCTATTTTCATTTTTATTTGTCTATATACACTTTGGGCGGCCGCTGTACATTATAAAAGTAACGTTAGCCCAAAAACCCGCGGCTCTGTAATATTTCCCGCGACTGTATTTTCAAAATAGCACACAGCCAATTGTGCCGCTGCTCTGGCAACACTGATACACGGATTCACTGTGACCTCATCACACACTGATAGATAACCTTCTGCGCTGCGATGACGGGAAGAAGTTGGGGTCAAACATTATCAAATGATTAATTTGCGTTAAAAAAAATATTAACGCGTTAAATTTTTTTGATTAATCGCATGCGTTAACGCGTTAACGTTGACACCCCTAATATATATATATTTTAGGGGTGTCAGCGTTAACGCATGCGATTAATCTAAAATTTTTAACGCGTTAATATTTTTTTAACGCAAATTAATCATGTGATAATGCTTGACCCCAACTTCTTCCCGTCATCGCAGCGCAGAAGGTTATCTATCATTGTGTGATAAGGGTACAGTCACAGCCGTTGCGAATCAGAGTTGCGACACGCTTTGATCTCGCCGCACGGTCACGTGGTTCACGGAGCTCTCAATAGTTCCAAACAACTCCTTGCTGTCAGAATGTTTGAATGGGTTTAAGTAGGATAGACAGCAGTTTCACTATATTTGCAGCAATTTCTAGTGATTATTAACACATCATGTGCATTGATTGTGTATTGATAACTACGCTGACTACATTTTTACAATCGCATTTTATTCTGGGGAGTGATTAAGAGACAGCATTAATATTTTTTTCTAATATGTTTATTATTTATATTACAATTAGCGTAGTATTTAGGGTTAAAATAGAGAAAATGTTTTAAATTCCAGCGCAAAGAGGCAAATTAGAGGCGTTTGGTGGCCAGAAAAATACTATTCCTATGTAATGTCATGGTTTAACCATAGATGCCCGTAGGCTGTTTAATAAATGTAGCCTACATATATTTAGCTCTACTCTAGTTGCTGTAAAGAGTTTTACCGGTCATAACAGCTTATTTATTTATTTTATGTTTTGCATTGTATATTTAGATATTATCAAACACTCAATGTTTATAAGTTTTGCTTTTTTTTTTAAATGTTGAATTTAAAAAGATTAATTACTCACATCCCTGCTTTATTTTATGACATTTATGTAAGAAGACAATATAAGTGAATGTTAAAAAAGGCCAGCAAATACGGAATTTAACCCAATAAAAATTAAAATAACGTTTAAAAAAAAAAACAAGACAACCAACTGCATTCAGGGAAACTCTTTCTTGTATTCCTTTAATGAGCAGTCTTCACTGAAACTCATTCAACTTCCTACAGGGAGAGAAAGATTACAGAAAGACTAAAAACTTAAAACCATGACAACTAGCATCTGGTTATGATTGCTATTAAGGTGTTTCTCATGTTATCTAACTGCAAATATAGCATAACTGCCTATTATCTAAAAATAAACATTAACTATAATGCGTTTCATAAAATACTACTGGCCAGATTTCCGAGAGGTAAACTAATACGTTAAAATGACAAAAACTGCTGTAATTTCCTCAACTTTCTGGCGAGTGTCCTTGAGAAACACTGAAATGAATGGGCTTCAGTGCTGGAACTATTGGCTGCTCCATGACACGCTTTACTTCCGCATTCCTCAGTTCCTATGGAAGCCTATGGGAGTGTCTCAACTCTGTTTCTCACGGCTCTGGGTACAGCGAGCCAGTGTTGCCAGGGTAACGGCACAAGTGGGCTATTTTGAAAATACAGTCGCGGGAAAAATTACAGAGCCGCGGGTTGCGTTTTTTTTGGGCTATTTTTATAATGTACCGCGGCTGCCCAAAGTGTATATAGACAAATGAAAATGAAAATAGATCCTTTTACTAATGTGTATTATACTTGGAATGTATCCCTGACAACTTAAGAACGGAGAGGCGGCTGTAAACATCACAAACAACGTGAGTTTCAGCAGAACATACAAGTTAAGGCTTTTTTACACAGCAGAAATAAACATGACAACAGCCACTATAGATTATACAAGATAATAAACACACGATTACGATAGGATATGGTTTGTATGTGATTTTCTTGAGATGAATGTGTACATCTATGCTAATTTGTGCAGCGATATAAAAGGCTGTAAATAGCATATTTTAACAACAGTAAACGACCAAATTCCACATGTGATCGCAAAAGGAAGTTATTACAAACACTCGATGATGGTTTAAAGTGAGTTCTGAGTAAAAGTGTACTATTAATCTCATAAAATGTCTAATGAAGCATGATGCTAATGTTAGCTCTAATGCACCAGCAGAACAGGTCCAATTCTTCTTCATAATGCATTTTGTCATAATACTTCACGTAAGGTCGCAAGAAAATGTTTTGTTGTATTTATTTAGAAATACTTTTGATAATAGTTGGGTAAATGTGATTAACGGGATTACATTTTTTAATCGATTGACAGCACTAATATATATATATATATATATATATATATATATATATATATATATATATATATATATACACACACACACACACACATACACACACACACATATATATATACACACACACACACACACACACACACACATATATATATATATATATATATATATCTCTCTCTCTCTATCTCAATCAATTGGATCATTAACTCTGGATTTTGTTCATTAACCGACACCAGAAGAATACTTTCAAAGATTAATTGCTCTCAGATTAATTACTAAGATGCACATGTGCCTCTGCTCTCTGAAGATGGGATTCCTGTGGATTCAACTAATTGGAAATAAAAACTGCAGTAGTTTACCATATGTTTCAAGGCGTTCCGGAGCAACTGCCTCCCTGTGGGCTGTTCAATATCTGCTACAATCCACACGGTCACTCCGTACAACACCTCCTCTTCTACAGGAGAAGTAAAAAAAGTTACTTAAGAATAATGCTTTTTAGAAAAACACAATTTGGACAGGTTTTGAGCTAAGAAGTCTACATATATTGTATGTTAAATCATTGAAAGTAACATTATTAAACCAACAATGTAATGTTAATTATGATGTTATACTAGTACTGGCAGTGCATTTTCATACTCTTCATTGATGGCAGCTACTAAAAACATTATAAAATACAAAACCCCCCACAAAATATAAATGTCATGACTCACCATCTCTGATAAAATACTTCATTCTCTTAGAGACAACTGCCGTTTTGTCTTTGGAGTCCAAGTATGAGAACATAGTTGTTTCATCCCAGTCATCAGCAACTATTTGTTCAATTATAACAGAAATTAAGGCAGTTAATAAGGAACATAGTAAAGGTACTGTTAATAATATGTTGATGATAGTGATGCGATGAAATTACATGATGGAGACTGCGGAGACAGTGTGATTGTAACAGTGACAATGATACTGTGAGATGACAGATTAATAGTGACACTGGTTTGAGTCAGGTGATCATTAAAGGGCTACCTGGTGAGGAAGTGAAATCCAGATATCGCCTCTCAGAGCTCAGAATGAGAGGGTTGATACGGGGAACTACATTGGCCTGCTCCATTAGGAAGTCCACCACATCGATACTCTCAGTGATCTGACCCTGAATAGACAGGAAACACCTTAGAACTTGCTAACCAACCAGATTAAAGGATTACAGTGAACACATCATATCAGGAGTGCCATTGTGCCAAATACATGACAAAACCAATGAACTTGAAGAAAAACAGTAAGAGATATAAAGCCAAAAAATGTACCATACCATAAAGACAGCTCTCTGGAAGAAGTTGGTAGTTTCCATGATTTTCTGCAGAAGAACCGTCTCCAGTTCTTCTGGGTCTATCTCCTCACTACTGAGTGGAACACCATTGAACAGACCCACTGGTAAAGCACCTAAACCACTCTTTCTGTAAAACACTCCTCCAGCCTGAAAAAAACACATCATATTAAAAATGCATAAAGGCACTGGCATCTGTTTCCACAATTAATCTTATGTTCATGATTGCATAGGAATGTTCAACAAGCAGTGGTTTATATTTACCAGTGCTATGAAAATCACCTGTGATTGCCATTTGGTAAGTTGTATTTCAATTATAAAAATACAATGTGCACTGAAAATATTTTGTATATAATTCTCTGCACATTAGCAGTTTGAACTGACACTTTGTTTGACACTACTTGTTATAGACACACATAAAACTGTGTAACAGCATTACCTTTCTGTTGTCATCATAGCTTGAGTCCACTCCAAGAATTCTGGCAGCATTTGCTTTTGGAAATTTCTTTTTCAGATATGCAGTTACTGTATCCACAGAGAGAGTCTCCCCAACATCCACCCTGTTATATATCTGCATGTCAGGAAAAAAAAAAAAAAAAATTACTATAATTTAATGACCAAATTAGTACATTACATTCACAGAAAATGTCTTTGGATATCCCTATTTCCTCGTCCATAAAATGAATGTCTTGAACAAAAGAAAGTGTACATTATAACTGAACATATCTGCTATAGTACAAAGTATGAACCAAGATTTCAAATATCACACTTAATGTGAAGGAGAACCCTAAAGTAACATTAAAGTCATTTTGATTTAAAAGAGAGTCAGAGCAAACACAAAGATACTCACTGACACCATGGAAGTAAAAGCCTGTGCTTCATCATACTCCTCTGAAATGTAGTTTAACAGTCTAAAGAGAGCAACACCTGCATCCAAATACCCATCCACTTTATCATCTGCACTGACAACCAGCACAAACCCAATCCTAAGAGACACGGAAACATAAATGCATATCAAATCTAGCATAACATCTCACCAACAATAAAATTATCAGCAGATAAAACTGAATAGTACTGAAGGGCTCATGATAATATAATGAGGTTTGTTTGTTGAATGTTAAGTAAGGCACAACATCAGCTGCTTATTACACGGTTACTTACCAAACAGATAAAAATGGGGATGAAATATTGATTTGAGTCGAAATTATATGTAAGAAGCAAATAACCATTAACTGATATGAAAATATGAAATGAAAAATATCAATATAAGTAAGGCATTTTCTGTGACAATGGTCCGTTACACAGATTAGCAGTCATTATTCAAAGATTAACAATCAGAATCACATATTTCACTATAATTCATATAACTGAAAAAATGTTAAGGCTCAAGTAAAATGTATTAAATGCTATTGTGGATTGCACATACCTGAGAGGAATGTTATGTTTGTAAAAGAGTTCTGCTAATTTCACCAGCTCAATGCTCTCCTCTTGTATTGGGTCAAGAAACAGAACCTGCAAACAACAAAGAAAACCATTTTTCATTCCTTCACAAATTAGAATAAGAATGAACAAATTCACACAAACTGGGTCTGCAGCAGTGCTAAAAAAGGGGGACATCAGGGGATTCCTGGAACATTCCTGCATGAACCTGCGCACACAGCTAGATTTCAGCTTAGACTATAATCAACTCACGAGCAAGTTGACTCACCAGGTTATAAAAGTTACGGCGTATTTGTCGAATAACTCCAGGAAATGTTGCTCTGAGGAGCTCCTGGAGACTTGAGGGCCAGTGAAGATACACGGAGTCCTTCTCAATATCATTAACCCACTAGACAAAGACACATTTGTTACATTGTGAAAGCCTTTATGTGAACAGTGAACACCCATTTTATCTGCAGATTGGGTTCCAGAAGTATTTTATCCATTTAATTTCAGCATTAGCAAAAATGAAACGATATAAAATAAATCATGACATTTCATTCAAAGTTGAAACTTAGCATCCAAGAAGCTCATGGCAGGTCAGTCTTAAAAGGTTCTACCAATTTCTCTATACTTCATACCAATTTCTCTAGACTTATAATATGGTATTTTACTTCCAGAACTCAATTTGATTTGAGCTCTACAACACACAATAATTAGCATCTTACCATAATGGATGAGTGGCGGATGTCCAGAGCGTAGCTGTCCTCTACAGTGGTTGATGGTAATTGCAGGAACTTACTAACGCTGCTTCCTCTGATGCCGAGGTTATGAAGGCCTTCAAGAATCTTAGCCTCGGTTCTGAGAATGTCCAGGATGCTACAGAGCAGTTGAGAATGAACAAATGTACAGTATGTGATTAACACACATAAAACATTTTGAGGAACGTTAGTGGTGTCAATCACACACTTCAGTTTTAAACAGCAGACAGAAACCAGCTGGTAAGAGGATCTTGTGCTGGGATCATACCTGAAAGGGTTATGAATGTCCAGGTCAATGTGTATTCCATTAATAAAAAGACTGGCATCTCCAGGTTGGATCCCCATTGACTCACTCAACCTCTGAAATTTAAGGACCCCATCAGCTACAGCATCACTTTATGGACTTGACATCATTCAGTATGGACATGATTTGCTGAAACGTGATCTTTTTGTATTGGATTCATCATCTGAGACTTTCAAAACACTCCAGAGTACTCGTCAAACTTAGTGCGGACATGTTTAATTTTCTAAAAATAAATAAGAAAAATCCTGGCCCACATGGCTGCACTTGAAACTTTTTTTTACAGTGCTCATCAGAAAAGTTGTTGATAAAACCTTACCTTTTGATTGTCTTCTATTTCTTTCTTCATGTCTTGGTTTACGGCCACTCTTGTCAGTGATCTGTGGGGACAGTAAAACATGTACAGTCAGTACCAGCTCTCGCCAACATCCCAGAACAGAACATAAAAACTCATTTTAATCTCAGAAAACCTGTTCCCTCTTAGACGCCACATCGGCTATGCTGACAAACTGTAAACCACAGTAACTCTGACTCAGCAAATTCTGAACACTGCACATAAAGCTGTCTTGAGCAGCAGTGGAGTAAAGTCACAGTCACATATTAAAAATTACCTACACATAATGCATATGCATGCATTCTGTGCTGTTATACATGCAAAAATGCATAGTGGAATATTCTACAACAATTGTTACAGACATTCCTGTTCTCAATGTTTAAAATGTTTAAAATATATTCTTGTAATTATTGGAAGCAATAAGATTTCAGTAAAGATGAACCTTTGAAAAGGCAACATTCATTTATATATCTTTCCTTTTTTTTCTTTTTGAGTTCAGATGGAGAGAGTTGTAACAAAGTTTCGCTTTCAGTCAGTCATGTTCGACGTTACATCATAGTGACTGACGTAAATGGGATCTCGCCCGAGAGCCCAATCACCTTCGAGTGTTAACAAAACAAGTCAATGAGAGTTAGCATGCGTGCTTAGCCACGCGCACCCCGCCCCGCAGCGCGGATATAAAAGGAGAGCGCGTGCAGACGCACATCAGCTTTTCGCTTCGGAGCCAAGCCTTTCAGCGAATCTCTGAGAGTGTTTCCAGACAGCAAGTTTCGGCGTTGGTGTTACGGTGTGTCAGCGGGGGTTGCTGTCCAGTGCTGCTGCTTCTCTCATGGCGTGCTGCAGCCTATCAAACTGCGGTCGCGCCGCAACCTCCCCTGGGCACTTCAGCGCTTTCTCTAAAATAGTGTTTTTTCTAAAAGAGCAGTATCTAAAAGAGCTCCATGAGCGACGGGCGTCTTTTTAAAGATGGCTTCCCGCTCGTGCATTTCTGGATGTGGTCGCTTCCTGGCTGCGTCTGATGGTCACGATCGCTGTGTCTCGTGCTTGGGCTATCAGCACACTGAGGCAGCGCTCGTGGATGAGTCATGTTCTCATTGCGGGAACATGACCATCGCGATGTTGCGGTCCAGATACCTCCTCATTAAACGAGGGGGTATCCCCCTTGCCATGCCCCGTTCTAGTTCTTCCGTCTCTCAGCTCTCTCAGCAGCGGAGGGCTACTTTGGCTCATGGTCAGGGTGATCTGAGGATCACGGTGAGAGCTTCCCTGTTGAGTGTGTCTCCGCAGTCCTCTCATTCCTCCTGCACTTCGCACCCTCTGGTGTTTCCGGATGAGCTTGCTGGATCCTTGGACAGGGCGGGGCCCAGCATCACGTTCGGAGCGCTAGTGGACGACAGGATGTCGATCGCTGGATCGGGGGGCAAGCTAGGCTCTGGAGATGACGATTCAGAAAGAGTGGCGCTGTCCGAGTCAGATCCAGAGCTGACTGCTATGCTTTCCCGGGGCGCCGAGAGCGTCGGGCTGCACTGGAGGCCTCCTCCTTCTCCCAAACGCTCGAGGCTGGACGATTGGTTCCTGGGGGCGCAGGCCGATTGCCAGCAGCCGCCTCCAGTTCCATTGTTCCCGGAGATGCATGAGAAGGTGACTAGGTCTTGGAGGGCACCTTTTTCTGCCCGAAACAGGTCTAGCGCCTCCTCCGTCCTCACCACCCTCGACAGTGGGGTGGCCCAAGGGTATATGGAGATCCCCCCAGTCGAGCGCGCTGTTGCCATGCAGCTCTGCCCGCAAAGCGGCGCCGCCTGGAGGGGTAATCCACGCCTTCCGTCCAGGGCCTGTAAGTTCTTGTCCGCTCTAATGGCCAAGGCTTACAGAGCTGCTGGACAGGCCGCTTCCGCCCTGCACACCATGGCCCTCCTGCAAGTCCACCAGGCCAAGGCGTTAAAGCAGCTGCACAAGGGTGGTGCCGACCCAGGTGTGTTGCGGGAACTGCGCACAACGACGGACCTCGCCCTAAGGGTGACGAAAGTCACAGCGCGGGCCCTGGGTCAGACGATGTCCACGTTAGTGGTCTAGGACCGCCACCTATGGTTGACCTTGGCGGATATGAGGGAGGCTGACAAGCACCGCTCCTTGGACTCCCCGATCTCCCAGGCCGGCCTATTTGGTGAAGCGGTGGAGGGCTTTGCCCATCAGTTCTCCGCCGCACAGAAGCAGACGGAGGCGTTTCGAGCACATCCTGCCCTGGCGGTCCGCTGCTGTCTCCACCCCACCACTGGCTGCAGTCCCTCCGTCTGCTCACCGCAGAGGGCGCCCTCCTGCTGCCTCCACATCCACTCCAGCTTGACCTCCTCAGCAGCAGCCTTCACAACAGCTGCAGCATGGAGCTGGCCACAGGAAAGCGACGCAGCCCATCTCTGCCCCTGCCAAGCCCGTGAAGCACCAGGACAGGCAGCGTCCCTGAGACGGGCGACCCGAAGTCCTTGGATCCTGCTCTTCAGGAGATGGTGACCGCACCACTCCTTCCCCCAGAGGAGGGCCGGGTGGAGAATCTTTTGTTTCCTTTTTGTTCTGTTCCGCCACTGGCTCCTCAGCAATTTCCTTTCTCTCCGGGTCCCAAGAGGATGAGGATGGCAGTGCCACGAGACACAGTCTCCACACTCTCGTCCCCCTCTCCTTTAGCCAGTGGGCAGCAGGGTCCGGTTCGAGGACGCGATGCCTCCTCACGCGCCCCCTGCCCAGCCGTGGAGCCAGGTAAGTGTCGCACCGTGCACTCAGACCCCACTCTGGGACTCACTGCCTTCCGGGTCGGGTCCCTGTGTTCCACTTCGCTGCCCCACTGTGGGTACGTCGGTGGTTCCCCTAGTCCCGCTTGTTCAATCTCTGGCGGCCTGGTTAGCGCTCCCCAGACCGTCTCGCTTGTTCATGAGGACCATCAGACTCGGCTATGAGATTCAGTTCGCCCGGTGCCCTCCCAAGTTCAGGGGTATTAGGTTCACCTCTGTGCTGAACGAAGATACTCCTGTCTTGCGTGCAGAGATCGCGGTCTTGCTGGCGAAGGACGCGATACAGCTGGTCCCTCCAGCCGAGATGAGGTCAGGGTTTTACAGCCCTTACTTCATCGTACCCAAGAAAGGCGGTGGGTTACGACCAATCTTGGACCTGCGTGTCCTGAACAGGGCCTTTCACAAGCTCCCGTTCAGGATGTTGACGCAGAAACGCATCTTTCAATGCATCCGTCCTTTCCATTGGTTTGCGGCGATCGACCTGAAGGATGTGTACTTTCGTGTCTCGATCCTTCCTCGACACAGATCGTTTCTTCGCTTTGCGTTCAAAGGGCAAGGTCATTACAAGGTCCTCCCCTTCGGGCTGTACCTGTCGCCTCGTGTCTTCACCAAGGTCGTGGAGGCAGCCCTTGTTCCGTTAAGGGAAAGAGGCATTCGCGTTCTCAACTACCTCGACAACTGGCTCATACTGGCCCAGTCTCGAGTGCAGTTGTGCGAACACAGGGACACGGTGCTCAGCCACCTCAGCCGGTTGGGGCTTCGGGTCAACTGGGAGAAGAGCAAACTCTCCTCTGTGCAGAGGACCTCTTTTCTCAGTATATAGTTGGACTCGATCAACCTCACAGCACGTCTCTCAATAGAACGTGCTCAGTCAATGCTGAACTGCCTGGAGTCTTTCCAGCGCAAGAGGGTGGTTCCACTGAAACACTTTCAGGGGCATATGGCATCCGCAGCCGCTGTCACGCCCCTCGGATTGCTTCATATGAGACCGCTTCAGCGTTGGCTTCATGACCAGGTCCCGAGATGGGCATGACGACTCGGCACATACCGGGTCTCAGTCACCCCGTCCTGCCGTCAGACCTTCAGCCCGTGGTCGGATCTTGCTATTCTTCGGGCAGGAGTTCCCCTGGTGCAAGTGTCCAGGCATGTTGTTGTATCAACAGATGCCTCTGCCATGGGCTGGGGAGCCATGTGCAACGGGCGTGCAGCTGCGGGGCTCTGGACAAGGCCCCAACTGCTGTGGCACATCTACTGCCTCGAGTTGCTAGCAGTATGGCTTGCTCTGCGCCGCTTCAAATCGTTGCTACACGACAAGCACGTGCTGGTCCGTACAGACAACACTGCGACTGTTGCGTACATCAACCACCAAGGCAGTCTACGCTCCCGTTGCATGTCGCAACTCGCCCGCCATCTCCTCCTTTGGAGTCAGAAGCATCTGAGGTTGTTTCGCACCGTTCATGTCCCAGGCGAGCTCAATCGTGGAGCCGACGAGCTCTCACATCAGCCCGCCCTTCCGGGAGAATGGCGACTCCACCCCGAGACAGTCCAGCTGATTTGAAGACGCTTCGGGGACGCTCAGGTAGAGCCGGACATGTCCCACTGCTGGCTGTTCTATTCCCTGTCCGAGGGGACCCTCGGAACGGATGCGCTGGCACACAGCTGGCTTCAGGGTCTACGCAAATATGTGTTTCCCCCAGTGAGCCTTCTCACACAAACACTGTGCAAGCTCAGGGAGGACGAGGAGCAGGTCCTCCTAGTGGCGCCATACTGGCCCAATCGGACTTGGTTCCCAAAACTGATGCTCCTCGCAACAGCCCCTCCTTGGCGAATTCCTCTGAGGAGGGATCTCCTTTCTCAGAGAGGGGGCACCCTCTGGCACCCGCGTCCAGACCTGTGGAATCTCCACGTATGGTCCTTGGATGGGACGCTGAGGTTGTAGGTGGGCTACCTCCAGCGGTAGTGAACACCATCACTTCAGCTAGAGCCCTGTCTACAAGACACGCTTACAGGCTGAAGTGGAACCTGTTCGTCAATTGGTGTTCTTCCTGCCGGGAAGACTCCCGTAGATGCCCGATCAGGGTCGTGCTCTCTTTCCTGCAAGATGGGTTGGAGCGAAGCCTGTCTCCCTCCACCCTCAAAGTGTATGTTGCCGCTATTGCCGCAAATCAGGATGCAGTAGACGGCAAGTCTGTGGGGAAGCACAACTTGGTCATCAGGTTCCTCAGAGGGGCGAGGAGGTTAAATCCTCCGTGCCCTCATCTGGTACCCTTCTTGGGGTCTCCCCTCGGTCCTGTTGGCCTTGGAGGAGCCCTTCGAGCCTCTGCAGTCAGTAGAGCTGAAGTTTCTGTTGTTAAAGACAGTGCTCCTCACTGCATTGGCCTCAGTCAAGAGGGTAGGGGACCTGCAGGCATTTTCAGTCGACAATTCGTGCCTAGAATTCGGACCGGCTGACTCTCACGTTGTCCTGAGACCCTGGCCTGGATATGTGCCCAAAGTTCCCACCACGCCTTTTAGGGATCAGGTGGTGAACTTGCAAGTGCTGCCCCGGGAGGAGGCAGACCCAGCCACTGCTCTACTCTGTCCCGTCCACCTCACTAGCAGACATTTGTAGAGCTGCCGGCTGGGTGACACCTAACACGTTTGCGAGATTCTATAATCCCCGTGTAGAGCCCGTCCTTCTGTGTACTTGCCTCAGATGACCGGTAACACCGGACCCGCTCGGTGTCAATCACGCTTGCTGCGCCATTCCCCTCTACGGAACTGGATACGTGCGCCTTATTGCTTCTCAGTTCAGTTCCCCTTGGCGAACCCTGTTGAAGTTTCTCCCGCACCCTCGGCAGTCAGGCATGGCGGAGCGCCAGACGCCATGTCCAGCACTCGTGTGTTGCCCAAGGTCAGCCCTTGTGCTGGGCTAGCTGCCCGGGTGTAGTAATTCTCCTTCGGGTGATCCCACATGTGCATTCTTCCACGGTGCGGCTCCCCTCACGGTGAGCCCGTGTCTTCCCTGGCAGAGACTTTCTGCCGTCTCTGCTGTGTATTGATCTCACCCCAGGCTGGAGTCTACCTCAGAGACTTCCATATGTAGTGCTGCCCTTGGCCAGTCCATATGTGTAATCTCCACATGGTACCTCCTTCAAGCAGGATGTGGCTTCCGTAGCATTCCCCTACTTGGGTCCCAGTGTTATCCATACCCACTGTACGGAACAGCAGTGGCTCTCATTTCTGCCTAAGCCCTGTCCTATCTTCCGTCCCAACTGGTGTGGGGGGACTTGCCGGCTTCCGCAGGGCACTGGAGGGGGTCAGCAATAGTGGCATTTTTGTAGGGATCCCATTTGAATGTTGAACGTGACTGACTGAAAGGGAACGTCTCGGTTACGTATGTAACCCTCGTTCCCCGAAGGAGAGAACAGAGACGTTGCGTCCCGTCGCCATAGTTGCTGTACCACTGCTGTACGGCCGGGGCACACAGTCTCGGCCCCTCAGCGAAAAACTGATGTGCGTCTGAATGTGCTCTCCTTTTATACTCGCACTGCAGGGCGGGGTGTGCATGGCAAAGCATGCACGCCAACTGTCATTGGCTTGTTTTGTTAACACTCAAAGGTGATTGGGCTCTCGGGCTATGACGTAACGTCTCCGTTCCCTCCTTCAGGGAACGAGGGTTACATACGTAACCGAGACATAATGATTTCTGTCTAGGTTTCTCTAAGAGAAACCAAAACTGAATTTCAGACTTTTTACCTGGCTCTGCCTGGGAAATTTTGGCTGAGGTCTTGCATCAATTTGAGAGAATCAAACTTTGGCACAGTCATGATCCGAGATGCCGCCTGGAAACTGAGGTCTATTTGAAAGACAGAAAAGGCATTTCAAAAAGAACATCATACAGGATTGGGACAACATCAGGAAAAGTACAATATGTTTTCATTTTTGGGTAAGGCAATTAAGAAATTTTTTGATGAGTGAAAATATTATGATTGTGGTTGCCATACAACTTGATTTTTAAACTTGTCTAAAGAGTCCAGACGTAAGGCTAAAAATTACTACATACAATTCCACAAAGTTATTACAAAATCAAACGACTGTTTCAATAACCATCCTGATAACCATCATGAGAGCCCTTCACGTCAAGTCAAATAAATTGCTTCATTTATCTATCAGCACAAAACTAAAAAGGCTCTTTTTTTAGCCACTTTGCTCCAGGTCTCACATTGCAGAATTGAACTTGGCTGTGAACATGAGCATCTTTTCAGAAGTCTGAACAGGAATAGGACAGATCGCTGCAGCAAGCAAAGGGTACAAACTGCAACCTTTCCACTGCTTCCCAATTCATCAAGTGGACAGTTCTCTCTAGGAACCATGTGGATCTCTTTAATCTCACTGGGTGACGCAGCACCGAGTCCAGAACATCGTAAGAGAGGACCATCAATAACAGCAGCCTGCCCACCTTGGAGCTCCCATACTTTGAGAGGAGTCATGTCATTGGTGCTCTCCAGTAGATGCTTCCTCAGTTCTCCAAGTTCCTCCCGAAGCTCTGGGTGAGACTTTCTGGAGGTGAAAAAGGACACAGTGAGACACTGTTTCACATACAGTAATGTGCAAAAGACATTATTCATTTTTCATCTAATGCATGGATAGATATAAATGATCTAAGAAAGAGAAAAAATGTGTGCTTACTTTAATTTCCCAAACAGAAATCCTTGGACTTCATCATTTTCATCCTCATTATCAGTGGTGACTGATTTAGATTCTGTAAACAAATTCAGGTCATGTCAGTTTCAAATTATTTGTTTCACTATCATTAGCTACTTCTATTTATAGTGAACATATTTTTTCCAATAAGTAGTACTACTAATTTTGTAGTGTAACTACTTTGAAACTACACTACCATTCAAAAGTCTAGGGTTGGTACATTTTTTTAAAATGTTTTTCAAAAATTTCTTTTATACTCACCAAGGCTCTATTTATTTGATCAAATCAGAAATCATTCTAATATACTGATTTAGTGCTCATTAAACATTTTGTAAATTATCACCGTTCACATTTGTGCTGCTTCAAATTTTGTGGAAACTGGGATTTTTTCAGGATTCTTTGATGAATAGAATTTTTTTTTTTACAACATTTACTGTATATGAAATGCAAAAATTTTCTAACAGTACAAAATTCTTTAATTCAATTTGACATTGTATAATACCTTTAACTTGTGTGTCATCAACAGCTTTGTACTCAGTGCTTTTAATTGCCAGTTCAACACCATATCCAGACAGCAGCATCTTTTCATTTTTTGGCTCCTGTGGTGAGAAATCAGTGTATGGGGCAACAAATATTTACTATATGTCACAGACTTCAATAAATTCCCAAATTTAAATCATGATGAAATTACACTGGTAATACTCACAGACACAAAATGTCGTAGCACATAGACGAGTTTGCCCTCCTGTGCCCGCTCTGACAGAACCTTATGAAAAGTATTGAACTCCTTGGTGCCAATTTCAGCATAAAGAACAGCTACAGGCACGTCAGTCCTATTGACTCTGGGGTACTGGTGGTCAGACTTATATAGATAAGGTCTTGGCCTGCATATGACACATAAAAGAAATGTTATGAGAAACCAATTGATTTTGACAAAACCATGTATGGAAAAAAATATCCCCAAATATCTTTGAATACAATATACTCTTGGTTAGTGTTACCTGCCTGCTGCAGTCTTCAAAAGTTTCTTCATATCTTTGGTGCTGCAGGCATTTTGACTATGAACCACCACAAAAGCAGCACAGCCATCAGGAGGAGGTTCATCACTTGCTATCTATAGATTGAGAAGAAACCGGATAGTAACAATACTATCTATGAGGTAAACCACATCGTAGCATTCGTTTCAAATGGATCAAAGTTTTAAAAAGCTTCAAATAAAAAAAAAAAATGATATTGATGGTATACTCTAGGAAAACCAGAAGTGTTTAGCATTTGGTTTTATATAAAATCATTATTATGATACACAAAAAAAGGACTCACTTGTTGGAAAGCATGAACAGCCGGTGAGTAAACCCTGAGAGACAGAGACAGTTTCAGCAGGTTGACTTGAAGATCTGTTAAAAACTGTCCAGCCTTCTTGATGATCAGGTTATAATACGACCGGACAGACTCTAAAGACAAGGAAGTAAATATCTGTTTCTGTATATTTTCCAAATCATGTGTAGTTTAACAAAACACAATTTTACATACCACGCACTGAATTAGGAATCATAGCAGAGAAGATGAAATGTCAGCCTTTACCTCCATTTTTGTAAACAGTTAACTCCTTCACAGTATCGACAAACTGCCAGAACTTCTCTTCACCATCCTCTCTGATGAACTCACTGTGGAAAAATAGATTTACAAAACAACAGATACATAAGACAAACATGAAACACAGTAACGTATACAAACAGTAAATAATGCAAAGTTTTGCAATAAAGAGATCACAGTAAAAGAAAATTTTATGTGTTGAACAAATTCAAGGCTATTAAGGCAGCAAATTAAAATCTGCTGTCATAAGACATCAGGCAATATTTAATCTTTTTTCAATCAAAATAATTTTTGAATAATTATGTCTACATTTTCTATAATTTCACATTACTCTAAGTCCACATGAGATATTTGCACTGTATCACACTGCATGAAAATGTGATTAAATTGTGAACAACTTGGAAACTAGAGAAATGGTAACTAGTTAAAGCAGCTAAAACATTCAATGTCCATTATATACGTTTGAACCTAAAATCTTGATACTGAAAAAGGGTTAATATACGTTCAAATAAACATTCATTTTTATGCATGAAGCTGGTTATTTAAATATGAAGGACAGCCAGAGAAATACTGATTTAGAGGAGAATAATAACCTTGTTTCCAGCAGGAGAGGGGTCATGGACCACTTGGCCTGAAGACTGGCGACAACTCCTTTAGATGCTGAGTGCACATGCTGGACCCTCAGCAAGACCAGCACAACAAAGACCACCCTCATGATCAGACACTGCTAAAAGAACATAAAGATAACACTATTGTAACCATAAAAAATTACGACATTTTTAAGAACAATTTAGAAATATTGTTGCTCATTTTCATGCATTTGTAAAATAGCTAGAAAATGGCAAAATAAATAAATAAAATAATAATAATAATAAAAATAAACTTTTATTGATGTTTTTATATATCGGAGAACATATGAAGAGGTCAGATGCAAAAGCCTCTAAATGCCATTTGAAATTTTCTTCTAAAATTAGCATTTTTCTCAGGCTTCTATGCTTATGTTCAGTTATTTAACCTTAACAGCAATGAAAATAACCTATTCATTACCATTAAAGTGAAATTACTGAATCTACACATATGAGCCTGATAAAAATGCTCATTTTAGAAGAAAATTTCAAATGGCACTTAGAGGCTTTTGCATCTGAACTCTCCATATGGACATGTTGTCATAAAAAAAAGCTCCTATTAACTTTTGTGCTTCTGAACCGCAATAATGTTAAAAATATAGCCCACATTTTACGTACAGATAGGATGTAGAAGCTGGCCTTTTTACTTGTATTAGTATTTTATATTTCACACAAAAATATTATTTTCAAATCACTGTCAATAAACAGCAGGTTCCCACTTATCCCACATATTGAGACAATAAACCCCCACTATAGGTTCAATGTTTGTTAAATGAAATATATCTTATTCCAGGACAATAAAGTGACAATATAGACAATACAATGTCTCAAAGAAAATGACTTCCATATTCACCTGAACAAAAACTGGGAAGTGTTCATTCTTTTTTCATTAAAGATATTGCGAAGTATCGGAAAAAGAAGGTAAGGCAAGACTAAACTGTCCAGTAAAACGCCACGTAGCTACAATGTAACGTTATGTGTCGATTAGCTGCTATAGAATTGTTCCATTTTTTCGTTCTTTTACAAACATGAGCATCACTGTCAGTTTCATACACTTTATGCGAAACAGACTATGATTGTAATTGGTCATTCTTATGAATGAAGAAACAATAAGACGGGAAAAGGGATAAAAGACATGTAGCACAAACTGTTCAAACCCTATCAACATTTCTTTCAGAAGCAACAACAACATATTATTCAACAGCAATAAACCGCGACCTGACTCTGTGATACAGACTATGAATATGCTTTTAAAAAACACACCTAAATCATCGGACGCTGAGCTGCTGTGTTACCCGGTTTCACAGGACGCCGCCATTGAGTGGTCCTGCATCTTTAATTCCCTGTTCCACACACTGGAAAGCGATACATTGTTTCTGCTTTAGTAAAAAAGTGTCAACATTTTAGTGACTTGTAAGCCGAGTATTTTAAATAAAGTTCAGCTTAGGTAATGGCAGAGAAATATCTTGCAGCATTAACATATTTTGGAAGTTGTACGCTGGAGTGCATTCTTCAGGCATTTTCAAGGACAACTAATAGATGCAGCAGCTGTAGAGCTCCTGCATGTGTAGTTCATGTTGATGATATGAACACACGGCGGGTTTTCCCATTTTGGTTCATTTATTATAAAATATTGATATGAAATCTAAAATTTGTAGCTACAAATTACATTCCGTTCATTTCTGTTAAAACAAATCACAGATTTGGCTACTATTTTCAGATATATGAGTTGTTTTGTAAGTAGGATAGTACCCTATAATTAGGGGGCCAAAATCCAAGTTATTTTTAGAGGGGAATAATTATGTTTATTTGACTCATTTTGTTTGTTTTATACAATATGCAATTTGGGATTGCTGACCTGAAGGTGCAATAGACGTGTATTTACATGAAGGCTATAGGTCATGTGTACATAACTGAAATAATGAGTTTATTTAATGTTGTTTACATTTATCTTGAAGAGATTGTGACTGATATTTTAGATTACTATAATAAATATAACTATATTTTATGTTGCTATGCTTTTCAGAAATTTTATGTTAAATTGCTATATAGGATATTATGCATTTTATTGCATTAGAATTTAATAAGCAACTAGGCTGCTTTTTACCATTCTTAAGTAAAATTCTTGAAAAATTTGTGGCTTCACAGTTAAGATCTTACTTAAATGCTAATGGCCTTTTTGAACCATTTCAGTCAGGATTTCGTTCATCATAGCACTGAAACTGCTCTTCTCCGTGTGGTTAATGACATTCTGCTGTCCATGGATTCTGGGTTAATAACCATCTCGATTCTTCTTGATCTAAGCTCTGCATTCAACACAGTCTGCCATGAAATACCCATCTCTCGTCTTTCTGATATCGATATCACAGGTTCAGCTCTTTCCTGGCTCATTTCCTACATTAGCGATAGAAAATATTATATCACCATACAAGGGTTTAAATCTGCTACTGCTCCAGTTCCACAGGGTGTTCCTCAAGGCTCAGTTCTTGGTCCACTTCTGTTTATCATTTATATATATCCACTTGGAGACATCATACGCATGCATGGACTTCAATTTCATTGCTATGCTGATGACATTCAAATTTACATAACCACCAGCTCTGATAGATCATCACTGCCCGACTCACTTATTGCATGTATCAGGGATATCAAGCATTGTTTGTCCTTGAATTTCCTTAAACTAAATAATAACAAAACTGAAATATTGATGATTGGCTCTGCTACCTCAGTCAAAAGGATGGACCTGTCCTTTGAAATTGACGGGGTTCAAGTTAAGCTTTCTTCATCTGTCTGTAATCTTGGTGTCTTAATTCGACTCATCTCTATCTTTTGCCTCTCAAATTTCTTCTGTTGTTAAAACCTCTTTTTTCCATCTTCGTAATATTGCACATCTTTGATGTTCTCTAACTCAAGCTGATGCTGAAATCTTAATTCATGCATTAATCACATCACGTTTGGATTATTGCAATGCTCTGTTTCTTGGTCTGCCTAAAAAAACTTATTGCAAAGTTACAGTATGTTCAAAACTCAGCAGCAAGAGTTCTCACCTCCACCAGGCGTTCTGTTCACATTACTCCTCTATTGCATGATCTTCACTGGCTACCTGTGGATTCTCGTATACATTTTAAGATATTATTTCTAACATTTAAGGCATTAAATGGTCTTGCGCCTCCATATTTGTCTGACCTACTGTACTCCTACTCCCCCCCGGTTCCTCAGATCATCTGAGCTTGATCTTTTGTCCATTCCTCGTTACAGGCTGTCCACTGTAGGTGGTAGGTCATTTAGTGTAAATGCTCCTAAATTATGGAATTCGCTACCCCGTACACTCCGTAATTTGTCATCTTTGTCTACCTACAAGACTCAGTTAAAAACTTATCTTTTCAATTTGTATTTTGGTTAATGTGGCTATTGTTGGCCTTATGTGTTTGTACTGTGCAAATGTTTTGTAAAGCACTATGTAAAGTGACCTTGAGCAATGGAAATGCGCTATATAAATAAAACTTCTTCTTCTTCTTCATAGGATATTATGCATTTTATTGCATTAGAATTTAATAGGCTACTAATAATTTAAGCTATTATATATTCCTGGAAAATAATTAATTCATAGGAAGTAGTTATGCATCTTATGTAGTTATAGGCTACATCTACGGTAAAATATCCCGAGAACTTAATAGTACCAGCTCGCTCTCTGGTCATGCTCAAAAGGGGCGCTGCATAAGAGAAAAGTGAAAATTGAGTATGACAGCTACATGACTGGCAAAAGCTGAACTAAATGGTTAAACCCATATGTAAAACACAAACCGCCTATTGCATTAATCATTTACAAGAAAAAAAGATCTTTTTTGACTACAAAACACTGCATGCCCATAGTGAATTTGAGAAAATGTGCAGTTTGCTTTTGTGTTGATTCCACTGAAGAATACTTTGATTCCACTGAAGAAAAAAATAAAAAAATTATGGTGATGTATTAAAAAAATCAGTGTACATAGCTCGGCTGATTATTGGCATTGACATTACAAAAAGTTAAAAACATAAAGCAGAGTATAAAGTATACAACTGAGTAGTCTAATAATAAATAGTTCAGTCTGAAATATTACATTAGTCTGCAAGCTATAGGACTAAAATCTAATTTCACAGTTAAAGACTTAGATGCACATGCAGAGTAGTTTATTGCACTAATAAACACAAATAAACAAGAATAATGCATAAAATGAGCAGCTTAAAATCGCTTGTGAAAAAATAAAAATAATTAAAAATAAAAATCCTAAACGAATTTCCAGAATTTGCAATTAGAAAGAAGGCTTCTCAACCAATTAGGATTGGCTCCAAATCATGTTAATATTCCCTTAGCTTTCCTTTATAGGATTTTCCACAAAGTGATATGGCACAAAGACTGCAGAGTGCAAAGAACTGTGAAGAAAATAATAACATGCACACAGTGAATTCTCTCAGTAGTGGCGACACTTTATTGCTGAATATAACAGAGCACTGGACTGGGACCAGGTGCAGATGAAATTGTTTGCGTGCAACGAAAGAGCTCGTGCTATACCGGTGCGACAGTGCCTCTTCATTGAGGCGCTCGCGTCTCATTGACATCATTCGCATCATCCCGCTGATGCGCGTCGCGGGATGGATGGAGAACACAGTCTCTTCGCGAGTGCGCGGAGATTCCACAGAATAAAACGGACCATCGAGGCACTTCAAACCGTTTCATCTTCACACAACGAGCAGACGTTAGTATTTTGAAGACTTACTCTTTATATTACCACGATGTTCGGTTCTTCAACAGCATTTGGTAATGCATTTTTTTATGCTGTTTTACACTTTCTTTACAACTTTGTGAGAGAGCAAGTTTGATGTGAAGGCTCGGATGTCACACTTTTGCGCATCTTTTTACCATATCAACATGTGGCATGGGTGTTTTGGGCTGGATCCCACACGAACGTCCTGGAAGAAGACCTGGAGACGAGATCATGATTCACACTAACTGCATGAAGAATTTCCTTGTGTTAAAATGAATGATAAACCCAATAAATGGATTTTCATCCCAATTTTAGCCATTCTTTTTGTCATGATTGGGTACCAGTATATTTGTCCGGCAGGCGGTCAGGCTTGCCATTTTAGGACAGGAGATAAACTCGTTAGGATCGATCCCCCGTCCACTCCAGACCCGACCACCGATGACCTGTACCGGGAGCAGGACCCGGAGGAAGACAGCCCACCCAAATGTGCGTCCAAATTCAACTTCACAGAGCGCGATCTGACACGCGATGTCGATTTTAACATCAAGGGAGATGATGTGATTGTGTTTCTGCACATTCAGAAGACAGGCGGGACCACCTTTGGCAGGCACCTGGTCAGGAATATTCGCTTGGAGCAGCCGTGCGACTGCAAAGCGGGACAGAAGAAGTGCACGTGCCACCGGCCGGGAAAGCAGGAGTCCTGGCTCTTCTCGAGGTTCTCCACGGGCTGGAGTTGCGGTTTGCACGCAGACTGGACGGAACTGACCAACTGCGTGCCTGTGATTATGGACAAAAGGCAATCTCCAAAGCGCAAGAGGTAACGCGCCGCCCTCTCTCATAAACTAATTCGCAGAATTCATTTGCCGCTCTGTTGCCTCTAATGAAGGTAATGATGAAGTGTAAAATGTAGTCTGAGGGTGTTTTCACACGAGTCCACTCAGACCACTAGCCTAGACCCAAATTGCATTCACACTCTTAGAAAAGTGGGCTCAGATCTCATTAATAAGAATACTACTACTATTACTAATTATTATTAATTATAAAATAATACACAAAAAATTGATGTATAAACAATTTATACTAAATGATAAATTGATAGCAAATTTAAAAATGAAATGGCATTAGTTCATTAAATTAAACGTGACATTTTGAAGAAAGACTGGAGTAGTATTTTCGTATTTTTGTAAAACGTACTCCAATAATCTTCATTTACTTAGAAAATATATATATATTTATTTTATTTTATTATTATTATTATTATTATTATTATTATTGTTATTATTTTTTTTACAGTGTAGGCTACCATCGGAATATATTAAGTCGTAATTTCTTCACTACAGCAGCTTTAAGCCCTTAAGCAATGTAGTGAGGATATTTTGAGAGAGGTCTGCACTCTTTAAGTAGTCCTAAAAAGTGAAATCAGTTCTGTTTACACTCACAAATCCTTGGACTTAAAAAGTAGAATCAGGCCATATTTTGTCCATTTTGTTAAGAGGTATTATTTTACTTCTGAGATTATTGTTAGTGACTATTTTTGTGAAGTTTTGTGTTCACAATGCACTCAGCCCCCCTTCAGAGATCTCTGTCTAGTTCAGTTTAATGGGGTCTGAGTTTGTTTGGAGCGTTCACTTACAAGCTAAGCCAAAATTTGTGCCAACCACATTTGCACCCTTGAAACGAAGTACTTAAAGGTGAACTTAAAGGTAATATATTTCCTCTGGCATGCTGTACTGATATGTTGCTAATTCTGGACCAGTTGAATGAGAAATGATTTTAAACACAGAAGCCAATCAATCACTCCATTCTGTGATGTAGAATGCAGTGTCACAAAAAGAGATCTGTGCTTTATGAATTCTGTGGTGCCTTTACTAAATCCAAGTTCCTTTTTCTAGACTCCGAGTCATCCATTATGCATCTCTGTAATGCTTTTTTCACTGTTTAGAAGGTATTTTAGTCCATCATTAGTCTTCTCTACCTGTAAAGATGAATCTACTTCACATATGATTTTAAATAGTTATATTTACCCTGCCAGAGAAGACAGTATAATTGGGGGTTTTCATTGCCTGTGGCCTCTCTGTGTCACTCTGTGATATTATTAATGTGACAGTGATATTATTAACTTATCACCCAACATGGTTTATGGCAAACACATTAAAATGCACAACAAAGAGATAACCAGTCAAAATGACTAAATGTCAGGCCTAAAATGCTATTTTCTACAATATCTGTGACCACGGCTTTCTTTCTCAGATTCTGTATTCCCGTTTAAATGACTGAGAGCCTGTGCTGTAATGAACTTTAAATGAGGTATCATAAAGCTGAGCCGAGCCGTCGAGCATTTCCGTCTATAAATCTGACAGTGCCAGTCTGGACAACCAAGCCATTAAAAAGTTATGTTAGTTGTTTACTAAGTATAACGATGGCTTAATATGGCGAAAATATGCAGACTTTCACTTTTATAAGTGCCTGCGAATAAAACACATATGTGTTTTTAATGCCTGCACATGCTGGCCTGCATGTTTTTTTTACATGTATTGTAATGAAAGAAAATATTAATACTTAATAATACTGACTTTGAGGAAAAAATGCATGTTGCCTTTAAGGAAGTTTCAGAGAGGAGACATTTATTGGGTGATGAGAAATTCACACTCGTACCCCAAAACTGCAAGACCACAGTTATATGATTCATCTCTGCAGAATCAGCCGGCTCATTCTGGAAGTTAACAGCCTGTATGCAACAGAGAACCAAAGCCCAAATGAAACATAAATCCATCTCTGGCTCTCTCTGTGCTTCCAAAATGCTGCTTCGCATTGCTTCTCTAAAGATACACCAGGAGACACAAATAAATCTCTTCTGACAACAGGCGCTTTTGCTCTCTGAACCGCATGTGCTAAGTGGTGACTGTATGAAAATTTCATCCTGATACCCAGCTCTGTTTATTTTGGTTAAGATGGATCACTCTGTGTGTGGAGGAGGCTTTTCACTGACATACGATCCTCATTTTTTCCTGTGTTTAAAGGCCACTTGAAATTTACAGCGCTCACAGTATTCCATAATCTAATAATCCAGATTAGTGCAGTAGCGCAAAAGAATTGTGCGTTTTTTTGTTATTGGGAGCATGCAGAAGTAGTTTTTGCCAATGGTGGGCTGGTAATGTGGCAGCGAGGTTTCTCAGATTGCAGATTGCAGGACCTGGAAAGGTCAGCCATGTCAGAGCAGATCAACAGACACTGTTAGAGTCGATGAGAAGGGAGAGTTGAAGTGATCTCTTCAGGTAGATAGGCTTCTCTTCTTGTGTCTCTTGTTTGTCTTCTTCTACGGTCATGCATTTCTCTTGCAGGTCAAAATTGTCAAAACAAAGCAACGGTTAGAGAATCTAGCTGAGTAAGTTTAAAACAACATTGGCCACTTTTATTTTTTTAATGCACATTGCTGGTATTATTGTACATGATGCATTGGTGCAAGTTCATCTAAATAATATGTAACACCTACTTTTCAAGAGCCAATCAATTCCTCATGCAAAATATCAAGTCAAGTCAGTATTGTTTCAAAGCAGCTTCACAGTAATAAACAGGAAAAACAGAATCAGTTATGGAAACTCAATAATGAAGACAATTCAAATTCTGCTGTGCGCAGTGTTAAAAAGACAATAGAGTCATTATTCAGAGCAAGTGTTGGTACAGTTCATCTATTTTGAAATGAGTTCAATTCAGCTATTAGCAGTTCTAGAGAAGGCAGCAATGCCATTATTCAGCTTGAGTCAGTTTAATGTTGATTCAGTTCAGTTGATGCGAACTATAAAGAAGCTTTACAGTGACATCATCCAGATTAACTCAATTCATGTTTTGTTCTCATCAGATGGTGTCAGTGCCATCAATTCAATAATATTAATAAATATTAAGTGTTTTTTAGAGCCCAACTAAGCAAGTGAAAGGTGACAGTGGCAAGGAACCCAAACTATATCAGGTGACAGAAACTTTGGGAGAAACCAGGCTCAGTCAGGTTCTTCTCTGGCCTAAATGAATGCACATGGTGTGATATCGATTGAGGTATGTCACACTGCCATTAGGTGAAAAAGAAAGAGTTTCTGTCCAGTTTGTCCAGCAGGTTGAAACATGAAGGCAGAGCTGATGTTTTTAGTTTAGTTTAGCCAGTTTAGCTTATCAGTGTAGGCATAAGCACAATGACTGTGCTCCTTGTTTAAGTCTGCATTGTGGTTCTCACTGGTCGTGGCATGACATGGTCATAAGGATCTGTACTGAGGGCTTGTCCAGTCAGTGAGGTCCTCGCTGAGGATATAGGCCGAGGCCTCGTCTGATCAAGTCCAGTCCAATTTTTTCCACATTAAATATTCTATTTCACTCAGAAATACGACCTATTGCGTAAGTAAAATGGGTTGTGTAAAGCATTTCATTTGTTTTTAATTAAAGATGCTAATCTTATGGTAACTGACCAACCATATAACAGCACAATTAAGATGAATTTCAGAACCGACAGGGTTTTATTTGGATGCAGTCCTCACGTATTATATACCCATAGGCATCACATCAATTTAAATTATGTTGTTCAGATGATAAAACCCCCTGATTTGGAAAAACTCCTGACTCGTTCTTTTCACCTTCCTTTCTCGTTCTTTCATAGCTCTGCCTTTCTTCAGGACCTCTCTCTGCCTCTTTTTATTTCAGCACTAATTAAATTTGCCAAGTCCCCTGGCATTATAACCAAATGGAGTTTCTGGGCAGTCACGAATGTGCAGTCTGCTGAAATGCGATGCAATTAACTAAGCCAACTGCACACAGGTTCTGAGATTAAAGGCACCGCAAACGATCTGCACATGTTTACAGAAACAGTCTCTTAGTTTGCAGTTAAAAACAAAAAAACACCAAGACAGCCAGCTGCCAGTCCATAATTTGGAACACAAAAGCATTAAAATGGTGTTCTGTTTTTCTGCCTGACACTGACTTCATAGTGTTGTTGCTTACTAGAATAAAGGTCAAAAGGCATTTTACAAAGTTTCAGTGCACATTATGGAGAGAGAGAGGGTCCATTTTGGCATTTTATGATTCATTATGTAAGATTCTTAGATATGACTTGAGCCCCTCCTTCACTGTACTGTTATTTTTGTCTGTTCACCAGGCAAAACCATAACTCCAATTGATTCAAAAAGTAATAGTGCATCATTAGTGTCTGTAGCAGAATTTTGCAGAATTTAGAATTAGCTCCCTTTCAATTCATGTGAATTTGAATTGAATTGGCCTTCTATTTTGGGAAATTAAGTCTTCATTAAATTAATTAAATGTGATGATTCAGGAATTGAACTGGAATTTAAAAAACATTCTCAATTCAAGTTTGAAAGGCACACTACCCCTGTCTTTGGCAAGTTTAAGTATATACCGGTTTTGTCTGGTCAGAGGAGAACTGGACCCCCAACTAAGCCTGGTTTCTCCCAAGGTTTTTTTTTTCTCAATTTCTGTCACCAGTGGAGTTTTGGTTCCTTGCCACTGTTGCCTTTGGCTTGCTTAGTTGGGGACACTTAATTTCTGGCAGTACTGTCGACTTGACTGCACAGCTACTATTTGAACTGAACTGAGCTGGACAATAACATCACTGAATCATTATGAACTGACTTAAACTGGAAAATTGAGTGTTTACTATTGTCCTCTTGCATTATCGACACACTATTTTCCTGTTACTGTAAAGCTGCTTTGACACAATCTGTATTGTATAAAGCTCTATATAAAGGTGACTTGACTTGACTTAGCCATGGGGTTTGGTACGCTAATTAGTTGCATATCTAGAAAAAAACTTTTTTTGTTTGTTTTTACTAAATTTGTCCTCTGCATATGGTGAAACAAAGTCACATTATCTATTAACCCATCAACTCATCAATATTAAAACAGTCTATTTGCGTGCATGCCTGAATGTGTGTTAAGTTTTCATGGCTTCTGTGGTTAGGGTTTTCACACTAATGTAATGAGACCTAGAAAAATCTCCCATTGTTCTTGTGGAAGGCCAAACATTCAGTGCTCCGAACAGCCGAGGTCCTCCGTTCCCCCTCAACAATTAGAGTACAAATAGATTCACAAGCTCCTCATTTCCCAGACAATCACAGTAATGAGTAACCTGCAGCTGCACTAATGGGCCATTATTACTCACACGGAGAAAGTGATGACATCCTCTTGGCACAATAACACTCTTTGCATGATATTTTATTCATTATAGTCAACACAGTTACTGTCAGCATCTGTATGGGCACAGATCAATACCGAGACTCCATCACCCATCTTTCGCAAGGAAGCAAAGCACTTTTTCTTGTCACCTTTTAAATTCTTCTTCCAGTTCCTCCTTGTATGTTCCACACATCACTGCGCGTGTTAGATGGCTGCTGTTGTCACTTTCAGATCCTTTCTGCTAGATCTGTCAGCCCTAGCAGGTTCTCTGTGAGCATGCATGGGGCTGCGGGAACTAAATTTGTTGGATTTACAGCCTGGAGGGACCTGCTCGAGTCCTGTGCATCCTCATTGGTATGGGATGTTTATTAGGTGCAGGGCTGAGCATGCCCTTGTGGGTTAGACGCAGCGGGGTCTGGAGATTGCTTTCACGTGTCATTAATCCAGGTCACCATATTCTCTGAAGCAAAAGCTGTAATCCAGTTGCTGTGATAATTATGTGCTAACAGGAAAGGGAAAGTTGGTGCATCTTTTGAGTCGACTGCTTCTGTTTGAGCTAGAGTCTAAGATATGGTCAAAAAGCCCTTTGAAAAATTATCTGATGTCTGAAGCAGCATTTTGTTACAATGCTTTTCCTACATTAGTGAAAAACACTGTAGACTGTGCCAAGTCAAAAATCCATGCTAAAATTCAGACCAACAGCACGAATCTGACTGTGCTATAGCTTTCAAGTTCAATAGCAAAGAGGTTAATATAGAGTACACATTTTGGACACAAGTTTGTTCTGCCAGTGAAACATAACCAAACCAAACCAAAGCACAAACCAAATCTCCAGGCAACACATAGTTGAATAAATTGTTGTTTTGAACAATTCGGTTAAATGAATGGTTTAACGAATGACTCGCTTGTTAAGAGATCTGGCTGCATCTGAATTCGCATACTCTCTGAGTAGGTACTTCTTTTGAATAAGTAATTACTTTACGACTGCAAAAAAATTATGTTCTATATAGTATGAATATGTGTAGTATGAATGTAAACTGGATGCACTACATTCGACTTCTTGTCATTGTCATGTGACCTACCAACATCACTTGCATCATTTCACAGCCATTCACAAAAGCTCTCCCTTGGCCTGATGGGATAGTAAAATATCCATTGTATGCACACTTCAAAATCATGTTGGAAGTAATCTGCTAATACTCTTTTCACATACTGTTTTTTTTTTTTTTTTTTTTTTTGGGAAAAATGCAATTTTAGATGCAACCACAGTGTTTTTGTCTGACAGTGTCAGAAAGTTTTGTCGAATGAATAATACAATGACTCACTCATAAAGAGTCTCTTGTTTCTTTCATGAATGAATCTGTTTTTTGTTTAACAGATAGGTTGAATGAATCATTTAATGAGTCACTCATGAAGACAGTCACTTGTTGTCCCCTACTAATAACGTGACCATCCAGAAAGAGTCACTTGAAAATTCTCACCATGAATGCACAAATGTATAAAAATTGTAGTATAGAGGTAATTATCTGGGATACTGTTTTGCACAGTGTAATGGATCCATTTCCAAATACTTCAGGTGAGAATGGTTGATTTTAGATTAACCTACTTTTGATTGCATACAGTGTACTACATTTCACTGTATTGTATACTTGTCTTATGCAGAATCCTGTAAGTCATACCTGTAATTTCATACCTCAGTTAATTGACTCAAATGGATTCATATGTTCAATTCACTTCATTGTGTGCTTTCCGTTATACAAAGATCATACTAGGCTCATTTCTTCTCCTAAACTGGTTAACAAACTAACGTTTTGCTACCTCCCAAGTAAGAGCTGACAACAGTCCTCAGGACAGGAGGTGTAGCTGCATCTCCTCATGTTGATGAAAATCTGTATAAATCTTGAGAGGTTGAGGCGTGCACTGTGAAAGCTACTCAGTGTAATGAGACAGGTCTTGCCAGAGCAGAAGCTCAGCTCTTTTGACACTGCTGTCAAAAAATGCTGCTATAGCATTTATGACTCTCAAATAGTCTAAACCAGTTCTCTTATTGGATGCAGTTGTAGCTGGCCTGGACTTGTAGCTGATGTCTGAAGAGAATATAGTGAAATAAAGAAAAATTAAATGGTGTTTATTGATACGTTGTAAAATGAATGCATTATAATTATGAGGCATGCAGTCTTTACCTGCAATTTTTTACAGTATAAGCGTACGTAGGTGTTGAACACAACTACTTAATCGGTTGTGAAGATGAACATGAGGATGACAGGCGATTTTGATTTAATGGATTGAAGGTAAATATCCACTTCATTTAGTGCTCTTTTTGGTCTGTGTTATAAAATATCGCGTCTGAAAAACCACTCCAAATGATTCAAACTAAACACAACTGAACTGTCCGAGAGATTCAGAGTGAATTGCGAACCAATTCAGACCTTTTTGCTTATCCGCTTAACCAATGAAAAGAATTGATTCACTCGCGAATGAGACATTGTTAGTTCATTGGAACACGACACGTTTGCCTAAATATGGTCAGCAAAAATTTATTCTGTATCTTCATCTCATCTTACTGTATCTTTATCTACAGACCAAGATTCATCAAGGTACGTGGTTTTGAACACGTTTTTATATATATACTGGCTCAACAGTTCTTTTCAAACGAGAAATCCTAAACTAAAATGAGTGGCTCAGTAAATGTGGTGGCACAGTGGCAAGTTCCATATTTTTTTTTTGTTTGACAGCTTAGATTGGGTCATATTTGTTTAATTGAGCCATGATTGGCTTTATGAAAGTAAATGTTTAACTCTTCTCATAATTAATATAGCAGAAGTTGGAGTTTCATTACAGGCTTTTCTCAGAATCAAGCTGAGCACAATGTAATGATGTTATACATAGATATTCATTCGATAACAGATGAGTCACACATAGAGGTGAGGCCTGCTGGGAATCGCACTGTTTACTTCTGAACCCTTTGCAATATAGACTATATATGAAATTTTGTACTGCGGAGAACAGACTGCCTTTATACTTTGTGCTGTAATTACTGCAGTTTGTTAGAAGACCATATACTCCTCAAATAATTACTGAGCTGCACTTCCCAGGTTGGTCATACGTATACAGTTCTGTGAAAATCTTCCAGATTCAAAACAACTTTTGCTGTTTCTGCTACAGGTTACCACTGACAATTATTTTTGACATGTTCCTTGTGTTTTTTTTTAAAGTAAATTGTGTTTACAATGAAAAGTCAATTGGGCAAGAAATTCAACATTGTTCAAGAGAAGAAATGTAGCCTACATCTTGTATTTTTATTATTTTTTTAAAGCACTAATATTAATTCCTCTACAAAACTTGATATGTAACCTATAAATTTGTTTAATTTTTTTAGTGGTGGGACTGCTATTCTAGGCAGATAAACTTCTGGTTTTGTGTTACCAGCATAATTCTTGTGGGTGGATTTTTTTCTCTGTGTAAACAGTTCCTTTTTAGGAATCCTTGTGGGTTAAAATTATTTCCTGTGTTAAAAAGCGTATTTTGAAGCCAGAAGATTTCACAGAGCTGTCTAGTTATTAGATTCTGAGTCTATTCCTGGGATCTACCAGAATTGCTTACAAGAGGCCCAAGTATTTGAAACAAGATCTTGAGATATCTTTAATAGAGCAGACATGGAATAGAACCAGTACTTGCTCAGTGATGATTATGATATAATGCTAGAGGAAACATCTTTCGTTCAAGCCCGTCACACAATAATACCTCATTTTGCATGGTAACCAAGTCTATACCTGTGAGTCTTATTTTTATCGTCTTTTATTTTGTAAGGAAGCCAGCGCAGTGCAAATTTAGTGTTGCAGATGTCAGTGTTGCTGCAAACAGGGATTTACTCCCCTTTCACCACTTTCCTGAAGCCCTATTTATTTGACAGATTGACAGATCAAACTGTGACAGGGAAAATGCCAGCTCAGAGGCTTTCTGCGTGTTATTTTTCAACCGTGATCAGTCAGGCCTGACCAAAGGTATCTGTACAAAGTAAGTCACTACAAGCGTGATTCATCACCGCCACACGGTAAAATGTCATATTTCCTTATTTGGCATGGCCCTGCTGACAGGTAAATGATGAGAAGAGTGGGCGGGCAATGGCAGGGAAGGGGCCAAAATAGAGTCACCTTCATAACACCTAATCTGATCAGCAGACCTAAATCTGACCGACCTGTACTGTTCAGCTCCTCTGACAATTTTGCTGTGCCTTACAGGCTAAGGCTGAAAATATTGCAGCCCCAAAAATATATGAACTAGTGAAATGCTGTTTGGTTGAAATCCATATTATGAAGTTGTATTTAAGAATGGTGAAGCAACTTTGAAACAAAATAAGAATATTTCACAAAGTTCCTAGAGGAAATTGAATATTGACATGGAAAAATGTAAATAATTAAACTTTAATTTTCAGTGTAGTTTTTTTTTTAAACATGTGAAATAGCCTATGCTGGAAAAATGTTTATGACATATTTATTTTTACTCAAATCATATCACTAAAAATGTCAAAGCTAAATTCCTGTATTCCAGAGTAATTGTAATATTGTTTGGTTTGCTTGTTTTGCTTAGATATTTTTGTTTAGTGTATTTATGTATAGGTGATTTGAGCATTGACAAAGTATTATATTTACTAATACTACTACTAGTAGCAATAGTAGTGGTAGTACTAGTAACTTGAATTGCAAGAAGCAGTTGGTCATGTGATCTCAACACGACAAACTGCCCAATGCAGAATAAAACAGCTTAATAGGTGGCTGAAATTACTTACTTCTTACTTTATTTCATGTAAATGAAGAGTGTTTTAACCATATTTATAAAAAGTGCAGTCCATTTATTTACTGTAGCCACCAATTTCAGTGATATTTGTATGTTAGGGAAATTTTATCACTTATAGATTTATAGAAAAATATGTGAAGCAAAAGCTTTGGTGAAACTCCCCATCTGCTTTCCTTGTATTCTCATAGGTGTCTAGGAGAAATAGATGAGAAATAAAAGAGATTTCTTTTTTTTATTTCAGATGTGGTATCTTTCTTCCTCTTTATCACATCTGGCAGCTCTGTCACTTAAATATGGGACACATCGGTGTTATTCTAAAATGTCTTTGGTGTGTTTGGATATTTTCATGATGTGCCTTGAGTGGTTTTGAATGCTGAGAGCTGAGTGCTTGAGAACAGGGTATGATCTCAGTGAGCAGATTGCCGTCCAGATTGCATCTTTAATTTGCATGTTTATAAATAGGCGACTCTATGTGACAAAGCTTACATTTGCATGACCATTTGATATGTTTGCCTGAACTAAGCACAGCACTTCTTAAAATTTATCTGATTTGTATCTTTGAGTTTGTGTCAGTTGTTTGATAGTGTGATCAAAGAAGTCCTCAAACTTTCATGTGCAACCTGCAGTTTCCTTACTTGAGAAACTGATAATTTTAGGAAAGGTCATTTTAAATTAAAATTAAAACATTTTAAACATTAACAGCACTATTTGATACATACGCAATCATGTGATGTATTACTCTTCTAGAAAAAGCTGTTTTATAATACATTGCATGAGTCGCCCCCCTGTCATGTCATAAGTTATTAATAATAATTATAATGTTTACTTTAATGTTCACTTTATATTGCGCTTCAGTCAATGCTCAAGCCTTTTTATCAAAATATAAGCATAAATGTACATCTAAAGAACATGAACCCGTGAACCCGTGAATTCCAGATTTTGATATAGATCATGTAAGCAATCCAGTGGTCCAGAAAGAATGAGTTTGAGCAGAAAAATAGAAGTCCAGTCAAGCAATCGCTGCTGGAGTGATAAAATGAACTGCGATGACCTGCAGTTCTCACACCACAGAGCAAGGACAAAACACAAAAAGTACAGAGCACAAATACAAGATGGCCAATGTGAATATCCATTTTATCATGTGTAGAAAAACGTAGATGACAAAGCAAAAGATAAACAAGCAGCCTTGTAATGAAGTTGCAGCAGTTAATAAGCAAACTTAATGCATCCAGGCCAGTAGATGTCAGTATAAAGTATAAAATGACTGGAATGAATTTGAGCCAGCAGAACATAAAAAATGTGACTGCATTTGAAACTGCATGCTCTCTGAGTGCATCTTTTGAATATGTACTTACTGTAATGAACGCTGCTTTTGAGAGTCCTCCCGCCCCGCCATCGTAGACCTGAGTATTAGCCAGATTACACTCCGAACTACATTTCCCATAACCCCATACATGGACTGATTACTTCCTCAACTGCTGTCAATTCCTTATACTATTTAAAGGGATAGTTCACCCAGAAATAAAAATTGTGTCATTAATTATTCAACCTTAACCTAATTTTTGTTTTGTTTGCACACAAAAAGTATTATCGTAGCTTCATAAAATTAAGGTTGAATCACTGATGTCACATGGACTATTTTAACGATGCCTTTACTACCTTTCTGGGCCTTGAATGTGGTAGTTGTGTTGCTGTCTATGGAGGGTCAGAAAGCTCTTGGATTTCATTAAAAATATCTTAATTTGTGTTCTGAAGATGAACGAAGGTCTTATGGGTTTGTAACGACATGAGGGTGAGTAATTAATGACAGAATTTTCATTTTTGGGTGAACTATCCCTTTAAGTACTGAGCATACGTGGCTCAGCGTGAAGTCTTGTTTTCCCTTGGCTGATGTTTCTGAGTGTTCTTTGTGTTACCTTTGCCTATATATATTGACCTCCCGATTGTTTACCTTATTTATAATTCCTTGCAGCCTGCTTAGAGACACCTGCTCTGTATTGCCCTGACTTAGATCTTGACTGTTTGCTACCTGCCTCGAACCTGGGCCTGTTTACGCACGGTGATTTCTGATCTGCTCCTGGTTGTATTGCTCTCTGGTTAACAACCCACACCTGTTTTACTACTCTTTGTTCTGTTAAAGGGATAGTTCACTCAAAAATGAAAATTCTGTCATTAATTACTCACCCTCATGTTGTTCCAAACCCGCAAAACCTTCGTTCATCTTCAGAACACAAATGAAGATATTTTTGATGAAATCCGAGAGCTTTCTGACCCTCCATAGACAGCAAGGGAACTACCACGATTAAGGCAAGAAACGTAGTAAGGACATTCTTAAAATGGTCCATGTGACATCAGTGGTTTAACCGTAATTTTAAGTATACTTTTTGTGCGCAGAGAAAACAAAAACAACAACTTTATTCAACAATTCTTCTCCTCCGCAGCACCCTAGCACCATTTTGGAGATTATCAGAATGTATGCGCATACTTTTCCTGCACGTAAACAACGCATGCACATGGCGCTGCTGACGTAGAACACACACATATGCTGCGCTATGTTTACATTCAGATCAAAGCACACGCATGCATCGTGGTACTCTCCAAAATGGCACTAGGGTGATGTGGAGGAGAAGAAATGTTGAATAAATTCATTATTTTTGTTTTCTTTGCACACAAAACGTGTTCTCGTAGCTTCATATAATCAAGTTTGAACCACTGTACTTAAATGTGTAATTACACTGTAACAAGGACACCTTAAAATAAAGTGTTACCCTACTTTTTTACACACACTTTGTTTTTCACTTACTACGGTATATAGTAGAGAAATATGCATATTCAGATTCAGCCCTTGTGTCTGAATATACATGTTACCTTATGATATAGTATAAATCTGGGTCAAAGGATAATGCTCAAAAAGGTGGTGGATAGTGTGTCCAGAAATGCCTCCATACTGCACACCTGCATAAAAAAAAGAACGCATTTTGTCAACGGTCAAGAAGTTTTTTTTTCATTAAATGCAGTACTTGATTTCCATGTTACCAAAAAGCTTTAAGTGCTTTTTACTTTAATTTCTATCATAGGTGCTATTTCTTTCAGTGGATGTTGTCCACATTATGAAATTTATTTCAGGAAAATTTAGCTCAAAATGGTTGGACAGTGGTTAAAATAAAATGTTCATATAATAATGAAGGGGATTCAGAAGTGTTGAGATAAGATGATGTTGAAACATAATGCTAATTGCTCCACATGGCACACTCCACAACAGAGAGAATAAATAAGAGCCTGGCACTATCAGTAGCTAAATTCCTGCTCATGGTATCATGGGATCTGTTTACTTTTCTCTCTGCATAGAAATAATTAGTTGGAATGTTTTATTTTAAAAATACAATGAGCTTTTTGATCATTTTTATTTTTGGAATTAAGTCTGTTTTTCTTTTTTCTCCTTCTTTTATCAAGGCTACATAACTGTATGCCCTCATTTGGGGGCTTCAAAGGCTTGCTTGACATGCTTAGTTTGATTACAATATAAGACTTTAATAACATTTAATAATTATATAATGGCAGTATTTGGGATTTGGCTGACTGTATACCATCAATAGAGTAAGACCTGCCTCCCACATGTGATATCAGTTTTTTTCTGAAGAAAATGTGAGTGGTCTGTGGGTGGTTGTTAAGGTGTTCTAAGTGGTTTTTAGCATGTTGATTTGCAGTTGCTAGGGTGTTCTGCTTGGGTGATGATGCCTTTGTTGGTTGGCACAGTCTGATTTGCTGGGTTAAAGATTGAAACCTGGCTGGGATACTGACTATCTGACTCTCAAGTGATATTTTATAGTGCATGTGGAAAATTATGTGAAAAATCAAAGTTAGAATGTTTTGCAACATCATGTGTGTGCAACTAAAAGATTGTAGTATTTTTGTGACATATTTGGTGTCTGTATCATTAAAAATTTGCTTGCAAATACCTTTTGAGTAGCTGTTTGTGTGAGTATGATCAGCACAACATACTGTTGTTGAACAAAATTTTACTGAATAATGAAACTGTTGTCTTCTGTAGAGCTGCTTTACAGCTGAAATGGCAGTTGTTTCATAGATGATTCATTATTTTTCTGTTTATTACTGTGAAGCTGCTTGTGATGTGAGTTGACTAATGTACAATAAACAGACATGGTGATATGCATCGAGTGACTGTGTTAAATTATGGTGACAATAGTAAACATATATATAAATTATACACTTTTATTGTAGTACGTCTGTGATCACTTGAGTATATAAATTAAACCTATCATGTGCAAAGAACAGTATGTACCAGACCGTATTAACATTTCAGAGGAGGAATTCAGCTTCCTGCATTATTATGGAATATGCAGTGTTGTGGACTTTTATGTAGTAATCATAAAAGAAAGTGTAGACTGGTTAACAGACTTTCAGCCCAATAAGAATATGTTTTGTGTGTGCCTATACATCTCAGTGGGGGAGTGTCAGCATCCTATGGGAACAGCAGTTAAAAGCCACTTTCCTGCAGTGTGGTCAGTCATGCAAAATGTGTTTAGTTTTTAACTGTGTGATGAATTCATTATTTAGCTCAGCAGACATGCATGGATTTGTTGTCTGACTCAAATAAAGGTACTTCGTCTTTGCATGTATTCATTAAAGACTGCGCTAGATGGCCACCTGAGGTTTCCCATACTGATGATTAGGAGTTTCAAAATAGAGCTGCTTTATTTATAAGTAACATGGAAATGAAGCCCTGCAAACAGTGTTCTGTTATCATAATCATAATCTAGATATCTAGATATCAGAATTTGTGTTCAGTGGACAATTCACTATCATGTTTTCCACCGAAATATTAGGCAACACAACTGTTTTTATAAACATTTATTATAATAAGAAATGTGTCTTGAGCAGCAAATCAGCATATTAGAATGATTTCTGAAGAATCATGTGACACTGAAGACTGGAGTAATGGCTGCTGAAAATTAAACTTGGAATCACAGGAAGAAATTACATTTTAAAATATATTAAAATAAAAAAACTAAGCTATTTAAAATGATGATAATGTTTCTACTTTTTCACAGCATTTACTGTATTTTTAATCAAATAAAAGATTTGACAAAAATCATATACTGACTTACTGCCAAACTTGTTAATGGTAGTGTATATCTAGAAACTGAGCTTAAATTAAATTATTGAGAAATGTTTGAGTTCATATTGTTATCCTTGACTTTTATTTAGCATTTTGGTGCATTTTAACACTAGTGTCATTATTTCAAAAAATCTCCCTTTAATCTTATTGTTTTTGCTCTGTTTTCTGTTCTTCTGCCCACACTGACTAATTTTTTTGAAACTCGAAATGAACATAGACAGATGCTTGTTTATACATGACTTTGATAAATGGTTTCTCGCTCCACATAAAGAAGACAAACAACATGCAGAGGAGGGTAACACTACTGCTGTGTTTAATTACTGTACAGCTCTTGCAATCACAGCAATAAACCTGTCCAGCGCTCCTGTTTAATGAAGGCAGATCAAAGTTAAAGCTGTCCAGCAAGACTTTCATCCCCTCTGCTAATGCAACTCATCTGGGAGTCTTCAGAAATATTTATTGTGTGTCCATTGTCACTCACTTTAGTTGGACTGAGGCCTTCACAAATAACCAGTGTACTGTCACGCTTCACTGCAACGGGGAGACGAGGAGACGCAGGTTGAACTCAAAACAGACTTTAATAACTCAAAAGGGCATACATCAAAAGGCTGGAACACAACGTGGAGACTTGAAGACATTTAATGACGATTAACAGCGGACGTGAGACTCAGGGAAACACAGGGCTAATAAACAGGAAGTAATCAAGATAATTAATCAAACACAGCTGCAAGGAATCATAATCAAACTAAACAAGAACAGGAAAAAACCAAATATGGACATGAGGAAACACGGGGAGCACGTGGAAACACAACACAAGTCTGACATAACTCCCCCCTCCCGGAAGGCATGTCCCGCGCCGTACAACATCCAACGGGGAGGGGGGGTGGGTGCTCTGGAGGCCTCTAGGGACAGGGTTCCAGGACGGAAGGCCTCCAGGGTGGCGCCCGTTCCCGGGACCCACGGTGGAGCAGGGGACTCAGGAGGCCATGGCGGATCAGGGGACTCGGGAGGCCATGCCGGATCAGGATCTGCCTCAGAGGCCGCGGCCTCAGCCCCTGTCCCGGCCTCTACGAACAGAGCCATACTACCCCTCCACCCCCCCACCCCCAAAAAAATACTTGGGGGAATTTCCGGGGCTGAACTCGGGGACTGGAGCCCTTTCTGGGCTCGACGGGGGATCAGGAGCCCTCCCTGGGCTCAACGGGGGATCAGGAGCCCTCCCTGGGCTCAATGGGGGATCAGGAGCCCTCCCTGGGCTTAACGGGGGATCAGGAGCCCTTCCTGGGCTTAACTGGGGATCAGGAGCCCTCACTGGGCTTAACTCGGGAACAGGAGCCCTCCATGGGCTAAACTGGGGATCAGGAGCCCTCACTGGGCTTAACTGGGGATCAGGAGCCCTCACTGGGCTTAACTGGGGAACAGGAGCCCTCCGTGGGCTAAACTCTGGAACTGGAGCCCTCCGTGGGCTAAACTCGGGAACTGGAGCCCTCCGTGGGCTTAACTCGGGAACAGCAGCCCTCCATGGGCTGGACTCGGGAACTGGGATACGCTTGCGTGGAGCTGGCACTGGAAGGCGCTCTCGAGGAGCCAGTACAGCAAAGTGCTTTCGAGGAGCTGGCATTGGAACGTACTCAAGGGCTGGAGCCGACACTGGAGTGAACTCTGGGGCTGGAGCCGACACTGGAGCGAGCTCTGGGGCTGGAACCGACACTGGAGCAAGCTCTGGGGCTGGAGCCGACTCTGGAGCAAGCTCTAGGGCTGGAGCCGACACTGGAGCGAGCTCTGGGCTGGAGTGAGCTGTGACCGGCGAGCTTGAGGGAGCCGCAGCCAGCGGGCTTGACTTTGGAGCGGCAGGTGAGCTTGAGGGAGCCGCAGCCAGCGGGCTTGACGGGGGGACGGCCAGCGGACTCGACGGCGGGCTGGTTCTGGCTCTGGCCCAGACACTCCCCAGACACCAGAAGACCCCTTCCCTCCAACTTAGTCCAGTGGTGTCTGGGAGGTCCACGGGGCAATGGTAGTCGGCCCCGAGCCAGAACAAAGTGTTGATGGTAGCGTCCTCCCACGCTGTCGCCGCAGCGAGTCCGCAGAATTCCCTGGCGTACTCGAAGAAGGGGAGATCTCTGCGGGCTAGGGCGGAGAAACGAGCGGCGATCTCCATTGCCGCAGAGGGGGAAAAACAGGAAAACAAAAAGACTTTGCAATAACGGAAAACCAACACGGGGCGAAGGGGCGCCACTTACTGTTATGGTCCGCTGTTCTGTCACGCTTCACTAGAACAGGGAGACGAGGAGACGCAGGTTGAACTCAAAACAGACTTTAAAAACTCAAAGGGCATACATCAACAGGCTGGAATACAACGTGGAGACTTGAAGACATTTAATGACGATTAACAGCGGACGTGAGACTCAGGGAAACACAGGGCTAATAAACAGGGAGTAATCGAGATAATTAATCAAACACAGCTGGAAGGAATCATAATCAAACTAAACAAGAACAGGAAAAAACATAAAATATGGACATGAGGAAACATGGGGAGCACGTGGAAACACAACACAAGTCTGACATGGACATTTTTCATTGTCAAGTCATTTATTTGTGTAGCGATTTTCACAGTATGCATTGTTTGTTTCAAAGCAGTTTTACAGAAAATCATGATGTTAATAATGTTTATAATATTTTAATTCCTTAGTGCATTAAGTCGCATTTAGCAGGTTAGAGCTGGGTGAAAAATGCGAATGTAGTGTATATATAAATAATAATATAGTTTACATGTTGCGACAATACAAGTTTTGCCATATGGACATATATAAATATATGCTTTTATTGATGGTGATGGTAATTTTTATTTATTAAATGATGATGGATCGGTCTCAAGATCATTTTTAATGGTTATATGTTGTCAGCTCCCCCCATGTTCATAATTTTTGTATATCAAGCTAAAATTATATTTAATTCCTGAATGTTAGTCCATGGCAGGGCTGTAAACAGCTCATCATATTGTATACAAATGTACTGTGATGATATTACTATGGTACAGTAGTTTGATAAATACTATAGTACTGAATTATATATATTTGGATAGTAGTCTATAAGGTACTTAAAAGTATAAAAGGGCTGGGTATTGACAAAGATTTCATGATTTGATTTGATTCATTTGGATATATATCAGGTACAGTGCATTGCACATTTTCTCAAAGAAAAAAAAAATCTTTTTCAGTGCTGTCAACTATACAGAAACCCAGTCAGTTGGTACATTGTTATAATATCAAAGGTTAATATTGAAATAGAATGAATATGTAACGTAATGCTAATGCCTAATATGCTCTTCTCAATAGTCGTTTTTTTCCCTGTTTGGTGAACAAGCTATGGACATTGAATTTAACATTTCATAACATATAGTTTACAAGCTTCTATTGACGTCTTTTTGTGGTTGAAACACTGACTGAGCAATTATGTAAGACACGATAAATTTCAGTAAGTGGTACTGTTCTATTGATGTTTTGCTTTTTAAACTACATTGAAGAGTGCCAAAATGACATTTATTGTTTGAATTTCATGAACAGTTTGACCAAATTTACCATGGTACACATCCCAAAAATGGTTCTCTGTCCAAAAACAGCATACTTTTTAGTTAGCACTGATAATGTGAAAAATTGCAGAACTGGTGTAGTAGCACACATTTGGAGTTGTTGTGCACTGGGTTGTTGTATGAAGGGCAACGCTGAGTTCAAGTCCTGGCTAGACCGACTTGATGAGACAGAGGGAAAAAAAATCAATACTCTCAGTGTGGATGGTTTGTAACAGTGGTGTCTGTCACGCTGTGCTCTCAGAGGAAGTGCTGACCAATAGGTGTCAGACCACAGCAGGCAGATATAGTACTAGAAGATACAAAGACAGCACTAGATTCTTCAGGACCACAGACAGGGATGTTTGAACTTAATTTAGATGCATTTTCTTTGCAAATACAGCTCTCGATGTCTCAGTAGAGGAATTTAAAGTAATTATGTTCAGATGATACACTGGCAGCTAGAAAATTAGGTTACATCTTATTGGATGCCTATTCAGATACGTTCCAAAATTTCATCTCCCACTTGTTTGGCCTAAAGCTAAGCAGGATTCATTTGTACTCCTTCGTTTTATCACAGTCTTGGTGTTACGTCTCCAACCAAGAGCTGCCGACGATAATGAAGCCACCAAAATGGATGATTCCGTCACTCTTGATTAAGTGTCGTGTCATGCTCAGAGTAATTGCCTTAATTAGCTATTGAGCAGTTTTCAGGGTTAATGGGACAACAGGTTGGTAGCGAATGTAATGCAGTGCTGGAAGCTAATGATTTTACTTTCATCTTCTCTGAAATGATTTGATTAACAGTAGAGAGAAACAGATCCCCCTTGTTTGTTATTACAGAATCAATTTCATGGCTGGATGAGCTTTCTCTTGACAATTTTTTTTTTTTTTTTGGCCAAAAACAGTCGTTGCTCAAAGACCAGACCAACAGACAAATTCAGTAAATCTGGCTTGCTCTCAGGAAATAAAACCCTCTTCGGTGGTTTTCTTTCTTAGTTGGTAATAGTTTTTATCCTTCTGCTATTTGTTTCTAGAAGACAGACAGCTCAGTCCATTAAAATTTTTGTAGAATGTTCTCTCAGATGCATAGAGGGTCTCTCTGGTGAAATATTTGAGGAGTAGGAGACTGAGGATAATTATAGAGAATATGATGCCAAGCACCAGTAAAGGCAACTTAATGGGCTTATGAAATTGTACTAGTCTGAAGAACCTGATGGGAAATTGTAACGTATGTCTGGGTGATTGAAATTCAACATAATTTCTGATTAAATTCTATATTCTCTTGGGAAAAAATAAATAAATAAATAAAAAATTATATATATATATATATATATATATATATATATATATATAAAACGGTAAAATACCGTTTTTGAAAGTGAAAAAGAATGTAAAATTTACAGGGAAAAACCATAAATTGACATTCCCAGAATTCCCTCCATTGCATTTCCAATTTTATGTTTTTTCTTTGAAATAACTATGTTTCTACTTAGTTTTTTCTTATCAGTCATGTGTATTAGGGTTGTATGTTACATCTAATGTTGTTAAATTAATGTTTATTGCATATTTCGGTTTAATGAGTCTCACCATGATGGTGTTTAGTGTTTGTGTGAATGACATTGTGCACCTTCTATATATATCTATATTAGCATTAGCCTTCTCAGCTTGTGGTGAGCTTTGGTTCATCATGTGACTTTCTCATCACCACCTGATTTTGATGGTTATCAGTGTAGGTACAAAACAGATTACAGAACTTCAATAGGTTGGTATATTAACATTACATCATAAGAAATTTGTTTTGTAATTGTAAATTTAAGTTAAATCCTAAAACCCTAAAACGTTGCTACCGTATATTTACGGTAAAATTCTGGCAACCACAGCTGCCGCTTTTTTACCGTAAATTTTACTGGATTTTTTTTTTTTTTTTTTTTTACAGTGTATGTATGTTTACCATGATCAAATGCACGTGTTTTATGCTACTGAAAAACGTAGTTATTGCATGACTTTTTCATGTTACCTAAAAAGGAAAAAAGGGTGAATGAAAGTATTTAAATATATTTTCAAATGTAATTTATTCCAACACTATCTCATGACCAATTCGTACGTATTTTACGAGGTGGCTAATTTGTACTAATTTGTACGACCTCACTCATACGATTTTGTACAATTTGTCTAGACCACAGTGACAGGTAGGTTTAGGGGCAGGGTGAGTGAGGTCGTACAAATTCGTCACCTCATAAAATATGTACGATTTGCCATTAGATCAGGTTGTTTATTCCTGTGATGGCAAAGCTGAATTGCCATTACTTCAGTCTTCAGTGTCACATGATCCTTCAGAAATCATTTTAATATGCTGATTTAATGCTTAAGAAATATATTATCATTGTAAATGTTAAGAGTATTTTTCTGCTGAATATTTTTGTGGAAATTATGTAAATATACTATTTTATTTATCTTTTGTTTTTATAGGGGTCTTAAAAAGTATGATATGGCCACTTTAAAGCATTACATATAATTAACTCATCTGTAGAATGTCATAATGAAGCTTCTCTTCACAACTTATGATCAGTATCCTGCAGTGATGAGGATAGTAATTATGACGGTTCCTCTGAGTGTCAGTCAGCTCATTTATCCTGCAATTAAGCCAGTAAGGGACTGCATAGATCCATATATAATATATCACTTTTGCTTACTTAATTGCAGGGAGTTATGTGTGTTTAAACATAAACATATAACCCAGCAAAAAAACAAAAACAAAACAAAAAAAGAAAACATTCTCTCAGATTTAATTTGTAAATATTTGTATTAAATATTTTCATTAAGATGAATTCAGCATCTTTCTTCTGGTGTTTTTCAGTCAGTAGAAAGCTCTCTGTTCTAAGTTATTATAACTCTGACCTTAATTGCCTACAGCCTGTAAACCGTAAATATTCTAAGGACAGTTCCTTAGGTGCTCTATGTATGTGATGAATGATGCTAAATTATGAGAGATAGATATATCTTCACAAAATTTATCATCACTCATCACTATGGTGGCTGGTTAGGACCAAAAAACTTAGCATAGAACAGAAAACATTTGTCACATCTTACCTATATGAAGTCTTGTATGATTAGTGGAAGAGACAAGCAATAATTCATTCTCTCCCCTTATGAACTCCTGAGTGTATGATATCATTTCCTGATTATTAAACGCTACAGCAAAGGATATTTACCAGCACTAGCTCATCAGCTTTTACAGGAGTGATGCCTGGAGTGATGTTCTGCTTGAGCAGGTTGTTCTGCTCTTCAGATACTTAAGTTTTCACATCTGATAGGTGTAGCACAGCTAGACAAGCAGGGACTCGTAGGTAAGTTCACTTTAACGTTTTGCCATGAGAGAGGTGCTGTTGCTCCCGTCTGCGCTTCTGACAGCTTGTGAAAATGAACACGAAGCCCGTTGTTAAGTCCTAGGAGCAGGCATGTGGAGGGTTGTCCAGTTTCTCCAATTTTATGGCCCGTCATCTGCCTATGTATGTCAGATCTGTCATCTCGGGCCAAACAAGCGGTCTAAATCTGGGTTCTGGATACATGAGTGACGAGTGTGAGTAATGAACGACCTCAGTGTGACGTTTCGTCTGAAGCTCAATTGAGCAGATGCACCAAACGCTGCAGGATCCGTCTGTGTCCATCTGCTGTTACACTTGGCAGATTAATTTGGCTCAGAAAGAAAACTTTAAAATTTAATGATTAAGAACCAGTGATGGGAATAACAGCATTATAAATACACGGCGTTACTAACGGCATTATTCTTTTTAGTAACGAGTAATCAAACGAATTACTGTTTCCCCCGTTACAACGCCGTTACCGTCACTGACAATAAAATGCGGCGTTACTATAATTTATTATAATTTTATTTCTCAGTTCATCTGAATGGATGCGCAGTGTGGTTGTATTTGATGTACAGTAAACTCTAGTGTGAAGTCGCATGACTCGCCGTCGCTTTGTCTCACACACACAAAGAAAGATACAGAGCAAGAGAGACTTACATAACATGCAGAATTGACGCGGTACATGTAAACGATATTCTTTGTTGTATTTTCCTGTCAAAATAACAGAGTTCCTTTGGAATTCTTCAGCTTTTAAGAACTGCCGGGTTCTCTGGTAGTGGGCGGAACTAATGCGCAAACGACAATCTCATTGGCTGGTGCTCACCTGTTATCATCCCTGTTTTGATTTCAGTGAATCAATTCGAGCGAACGCAGAATACGTGATCAATATTGATGAACCCAGCAGCTCCTTAATCCTTAGTGCATTTTATATTGTTATTAGTAGTAGAATTCGTAGTAGTTTTGTTATCTTATCAGTATTATTTTTACACACAAAATGACGAACAATATCTTAAGCATCACCACCAGTCCTAAATTCTGTCAACATGACAATATAATATCGTATTATAATGTTTGACTGACTGATGCTAAGTGTCAGATATTTAAAAAACTGTGTCATTTTACAAACATAAGTTTTATATATATATATATATATATATATATATATACTGTATATAAAATAGCATGTCAGATAATTAATATCAGTCTGGTGAGTAAACTAAAAAAATTACTAGCCAATGGCAATTCTATTGCCAAGGTGTCCATAGAGGGTTGATAATATTTACAATAATATATTGAATTTGATAGGTGTCTCTCACATTGTCCCACAGAAACATTAAAAAATAGTGTAGATTAGTGTACAATGTTTTATAATAATAATTTATTCTAGTTAGTGTCCATTTCATTCATTGGGGGCATCCAAGTTATTTGACATATTTGAACATTTTTTTTTTTAAAGTAACACAATAGTTACTTTCCCTGATAATTAACTACTTTTATAATGATGTAACTCAGTTACTAACTCAGTTACTATTTGTGAGAAGTAACTAGTAACTATAACTAATTACTTTTTTAAAGTAATGTGCCCAACACTGTTAAGAACACACAAAGCTAAAACTCAACCTGTGGAGACAAGAATTAGCGTCATGCAAAACTACATTTTTGTTTATTTAACTAGCTTGTATTGTATCTATGTTAGGCTTATTGATCACTTGTTGTATTTTTACAGGAATCAGATTATGTTCCAAATGCTTGCCATTTGTTGATCACAATGGTCGAATATGTGTTGCTAAAACGGTTTTGTAAATTTTAAGGCCACCACATTTGTGTGCAATTATTTTAACATGAAAACACTTGTTCACTAAGCAGCTGCAGTCCAGTTTAACCATACTGTGGTGTATTTAAAAGAGATCTATGATATCCCTTTTTACAATATGTAATATAAGTCTCAGGTGTCCCCAGAATGTGTCTGCTAAGTTTCAGCCCAAAATGCCCCACAGATCATTTATTATATCTGTTTATTATAGCTGTTTTCATGCATGTCTCTTAAAATGCTAATGAGTTGCTGCTTCCTGCCCCCTTTTTTAGAATAGGGCTGTGCCTTTACAGCTCGTTTCTCAGATACTCTGCTAAAAAAACATCTGTTTGGTTTTGATTATCATGTCTGTCGCGCTGAAATCATGCGTTTTAAACCATATTAGTTTAAACATATGATATACGGTTTACTGAGTGCACATATCTGAAACACACGCACAGAAAGCGTCTGTCACATGGCATGTGAGCAATGTTTCTTTCATGTCTTATTGCGCATAAACGGTCAAATACACACAAGTTTATGTTATGGCAGCAGCGTAATATACAATAAATAAATCAATAAATCAATAAATCCACTGATCTCTTGTCTCCTCTGAGGCTGGGACTCTACATAGTGTTCTGTGCTCATCAGTGCAGCCAAAGACAGGACAATTAGCATGCTTTTCTCAAACTTTTGCCATGGTGTTAGAACTGGTACAATGTCACAGGCAAAAACACAATGCCGGCGTCGATTAAGGGACGGTAATATTATAATAAGATCCCCTTTATATGTCACAGGGGGAGCAAAATCTGAGTGGCTTGTTTTTTTACAAGCTTGCAGAGAAAGAAAAAAAAATTACTAGGTTGTTCTTTTTCATATTTTCTGGGTTGGTAGATGCACCAGGGACCCGATTATAGCACTTAAACATGGAAAAATCTGATTTTCATGATATGTCTCCTTTAAATGAAGTAACTGTCATGAGCTTATGTGTCATAAGCTTATCATGGAGTGTGCCTCATTTGTAAAACTCTTCCTAATACATTTGTGGGTGTGTTTACACTGCTACATGATTGAGTAATAATAGTAATGGGTCACTCATGAACAATTAGCTCATTTTGAACAATTCTTTCATATGACTCACTTTGGAGTGACGGGTTGTCTCAGAGAGTGATTCATTCATTGTTTTTGTGATCACACATGCACAACATCTTTTCTTTCATGATTGAAATAAAGGTGAACTAATTAAATGATTAGTTGATTAATAGAAAACAGATATGTTATAAGGGTGGCTGTGATATTGTATTGTGACTATGATATTTTAGGTCTGGATGGCAAGATTTGTGTTGAGGAAAACAACCTTCTAGACTAGGGAGGTCAACTGTAATCATTTCTTTGTACTAATAAGAGCCTGTTCGCCTGTCACGTATCAAGAGAACGATTAACTCGGACTGGAGTAGTGGTGAATTAATCATTAATCGGTCATCATAATTTGTCTTTGGCTGGAATTATCTTGATTTCCTTGGAATATGATAATGAATTTAAAGGTTCACTTATAGAAAAAAAAAATCCTGATAATTTACAGTACTTTCTTTCTTCAGTCGTAAAGAAATTAAGGTTTTTGAAAACAATCCAGGATTTTTCTCCATATAGGAGACTTCAATGGTGGCCAATGAGTTGAAGGTCCAAACTGCAGTTTCAATGCAGCTTCAAAGGATCCCAGCTAAGGAATAATGGTTATATCTAGTGAAACGACAGGTCATTTTCTTGAAACAATAAAAATGTATAAACTTTTTTACCACAAATTTTGTAAGTGAACTTATTTAAGTTGGTGTACACAGATGTGTTGGGGGAGTTTGACTGTTGAAAATTTAAAGAATTGAAAATAAAGATTTGTTCATTTTGGTGTACAAGACTCAAAGATTTAAATCAGAAAAATTAAATGATCTTCCCATCGCTATAACAGTGGCCATGATTCATTTTTTTCTGAATCTTCCCACAGGGCTGTTTCTAAAATGATCAAATGGGACACTTACTGAGACTCTTCGTCAGCTTTTTTTGACTTCTGAACTATGCTGATTAAAGAAATCATAAATCAGCCAAACCCAGGTGCCAGTTAGTAATTAGCATTTTGCAGAGCATTTCTTCAGTTTCTATGGTTACAGTTTCTTATTACATCCATCCGGTCATGTTTGTCCTGAGGAGAACATAAAGGTTTTTCATAATCATGATCAGGACCACTGGCAAATCGTTTGTCCGATGTTGCGGTTATTGCGTTTTCATTTCATGTGCCTTGATAATGTAATTAAGTGTATTGATTGATTAACAAACTGGGTGATTGAAGCAGTTGATTGTTCTGGTCCATGTTTGTCTGCATTCGTTTTAGCAGTTCGGGATGGTTCTGTGGTATAACCTCTAATGCAACTGGAGGACTATCGATTCCAGTCCTGCTCAAGATATTTTATAGATCGTTGGATTAAATTCCTCTCTGGTATCGACTATGGTTTTTGAGGGCGGCACTGACACACAATTTCTGGAGGGCATCATCACAGTAACTGAGCATGGATCAATTCCATGCGAGATATTACATTTCAAATCAATTACCGGAACATTTGAGGGAAGTAATCAGATTAAACTATTAATATCAGAGAGAGATCACCCGTTTTGGGTTACGTTTGTGGAAAAGACCAACATATTTACTGTAATTACACACAAATCACAATCATACCAGGCAGGAGCTGGAGAATAAATGTCACTGAGGCTATAAAATGAAAATATATAAATATATAAAAGGAACCAGAGATGCAGTGTAGAGATGAAAATAGGAGAATATATCAGCGGTGGTATTGTTGTCCTGTTGACTGTTAGCTTAGATGTTTTTTTGTGTAATGAGGTAAGGAGGAACCATCATTGTTGCTCTCTGGCTCTCTGCTTCCCACATACAAATTTCTCATGAGAATCACGCCATGGCACCTCATGTGGCGGCAATGGCAGATGCACATACAGCGGTGTTATATTCCCATTCAGATGGCGAGTATTTTACCCTGACGTCGTGATCTGTGAAGAATTGTGTGCATGTGGGAACATTTTTGTTTGTTTGTTCATATTTTATTTATTTGTGTGAGCGTGCACGTAAAACACAGTGTATAAACATATACAGAGTTTATCTGTGTATTTTTTACATTCTTGATGGTGTGTTTGTGTGTGAGTTTGTGTTCGGGCTGCGGTCCAGCTCTGCAGGGCTGTGGAATCATCCAGGTCTCCAGCATGCATCAGGATTATCTCCCGTTCGCAGGAGAGGGGATCGGCGTCACAGCACTCTGCACTGCCCAAGGCCATCACACCTTACTAGCACGCAGCACACCATCCTCTGTCATCACTGAACACAAATACAGAGATGAGCTGCAAATTATGTATATTTATGCGTACTGCGTTCACACTTATGCATTTAAACAGATCGGTTGAGCGGCAAAACTGATCCGTTAAACAACACCTAAAAAGTGAATATTCAGAGTTTGATGCAATGTTGGAGCTTTCTCAAAACAAGGTGATTTTTGTTTTGGAATGATGATGAGAATCTGAATTTATATGCGTGATCTGACACAGAGTATGCATTTTAATTCATTTATATAATAATGAAATGATTATATTAATTAATTAAATTAATATTATTACATTTCATATTATAGTTAACATTGAATTAAAGGAATAGTTCACCCAAAAATGAAAATTTGCAGAGAATTTACTCACTCTCAGGCCATTCAAGATGCCTGAAGCATGAAGTTTGTTTTTTCATCAGAATTGGAGAAATTTAGCATTGCATCACTTGCTCACCAATGGATCCTCTGTAGTGAATGGGTGCCGTCAGAATGAGAGTTAAAATATCTGAGAAAAACAAAACAATAATCCACAAGTAATGGACACCACTCCAGTCCATCAGTCAACATCTCGTGAAGTGAAAAGCTGTGTGTATGTAAGAAACAAATCCATCATTAAGGCATTTGAACTTTAAACTGTTGCTACAAGTCCATAATCCATAATAACACAGTCAAAAATAACCTGCAGTCCACCCCATGTTGTCTTCTGACATGAAAATCAACTGACATATTTGTTTAAAACTGTTTTGGACTTTTCGCTTCATAAACGGCGTTTGATCTGTGCATATTTCTCTCCTGATTCAGACGAGGAGACTTTCAACTGAGACAGCAATATTATGGATAGAAGGCTCATTTGAAGCTAAAAACATCTTGATGCATTTGCTTTTAAAAACACACAGCTTTTTGCTTAACAAAATGATAATTGATGGCCTGGAGTCATGTGTAATGCTAAATAATCATTTTGTGATATATATATATATATATACATACATACACATATATATATATATATATATATATATATATATATATATATATATATATATATATATATATGTATGTATGTATATATATATATATATATATCACAAAATGATTATTTATATCGCAAAATGATTATTTTTGCTTTAAATAAGGATTTTTTTTAATATCAAAATTTTTGATACCATAGAAATGTAATAATTTAATATTAATAAATTTAATAATAATTCTTGTCACCAGTGTCAATATCACAAAAACTAATACTAGTCGAAAAAAAAAAAAAAAAAACTCAAGCTCACTGAAGACAAGTAAACAGTCAGTGAGAATAGGGAACAAATTACAAGCAATACGACAAAAAAAAACAAAAAACAAAAAAAAAATAACAAAACTTCTGCATATTCTTCACTGTGTAAATTAAATATATATTTCTTACAAAATACTTACAAAAGTGATTTAGTCAAGAGCAGTGAGAGATTTTCTCTTTTGTTGTTTGATTAACATGAATTTTAGACTGCTGTCACTTTAAGAGCTGCCCAGATCCAGTACACTGTTACACGTGTTTTCTTTCTCAGCTGTTTGCTTTCATTTAAGACCTAAATTACTGTGTTTATGAGGATACTTGCAAAGACTGGCATTTTGACACAAACAAGTGTGTGTATTTAACCGTTCAAGGTATATAAAGTGGCAAAAATAACTCAGTCTTCAGACAGCATGCACATATAGTGAATACCATAGAAATGTAATAGACAGCATGCACATATAGTGAAGTGGGTTCTCTTTCGCTGCTGATTGCATTTCAATGGCTTAAAATCACTTGGTTTTAAATTGTTTTAACCCCAATGCTTAAAAACTCATGCAAACGATAGGTTTTCGTGACCATGTTGCACAGCAACATCACATGAGCATGTAACTGCGACGATAGACAAAATCTCTACCGGTTGACAAATTTCTTCTGGTTAATCATGTGTACTGGTATATCGCTCACCCCTACATTCACTGAAGAGAATTCATTGATGAGCAAGTGATGTAATGCAAAATTTCTCCAAATCTGTTCAGATGAAGAAACAAATTCATTAACATTTTCATTTTTGGATGAACTAATTCTTTAATCACATGTGTTAGCTGAAATGTTAAATTTTATAATTTTATCCAATACATGCAAACATTTTGATGGGTGTGCAGTTAAATGCCACTACAGTAACATTTCCCTTGTGAGACTGGGATGTTTCATCATTAAATGGAACAGAGTAATTAAAATATGAGGTGATAGAGTTAAGGATTCATACTTTGACAATCATTAAAGCTGATCTTTGAAATAGGAAGAAGACTGAAAATGGCGTTTGAAGTTTTATAGCAAAGCATTTATAGAAATTTACTATAAATCTCTACAGTAGTTCAGCAATCAGAGGACTGATTTCAACCAAAATAAATCTGCCAGCTGAAATAGTTTGTGTGGAATTGGACATATCAGTATCTTTTCGAGAACACAAAATATTTCATGACACCCTCGTAAAATCCACAGCTCCTAAATCAATAACACCAGATGAGGAAGGTGTTATTGACAAGAAAACGTGAAAACGTGGGGTTACAATGAACTGTTGACGGTGTACATTATTCACAAGAAAACGTGTACATATCTGTGACATGATGCTGAATATTCTGACACGATCCTAATTAGGATGTGGAAATGTTTTGGGAAGTGTTATATGGTAGTTGGGAAATCCTATTCTCTTACACATGTGCAATTTAGGTCTCTCTTTTTGCAGACTGGAGAGAGTTCACGGCCAGAATTGGAAATCAAATATGAGTTCTAGATTTTGCCGGGGAAGGGGGGAGAATTGTAGAGAGGTAATCCAGTTTTTGCGACAGAGAATGAAAACGATCGTTCAGCTTCAGTCCCGGTAATCCCCTGAAATAACAAGATTATGTACCAAAGCTTCCATAATTTTATCTGGAATCTTTCATACAGTGGCATTAGAATGACATCAAAGCTGGACCAGTAATTCATGGCCAGCAAATCAATAGACAGATGAGCCGTATTAATTCTTAATACGTGGCAGAGTGCAGCATGGGCTGAAGCTGGTGTCTGTGGCTCAGGTAGGGTTTTCCTGAGATAACCGGTCTTGTCTGATGCTCATATCACTTTGCTTTGAGCTTTTACATAACTCTCAAAAGTTTGGGTCAGTGAATTATTTATTTATTTGTTTTTTAAAGAAATTAACTTTCATCCAGCAATGAATGAAATTTATTCAAAAGTGACAGCAGACATTTACAGTGTTAAGAAAGATTTTAATTACAAACTAATTTTATCTATTTATCACATTTTCCACAAAAATATTAAGCAGAAAAACTGTTTTTGATATTGATAATAAGAAATGTTTCTTGAGCACCAAATCAACATATTAGAGTGATTTCTAAAGGATCATGTGACACTGAAGACTGGAGTAATGGCTGCAGAAAATTCAGCTTTACAATCATAGGAATAAATAACACTTTAAAATGTATTAAACTAGGAAACAGTTATTTTACATTGTAATATTTCTCAATATTAATGTTCTGCTGTATTTTTGATCAAATAAATGCAGCTTAGGTGAGCAAAAGAGACTTGTTTTTTTTTAATAAAACGCTGCTAATTTGTATAAAGTTAAACTCTAGTTTATTTTACATCACTGTGAAGGCATTTTAGAGTCTGTTTTTGGAATAGGAGTTTAATGTCTGGCTCCCTGAATGAACTGTTGACGGTGTACTAGAATTGTGTCAGGGACAATAAACTCATTTGGGGTTACAAGAATTGTAATTAGGTCTGCTGAAGCTCTGCAGTAATCCCTCTATTTATAAAGTTTTTAATTATACTTAACAGCTGAATTGGGTATATACATTGTTCCTGCTAGGATGTTTTGTTTACTGAATCGCAAGATTTGTCTCCAGAGCCTTCATTTAACAAAATAATTTCCTAAATAAAGGTGCACCCAGTAATGTTTTTCTCATTAAAAAAGTTTTATACATAAAAGAAAAAAGCACTTTTGAGAAATCTTAGAATAATGTTTGCTTAGTTTAATTCTATGAGTGGCCCCCAGTTATCATCTCAGAAATAAAAAATGGTTATTGTAGATTTTTTAAATGTTTAAAAACATCTTGGCAGTCGTATCACGTTATGAGTCCTGAAAAAAGGATAGATATTAACTTCATTTTATTGTTCACACTGGAAATGGTCAAGTTAAGTGCGATACAGTATTCCTTGTAATGTGTATATATAAAATAATATATAAATATAATGATATTTTAGCAACCAACAATTCAAAAAACTTTGTTGGGATGATATTTATTATGAAGTTTATTAAAGTGTGGTATTAGGCAGTGAAAACACACTGGCCAAAAAGGAACAAAACAAAAAATCCTGTGTGAAAGTGGAAGCAATTAATGGTAGAGCCACCTTCTTGTGCGACACTGGATTTATACACTGCTAAACAACATTTAGCTCTCAAATAGGAAGAGATTACAATAGCTTAGTCAAGACAAGAAAATAATACAAAAGCAAAACAGGCAAACAGCACTTAGAGTGCCACAGTATAGGAGAGGGGGTGGAGGAAGAGGGCAGTTAAAGAAACGCTCTGCAGCATGGATGCTCTGAGGTAATTAGGCTCGGAGGAGTCAGATTCAGTCTGGCTCAAGGACACAGCCAAGCAGCACAGACATCATTTCCTCCTGCATGCTGCCACTAAAAGTTCTGATCACTGAGGAGAGGACAGTGAGAAAGACACGTGTTCGTTTGAGGGGCTTTGTGATGGCATGTGCCTGGCTTTGCAACAGGGTCCGAGATAAAGGGAGGCTCGGGGCAAAAAAAAGCACTGAAAATGACAAAAGTTGTAATTGCAGAAATGACTATGTGGCGAGCACTTAAAAAAGTAGGATATCATTCTGGAATCTTTTTTGTTTTGTTTTGTTTATGTAAAGATTTATTTGATTAAAAAACACTAAAACATTTCTTTTTCTGAAACTTTTCATCTTATTATTATGAATGAAAACAGTTGTGGTGCTTAAAGGGATAGCTCTCCTAAAAATGAAAATTCTGTCATTAATTACTTACTCTCATGTCGTTCCAATGTCTCATGTCCTCCATTCATCTTCGGAACACAAATTAAGATATTTTTGATGAATTCTGAGAGCTCTCGGACCCTCCCATAGACAGCAATGTACACTGTAAAAAAAATTCCGTAAAATTTACGGTAAAAAACTGGCAGCTGTGGTTGCCGGAATTCTACCGTAAAATATACGGTAGCAACGTTTTAGGTTTTAACTTAAATTTACAGTTAAATACCGTAATTTCATTAACTGATATAATGTTAATATACCAACCTATTGAAGTACTGAAATCTGTTTTGTACATTTGTATTACACTGATAACCACCAAATGCAGGTGGTGATGAGAAAGTCACATGATGAAACAAAGCCCATCACAAGCAGATTTTAAATAATAACATATATAGAAAGTGCACAGTGTCATTCACACAAACACTAAACACCATCATGGTGAGACTCATTAAACTGAAATATGCAATAAACATTAATTTAACAACATTAGATGTAACATACAACCCTAATTAACATAACTGATAAGAAAAAACTAAGAAACCTAATTATTTCAAAGAAAAAACATCAAATTCAAACAAAATTTGAAATGCAATGCAGGGAATTCTGGGAACGTCAATTTACGGTTTTTCCCTGTAAATTTTACATTCTTTTTCACTTCCAAAAGCGGTATTTCACCGTAAAATTGTCTGAAATGTCTATTACAGTTTTTCACCGTATATATTAGGGGAACTTACCGTTAACCATTTAACAGGTTTTTACCGTAGCTTTTTCACAGTTTTTTTTACAGTGTAATTACCACGATCAAGGTCTAGAAACGTAGCAAGGACATCGGTAAAACAATCCATGTGACATCAGGGGTTCAACCATAATTTTACAAAGCTACGAGATTACTTTTTGTGCGCAAAGAAAAAAAACAACAACTTTATTCAACTATTTGTCTCCAATTTGTATCCGCGTGGCGCAGCTGACACAGAAAACCAGACATTGTTTATGTATGTGATACTCTCCAGAATGGTGGCAGGGTGACGCGGAGGTGACAAATTGTTGAATAAAGTTGTTATTTTTTTTCTTTGCGCACAAAAAGTAATCTCGTAGCTTACGGTTAAACCCCTGATGTCACATGGATTGTTTTACCGATGTCCTTGCTACGTTTCTAGACTTTAATCGTGGTAATTACATTGCTGTCCATGGGTGGGTCAGAGAGCTCATTTATAACATAATAGATGTCTTTATTGTCACTTTTGATCACTTTAATACATGCTTGCTGAATAAAAATACTAATTTCTTCGCAATGCAGTTTGTGCAAGTTCGGAATGGCCGAAATCAAACTTCTTATTGTGTAATATACCAGTATACATTGGCTGTAAATTGGGATAACACATCAACAGGGTGGCCATGGAAGTGCTCAGTCATTTAAAAAGTTGTTTCCTCATTTGAATTCAGCCATAAAGATGCAGATCTTCATTCAGAGAGCATACAGCAAAGGCCAGCCCGGGCACATCGGAGTGAACCAAAGGGAATGTCAGCGAACACCTTGAAACCGCCTTCATTTGTCACAGTCAGATTTTTGGCCCCTCTCATGCTTTTTGTATTCAGTGCAGTCAGGGCGACAAGCTCGCAGGGACAAAACGCTTATCCCCGATTCCCAACAGCACAGTGCAACATCAATAAGAGTAGTGTTTAACATAGCCTGTGCTCTCATTATCAATGACTTGTGTTGTGGGCCGCAGTCTAGACTCTTTATCTGTGAGAGAACGTTTCAGTTGTTTGAGGTGTTTTGTAATTTACTCATGCAGGGATGGAGGCTTTGTTGTCAAAAACTTTGATCTTTTGGCATATCCAAAACATTTGTTAAGTTGTTTGTGGTTTAAATACCAAAAAATGTTCTTAATTTCCAAATCTATTTGTCCTGTTGTCAGAAGTGTCCTCACATGGATATAATGAAACATTTTCTGAATTTTCATCTGTTTTGGCAGTAAAAATTATTTTTTGAGCATCTGTACTATGTCGATTTTATTTTATTTATGATTATCATATCGCACATCAAATATTGCGTTATTTACAAGTTATCGCATATCGCATTCATCTTGAAAATTGTGCAGCCCTTGTGTGTACTGGAACATCAGCTTTCTCAGGTTGTCTGAGTGTAGTTTGGACAGCGACTTCTCTTTCTTTTATAGCCGTGAAGTTATGTTCTGCTAATTAGTGTCCATTGAGAGAGGCTCTGCTAATGTAAATGTTTTGTGTCAGATGTGTTTGTTTTTGTAATATAATTACCTTCAGTTTTGCTGGTCACATCACTCTGACCTCAACCGTTTGTGCAGCACATTTTAGCAATGCTAGTAACTGTCTGTTTAATTCTAAGGGTCAGAGAGAGGGTAGTTACTGTCATGAAAACTAAATTATGAATACAGAAAGTTGGAATAAATCACCTTTGCTTGAGGCTTCCTTCTGGGAAGGGCTCACAATTAAACTTTTTTGGACTACGTAAGTGATTTTGTTGGAGAATATGAGCTGCTTATCATCTTAGAGATGTTTGCTGAAAGTGTGCGTATCAGAGAAGGGACACTTATGAATTATAAATATGTGGTTATCATATCAGATGTAAAGAGTAATCACCACTAGCTAGTATCACCACTAGCAGTAAAGGCTGTATGCAACAAATAAAGTGTATTAAAATTAAACTAGATTCAGGAATCGATCTATTTGCTCCTGAGAATACAGCCACATGTGTATCAGTTAGAATGATGTAACAGTAAATATTTGTATGTAATAGTAAGTGGATTTATATCTGGACATTCTTAATATGTAAAGTCCGAGAATGTAAAGTAAATCAAAGTGACAGAATAAAATGTAAACATTTCTTTTTTTTGAAAACATAGGACAGGGACTCAAATCAGGAAGTGCAAATGAAATTTTAGTACTGAGAGAGAGGACAATTTGGGATGAATGATGAATGAATCATTGACAAAATGATACTTTATGTTTTATTTAAAAAGCAGTCCCTGTTAAACATTGATAATAAATACTATCAGATCAAAGGCTTAAAGATGTTTGTTTGTGTTTTTTAGTGGCTTTACTCTGAAGGTGGGTGACTGTTTTTCTGACACTGTGTCCTTTTAAAACCCTTAGAGAGAACTAGCTTACCCCTGTGATTTATCTCATGCACAAATGTCATATAATCATTGTGCAAGTGCCAAAAACCCAATGGGGACAACCAAAAACCTGCAGGCACTATAAGAAGAACACTGAATTGTGTTCATTAGATGGACCATGGAAAAACACTATGAAAAGATTTTGCTGTGCTTATGTTTCAAGACCGCTGAATACAAAGAGCAAATTGTGTAGCTGGTATATGGATTGCTAGAGAGCATTAGGACAGCATGCTTGTTGCTAGCATGCTTGTAATTCTAAAATAATGGCTGGGTGGGTTTTCTGTGATCTGAAACTCTAGCAAAAAGTCGGTGATCATGACATTGATCGAGAACAACAGAATCAATCACAAACATGGTGGCTATATTCCTAAAAACTGTACATTTTCATACTAATCAAATTGTACAAATACAAATTCATACACATTTGGAAAAACTTTTTTTTTTCCATTTTATGTTGAGATTGGGTTGTATATTCTCTCCCAATTAAATAGGCTAAATGTTTATATGCATTCACCTTCACATACATTTTCTTTTTCTTTTTCAGTTCAAAAATGTCCCCAGATACAGGTTTTGTCAGATTTCTCCAACTTCTGAGGAATCCCAAACTGTAGCTAAGTAAAGCCGAATACACAAACACACCTCTCCCAATCGGTGGGGTGGAGATTAGCCCCATCCAAGCGCTCTGCTGTTCCACAGATTTGCCAGAAAACAGACACGAGGCTGAGCCGCAGATCTCAGATTAAACCTCTTTTATCCTTCTATTCTCTCTCTGTGTGGACCAGTCTGGAATGGTGGTTTGATAACACAAAATAGGCCGAAAGCAAAGATATTGATTCTTGCTTCTAATACAGTGCGTGCAAATACTCGGCTTTGTGGTGATGTTGAATGAAGCTAAACTCAATCAGAGGAAGTGCCTGCTGCTCTGTGAAATGTGCCACATTCATTTTCCTGCCTTGACCTCAGTGGGCATAAACGACCAGTGAGGTAATTACATTCACGTTCCCGGACAACAAATTATGGCTTTGAGACATCATTAAAAGACACAGTGAAATTAAAATTGGAGTTCTGTGGCTGTTTGTCCATGTCTGTTAGCTTTGGCCATCTATATGCATGTGTACTCTTTAATTAGTTAGTGTAAATTTGTAATTTGTTTTAAAGTGGACATTCTTCTTTTCTGGTAAAATGTGCAAATATTAGCTGTCATTTAAGGTCTTGAACACTGGGAAAGACAAAAACATTTTTAATTTGGGTGGTGGTGGGATTCAGGAATTGAAGTATTATAGTATTATAGTATAATTGAAGTATTATAAGGAAACAAAGGAAAAAAGTCAAGTAACTAGAATCTAAATTAATGCATTTGAACTATTTGCAAATATTTTTATTTTAAAATATAGCTTACACACAATCACTCTTGATCATATTGTGTAATATGCCTAAAACGGCACTTTTAATGTTTCTCATCTTGTCACATTCAGTAACGAAATAGATTATACGAATTAGGAAAATGATGAAGCCTCAATTCAAAATGGCGAATTTTGACAAAAAAGTTAAGTACATGGATATCACTGTCATTTAATATTTCCATCATAAAACGGTTGTCATCTATTAAATATTTAGCAACTTATTACATTGCACGCTTTCATTACTAAAACCGAAGCATCACACTGTAATTCATGTTCGGATTCTGTGAACAGTAAAACCCCCCTCCTTTGATTTGATTGGCCATCTCCATCATCTTGACATTGATGAGCGCTGTTAGACCTCTAAGGCAGACCAGACAAAAATCTAACTCTCGAAACTTGCTGTCATCCTAATAGCACAGAAAGCAGAGCGTAATGGAATGTAGCAGAGCAACATCAAGAATATCAATTATTTGGCGGACAATCATGAAATAATAATGTATCATGACATTTTGCATAAATTTGTTTAACTTGAAACTGTTTAAAAAATTACACCGTATTGACAAAAATGCCAGGTTTTACATTCATGGTGGATAGAAGTAGGATTTGGATTTGTTGGCCTATATTATAAAAACTGATTCATTTCCAGTTCTTTGAGATGATTTGAGTCTCTAAAAACAGATCGGTGGTGTGCAGGTGTTGAGAGCCTGCAGAACCAACAGTATGTCACCACCATGTTTTGAGTGCTTTTCTGTGTTTCACACAAAAGCAGACTCACCATTACCTCCCACAGGGAGCACAATACTGTATGTATAGCATGTACTGCAGGCTTTCAGTCTTATTTTTTTCTGTTCTCCTCAGATTTGGAGTATACAAACTTGTATTACTATCTTTACCTATTGACAAACATGCAGTTGCTTTAAAAGACACTTAAAGGGACAGTTCACCCAAAATAAAAATTCTGTTATCATTTACTCATGCTCATGTCATCTCATCAAGAATGTTTCAACTGTTTTTGTCCATACAAAGGAAGTCAGTGGGGTATGGACAAGAAAAACACATTTTTTCATAATATCTACTTTTGTGTTCCACAGAAAAAATATTTAGGATGACATGAGAATGAGTAAGCTTTGACAAAATTGTCCTTTTTGGGTGAACTATTCCTTTATGAATGACTTAATGCTGAATGAGTCAAAGAATATAGACTTTCAGCCCTGCTGAAAAAAAAGAAAAGAAATAAAGCTTAAACCATACCACACTGGTCTTGATGCTCTAACTGGTCTCCCAGCCTGGTCTGGTGTTCAGCTGGTTAATTTGGTCAGAAGGCTGGTCTAAAACTCAGCAAACCAGAACAGACCAGCTGAGAATAGCAAGCTTAGACTGATTTTGGTGTTTTTGTTTCAGCCGAGAAAGAGTAACCGATTAAACTTTACGTGCTCTGAACAGTGATGCGGTTGTCGTGGTGCACCTGGGTCGAAGGGTAGGCTTTTCTTGCTGCATTGTAACTGCCAGCGAGTGCCATTTTCAGTATGCGCACCATGTCAACTACCCCTAATGCCAGCTTCCTGACAAGTAAATGAAGGGCCGCTCGTTCCTCTGGTTTCTTCCCAGGTGACATGCCGTCCCCATTCCGTCACTATCAAAGAGACAGAAGGAGATTCAGAGAGTCTGGAAAACGGTCCATTATGGTCTGCCAGAGGGAGTACAGGCACCATTAGGGAATGATATCCGTTACAAATAATGCATGTTTCCAGGCTCTCGCTCCATTCTGTCAAGGGCGACAACGGGAGAAGATTGCAGAACAGCAGAAGTGAGCACATTACTGTTTTAGTGTAAGACTACAGAAAAGAAAGCGATGAATGTATGTTGAGTACATTTGTATTCACAATTCAGTCGATCTGCATGTGTTAGCTTAGTTTCATGTGGCATTCTACATAAAAATACCCTGTTGAAATATGTAGTGAGCTTAAATGATAAATACAGATGTGTTTAAAGCATTAAACTTACAATCACATTAAACACACCGTGTTTGTGTAAGCAGTGAAACTTTAAGGATCGAGTAGATCCACCATTATACTGTAGATGGGCACAGATTTTATATTTTCTCATGGTTTGTGTCATTTGCCAGATGGCGCATACGATTCTGTATGCCATTTTAAACTGCTATATAGAGGATACGTATGAGTAGGAAATAAAACACCTTCAGTGCGATTGGAGCAAAATGGAAGTCTCTTATGGTTATTAAATATCATTCAGTTTTTTAAGACATTTATGAGAATTTAATGGAAGGGCTAAATTGCTTTTGGAAATGGTGTAATAAACAATTTCCTGATAACTGGGGAAAGTAGTAGGCAGCTTGATAAAACAACATTTCAAATAAACACAAAAAATATTATGCTTAATATTCGTGAAGAGACCGTGATGCATTTCTTTCAGGATTCTTTGATGAATAGAAGGTTCTAGAGAACAGAATTTATTTAATCAGAAACTTTTATAACATCTTTACTGTCACTTTTGATCATTCTTGCCAAATGAAAGTATTTTCTTTAAAAATCTTTTCATCATTATTTAACTATTGCATAATTTTATCTTTGTTTTATTTTGGTTTCTATTATAATTATTGTTATCACTATTATAATAATAATAATAATAATAATTATTATTATTATTATTATTATTGTTATTTATAGGCTGTTTGGTTGGTTTGGGTTGGGTTGGTTGGGGAGTGTTTAAGAATGTTAAAAAAACAAAAAACAAAAAAAAAACAGTTTCTGTACAAATAATAGCATTTGTCTTTGGAATAAAAATAAAGGAAAAATAAAAAAACTTTACAGAAGCTCTCAGCACTAACCATAGACTATAACAATATGCTAATTCAAATGCACTAAAGAAGAACTGTTTGTCAGGATTTTCTATCAACATTCATCTGAAGCTGATAGTTGGAGCTTTTAGGCGACATTACAATATATACAAACTTTATTGTACAGGGAAAAAAAACACTGTCAGTTTTTTTTTTTATATGGTTCCCTTTGTATCTGTGTTACAAAAAGGGCACTAATGATATTGAGACTGAGGATTGTGAATGTCATTTCTGCTGTTAGGGCAGCACGTCTATTATAATGTCACTGCAGAATGTGAAATCTTAAGTGCAGTGACTTATTTAATATGCATTACTTGTGCCTTTCCCCTTGTATTCATCATCCTTAGAAGTCTAAAAATCATTTTCAGGTCTATATTCTGCATGATTGTGGTGCGTGTTATGGTAAAAATGTCTTTTTTAATCTTTCATAAAAAATATTTATTAAAATATATCTTATTCTGCATCTCAAATAATGTTCCTTTTTGCCTGATGTCATCAATCCCCTTTAACCACCTGTTATATAACTTTTCATGATGCAGTCATTTTTTTGTTGTTGTTGTTGTTGGTTGTATATCTTGTTTCACTTGGAAATATGTCAAGTTTTATGAAATATGTCAAGTTTTATGAAATTCAAATGGGATGCAATTGCCATGTCATGTCGACTATACCTTGTCTGCCCTCATTTGCTTCATGCTGTGTTTTCTTTAGCATTTGAACTTCAGTATCAAGTATAGTTGGTAATGCAGTTTCTGGCCTGAGGGGTGGAGTGCTAGGAAACTGTATTGGGATTACAGCTGCTGCTTGGCCTGAGGATCTGCTAGAGGCAAGCTCAGATTTACAGAATAAAAACCTTTTGACTGCTTAACACAACATTTAGAAGAACAATGAAAACCCAACAGCCCTAAACCATTTGACCAAGACAAAACGCAAAGATTTGTCATAGAAAAAACTGGACTGGATTTTGGAGTTGTGAAATCTGTTTGGTTTTCTGGGAAATTCTTCAATCAGATGTCAGTAGTTTTGCTGGTGCGAAGATGCCAGAGCTTTAATTAGATTTTTTACTGGAACCATTTGAAGAGATTTATATTCAATATAATTTACAGAGAAAGGAGTTTTTCCATTTCCCTATTCAGTTTATTGTGTTTTTGGCCTATTTTATTGGTAATGAAAATGGAAAGATAACAGGAAACAACATTTTTTGTGCCTGTTTTTCCCCTTTTTTATTTGTTAGGAAAACATGTGTTAAACAGATCTGAGAGTACACTATAAAAATATTTTTCAAAGTTGTAAATAAAACAAAGTTTAATTTAATGTGTTACCTACTGATTCTTTGTAATTATTTATTAAATTTACTAGCAGTTTTCAGTGTACTACACTCTATTGGTAGCTGAAAACAAATTATAAAATATAAATATAATATAAATATAAATATAAAATATTAAATAAATGAAATTCTTTCATCTCTTAAACACAAAAGTAGTTATTTTGAGGAAAGCATTGACTTCCATACTATTTTTTTTCCATACTATGGAAGTCAGTGTCTACCAGCAACTGTTTGGATTGACATGATGGTAAGTAAATGGTGACAGAATTTTCATTTTTGGGTGAACTCTCCCTTTAAGCGACAGAACTTTGTGAATGGCAGGTGTTCCAATTTTGAAAGAATATGCTGAACTTTTTTGCAAGTTAAATTTCCATACTGACCTGCAAAATTAATAGATTGTTCAATCTCTGATGTCTACAAGTACAACACAATGCATTATACAAATCCTGAATACTACAGAAAAAATATTTAAAATTTTATGACTTTTTCAGGTTCTTTTTAAGTAGATTAGGGCCTTTAAACCTGAATGGGGGACAAAATGGAGAGACACTTTTTTTTTTTGTTTCATAACAACAAAACATAGCATCTGTCTCTTCATGCGCGACACTATAATTACTGAAAAAATCAGTTTTATTATTATTTTTGTTTCCATTGCAAATCACTTTTAGTTAAATTTCTGTTATTAGCCTCTGTTCCTCTCCTCAGACATCACTGAAAGATCATCCTTATCCGCAGGTTTATCTCCGAGTGTGACTACAGAATATCCCTGTACTGAGACAAAATGTCATATCTGATACCAATAATTAAGACGAAAGAACAGGAGACGGGGACAGTGACGAAATATGTGATAGACGGCTGCCGAGCGGAGGGAAAGAGATAGAAGCGCGAGGAGGGGGGGTTCAGATTTGTGTGAAATACAACCGAATCAGAGGCGTGATTAATCTAGCAACCTTTAGAGGAAAGGTCTGAGGTCCCACGGGAGAACTGATGGCTGTGAGACACAGGAAGAAAACTGAATGAGGAAAGGGCAGAAGTCAATAGAGGTGCTGAGTGCATTCTCAGCCTCAATCATAACGCTGTCACTGTGAACTGTAAATACATCAGCTTCCCTGGGTGACTGAAGAGACACATCGCCCTAAACAAGAATCTTTACTGAAGTCATAATTGCAACGGATGTGTCAGATACCTTTGTCCACAGAAAATGGACTGAAAAATCTTTGGATGCTTGAGATATTTTGTGAATATGGAAAATATTGTGGATATGTTTTATTTAAATTTGTTATTTATTATTTAAATTTAAATTATTTTACAAAATGTACTTCGGATGCAATAAAATTAGCATTACCAAGGTCAAGAGTTTGATTAGGAAGTTGCTTTCTGACAAATGGTAACACTTTAGTATAGGGACCAATTCTCACTATTAACTAGTTGCTTATTATTGCCTATTATTAACATATTGGCTGTTTATTAGTACATATAAAGCATTTATTCTTCTCTATGACCATATTCTACATCTCTAATCCTACTCAATGCCTAAACTTACCTTACTAACTATTAATAAGCAGCAAATTAGGAGTTTTTTGAGGCAAAAGTCATAGTTAATAGTTTGTTAATAGCAAGAATTGGACCTTAAAGTAAAGTGTGACCTGACAAATTAGTACTGTAGATGTAAAGTTTAAGTGACAATGTACCATTAACTACAGCAATTCCTACTAAAATGTATTTTTCCCCTATATTTTGCACTATGCTACACTCTTTAAAATAAAGGTGCTTAAAAAGGTTCTTCAAGCGATGCCATAGAAGAACCATTTTTGTTTCCACAAAGAACCATTCAGTCAAAGGTTCTTTAAAGAACCATCTCTTTCTTACTTTTTTATAATCTGAGGAACCTTCTTTCGCTACAAAGAACCTTTTGTGAAACAGAAAGGTTATTTAGATGTTAAAGGTTCTTTATGGAACCATTTAGACAAAAAGGTTCTTCTATGGCATCATGAAGCACCTTTATTTTTAAGAATGTATACATTATATATTATTTTTTTTCTATATTTCTTTTTTTATTATTTTGCTGTATATTTTTAGGGCAATTCTGTTGTACACTAATGTCTGATTGTAACATGTAAAACTCTGAATAGGCCTATACATATTCACAAAAGAGACAAAACCACATACAGTAGATTTACAATATCATCCAACATATCAGTTACTGTCATAACATAAATAAAGAATAATTTAGGACAGACCCTTGAATTACTGAACTAAATTCAAACCCAAGATATAATGGCCAGTCTGCTTCTGGCTGTGACCGTATTACCACCTTGTTTGCGCATTAATTTTCAATAAGTCAATGGTGAGAAAAGTGAAAATTTGGTAAGATGTCTGGCTTTTTGAAGCCTCACCGTAGTATACAGGCCCTACGGTATTTGTATGTGTATTTTGGGTGTTCTGCTTGTGTTGATAAGTGTGTGACATCTGGGCAAAGTCAGATATGAAAAGATGTACACATCTGAGTTTGCGAGAATATTTTACTGCAGAAAAACAGATGCTCAGCAGTTGAATCAAACTTTTGTATCACTTAGAAAAAGAAGCTACATAATGCCTCTTGTAAGGAGTACTAAAGCAATTAGTCTAAAGCAAATAGTTTTTTTTCTCTTTCTTAGTAGATTTCTTTTAGGCCGATTAACCAGTCACAACACTTCAAACAACAGACAAAAGACTCTGGGCTTTTTCAAGGGCTTTTCTCATCAGTAAGCACTTGTCAGGTCAAAAGAGAAAGTTAAACCTTCTGTTAGTAGCAAGCATATAGTTTGGCTACATAGTATATTTGGCTCATTGGCAGAATGTAATTGGATAGACAAAAGCAGAGCGCGATTGTGCCATTGTGCCACAGGCTATTACAACCCAAAGGTCTGAAACTGACACAGCTAGACAGCTCTGCCTGGACTGTTTAAGTTAGCATAATGCTATTAGAAAATACCTTTTTGTTCCAGTTTGGTACTGTGGCTTATTTAGTTGATTGCACATAGTTGAGCAGCAGTATAGAAGAATTAGTGTTTGCTCTTTAATAACTCAAGAGTTTTGATGGAGTTATCTGTTATTTAATTACAATATGTGAACAATCTGAGAATCAGAAGATGCAAATGAAACACTCCATTTGCTCTATGTTGAAAGGAATAGTTCATCCTAAACTGAAAAACTCATTTCAGGCCATCCAATATGAAGTTGAGTTTTTTTCTTCATCCGAACAGATTTGGAGAAATTTAGCATTGCATCACTTGCTCACCAATGGATCCTCTGCAATGAATGGGTACTGTCAGAATGAGAGTCCAAACAGCTGATAAAAACATCACAATAATCCAGAAGTAATCCACACTCCACTCCATCAATTAACATCTTGTGAACTGAAAAGATTTGTAAGGAACTGAAGGTTTGCAAGGAACAAATCTTTCAAGATGTTTTTTAACTAATGTATTTATCAGACACTGCAGTTGGACACTGTATTGTTGAGCAAGTGTAATGCTAAGTTTCTCAACAAACAACAGACATCTCGGATGGCATGAGGGTGAGTAAATTTTTAGCAAATTTACATTTTTGGGAGAACTAATCCTTTAATCTCAGTACTGTATAGGATACAAAATATTAAAGATGTGATTTTTCCACATTACACACGGGTTCACTTCAGTTTGAACATAATTTGTCTAGTACTAGCAGATCCTCAGAGGAGTCCAAGAATCACTCATTAATGCGCTGTGACATTTCATTTCTTCGGTCTCACCTGTTTTCACACTTCCTGTAGTTACTGCATTTTGTGAAATCTGCCGTGCTGAGCTGTGTTTGGCGTATCGCCTCTAGTCGTTGACAGCTGAGTGTTATTGAGACACATTGTTCCACTCCACGATTGCTCTCCCTGGGTTTGAAGAGCTTCACTGGGCTTCCGATTTCAGACATTTGGTAAACCTCAAGTAATCTCTAAACACATTTGCCTTGGTCTACTTTAGATGAATGGCTGAGCTATTTTTGCTTGTTTGCTGCAAACTTTCCTTAAAGAAATTGTTCATTCAAAACCGAACATCCTCATGTCGATTCCTTTTTTTTCTTCCAGAAAAGTCAAACAGTGTTTTAATGTTTTTACAATTACATACGCTACTGTTTTAAAGGGATCATGACATGGATTTTTGTTATTATTTTAATATGTTCCTTGAGGTTACTTATAATGTTAATACAGTTTTTTGTACAATAAATAAATAAATAAATATGTGGAAAATTATTATTTTCAACTCTCATTCTGACCCTCTGTCTAAAACAACCAGTTTTAAGGGGCGGGTCCTTTAAGGCTTGCCAGTAATCAGCCACTGATATGATTGGCTTACATCATTGCATAGAAAACAGTATCAATGCCCCACCCCTTCACTATTGCATGTGAGTGTTTTGACAACATAATCAAAATAAAAGGGTCATTTCCAGACAAAGCATTATGAAATCATTTACTTATGTTTTGTGATGCAGCTGCAGTCAGATCTAGTCCCACTTCATCTTTTCAACAAATGTTTCTTTGTGAACTCTCGATGACACTGTGCCTGAAATCCAAACAATCTTCTGAAACGATCCGGGATGCCATTAAAAATAAACTATCCACTTGTTCCTTATGCTGGGATCCCTCTGATATCTGTTAAAAAAAGAGCTTAATAAAAGAGCTTTTTCAAACCAAACGCGTCAAAGCGAACATTCTTTTACTCCATTTGTCTTATTGACAACAGACTCAAGTGTGTGGACTGTGTCCGAAAGTGAACGCACATCTCTATACTGTATCCAGCATAGACAAGATAGCGGCAGTGTTTGTAATTTCCATTTGCTTTTGACGTGACGTGACACTCGCATTCAGCGTAATCAAGTGTCAGCAGTTAAACGACTGAAGACTGGAGTAATGGCTGCAGAATTTTTTTTATAATTATTCTTTTTTTAATTGCAATAATATTTTACAGTATAACTTTTTTGGTAATAATATATAGAAACATATAATAATTTGGTAATAATGAACATGAGACATTTAAAAAAATCTTTCCAAACAAAATTTTAGTAGTGTAATTCAGTAATTCATTAGTGTAAAGGATTTAGTGTCCATATGCATACATTGACATATTTCATATAAAATTTCTATAATCAAATTATTTGACTTTAACACAATGACAATATAAGAGTCAGTTATTTACATTTTAAGCAGCTACTGTAATACCACAGTTCTGCACAGTAAATATCTGTCTTTCAGACAGTCCATCAAATTTGGAGCTCCTAGACAAAGTTTAAAACCCCCTGAATTCATTTCTTCCTGTTGCTATAAGCCAAGAGAGACAGGCAGTGTATTCAAAGATATTTCCCAGTTATCCAGTAACATTTTGTGGGCAGAAATGGGTGGTTCGTGGAACAGTTGTGGGCTGTGACTCAAAAACGTATCATCGAGCAGAAAGAAATGAGCACAGCTCACCACAATTGCACCTGAGTTTTTCTTGGCTGACGTAAAGGGCCGAGCTAGAGCCATTTGAGGCTAATATACTGTGACACTGATGGCGCTCACCATGACCTTTTTGCAGTCGGCTTGTTCTGACACTACTTCATGCATGTGTTTGTGTCCCTGGGACAGGCTAATGAGAGAGTGTCTGCACTCCACCCACTCTGAAAGATGAGCCGGATACAGCTGCTGCCGGCAGGGTTCTAATCACACCCTACAGCCTGACACCCCTCTATATGTGTGTGTGCGTTAAACCCTGATACGTCTCCCCTCCCACACAACATCATCATCGTGTAATGCTAGCTACTGATTTCCTCTGACACACTTACAAATATGGAGCGCCTCTTTTCTATTTATACTTCCTCACCGGAGTCTTCGTAGTTTCACTTATTCTCACTTATACAGGTGCATCTCAATAAATTAGAATGTCGTGGAAAAGTTAATTTATTTCAGTAATTCAACTCAAATTGTGAAACTCGTGTATTAAATAAATTCAGTGCACACAGACTGAAGTAGTTTAAGTCTTTGGTTCTTTTAATTGTGATGATTTTGGCTCACATTTAACAAAAACCCACCAATTCACTATCTCAACAAATTAGAATATGGTGACATGCTAATCAGCTAATCAACTCAAAACACCTGCAAAGGTTTCCTGAGCCTTCAAAATGGTCTCTCAGTTTGGTTCACTAGGCTACACAATCATGGGGAAGACTGCTGATCTGACAGTTGTCCAGAAGACAATCATTGACACCCTTCACAAGGAGGGTAAGCCACAAACATTCATTGCCAAAGAAGCTGGCTGTTCACAGAGTGCTGTATCCAAGCATGTTAACAGAAAGTTGAGTGGAAGGAAAAAGTGTGGAAGAAAAAGATGCACAACCAACCAAGAGAAATGCAGCCTTATGAGGACTGTCAAGCAAAATCGATTCAAGAATTTGGGTGAACTTCACAAGGAATGGACTGAGGCTGGGGTCAAGGCATCAAGAGCCACCACACACAGACGTGTCAAGGAATATTCCTCTTGTTAAGCCACTCCTGAACCACAGACAACGTCAGAGGCATCTTACCTGGGCTAAGGAGAAGAAGAACTGGACTGTTGCCCAGTGGTCCAAAGTCCTCTTTTCAGATGAGAGCAAGTTTTGTATTTCATTTGGAAACCAAGGTCCTAGAGTCTGGAGGAAGGGTGGAGAAGCTCATAGCCCAAGTTGCTTGAAGTCCAGTGTTAAGTTTCCACAGTCTGTGATGATTTGGGGTGAAATGTCATCTGCTAGTGTTAGTCCATTGTGTTTTTTGAAAACCAAAGTCACTGCACCCGTTTACCAAGAAATTTTGGAGCACTTCATGCTTCCTTCTGCTGACCAGCTTTTTAAAGATGCTGATTTCATTTTCCAGCAGGATTTGGCACCTGCCCACACTGCCAAAAGCACCAAAAGTTGGTTAAATGACCATGGTGTTGGTGTGCTTGACTGGCCAGCAAACTCACCAGACCTGAACCCCATAGAGAATCTATGGAGTATTGTCAAGAGGAAAATGAGAAACAAGAGACCAAAAAATGCAGATGAGCTGAAGGCCACTGTCAAAGAAACCTGGGCTTCCATACCACCTCAGCAGTGCCACAAACTGATCACCTCCATGCCACGCCGAATTGAGGCAGTAATTAAAGCAAAAGGAGCCCCTACCAAGTATTGAGTACATATACAGTAAATGAACATACTTTCCAGAAGGCCAACAATTCACTAAAAATGTTTTTTTTATGAAGTATTCTAATTTGTTGAGATAGTGAATTGGTGGGTTTTTGTTAAATGTGAGCCATAATCATCACAATTAAAAGAACCAAAGACTTCAACTACTTCAGATTGTGTGCATTGAATGTATTTAATACACAAGTTTCACAATTTGAGTTGAATTACTGAAATAAATGAACTTTTCCACGGCATTCTAATTTATTGAGATGCACCTGCACATTTACATGTATATATATTTTTATTTGAGAATACTTTCTCCAGTCGCAGATTAAAGATGACTACAAATACAAATTTCTTTCTTTTTTTATTCAATAAGTTCAACAAGTGGTGTGAATTTGGGGCAGGACATCCTGTTTGTCTGAACAAAGGAAAATAGGACAGATGGGGGTCTTAAAAAATACATATTTCACCTTTAGAGTTCAGGAGAAGTAAAAAAAAAAAGACTTAATCAATAGTGCACCTTACTTGTCTCGTGGTGAACACTTAATCCGTGCAAGTTAATCAACAACAACAAAAACAATTGTTCTACGTCAAAATCTGAATATTTGCTTACCCCCGGGATGCCGTTCCTGCTATCATGATGGTCAGTCACAACCTGATGAAGTTGGTCACAACTACACTCTAAAAAATGCTAGGTTATTTTTTTTTACCCAAATACTGTGTTCAACTTGTTGGGTCATTTCATTGGGCTATTTTTAATATTTTTTACCCAGGTGCTGGGTAGTTTTTCTGTAACTTAGTTGCTGCGTCATTTTTAACGCTGGGTTATTTTTTTCTACCCAACCGCTGGGTTGAGCCTGTCTCCGGTGAAACAACCCAGCTGCTGAGTTACTTTGGTTACAGTTTTTGAGTCCTCTACAGGAGAGAGCGGTTCACAGCGCTGTCGATTTGGTGCACTTCTTCTGCGATATAAAGGTTTGTATACATTTTATTTCTTTTGTAAAGTTTTTACTGTGCTGTAAATTGTATTATTTTACGCAACGCAGCATAAGGACGGTCACTTCGCATGATGGAAACGCCTTTTGCCTTGCATAAAATAAATGGATTTTAATCGTTATAGTACTGAGTTGAATTAAATCTGATGTTAAAATATGTTCTCTAATGTTAATACTGTTTGTTTATGGCCAGGTTTTGGAGTCAGTCAAGACATCTTTCAGCTACGAGTGAAATGCGAGGCCGCGGTCTGAAGTTTGCAGCTCCCCCGGCCAACAGCAGCCCTTCACCGGCTCAGATTTTGGCGACACACCGGCATGAGAATTAGCACTATTTCAGTAAAAAGCAATTACAGAGATCAGTTGAATACACTAAAATTAAAATGCTACTTTTAAATGTTACTTTATGTCTAAAATGTTTGTCAAACGACTTTAAATGAATGTAATATTGTAAACTATGTTGTATTCACCCAAATAAATTCAAATTGTCCTGTATTTTGTCCATGTGTTCTTGCCAAATAATAAATGTTAATCTTTTGATTATTGCTGTTGCCTCTAGTAATTCTGTGTGTGTGTGTGTGTGTTTTTTTTTTTTTTTTTTTTTAATTTCCAGTCCATTTTAAGCCAGCAATATAATACTTTTTAAACAATAGTTGACTTAAAATAACCCAGCATGTTTGGTTAAAACATTTAACCCTACCAGCTGGGTCAAAATAACCCAGCATGTGTTCTGTCCAATATTTACCCAGCGCTGGGTTGTCAAATAACCCAAGTTGGGTTGTTTTTAACACAGCGCTTTTTGGAGTGTAAAAATTAGAGATGTTGCCTTGACAACTAAGTAAGTTTAGGTTGAAGGACTAAAATATTAACCACTAAAACTGAGATGAATATATTTAAGGTAAATAGAAATAGAATTAAAAATAAAATAAAAATCTAAATAATAAAATGACAAAAGCACAATAAAATTTCTAAACTGGAAACTGATAATATAGCAAAAATAGCTTATTCAAATGATATCAATTAATAAATACTACAATAGTATAAAAATAATGTTAAAATAACACTGGGTTAAACATAAAAACTATTATTGCAATACAAATCCTGGACTGAAGGGCACAGACTGGTATTAAAGCTACATTTTTAAATAAATAAAATAAAATAAAAAAAATAACAAAACGTGATTAAAGAGAGAGTGCAAAAACAGTCCATCTTCAAAACCTCATCTTTACTTTGGTAAGTGTATAATAATTTATATTTTAGTGTGGTCGGCAATTGATTTTTGCATGAAACTGCACACATACATCATTTGCCCATACAGGTCACGTCATGTCATATTCAAAAACAGAAAAAGATCAGAGATAGTTTTATTATTGGTAGATACCAAGGTCTGCAGGTCTACCATTGGAAAAAGCATAACAGCCAGCTTGGATCACGTGTGCCTTAGTAACCAATCACATTATATCCTTGAGGTCTTTGTGTTGTGTGACAGCCAGTCACTGTTTGCGAATACTGTAGAAATTAAGGAGAAGTGCCATAAACTGAATCCGACTTGTCGTAAAATTGCAGTGACTCTTATAAAACAGCATTTTTCCAACTGTAAATTCTAAAAATAGATCAATCCAAACCTAATATTTACTGTAATGGCAAACATGTTGAAGATTTGGCAATAGGCTGTCGAGACATTAAATTATAAGCTTGTTTTCCTACAAAATTAGTTTATTTAGCGTATATTGAAGCCTCTCCTCCATTGATATTGATTAAAAAAAGGGCCTCTGGTCTCCTTCCCTGCATAGTGTTCAACAGGTAAAATATTTTATTGTACTAATACATAATCATGAGTTTATTATATAACATTTGAGCTTATCAGACTAACAATCATTATGTCAAATGTTAATGACTTGTAATGTAAACTTTTAATGGTACGTTATTAAACAACAGCTTAAAATATTGATTTTAAACCACTACAGAGCCAAAAATTACATAGTGTAGCTTTAACTCAGTCCCACATTACTAGAAAACAGAAACTATCTTGTCAAAGCCCTTGAAAGCTTCAGGAGTCAGAGAAGGTGAGAGAGAGGCTGTGTTCTCTATCCTGGGCGTCTGTCCTCTCTGGGGGAACATGAGAACTGCCTCATTCACTATTCTTCCCAGCACAAGGGCGGTCGCCACCTGCTTCAGTCCCATTCTCCATCAGACCATGACTGTGCCTGGTTCCTCTCTCTTCATTAACGCATCGGCCTGCTGCTAATAACACTGTGGTGGCATCTGTTCCCTCACGTGTTTTTCAAATGCAAGCGCAAAAGGTAACGGTTGTGCTTAATGTACAAGGATTGACAGTCTAATCGACTGTGAATGTAGATCTATGACTGTATCTTCGACTGTTCTTTACAGCATCAGATACAGCTTTAACTTCTGTTAATAGATACTGTTACAGTTAGACAAAGTGAACAAATAAAAATTGACCCTATTCATTTAGTGAGTCATTTCAAATGAAGAAATTGTTTGTCTTTATAATCTTTAATCAGAATCCATATGGGCTATTGGATTATATTAACCAATAGGCAAATACTGTAGCTATTTAGGCATAGTTTTGTTAAATTTTTATTTTCACTGGCTTCCTTCTGGTATGTACTGTAACACAATTCCCAAAATGCATTGTATTCTGTTTAACTTGGAGAAAAGTTACAGTAAAATATATATCAAGCCCCGCACGAAAAAAAATCAATATTGTGGCCACAAACTGAAAATGTTTTTTTTATTTGTGGACACATTTTATTAATTTGTTCCCTTGTTTTAGTTAAATTGTGGTCACATTTTATCAATTTGTTCTCTCGTTTTACTGGCTACGTTATACTAATTAGTTTCCTTATTTTATTTACATTGTGGCTGTAATATAAATAAATTGAAATAAAGAAGCAATTTGGAACATCGTAGCTAAGATTTACCTAAAACAAGGGAACCAAACAAATTATTTTTTCCCTCATATGTCAAGTGTGGGTCTCTGTAAAAATGGCTTGGAAACAGGAAATTCTGTTTTAGCTAATAAAAAGATTTTCTCAGCCATTAAAGGGATAGTTCACCCAAAAATGAAAATTTGATGTTTATCTGCTTACCCCCAGGGCACCCAAGATGTAGGTGACTTTGTTTCTTCAGTAGAACACAAACGAAGATTTTTAACTCAAACCGTTGCAGTCTGTTAGTCCTATATTGCAAGTCGATGGGCACACAGTCTTTGAGAGAGAAAAAAAAAACATGCACAGACAAATCCAAATTAAACCTTGCGGCTCGTGACGATACATTGATGTCCTAAGACAGGAAACGATCGGTTTGTGTGAGAAACTGAACAGTATTTATATAATTTTTTACCTCTGATAAACCTCAATGTCCGAATGTCACAACATCCGGCGCGTGACGGGTCAACCTGCTCTGGCACATAGATATAAATATATATATATATATATATATACATAGATGCCTAATTAGTGACAGTTTCTATGGGCCGCGATACGTAAGGATCTACGTATATATCTATGTATATATATATATATATATATATATATATATATATATATATATATATCTATGTTCCAGAGCCGTTGACGCGTCACACGCTGGATGTTGTGGATGAGCTCAGGATGGTTGGACATTGCGGTGTATCAGAGGTAAAAAAAATTATATAAATAATTATATAAATACTGTTCAGTTTCTTGCACAAACCGATCGTTTCGTGTCTTAGGACATCAATGTATCGTCACGAGCAGCAAGGTTTAATTTGGATTTGTCTGTGCATGTTTTTTTTTCTCTCTCAAAGATTGTGTGCCCATCGACTTGCATTATAGGACTAACAGACTGCAATGGTTTGAGTTAAAAATCTTCGTTTGTGTTGTACTGAAGAAACAAAGTCACCTACATCTTGGGTGCCCTGGGGGTAAGCAGATAAACATCAAATTTTCATTTTTGGGTGAACTATCCCTTTAAGTGCTATGCTATGAAAATATATGCTATTAGAAAAACAAAAATTAACAATCTTTAGGTTCTATAAAGTTTTGGCTTAAGTTACACTAAAAAAAGACACACACACAGTTTTCGTTCTTGAATTTTAAGTAATTTATTCAGTATGTTACTATTTAACCTATGAACGTCCTCCATGCTGCACTGCTGAGGACGGATGAATTGAAACATGTATCGGTTTTTCACCCTTCTGTGTCTGTCCTCCAGTTTACAAGGATTGAGAAGATGGTCTGAAAGAGACGCAGTGATGTGTGTAAAAAGAATATGTTCTGTTTTGCAGCCGCTCTGTGCTGAAAGTGCTGGTGGATTACATTGTATGACTGAAATGTTGAAGCTAGATGACCGGTTGAAAAGTTCATCATGGCTATAACAGATTTTTATGAGAAAGAATAACACATAAAGCTCAGCAGAATAGAGCTGTTCAGTCATTATGCTAATTCTCCCACCAGAAGGGCTAATTCTCCATGGGTTCCGTCTAGAATTTCCCATGGGTTTTTAGTGTAGTTTTTTTTTTTTTTTTTTTTTTTACTTATTTTACTATTTTGGTTTTCAGTTATGAGCAAAATAAGATGTGGTTCACATTACTTAGAAAAAAAAACTTTTGTTATTCAAGGACTTTAAACACCACAAGGATATGTGTTTATATGCTTAATGAATTGTGTTTTATTGAATTGTGAATTACATTTACATTACATCGAGTCATTTAGCAGACACATTTTACCATGTTCACCTCCATTTCTGCAGATTTTCAGTCAAAATCTTTACTGATAAAACTTTTCAATTTATGAGTAAAATAAAACCTTTTTTAACGTTACTGTAAGAGATTTTTTTTTTTTTGTTCTGTAACAAATTACCAGTTAAATTGCTAAGCTGCTATGACTTCAAACACCACAAATATGTGTTTACATGCTGGATGAGATGTAGTTTAGAAAAGTATTAGCAAAGTGTTTTTACGTTAACTTTAGTCATTTAGCAGACACATTTTACCATGTTTAACGCCATTCTGCAGATTTTTGCTCACAATAGACTTTCACGTTTTGTTATGTAAACTAATTAAAACGATAAGTTGCTATTAGGGGTGACCCCGAATAGTCGATGATTCGACGCTTCAATAGGAGGAGCCTGATTCGACTCCCAATTTCACAGTCGAATATTCGCGGGGTGTTATGATCATGCCATTTTGGCTATATGGGGGTGCTCAAATGTCTGATTTCACATAGAACTACCAGTTTTCTCCCAATAAGTTAATATACAGCCTATTGGGATAATGCTGTAAATAAGAATCTTAAAAGAAAGAAGCTTTAAATAAATATTTATCATGCGTGAATAAATCCAATCACCCCTATAGATTTAAGTTTCACTTTCCACGATCCGTGACCTGCAGAGGAGCATTTTGGTGGCAGAGATTTAAATCTTTAACAAGACTCAAACTGACACAGGCAGAGTGAAAGACTGGATTTTTTTGATCAGGTACGGTGGTGTGAAAAATTGTTTCCCCCCTTCCTGATTTTTTATTTTTTTGCATGTTTGTCACACTTTAATGTTTCAGATCATCAAACAAATTTAAATATTAATCAAAGATAACACAAGTAAACACAACATGCAGTTTTTAAATGAAGTTTTTTATTATGAAGGGAAAACAAAATCCAAACCCACATGGCCCTGTGTGAAAAAGTGCTTGCCTCCTAAACCTAATAACTGGTTGGGCCACCCTTAGCAGCAACAACTGCAATCAAGCGTTTGCGATAACTTGCAATGAGTCTGTTACAGCGCTGTGGAGGAATTTTGGCCCACTCATCTTTGCAGAATTGTTGTAATTCAGCCACATTGGAGGGTTTTCGAGCATGAACCGCCTTTTTAAGGTCATGCCACAGCATCTCAATAGGATTCAGGTCAGGACTTTGACTAGGCCACTCCAAAGTCTTCATTTTGTTTTTCTTCAGCCATTCAGAGGTGGACTTGCTGGTGTGTTTTGGATCATTGTCCTGCTGCAGAACCCAAGTTCGCTTCAGCTTGAGGTCACGAACAGAACAGCCGGACATTGTTCTTCAGGATTTTTTGGTAGACAGCAGAATTCATGGTTCCATTTATCACAGCAAGTCTTCCAGGTCCTGAAGCAGAAAAACAGCCCCAGACCATCACACTACCACCACCATATTTTACTGTTGGTATGATGTTCTTTTTCCGAAATGCTGTGTAACTTTTACGCCAGATGTAATGGGACACACACCTTCCAAAAAGTTCAACTTTTGTCTCGTCAGTCCACAGAGTATTTTCCCAAAAGTCTTGAGGATCATCAAGATGTTTTCTGGCAAAACTGAGACGAGCCTTTATGTTATTTTTGCTCAGCAGCGGTTTTCGTCTTGGAGCTCTGCCATGCAGGCCATTTTTGCCCAGTTTCTTTCTTATGGTGGAGTCATGAACACTGACCTTAACTGAGGCAAGTGAGGCCTGCAGTTCTTTGGATGTTGTTCTGGGGTCTTTTGTGACCTCTTGGATGAGTCGTCACTGTGCTCTTGGGGTTATTTTGGTCGGCCGGCCACTCCTGGGAAGCTTCACCACTGTTCCATGTTTTCGCCATTTGTGGATAATGGCACTCACTGTGGTTCGCTGGACTTTTTCACACAGAGCCATGTGGGTTTGGATTTTGTTTTCCCTTCATAAAAAAAAAAAAAAAACTTCATTTAAAAACTGCATGTTGTGTTTACTTGTGTTATATTTGATTAATATTTAAATTAGTTTGATGATCTGAAACATTAAAGTGTGACAAACATGAAAAAAAATTAAAAATCAGGAAGGGGGCAAAAATTTTTCACACCACTGTAGGGTACAAGTGATTTCAAAACATTTCACCCGGTTTATATATATCGTGTATCTATTATTTATCTCGTATAGGATGCATTTGGTTGAGTTGCGCTGCAATAAAGCGCTTCATTGTAGTAGGGCTACTATGGTGATTATTTCGTCAGCGCTCAGAGCGAGGAGCACAAACAACAATGCAGAATATTAATAACTATGACTGGGACTGTCATATACGTAACTTTATAACGAGAACTCTATTATAATAAAATGCAGTGAATTTTTAGAGTTTAGTTGCCGTGTTTCTGCACGTTGTTGCGTGAAGAACGCGTACACAAAAGGAGTTCATTCAGAGCCGCACAGACATGTTCGCATTTGGGACATTTTGTGCAGATGGCCTATAAGTGATAATGTTAACATTATGTTGTATAAATAACGAAGAGTATTCTATATGCGATAAATGATGAGTTGATTAAAAACCTGCAATCAAATGCTTCATTCTACTGGTTATCTTCAGCGCGCGCAGCTCAAAACAGAAATGCAGAACATTAATAACTACGGTCATATACATAACGTTATAATGAGAGCGCTATTGTAAAAAATGTTGTGAATTCTTAAGGTTTCACTGACGTTTAATGTTAACTATCTTTTAATCAAAACATAAAACATTATTTTTTGTATCTGCGAGGCGTCCGTTACGCATTTTCCCTATGTGTTAATGTCAGTATTTATGACTGTTGAATGTCTGACTTGACTCTTGGTAATGTATTTTGCTCCGCCCCCAAACATATGATTAGACTATCAGTTGACTATTGGCAAGATTTGAAAATTCTGAATCTTTAGTCGAGGACACCCCTAGTTGCTATATAAGGACTTCAGACACCACAAGGATGTGAATTTACATGCTTGACAAATCGTACTTCAGCAATGTATTAGGAAAGTGTTTTTACTTTTTTACTTAAGACACGACTGTTTATTTTTGCTTAAGACACATATTTATGGTGGCCCAGTAGCGCACAACACAACGAAATCTCCACAACACAAAGAAATCTCCACAACACAAAGAAATCACCACAACACAACGCATAGGACTAATTATGTTGTATTTTGCTAATTCTGTCAGGACCACTATCGTCAAATGATAGATACTTAGCATACAGTTTGGTTTGGCGGTATGGTTCTGTTCTGGGCAAAAACTCCCTGCCCATCCATGCAGCCTGTCATGAATGAGCAGGGAGAATAGCAGTAATAATAACCCCCCAAGGGTTAACAGAACAGAACCAAGCAGATATCATTAATGTACTTTATTACATTTAGTGTAGCACATTACTCAAGATTAGTGAGTCTGATTCAACAGGAATGTCAGAAACCAAGTCCTGACAGTGGCGAAAGGAGGAGTTGGGGATGGAGAAGGGTATTTTGCTTCCGAGCAAGCAAGCTGCTGAATAATACTGAATAGCGCTTATGTAGGGATGCCGTGATAGGTGTCGTATTCCTACTGGTAGATGTGATCAGCTGAGAGTCAGCTGATGCAAGCTTGACTCACGTGACCTGCCAGAACTAACGCTGACACTAGATTTCTGTCAGGACCACTATCGTCAAATGATAGACACTTAGCATACAGTTTGGTTTGGCGGTATGGTTCTGTTCTGGGCAAAAACTCCCTGCCCATCCATGCAGCCTGTCATGAATGAGAGTCATGAATAACAGAGACTGGGGCAGCAGCCCAGAAGGGTAGCAGTGAAGGGGTGCTCTTCTTTATAAGCATGCTTCAGAAGAGCAGCAAGCCCCTTTAATGCAGTACCTGAAAAAGATTAAAGATGCAGAAAACCCACCAGAGTTGGCGGACTAGTTTGCAGCAAACGCACTGCACTGGAGTCACCCCGAGCTGATTAACGAGGATGCACAGCAAGCGTGTTGCTTTAAGCTGCTTAATTATCTGATCGTAAAGGGGGAAGCATACACCCCCAGCAGCAGCAAAGTTTAAGAAGACAAGCATATTGTATATTGCATAGTTTATTATAGAGCTTGTGAAACTACATCATTGCACATGACCTTGAATGCAAATCACCAGAGGAAAGGATTACATTTACGTAAAACCTTCCCAAGCGTTGCTTGCACTTGCTTATAATAAATAACTAATATTTAAATCCTTGTGTTCATTTGAGCATTCAGTCATGTGACCACACTTAAAGAATCATACGGCCGCCTGCTATCGCAGGACCAAGTGATTTTATTTTATTTTTATTTTTTCTTAATGTTACGTATTAAGGGGTGACATAGCCTAACTGTCCTCTCCTCTGTAATGCAAAGAACGTATTTGGAAGCGCTATACCAGTAAGTTTATTGATTTAAATATAAGAAAACAGGACTGCTTACAGAGAGGATCTAACGATTAATCAGAAAGAACGCTCCTTAAAAAGCGGAGTGACGAGCTAAATCTCCATATTACACCTATCATCCTCATGCGTGAGCACATATATATTCAAGCGGATCAGAAATTATGAATTTGAAATAAGTATTGAGTGGCAGTCAAGCAGGGGAAGCATACACCCTGCTGAAATACTTCGAATGACTGTCATTGATATGAATATTATTCTTATTTGTATAGAAGCCATTAGAAACGATAAATGAGTGCTTCTGATGCTGCGCGCAGCTGAAACAACCACACACTCACAGCTAATGAAAACATCCAACCTTAGGAATTATGCCGCTGAATACAACGAACCACGGTTGAAACGCATACACAAGAATGCTTATTTAATTTAACCTGTTCTCCTGTCTGTTAATATCGGTGTGTTCTCAGAGCGATTACATACTCTAGACTGCGTTTGCTCCAGCTGTATAAACACAGATGCGTAAAAGCTGCTGCAAATATGCTTAATATTTTGCTCCAGCAAACCATGCAAAACTGCTAACATCACTTAGTTATTTCAATTGCAGATCACGCAATATACACAACGATATGTATAAAAGTCAAGTCAAGTCAAGTCAAGTCACCTTTATTTAAATAGCGCTTTTAACAATACAAATTGTGTGAAAGCACTTAACAGTATCAAATTGCAGGACAGAGTGTCAGTAATGTATAATAAGATTAAACACTCAATTTTCAATTAAAGGCATTTCATTATTGAATTCAGAGATGTCATTGTCTAGCTCAGTTTAGTTTAAATAGTATATATGAAATCAAATTGATGATAATCGTTAGAAATTAAGTGTCCCCAACTGAGCAAGCCGGAGGCGACAGCGGCAAGGAACCAAAACTCCCTCTGTGACAGAACGGAGAATTTTTTTTTTTTAAATTCATTTATTTATTTTTTATTTATTTATTTTACTTATTGTTTTAATTACATTTTAAATGTATTATATTTCTATTTTTATATTGTTGCAATTTCTAACAACAATAGTATTATGTAGTTAGGTATTTTATTATATTTTTAGTTATTTTGTTTTATTTTATTTATTTATTTATTTAAGTCAAGGTCTTCACTGGGGATATGTCCCCGGGGCTCATCCAGGTGTCTGGCCTCCGCCGACGATCAGGGTCGCAGACATCATCTTCCGGACACGGACTGAGAAACAGAATAAGAAAGAAACAGACAAATATTAGCGTAGATGCCATAATTCTTACGATGTAACGAGTACATCATGTGTTATGAGTAGTGTTCCCGGTTCCGGCTGATCTAATTAATGCAGCCTAACAATCCTTTAACGGATTTGAATAATAGAAGTGTATTAGTGTGTTATGTGTAAGCCAGGTTAAAGAAATGTGTCTTTAATCTAGATTTAAACTGACAGAGTGTGTCTGCCTCCCGAACAGTGTTAGGTAGATTGTTCCAGAGTTTGGGTGCTAAATAGGAAAAGGATCTGCCACCCGTAGTCGATTTTGATATTCTAGGTATTATCAAATGGCCAGAGTTTTGAGAACGCAGCGGACGTGGAGGACTATAATGTGATAAGAGCTCGCTCAAGTACTGAGGAGCTAAGCCATTCAGGGCTTTATAAGTAATTAACAAGATTTTAAAATCTATCCGATGTTTGATAGGGAGCCAGTGCAGTGTTGACAGAACCGGGCTAATATGGTCATACTTCCTGGTTCTAGTAAGGACTCTAGCTGCTACATTTTGGACCAACTGTAGTTTATTGATCAAGCGTGCAGAACAACCACCCAGTAAAGCATTACAATAGTCTAACCTTGAGGTCATAAACGCATGAACTAGCATTTCTGCATTTGACGTTCAGAGCATACGTCGCAATTTAGATATGTTTTTGAGATGGAAAAACGCAGTTTTTTTAGTACAGATACTAGAAACATGGCTTTCAAATGAAAGATTGCTATCAGACAGCACACCTAGGTTCCTAACTGATGAAGAAGAATTGACAGAGCAGCTGTCAAGTGTTAGATAGTGTTCTAGGTTATTACATGTGGGGTTTTTAGGTCCGATAATTAACACCTTTTTTCAGAATTTAGCAGTAAGAAATTACTCGTCATCCAGTTTTTTATATCGACTATGCATTCCGTTAGTTTCTCAATTTGGTGTGTTTCACCGGGCCATGAAGAAATATAGAGCTGAGTATCATCAGCATAACAGTGAAAGCTAACACCATGTCTCCTGATAATATCTCCCAAGGGTAACATGTAAAGCGTGAAAAGTAACAGCCCTAGTACTGAGCCTTGAGGTACTCCATACTGCACTTGTGATCGATATGATCACAAGTGCAGTAAGATCCACTAAGATCCAGTAGAACTAATAAAGAGATACAACCACGATCAGATGATAGAAGCAGGTCATTTGTAACTCTAATGAGAGCAGTCTCAGTACTATGATACTGTCTAAATCCTGACTGGAATTCCTCACAGATACCATTTTTCTCTAAGAAGGAATATAATTGTGAGGATACTACCTTTTCTAGTATCTTTGACAGAAAAGGGAGATTTGAGATCGGTCTGTAATTAACTAGATCTTTGGGGTCAAGTTGTGTTTTTTTAATGAGAGGCTTAATAACAGCCAATTTGAAGGTTTTGGGGACATATCCTAATGACAACGATGAATTAATAATAGCCAAAAGAGGATCTATGACTTCTGGAAGCAGCTCTCTTAGTAGTTTAGATGGAATAGGGTCTAACATACATGTTGTTGGTTTAGATGATTTAACAAGTTTATACAATTCTTCCTCTCCTATAATAGAGAATGAGTGGAATTGTTCCTCGGGGGATCTATAGTGCACTATCTGATGCGATACTATAGCTGACGGCTGCATGGTTACAATTTTATCTCTGATAGTATCGATCTTGGAAGTAAAATGGTTCATGAAGTCATTACAGCTGTGCTCTTGGGAAATACCAACACCTGTTGATGCTTTATTTTTCGTTAATATAGTGACTGTATTGAATAAATACCGGGGATTATGTTTGTTTTCTTCTAGAAGAGACGAAAAGTAATCAGATCTAGCAGTTTTTAATGCTTTTCTGTAGGATAGGGTACTTTCCCGCCAAGCTATACGAAATACCTCTAGTTTTGTTTTCCTCCAGCTGTGCTCCATTTTCCAGGCTGCTCTCTTTAGGGTGCGAGTGTGCTCATTATACCACGGAGTCAGACTGTTTCCTTTGATCTTCCTTAACGTAAAGGAGCAACTGTATCTAAAGTGCTAGAAAAGAGAGCGTCCATAGTTTCTGTTACATCATCAAGTTTTTCTGCGCTGTTGGATATGTTGAAGAATTGAGATAAATCAGGAAGATTACTTACAAAGCAGTCTTTTGTGGTAGAAGTGATGGTTCTACCATACTTGTAACCAGGAGTAGAATTTACAGTTTTGGCTATATGGAGTTTACACAAGACTAGATAATGATCTGAGATATCATCGCTTTGCTGCAGAATTTCAACACCACTAACATCAATTCCATGTGACAGTATTAAATCTAGAGTATGATTTCGATAATGAGTAGGTCCTGAAACGTTGTCTAACCCCAATAGAGTTCAGAATGTCTATGAATGCTGATCCTAATGCATCTTTTTCATTATCGACATGGATATTAAAATCACCAACAATTAAGACTTTATCTGCAGCCAGTACTAACTCAGATAGAAAATCAGAAAATTCTTTAATAAAGTCTGTGTGGTGCCCTGGTGGCCTGTACACAGTAGCCAGTACAAACATCACAGGGGATTTATCACTAACACATGTTTCTCTAGATAATGTTATACGCAGCACCATAACTTCAAACGAGTTATACTTAAAGCCTGCCCTCTGAGAAATACTGAGAATATTGCTATAAATTGTAGCAACACCTCCTCCTTGTTGCATTCACTTATCTTGGATGTTGAATTTCGGATGCTCTGAAGCATGCTGCAACAGTTTGATTTACGCGCAGCGATGCATATTTTGCTTCCGAGCAAGCAAGCTGCTGAATAATACTGAATAGCGCTTATGTAGGAATGCCATGATAGGTGTCGTATTCCTATTGGTAGATGTGATCAGCTGAGAGTCAGCTGATGCAAGCTTGACTCATGTGACCTGCCAGAACTAACGCTTATGCTAGATTTTCGCGGTGTTGTGGCTTGTTTCTGTTGTGTTGTGCGAATATCATTCTGTTGTGGCTTGTTTCCTTTGTATTGTGCTAATATCAGTGGAGACAGAGAAGTAGATGTTTTTCCAGTAAAAAGGGCATGCTGGCGCGTTTGGCTGCCGCTCCTCTCTCCCATTTAATTTAAGTTGTTTCTGTGGCTTATGAGCCAGTGAAGACTGTATATGTCTTTTTATTCTACTGTGATGTGGAATCATGCTTCACACGCTGGATTATTGCTTTTATTTTTGAGTGCTCTTTGTTGGAATTTACTCTTCTGTTGCCTGGCCCAGGACCTACACCACTTACACCGCTGTGAGGCTACTGTTGGTGTGGATTCTCCATGAATGGATCTCAGGTACACCGCTCGCCAGTTGTTGAACCTGAAGGGGAACTTACACTTGACATACGTTGACATACGTTCTCTCTGCAGTAGTGTTGGAATACTGCGACCTAAGCGTTACATACATCGCTCGTCAAGATGTAGTTTTTTATGCTCAACATCTAAACCTGTTGCTTATCCGACATTTCTGTGCAAACCCCAAAGACTGTTGTTTAGACCTACAGGGGTTAATTTTAATAACCTATCCGCACTCAAGTGTGTGGAGGTTGCCTTGGACTTATCTGCTCCCTCGCATCTGCTGAAATCAGCACTGTTTAATGCGCACTCTGTCAACAACAAAGCTGTTATTTTATCTGACATTATTTTAGAACAAAAGCTGGACCTTGTCTGTTTAAATGAAACATGGCACAAAGAGTCTGACGGTCTTCTTTTTAATGAATTTACTCCTGCTGGCTATGGATTACTTGATTTTCTGCGTTCCTCTAGTAGAGGTGGGAGTATCATTGTGTTGCACAATCAACATTACAACGTGTGTCCCGTGGCTGTTCCCAAATTTGACTCATTTGAATGTCTTGCTTTGAGTGTTTCTGTGCCCCTTTCTACTGCAGTGGCTACAGTCTACAGGCCTCCTAAGAAAAATAAAGACTTTTTATCTGAATTTTCAGATATGTTGTCTTTTCTCTGCCTTAAATTTGAGAGAATCCTTCTCTTGAGGGATTTCAACATCCATATGGATATAAAAGACTCCACAATAACAAAAGATTTTTTGTCCTTATTGGAGTGCTTTGAGTTAAATCAACTTGTGGACTGCCCTACACATGACAAAGGCCACACCTTAGACCTTGTGATTTCCAATGGTTCATTTGTGTCTCAGCTGTCAACCTCTGATTTAGGACTGTCTGATCATCGGGCTGTCTTTTTTAACATGGAGTTACCTGACATAAACACCTCCTCTTCTCGCATCATTAATTATCGCAAATGGAGATCTTTTGATCCCACTGATTTCTCAGATTTTATTGACTGTTCTTTAAGTTGTGTTTCTCTTTCTGTTGAACTCGATGACAAAGTCTCTATGCTGAATTCTGTTCTCTTGTCTCGCCTGGACACGTTGGCTCCCTTGAACGATCTGTTTCTTTTGTACGCGCCGCTCCTTGGTACAATGATGATCTGCATGCTATGAAGGCTTTGTGTCGTAAAATGGAGCATAGATGGCGTATGTCAGGTTTAACTGTTCATCACCAGGCCTGGAAAGACAGCTTACTTGAATATAAGGCTGAAATTGTGTCAGCTAGATCTATTTATTTTTCACAGATAATTGTCAGCAATCAGAGAAACCCTTAACAACTGTTTCACTCAATCAACAAGCTGCTTAAAAATTACAGCCTCTCTAATGTTCCTGCTTCAACTCAATACGTTTTTGGAGTTTTTTAACACCAAAATTGATAATATACATAACCACATCACATTATCAATACTCATACTTCAGCTGCTGCTTCCTTAAATATTTCGGCATTCTCTGGTATTTCTCTCTCCAACTTTGCTATTCATGACTCCCAGTCTCTCTGTAATATGGTTTTGAAAATGAAAGTTACGACTTCCAGAGTTGATCCGGTTCCATCTTGTCTGTTTAAATCTGTTTTGATTCCCTATGTCCTGTTGTTTTGAGTATTATTAATGACTCTTTGTGCACTGGTGTTGTGCCAGCTGCACTTAAAATTGCTGCTGTCACCCCTGTACCAAATCTAACAACATGGACTTTGATAACCTGAATAATTTTCGGCCCATCTCTAATCTTCCATTCCTCGCCAAAATTTTAGAACAAACAGTGGCTTCTCAATTGCTTTCGCATATTTCTTGTAACGATCTTTTTGAGCCACTTCAGTCTGGATTCCGTAAACTCCACAGCACTGAAACAGCGTTAGTTAAGGTCACCAATGACTTGTTAATGGCTTCTGATTCTGGCCGTCTATCTATACTGATTCTTCTTGATCTTAGTGCCGCTTTTGACACTATAGATCACTCTATTTTAATCACCCATTTAGAGACTGTCTTTGGAGTTTCTGATTCTACATTGAAGTGGTTTAAGTCCCATCTCTCTGATCGCAAGCAGTTTGTTGTGATGGGTGGTTGCAGGTCTGAGGTCGGTGTGGTGCACTCTGGTGTTCCCCAGGGATCAGTTTTGGGCCCTTTACTTTTTAGTATTTACATTTTTCCTCTAGGCCAACTTTTAAGAACACTTGGTATTAACTTTTACTTTTATGCCGATGACACTCAGATTTACATACATTCAAAACCTGATGTCAATATGCCTGTGTCTTTTCTTTCTCAATGTTTTACTGAGATTAAAAAATGGATGATAATTTTCTCTGTCTAAACAGTGACAAGACTGAAGTGATGCTTATTGGTTCACCTCACTAGTTGCGCAAAGCAGAGTCCGTAACTTTAGGTCTGGATGGCTCTGCTTTACAGTTTCAAACTAAACAAAAAAATCTGGGGGTGATATTTGATGCCAACTTAACATTTGATCCGCATGTTCGTAATACAGTCAAAGCATCTTTTTTTCATCTCAGAAACATTGCCAAATTACGTCGTATGTTGACTTTTTCTGTGGCTGAAAAGTTAATCAACACTTTTGTGTTTGCGCATATTGATTAATGTAATGCTTTGCGGGCTGGAGTTTCAAAAACTACCCTGAGTAAATTACAGTTGGTACAAAATTCAGCTGCTAGAATACTGACTAGGACCAGTGCAAGGGAGCATATTACACCTGTCTTGGAAAAAATTGCATTGGCTTCCTGTTAGTTTTCGTACTGATTTTAAAATTCTCATGCTCACTTATAAGGCCTTGAATAATCTGGCTCCTCAATATTTGTCAGAGCTTTTAACCCTCTACACACCTACACGTGTTCTACGCTCCTCTGAAGCTGGTCTTTTAACTGTTCAAACAACTCGGCTTAAAACTATGGGTGATCGGGCATTCTCTTCATTGGCTCCTAAATTGTGGAATTCCTTGCCCTCTGAGATTAGAAATGCAGAATCCCTTAGTGTTTTTAAATCGTCCCTTAAAACGTACTTTTTTAGGGTAGCTTTTAGGCCTGTGTGATTTATGTGATTACTTTGTGTTTTCTTATATTGGCTTTGTATTATTTGATTGTTTTTACTGCCTGTACTTTTGTGTGTATCTTTTTACTTCATATTTGTATATGTATGTAAAGCGCTTTGAGATGCTACTTTTAAAGGCGCTATATAAAATAAAGTCTATTATTATTATTATTATTATTATTATATCGTTGTGTTGTGCTAATTTCATTGTGTTGCGGCTTGTTTTCATTGTGTTGTGTTAATTTCATTGTGTTGTGGCATGTTTCCATTGCATTGTGCTAGTATCATTGTGTTGTGGCTTGTTTCCGTTGTGTTATGCTAATTTTGTTGTGTTGTGGCTTGTTTCCGTTGTGTTGCAGCTTGTTTCCATTGTGTTGTGGCTTGTTTCCATTGTGTTGTGCTAATTTCATTGTGTTATGGCTTGTTTCCATTGCGTTGTGTTTTGTGGCTTGTTTCCTTTGTGTTGTGCTAATTTCGTTGTGTTGTGGCTTGTTTCTGTTGTGTTGTGGCTTGTTTTTGTTGTGTTGCGGCTTGTTTCCATTGTGTTGTGCTAATTTCGTTGTGTTGTGGCTTGTTTCTGTTGTGTTGTGGCTTGTTTTTGTTGTGTTGCGGCTTGTTTCCATTGTGTTGTGCTAATTTTGTTGTATTCCGGCTTGTTTCCATTGTGTTGTGCTAATTTCGTTGTGTTGGGGCTTGTTTCCATTGTGTTGTGGCTTGTTTCCAATGTGTTGTGCTAATTTTGTTGTGTTGTGGCTTGTTTCCGTTGTGTTGTAACTTGTTTCCGTTGTGCTGTGCTAATTCCGTTGTGTTGTGGCTTGTTTCCAATGTGTTGTGCTAATTTTGTTGTGTTGTGGCTTGTTTCCATTGTGTTGTGCTAATTTTGTTGTATTCCGGCTTGTTTCCATTGTGTTGTGCTAATTTCGTTGTGTTGGGGCTTGTTTCCATTGTGTTGTGGCTTGTTTCCAATGTGTTGTGCTAATTTTGTTGTGTTGTGGCTTGTTTCCGTTGTGTTGTAACTTGTTTCCGTTGTGCTGTGCTAATTCCGTTGTGTTGTGGCTTGTTTCCAATGTGTTGTGCTAATTTTGTTGTGTTGTGGCTTGTTTCCGTTGTGTTGTGCTAATTTCATTGTGTTGTGGCTTATTTCTGTTGTGTTGCGGCTTGTTTCCATTGTATTGTGCTAATTTCATTGTGTTGCGGGCTGGCTTGTTTCCGTTGTTTCCATTGTGATTTCATTGTGTTGTGCACTACTGGGCCACTGTACATTTAACCATGTCTACTTTTAGAAATTCTGCAGATTTTTGCTCACAATCTTTATTCTTAAAAAGTTTTATGAGTAAACTAAGGCCTGTGTTGTGCTAATTTCATTGTGTTGAAACAAGCCACAACACAAACAAATTAGCACAACACAATGGAAACAAGCCACAACACAACAGAAACAAGCCACAACACAACGGAATTAGCACAATACAACGGAAACAAGTTACAACACAATGGAAACAAGCCGCAACACAACTAAATTAGCACAACACATTGGAAACAAGCCACAACACAATGAAAACAAGCCGCAACACAACTAAATTAGCACAACACAATGGAAACAAGCCGCAACACAACAAAATTACCACAACACAACGGAAACAAGCCGCAACACAACAGAAACAAGTCACAAAACAACAGAAACAAGCCACAACACAACAAAATTAGCACAACACAACAGAAACAAGCCGCAACACAATGCAATGGAAACAAGCCACAACACAATGAAATTAGCACAACACAGGCAGAATTTCTAAAGGTAGACATGGTTAAATGTACAGTGGCCCAGTAGTGCACAATGCAATGAAATCACAATGGAAACAACAGAAACAAGCCACAACACAACAGAAACAAGTCACAAAACAACGGAAACAAGCCACAATACAATGAAATTACCACAACACAACGGAAACAAGTCACAACACAACAGAAACAAGCCACAACACAACAGAAACAAGTCACAACACAACTGAAACAATCCACAACACAGTGAAATTACCACAACACAACGGAAACAAGTTGCAACACAACGCAATGGAAACAAGCCACAACACAATGAAATTAGCACAACACAGGCCTTAGTTTACTCATAAAACTTTTTAAGAATAAAGATTGTGAGCAAAAATCTGCAGAATTTCTAAAAGTAGACAATGTGTTGTGCTAATTTTGTTGTGTTGCGGCTTGTTTCCATGGTGTTGTACTAATTTCGTTGTGTTGTGGCTTGTTTCTGTTGTGTTGCAGCTTGTTTCCATTGTGTTGTGCTAATTTCGTTCTGTTGCGGGATGGCTTGTTTCCGTTGTTTCCATTGTGATTTCATTGTGTTGTGCACTACTGGGCCACTGTACATTTAACCATGTCTACCTTTAGAAATTCTGCAGATTTTTGCTCACAGTCTTTATTCTTAAAACAGTTTATGAGTAAACTAAGGCCTGTGATTAACAAAGAGACTTTCATGTTTTGTTCTACAACATGAATTACAAACTAAATTGCTAAAGAGAAGGTAAAAAGATTTTTTTTTTTTTTAAATAACGTTGTGATTTTCATTTCAGGAACTTCTACTACATCACCATGCTGCGAGACCCTGTGTCACGTTACCTGAGTGAATGGAAGCACGTGCAGCGTGGTGCCACCTGGAAGACTTCCCTTCACATGTGTGACGGACGATCGCCCACACAGGACGAGCTGCCCACCTGCTATAACGGAGACGACTGGTCGGGGGTCACGCTGCACGAGTTCATGGACTGCCCTTCAAACCTTGCCAACAATCGGCAGGTGCGCATGCTGGCCGATCTCAGCCTGGTGGGCTGCTACAACCTCTCCACCATGAACGAGAGCGAGCGCAACCCCATTCTCTTGGCCAGCGCCAAGAGTAACTTGAAGAACATGGCCTTCTATGGCCTGACGGAGTTCCAGCGCAAGACACAGTACTTGTTTGAGCGCACTTTCCGTCTGCGGTTCATTTCCGCCTTTACGCAGATCAACAGCACACGTGCCGCCAATGTGGAGCTGCGTGAGGACATGCGCAGACACATTGAGCAACTGAATTTCCTGGATATGCAGTTGTACGAGTTCGCCAAGGAACTTTTCCTGCAGAGATACCAGTTCATCCGCCAGCGTGAGCGGCAGGAGGAGAGATTGAAGAGGCGAGAAGAGAGACGCTGGCTCAGGGAGCGCAAAGTCAACCAGAACAAACAGCCCAGTGTGGAAAACCAACCTCAGGTCACCACAACTGAGGACTATGCCAGCCAAGTGGTCCACTGGTGATACCTCTTGTAAACATGCACTAGGACACAGAGAACATAATAGCTCACTTGAGGAAGAGTAGGTCACGTTTTGGGCTGTCTTTCAGTTTAGTACTCTGAGTTTTTTTGTCATGAAGCCTGTTGCTCTGCAAAAAAATCATTGCCTTGAGCAGTATTTTTGACTTATTTTCCAGGGAAAAAATATATAAATTACCTGAGAAGCAATTATTAAATTTATTTAGACTTATTTTCAAAAATATTTTTTTTTTTTGAATTACATTTATTTTTCTTACCCTACTTTTCTAGTTTTAAGCATTAAAAATTGTGGTTTTACTGCTTAAACTAACACACACACACACACACACACAAAATTAAACTAGACTTGTCTTTGAAGATAAAATAACTGTTTAAAATTTTGGGTCAGTACTGTTTTAAAAATGTGTTTGAAAGTCTGTGATCAATTTGATCAAAACTACGGTAAAAGCAGTAATACTGTGAACTATTATGACAGTTTAAAATAACTGTTTTCTATTTTAAATATATTCCTCTAATGGCAAAGCCGAATTTCAACAGCCATTACTCTCGTCTTGGTCCTTCAGAAATCATTCTAATATGCTGATTTTGTGCTCAAGAAACATTTCCTGTTATTATCAATGTGGAAAACAGTTGTGCTGCTTAATATTTTTGTATGATACTTTTTTCCCCCAGAATTATTTGATTTATATAAGATTCAAAAGAACAGCAATCATTTATTTGAAATAGACATTTTTGTAACATTATAAATGTCTTGTCACTTTTGATTCATTTATTGGGTCCTTGCTGATTAAAAGTATTAATTTCTTAAAACTTGCTGACCCCAAACTTTTGAACAGTGGTGAATATTCTCTGAAAAGTGTTAATATTTTTGCATTGCACACACACACACACACACACACACACACACACACACACACACACACACACACACACACACACACACACAAAAAGATTCTGCTTTGTCATTGTGCACAGTGCGAGTACAGAGCCAGTTTTTCAGTACTGAACATTTTTACATTACAATTACTCATTTAACACTCAGATTTTACATTTGTTCTTATTTCAAGGATTTGAATATTTTTACTGTAAAACATGGCAAAAACACTGATTGAGAAAATGTTTTTTGCAGTGTGGTTTATTCAAGATTTCTGATGATTCCTTTGCGATGAAATCAAGGCTGCGATGTAGATATAGACTGCAATCCAATTGCTGAAAAAGAAGGATCTGTGCTCATTCGTCAAGCAACCTCCAACATCTTTGTGAAGGATCAACAAACCCTACACCAGAGAGTTATATAAAGGGACAGCACTGGAAATGTGAAGGGTGTACACTCAAGATGTGTTCTTGCATTCAAAAACAGCTAGGCAGTGAATGGAGTAAAATGCTGACAAGTTTTTAATGCTCAGGCCTGTTGCCAGTAAAGATTCTCAGTAGACACTTTCTCAGAGCTCTCTCTCTCTCTTTTTAAAAAGACGCAAACTTGCAGCATGGAGACAGTTTGTACTGAGAATCTCTAGTGTCTTAGTTTCTCAATGGTATGTTGTACAATTCAGGGTTAGGAGATTCCGTCACAACAAGAGCCTCATCTGTGACACAGTAGCAGAGAAATATTACAGTTGCTACTGTTAACACTAGATATTTCAAGATATTTCAAATGTTTTATCTTTGTTGTTTTATTTTTTGTCAAATATGATTTATTGGATTATGTTGATTGCACAAAAAAAAAACTGTAATGCAAATAAAAGTTTAAACAAAACAGACATACATCCAGCTCACCAAACCATAATTTAATAATAATTTAAAACACCATGCTTATGACTTGAGAGATTATGTATATAATGAATGCAAAAAAGTTAAAAATAGCACAGTTGGAATGTGAAAACACTTCATGTTTGTAAGCCCCCTAAAGGTGAAACACAATTCACCACAAAAAAAAAAAAAAAAAAAAAAAAAAAAAGATTGCACACAGTTGTTCATAGTTCTATTACTTGTCTCACTGGTTCACATTTGACCTGCAGTGGAACAGTATAAGACAATACGAACTGCGTTATGCAGCAAAAGAAGTGTGTGTTTATTTCAGGAAGACTGAATGAATGAGTATTTTGTTTCTTCCCCAGTGCTGTTTCACACATTTCTGTAGTCCGTCCACACTAAAATTTTACTGAGAATTTTTCTGAAGCCAGAACTTCCAAGTCACAGGGAATGAAACGCTTGTGGTCTTTACATCCTTGAACCATTGGCGGTTTAAAAGAAAGCCTTTTTCTGGTCTGTGCTTTGTGGCACCTTTTAAAAACTAGATCCACAGATGCTGTGAGCAAATGAATAAAATATATAAACACTGATGATGCAAATCACACCCAGAGGATAATGGGTGATTTTCTATCTCTAAAAGCAAATAAACTATCTGTATTGCTCATTGTGGTTATGGAGAACATGGGAATGCTACATTTAAAGATCAAAATTTTGGAATGCTGTACCAGAAATGTATGATTTCAGACCAAAAAAAAAAAAAAGACTATAGAAGTTTACTGTTTTGTTTTCTTTGTATATGTTGTTTCATGTTTTAACTTGAATCTGTGCTGCTATTTGTTTTGTTTTGTTTTTTAACTTTATTGTGTGAGGCCAGAAGACCTGAGGTTATATGTACCAATGCAAGTTTATGTGTATCTCTGTGTGTGTGTGTGTGTTCTGAAATGAATATGTGTTGCAATGTATTTTAATTGCTTTGTTCACTTAAGTGCAATATGGTATTAAAAAGAACCCCTAATTGGAAATACAGATGTTAATAAGTCTGTACATTTTGCTGTTTTGGCTTGTTTGATAAATATTACTTTTAATTTAGCCTTAATATTTGTAATTTTATTCATACTTATATAAAGTACCATAATAAATACCACAAGGACACATTAATGAGAAAAGTTGTTAGCTGTATTAGATTTTTTTTTTTTTTTTTTTTTAAGTGATGCTCAAATATCATATATTTATCTAAAATTCTAAATTATATTGACCCCAGACAAAAGCATTAAGCATTTATTTATGCTGCATTTTTCACATGTTTCAATGAAGTTTTAGTTCTGCTCAGAGGTCTGGCATCACTTGTTTGCAGGTGCCATTTGGTGTGATATTTTGTATCTAATGTAACTGTATTTTTACAGAAAGTGTGGCTTAAGTGTCCAAATAAGTTTTGGGGCCACTGTGGGAAAAATCTCAAAGGTGCCAGAGTCTCTGTTTTTGTGATTCAACCACTAGAGGGCAGAGATACTCCACCAATTTTTTACTGTTACCCATTCTTTATACAGGGTTAAGAATACTGTGTGTGAACCCTTTGAGAATGTCTGCATTGATTACTCATAAAATGTGTTCTGATCTTAATTTAACTCTGACTAAACCAAATACACAATCAACTGTACTTTTCACATTTTTATTGACTAATTTTATGGAAATATTTTACATTCTATTGAAGTATTTACTTTTTTAAAAAGTTATACACCTAAGCAAATTGTGCTTTTAGCATGTTTTAAATAATCTTCACTCACATGAGATGATGACTCCAGAAAAAAATTGTTGGTGGTCCCCACTACTGACCAGCTGAATACTCACTTTACCACAGTACTATTGGTTGTAGAATATCTTAATTATGAGTGACGAATACAAATGTGATTTTTGGGTATGTCTAAAATGGAGCTTTTAACTGTAAAACTCAAAACTGAAAACCATTACTTAGAAATGGTTGGAGTGACCTGCTAGAGAAAGGCCATGAAGAATCAACCTGCACTACTAAATTACATTCCACAATGACGCATTTCTGGTTATTTAGCAGAATGAAAAGATGTCATGTTATTAGACAATGACTGATTCATCCACCGGTTACCTGAAAACCATTTTCCCTCTCATGGTCTGCAATGACATATCCTGATTGTGTCCTCAGTGACAGAAATTGTCATCCAATTGTCAGAAATATAATTTTCAGAACACTTGAAATAGCTTTTTCATTGAAAGGTTGTTATGTCTTTGATACTCAAGTCTTAGAGATTCTTCTATTGTGTGCTTTAAAAGAACATTATTGCTAACAAGTTGCTAAATCCAAACTACAACAAGGAAATGAGTTTGTGCTTGACTGTTATCTTGTTAGCAACTTACATTTGAATCACAGTTGAGATTTTTTAATTTTTTTTATTTATTTTAGTCATAAATTAAAAACAGTACACTACTATTTCTAATACATATGAATTTCTTCAAAGAATGCAATGATATTACCATGGCAGAAGTGCAAGTGGAGGGAATTTTGTTTCTTTTGAAAAAGATTCATTCAGTGGTACTTTCTGCAGGTTACATGTGAGTGGGTTACACGAGATTTGTGTGACTATGAATGAATAATTGAATCAACTCGACTGATATGATGAACGGAACAAACAACATTGGTCAGCAGATGCTTGCGCACAAAGGATATGCTTTGTTAATTTCCTCACCAGTCTTCTGTCTGTGCTCTGATGGTGTGTACTGTCTTTGGTGTGGAAAAGTAGAGGATTCCTCCAAAATGAGCTCCTTTAGCATGGTTTTGACAGTCCTCACAAACATTACAATGGAGCAGCACAACACAAGAGAGCAATATTCTGTTGATTGCTGAAAACTGGCTGAGCTGAAGGTATGTCAGGCAGCTTATAGTAATGCTTCCTTATTGTAATGTAATAGCCTATCTAATGTCTACTGTGATAGTAGTGCCTGACACATATATATATATATATTTATATATATATATATATATATATATATATATATATATATATATACATACATACATATAACATGTACAATACTTTTTTATAATTTAGATATATAAATATAATTAATAATATTTAACAATTTAATAGTTTTACATGTTACCTCTATAATTGTTTGACACTAATTAATTTAAACTTTTCACAATATTTACAGTATAAGATAAACAAAGCAGCAGTAATGCATAAGTTAAAATGCTATTACCCACTATTTTACATTTTGTACAAGTCTGTAAAATGATACCAGTATTAATATACATATATACACAAATGTTCAAAGTTTGGGGTCGGTAAGATTTTTCTTTAAAAAAAAAAAATCACAGCAAGAATGCATTAAATTGATTAAAAGTGACAGTAAAAACATTTATAATGTTACAAACATCATTAGCCTACATCATTATCATTATAACATTTCTTTTTAAAATAAAAGGTGTTCTTTTGAACTTTCTATTCATTAAATTCATCCTGAAAAAAAAAAATCCATCATTGTTTTCACACAAATATGAAGCAGGATGTGTGTTTTCAACATTGGTAATTAGCATCATATTATCATCATGTGACTGGAATTCAGCTTTGCCATGATTGGAATAAATTACATTTTAAAGGGGTCCTATTATGCTCTTTTACAAAGTCTTCATTTTGTTTTGTGGGTGTACTAGAACATGATCTCGTGCTTGGTGGTTCGAAAATCGCATTATATTTCACATAATTTACATTATTACAATACCTTCCTCGATTAGTTCCGGGTTTGATGAAGGCCCGCCTTCCGAAAAACGAAATGTGTTGTGATTGGTTAGCTGTCCCAGTGCGTTGTGATTGGCGAACAGCTTAAACGGTGTTTCAGTACTGCCCCGCCCCTTGCCAAAGCAGCAAGTTCATCAATATTGCCATATCAATTCAGACCCCAAGAATATTGAACAAGAGGATCACGCAGAACCTGTGCACGCACGGATATTGCAAGACATATTAAAGTGGTAACGTTATTGTTTTTTTTTTTTTGTTTGTTTGTTTTTGTTTTTTGGCTAAATCACATTTTGTTGTCAACAACAGCTTAAAAATAACTGCATTTACTATGCACAGATAAGTGCAACGGTAATATGTATTATGTTGTTCTTTAATTCTAACATTATAACATGAATTGCAGTGAAACTGTTATACAGTTAAATTTATTTATACCATAGTCCCACAGAGTTACACTAATTGTGGTGGCATATATATGCAAATTAATTCTCTGCCAGCAGGAGGCGCTGTTGGAGCGCGAGAGAGCGAGGTTTCCCCAGTAACGCTGTACACAAAGCAGAGCTCAGCTCACAAACGCTACTTTATCAGACATTACATTCAATATTAAATGAAAATGGCATCCATAATTTTCTGAAAACAGTCGGTTTCCATCAGAAATACAGTGACATAAAAACACCCATTCCTGTTTTTACTGTATTTTCAAATAAATGCAGCCTTGGTGAGCAGAAGAGGCTTCATTCAAAAACCATTCAAAAAATCTCACCAACCCCAAACTTTTTTATAGTGTCTATATACAATACATACAATATGCGCACACTTTATAGCATATAGACACATAATGTATCAGATCCTCGTGAGGTCTTTCTTTGACCTGTTGTTTGGAGAGTGGATTACAGATATAGTGCTGCTTGTGCACTCCTTCCTGTGCACAAAGCTCCAGAAAGCCTGATGAAACTTGTCTCCTGCCAATGTATACAGTGCTAGGTTGAAGAAGGTGTTAAGGCCAGCTAGGGGTCGTGACAATATGTATGCTGCATGGATGCCTCTCCTCTGCATGCATGACACGCCAGGTCTGCGCAGGCTATTCACCCTCAGTAAACGCATGATATGGTATGGCAAGAAGCAGAGCACAAACACGACCAGAATCAGAGTGGACAGCATGCGAACTCGGGAACGACTCGGCCTGTTTCTGGATATGCTGCTGCCCAGAGAGCCTGCAATGTGAGTGTAGCTCCAGCACACCACCAGCAATGGCAACACATATCCAAACACTGTGAGTATCCAGCTGTACCACCACACCACCTGTGGATCATTACTGGCGAAGTCGAGGCATTTTGTCATGTTGTTCTTCTGCTGTACAGTAATCATCCCCAGCATTGGGCTGATCTCCACCAAGGAAATGGCCCAGACTGCCAGACAAGCTAGGATGGCCCATCTTTTCCTCCGGATCTCAGCAGCCTTCAGCGGGTGCACCACTGCGACGTAACGGAAGATGCTGAGGCAGGTTAGGAAGAGGATACTGCCGTAGAGGTTGTAGTAGAAGCAAAAGCGGATGAAACGGCACATTAACTCTCCCAAGGTCCAGTTTCTGGTAACATAAAACTGGACCAGCACAGGCAAACTCAATGCATACAGCAGATCAGCTACTGCCAGGTTCACCATAATAATGCTGCTGCTCTTCCAAGGCCTGAGTTTTGCAAGGTAAACGTTGAGCACCAGGAAGTTTCCCACAAGTCCAACTACAGAAATGATGGTATACATCACTGGCAGATAATAAGATTTTATGTAGTCATCAACAGGAAGACAGTCAGTTGAATTTGTTTCCTGACCCGCCATTGCTTTCTCTTGCTTCTCAAAAAACAAATACAGAGAGGTGACAATTTTTTTACACTGAAAATGTAAATTTATCTTGTTTAGTTAATGAATAAATGAAGTCTTATATCACAGTATAAATGTACAGTATATACCTAAAAAAAAATACAGAACCTAAAATATAAACTTACCATGGTACATTAAATCATGGTACATTGATGCATTGATGGTATCAGATAGTAATATAGTTTGATATATCATGTTTTAGATAATTAATGAATATTCACACAGCACATCAAAAAATTGATTTCTTTGAATCTGTTCAACATTTGTTCAGATTCATTCTCTGATTTGTTCAGTGGCATTTCTGCATGTTAATGGCAATGAGGGGCGTTTTGTGTGTTATGAATGAGTCATTGAATCATTTACTCAATCGACATGACAAACTGAACCAACAACAGGAATGACATATTGTGCAGCGCTCCAAATTTGCGAATTGAAATTCGTGAAGACGTGAATCACACCCTTTAAGAAGTCTAACACTAATAAATTAAAAGTAGGATCAGTGAATGAATGGCGGCTAAAAGTGCCAGATAATGGCCATACTGTAAGTGGCATTTTGTGGAATATGAATTTCGTAAAGACACGAAAAAAGTAATATACGTCAATGAAAAATATGACACTAATGAAAAATATGAAGTATTACTATACAAGTGATAATGAGTCTTTCTCTTAAAATATTAGTTAAAATAGAGACTCGGTCATGGATGAAATAGGCTATTAGCAGAAATTATTGCCGAACAGAAAGACTATCAATAAATGGTTACAAAAAAACATGTTTCAACGATAACATAGTAAACACCCAAATAAATATAGTGCCATATTTAACCATGATATTATTATGTGCAAATAAATCAATGATATATCATGGTTCTAGTCTCAGTCATTAACATACAAATTTCAATAGGTTTCAAAATAAGATATTTTACATTAACTCACCAAGTGTTGTTGATCCCACACTTTCTCCTCAGGTTAGTCTTCAGTCTTTAATGGATGCAGTATTGTGGATCCACACAGTCATCACCAGGGATTCAGAGACATGTGGTTATCTATCAAGTGTCATCTGTGTTTTTCTATTGTCTGCCTTCACTCCCTAGAAAAATACGTATGTGGAGTGAGTCAGCTTCTTCATCACAGAAGTGAGCTTTATGCCTTGAGTTACTATTTAACATTTCCTGTAACTTCCTAATACGCTCACATTTCCTCAAACAATTAATGAGAAATTAGAAGTCTTTATAGCCCACACAGTACACTGGGAGTGGAAGGTCTATGTGATTATTCATTTAACACTCATATAGATGCAGTTCTCAAAATTGTTCCACGCAGACCCACCTGCATGTCATTTTCTGTGACAAATATGTGCAATGCTTATGTGGAAATAATGATCCAATCTGATATCAAAAGTCACCAGTTCAGTTGACTCTGCAGTTAAAAGTTTCAGTCTGCAGCTAACAGTATGTTTGTTTGTAAAACTGAGTTATAAAAATCAGATACACATAAGCACATGTACTGTTAAAGCACCTATTTGGTTTATGTTTTATAGATTGAACCGGGAAGTTATTGAACACACCTTAAGGTATGAGGAAACAGGAAGCCAAAGAAATAACCAGACAGTCTTAAACTTTACTGTTTATTGTGTGTGAGATCAATGTGCTCACTCAGCCAAAGGTTCTTCTGCATAGTCTCGTGAAAAATAGCTAGCTGAAAAATATCTACTCACTACAATGACAAATGTTGAAAATCACATTAAGAGTAAGTGAGACACAAGGCTCATTTAAATAAATGAAAGTGATCACAATGAAGAGAGAAAATTTGTGTGATGTTTGTGTGTTCAGTACAAGTGCAAACTGTCATTCACTAATTGTTCAAAAGTCTGGGGTTGGTAAGTATTTTATGCTCAATACGGCAGCATTTCAAAAATAAATTATGAAATGGTAAAAACTGGAAATGGCAAACTGTATTGTGAAATATTCTGTTTGAGTATATTTTAAAATGTAATTAATTCCTGATGGCAAAGCTGAATTTTCAGCAGCAATTACTCCAGTCTTCAGTGTCACACGATCCTCAGAAATCATTTTAATGCCAAGTCAATGTAAACCTCTGTAATAGTAATGTAACTTGAATAGGATCTCATGTCTTGTTGATCTTTCCATTAGATGATAATACTAAACATACATTGCTCAAAAACAAACAGACTGACAACCACACATATTTCAAGGGGTGAGAACCAGAAGGGCGTAAGTGACATTTTGGGCGAAATGGAGATATATATATACATCAAATGAAAGCTCTCGATGAGCTCTTTCTACTGCCAAAAGGACACAAGTGAATTCTTAATCATTTTGGAGTTATTCATTAGAAACCAAAAGACTTAACACTGAACATACTAAACCAGTTGGTGCCAGTTTTGGCCCTCCTGTAAAGTTGACCTTCTGGTTCTCACCCCTCGATTTGTTGTAATATTTGCTGTGCACCAGTCACTAATCATGTCTTACCACTAGATGGCGAGCAGTATCAAGTTTTTAAAAATACCCAGTTGCCAGTATTTTCAAAATCCCGTACTCACAACGAAATAAAGGGAAAACAAGTATATCCTTGTGGTTGCCGTTTTCCCATCAAATGTCATTTTATAAGTTCTGGATGACTTAAGAAAATTGTAGCGCTCCAAAAAAAACAAACAAAAAAAAAAAATCCTTTTACTGCAGGAGCATAGAGCCAGTGGGATACTTGAAAATGAACAAGAAGGTGGCTAACTGCACACTGATCCACTCAAGACTGGAAAAGTCTACAAAAACATATTTTTTATTTTATAAATTCCATCGTGCAAAAAGTGCAAAGTGCATGTGAGTTAAAAACAGATAGATCATGCAAGCAAACGTTTCAGCACATTGCTATCTTCAGTGCTATCATAAATTCTGGATGAACCAGTGAAATAACTCCGCAATCTAAAATCTGATTACTGAAAACATACTGAACCCAGCTTCCAGACAACTCTTATTCCCATCACATGATCCTTCATCTAGAACTTCCTGATCTGACAGATCCCAATACCTGGAGAAAAGTTGACTTTAAAAAGGCAAAAAAAGAAAAGAAAAGGAAAAAAAAACATCCATTATTATAACTATAAGAAAAATAGTAAAGTAAATAAATAGTAAACTATAAGCAAAATAGTTAAAAAGGATAACTCAAACAGGATACAAGTTTTTTTTAGAATGAGAATAAATGCTTACACTGACAATATTCTATCTTTTTTTCAAATTTATATGATTTTTATTTAAAATAGATATATTAATAGTAATAAAATAATACATAAATGAAATGAAAACAACTGTATATCTGTTACAGTTAAAATAGTTATCAGCAAATAGTTTTCCCCTTAATAAAATATAATAATTAGCAATACTATGCTCCACTGGTTGATTATCTGAGGTGATTAAGAGGGTGATGAGAGTTGATGACTTCCATACCATTCAACAGTCTAAAAGCATTTATCCAAAGCGACTTATGTTGCATTTAAAGTTCACATTTTATCCTTTCCCAGGAATTGAACCCATGACAAAAACTCTTTTTCAAAATTTTCTTTTGGACTTTTGATCACAGATAACTATGAACACAGTTTGAGATAATATTGAGTGTATCTCTAGAGGAGACGCATGTGAGAGTCTTTTTCTCAAAAGAAAAATGTGAACAGCAGTAGGCTTACACAAAAGTCTCCATTTGCTCTTTGTTTAATCTCATTGCTGTTGGGGAAACAATTTAAATATTAAAGGGATCTCATTTGTGATTTTTCTTTTTTATGGAAGTCATGCACCATAAGATGAAAGAAAGAGCCATTTCATTTCAGCCAGTAGGGTTTTTACTTAAGAACACACTAAGAAAAGAGACCATTCACTTTGATCTGTGGCACTGCAGGACTGATCTCTATCTTGCAGGAAAATCTTTTAGCAAAGGATTTACTTTATTTTCAACGGCTATATCGACTGGACTGGTGTCAGGTCTTTCTGAAAGGACAGACACTTCATTAGCGGGAGTTGCTGTGTGGTTGACATGATGACAGATTAGCGTGTTTTTCTGTTGAGCTACTCTGTGTCCACTCTCTCCAGGCAAAGGCTGGAGTGCATGAGCAAATTATCTGAAAAAAGCTGAAGTGCGGTATACATGTGAGATTCTTATCAGAGCACTGAGACGCACTCCAATGGGTCTTGACCAAGAATAGAATATAAATTAAGTAGAAGCTAATATTTTTTTTTTCTGAACAACGTTGATTTCAACCTACATATTTTCAAAAATTGTATTGTTTGTGCTTAAATAATCTATCCTCATATTGAAATTCCCAGTGGTTGTTTTTTTTAAGCTTTTGTTATGTTTGTTTATACATCCTGAATAAAACTCTTGGCAAAAACTAAACTGGTGTTTTGCTTCGACATTTACTTTTATGAAAACTGAATGTCAAGGCACTCACTTCTATTTTATTTTTTGTTTGCTATTCATTTTCCCTTTTCTCTCCTTTGTGAGTCTACATGTGCATTTGTGATGTTGGAATATACTGTAAGCATTACATAAAGCATTTGCACCTTCTCTTCACCTGGGTGACATCTGTGAACACAATACATGAGGAAGCTCACGCTATTCACATTAAATTTTCAAATAATCCACATGTGCATCAATGCCATCTGAGTGCCTGTCGTGAACCTGGCTCTGAGATGGTGTTTTAGGGCACAGCATTACCTAAACAGCCCAACATGTAGCACTGCTAATGGCATGGTCATGCATTTTTAGGTCATTTGGACACAACAAACGGATAGGTAAATAAATAATTTTACAAAAATGTAATGGACAGAGATATTACACATATAGAATACCAGAATGTTGAAGTACCAGAATGATCGATCTACTAATTATACATTTAGCTGATAATGAACAAATTTCCATTTTAGCAGATACACACATTTAAAATGTACAGTCTTTCTTCTCTAGGAAAGCAGATGAAAATATTGTACAGGTTTTTTATTCAGGTACATTTCAGATGTTCAAGTGTTGTGCCAAGTGTGCGACAGCACAGGGCCTTGTGCCAAAATAAAGTAACAGCTGACTTGATATAAAGCCAGTAGTTTTAAAGTTTAATGATTTTGTTCCTCTAAAACTTTAATATCTAAAAGTTATAGCTAATAGTGAGACTATGTGCATCACAATGCTGTATTATTCTGCTTGTTAATAATGTATTATACAGTAGAACTTACAATTACAGGAACTGGAAAAAAGGCAACACTTTATTTTAAGGTGTCTTTGTTACAGGTTACATATACTTACTATTGTAATAACAATAAATTATGCATGATTACATGCGAGTAACTCTAAGCCAAACCCTAATCCTAACCCTAACCATATAGTAAGTACATGTAGTTATTTAATATTACTCAGTACTTAAATGTATAATTACACTGTAACAAGGACACCTTTTAAAATAAAGTGTAAGCTATTAATTTTTTTTTTTAATAATTACACACTGTGAAAGTTGATATTGTGGCTTTATGTATGGTCAGATACTTCAATAAGTCATAACATTTTACCAAAATCAAGATCAAGTGGAGTTACAAGGTTTTTTATTTGGCAAATGTACATAAGAATGGCCGCATCTGAGGCAGTGCGTCACATTACGTTTTCATCAATTTACAGGTTACAGAGTTTATTGGAACTATGTAGGCACTCAATTGTTTTCTGTCATTTGGTCAACACCTCATGTTGTAAAAAAAAAAATGAAGTGCTATGCATAAAACTAAAAGGCTACGACAAATGCTTGACCAAGTTGCATCCCAAATGATGCACTATTTGCACTTATTACACCACCACCGCCCCCTAAATCTATAATTTAATTGTGTTGCTTACATAAGTGATAAAAATTGCAAACTTTTACCAAATTATCTGTAACAATTAATTAATTTAACTTGCACTGTAAAGTTTCCTCTATACATTGCCCGATGTCGGGGCGCGTGAGTTTCTGAAAATGATTAATGATAGCCTGAAATGCCGCCCAGAAGCATAGTGTGGGTTTAATGTGCGTTAAGGGCGCTAAACTTTGGTATTTTTCAGACCTCAAGTGTGGGTATGGTGACAAGCCCAAAGTTCAATATTGACGAGAATGTTTGTTTGTAGTTGGGGGAGAAACCATAAAAGAACTGTCAGGTCGGTCAACTCTCACTTTTCATTCTGGATTGGCAATGTACATAAGCAGACGCGTTAGCATTATTTGTCGCCAATAGTGAAATTATTTAAAATATTATTTCCTTTACTTTGGGATGAATATGAAGAACGTATAATCCAATGTAGTTTAATAGGCTACAGACAAAAATGTTGACACATTATTCATGCATAGTCTAAAATATAAGCTATATTAGAAAGAAACATCACGGATGTTATAAGCCAATCAGTGCTGAGCTGTGATATCAACAAGTCTTTCCCCCTCATATTTTGTGATGCCATAATCAACTGATGCTTAAAAAAAACATCTTAAACCAGCCTAAACTGGTTTTCTGATCTTAGTTAGTCTTCTGATCTGACTATTGATTTTGGACTCTTTAAAACCGGTCAGGCTAAAGGTGAAAGCTAGATGTTCAGCAAAACAGGTGCTTGGGAAGGCTGGTTTAAATGTTTGTGTTCTATCAGTTGAGTGGAAAGTATAAAAAAAAAAAAAAAAAACCTCATAGGGTCATCAAACCTATCATGCTCCTCGATTCTGTAGATTATTGAAATAAAGTCTGCTCTCTCGTGTGATCAGAGCATATCTTATCTCAAGAGCTTTGCTCCAGATACCGAAGAGCTTCTTGCGAAATGCGAGAAGGGTGCTTTGTAGTCCTTTTAAGCCTTTTGGTTTTCACAAGTTACATTTTTGTCTCACTTTTAAGATAAAATAAATGAGCCATGTCAAATAGCATTTCCATTGAGGAAATTCACAGTAGGTGATTTAAAGGTTAGCATATATGTCTAGTTTGAAGTAAATGTGTTTGGGGGAATGGCACTGACCTCAATTTTTGACATCCTAAAAGCTTTCCTTCCAACAGAAAAACACATTTTCATTAGTAGCTACTCAACATAGAGCTTTCAAACGACCACATATGGAAACTCTCAGTGACTGGACTCTCTGATTTGTTTGATCCACTACATTTTCCATTCTTTTTACTAAGGAAGGTTCAAGGGCAGAAAGCCCTTTTTTGGCCCCATTAGCTTAAATAGCGTAATGATAAGGATTGGATGCAGTGCTTACAAAAGAACATCTCTTCACCCTTGTTCTAGATCCAAGGACCACATATGATTATCATCATCATCACAGCTCTATGCTAATTGCAGGATTACAACACCAGTGCAAAACAACAAGCACAAAAGAGAAGAGAGAGATATGGCAGCTCCTCCACTAACAAACAACTTCTTGCACATGCGATTAATGGAGTGTTGCTACAGCAACTGAGGTAACACAGCGTTGCTTGCAATTATCTTGCAGTCAGGAGGAAAGTTCGAAGCAAACTAGGTGTTTAAAGGACAGGACTTGTGTTATTGCTTCGAATGCTGATGCATAATGAGGTTTAGAAGTTTTAAATTGCCTCTAGGAACACTGTAAAAGATGATGCACTGTTAACTTAGTAAAATTACGTTCGTTTCTGCTCTGTTGACTCAGTTTGATCGAGTTTTTATTACTTTATGTTACTTAAAGCATTGCAATTAAGTTCAATAAACTTAATTTCTTTGTGTTCAATGAAAAGGTCGAACATGTGACTCCTTTGTGCATGTGTTATAGACAGAGGTGCACATTAGTTTTTCAGCATGGTTCTCATTAGAGAACCTGGAGATTTGGTTTGGTCCTCACACTGCGCATAGTGTGACCCTAATAAATAAATATATAAAAAGTGCTGTTTATTTTGGATGTGATTAATCATTTGACAGCACTAATATATATATATATATATATATATATATATAAGAGTTTATTTACAAAAACAAATTTATGTATTATGCTGTAATGTTTTTATTCTGCTTTATTGTTTTAGTTAGCTGTATTTTTAAAATAAAAAGTGAGTATTAAATACAAATACAATAATTATATAGTAAACTTCCGACAGACGCGTGCGAGCACTTGTGCCACCGCGGGCATTTTCAAAAGATATTTGCATGCTTTTTTATATATTGTCAAACGGCGGTAAGTTATTTACTTCCACAGTTTATAAATATGTAAGCAAAAACACTGTAATGGTAATTCTTAAAGTGTTGTCAGGTGGTAAATGAAGCAAAATAAACCCTTTGAAATTTGCCGTGAAATTAACTGTCTCATTCTGAAGGGACGTAAGTTAAACATGATGGCGCAAGCAACCGCGAAGACTGAAGATATTAATTCTGTGTATCACTAAAGACTGAAGATAATACCACCGCCATAGATTCTGTATGACTTTATTCTACGTTGAGGACACTTTATAAACCTACAGAGGACGGGACTCAGAGGCCTTCACTAACATGACGCAGTTTGAAATTCAAACCCTAACGGTCTTCTGACAGTGACGCATCTCTAACGGTCTTCTGACAATGACGCAGCTCTAACGGTCTTCTGACAATGACGCAGCTCTAACGGTCTTCTGACAGTGACGCAGCTCTAACGGTCTTCTGACAGACGGACGGGTGCTGAGCCAAAGGTAAGCTTTATAAATCTACTTTTATTTGTTGTTTTGTCCATGTAATGTTAAATTTCACTCTAAATTTATATTTTTCAGTGTTAATAAGTTCAAAACTTTATCTGGTGTGAAGTGTTTGTCCTTGTAGTAAAATAGGTTTTGTCGTGGATCCCGGAGGCTCACGCGGGCCTGTGAGAGGCGTTTACAATTTAAAAGAATTTAAAAAAGCACACTGAAACGATTCAGTAAAGACTAAATATCAGTCTGACAGAAACCAAAATGAGCATTGTGAAGCTATATTTATATTTACGATAATCGTTTTTCAATTGTGTTTCAGGGCAGTTCATGAAGTCAGTTCTAGCTCCACCTGCCACATCAGACTGATATATGGAGGCTCTTATGTGTGTACTTCTCATTATTGTGCATGCAGATATTATTCAGGTACGTGAACACTTGACTATTGCAAGAATAATGAATGTACCTTCTTTGAATGTACCAGAATTTTAATTGGTTAATTGCAGTTTAAATAAAAATTAATTATAAATGTTCCCCCAATTCAGCTCCAACAGGTGAACATGCACTACTAGTCAAAAGTTTTTGAACAGTAAGATTTTTAATGTTGTTGTTTTTTTTTTGTTTTTTTTTGATATGTAAAAAAGTCTCTTCTGCTCACCAAGCCTGCATTTATGTGATCCTAAGTACAACAAAAATAGTAACATTTTTACATATATATTTATAAATGTATAAAAATATTTGAATATTTCGAAATATTTGGTGAGAAGAAGAGACTTCTTTAAAAACTTAAAAAAAAACATTGGTAGTGTTCTTTATGGACCCAACTAAACTAAATTGTTTGTTATTTGTTAATTGTTATCCACTGTATGATAAGTAAAGTTTCTTTGTTTTATTTATTTTTATACAAACACACTATGTCTGTGAGTTGATTTGTATGAGTTTTAATTGAATGCATCCTAAGAGTGTTCATTTTGTCAAGCAGTATAAATGATGTCTAAATGAGACTGCGGTTATTCCTAGTCAACCATTTTGTGTTAATGGCTCTCATATCATTTCAGGCATATACTAATAACACGCTTAAGCAGAAGTGTCAGCGCGGGACTATTTAATGGATTATACATTCTTCTTTTTTGTGGGCGAATTGTGGTAAATTATTTACTTTGACAGTCTTGAAATATGTAAAGAAAAGGTAGAGTAATTGTAATGTTTGAAGTGTCTGTTAAATTAGTCCCAAAAAGGCCACATCTCATTCTGAAGGTGTTCGCTAACAATAACAATGTCAATAACACCTAATGTACTTGTTACATCGTAAGAAGTATGGCATCTGTGTAAATATTAGTCTTTAATTCTTATTCCGAGGTCACCGTAGCCACCCGGATCTAGTCCATATCCAGATCAGATGGTCACTGCAGTCACCCGGACCCAGTCCGGATCCAGTCCAGATGGTGGAGACAACTCTACAGCCCTGAATGTCAGCAGAGACCATGTCAACTAGATGAGCCCCAAAGACAGATCCCCAGTGAAGGCCTCATCACCTATATCACTCATCGGCACAAAACCTCAGTAAAGACCACGATGACAAACACCACGTTGGTTCGTCTGGCCAGAGGAGAACTGGCCCCCCGATTGAGCCTGCTTTCTACCAAGGTTTTTTTCTCCATTTCTGTCATCTTTGGCTTGCTTATTTGGGGACACTTAATTTTTGGGAATATTAACGACTTGATTGCAGAGACACTTTTTGAAGGGAACTGAACTGAGCTGGATGATGATGACATCACTGAATCAACGATGAACTGACTTTAATTGAAATATTGACTGTTTAATTTTGTCCTCTTTTTAGAGCTGCTTTAATGCATAACTGAATTTTGTTTGCATTATTGACACTATTTTCCTGTTTAACAATGTAAAGCTGCTTTGACACAATCTGTATTGTATGAAGTGCTATATATAAATAAGAGTGAGTTGACTTGCTTTTGACAATTCATCATAGAAATGTTAGTGTGCTATCTGTTTTGAACAATTTAGTATTTTTGAGAATTGTATTAGTAGCCTTCAATGTGAAAGAAATCAGTAAAATAAGATTACATCAAATCAGTCTCAAGTGAATTGTAACTACACAAATACAATAAGTTGTGGTTACTTAATTTTCTCAAGGCAATGGGTTTCCTCAATTTAATTAAGTAGACAGAACTCAGGTTAACTTGTTAGTTTTAAGTTAAGTAGATTCACACTTTTAAGTAATCGCAATTTAATGAATTTAAGTTAGTCCAACTTAAAATAAAAAGTGACCACAACACATTTTCTTTTGTTTATTTGTTAATGTAACTAGGGCTGCAGCGATTCGTCGACATCATCGATTATGTCGATTATGAAAATACATCGATTAGCATGGAATGCGTCGACGAGTCGCACCTTTAGCCACGCCCATTGCGCGACCTGCAGTTATCCCTACTTAAGACTGTTTTTCTGCCATGCTTAACACAAAATAAGACTCTAGAGCAGAAGGTAAAGGCTAGTATGGCAACATCACTTAATAGAGTTGCGTTCATAGAGCATTTTATTATTATACGACCGTCAGAATCACATATATATAGCCGAACTGACGCTTTTACATTGTCAGGATTCACAACCGCATTCAAAGCTGCGTTGAATGAATGGAACAGCACGGGACATCGAGTTACCTATATAATCATGACGGGTTTAATTCACCCACAGAGACGGAGAAGGAGAAATGATTCACGTTCATCTTAAGATCCAATGGAGCTGCCGTCAGTGCCGTGGGCGCGATTGCGCGAACTCTGAGACGCACGCACCGAACGCGCTCTCTGCACTCGCTAACAAAGCATTTAAAGTCGTTGTTAGTTGTTTAACTGTGTGATGGATAGGACAAGCTACGACTGGGCTCATTTATTTAAAAACGGGCTGTCAGCTGTGATAAAACTTCCCGGTGTTATGATGCCATTTTTGATTCTGTTGCTCTAGTGTCCTGAATGCGGTTGTGACTTCAGCTGATTATTCATACATATATGTATTCAAGCAGATGTTTTAATCTGCTGAGTAAATAAAACATTTCAAGTCTCTCACCTGTAAGCAACTGCTATCAGTCCCAAACAGTAACTGTGAATGCAGCTATAATGTGCATTTCTATTGATTGTATCACTGCCCTGTAATTCTTTCTTTCTTTCTTTCTTGTTATTGTTAGCCTATTTCTTTCTTGCTTCCTTGCTTGCTTTCTTTCTTTCTTTTTTATTTTTTATTAATTATGTATTGTTACTATTTTCTTTTCTCTCTTTTCTTATTGTTTTATTTATTGTTATTTTCTTTCTTTCATTTTTATTTTTTATTAATTTATTGTTATTATTATTTCTTTTTTTTCTTGTTATTACTTTTCTTTATTGTTATTTTTTATTATTGTTCTTTCTTTGTTGCTGTAATTATCATTTATTTTTGTAAAGTATTAATTATGAGAAAACATTTAAATAAAATATTAAAAGATTAATTGCAGAAGTTACTGTTATTATTTATTGATAGTTTAATTAAAGAATTCATCAACTGATAAGAAAATAATAAACAGATTAATTGAAAAAGAATCGATAGATTAGTCGACTAATCGAAAAAATAATCGATAGATTAGTCGACAATAAAAATAATCAGTAGCTGCAGCCCTAAATGTAACTCAGAATTGTCAAGTTCACTTAACTTTTTTCTTTTAATTTTGCATGAATTTCCTTTACTTAATAATTTTAAGGCAACGGGTTTCCTCAATTTTTTTTTAAGTAAAGTCAACTGATCGCTTTTTACAGTGAAGTTCTTTGGTGATGCTTCTGTCCGTTTCTTTGTTCTCAGTATACCCTTAGTTTACCATTCTAAGGGCTTCTGAACTTGTGTCAGTGTATTGGAAATGAGCTGTTCTGTTAATATTAGAATAATAATAGCTTTTTTTTCCTCAGTCCATGTATAAACACATAGAGTTGATGCCTGTTAAATTACAGTAGAGCCAAAGCTTCTGTGCAGTGATTGAGCTGTCCATTGGTGACACTGACAGTAGCTTAACATTCCCCTGTGATAATTGTTGTAATTGTGATTATCATGTCATACAGCTATACGGTATACATTATGAAATGCATTTTTCGACATTAAAAATAAGCTTGCCTCTGTTCAGCGGCTTGGAAAATAGGTAAGGTACCTAAATTGGATAAAAGATTAAGTGACTAGTTTCTGCTAACTGTGCCAGCTGTTAAAAAGTTGCTATCCATGAATGGACAGAAAGTATATTTATATATATATATATATAGTGCACAGCATAAATGAGTACACCCCTTCTTAAATATAAAAGATGTATTTTCTTAATGATCACTAATATAATTCATGGAAAGATGGCAAAATTGAAATGTCACAATTTTGTCACATTTTACAGTGCACATGATTCAACATGATATCTGTGCTAAAAAAAAACTTGAAATTAATATCTTAATAATAGTTAAATATTAAATGCTTTAGTAATGTACTTTCTTTTATGTAGTGAAAAATGGAATAGGTGCTTTTGTTCAGTTCAGCAAATTAACATCAGGCAGCGGAATAAAATTCAATAGGAAGAAAAATACTAAAGTAAAGAGTAAGAATTTAGAGGCTGATAAATGTGTCTCAATTATAGTATTAATAAGATGGGATGATATACTGCCCACATACAATATTTTTAAAGGTCATGGTACTGTTTGGTACTGACACATGCAGTTAATACACAGGAGCTTATGTAACTGTTCCTTAACTGATTTTCCTTATTATACTGTCATTGTCAGTCTAAATGCACAGCATATAATTTCAGAGACTAGCCGTCAAGAACATGTTTGTTAGGCCAAGCTGTGCATTCTAAACTTAGTAAAAGTTCTAATTGGTCCATGGTGTTGATTTCATTGTTACACCCATCTGAAAACTATAGACTGACCTTCATGTTTAAATATTCTTCAGACTAATGAAACTATATTTATTACGAATTTTAACTAGTGGAACAAGCAAAATAATTATGATACGCTTTTCACTGCACTCACCAGACTGAATCTGACTCGATGCAAAGGTACCGGCTGAGAATGAATTATATTTAATCAACAGAATTCACTTTAATTGTACAATTACCCTTTTTAAATGGCTCTAACTAACGGAGCTGCAAGGTGGTATGTTGTTGAAATTGTGTTTAACTGTAGTTCTGGTAATCAACCTCAAACTCAAGCTGTTAACTGTAAGATCACAAATCAGATCTTGAATGTCAAAATACGCAAATTCAGGTTCATAGCTCAGGTAGAAAAGGAAATTTTATAAATGCCCATATTTTTTGCATGGACAAAATATGCTGTTTGCGCATTTGTGGACTTTTGTGCAAAATGTTGTGTGTGAGACACTGAAGACATTTTAGTTTATTTGCATTTTAGTTGAAAATATGTCATATTAATAATGACAGGAATAGTCACAGAACAAAAGGGACAAGAATAGATCACTTACTGTATGTTGTTATGAACAGCAGACTCAGACGGGAAAATAACAGATGTTTATTTATGGTTCAGCAGAGCATATGGTAACTGTATATGGTGAGCAGAATATCAGATGACGGTAGATGAGATGATGATTATAGATCTTTGTCTTGACAGGAGTATTAGCAGTGGAGATTGAGGGCACACACCTCACACAGGCAGAGTAGCAGACTTCTGGAAGAAAGCGTTGGAGCAGGCAGACGGGGAACACAGGAGACACGACGTTGGAGAGAACACTGGAGGTAAGTACACAAGGAGGTAAGTAGCAGGTAGGTCGCTGTGATAGCATCATTCACTATGCGTAAACGAGACCGGACGTTAGACTGTGGTGAGGTGCGTGCTTATATGGTTTGAGGTAATGAGGTGTTGAGTGCGTGCAGGTGTGCTCCATTAGTATTCAGGTGAGGATGTGCGATGTGATTGGCTGGCGTGGGAGCCTGGTCGATCTGTGACATTACCCCCCTCTCCACGGCCCGCTCCAGAGGGCCGAGGACCCCGACGGCGTGGTGGTCTACCTCTTCCCCTGGGAGCTGGTCGATCTGGGTAGGTTGAGTGGAATTCCTCGAGTAGGGTTGGGTCTAGAACGTCATTCCTGGGAACCCAAGATCTCTCCTCCGGTCCATAGCCCTCCCAGTCAACAAGGTATTCCAGCTGACCACCACGGCGCCGGGAATCCAGGATCTGCTTAACCTCGTATACGGCGCCATCTTCCAGAATCAGTGGAAGAGGGGGTTCCTCACTTGGACCAGGCTCTGTGGAGGGAGAGACAGGAGGGTGGTAAGGTTTTAACAGTGATACATGAAATGTGGGATGGATCTTATATTGTGGAGGAAGTTGTAGCTGGAAGGTGACCGGGTTGATTTGCTTCAAGATCGTGAAGGGACCAACATATCTGGGACTTAATTTTTTACAGGGCAGGCGCAGTCTGATGTCCCTTGTTGACAGCCAGACCTTCTGTCCCGGTTGGTACTGGGGGGCTTCGGACCTACGAAGGTCTGCTGTCATCTTGCGCCTGCGCACTGCTCGCTGAAGATGATGGTGAGCATTGTCCCAGACCCTCTCGCTCTCTCGGAACCAGTAATCCACTGCTGGTATCTCTGATGGCTCCCCAGACCAGGGGAACAAGGGTGGCTGGTAACCGAGTACACACTGGAAGGGAGTGAGTCCAGTAGAAGGTTGACGTAGGGAATTCTGGGCGTACTCGGCCCAGCCAATAAACTGGTTCCAAGAGTCCTGGTGGTCATGGCAGAAGGTTCGTAGGAAGCGGCCGATTTCTTGGATCTTCCTCTCCGTTTGCCCGTCCGTTTGGGGATGGTATCCTGATGACAGACTCACGGTCACACCTAGGAGTTTGAAGAATCCCCTCCAGACCCGGGAGATAAATTGTGGGCCCCGGTCCGACACTATGTCTTCCGGTAGGCCGAAATATCTGAAGACGAAGTTGAACAATAATTCGGCTGTTTCCAGGGCTGTGGGCAGGCCCCTAAGAGGAAGGAGTCGACAAGACTTTGAAAATCGGTCCACAATCACCAGAATGCATGTTTTACCGTCAGAATCTGGCAGGTCGGTGATGAAATCTACTCCCAGGTGTGACCATGGACGATTAGGAACGGGAGGAGCTTGCCTGCTGGTAAGTGGCGAGGACTTTTGGAAATGGCACACTCTGCACAACCCTGGACGAACCTTCTCACGTCCCTTGCCATGTTGGGCCACCAGTAGCGGTTCTTCAATAGCGAGAGGGTGCTGTTGGCCCCGGGGTGGCCAGTGCCCAGTGAAGTGTGTACAGAGTGGATAAGGTGATTGCGTTGTAATCGAGGGACATACTGCATTCCTGGTGGGCAGCCCGGCAGAATGGCCGTGGAAGCATTGGAGGAGGTGGCAGAGTCGTTACTCCATTGGATGGGACAGACAATGAGTTTATCGGGAATGATGGATTCTGGTTCTTCTTTGGTTTCCTGTGGAGTATGTAGACGTGATAAGGCATCGGCTTTAGTGTTCTTGGATCCTGGACGGTAAGAGATGGTAAAGTTAAACCGGGTGAAGAAGAGTGCCCAACGGGCCTGGCGAGGGTTTAGTCGTTTGGCTTCGCGTAAGTATTGTAAGTTCTTGTGGTCAGTTAGGACGGTAAATGGATGTTGTGAACCCTCCAACCAATGCCTCCACTCTTCGAGGGCTAGCTTGATGGCCAGAAGTTCCCTGTTGCCGATGTCATAGTTTCTTTCCGCCGGGCTGAGCTTACGGGAAAAGAAGGCACATGGGTGAAGTTTGGCTGGGGTCCCCTGCTGCTGGGATAAAACAGCTCCAACCCCCGTAGTCGAGGCATCTACCTCTACAATGAAGGGTTTCATGGGATCAGGATGGACGAGGATTGGAGCACGGGTAAAGGCGTCCTTCAGGTGTTCGAATGCTTCCGTGGCGGCAGATGTCCAGGACAGAGACTTGGGCTTGTTACGTAGGAGGTTTGTTAGATGACTGGTAATGGTACTGTAGTTCTGAAATGAATCGTCTGTAGAAGTTGGAGAAGCCGAGGAATCTTTGAAGTTCTTTAATGGTGGAAGGGACTGGCCAGGACCTGATGGCTTCCACCTTCCCCTCGTCCATACGGATGCCACCACTATCAATGTTGTATCCTAGGAAATGTACTGACGGTTGATGGAATGAACACTTCTCAGCCTTGAGGAACAGATGAAACTTGCGTAGGCGTTGTAGGACCTCCGCAACGTGGAGACGATGTTCGGTCAAGCTCCGAGAGTAGATGAGGATGTCATCGATGTAAACCAAGACGAACCGGTGTAAATACTCCCGGAGCACCTCATGCATGAAGTCTTGGAATACGGAGGGGGCGTTGACCAGACCATACGGCATGACAAGATATTCATAGTGGCCAGTAGGTGTTACGAAAGCCGTCTTCCACTCGTCCCCCTCGCGTATCCGGATGAGGTTATACGCGCTGCGGAGGTCCAGCTTGGTGAAGATGGTGGCTCCGCGGAGATGTTCCAGGGCTGCTGGGACGAGAGGAAGGGGGTATCGGAACTTGATGGTGATTTTGTTAAGTGCCCGGTAGTCAATGCAAGGCCGCAAGCCTCCGTCCTTCTTTGCCACGAAGAAGAAGCTTGAAGCAGCAGGGGATGTCGAAGGGCGAATGTAGCCTTGCTGAAGAGCCTCTTCGATGTACTCCTCCATGGCCTTCTGTTCCGGTAGAGACAGCGGGTAGATTTTCCCTTTGGGCACTGGCTCACCTGGTACCAGTTCAATAGCGCAGTCCCATGGCCGGTGAGGAGGTAATTGGGAGGCCCTCTTCGGGCAGAAGACATCTCTGAAGGGGGCATAACAGGAGGGTATAGAGACAGACTGTTTCTCAAGAGGACTTTCTATGGAGGTGGAGTTTACCGATAGAGATTGGATCTGACGAGGAGCTGGGTGAGGTAGACGAGGGAAACATGTTGGGAAACACTGGTTGCCCCACTTCAGGATTTCTCCCGTGCGCCAGGAAATCTGGGGATCATGTTGTGCAAACCATGGAAGTCCGAGGATTATATCCGTTGTAGATCCCTCCAGAACCAGCAGATGGAGTTGTTCCTCATGTAGTTCACCCACACGTAGCTGAACGGGACCCGCACTGAGTCTTACATGGCGGCGGCTGATGGGTTTTCCAGTTATCGATTGGGCTTGATAGATGGTTTGATTGGTAACGGTTGGGAGGTTGAGCTGGCGGCAGAGGCTCCCTGAAATGAAGTTTCCGGCGGACCCTGTGTCGAGTAAGGCGTGAACTGGAATGGATACAGTGGAGGCAGTAAGTATTACAACAGTAGATAGGGGGTTCATTCTGGATATAGAGGGTCGAATTGCACTCACCGGGAGTCGAGGAGGTCGAATGGGGCATGATGATCTTAGGTGTCCACTATTCCCACAATATAGACATAAGCCATGGGTAAGTCGCCTCTGCCGCTCTGTGCACGACAAAAGGGTACTATCTGTTTGCATGGGTTCGTGAACTGGTTCTGGAGGGCGGTTTGCTTCTTGGGGGCGCTGTTGAGGAGTGCAACGGGTAAGTTGGGCTGATTCCTCAAAACATGATTGCATGCGGGTTGAACAACGAATGGATAGTTGGATTAAATGCTCCAGTCCACTAGAATCATCATATCCTGCGAGTTGCAACCGCAACTTTGGTTCGAGTCCTTGACGATAAGTGGTGAGTAATGATCGTTCGTTCCATCCGCTAGCCGCAGCGAGGGTGCAGAACTGGAGGGCGTAGTCCTGGATGGATTTGTTTCCCTGTCGGAGATGGTAGAGTTGATCACTGATGGATGGATCGGCTGTTGAGTGGCCAAACACTTCACGAAAGTGAGTGATGAAATTATGGAAAGACTGAGTGACTGGACCTGATTGTGACCAGATAGTTTCAGCCCACTGCAGAGCTTTACCTGTCAGGAGGGATATGATGAAGGCGATCTTAGATCTTTCAGTGGGGTACAGCTGCGGTTGCATCTCTAGGGCTAAGGAGCATTGTAAGAGAAACCCGTTGCACTCCCCCGCCACACCAGAGAAGGGCGCTGGTCGGGCCATGGGACTGGCGATCAGGGGTGCAGAAGAAGTGATGGTGTTTGTCGTGGAGGTGATCGGCGGTGATGGCGGTGGAGGCGGTGAAGGAAGTAGAACTCGTCGGAGATTGTCCACGAGCTCCTGGAAGGGGTCGGTATTGCTCATGCTGTCCTTAGTGTTTGGTCCGGTCTTCTGTTATGAACAGCAGACTCAGACGGAGACTCGGGAAAATAACAGATGTTTATTTATGGTTCAGCAGAGCATATGGTAACTGTATATGGTGAGCAGAATATCAGATGACGGTAGATGAGATGATGATTATAGATCTTTGTCTTGACAGGAGTATTAGCAGTGGAGATCGAGGGCACACACCTCACACAGGCAGAGTAGCAGACTTCTGGAAGAAAGCGTTGGAGCAGGCAGACGGGGAACACAGGAGACACGACGTTGGAGAGAACACTGGAGGTAAGTAGCAGGTAGGTCGCTGTGATAGCATCATTCACTATGCGTAAACGAGACCGGACGTTAGACTGTGGTGAGGTGCGTGCTTATATGGTTTGAGGTAATGAGGTGTTGCTCCATTAGTATTCAGGTGAGGATGTGCGATGTGATTGGCTGGCGTGGGAGCCTGGTCGATCTGTGACATATGTGTGCTGTTTAATTTTATTTTTATTTATTTGTTTTATTGTCCATAAAATGACATATTATTAAATACTTTGAAATATGTGCAAGATATATAATTAAACACAAGTTTCTGTAGGCAGCTTTTCAGACAAAGATTATTAATATTTGACATTCATGAGAAAGCCTCATATATTGATAACGTTAAAATAACTGTATTTTTCTAGACTTTTTTCATGAATTTCTTTAAATTCCTTCCTGTTTAACTTTAATGTAAAATGTAACTATGTATGCGTCCTGTTGATTGGTACCTTAAATCAAATTCAGTAACTGAATTGGAAATTAATTCATTTCTGAATAGTGCACAACCCTGCTTGGTCAAAACCAACAAGGACACACTCATTCCTGACCCACATCATTTAAAATGGATGAATAACTAAAGAAAAGCTACAACAACTTTATTGGAGCAACAAACCACCATCATTTGTAGAGTACAATGCAGCAAATTGTTTTGTTTTTTTATGCATTTCTGTCCAGTGTCCAACCATGGGGAGAAAGATTTTAGATGTAATGTAGCAAGATTTGTTTTTGTTCAGCATATCTGTGTTACCAAGAAAAGTATTGAAGTACCCTGAGAGAGACATTCACAGTTGATCACAGCAAAGATGAAAGGACTGTAGGCAGAGTTCATGATCTCTTCAAAAGCCAGACCCTTATAGCATGCTTCCTTTGCCAAAGTCATATTTACAGAACCATTTCCTCGTTCCCCTCTCCTGCTTTTCACATCTTTTTAGACTGTCACTGGTGAAAACACCAATGTGCAGGATTGCATGAGAGAGGCAAAGTTTTATTTTTGCACAGCATATTGGAACGATAAGCAAGAAGTAATAAACATCTCCATCAATGACCACTGCAATGTGAAGTTTTGGGTCAGAGGTTGCCTCGCATAACCAAACTTTTGGCCAACGGCATGAAGTCTGGTCTACATTTCAACTGATTCTGGCCAAAAACTTCAACACTGACATTGATTTGATCATTGGATATCACCAGGTCACTGCATTATTAGTCACTCATAGGCATTCCTACTGCTAGAAGTCCCTAACATTATTGGTATGTTGCCTAAGTGGTAATTGCTTTTGAAAATCTGATTATAAATTGGCAGATTCAGGTTTGTAATTTTATCAAATTTGTCATATATTTGTTTGCATATAAAGTTATATGCATATACACAAAAAAATATTAAAAAAATAAATAAAATAGCAAGATGAATGATTATTAATGCATGAATCAAACTCACTCAAAACTCACAAAAAACATTTTTTTTTTTTTTTTTTTTTACATTTTCTTCAAGCATTTTTATTACATCTTTGTATGTGGGCTGAGCCAGTTCATGTAGAACAATAAAATGGCTCACAGTAACACTAATTCCTGTGTCTTTCCTACAGTCTGCTCTTCCTATTGGTCATTGTTGCTCAAGTTTCTGTCTGACATGTTAAGTTCATGAAAAAATAAAGATCACTGAGGATGATCACGAACATTAAGGGTTTAGGTTGTATAGGTATCGAAAAAGTAACAATTTCCAGAAGAGGTGGTAACATAGAGCAAAAACTTTTACAAAGAGAAGCCTATTGGATGTATCAACTAAAAAGTATGTCTCCCTTGGGTCTAAATGAGGATTTCGATCTTTCTTGTTTTCTTTAAGAATGAAAAAGTTGCTTAACCCTTTATTGTTTGTTTACAGTGGGTGCTACCATGTGGACTAATGAACGGCTTGTGGCCTGATGCGTCAGCTCGTTCCCGACATGGATTTGTGTTTTGATGTAGATTTCTTTTGTTTTTGATGGATTATTTGTGATTTAGGTTTCTCTTTTGTGTCTGTATTATGTTATTTTAATACGTTGAGTGTTTTGGAATTATCTTTGATTGTTTGTCCTGAAATTGCTCAACTGATTGGTCAATTAAGTTCGTGATCAGTAACACCTGTCAGGTGGTTTATCACCTGGTGATCTTTGGACTTCACTTCTTTTTTAAACTCTTGTGGAATATATCATTATACGATTCACTGAAGGCGGCTTGCTGCCGAAACGTTTGAGTGTTGTTTGCTCAAGTTGCAAAATTTAAATAAATTAAAAGTGATTAAGAAGATTAAGCGAGCGCGGATCCCTTACTTAAATACGACATGTTAAGTTACCAACCACAATTTGTTTTATTTGTATCTGACTTTTACTGACAGGTAAATGAGAAATGGTTGACATCACAATAATAGATTGGCATAAACTCAGTAATTACAATTATCACAGCAATAGTCAAATAATTGCAAATAATTGTCTTTGTCTGTCTTCTGTGGCACAAGAAAAAACAACAACACAGAACTTGGTAATGAGAGTTAATGTCAGAAATTAGAATGAATATCTACTTTACTTGCTACTAAAAGCATATGGTAAAATTTGCATCAACCTTCCTCATGTACCTCCTCCATTATTGGTGTGGCATTGTTGTTAAATAAAAATACTGACTCTATTACTTATCAGAGCAGAACAAACATAAACATTGTCCTTTACGTACAGTATTTCACCGTAAGTCTTAATCAAATGTTAATGCTTCCACTCAGAGAAGCTTTGAGTTGTTTTGAAGTTTCATTCCCTTTCTTTTGAATATAAATGAGCATAAATGTCAGCACAAATTATACAATGGGGCCCAATGCCCATAGGAGCTTGAGTGTTTACAGGAACTGCTTGGTTTAATAGAAGCCACAAAGCTGTTTGGAGAAAGTAGAACAACACTGACATTTGAGTGAAGCACCACTTGAGGCTCACCAATTATTGAGCAGGAGTTTTCCAAAAATGCTTTGAAGAGATCAAGGAGGAAGCAACCTGAATGTGTAATATATATTTAGAGTGCATATATAATTACACATAATTGAGCTTTACATTAGCAAATACAAATATCTAAATGTCACCATATAAAGAATTAAAGTTAACTATTGTTAACTAAAAAAATTAACTATTGTTAAAGTTATTCAAATTACCTGTTTTCTGTTTGAATAAATTTTGAAACTGAATTCCTCTTATGGCAAAGCTGAATTGTCTTCAGAATCACATGATCCTTCAAAAATCATTCTAATCTGCTGATATGCACAAGAAACATGTCTTATTATTATCAATGTTGAAACAGTTGTGCTGCTTAGTATATGAGGAAACTGTGATACAAAAGAACAATTTATTTGAAACAGTAATCTTCAATTTAATGCATCAGTGCTTAAGCATTAATTCCTTTAAAAAAATCTTACTGAGCTCAAAATTCTATTTATTAGACACAAATTTGTTGCTTTCTCTGTACTTCATCAGTGTAATAAGAGCTGACTTTTTTAGCTCTGAGAGAGGTATTTTTACTCTGCAAGATTAGAAACTTTGTTTTCCTTCTTGCCAAACTTTCTTCTCAGAAAGAAAGACTTTCTTCTTGCATCTGCTTTGTTTAATTCAGCCAATTATGCCTTCTTTATGTTACTTTTTTACATGCAAGAATAATTTTCTTAGCTGACGGCAAAAAGAAGACTTTCATGGGACAAGTTAACAATAACGCCTTCTAAAAGACTGTGTGAAAGAAAACAAATCCTACATAGGTTGCAGAAGTAGTTTAGGATAATGAAGAGCACAGGCTATTTATGATTAAAATAACTCTTAAAAAATAAAATATGTTGCAGGGTGTTGCTGAGAATGCTCCCAGTCATATTTTATGGGAGAATGTCAACATAAAAAAAAAAATGAAGCTTGGTTAAAAGTGCAAGAACATGGACTTGAATCTGAATTTAGAGTATAGTTTTGCTTTGAATAACATGAGGAATTGTGTTATGTGAACATAATTGAAATGCTTTGTCTCTTTATACATATCAGTCTGGTCTATGTCTAGGTAAGGTGCAAAACCACACAAAAGTGGTCATACACACAGTTCTAATGAATTGAGAAATCAATTGAAAATACATCATATACTGTTTAAAACATCTAACAAATAAACAGAGCAGCAAAAAAAAAATCAAGGAACAGATGATCTAGTTATCTTACAGTATCTAAGCATCTGTCATGAGAACAAATTCACAAACATGAAATTGTAACCACAGAATATATAATTAGTTTTTCGCCATAGACAAATCATCTATAGTGCCATAGGCCGTGGAAAGAATTTTAATTGGTTTAGGCCAAGAATGATGACATTAAATAATAATGACTCCCTTCCCCATCTTAGTTTTAGCAAATTGTAAGCCACCACAATTTTCCAACCCTTTCTAACTGCCAAGGTGTCAAAAACTGAAGCATAGTCAAGCAACTTTAAGATGCTAAAGGCATCAACAAACTAGGAATGCCATTGCTTTCATTTGCTTGCCTTATGCATCAGATCAAGACCTTTGTTTGCTTTCATTTGTAAAAGTAAATTATTTTTATGTATATCTTTATATAAGTACATTCAAGAAAATTGATTGCAAAAACTGAATAATAATAATAATAATAATAATAATAAACAGCATAAAAGTATTACATATGAGTCATGTTGCATTCCAAGTGTTCTGAAGACATATGATATCTTTATGTAAGGAAAAAGAGTGAAATTATCAATTGCTGAAAATGGCCCTGCTCCATTCATGCAGCAACATCTTTTTCAAAAGATGAACTTTATCATGACGAAAGGAGTCAAGGGCATTTTACAATCAAAACTGATGTAACAATCCTTTATGCAGCAGTTTCTGAATGTGTGACAGTAATCGCTTTTGAGTTTGTTCCTCACACAAAGCAATAATTTGGCCTCGGAATAATTGAATTAATTGTAACTGTAGTCAAGGTTAGGTGTAGGGGTAGAGGTCAGTTTAGGTGCTAAATTTAAATTGAACATATGTCAAAATGACAAAATTGTACCCCACTATATAATTTTATGACAATAAATTTCCCATGCTTTTTTTCGTGTCTGTATATTGGCACCAAAGGTTTTCCTAGTTTGTCTATATAGTGACACCTAGAGGCCTTTAGCATCTAAATTACATTTACATTTATGCATTTAGGAGAGGCTTTTACCCAAAGCAACTTACAAAAGAGGAGGAACAAAGCCAATTGTCAATATTCGTAATATACAATGCCACGTTTATTAGACAGCTAGATTAGAAGCTATCTAGAGAAGTGGAGAAATGGAGGGGGAATATATGAGTGTATTGATTTAAGAATGTAGAATGGTTCAGTGCTTCCAGGAGATTTGTCTTCAGCTGCTTTGTGTAAAAAGATGTGATGGCCTCAGCATTTCAGATGGAGGTTGGCAGCTCATTCCACCAGACAGGAACAGAGAAGGTGAAGGTTTTGAGTGACTTTTTGCCTCGTGATGAAGGAACAACAAGGGGTCGCTCATGTTAATAGTCAGGCTAAAAGTGCTTTTCAGTGCTTCAGTTTTTGATGCTTTGTGAGTGAAAACAGGTTGAATTTTCAGCTCCTCTACAGCTATACTGATCCTTTTTGAATCAAAAGTCTTGATGTTTGGGTGTGACTATAGTAAACAGCACCTGAGAGTTTCAACGTAAGTAAATAATATATGAGATCAAGTAAATGTCGCTAAATCACTTTGTTCTACTGAAGCACAGCAGCACGCTGCACTTTGGCCATTTCAGGTTTCACCAGGATTCATGTGTATTGGCCTCAAATCCAGATGGTTATCAACAGAGTTCATTATTTCCATAATTCTGAAAGGGGAATACATGAATTAACTAAGAAAAACACACATTTAAGACTAATACATATTTAAAAGAATGATTCTTAAGCCATCCTTTATTATCTTGTTCACTTGTATTTCTTTATTCTTTTATTGTTATTTAAGCTTATTTTAGGTTTCAACATTTTTATTTTTTTTTTAACTTGGTGTGCTTTTCTAAAAATTTCCAAATCATTTTGAAATTTTTCGTAGTTTCCTTAAAGGGTCAAAAAATAAAATATAAACAATAAATAAAAATTATAGATAGGTAAATAATTACAAATGACTTATGACTTGTATGCATTGACTCTTACTGTATTCAGATCTTGAAACATAGTTTTACAGTGAAAGTTTAATCTGACTTTTTGTTTGAATGCATTCATTATCTAAAAGTTTTAGGCGTTTGTCTGGAGCTTTTGAGTTGAAATGAAATTTCTCTCTTAACCACAGGAGGTCAGAGGAGAAGAGAACCAATAATTCTAACAAAGACAGAAAACTGGCCCTCATCATTGAAGGTTGTGGGTAAATTAGAAGTGTGTTCCTGCCACGGCTGAGAGTAACAGAAATCACATCTGGTGATGAAACACAATCAATCTGATCTATTGAGAATGACATGGAAACACTCCCCTGCAGTTTACCAATTAGCAGGGACTGCAGATTTAGACGCATCTAGCAGCTTTGCACACTGCTGTGAAGACTTTTTCAATGCTTTTGACATATCCGACAAATTAGGAATTTACTTACATGAGTTTGCCAGCAAGATCAAATGCTTCATTTTTTTGGATTTGGAAAGAGATAATCAGTGTTCCCTGGAGCAAATGATTGCTATTATAATTAGGAAGTTATTAACATTTCTCACAAAGAAGAAATATATCACAGCATAGCTAATTCAATTGTCCGTCTAATCAAAACTATTTATTTTAATAAATAATTTTATTTATTAAAAGCCTTTCTCATAGATCAAACTTTTAAGTGACAGATAATACTGAAATAAAAGAGTCAGTGTTAGAAATATTACTGTGAGTTTTTAATTGAGATTCGAAATGACAGATGGACGAGTTGATGCAGAGACTCAATGGGAGTGAGTTCAAGAATTTTTATATATTCACGTCATACAAGTTCTTAATTGAGTTCCAACAGATTGAAAGTGTTTTCTTATAAGAAAAACAATTCACCTCCAGACATAACAATCAGCATTCAGCACAGCCTTGAACATGAATGATATGTTTACATTTAATTTTAGACTTTTGCTTGAGGATATGATTTTTAATCAAATCACTTTTTATGTAAATATAGCATCATGCAGACCTTAAAAAAAAAAAAAAAAAAACACTGGCACTGTTTAATAAAACAGGGAAAGTATATTATATCAACTTTCCATAATAAAAGAAGTAAAAGCAGCAGTGATATTTGTGTATATGTGAATATAACATTTAATGAATGTTTAAAGTGTCAATCTGTCTATGCCTCTAAAGGGTTAAACTTGTAATAATAATGGTTTATAATAATTATTTATGTTTAATAATTATAATTTTTAATGTATGTCATTTGTTAATTAATATTTAAGATATTTAGTTAGGCTATTGTTCACTCCATAAGTTGGCAGATTGTTCTTGTTTGTGTCTTGGGATGATACATGCAAGTTTTATTATTATAATTTTTTTAGCATTACCGGTAGACATCTCAGTTGTTGTTGACTTAGTGGTGGCTTGCTTGCTTGACACACTATTTCCAGGGTGTGTGTGTGTATGCACATTAAAAGCTGCAGATTTCTTTATTTAAAAAAGTATTAAACATTTATAAAATGACTGCCTGGTCTTTTAACATAAGCGTGTGTTTCTTATTTTCCTCTTCTTAACGGTTTAATGAAAATGACCCTGTGAAAATGTGGATATGAACATTTACAATAAAAAAAGACAGTGTCAAATGTTTGTGAAAAGAAGCTGCAAGGTTGTTGTGCAGACTAATGAGGTCTAGTTTGGTGCAGTGCATGTGTGCTTCAGCTATGGAAGTGATTGGAAAAACTACGGGCATTAGAGAAAACAATTCAAGGAAATCCTTTGAATGGTCTACTCATTTCACAATATGTGACATTTTCAAGCAGTTCAGATAACTCTGAGCCATTTAGAATCTGCCTTAATTGGACCACCTATAAATTAGGGGTTTTGGTTAAAGCTGATTTGGTTGGGTAGAGACAGACATGACATATCCCTTACTTGAGATTTTTTTAGACACAAATCTCTCTCAACACTGCTGCCTCTACCAGCCAAACACACAATCTTCAACTTCTAAGACTCTTGAATAAGAAGTAGCAATGTGCCAGTAAAATGCTGCAGTGCTGCCAGTACGAAGTTTGTACTGGAACTATTTGCACCTCAAACAATGGGAGCCCAAAGTCTGAGTCCACTAGTGAAAATGTTTCCGGTTTGCATTTTTCCTATTTAATCAGCTTTTTTTTTCTTTATAAATGATCTTTTAGCAAAACAATTTGAGTAAAAGTTGAATTGGAATGATTTAAAACTTGAACGTTTTACTTTAGCATGCACTAGGAGGAATGAACTCTGACCTTTTGTTAAAAATGATTAAAATTTGATTAGAATCTTAAATATTTCTTATTCACTTTAAGGTTTCTTGTTTATCAAAAGGTTTCACATTATTAAGACATTATTATAGATTTCAAATCCCAGAGTACAAGTGACACCAACAGAAAAAGACAAATACATGAGCCATTTTGAATTTGAATGTCAATGTCTGCAGAAGAAAGGCTTTGATAGGATGATCAGTCAGGATAGATTACAGTCTAATAATTGCATCAGATGAGCTGCCTTTTATGAATTTTAAACAATGCTACACTGCACTCTAACAACTCCTTTCTAGGTGGTGCATGTTGTGAAGCTCATTACTCCACTTGCACGGAAAGGAAATGATTGTTAAATTAGAAACAGAAGATGGTTATGAGATTGTTGTGGAATTTGAATTGAAAATATTTCCCCTGTGCTAATTTACATGTAAATTGTAAAGGTAAAATTGCAACAGTGGCACAAAGAAAATTAAAAGCAGAGTGTGAATTTTTCAAGGTAGAAAATTCAAGCCTTGAGAGATTCTTTATAGATTACTTGTGTATGAATGCAAAAAGAATATATTCAGCAAAAGCAAATATAGCATTGCAACAAAAGAGCAATAAATATGTAAATATTGTTATTTGAGCAGCTTTAATATACAAAGAAATGGACAGAGCATGGTCATAAAGAAGCTTGATTCTTCATAGTAGTGGACTACTCTGTGCATTTATTGCTTACATATCAGTGGTGATGATTAATGGTGACGTGATTAAAATTAATATGGACATATAATAAATACCAGGTGTATCAATTGTGTCTTTTGTGACTAATAAAAAAGTAATGATCTCCACCTGAGACCCTGAGTAATTGGACTGAGATTGTTATATTGAACTTCCATTCAAACCTGACAGAGAAATTAAGCTGATTTGTTCCCTGTCATCATCCATAATGTGGCTTTTATTTACATAACGTCTCACAAATGTAGTCAAACACATTCAGCTCAGGGAAAACTGAATGCGTGAGCTCAGTCTCTGAAATGGTTAAGCGGTGGCCTGTCACTTCCTCTTCAAAGAGATTGAATCCAACTGATAAGAGTTATGCTAAATCCTCAGGGCTGCTCTGAATATCTAGTGTGCTGTGCAAGAAAATGTGTTGGCATTTGCTCCACAGGATTCCTTTTTTATAATGGTTAACCATACGTTTTACTACACAGGGTATCATTTCTAGACTGCATTATTTAATTCCTCTTATAATAGGCTGTTTTACCTATATTTTATTGAAATGTGGAATTGCTGTAGTGAATTGAATAAAAGATGCAGCTAAATAAGCAATCAATTGGGAATTGGATTCGCTAGTTGGTGTTTCAGCACCATGGACAGGTCCACAACTTAATCTTATTTGCAGCTTTCTGAACACTAATTTGGTGATTTTTCTTATGAGTTACTCATTTTGCTGAACATCCCTGGGGTTTGAACAATTGGATACCAAAGCAGATCTTAGACTATACCATTAGACTATACAGCACATCTCATGTGTAAAGCCAGCAGTGCCAAAGAGGTTTAGTAAGAGCCTCAAGGTGGATGCAGAGATGGACCCTGCTTTTTTGAAAGAACCTTAGGTTGCAGTACAGTGCCATTTTTAATATTACCATCTGATTCTATTATTGAGCCACAGTACTCATGAATTATGCATAAATTAGTTCAGAATGGATAGGGTCACTAGCAATTTAATTTAACAGTAAATTATACTTGAATGTCTGAAGTATGTTCACTTAATGTAAATCATAACACAAGTTTCTTGATCACCCCCTTTGTGTTCTCTAGAAAAGACTAAGAGCCTCATTCACTTTCACTCTGTGAAAAAGAGATGCAAAAGTGAATGTTGAACATTCTGCCTAACATTTGCTTTTGATTTTTGCTTTGCTTTTTTTCCACAGAGGAAAGAAAATCACACAGGATTGGAATGACTGATTTTTCGTTTTTGACTGAACTCTCCATTATAATTAACTGTTGCAGGATAAACGGGGTAATTATACCAATTTAACAATATTTGGAAGCCATCATAGAATTAAATAAATTGCAAATGATCAGACTTCATTAATTAACATCCATTACAGAACCCGAAGAATCATTTAACAACTTACAGAGAGTTAAAGATGTTATTTCTATCTCAACTCTTTGAAGACATTACGAAGAAGCGCTGCGTATTAGTTGCGTCCGTATTTCTGTGTTGAGCGGAAGGAGAAATAGTTCCTAACCTACACAACTATTTGTTCATATGATTCATGTTTTCACTTCCGCGCTCTTGATGCACATTCATTTTCGAGAAAAAATAAAGAAAGAAAAAAAAAAAAAGCACTAGTTAAAACACTTAGTGTCGATATTATTGATGTGAGAAGGACCAATCATCGCGATAAACCCAATACTATAGATATTTTGGGATCGATCCGCCCAACGTTAGTGAGCGTGAGACGCTTGCTGTTTGTGAAGGACGGAGCGTCTCTCATTCAAGCCCCTCATTCACTCACAGTGAGCCCGACAGCAGAACTGACCGAAGGGATTTCTTCATGGAGTACACTTGCAAACTTTCAGCTGCTTTGCTTTTAAGTTACGTTTTTTTTTTTTTTTTTTCTCCTGTGAAGGGGATGTGAGCACATTTGAACTTCGCAGAACAACGACGTCTTGTGATTCAGTGCTTTTTATTAGAAACTGAAGACAAGACTTCGGCGAGATTTAACTATGTTTTTCAGTGAAGACATGAGTAGATCATGGTCGCTGGGGTGTGTGAGGAGATACACAAAGTCTTAAGGGAAGAAGACTGCTTGTTGTCTAGACAAAAGCATCACCTCAGAAACATGAGGGATTGTCTCCTGTGGAACTTCGCCAAAGTGATTCTGTTCTGGACATTAGCTGATGCTCAGGTAAGACACTGGGGCTATACAGGTGTATCATGACCATTTCTTTTTCTTTAACCGTTAAAAATGTTACACACTGAAAAAAAAAAAAACCAACAACTTAATAGTGCATGTACATGTTTAAGTTTTGTGTTATTTTATAGAAATTCATTTTAAGTGTTTATGGTACACGGTAAAGAAATTGCATTAAAGAAAACGATCTGCAAAAGTTGCGACTCGATTTGACTGAACAATTGTAGACCTGTCAGTGTTTGATTTCAACCACAGCATTTTAACAAACACTTTATCTAAACGCTTTAAACACATTATGTTTGCGTATCAGTCTATTTATTTTGATTCTAGATCTGTGTATCTGTCATTATTATTATATCATATTTTATTACATGTGTATGTGTTTTACGTTTCATTCAAAATCCAGGTTTACATGGGAATGTTCCTTCTGCTTTATTTTGCTGAAACTACACTGTAAAACTCAATAAGGTGCAAATGAGGATTTCTACTTAATCTGATCCTTAAAATCTTATTTGCTGAATAAAGCCAGTTGATTTTGTGTAGCCTAGATGTTCCCACATGAAGCATGTTTTTCATGCTGACAAAGCATTTTTAAAATGCAGTCAGATATTGACTGAACTATGATTCAGATGTAAGTGCACAGCCAACTCCATGTTTGTTTGTTTTTTTTGCATAAATGCTGTAATCTTCATTCCTAATATCAGCCTCTGAGAAATGGAATGGAACAGTAGAGGTTTAGATGGAAGCTCGGTGTGTTTCACAGCCCTTATAGTCTCTCCTAAACTAATAATCCTGATTATACTTTATAAAGAGTTGCTACTGCCTGCACTATAAAAATGTTTTGTCAGGTGACCTAAAATGTGCCTCATGTGGTAACATGTAAATTTCAGTCAACAATATGATTTAATATTATTGAATCAACCTGACCATATTGAGTGGAAATAGACCCTTAAGGTAACAACTGCACATTTTTTATTTTTTATTATTATTTTTTTTTTTTACAGTGGGTATGGAATCCATACAATATGCATGCTTTTTTTTCTTTTTCTTTTTTTTAAGCTTTCCATTATATGTTGTTGACGCATTGTTCACTCTTGTTCTGTCATTGCCGGTCAGAAGACCAGTAAATGAAATCACTCAAGTGAGCACATATATACCTGTGCAGTGGGTGAAATGACACATAAAAACACATTTAAGTGGCATGTGGTTTTGTGCATGCATTAATGAATAAATTGTGTTTTGTTTTGCAGAATGATTTCTGTTTAATGCACCCTGTGTCATACATATCTGCAAGGTTTTGCCACTGTGTTGCCACTTTAATCAGCCTGAATATATGCTACTGTATGTTCGTTTCAGCACACATAAAATTATGCTCGTTCATCTCACAGTTGTGCAGTTATCAGCACAGCACATTAAACTAGGAATACTTTGTAAGATTAATTTTTCATGAAGGTCAGCTTGGTTATATCGCATGTGTTGTGTGGCGTGCCTGATAATTTTTACCTTTAAACAACGGAAACTTATTCCTACTACATTGCCAGCAAGTTACAGTAATAAATTAGCAAGTCATGAATGCATGAATAAAGTGCTTGTCCTGTGAGAATCATCTAAAAAAATGTGCTACATGTTACACTTGTACAGTAAATTAAAAAGTTACATCTGAATGTGTTACATCTAAATTAGTAGTTCCCAACATTTTGACTCTAAGGCCCACCATCCGTCCACCCCCAGTGTTGATTTTGCAGTAAACAGCTGGTGCTTCGTAATAGCATCTATTCTATCCACATCATGTCTTTTTCATGGGGGTAATTATTGTCAAAATTTGGAAAAAAATATCAAGATATAATTTTCCCCAGCCCATCCCTATTTGCTCCCCATGAAAAAGATATGATCAGAATAGAACAGCTATTGTTACAAAATATATACCAACTGTTTAAAATCAACACTAGTTAAAAGAAAATCTAGATATAGTGACCACTTACTGCTTTTTACTAAATTAACACAAAAGGAACATTGATATATATAAAAAATATGAAAATGACACAGAAAGTGCAGTCTTTCTTCAAAGTTCCTACAAGTTGTATTGTTGCAACAAGAAAGAAAATTCTTTGAAGAACAAAGAAACACATGAAGAGCAAAGAAACCTATTGCACATTACATTGAGTGGCAGGTCTTTTAGTTTGCATTTAAACTCCAAGACTTAATGCACAGACTTAAGATTCAGATGTGTGAACAAAATCCTCAGGCTGATGATACACGGGGCAACTTTTTAAGCAATGTTGCCAGGCCCCGTGTATCATCAGCTTCAGTGTTTTGAGTTTTAAGTGAAACAACTCTGATTTGGCACTACGTTCATTGTGTTCAGCACTGACTGGCTAGTGCTCATCGCAGTTAAACAATGCTGTGAATAGAAACCTTTGCCGCTCTTCACAGAGCAGTTACACACATATGCACAGGGCATTTGAAATCAGCCGTCATAGTCATGAGACATGAGTGAAATTGGCTTACTGTCCTTATAAGCTCATTTTTTAACAGTATTGCGATATACAAGATATTGCCTAATTTTATATTGTCAGCAAAGATGACTATATTTTGGGTATTTCTGCCATTTACACTGTGAATCTGCTTGTTTAGATTGATTGCATTTTATTATTATTATTTTTTTTTTTTGCATTTTAATTCCAATTAGACTTTAATTTAAATGATTTTTAATACATTAAAATAATAATTTAAATACCTTAAGTTATCCTGTGCAAATTTGGCCCCCTGGTTGAGAGCCATTGATCTAAGTGGGTTTATTAAAGCTAATAATTTATTTACTATTTATTTATTTATTTATTTATTTAATTTATTTTAATTTATTTACTATTTATTTATTATAGTAATACTTTTCAAATATGACTGAATTATCCTGAGTTCAGCAGGTTTCACCAAAGCCATTTTAAGGGTCAGACCAGTGGAAGTGGTGCCTTAAGGTGCACATTTACACTTTTTATAGTGAACATGCCTTTCTCTCAGTTCCTGCTTTGACATGAAATCAGCTTTAATGAGAATGTATGATGCATTGCTTTTGAGACGAACAGCACTAGTCATGCAAAATTCAGTTTAAATTCCACTAAGATTCAAAAATAAACGTGATGTCCTAGCAACAAGATTTAGGAAGCATATTTCTCAAAAATGTATCTTTCCGTAATGTAATCACTTCCAGACATATAATCTTCCCGTGCCAAATTGGAGGATCTTTATTATAACCGATCAATCTCAGGATAGTTTTCATTCTGAGCTTTAATCACTTATTGATTGTTTAGATATGTTTTGAATCACTTTAGGTATTTGAAATGCACAAGCATCTTTGCCCATCTGTCTAGAACATTTTCAGCAGTCTCACAGTGTTGCTTGATGAACGTTAAGGAAGCTGCATGGCTATTATTAAATTGTATACTGCTGGAAAACCAACAAACAGTCCACCTGAAAACTTTGTGAAGCTGCCATAGGATATACTGTATGAAAATTATCATAGACGTATAATTCCCCACACAATGAGTCCCACTGAGTCCATCAGTTTTATGCTAATTTAACTCATAATATCAGTGCAGCAGTGGATGATATAAAGGAAGTGGAGGATAAGACACTTTAGAAATGGCTTTCTATTATGTGAAAATATGGATTTTTTTTTAATTATTATTATTAAATAGTTTGACATCTGAAATCTTATGGGCATTCCTGAATAATACATTTTGTTCGTGACATGTTGTTGATGTCTCTAGCTGCACCATAATGTTTGGCATTGTTTGTGTTTACTACTTGGTGTAAAAAGGGCATCAAATTGTAAATACAGTTATGTGTAAATACAGTTCACGTTTTCTCTATTCTGTGCTACAAGGCTGTATGGATCAATTCCCTACTAATTGGAAGATTTTTTTTCTCATTTTCTAAGTCTACGCAGAGAGCTTCATAAAGGTTGAATGTGTAGGTCTCTAATCAGTCATTCATTCAGAACAATTTTGCTCTCTCAATTAAACCACATACAATGGAAAGAGCAAATTCAGTCCTGAATGTGAATGATGAACTGATTACTGATTAGTTGACCAGCTTTACTCTAAAATATCACAAATGCCAGAGTTGTGGTTAAACTGAACAGAATATTTAAACCAGCCAAAATTAAAAGTTTAGAAGTATTTTTCCAAAAAAAATAAATAAAATAAAATAAATAAATAAATCTAATGAGAAAAAATTAGACGTGACCTACTGTAAGGGATAATGACATTAAACCCAAGTGATCAGGCTACACTTCCATCTCTCACAGCCATACTTTCATGCATGTCAAATTAAATATGGCATCTAACTTGACTAAGGTCTATTCCACTTTTATTAAATGTAAAAAATACAAAGGTAAGACATTAAGGGATGGATTTCCATTCAGCTTTAACTCATGCTGTATTTCATAATAAATTAAATTTTTTGTTCCAGCAGTGTTTCAATATCCTCCTACACAATGCTAAATTTACAGTGCTCACAACTGTATCTTTACTTTGCTGGACTGAGAAAATGACTTTAATTGAGGCAGAGTAATGACAGCTCCAATACCCTTCAGATACACTTTTACATTAATTGAAAACCTTTCTTTCATCATTACAGTGAGTGAATCTTTTAATTTCTTTCATCTCCTCAGGGTATTTAGAAGTTCAACTCCCTCGCAGACTCATTTAAGCAACCCGAAATGAGACGGAGAGAGAAAGTCACCACTAACCCTTTGATAACCACACCAACACACACACTCAGTTTTACATAATGCACTCTTCTTTTGATAACTGAAGAGAATGAGACTATTTTTATGGACTGTTTTTGAAAAACCTGTCATTATTTTCTCACCCTTATGTTACTCAAAAGTGTATGACTTTCTTTTTTCTGAGAAACACATTTTTTTAGCAGAGAATCTCAGATCTGATGGCTTTAGAAGATTCAGTACATAATGAAGAAATAAAAACGAGCCCTTTGTTTTGGACAGGCAGGTGAAGATGGTGAGATTACAGCTGAAGAACAGGTGCAGATGCTGCTGAATGCGAAGCTACAGTGTCTACAGAAGGTCTCCACAGATGACCCTGCAGGTAGACACCATTTCCTTTCGACGTTTCTTTCACAAAGTTTTTAATTAAGTGGCCTTTTCAGTTCTCTGCTTCAACTATACTGTTGTTGTGCACCACAGTTCATCTAGAAATAGTAACATCTTCACCAGAAGTGTGACCATCACCATCTCTGCCAAAACATGTTTTCCATAAAGCTTGAATGAGTCAGCTGAGTCACATGAGGTTTGTAGACATAAATGAAATAAACTGAGACTAATGAGACTCTTTCAAGACCTTTGTTAGGCACAACTCTTGGTTAGGCACTGCACAGTTTGTTAATTCATTTAGCTTCATTATAAACTTGTCATAGGTGATAAGGCAGAACATGTGAAGGGAAAAAAAACAATCTCTGTTGGAGATGACTCATTATTAAATAGCCTTCCTGGCCGTTTTATCAGTAGTGACCTGGCAACTCAAAAATATTAATTTGGCTTACTCCCATCTCCCTTTTATCTTAATGTCATAGGTTATAGGGTTGTGTGTAATTCAAGGAGATAAAAATAATTATGTTCTGTACAAGGAAATTATGTGCAGAGGATGTGGGTGCAATGACTGCTATCTACAGTACAAAACATATTTAGTTTTCAAACTGGCACGTGACAACAAGTCCGGATTAATTAGAGCCAATTTGCACTATAGGAGAAATGTTTAGTATAATTACGACTAATATTATATTGTGCATGTGTTCAATTGGTTTCTGAGCTTACTTCTGCCAACATAAGTTAAAGTAAAATCAAATTTACCTTACTTTATTAATACAAAGATTTTGTACCTTTGAATCAAAATCGGTTTTGAATTTTTGCCTGTTTTAGTGGATGCTCTAAACATCATTTTACAATTAAACATTAAACTAGGAGTTCTTTTTTTTTTTAAATTAATTTGGCACGAATTAAGATCTTTAAGATCCTTTGTGTAGTTCATAATAATGTTTTAACATGGTAATAAAATTAAATTATATTAGCTTAATGTACTGTCACATTTACCGTTGTTTGGCAAATTTTTGTGGACAGAATTTTTTTTTGTCATTTCAATAGGAATACATGCAATCTTGTATGAGGGCAAAAGATTTCAGATTTCCCAATGGGTTGGTCATGTGAATTTACCACATTGGCCAACAGAAACCTGCTTGGTTTTAAAGTGACTTTTCTATGAGCTATGTGTCATACTTTAATGCACTTTTTGACAATAGACTTTTTGCCCATAAAATTGATCTGAAATCTCACTAATGTGATCCAACTTTTAAACTGTTATCACCCCAAAAATTTGGAAATGCACAAATTTGAAAATAACATAAGGTTGTAGTAATGTTGCATGTTCCTGCGATCAGAAGGTTGTGTATGCTGACATGTCAAGATGTTCTCAAGGTTGAACCTTCAGCCTTCACATTCCATTCTAAAAGTATTCTCAAAAGCAAGTGGCAGCTGCGTTTCAGGAGTTTTCATGATTTTTTCTCATTTTTCCTGATGGATGAACTCAACATAGTCTTCTTGTTTCCTGTTTCACTTGGAAATGTCACATTAATGGATAACAAATAACCATTTCACATTGACTTTAAATAGTATCAGAACAGCACAAGATTTTCTCTGAATCATTCCGAATGAACAGTTTGAAAGCACTTCATGGTCTAATGTTTTCAAACTTAACGCTTCATTGCTTCTGTGGCTGCTGGACTGACTCTGTTGAAACCTCTGCTGATTTATTCATTGTCTTCAACTGTCTAACTTTAATTGCATCATTTTTCTTCAGCATCTTTTTATTTCTACAGAAATCATTACAGTCATTCTTACAATTATGAATTGTTCAATTGTTTTAGTACAAAATGATAAATACATTGATCAAGTTCAGTATTCATAATGTAGTTAAACAATTATTTTATTACACAAGCACATTTGTTGCCTCTGCATGATGTGGCAGTGTGGGCCACCCTGTGGGTGCTCATGTTAGGCCATGACAGTTGGATATAATCCAATATCGATGCACAACATCTCCCAAAGGTGTTCAGATGATACTACGAGTCGGGAAGAGACGGGAAGACGGGAAGCATTTATGACTGTTTTCTACTGGGCTTTTACTGTAGCTCATTTCATGTTTATCTTGCTATAGGATCTACTTTAAAGATCAGGAAGGACTGAAAATGTGCTAGACATTCATGTGGTGTCACGTTATACAGCAAGATTGGATGATTTCACGTGTCATATCTGAACTTGTCCTTTGGTGAAGTGATATCTCTGCTCTGAAACTCTTCTGCTCTCAGTTGGTGTGTGTGTCCCAGAGTGGGATGGTCTGATATGTTGGTCGCAAGGCTTTCCTGGAACTCTGACCAAGACCCCCTGCCCCATATACATCTATGACTTCAACCATGCAGGTTTGAAACATTTCCAGTTTGCCAGTTGTTAACATTCATCATTGTTAGCTCCAATGAAATATATCTTAATTTGAGCTTAAAAAATAGGAACAACTGAAAACACTCATACGCAAATGAGAGGTCTGTAATCTGAGTTGGTATAAAGGTGTTTGAACTGGTTTTGAGGTTGTAGATGAGAGCACATTTTTAGAAAGTGTCGTATGTTTGCAGAGAGTGATGTAAAGATGTAAAAGAAAAGGTTTTGTGCAAAAAAACAAAAACAAACAAAAAACAAACAAACCCTAATACGGAGATCGTGTTTTATGGAAATTACTAACATTGAATACATGGTCAAACATTTACTCTTTGCTCTAAATGTACTTTTTATAATGAGTTTAAGAACAAATTCATATACATATATGTTGAGAATTCGGTGTATTTTTTGTCAGAACTTTATTGTGTATTATGATAAATCCATTCAATATACCTTAGTACTAAAGCCCTAAGAGGTGGTGGATTATTATAGATATTTTTCTTTCTTGTTTATTCATTATCACAACTTAACCTCTTAAGACCCTGCGACCTCATATGAGGACAATATATTTTAGTGAATTTCTCTGAGACTATACATGCCACAGTTTTAAGTCTGGATGACCTGTACAGAGCACATTTAGGGCTTTTCAGAGATACTAAATGATTGGATGTTTCACTATGACCATTCCTTCTCTTTGGTCTTCAAAAATGTCTGATATTAATTTAGTGACACTCTTATGGAAATATGAAAATATTTTGTAATTATCATTTAAATATGTCTAATTTTTAAACTCTGTGTCATGAATCAACATCTCAGGAAAATGTTATGGGGTTTCAAATCAAAATATGACGAGGACACCGGGACTAAAAGCATTTTTATTACGCATCTTGGGAGACGACATAAATGAATAGGGAAAGAAATTATATTTCAATATTCTATGAAATATTATATATTATTATGAAAATCGTGTCAATTATTACTCCCATTATTACACTTCTTTTTTCATTACATGTTGCCCCAAAAACACATTAATATGCAAATTAGATTTAGTTTATAGATACATTGAATATAATGAGAAAACCTGTTTATGGCCATTTTACACACATTTTGCAGAAAGAAAAATGGTATATCAAATCATTCTGTTATAACATAGTTAAGAATCATCTTTATACAAAGTTTGGTAAAAAAAAAAAAAAAAAAATCCTGAAAACTAAAAATGTATTGGTGATTTAAAAAAATCAATTGTTTTTGCATGTTCATTCATGTTTTTTTATTTTATTTTGTTAAAGAAATTGAGTCCCAGTGTCCTCTACCGAGGACATAGCATAACTTATGAATGAAATATCATTTTTAAAATTTTTATTTTTTTAATGCTCTAAACAATGTAAAGACATGAAAAAAAAAAAAAAAATTCCTAAAACGTTTTTCTCGGGTCTCAGGAGGTTAATTTTCTTGTGATCTCGACATATCAAAAGTTGTTTTTATTTTACAATTATTGTTTGATTCTGAAACTAAATTCATCAGAGTCTGCTGTTGCTACTGTGACGAACACAATGTTCCCGCACATCTGATCGATAGATAAACCGTGTGCTCTAATTGGTTGTTAATGTTGTAGATATTTCAGCAAAAACGGTTGCTTCACTTAATAATAAAAAATGAAAGAATACATGTAGTCTAATCAATTACTGATTCTTTTCAGAGACAGTCTAACAACAAAATATTCAACAATGCCAGTGCAGGCAGAATGCATTTTATTTCCCTCATCCACTTGAAATAAAAATAAATTACATAATTTGTTTGTCATTTTTATTAGTCATATACAATAAGCTATCTGACCATTACATGTAGGACAGCTTCTGATCAAAACAGACTTGATTTGATGACATCATTACTGCTGTATTTATTCAGAAGTAGCAGAAGTAACTTAATGATATTTGTGTATTTTGGTTAGTCCACAGAGCTGTTATCAGAGAACGGGTCAGACATCATGAGAAAATATCTTTTGTTATTTCGAGATAATGAGAAATATAAGTCGTGAATCAATACCAGAAAGAACAATAACAATAATATACTGTTTGGCCTCTTAGGGCTTCCGTACCTTAGTCAGGGTAACACAATATTTAATTTTTGAGAGGAAAGAGAACAAGGCAGTGAGGGATAAAAGTACAGTGCACATAATAGATTGTACCGTTGTTTAACAACTTCAGTAGAGAAAAACTTTCATAATTCTTTTCACCAGTGTCAATATCACAAAAAACGAATACTAGCCTAAATTAAAAACAAAACAAAACAAAACAAAAAAGCTCAAGCTTACTGAAGACAAGTAAACAATCAGTGATTAAATAAGAAACTAATCACAAACAATAGGACAAAAAAACTACAGTAGAAAAAATAAATAAGAAATGCTACATACATTGTATAAAGTAATCAAATGTATAAAAACACTGCATATTCTTCACTGTGTAAATTAAATATATATTTCTTCTTATTAAAGTTACAAAAGTGATTTTAGTCAAGAGCAGTAAGAGATTTTCTCTCTTTTGTTGTTTGATTGGCATGAATGACAGACAGCAGGAATTTTAGATTGCTGTTACTTTAAGAGCTGCCCGGATCCAAAATATTGTTACACATTCTCAGCTGTTTGCTTTCACTTAAGACCTAAATTACTGTGTTAACGTGGATACTTGCAAAGACAGGCATTTTGATACATACAAGTGTGTGTATTTAACTGTTCAAGGCCTATAAAGCGGCAAAAATAACTCCTGCACACTATGAGCATGTGCCTCTCAGACAGCGCTCAGAAACAGTCTCTCAGACAGCGCGTGCATATAGCGAAATGAGTTCTCTTTCACTGCTGATTGTGTTTCAATGGCTTAAAATCACTTGCTTTTAAACCACAATGCTGAAAAACGTGTGCGAACTATAAGTTTTCATGACCACGTAGCACAGCAACATCACGTGAGAGTGTAACCGTGATAGAGACGATAGTCCAAAATCTCTACAGGCTGACAAACTTCTACTGATTAATTGTGTCTACCGGTATATCGCCCACCCCTTGCATTTTATTAGTGAATGAGACTCAGTCTCCTATGTTTGAAAGCACATACTACAATACTACCCATACTACCCATACTGCATACTACCCATAGTGTGCAGTATGCAACTTTCTTGATTTTACCTTCAGTTTTTCAATTTTATTTTCTTTTTGGGAAAAAAACATTAAGAATGTAAAATAAACTAACATTTACAGCTACTACAGTTTCAAGATTTTATTGTTGGATAATGTGTACTGTTTCACCTACTATATCTTACAATTAATACTGTGCAGTATGTTAGAATTCCAAACCGGTTATGTTCAGCAAAGTTTTTATTAATCTTCCAGGATATGCTTACAGGAGGTGTGACTCTAATGGTTCTTGGGTGCTTGCAGAAAGCTCAAACAAGACCTGGGTCAACTACACTGAATGCATCAAATCCCCAGAGCCCAACAAAAAGAGAGTAAGCTACATTACAGTCATTTGTCTTTAATGGACCGAGATCACGTTCTAGGTGGTTTGATGCACTACGTCTTTGTCCCCACAGCAGGTCTTTTTTGAAAGGCTGCACATCATGTACACAGTGGGCTATGCAGTTTCCTTCAGCTCTCTTCTAGTGGCTATCTTTATTATTGGATACTTCAGGTGAGTAACTGACTAAATTTGAATGTGTGTCTGATGTACTAACTCTCATAAACTGCAAGAAAAATTGTTTTCATGATGCTTTAAATAGTTTTCTTACAAGTCTAATATTATATTTCTATTTCTATTATACTGTAATTCCACAAATGAGAATCAGCGCTGCTGTGTCTTTTTCTCTGTCTCTGTACTCCGTGTTCCATTAGCAGCTCATTGGACGTGTCTTGAGTTCAGTGAGAACGTGCTGTTAGATGTGACGTGCCAATACTATTCACACAGTAAAGGAAGTGCCTTCTCGCATTTTCTCATTTTCTGTTGAAGATAGACCACTGAAAAAAACATTATTAAATTGACTGAAAATATACCCATGACTTGAGATAAATAAAGAATGGCTCGGTTTTCAAAATGTGTGCATTTAAAAACTAATACAAAATGTCAATATTAATTGCACTCTAGGTGAGCGGCAGAGAGTAACACTGCAAAACTATTGCCTGCTTACAGCTACATGCATGGCTTTAAAGAAATTTACAAAGAAAGACAAGTGCAATCTGGAAAACAAAGTTTTCTCTTTCTTGTGCTTTACTTTGATTGTTTATATGCATGCTGACATGTATTTATACACACTGTAGATTATTATATTATTATCTACGTCCACTGTAATTTTTCTCAGGATTTTATCTGTTTTATCTGTAACCAGTGCATTCTTTCAACTTTAAAATAAATTGTTTAAGCTTTAAGGCCAGCATTGTAATAAAGTATCTCCCAATGTGCAATTTTCACATAATTGCATCAGGCCTTTCTGAGAAACAGATGGTGGTATATACTGTGTATCCCCAGTTTCTATATATATATATATATATATATATATATATATATATATATATATTGAATACACATGTTCAACACCTCAACTGTTATTGATTGTGCCATAAGATAAGAAAGCTGTCACTCTGTATGGTGTAATTTGCCACAGTTAGATGGCATATTTATGTCTAAATTTAAAAAGTAACAAAAACATCAAATAATTGTATTGGCCAATAGATATTGTACTTATTCAAATTGTCACAAACTAATTTATGCATTCTGCCCCAATATTTATTTATTTTTTTTACATTTTTATAAAAGAAAAAAATTACAGAAATTAAATTGTTATTATTAATATTTAAATAAAGCCTTTTCTTGATTGGCATCAGATAAATATTATGTTTTTGGATGTAACTTTTAAAACAGCAACTATGAGATGTATGTGAAAACTAGATGAGGTAAGAAAGTTGTTTAAACTTTTGACATGAGAGATGTAGCAAAGTAAAAGACTTTGAGCTAAATAAATTATGACAAAGAAATCACGTCCAAGCTGCTGTATACAGTAGAATATGTGAGTATTCTTATGCACTTTGTTTTGATTTGGTGTTGATAGAGCAGGCAACATCTTCAAGGCAAAACCTTAGACCTGATGCAACATCATCCAATGTTGCAATCACCCTCAGGAGGTACACAAGCAAAAGCTAAAGCGAACATTGTCAATTATCAGTTCCTATTTTGCAAAATTTTTCCTGCGTACAATTTTGTCTTTAATGTGTAGGAACTTGAAGCCCAGTGCCCAATATGCACAGGAACATTTCCAGTGTCAGAAGTAGAACTGCCATGCCAGCTTTTTTGGAGAAAGGTAATGGTAATAGTGACTCACATTAAAGCTTAAAATACACCTTAAAAACAAAAAACAGCTTAAAAATCCAAAAAGGGACACTTAAGACTGGAGTAATGATGCTGAACATTTTGCTTTATTGTTTTAAGATTTATATACAAATAATTAGGACAACAGAAAGGATAATTGGTGTGCACCCGCCCAACCTTCAGGACTTATGCAACTCCAGAGTGAAGAAACAGGCAGGTAACATCATCACAGACCCCTCTCACCCCGGACACAACCTGTTTGCACTTCTCCCTTCAGACAGACGCTACAGATCTCTGTGCACTAGAATATCTACGCATAAAAACCATGCCATCTCCAGCCTAAACAGCTAACACAGAAATTATTACCTGTGTTCTGTAATACTTGTCTGTAATTCATTCTCCATCTCTAATTATTGCCCCTCTTTCAAGTGCTATGTAAATGCATATGCATATTTTTCTATACAGCTGTATATATAGAGTAAATAATGCACTAATCTGTACACAAATCTTCTGTTCCAGATTCATATACATTATTATTATTTATTGTTAAGTCTTACTATTTAAATGTTTCTGTTCTCATGTCAGATATGTATGTATGTATGTATGCATGCATGTACCAAGAGCTCCTTAAAAAAACACAAATTCCTTGTGTGTTTGCGCAAATTTGGCAAATAAAGCTAATTCTGATTCTGATCATTTTATTTATTTATTTTTAGAGGCTCTCCAAGGAAGGTGATTTTCAAGGGACTGACAGGGCTTCCTGTGTTTTGACGTTTCCACAACTTCAGACGTGCTATCTCGTGACAGATTTCAGATGTCTTTGTGGTGTTTTTCTGTGCTGCTGCATGACGAATCACATCCTCCTCACTGTAAAAAAAAAAAAAATTTAATATATATATATATATATATATATATATATATATATATACATATATACAGTCATGGCCAAAAATATCGGCACCCTTGCAATTCTGTCAGAAAATGCAACCCTTCTCTCAGAAAACTGTTGCAGTTGCAAACGTTTTGGTACTCACGTTTATTTTTATTTTTTTTTGGTTTGGATTGGAACAACACAAAAAAAAGAAAAGAAAAGAAAAGTCAAATCTGATACAATTCCACACAGAACCCCAAAAAAAAAAAAATGCACTGTACAAAATTATTGACACCCTTAACTTAATTTTTGGTAGCACCCCCCTTTGGAAAAAATAACTGAAATCAGTCGCTTCCTGTAACCATGAATGAGTTTCTTACACCTCTCTACTGGAATTTTGGACCACTCTTCTTTTGCAAACTGCTCCAGGTCATTCAGATTTGAAGGATGCCTTCTCCCAACTGCTGTTCTGAGATCTCTCCACAGGTGTTCTATGGGATTCAGATCTGGACTCATTGCTGGCCATTTCAGAACTCTCCAGCACTTTGTTTGTAACCATTTCTGAGTGCTTTTTGAAGTGTGTTTTGGGTCATTGTCCTGCTGGAAGACCCATGACCTCTGGTGGAGACGCAGCTTTCTGACACTGACACTTTGGTAATCATCAGATTTCATGATACCGTTCACATAGTCAAGGCATCCAGTGCCAGGAGCAGCAAAGCAACCCCAAAACATCTTTGAACCTACACTATGTTTGACTGTAGGGACTGTGTTCTTTTCTTTGAAGGCCTCATTTCTTTTTCTGTAAACAGTGCCATGATGTCCTTTACCAAAAAGCTCTACTTTTGTCTCATCTGTCCACACTACGTTCTCCCAGAAGGATTGTGGTTTTGTCGCATAAGTTTTGGCAAACTCCAGTCTTGCTTTTTTATGCCTTTGTGTCAGCAGTGGTGTCCTCCTGGGTCTCCTACCATAGCGTCTCTTTTCATTCAGATGGCGACGGATAGTGCGAGCTGACACTGTTGTACCCTGTGTCTGCAGATCAGCTTGAATTTGTTTGGAAGTTAATCGGGGTTCGTTATCCACCATTCGAGAAATCCTTCGTTGTAATTTTTCATTAATTTTGCTCTTCCGTCCACGTCCAGGGAGGTTAGCTACAGTGCCATGGGCTGCAAACCTCTTGATGATATTGCGCACAGTGGACACAGGAACATTAAGATCTCTGGAGATGGACTTGTAGCCTTGAGATTGTCCATGTTTTTCCACAATTTTTGTTTTTCACAAAAGTGTGACACACAACACAAAGGTTGAGTCAACTTTTCTCCATTTTAACTGGTTGCAAGTGTGATTGCTATATTGCCCACACCTGTTACTTGCCACAGGTGTGTCTAAATACAAATTACAGGAACATCACATGCTTGAAAAGCAGTTATTTCTTACAATTTTGACAAGGTGCCAATAATTTTGTCCAGTCCATTTTTGAGTTCTGTGTGAAATTTTATCAAGTTTGACTTTTCTTCTCTGTTTTTTGTGTTGTTGAAGTGCAAACAAAAACAATAAGTACGTGAATACCAAAACATTTGCAACTGGAACAATTTTCTGAGAGAAGTGTTGCATTTTCTGACAGAATTGCAAGGGTGCCAATATTTTTGGCCATGACACTATATATATATATATATATATATATATATATATATATATATATATATATATGCTAAAAACAATAAAGCAAAATTTTCAGCATCGTTACTCCAGTCTTAAGTGTCACAATATAGCCAATATGCTTATTTTTTTTTTTTTTTTGATCAAGAAACATTATTATCAATGTTGAAAACAGTTGTGTACAATTTTTTTATTTTTCCCCAGGATTCTTTAATGAATAGAAAGTTCAAACAAACACCATTTATCTGAAATAGAAAGATTTTGTAACAATATACACTACTGTTCAAAAGTTTGGGGTCAGTAAGACTTTTTTTTGGAAAGAAATTAATACTTTTATTCAGCAAGGATGCATTAAATTGATCAAAAGTGACAGTAAAGACATTTATACTGTTATAAACAATTTCTACTTCAGATGAATTTCTATTCATCAAAGAATCCAAAATTTTTTTTTTTTTTTCAACATTGACAATAAATGTTTTTTGAGCAACAAATCAGTATATTACAATGATTTCTGAATGATCACGTGACACTGAAAACTGGAGTAATGATGCTGAAAATTCAGCTTTGATCACAGGAATAAATTACATTTTTAACGTATTCAAATAGAAAACAGTTATGGTAATAATATTTCACAGTAATACTGTTTTTACTGTATATTTTATCAAATAAATGCAGTTTTGATAAGCAGAAGAGACTTCTTTCAAAAAACATTAAAAATCCTTAATGTTTCCAAACAACTTTGTGTGTGTGTGTGTATGTATATGTATATACATTTCATATGATATTTTTATGACCTTTGCAATACTGTTTTGAACCAATGTAATGAACGTAGTCGGGTAGGTTACCATGATGAGATATGATCGAAATCAGAGCACGGTCCCTTTTAGGTGTTTTTTAAGCTTTAATGTGAGTCACTATTACCATTTCTCCACTTTCTCCACAAAAGCTGGCATGGCAGTTCTACTTCTGACACTGGAAATGTTCCTGTGCATATTGGGCACTGGGCTTCAAGTTCCTACACATTAAAGACAAAAATGTATGCAGGCCAAATTTTGTAAAATAGAGATTGATAATTGACAATGTTCGCTTTAGCTTTTGCTTGTGTACCTCCTGAGGGTGATTACAACATTGGATGATGTTGCATCAGGTCTAAGGTTTTGCCTTGAAGATGTTGCCTCCTCTATCAACACCAAATCTTCTTCCTGCAAACAGAAAAGAAAAATGTGATGTTGTAGGCTGTAGGGAGTAGTCATAAATAAAAACACCCCTTAGAAGTCAGGGGCATGTTGAAATGTGGAAGTTAGTTAATTAAAAGGTCTTCAAAGCAAAGTCTCTGCAAGGCTACAGTGGTACTGAATATCATTTGTTACTATTGAAGTAACTGAAGTAATACTATTGAAGTATTTGCAATAGTCAGTGCACAGGTCTTACAGATAGTACAAAACAAACCTGTAATTAAGATGCACAATACACAGTCTTGGAGACTCGGGTTAAGTCAGAATGTACAGACATCGGTCCCAAATCGTATTTTAGAAAACTTTGAATGGCAAACTGTACGTCAGAACTGCTGCTCTCTATACGCAGAGTACGCAGTTTGTGTAGGGCACCAATTCCCAGGGGGCACCATCCCAGTTGCTCAATAAATAAATAAATAACATAAAATAACAGTGACGGGCCATTCCCACATTCGCGCCCGCGACCGCTCGCACCTCATGTTTGAGGCTGACTGCAAATGATCATAATTGATGGACAACTTGTCTATGCTCGTGAAAAGACAACAGCAATCCGGCGCCGAGAAAAGAAAAAAAAAAAAAAAAAAAAGATGAAAACGAAGCCCATGCATCACTTTCAGGTAGGCTACATTTGTAAGCCTCTAAAACTTTTTTGGCTGTTGCTAATTTCACCACCACCAACACATCAAATATTCTCTCTGAGTTTCCATGTTCCCTTACGAAAATTAACCATGGTTTTAACATGAATAAAACCAAAAATCATGGTTCTTGTAGCCATGGTAACTGCAAATTAACCATGGGTTTGTTACTTCAAATAATAATTTACAAAGAAGTATTAAGATAATATTTTTGTGGTTATATAAACAGACCTAAGCCAACAACAGCCTTTAAAATGACTTAAAATGCATTATATAAAACAATGAGGCAATAATGATTGGTTAATTAATAATTATGTTTTTATTGAATAACACTGTTAAAATATATAATGTAATACAAAATAAATGTATGTACATTACATGTTATTACAAATGCCTGCAAAGGGAGCCAAAGGCCTGGTAATTGCTGCTGTTATACTTACAGGACAATCAAATCCTTCTTTAATATTGACCAAAACTTTAATTCAAATATCCACTTAATCTTGAATTTTTGGCCACCTTTTGGTATAGATGACACAGCCTCTATAATTTCTTCAACAAAAAACATGTGGACATCACAACCTTTACAAATTTAACCAAATTTATTTTATCGTAGTAAAACTGCTTAATTTTCTTTTGCGTGATTTCTGAATGCTTGAGACTATAAAATCAATGAGACAAATGCATTAATAAAATCATAGCCATAGGTAACTGTCTAGAGCTACAATTGTAATTTGTAAATAACACAATTTAATTACAATTTATTTATTTACTTTTATATTTTATTAAAGATCTATTTTGACCCCTATAGTGGGTGTTTTTTTTTTTTTTCTTTTTGTTTTTATTTTACTTACATAATATTTGAGAGAGGGGGGCACAACAATACGATCCTGCTTAGGGCACCCATTTGGCCAGCAGCGGCCCTGCTGTACGTGGTGCTGCATGATTTTGAACCGAATAGACTTGACTGTGCATATACGGTCATAATTTATGAATCATAACCCGCCAAATGGGCTAGTGATTTGATGTGCGTTACCCACCTAACTTCACTGGAGCTATAATAATCTACATCTCTGAAAATATTGGCCTGACGATTATTGGAGGCTCTGGTAGCTAGCTATACTGTTGGCTAATCAAACCTGTGACTTCAATCGAGAGTGACCAATAGAAAAAGGTCTTTCGTCATGGTGGGTAGAGACCACCCACTGAGACACAGCTTCACTCGCAAACAAAACTTTTCAACTCGCAAACAAAAGTTTTAGACCCGCAAAAAAGAGAGCAGAAAAGAGAGCAACATTTGTGGTTTCGTGATGAAAAGTGTTTGAAGTGCACAAAGAAAAATATGATTTTTCAAAGATTTACACGCACTGCAAATTATTTTGTTTTCAATTTCTTTATTTTTGAGCCTTAAGAAGACTTTCTTTTTTTTTTTTTTGCAAACTTTTAATTTTTCATTACAAAATAATTAGTTCTGCTCTCAAACACAGTATGTCTGATTGAATAAAAAAGACACAAATAAAAAACTCCATACACTTCCAATGTGAAGACTGTTTCATTAAATTATCTAAAAATATAAAATACCTCATTATGCTATCTTTCATGGATAAAGCATATTATATTATATTATATTATATTATATTATATTATATTATATTATATATTATATTATATTATATTATATTATATTATATTATATTATATTATATTATATTATATTATATTATATTATATTATATTATATTATATTATATTATATTATATTATATTATATTATATTATATTATATTATTAAAGAGTAGATCAACAATGTGATGGTCCATGCAATCTCCCTTAGAATTCCTCATTTTCTAAAGTAATATTTAAAGGGTACTAAATGTAGAAAGCCTTTATAACATGCGTCAGACTTTGGAGATTTTTGTGAACAGATGGTTGCTGAGTGTATTAATATTGCATTCATTCTGTGTGTGTCCCCTGTGAAAATGATACACAATACAGACCAGATTTAAATTGAATGGGTACACTAAATATAAATACAGTACACCATAACATTAAGTGGCATACAGTTAGTGATTGCAAGCTACAATGGATATATCAGTCTTAAATGTAGCAGGATTTTAGCATTATGTAAGTGCATTACTCAGTGTAAACCCACCTTTTCCTCATTTCCCAAAATGCATATTATTTCTGAAGTCTACCATCTTTTCCATTCTCTGCCTAACAAGCCTCATGTATTTCTGTGTGTCTTCAGGCGTCTCCACTGCACCAGGAACTACATTCACATGCATCTGTTTGTTTCCTTCATGCTGCGTGCTGTTAGCATCTTTGTGAAGGATCACGTGGTGCACACTAGTGCCGGGCTGCAGGAATTTGACGCTGTGCTTATGAATAACTTCACTAATGCTGTGGATGTGGCACCAGTGGACACTTCACAGTATGTGAGTCAAGCGCTATCTCATCTTGTTAAAGTACTCTCTCATGTGGCTACATTTAAGATTATGAAATCAATATTTACAGTATGGGCTGGGTGATATAGTTTAAAATGATATATTATGTATTATATATGTATTATTAATATGCTGTATACAATGTAAACACTAACATTCAAAATAATTAATCACAGTAGGGCAAAATTTGAACAAATTAGTTCAATCAAGTTAACTTTTATGAGTATTCAGAACTTAATTTTTCTCTTGAGTTCACAAACTGACACATTTTTAAAAAATTAAATTGTTTCCTTATTTTGAGTTTAATTAACTTGTTTATTTAATTTAGATTAACTTAATTTAATTTAATTTAAATTTAAATGAATCTGGTCTGGGATTTCTAATTCTGAGCATGCTTTGCCATGGCACTCTAAAGGGGGATTAAATGCTAAAAATAAATGTTATGTAATGTTTTTTTTTTATTATTTATTTTTTTTTTTTTGCGAAATAATGTTAAGTGGGAGATTTAGTGGTGTTTAATGTTTTTCTATGCTAATTTAAAAGAGTTTCTGTTATGTTAGTTTTTTTGGGGTGCTATTATCATGGTGACAAGTTCAGCATGGATATGTTAAATGTTCTGTATTGCCATAGACATTCAGCAATTGCTATGCTAATCAAAACATTATGTTTCCAATTAGAAAGTTAGCAAATACTGAATTTGTTTCAACTACCAAACATATTTAAGTTGATAATTTTAGCTTAATCAAATATTTCAATTTAAGAGCAATTAACATGTGAGTACAAAATAAATAAAAAAAAAATCACTAGTTCTGCTTACTTAAACTTTAAGTAAATTATTAAACATTTTATGATTACCTCAAATTTGTGAGTTTTGCCATCTTATGGAGGTTTACAGAGTATATGTGTATAAATGTTTTCCTTCAATTTGTTTATTCCAATTTTAATTTATAAGGAACCCTGAATATTTATATTTAACTTTTTGCATACACATTCCATGAATTTGAATTAGATAGATGGATGAATGGAGGGAGGAAGGAAGGAAAGAAGGAAGGAAGGAAGGGTGTATGAACATCAATAACAGTAAGAATAGCTGATCAGCACATATGGAGGACTTTTCTAAATGATCTGCTGTCTGTTCGAGGCACACATCATGCTGTGTGCAGAATGTGCCATTTGAATTAGTAACTCTTGAATAACCAGAAGCACAAATCATTGTAGAATGTCATCTATAACAGCTTGAACACTGCATAGAGGCACAGTGAAGTGTTAAACAAGCCTGGAAGAGCGGAAATTGAAAGAGGTCAAATTGGGTCTGGACGAAGTGACATCTGGGTGAAGTCTGACTCCAATTCTGATTATGGCGTAGAATAAATATTTTAATGCTAGTACAAGGTTGTGCCCTATCTTGACACTTTGTTGGGCTGAAATTGTGAGAAGAAATGCCAAAGCTAGACGTCAAAGGTTATTGGATTGCGAGAAGCTGTAAGTGGCCACAGTCTCATCCTGTGTAGTGTGTCATACTTTTACCGGAGGGCTTATATTTCATACCATCTCCAATCGCCACCCGAAAGCTTGTGCACAACATGTCTGAGTGTTTTATTATACTCTACGCCCACCACATGGCCAGCCTCAACAATCCATGCATAGAGGTTAAAAAAGCTCACTTGTCCCCATTTGCTGTCTTTTGGGTGGGAAATGATTATCCATTCCCACCTACGCTCAGACTCAAACTGTATTGGTGCCCATTCCAGGCAATGCTGAGACTCATTGACTGCGCCCTCAGCTTTTTCTTCAAACAGCTGCGTTGCAGGAGATAAGTGCTATGAAGCCAACATGTGAGGGAGGATTTTGCAACCAGTTGTTTAGCATCCATATCTGCAACGCTTATGTTAGGTGCAAACAAAAGAGATCAAAGGCACAACTGATATGCTTTGATCCATTTGCTTACCTATAATATGCAGCAACTAACTTGAGTGTGTTGCGTGTTCTATAGGTCAGTCAGCCAACATGTTTACATCAATAGGTTGCTATTACTCTCAAATTTCGCATTTCAAGAAACATGCAAGAAATTTCCTACCCTTTCATTTTCTTCAGTGGAACAGTATGACGGCAGATCCAACTTAGTGGCAAATATTTGCTTTGTATATATGCTTTCTGCATCATATTATGAATCTCTGCAAAAACATTTCAATGTAGAAATGTCATTATTATTATTATTATTGTTATTATTATTATTATTATTATTATTATTATTACTACTACTGACAAATTAGTTCATATATACAGTATATTCCCTTGATATAGTCCATATTATTTTTTGTACAAGAGATTTTTAGTAGAAAAGAGGTTTTTTGAGTTGAGTATTGAAGAAATATAGAAAATAAAGGTTCAATATCATTATTATATTATGACAGAATTAACTCATACAATTACAGTAAACAATATTGTGAATATTGTGCTTTTGATTTGGACATAACATTTCCTAAAGACCCAGTAAGCTAATGTCTATGCTTGATATAAAATTGTGATACTACATTGTGGGTGGATTTAGAATGACTCATAGTGCATTTGGTATCACATTATAATTTAATGTTATTTTTGGCCATTTTGTCCTTTCTAAATCTTAAATTATTAACATTGTATGACCAAGGCTATTATGACAGAAATTATGATACTTGAAATTACTTTATTTTCAACCCATTATGCTTCCCTCTGTATTATGTGAATAGAAGACTGCCCTTTTTTCACTTGTAGTATTCAGTATTTTTCATTATTTATAACAACTGGGATCTGCATCAGGCGGCAAGAATAGAAAATTGTCCATTCATTCATTAAACAAAGTGTAAAGTATAGTTTTTGGTTATGCAAAGATGAAGATTTAAAGAGTTTTAAAAGGGTTTCAGTGAATAGTGCTGTTTCAGTAACATATTTTTTTGTTGACTTTTAGGTCCAGTTTTTCCAGAAGTACCTTGTTGACCTATGATTTCATTTGATTTCTATAATATTTGTTCTTCTATAGAAGCCTCCCTACTGCTTCACCGTGATGGTCTGCAGTAGGCTTTATGTTTTCAATCAGTACTGTGAAAAGAGGGCAGAGATCTCTAACAGTACATCGTGAGCAGAGAGGCAGGGAAAAGACAGAACTAAATTTTTAGGTGTTCAGGTGAGCCATCCAGAACCTCCAGGTGTATTGACAATATAATCTGCAGCTTGCTTTTCTCCGGCGCCTCTTTGATCATCTGTCAGAAGCTCTGAAGCTCTTACGGTTACCCCTAGTTTCTGGCACTTTCATGTATCTGGAGTTGACGCGTCTGTTATTGTCCATGCTCAGAATAGCAGCTCTTTTACTGGGTTGTTGCACTATTGAGTCCCAAATGCACTCCTTTGGGGGAAAAAGTAGCAACAGTGAAAGTTAACCCTAAAATGACAAGTCTGTGATCATTTATTAACCTCGTGTTATTCTAAACCTGTATAACTTCCTTGTTTCTGTGGAAAATAAAAGGAGATGTTTAGCAGGATGTTCATGCTGCTCTTTTACACAAGGGATGTCAAGTTGTAAAAATTTTCATAAAAATAGCATATATGACTCACACACTGCATTCCAAGCCTTAAAAGCCATACAAGCTTTGATTAGTCTTCCTTTCCACCATAGCTCTCTAATCTTATTTAAGCATACACATATTTAAACTTGCCACTTCACTATTGTTCCTCACTCAAAGCTATCACATTCTGAAAAAAACATTGTTTTGTGTTCTTTGAAAGATAGCCATACAAGTTTGGAATAATGTAAGGATGAGTAAAAGAGGACTAGAGCTATTCCTTAAAAAAAATGTAACACTGAATAAAACTACCAACATCACATTCTCACTCATAAGCTGCAATATTTACCTCTTTCTCTCTGTGAGGGCTGAATATGGAGCTCATGATGGCAAAGAGACAGTAATTATAGCTGCTTTTGCATATTATAGACACTAATTACAGTTTATTCAAATCACTTGTGACAGATAATGTTTTGACGAGTCAAGAAATGATGCGCTACATTCATAGTTATTTGTGGTAAATGGAAACTCAGACATTAAAAATCATTGATGGCCCTTTAAATAGAATCAGACTAACATTTTTGTGTTATGAATGCAGTTGTGTGGAAAAAGGAAAAGAGTGAGGAAAAAGAGAAACATAAAACAATGTATTACACAGTGTGTAAATCAGAAAGGAGAAACAATGAGATCAAATGGAGAGCAAATGGAGACTTATATTAGTCTGTTGCTTTTCATTTTTTCTCCTGATAAATAAACCCCAGTAATTGCACATCTCCTTTAGCGTTTCTGAGGAAATCTCAAGTGTCACAAATTCAGACTTTTGATCAGTCTTCTATCAAAAGTCTGCAGTTTCAATATAAACTTTTCTTGAAATTTCAAACCTTACTGAAGCACATATCATCAAAGACTAAATTATGTGAGCTAGTGTATATAATTTTATAGTTTTATGCTCTTATTGTTTGTCAGCAGTCTGAATTTATGTCTATTTGTATTTCTCCTAAGGAGTACAATGGGAAACATCTGAGACTGAATATAAATGATTGGAGCTATGAAAGAGAGATATTTGAGCAATAAATTCAAAACTGTTATTACTTTTAATACTTTTAATACTTTTACCTCTCATATAATATATACCTCTCATATTTGGATATATATTACCTTTCAAAGGTTTTTTGTCTCTTATGCACATCAGTGCTGCATTTATTTGGTCAAAAATACAGTAAAACAGTAATATTGGGAAATATTTCAATTTAAAATAACTATTTTCTGTATTCATTTCTTAAAATTTACTGGCATACTTATCAAACAATCATATTTGTATTCCTGTATCCACAGTTAAAGTGTGGAGTGAAAGTTGAGCTAAAAAGACAGTTCAGTCAGTTATTGCTATAGCAGACACCACTATTATTGATCATACTTGGTATTAGGGATTTCAAGGAACTCCTAATCCAAGGCATTAAACTATAGTGGGGAACTCATCCTGCACCATTTGTGCTCAATGATACCTCAAATACTGAAGCTTGTTGAGGAGAGGTGTGCTATTAACTTTCTACGTGGTCAGACTTACGATTATCACCTGCTAGACGACAAAACAAGTTTAGAAATCCCATAGACTTACAAGGAAAGAACCAATCCATATCTAGTGACCGGAATGTCATAGTGGTGTGCTCTTTTGACAGATGTGGACCAATACGCAGCCACCATATATATATTCTGGCTGAGATAGTGGCTGAGAAGGCAGGGAGGTTAAAGACTCAAAATCCAGTGAGGTTTCCTCATGTTCATGAAACTTGCTCACAATGCAGACATGGTTTGATTTGATTGATAATTTGCTTGAGTGATTTTGTGTTGTGCAGATTTCTAAGCACAAAATTGGCGAAAAGTCACTAGAGGAGGCAGTGCTTCTGTGACTGACTGATTACACTATCCACCCGCTAACACTCACCTGTCATGTTTATAGCTGTTCCACAAATCAGCCTGAATGGGTCAGGCTTGGTAATGGATGGACTAATTACTAAGTAAACAACTCACCCACTTGCACATTACCACTTTCGGTCATGTTCGAAAACAAATTATCAGATTATCAGGGAGTGAGCTGGTTTGAATGACCACTCAGCTCTGTTAAATTAAAGCTGCACCTCGTTGTCTGCATCCTTCATGACACTTCTGTGTTTACCAAACATTTGTGGACTAATAGTGAAGCAACAGTCGTAAACAGATCAGAGCTACACAAAATATTCTTGTTCCTGTATTATGTTTGAAGGAACGTACATGTAACATTACTTGATTAGACCTTGATATTACTTGGTTTTAATAAATAATATGTTAATATGATAGTGGAACTATTGGTTGCTTGTTATAGTGTGACACCTTGTTTACAACAGGCATGTCCATTGCTGCAACAGCTTGCCACCATTGCAAATGCATTTGTCCTTTGTGTCAGTAATAGATCCGGGCAGCAGTTTACTTTCATTGACTCATTCTTTGACGTCGAAGCATCCAATGTAGACAGAATGGCTGTTTTTAGTGGGTTCTGTTGGTTTCTAAAGCACCTTGTGCAAATGATGTTTCCCAAGTCTTTAATCCATATATTTGTGTAAAACTATAGGTGTGCATAGTTCCCAGCCTTTCATATTTTCATAATTTCAATATATATATATATATATATATATATATATATATATATATATATATATATATATATATATATATATATACAGTGCCACTTGAAAGTTTGTGACCCCCTTGCAGAATCTGTGAAAATGTGAGTAATTTTAACAAAATAAGAGAGATCATACAAAATCCATGTTATTTTTTTTTATTAGTACTGGCCTGAGTAAGATATTTTACATAAAAGATGTTTACATTTAGTCCACAAGACAAAAAAATAGCTGAAATTATTAAAATAACCCCATGCAAAACTTTGTGAACCGTTGGTTCTTAATACTGTGTGTGGTTACCTGGATGATCCACAACTGTTTTTTGTTTTGTGATGGTTGTTCATGAGTCCCTTGTTTGTTCTGAACAGTTAAACTGAGCACTGTTCTTCAGAAAAATCCTCCATGTCCCGCGGAATCTTCAGGTTTCCAGCATCTTTTGCATATTTGAACCCTTTCCAGCAGTGACTGTATGATTTTGAGATCCAGCTTTTCACACTGAGGACAAACACAACTATTAAAAAAGGTTCAAACATTCACTGATGGTCCTGAAGGAAATACGATGCATTAAGAGCCAGGGGGTGAAAACTTTTTGAATTTGAAGATCAAGGTAAATTGTACTTAATTTGTTTTCCGGGAAACATGCAAGTATCTTCTGTTGCTTCCGAAGGGCAGAACTAAATGGAAAAAAAATTATATTTCGACAAAATAAGAAAAATTTGGACAACATCATTCTGTTCTCTGGCTCTTAATGCATCATATTTCCTTCAGGACCATCAGTGAATATTTGAACCTCTAGTTGTGTTTGAGTCCCTCAACTGTCCTCAGTGTGAAAAGCTGGATCTCAAAATCATACAGTCACTGCTGGAAAGGGTTCAAATATGCAAAAGATGCTGGAAACCTGAAGATTCCGCGGGACTTGGAGGATTTTTCTGAAGAACAGTGCTCAGTTTAACTGTTCAGAACAAACAAGGGACTCATGAACAACCATCACAAAACAAAAAACATTCGTGGATCATCCAGGTAACCACACACAGTATTAAGAACCAACGGTTCACAAAGTTTTGCATGGGGTTATTTTAATAATTTCAGCTATTTGTTTTTGTCTTATGGACTAAATGTAAACATCTTTTATGTAAAATATCTTACTCAGGCCAGTACTAATTAAAAAATAACATGCATTTTGTATGATCTCTCTTATTTTGTTAAAATTACTCACATTTTCACAGATTCTGCAAGGGGGTCACAAACTTTCAAGTGGCACTGTGTATATATATATATATATATATATATATATATATTTCAAACTGACAATTTAACATTATGCAATTGAGTGACCAGGCAGAGAATAAATTAAATGTCATCTAACAGACAATTGAAACTAGATGAACACACTCAAAAGAGATATAGCACACAATATTTTGGCACAGATTTAAAGATGAATCAAAAACTTTTTTTTTCTTTTTCTTTTTTTTAAATTTGTTTTCTCCTTGGCTTCTTTTTCAGTGAATATGTTATGTGGGGTAAATGAACAAATAATAGTCAAGGGAGCAAATGGCACATAGAAACAAATGAAACAAAGCTGTGTGCCCACACAAAGCATGATGTGCGGATTCCTTTTTTTGTTTTCCTCACACAAGGACAAGAGAGTGTGCAGCTTAGAAGACAAGACAATATATGAGGGGCAGGATTCTGTCACCATACTAAGAATAACCTTGACTGAAGTAACAGAACACACTCTTGATGAGCGACACCTGCGTGCCACACTGGTCTTGAGTTCCATGGGGGAGCTCTGGAAGAATGTAAGGAGGTGTGACAACAGTGGAGGAAGAGAGAGGACCAGGCCTGACATTTTTATTTATTTTTTTTTTGTATGTAGCAGTTGTCCACATTTTTTTCAGGATTCTGAAGAGTAGAAAGATCAAAGGAACAATGTTTATTTGAAAAATAAATCTTTTGTAACATTATATACATCTGTACTGTCACTTTTAATCAATTTAATGCATCCTTGCTGAATAGAAGCATTCATTTCTTTAAAAAAAAATCTTACTGACCCCAAACTTTTGAATGATAGTGTCTATAAATTCAACTCAAACTAAACTTGGTTGACTGTCCCCACAGATTCTGATTTTTTCATAGGGGAAAAACAATCCTACAGGCACAGACACATCATTTTTGGCAGATCCAGGCACGTTGCAGAGGTTAGAGAGGTTTGATAGATGCGACACTAGATAAACCAACTGGCCTAGTCTTTAACTTTGCTGATCCTCTACTGTCGGCTTCTGAAGTGTCCAAGAGTCCTACTCCAATTCCTTATCTTTTTCAGGTGAAGACTGAACTGTGCCACGGGTAAGGTTTTCCAAGCAGCTTCCTGTGCCATAGCTACTGTACTTTCCCCACTTCACTCCCTTCAATTGTCAGCCCTGTGTTCCTGTGTCCTGTGTTTCCCTCCCTCATGTGCCCATATTTGGTTTAGTTCCTGTTCCTGTCTTCCATGTGTCTTTATTAGTTTATTGAATTCCAGGTGTGTTTCGTCTTCCCCTCATTTAGTCCTTTGCATTTAAGCCCTGTGTTTTCCAATGTCCAGCGTCCGGGATTAAATGTCATCCTTGTGTGTCTACAATTATTCCTAGCCATTTGAGCACAAGTTATGTGCGCTGCAGCAGTGTGGTCGGGAGTTAGAGAGATATGTGGAGGAATTCCTTGCGCTTTCCAACGTGGTGAGCTGGCTCGACTCGTTACTTGGTGCGTGTTTCCAGCTGGGGCTGGACGAGAATATAATCAGCTGCGATTTCCCCACGTGTGAATTTCCCCGATTGAGCTGATTAATCTCGTCCTTTATTTAAACGGTTCCGGCTTCAAAGTTGAAGAAGTCAAAGAAAATTCTAAATTTTCTCGTCCAGTCCCCACTGGAACCAGCCGTGTCTTGCCTGCTCACCTCATGCCGGGAACCTCACCAACGGCTCCGACCACCTGCCCAGTCAGTCAAAGAGGCCGGCCGTTCCGAAGTCAAGTTTGCTGGCCATTCCGAAGTCAAGCCCGCCGGCCGTGGCTCTTACCAGCCCGCCGGCCGCTCTGAAGTCAAGTTTGCCAGCCGTTCCGATGACAAGCCCGCCAGCCACGGCTCTTACCAGCCCGCCGGCCGCTCCGAAGTCAAGTTTGCCAGCCGTTCCAAATTCAAACCCGCTGGCCACGGCTCTCACCAGCCTGCCATCTGCTCTGAGGTCAAGTTTGCCGGCCGCTCCGACGTCAAGCCCGCCGGCCTCGGCTCTCACCAGCTTGCCGGCTGCTCTGAAGTCAAGTTTGCCGGCCTCTCCGCGATCAAGCCCGCCGGCCGCACCGAAGTCAAGTTTGTCGGCCGCCCCATTAACCCCTAACCAAAGGAGGAGGATGAGGAGGAAAAGACTGTTCACAGCCCTCATCCTCACCCCAGAGTCTGCTCCAGGAAGCTCTCAAAAGGCTGCTCCAGAATGCTCTCACGAGTCAGCTCCAGAATGCTTTCACGAGTCCGCTCCAGAATGCTCTCACGATTCCACTCCAGAATGCTCTCCAGAGTCCGCTTCAGAATGTTCTCCAGAGCTCGGCCAGGAGCCCACTCACGTTGCAGAGCTCGGCCAGGAGCCCACTCACATCGCAAAGCTCGGCCAGGAGTCCACTCACGTTGCAGAGCTCGGCCAGGAGCCCACTCACGTAGCAGAGCTCGGCCAGGAGTCCAGCCCTCCTTCGTCTCCTGAGTCTCCTTCGTCTGCGCTGGTCCCAGCCAGCTCCGCTCCTCCAGAGCGCCCTCCAGTGCCCGCTCCTCCAGAGCGCCCCCTAGAGCCCATCCTGGCCTGTACACCCGTAATTTCTTCAAAGGGTTTTTTGGGGAGGGGGAATGGGGTGGGGGCTATGGGGTCCCGGCTGTAGTGGCTGGGCTGAGTGGCGACGCCAAGGCCACGGAAGCCATCCGGCCATGGTGCCCGTAACTGTCCCCTGCTCCACCATGGCCTCCTGAGTCCCCTGCTCCACCATGGCCTCCTGAGTCCCCTGCTCCGCCATGGCCTCCTGAGTCCCCTGCTCCGTCATGGCCTCCTGAGTCCCCTGCTCCGCCATGGCTCCCCAGACTGCCTGATCCGTGTCTAGTATTGCTGACTGATCCGCTTTGTAACTTCAGTGATGATTAAAATTAGAATTCTATTGATAATATAACACTTTTTGACTGATAAATTGGTCTTTGCTTTCTTTTTAAAACCATTTGAATTCTTTATACTGTACAATAAAAAAATGTACTTTTTTTAGTTTAGTACAGTGCATTTTTATATTTACCAAAAAAAAAAAATGTATATACACAAACACACACACACAAAATATATTTCTTTAAAGATAATACAGCAACAAGAATATTTTGTGTAGCTTTGATTTGTTACGACTGGCTATTGTTCTTTTAGTACCTTTAGTCTACAAGTGTTTGGTAGCTATTTGAATTCTTTATATGGGAAAAAAAATCAAAACTTGCTTTTTTAGTTCAGTGTGGTCAGTTTTTTGACATTAATTTCTTGCCAAAATAGAACACAAATACTTCACTTTATGCCAAACCCACAAACAAAAGCAATTTATCGCATGCCAAGAGTTTCCATTCAGCACTTTAGAAACACATTACATCCTTTAGCAAAATCAAGAGATGTTGAAGTTTCAGAAAACTTTGATCATCTAGCCAAATCTTCATATGATCAGTTAATTCAAAGAGAATATTGTAGCAGGGTGAATGAGGACATAGACACAGACAACGGAGTTTACCAGCAAAATCCCCGGAGGGTGATTTATTTAAACAGAGAAGTGGAAATACGGTGCTTTGTGCAGGTGCGCTGGGTCCTAGTGGTGATAGTATCTGTGATCCTCTGTGAAAGGTAGCGAATGGCCAGGAGCTCAGTCAGACTCTGTGAAAATGAAGAGAAAACACACATTAGTCTCTCTTCCAGGGAGCATGTAACTCCCCTTGGTGTGGTTTTCCTCCCAGCTTTAAAGCCGTTGCAATTGAGCTCCAGGTGCACTGACCATTACGCTCAGGTGTTCTTAGTTGGCGATTAGTGCAGGAGCAGCGTTTCCAGGGTGTTTCCAGGGCGTTTCCATGGGGAAAAACGCAACTAGTTGCGGGGATAGTACGGGGTGGGGGAAACACAATACCTGTCAGACCTGCCCATCCTGACCAGCTCCGCGAAAGTCCATCGGCATTCCTGTGCTCGGTCCCGGCCTGATGTTGCACCTGGAAGTGGAAGTCCTGGGCCGCTAAAAACCAAGGTGTCACTCTAGAATTGATGTCCTTAGCCGTAGCCATCCACTGAAGCGGTGCATGGTCGGTGATGAGAGTGAACCTGCGGCCCCACAGGTAGTATTTTAGCTCCAGGACCGCCCACTTTATGGCCAGGGCCTCTTTCTCAACTGCCACATACCTGGTCTCTGCGGGGGAGAGCTTCTGGCTGATGTAAACCATCGGGTGTTCCTTCCCCTCCTGGATCTGGGAAAGAACCGCTCCTAACCCGGTGCTGGAGGCATCCGTGTGCAGAATGAAGGGGCAGCTGAAATCCAGGGCGTGTAAGACTGGCGAGGACGTAAGGACAGTCTTCAGGATCCAGAACGCCTGCTCCAACTCTGTGGACCACATTACCTTCTCTGGCTGCCCCTTCTTGGTCAGGTCTGACAGGGGGCAGGCTATAGAGGAAAAGTTAGGGATAAAACACCGGTAATAGTCCGCCAACCCCAGAAAAGCACGTACCTGGGTTTTACTGGTGGGGTGGGGGAACTTCCTGACTGCCTCGACTTTCTTTTCTTGAGGCATGATGAGTCCCCTTCCGATCTTATAACCCAGATACTTTGCTTCTGTCAGTCCAAGGTGACATTTTCTGGGGTTGGCTGTGAGGCCAGCCCGTCGCAACTCCATCAGCACCCTCCGCAAACGATCCAGATGGGCTTCCCAGCTCTCCGAGTGGATAATGACATCATCCAAGTATGCCACTGCATATGCTTGATGGGGCCGGAGGAGGATGTCCATCAGTCGCTGGAAGGTTGCGGGAGCCCTGTGTAGCCCGAACAGTAGGACCCGGTAATGCCAGTGGCCACTCGGGGTGCTGAATGCTGTCTTTTCCCGGGAGCTTGGGGACAGGGGCACTTGCCAGTAGCCCTTGGTGAGGTCTAGTGTCGAGATGTACCGGGCCCTTCCCAGCCGATCCAGGAGCTCGTCCACTCGGGGCATGGGATAGTCGTCGAAGGTGGAAACGTCATTCAACTTTCGGAAGTCGTTGCAGAAGCGGAGGGTGCCGTCGGGCTTCAGTACCATAATGATGGGGCTGGCCCAGGGGCTACGGGATGGTTTAATGACCCCCAACTTTAGCATCTTTTGGACTTCCTCCTCTATAGCCAGCCGGCGAGCCTCTGGGATCCGATAAGCCCGCTGCCGCACGACGACTCCAGGCAAGGTGCGAACTTCATGCTCTATCACAGAAGTCCTCCCTGGGGTCTCACTGAACACATCTGAAAACTGACTGACCAAGGTTTCCAGTTCCTTCTTCTGCGCCCCGGATAGCTGTGGGTCTATATCCACGACAGGAGGCTAGTTTTGAGCGAAGGGAGCCAGCTGCTCGGGGCATGCAGTCCATTTTTTAAGGATGTTAACATGGTAGATCTGTTCTGACCTTCTACGTCCCGGCTGTTTGACTCGGTATGTGCCTGGCCCCACTCGTTCGACGACGGTGTAAGGTCCCTGCCAGGTGGCCAGGAACTTGGAGGCAGCCATTGGGACCAAGACCATGACCCAATCCCCAGGCTGGAATTCCCTCGCTTGAGCTGGCCAGTCATACAACCTCTGTTGGGCCCGCTGGGCAGTCACTAGATGTTCTCGAACTAGTGGCATTACACGGTCGATCCTCTCTGTTATGTCCCGTACGTGCTCTATGAGGGTGCAATTTGGAGTGTGCTGGTTCTCCCAGGCTGCACGGGCCACGTCCAGGAGTCCTCATGGTTGTCTTCCGAACAGCAGCTCGAACAGTGTGAACCCGGTGGAAGCCTGAGGTATTTCTCGGACTCCGAACAGCACGTATGGAAGCATAAGGTCTCAGTCACGCCCATCACACACATCAACAAAAACATTGGGCAGATTGGCAGGATGAGACTCACCCTCCCTGTCGCTGTCGGTGGCTAGTAGGACAGGCTGTCTGGTGAACGGTACCCGGCATCTCTTCTGTCACCGTTCTCGGTTTGTGGCGGCCGACTGCACCGTTGTGGTCATTAGTCGGTCAAACCCTGGCTAGGCTCTTCCCAGCAAAAGTGGAACAGGGAGGTCCTGAAAGAGGCCGACCTCCACCGGCCAGGTCCCGGGTTCTGCAGAGAAATGAACTGTGAGAAATGACCTGGGCAGGGACATATCGTGTATCACCGTGGACACAGGTTATAGGGAGAGCTGACTTCTGCTACAGCTGAGGTCTTACAACAGTGGGCTGGGCAAGCATGACCGAACTCCTCGAGTCGAGCAGAGCTTGAACCACCTTGCCACCCACCTTAACGGCTTGTCCTGGGTCTGCGGTTGGAATGGTACGATGGAGAATGCAGCCGACCACCCATGCTCGTGTTCCGTGATCTGGGGGTTCGGTGGGCATAGGTTCATCGACAATGTCGGGGACCGCCGGCCTGCTGACTGTGCGTGAGGTGCCCTCCAGTGTATGCCGCTCCACCCTCCGGGGCGCCAGGCCCGCTCTCTCTCTCTCCAGCTCACCGCCTCTACCATCTTGGCAATGTCGAGGGGATTCCTCATACTGACGGGGCATCGCATGGATCTCGGTAGGGCCCGAAGCAGCTGATCGACGATCACCCTCTCTACAACCTGGTCGGCGGACTGGAATCCGGCCAGCAGCCACAGGTGTGCGAGCCGTGCGAGCTGCATTGCCTGGGACCGCACGGGTCTTTGCTCATCGTAGGTCCATTGATGGAACTGCTGGGCAGTGCAGGTCGGCGATAAGCCCACTCGGGCAAGGATCTCGGCTTTCAGGTCATCATACTGTTCGTTACGTGGGGCTTATAAGGAATAATAGGCTCGCTGCGCTTCCCCCATGAGGAATGGCACGATGATGCAAGCCCACTCTTCTTTCACCAACCCCTCCCGGGTAGCAATGACCTCAAATGTATGGAGGTAAGCCTCAACATCATCTTGGTCTGTTAACCTCAGTAGACACTGTTGCGCTTTGCTGGTGGCGTCTGGGAGGGGGAAGTGCCCCACCGCATCGGCCTGTAGCTGCTCAACTACCCAGTCAGTATATTCCTGACGAGTTGCCAGCCTTTCCGTGAACTGCTGTTGATGGGCGGAGAGCTCAGTGAGACGGCGGATGATCTCTTCCATCATCCGAGAGAGAGAGAAAGAGAGCGGCAGACCTACAGGTAGGGAAATCAGAGAGATGAGAAACCTGGCGTTAATTTCATGTGTCTCAATTCTTTCTGCCCGCATTCTCCACCATATGTAGCGGGGTGAATGAGGACACAGACAACGGAGTTTACCAGCAAAATCCCTGGAGGGTGATTTATTTAAACGGAGAAGAGGAAATACAGTGCTCTGTGCAGGTGCGCTGGGTCCTAGTAGTGATAGTGTCTGTGATCCTCTGTGAAAGGTAGCGAATGGCCAGGAGCTCAGTCAGACTCTGTGAAAATGAAGAGAAAATACACATTAGTCTCTCTTCCAGGGAGCATGTAACTCCCCTTGGTGTGGCCATTACGCTCAGGTGTTCTTAGTTGGCAATTTGTGCAGGAGCAGCGTTTCCAGGACATCGCTGATCTGCCCTCAGGATACTCGCCACAATATATACAAATAAATTAAATGTGTTCTTTTTTTATTTTTATTAAGATTTATCACTATTAACACACCATCCACCTCACCCAGAAAAGCAAGTACCCGGCATACATAGGAAGTCTTTCAATACTCCTTGATCCCAGGCTTCATGACTTCATGAGGTTGCCTGAGAGAATACCAAGAGTGTGTGGGGGATGTATACATCCTTTTGTTCTTTGATTCTAAGATATTTTCTGAGTAAAAAAACCTTATAAATATGCCTGATATTAAAGAGAGAATAGCCATCATAAGTAAGCTTTGATAATGTGTTGATGTGGGATGTGAAATCCCCTTTAATTAAGTTCATTGGTTTGGAAATGATTATGGCCATTAACCACACAGATCTGTCATGGTAGTGAGCTAATAGCTCCAGTAAAGTGCAGCTCTCCTAGTATAGCGTATATCCAGTCAGCTGACTGTAGTGAAAGGTTGTCATTTTGTAACACTTCTACTCTCCTAAAGACTGTTTCTGTCATTTGACACTGACAATGTGTAATTTTAAAAGAAGTTAGTGAGCTAATTATTCTAAAAGGGGATTCATGACGTGAGTACTTTCGTAGAATATAACAAAGCGGACTTAAAAGTGACAGTTCACCTTTTCTTTTCGTCTGTGGGCACAAAAGAAGGTTTTTTTTTTTTTTTTTTGTCCATACAGTGAAATTCAGTGGGGTCCAATTTTTTTTTGTTTTTCAAAAGGTGAAACATTCTTTATAATATCTTCTTTTATGTTCCGCAGAAGGTCATACAAGTTTAGAATCATTTAGAGGGTGAGTAAATGGAATTTTCAGGGTAAGATTAATTTAATTTAAGTCAAACATTTTTGTCTCTGAATCTGCATGATCATGTACTGATGCAGTGTGTTTAAACAAATAAGAGTACATTAGAGAGTCTTTGGTTTGATCTAAGGAACTCTAAATCAGCAAACCAAACAAAAGCATCTTGGTTTGTTTTGCTCTTCTGTCTTATGTCAGTCTGAGCTGAGGCATCTCAATAGAGGACTGTTTTTCTTGGTGGCCTCCAACTGAGCGTAGGAAATAAGTTTGTCACAGTTAAAGTATTGCTTCCCAGTCAGTATGTTTACTGAGTAACTTGTGATGTTTGCCGCTATTTAATCAAAACTGCCATGTTGTGGTATGAATGTTTTCTGCTCCGCTCTTCATTTTCAGATGGGTTGTAAAGTGACTGTCTTGCTGTTCATCTATTTCCTGGCTACAAACTACTACTGGATCCTGGTGGAGGGCTTGTACCTGCACAGTCTCATCTTCATGGCCTTCTTGTCTGACTCTAAGTACCTGTGGGGCTTCACTTTGATTGGGTGGGGTGAGTATATCATGGTAGTGATTTTCCTGGAAGAGGCAATTTGTAAATATTCCCGCTTCTGTTGGGTTCGTAACATTTCTTGAGAAATGAAATACTGCTGCTGGTGGATTTTTCTGCCAGGTATCTGGTTTTGTTCATTGGCAGCTGCATGACATGTAATTGTACTCTCCTCAAAGAACAAGGCCAATCATTTCTCTACTCATATTTTCATTTTTGGCTGCCTATAGCTGGCTGCTGTTATATAATGACTATTGTGTGAATGTGACTGAGAGAGATACTATAACAAATATGCTCTACCACATGTTGAAAGCAGTTGTACTGCTTAGGATTTTTTTCTGGATTCTTTGGTGCATACAAATTTCAAGAACAGCATCTATATGAAATCTTTAGTAATATTATAAATTCTTTACTGTCACTTTTGATGAGTTTAATGTGTCCTTGCTAATTTCTTTTGAAGAAAAAAAATACTGAACCCAAATTTTAGAATGGTAAAGGATTATAGTTATGGTGTATTATAAAAATAGTTTTTATAATAAATATATTTCCCTCCACAGAATGTATTCATATCTATAGCATGTTGACAAATAGAATCACATTGTAGTACACAGTAATACACACCACACAGGAAACACAATTTACTGTGAAAACCCAGAGCAAACCAACAATGAGGACCCTGGTGGAACAAAGAGAGGTATATACTGAGAAGAGATGAATAGAGAGGAAGGAAACCGCAGGGAGGAAGTACATAGAATAGCTACAAAAACAAAAAGATCACTCTAATTGACCATATAAATCATGATGTGTACTTGACAAATACTGGACCAAGAGTTTGGTTCAATCTTGTATTGCCTTGTTTTTTTTTTTTTTTTGTTTTTTTTTTGTATTACATAGTGTTCCTTCTGCTATATTCTCCATTTCTGGATTAAGTGGTGGAGTTCTTCTCTCCCTGCTGCTAGGACAAAGTAACTCCAAGCAATAAAAATCCTGCAGAGATACTGAGCCACATGCGTGCCATGCAACATTCACACTGCTCTTTTCTTTAACCTGTGGCTTGAGAAAACATTGTATTATGTGAAGAAAATTCTCTGTTTAAACAGAAATGAGAGGCTTTATTATGTACATCTACAGAAATCTACAGAATCACATCTTCCTTGTGAAACTTTGATAAACAAGCTTTTTCAGTGTTTTAGCAGTGTGGTTACAGTAGCCAAATATGTAGAGAATAATAATAGTTTTAATGTGGGTATTGGCTGGTGATTAATGTGTTAGCTGACAAAAATGCAGAACTTCATTATAAAATGAATTTGATCTGTTTAGCTAAATGAAGAGTTTGTTCTGTCTGTTCTGCATTCTGATGTCTCCACATAATATAAAAAGGATGTGTTCATAAGAAAATAGCTTAAAGCTCTACTTTAATTTATTTGTGTGGATAATGATGTAGTATGGGAGTTTAACTGTTGGAAACTATATTGTTAGTTCTGCAGTGTGACATGCTAAGCTCTATGTAAAAACTGAATTGTAATTATTGTACACGCAGTTTTCATGACATTGTATTGTCTTGGGAGTGCTATTAAAAATTCATGTCACACTGCAGGACCATTCCAAATAAACTAGTGAATGCAAAAAGTAGATTAAAAGGGGCAAAAACTTTTATCTTTTAAAATATTCATATTAAAGTGTTTAGCCTCAAATATCGTTATGCATTTAGATGATAAATGTACTGTAAGTCTGCTAATTATCATAAATTATGTTGCTCATTACACATTCCTTTGCTGTAAAAAGATAAAAACATTAAGTAAATGATCAATTGAGTTTTTTTTTAATTAGAGGTTTAATGAGCCCTGAATAGCCCATATTTTAGCCAGCTAAACATGGACATTGATGCAATATAATTATTGCTGAAAAACAGTTGTGCTGATTACACTTTTTGTGGAAACTGTACAGGATTCTTTGGTGATTAAAAACAAAGAAGAGCAATTATTTGAAATCTTTTGCGACATTATAAATGTATTTACTGTCACTTTGACAACTTGTTAATGCGTCCATGCTGAAAACTATTATCATTAAAAAAAAATCTTTCTGATCTCAAACTTTAGAGTGTATTATGTTCATAGTGAACAGAATTTATAATAAATATATTTCCCTCTATGCGTACTCTTATATATAGCATGTTGTCAAATTGAATCACATTGTAAAACACAGTAATACACAGCACACAGGAAACACAATTTACTAAACTGACAGAGAGTTTTAATGAGCCCTGAATATTGAATATCCAATGTTTCAGCCAGCTGAACCTTGACAGTAATGCAACAACTTACAAGGATGTTTGCGAACTAAGTATTAACAAGGTCGCATTCCATTTCTTATCACCTTTTAGTGTCTAATCCTATTAAAAAGACAGAACATCTGTCTTAACTGCTGGCAGCAGAACCATTCTCTGGAGTATTAGTCAAAGCAGCAGTCAAGTTAATTCAGTGGGGATGTTTGTGGTCAACCCACATATATTCTGCAACTGTTAAGGGTGCAGTGCTTTCTTTCTTTTGCTGAACATTATAAACATACAGATCCCACCTCAGAGATGGCTGCATTTTGAATATATATCTTATGTATTCCTTTGAGAAATGTCTACATGGAAACCAATCAGCTATTATTTATAGCGAGTGGTATTCATACCCTTCCCTTCACTCCCACACTGAGAAACAGCACAACGATAGCTCACCGCAGTTTGTTTTGAGAGGTTGCTTCCTTTTCAAGTGGTTTCAAGTTGAAGTGTTCTTTATTTATTTGTCATTCCTGTTTGATGTGTTCCTACTGGAAGGGCAGAGATAGAAGCACCTTTGATATGCAGATTCCCTGTTCTAGGAGTGGCTGCTCACTACATTCTCGTGAATGTGTTCAACATGGCTTATTAATGACCTATGGGTTAAGTCTGTGAAAGTATATACTATAATGTCACGTTTATTGGGTTAATATAGTCATAATGAGGCGAAATCATTCGTGTTCAGAGGATGAGTGATTCATGTTGTGAATTTGATTTCCTTAACATTACTTTTCAGTGCTTATAATGAGGGCACAATGAGAATGTGTTACATAAAGGGTTCATATTTATTTGATAGAGCCATTGCTAAGAGAAGGAAACTAAGCCATGCTGTGTGATCCAATAATCATTGTGGCAAAGGCAAATTTTAGTCTCTGAATTATTTAAAGAGTTCAGCAAAATGAGGTCGTATCTGTCAGTCACTTACCTGCATTCATGTTTTTCATGTTTTCCAAACCTGTATGATTTTTTTTTAATGAAAAATGAGTTTGGGTTGATATTTCCATACACACACACACACACACAAAAAAATAAAAATAATAAATAAATAAATAAATAATTGGTAAAACCGTTTTCACTCAGATTTTGTACATTTCAAAAATAATTACAAAGAAATGGCAAATAACACAATGAAATAAACATGAAATGTTTAGGTAGAAAGAAATATATATATATATATATATATATATATATATATATATATATATATATATATATATATATATATATATATATATCTGTCTCAGGGATCTGGAAGGAGGACCCATTAGCAGATAAAGTGATGAGGGTTTATCGACAAAACAGACTGATACAAGAGGGTAGTGAGGTGCACAGGTGATACAACATCAGGAACACAGTAAACAAAGAGACAGCAAGGGAAGACCACTGGAACAGTCTCTGACAACAACTGGCAGGTTACAACAGCAGCAGAATGAGTGGCAAGACCAGGCAGATAGAGAGGACCAAGCAAGGCACCATAGAGCTGAGCTCAGATACTTGTTGAACGCCGACTCTGAAGCGGACCAAGTGCCAGGCAGGGAGAACCAGTGGCAGGACTCAGGTGACCAGTGGCACAGGTCAAGACAGGAACTCTAACACAAAGAGACAAGACAGGACAAGGCTCCACCAGAACACAATTACTCCAAAACAGGCAGGGGGATAAATAAAACAAAAGATCTGATAAAGAGTAAAGTAACAAAATAAGAAATAATTACCAATTTAACTTACAATTTAATTGTTACCAACACAACTAACTTAAAGAATATCAAACAAAAATGCAAAACAAAAGATCAGGACAGGATCAGAACTGAATAAATACTAAAAAAAATAAAAAAAAATAAAAAAAGGCAAAAACAGACAAAATACAAAACAAGGAGCAAGACAAGAACGTGGAACTACAAAGGACTAGACAGGGGCATAAGACCAACCAGGCAGAGAGACAAGAACACACACTCAGCCACATCCACAGACAAAGACAAAGACAGTGATAGAAGGGGTGAAAATGACCACGAACCGGCAAAGACAAAAGGGCAAGGGGAACTATAATTAGGGAGGAAAGCACACGAGGAACAGGTGAGAGCAATTAGACAAACAAGGACTAGACAAGCACTAGACAAGGGGCTAGGGGAGCACATGGCTGACCAAAGCAAAGCCATGTGCTGACACAAGACAACATAAACAGAAGAAACAAACACAAGACAAACGAAGTGTCAGGGCAGAACCCTGACATATATATAAATTTTCACGAATCTTGTTAATGGACTTCCATCCAATTGCCACCAGAGGTCGCCCTTCCATCATATTGACTCTCACACCACACAGACTGTTACACGTCACTCTGGACTGCATTCCCCATCATCCATTGCACTAATTACACACAGCTGTAACCAATCACACACAATATAACACCCACTCAGTTCCTGCTCAAGTTGCCGAGTGTTGTTTAGCATTTATTACTGTTCTAGCGATAGCTACTTTACGGAGCCTTGCCTAGTTGTCTAAGTCAGTCTAGTCCTGTTCTTTGCATGTTTCCTGATCTTTGGTCTGTCGTGGATTTTCCCTTTGTCTTGCCGTTTTGGATTCTGTTTGCACCTTGCCTGGACTCTCGCTTGCGCTAGGATTACTCTTTATGTTTTGCCCATGCCATATCTGTTTGCTGGTGTTTCGACCCTGCCTGTGTTTTGACCACGTCTCTGTCTAATAAAGCTTGCATATGGATCCGCACGCCTCACGTCTCGTTGGCTCCGTAACATATATATATATATATATATATATATATATATATATATATATATATGTGTGTGTGTGTGTGTGTGTGTGTGTGTGTGTGTGTGTACAAGTGTACGAATAAAAAATACATGTACAATATATCCTGAATCTGAAGTTATAATTCATACCTGTACAATGCATCTGTTATAATTCAATCTGATTCAGTTCATTTGGACTACTTATTTAAATAATTTGGATTATTGCATTTTTTTCCCCCAAAAAAATGCTGTTAACAAATTAATTAGCAAGATATTTTGCACTATAGTCGAATACTGACAAAAAAATAAAAAATAAAAAAAATAGACAAAAATGTCTACATCCACAGTCTCAAAATAGAATTTGGGATAAGGAATGTCCATTTATTTGGATTTAAAAAAATGTATTATTGATCAAATTAATATAAAAATATATTGTATGCTGCTGAATATATGTAATATTGATGTATCTTTACACTTCTAGTAAAACCAACATATGTCTTCAGAACACTTGGTGTATATTGCATATGTTGTATGAAGTACTTTTATGTTGCTTTTATTTGTCTTTTTAGAGCTTGAGACCCTCTGGTTTGGTTGTAAAAAAAAAGAACTGCATAAATATTTTAAAAAATATTTTATTTTGCATTCCACAAGGGAAAGAAAATCATTGAAACAACAGGAGTAAATGATTTTCAGTGAACTGTACCTTTAAGAATTGATTCAATAGATGAAAGTACAAATTCTGTGACAGTGGGATATTCAGGCTGACTTCTCACCTATTTCTTGAATTACTGGAAAATGTCTTAATGATAAGTAGATTGTCATGCTAGCAGATCTAAAAGAGCATGTATTCCTGTTAAAGGACATGAAATGAGCGCCATTGTATCAGTGGTATCAAGAAGAGAATGTAGTATGAGTCAGGGCACACATTATTTCAGCGAGATAATCCCAGACTCCCACAGTTACCCCATCATCGCCATGGGAACTGCTGTCTGAGAGGAGGGCACCCTCGATTGACACGCTCACCCTCAGATCCAGGTAGTTTTGCTTCTTGATATGCATGATGTAATCTTGGTTTTTCTGAGGTTATACCATGCAGCTCATCAACAGGAAGCAGCATTTTTCATTTAGTGGCTGAGCCACTCAAAATTAAATATGAATGATAAAATGAATTAATATTAATTTGTTGAATAATACCATCATTATGGGTTTTCCAAAAGCAAAAAAAAAAACAAAAAAAACAAAAAAAAACTTAAAAGTCAAATTTTAGTGTTATGGTTTATGGTTTGCATTTCAGCATCCCAGTGTCTGTGGGAATAAAGGTCTTAACTTTAATTTAGAAAATCATGATTCAGTCATGTTGAGTGAATTGAATTATTGTGTGGAAAAAATAAACTAATAAAGATTACATTTCTATATACTACTTATTATTTTTTGTTTTCTATTTATTATTATACTATATATTAATTTTTATTAATATTTTAATTTATTTTTAAAAAATTAAAAATATATATCTTTAAAAATGATATATTAGATACATAATACAGACAGTAGTCCTGTAGTCAGCAAAAGATTTGAACTTGATTTTGTTTACTGGGCTGTGTAACGAAGGGGATATGAAAACATTCCATGATCAGAGTCAAAAATTACTTGTTAGCTCTTTCAATTTCAAAGGCTGATTGTGAATTGAGGGCAACTATTCAAAGTAAAAGTAATAATAATAATTCTGACATTTTGCCAGAACTGAAATATTCAATCAACTTTCCTATGTACCAGACAGAACAGATGCTCTTCCTGTCCAGTGTTTGGAATGAAAAACAGTCCATTGACAATAAGTAAACAAGCAGTATTTTTTATTCAGATGACTCCACGGGATATCTATCTATGAGTGCAAATCTCCGCAGGTGCTCTTACACGCCTGGGGAGACGTTGAAGGTTCAATCACGCTTCAGTGCCTTCTTAAAGTATCCTAAGACATTTTAACATCCATTTACATGATGTTAGCTTTTGTTCACGTCATTTATTGTGTTTTACTGAATGCATACTAAATCGAGAAACTAAAATAGCATTGCATTCTTGTTAAGATAGTCCTAGTGTTAGGATTTTTCATTAGAGTTCAGATAATTATAAATGATAAAATTACCACTAGCTTTACCATAATTTTCACTTCCAGTTCAGTGTTTGTTCATTCATTGAATTGCACTTTTCCCCTCCTTTGTTTCATTTCAGGTGTTCCCGCTGTTTTTGTTGCAGCTTGGGCAGTTGTCAGAGCAACGCTGGCAGATGCAAGGTGATTTCATGTGTTCATCCTCACAAACTTGACCTCATGTCCTAATCATTTTTGTAGAAATGAATTCATATAGGGACTTAGTATGGTAGTGTTTGTAAAAAAAAAAAAAGAAAAAAAAATAATAAGTGAGTGAAAATACATAGTAACTTGTGAATAAAGCTAAAATATATTATGTCTATTTTTTAGCATTTCAGTATTTATATAGATGTATTTTAATAAGAGGCATCACTATTTCAGTCAAACAGCCCTGGTTGAAATGTAGATTCAAACATTTCAAATCCACAAAATACATTTTTTACTGAAAAGAAAAAACAAATAAGAAGTGGGCACAAAGCTAGTCTACTAAAACTGAACAAGGCAAATAATAAGTGTGTTAAAATGATCACGTTATTGTTAGTTCTCATTGATGATGCGGCAACAAAAAGCTAGTGCTAGTTAGAAACGAATTAGATCAGTTAGTGTTTGTCTTGGATCTGTAAATGTTTGTGTACTTATGTTAAATGCAATCCACTGCAGTGTTCAAGCTGTTTATCACCAGATCATCTTAATGAAGTAGTGTTTTCAAGTCACATTGATGTAGGACCATGCCTGAGGTGTTATCTTTCCCTGTTTTATTTTCAAACACACGCTGAATGTCATTGTCTTACTCCCCTCGAGAGCACAATTTGTATTCTTGCAGCTTACAGGCTGTGATGGTATAAAAGCAAATGTCTTCAAGAAACAACTTGCTGCTTCTCTGGAGGGAATATTCTTTATCAACATAAGGTTTTGTTTTAGCTATAGTCTTTATTTTTTACAGGTGTTGTTAAGGTGGCCTAGTTTAACTGATCACAAATTGTATCTTTAACTTGATCTGTAGTGTATCTTAATATAAAAGTCACACTGCATAATATGTTCAAGAGGGTCATATATAGGTGTCACATGAAATCCATTAATCTTTTGCAATATTTGGGAATTTCACAAATTATTTGATATTTTGTAATACATTTCAGAACAGGTGTTTTCAGAAATTAGGGAAAGAATTAATACTGTTGCCCATAAATACCACAAGGAGAACTTATGATGATGAAGATAATAAGACAGTAATAACAGCTGTTGCTATTTAGCCTTCCTAAAGAAAATAACATTAGAGTAGCTGACATTTATGTGTAACTCTGATCTATTCATAACTGTTTGGGAAGCACTTACAGGACAAGATCTGACAAAGAACAAGTCAAACAGAAAAACTTAAGGGACATCAGGTTAACAAGACTATTGCCAGGACACAGAGCCGATCCTCCCTATACGCAAAGTACGCAAACTGCGTTGGGCCCCCGAAACACCAGGGGCCCCCCTTGCTCTCAAAGATGATTTCATTTTAGTTTAGTTTTTGAATTTGGCCAGCGGTTATGAAAACATGAATGTTCATTTCTTTTAATGCGGTGCGTTGTCGCCCTTTCTACGTAAAAATCAGTCAAATCATGTAACGTAAATGTCATACAGTCTCTTGCTCTAGATTTAAAAAAAAAAAACAAGTTTAAAGCGTACCGAGCAGCAGAAGAGACACTGTTTCTCAAGTGCTTTCCGAGTGAACACGGACAAAGGCATTTCATTCATTCATAACTGGCACATACAGTAAAATACAGTAAATCAAGATTGTGTCAGAAAACACAAAACAAGAATAATAATTGCTTTTTAATATGCTGAATGGCTTTTTAAAATAAATTAGACTGTTTCAAGTTTTAATTTCTTTTTAATTAACTTCCTTGCTATTAAAGATAAAAATAGCTTTACTCTGACGTCTAGCGGATCTTTTATTCCACTTGAGTAAAATGAAAGGAAACGTTGAAAAAAATGAAATGAAACGTTCGTTAAAGAAGGCAAAAAGTGAACTGTCAGTCTCCTGACATTTGTGAGTGATGGTGGGTTAATGGCTTTCTGCAAGGCCATGAGATATAACACTCTGAAAAGCAAATGTGAAGAAGATTACATGTATCATCAAGCTTTTCTGCATTCTGGTAGCTTATCTGGTAGCGCTAACAGTGCTGAGGTCATGAGATTGATTCCCAGGATATACACATAATGATACAACCTATGAATACATCATAACTCACTCTGGCTGCCAAATGAGTAAATATAAATGTTGTCTGGGTGTTTGATATTCCACATTCATCTCAATATGTGTGTACAGTATTTGATCTGAAATATTATCTATACATATTTTTTAATAAAACATCTCTACAGGGATGAAACAGTAAGAACTGATTCTTAGAAAGGAATTAAACCTCTATTGGACTATTTAAAAAAATAAAAAAAAAAATGACGCAAATGAAGGCAAGGCAAGGCAAGTTTATTTATATAAGCACATTTCATACACAATTGTAATTCAAAGTGCTTTACATAAAAGGAAGTAAAATAATCATAAAAAATAACCACAACAATAAAGCAAGGAATTTAAAAACTTTTAAAATGATTTAAAAATTCATTTAAAATGAATTTAAAACAGTTAAAAATAGAAAATGATTATACATAAAATACAGTGCAATCAGTTCGGACATAGCACAGTGCTCATTCAGTAAATGGACAGCTAAACAGATGAGTTTTGAGTCTGGATTTAAATGTGGCTAATGTTTTAGCACATCTGATCTCTTCTGTAAACTGATTCCAACTGCAGGCAGCATAATAGCTAAAAGCAGACTCCCCTTGTTTTGTGTGAACCCTTGGGATTTTTAACTGACTCGATCCTACTGATCTGAGTGGTCTGTTAGGTTTATATTCAGTGAGCATATCTGCAATGTATTTAGGTCCTAGGCCATTGAGTGATTTATAAATGAGTAAAAGTACTTTAAAATCAATCCTAAATATAACTGGAAGCCAGTGTGCTCAGTTTTCTGGTTCTAGTCAGAATCCTGGCAGCGTTCTGGATGAGTTGCAGCTGTCTAATGGTCTTCTTTGGAAGGCCGGTGAGGAGACCATTACAGTAGTCCACCCTGCTGGTGATAAAGACATGAACAAGTTTCTCCAAGTCTTGACTGGAAACAAAACATCTAATTCTTGCAATGTTTTTGAGATGATAGTATGCAGATTTAGTTACTGCTTTGACATGACTACTGAAACTAAGATCTGACTCCAGAATCACACCAAGATTCTTGACTTGATTTTTAGTTGTTTGACCCCTAGAGTCAAGGTATGCATTCACCTTGAGAACTTCATCTTTGTTTCCAAATGCAATGACTTCAGTTTTCTCCTTGTTTAACTGAAGAAAGTTCTGGCACATTCAGCTGTTAATTTCTTCAATGCATTGGCAGAGGGAGTCAATGGGGCTTTAGTCATTTGGCGATAAGGCTAGGTAAATCTGGGTATCATCAGCATAGCTGTGATAGGCAATTTGTTTCTTTCTCATTATTTGACTTAGTGGGAGCATATATAGGCTAAACAAGAGCGGTGCATGAATTGAGCATTGTGGGACTCCGCATGTCATGGACATCCACTTAGACTCATGCTCTCCTATACTCACATAATAACCTCTCCCTTCTAAGTATGACCTGAACCAATTGAGAACCAACCCAGAAAGCCCGACCCAGTTTTCCAGTCTCTCTAGAAGTATGTTATGATCGACAGTATCAAACGCAGCACTGTAGTAGTACCAGCACTGACATTTTGCCAGAATCAGAATTTAAGCGAATATCATTTATTATCTTAATGAGCGCTGTCTCTGTGCTGTGATGCATTCGGAAACCAGATTGAAAATTGTCCAGGTATCCATTTGAGTTTAAGTAGTTGCTCAGCTGATTAAAAACTACCTTTTCAATAATCTTGCCTATAAAAAAGAAGATTTGATACTGGTCTATAGTTGCTCAATATGGTGTTATCAAGATTGCTCTTTTTCAGAAGGGGCTTAACAACTGCAGTTTTCAGGGAGTTTGGAAAAGTCCCTGAAAGAAGTGAGGCGTTCACCACTTCTAAGAGATCAGCTTCTAAACAGTTAAGCACACTTTTGAAAAAAGATGCAGGAATTGAAGCAGGTCTATTAGTGCAATCTTTGGGAAACTTAATATTCAATTAAAAGTGAGATGTTCACTGTATTTTTTTTAACTTTACAGTATAGTCAACAAATAAATAATATAGAACTAATTTCAAAATTGTAGACTAAATTGGTCTACAATCTGGCTTTGACTGCAGTTGAATTCCATATTAATGTGGCATGCTGCCGTGTTGCTTGGCAACTGTAAACAGCAACAGTTATGGGCTATATGAACTAAAATACTTCATATAATAATAGGAAGAAAAAGAAGGATTATTAATACAGTTATTTGTTTAACAGTGGCATTTGTTTGTCTTTCTACCATTTTATGAAAGCACTAAGCTTTGCATTGTGTCTAAGTACAACCTTTATCCACAGTAAATCACTACTGCCTCTCATGGAAGATTGCTTTAGCATATTCATATGTTGTTGTTGTTTTCAGGTTTATACCCATCTGGTCAGAATATTCAGAATATATATATATTTTTTTTTCATTATTTTTGGTTATAAGTGCCATTGCTCATTTGTGTGCCTTGTACACAAACATGGTTCTCCAGTATTTCCTTGTTGATGTCCTTCTGCTGCAAAGCTTATTTTATTTACTATTGTTATGTAAAAAGTAGTGACTCAATCTCATTTTAATGAGTCCTTGTCAGATTTCACGTGAAAGAAACAACAGCACTCCTTCCTTTGTACCTTTATGTGAAAGTAGAGTGGACTATCACATGATACACTGCTCGACTGTCTGCAGTACCCATATTTAGTAATCATCTGTGGTACTAAAGTTCATTAAATGTGGATAAACAAAAATCAATTCGTCATTCTGAGGTAATTAATAATGAATGCTCATTATGACTTTTTAGTTTTGCTCCAGACTGCATGCATTCAGCTTCCCTCTGAATACTTACAGTAGATCCTATTTATGGACTGTATCCTCTGCATGGAAGATTATCCATTCAGCTGCACATCATAGTAAACATTCGTAATGGGATTACGAATACCGAAACAAATTGGTGGTAAACAAATGGAAACGAGTTTTATAAAACACTTTAGTTTTTTCAAAGTGAAGGAGTGGGTCAGTGACTTCAAGGAGAGGCAGGGAGACTAAACTATGTCTTTTTGATCTAAACAGTGTGCACTGTGAAGTACAGTATATCATTACTGCGTTAGCACTGCCTCTGGGACTGGAAACTTATCTGCCTCTCTGCCAACGTCTTGCTCTGTGCCTTTTAAATATCCCCTGAATCATAATCCATGTGTGCCAGTTAATTTATCAGTCGATCTGTCTTTATCTGTGCAGATGCTGGGAGCTGAGTGCAGGAAACATCAAATGGATCTACCAGGTCCCTATTCTGACAGCCATTGGGGTGAGTAAAAGCGAGGTGAAAAACTGTCAGGCTCTTAATAAACACGGCGTGAGAACCAAGCGACAGCCTGAGAAACAGTTCAAAGACTGAGGCAATTTTCCCTAAGGAGGGAGAAATCGTCTAACTTTACCTAAAGTTTCTCTTTTCTGTTATTCACCACTGCAAGATGAAAAGCACTTTGGCAAAGAAGGCAAATGTCAGAAGAACTGGCAAGAACATTACCATAATTACAACGTGTAAGTGTGTGTTTCTGCCAGTTCTGCCAATTATTGGATGCAGACGATAACATGATTCAGACATGGACACAGTCAGGAGAGAAGTGTCTCAGTGGGGGGTGCCTACATGTTTTTTTTTTTAACAACTCTTTATTAATTTTTTTTTTTTCTGGGAACAGTAGTATAAAACAAAAAGCAACTGTGCAAATTTAGAACCCACTCCAACCCATCCCACCCCCTGATAGACTTAAAAAATATATATAAATAAATAAAAATAAATAAATGAATAAAATGAATAAATAAATAAAATAAATAATAATAATAAAAATTAATTCATTAATATTAATAGATAAATAAATACTAAAATAATTTTTACAAAGATTTTAGAAAAGATGATACAACATTAAAAGCTGAATACCATAAATGTACAGTTTTCACATTAGATCCATGTATACGAGAAGTTGAGAGTTCCACGAGATGATGTCCAACAAATACACAGTCCAGGTTCGTCTGTCCATTGTGAGGAGGATTCCAGCGGTTGACTAGCAATTTTTTTGCTGCTGTGAGAGCAGCTAACAGTAAACATCTTTGTTGGACGGACAAGGTGAAGTCCCAAAAGTCATTCATGAAAAAATGGCGCTGAGTCCAACATATCTCAGTACCCAACAAATATGATCGGTCTTATGAGAGCTGAGTCCAAAAAGGTGAGAGAGAGGGGCACTCCCCAAAAAAAAAAAATGCAAAAATGTGCCTAAAGATCCTTGCGAACAGAGATTACACTTAGGAGAAGATGACAGATTCATATAAAAACGTTTCATTGGAGTCAAGTAAACCCTATGCAGCAATTTCCAATGAATCATTTGGTGATTTTGTTTTTAGAAGACAATTTAAACATACCCCATACCTGATCCGAAAATAAAACATGCACATCCTCATTAAGATCCTTAGCCCAAACAGTTGTAATAGATAAAGGTTTGTATGAATGCTCCAGAAGAAAGAGATAGATGACTGAAGCAGAGGAGGGAGATTCCTCAGAAGGAAGGATTAGTTTGCGCAAAGGGTGAACATGCAGTTGAGAGTTCCAAGGCACCCCATACGCCCGTGGAGCCGATCTAATGCACAAATACATAAAAAAAGGAGGTGACTGGCAGATTATATTGAGTTTTGAGATTCTGGAAGGATTTTAAACCACTATCATCATAGATATCTCCCAGAGTGTTTACTTTATTATGAGTTCATTGCGGACAATGAAATGGAGTACTGCCTGACAAAAGATTATTATTGTGGAAAATAGGCGAATGCCTATGCCATATTGTAACTAGTTGTGAACGTTTTTCAACATCCCTCCATGTGGAGAGGAGGTGGGTTACAATGGGACCAAACCAAGATTTACACTGCCTAAGCAGAACCCCCGAAAAAACAAGATGCTTCAATTGATACGGATAAACAATAGATTCCTCAGTTGCTCTCCAAGACACAGAAGCGTCAGGATCAAACCAAACTGATAAAGGGCGGAGGGAAAAGGCTTGAGCATACAGTCTAAAATTGGGGAAAGAAAGACTTACATCGTTGTAAGGTAGTCAGTTTAATATGAGGACGTTTCCCATCCCATATATACCATGAGACACATGCATCATGTTTGTTCCAGTAGCCAACCGGTGGAGCGAGAGGAATCATGGAAGAAAAGAAATTAATACGTGGGAGAACATTCATTTTAATCACTGAAATACGAGCCTGAAAAGAAGCAGGAAGACGAGACCAATTTTCCAAATCTAAGGACACTTTGGCTAGAATACTATTATAGTTTTTTGAGACGATTTCCTGCAGGGAAGGAAAAACATCTATCCCTAAGTACTTAAAATTTTGAACCAATGGAATAGATATAGAAAGGGACATGGAATCAATTTTAGAATTGAGGGGAAGTAGACATGACTTACTCCAATTAATTTTAAACCCAGAGAGAGATCAAAAATGGTCAAATAAATTCAACACATGAGGAATAGAATGTGACGGCTTCTCCAAAAACAATAAGATATCGTCAGCAAACAAAGAAATATGATGATGAGTATTCCGTATAATTATGGGAGAAATAGTTTCAGATTGTCAGACCGCTTGAATTAAGGGTTCCAAGGATAGGGCAAATAACAGAGGAGAAAGTGGGCAACCCTGACGAGTACCTCGACGTATAAAGAATGGGTTAGAGCAGGGGTGTCAAACTCAGGTCCTGGAGGGCCAGAGCCCTGCAGAGTTTAGATGCAACCCTAATTAAACACACCTGATCCAGCTAATTAAGTCATTCAGGCTTATTTGAAAACTAGATGGTTTGTGTGTTGGAGCAGGGTTGGAACAAAACTCTGCAGGGCTGTGGCCCTCCAGGAACTGAGAACAGTGGCTGCTGGATTGGCACACAGAACTTTTATCATATTTATGAAACTCGATCCTAGACCCAGATGCTGTAGAACCGCCCATAAATAGTTCCATTCTAGCTGGTCGAAAGCTTTCATCGCATCTAGAGATAATACTGCGCAAGGGGAGGACGAACTATTCGTTGAATTAATAATATGATATAACCTGCGTAAGTTATCTGAAGCTGAGAGAGATTTAATAAATCCTATTTGGTCATAATGAACTAGCCAATTCATAAATTTCTCTAGACGAGATAGTACTTTAGCATATAATTTAACATCAGTCCCTATCAAAGAAAGTGGCCGGTAACTAGAACAGCAAGTTGGATCTTTATCTTTTTTTAACAAGAGAGAAATAACAGCTATATTAATAGATGGGTGAAATGAGAAGGAGTAACTGAAAAAATTATCTTAAAAATGTATCTTATCTAACTTTTTGTTTCGGTTTTTCTGAAGGAAAGAGGCATATGAAATTGAGTTATTCCTTATAAATCCTTTAACTGCATTCCAAAGTGTTCGCGGATCATCCACTGAACCTTGGTTAATTTCAATAAACTCAGCAAATTTATTTCTGGAATTGACTGCAAAAGTTTTCGTCCTGTAACAATTTAGGGTTAAATCGCCATCTAGTGGCACGAGGTGGCTGAGGGATCAAAGATAATCTGCACAAATTTCCATCACGTCACGTCATTCTGTCATTCTGTTGTACTGTGGAAGCTTATGTCACGAAAACAAATTCCTCGTATGTGTAAACATACCTGGCAATAAAAGCTCATTCTGATTCTGATACTGATTCTGATGAGGGGGCCTAAATCTGACCAAAAAGTGGTATACAATTCGATTGGAATACATCTATGCCTGGGGATTTCCCCTTGTTCATAGATCGGGTTGCTGACTCCAGCTCCTGAAGAGTGATCAGTTCAGCCAGGTATTCCGAATCTGAATCTGACAGCCGAGGTAAATCAAGGTTGGACAGAAAAGATGCAAAAAAGTCAGGGTCACCATCCGCAGAAGAAGTATAGAGGTTAGAGTAAAAAAAGTGGAAGGCGATATTAATGTCATTTGGGTCTATCATAATGAGCCCAGATTGGGATTTCACTGCTGAAATATTAGCAAACTTTTCACTGTTACGTAATCTTAGAGCTAAAAGGTGACTTGGTCTACTCCCTTCAAAATAGTAATTCTGCCTGGATCTTTGAATCAGGAATTCTGCCCTGGATCTCAGTAATGAATTGATTTCGGACCTAACCGCCATGATTTTACTGAGTGTATTGTCTGAGAAACAACGTTGATTATCTCTAGTCAGATTCTGGAGCTGTGATTCCAGATCAACTATCTTTTTGTGTCGGTTTTTCTGAAGGAAAGAGGCATATGAAATTGAGTTATTCCTTATAAATCCTTTAACTGCATTCCAAAGTGTTCGCGGGTCATCCACTGAACCTTGGTTAATTTCAATAAACTCAGCAAATTTATTTCTGAATTGACTGCAAAAGTTTTCGTCCTGTAACAATTTAGGGTTAAATCGCCATCTAGTGGCATGAGATGGCCGAGGGATCAAAGATAATCTGCACAAATTTCCATCATGATCCGACAGAGATAAGGAACAGATATCGGCATCACGAACAGCTGAAGATAAAGAAGTAGAAATGAAAATATAGTCAATTGGCCAATAGGATTTATGAGTAGCAGAAAAGAAAGTGAAAAACTTAGCAGAAGGATTTAATAAACGACTATCCACCAATGAGGATGAGGTTACACATTGACGAAGTTTGTCTGAACAAAAAGCTTGAGTGTGATTCCTTTAGTCCAGATCTATCTAGGATATGCAACATTACAGAATTCGTATCTGCACTCAATACAATTTCAAAATCCGAGAATTTCAAGAGATAGGTTGACAAAACAGAGAAAAAAGTAGGGTCAGGCGTACAAGGGGCATAAACTGAAAGAAATACAATATTCCTATTCTCCACTATTGTTTTTATATGTGTTATTCTACCATCTGTATCACAACCTTTATCTAAAATAGTAATATTTAAACTCCTCCGCACCAATATTAGGACACCCTTGGTTTTAATATCCGAAGATGAGTGAGATACCACTTCATAAAACTTATTATTACACCTGCGTATATCCTCCTCTTTCAAATGGGATTTTTGAACTAACACTATATCAATCTTTCTTCTTCGCAAAAAATCCAGAAAACCTGTACGTTTGTGAGGGCCATTTAGGCCATTAATATTACAACTCAGAATATTAATGTCAGTCATAGGTATCGAACAGAATTACTATATAATGAGACAAAATACAAGTTTGAAAATAAAACCAGTCTACCATTAAACCACCCCCCACCCCCACCCTTCCCGTCACTATTCAAAAAAACATAAACACATTCCCATGAACTATGACAGATCAAACCAAGAACAAACCTTGATCTGCCAGCACCCCTTAATATGATCCATGGCATCAACAAAAACCTGCACATTACTGAAGCACCAACATTGGCCCCATAATCACATATAGTATCTCTATTTAAAAAAAAAAAAAAAAAAAAAAAGAAAAGAAAAGAAAAAGGAGAGAGACGGAATACAACTAAAACATAAATAAAATAACACCATCATCAGTAAGCGATACTGTATGCACAATGAAAGCTTCTTGTAACTATGAATTAAGAAGTGAACATTAAAGTGAACAGTGAAAAACACAGTCACCTAACCATTTAGAGCATCTCTTCTCCGATTAGACAGCAAATGTCCAGCTAAAGTTCACTGAGAGATGGTGGATGAATGGGATCTGAGAAAAACTCTTGCTTCTTCTGGGGAGTATAGCATTTTAGGTTCACCTTGACTGAGAATGACTTTCAGTGTTGCAGGATAAAGAAGAAAATTCTGGATGCCAGCTTCTCTCATTTCCTTCCTAATTGGCGCAAATGCACTTCTTCTTTTTGCGGTGATCGGAGAAAAATCTGGAAAGAAAGACAGCGTTGCTCCATCGGATGTTTTCACCGGGGCGTGAAGTCTGGCGGCTTGCAAAATGAGCTCCCTGTCCGTGTACCACAACAGTTTAAGGATGAAAACCCCTGGTTTAGCGCGATCTGAGCAGGGCCTTGTGTACACACGATGCGCTCGCTCCACTTCAGTCTCTTTACCCACCAGAGACGGGAGCCACATCGGTAGCGATCTTTTCAAAAAGCCCATGGGGTCGTCCTTTTCGGAACCTTCAGGCAATCCAACCAGACGCAGATTGCTGCGCCTATTGCGATCCTGTAAGTCCACAACCTGTTGATCGAGCACAGCTACTCGCCTATCGTGATCTACTACAACTTTCTTTTGTTCTCTCATCTCCCCTGTAAGAAGATCCAATTTAGAGCATAGCAACTGAAAAACTGACATGTGAGAAGCGAACTCGTTCTGCATCGCCGTCAACTCAGTTCTTAGAATGTCCTCAAAGTGTGTAACAGTGTTCACCATCTTGTCCACCATATTGCTCGTGCTCGGTGGCTTGGATTTCTTCTTAATCGGAGAAGCCAACGGAGACAACTCCTGCTGTTTCCTATTGTATGCCGTCAGGGAAAATATTATTAATGAATAAAACTTAAAATAAAACGAAAAAAAAAAAATCTGCAAAAAGGGGCCAAACGTACGGAGCTCTACTGAAGTGCGACTAGGTTCATGAGCACGTCATGTAACTCCCAGGGTGCCTACATGTTAACCTCACTTCGCCTTTCTAGTTCATTATGTTCATTTATAAACGATTTCAGCTTGAATTTAAAAATGGGATTTATTTGTCACTTTCAAAGTGAAGTGATGGTTTACAGCTGCTGCTTTAACTATTCAGACACTCGACTGCCAAGGTGACAGCCATGTACACAGGTAAGTGATGTACAGTGGCCCCCAAAATACTTGAACACTTAAAAATGAATGGCATTGCATTAGATTAAAAAAAAAAAAAAAAAACTGGCTATGATTGGCTGTGATTGGTTCATGTGATAAATCGTTTGTTACGTCAAAAGACATGGAATGGCCTGAAAACATGATCTGTAGGAGTTTTTAGTGAGTAAACAGCTCGGTGAAATTTAAAGTAAATCTCCACGTCTGTGACCAATATTTACCAAGCTTTGATGGCTGAAGATCCGAAAATTTCAAAAATAGTTAAACGTTAACTATTAAAAAGAATAGCTGAACATAAGTTCTCAAACAAAATATATTGTTTAAATTGTTGCTGCCTTGAGTTATTATTTTGGAATAAATGTAAAATGCTTAAAAACCCTAACTTGATGAGATTCATACTTGGCTTCAATAAATAGAATATTGATTATATTGTTAATGTAAAATATAAAATAGAATAGAAAAATCTAATAGTGTGCTTATTTAACCAAGCATTTATGTGCTTATAAATGCTTATTTAACCAAGATGTGACTGGGACATGAATTTACATTTGATTTAAAAAAAAAAAAAAAAAGAAAGAAAGAAAGAAAGAAAGAAAAGGCTTTGAGGACTTTGTCTCCTCATTTCAGAACACCACTGCAGATTATGCAGTCAACCATAATTTATTTTGCTTCTCAAAATGACAGCTGCGTCAAGGCCTTTGAAATGGAGTTAATGCCTCTTTTCTATGGTATGTACTCATCCTTTATCACTCTGGATTCAGTTTTTCCTCAGCAAATCTTGGCTATCACCAGTGTGCGTGGTCCAGCAGTTTGATGCTTGCTCACATGATACCATCATTTCTGTACAGCCATTTCCACAGAGCTGCCGTTGATTGCCTTCTGCTAGCTGCTTTCTGGGTAATCTACTGCCATCCAGGTGGCAGAGAGGGTCACTGCTGATGTATTCCTGAGTGCCCTGTTGTGAACAGAGAGTGATGGATCCACAGATGCTAAACCACCTCACTGAAGTGGTTGAACTGGCTGGCCAGGCGAGAGAATCATGAGAAACCTATATACATTTCTTTCTTTTGTGCAAATTGCAGCTTTTGTGCAATGAAATTGAATGGTGATATATTAGGTTTCATTAAGCTCCACAAATGACACAACAAAGCACCTAAAAATTGTTTTTAGGTACAATGTACAATGAAAGTACAGTAAATGTAACCAAAACCATTTGGTTACCAACTAAATACCTTCTTTTATGCTCCACAGAAGAACATCAGTCATAGAGGTTTGGAACGGCATGAGGGAATGAATTTTCATTCTTGAGTGCATTATCCCTTTAAGTCCAGCTCTTACTAAAGTCTATTACAATGAAAGAGAAGAAGCCTTCATATCACCAGGTGTATTTGGACAGTACTGGGCACTTTCCTTGAGTCAGCATGAGGTGCCTGCAGCCTTCAATGATGTTTTGGTCACATCCAGTCAGCTAGCTGATGCCATCATGACACTCTGTGAGCAAGGGTGAAACTGCTCTGACTCCACATAGTTCTGCATGACCAGACTATCAAAGATTTTTTTCTTGAGATACAGACTTTTTTCTTAAAGGACTTTGGTTGTACTGATACCATGTGACAATATTTGTTGTTCTTACTCATGCTGGTAGAGGTGGAGCCAGGACTTTTGACAGGGATGAGTGGACTGGGACCAGCAATTACTTTGTGGTAATTGCAACAATAGGACAGGCTACCTTTAGTGCGAATAGCACATTTCTTTTGTTTACACTTTGTATGAATATCATTTGTCACTATTTACATCTTAGTGCAAATAAGATGGTATTTACTAATTTTACTTCGAGCAAACAATATCTACCACTGTTTACGCTCTGTGTAAATTGCATCTATTTTTTTTTACACTTAAGTGTGAATAGACTGTAATAATACCTTCTTTCTATTTAATTGCAGTTGTGGTGGTGGAATAGATATCTAACACATTACTGACATGTTTTGTTCTTCACTGTATTATTATCTGAAAAAAATCTCATGCTACAGAATCTTTGAATTTCAAGGCGTTTAGGTCATTTTATAATGCTCTACAGCACAATCAGTTCTCCATCACTGTATCCTCAAGGATACAGAGGCTGGCGTGTACTGCATAGCTGAAAGATTAGTCAGACGTCAATGCATTATATATTGTGAGAGATTAAACTGTGTATATCCAACTGTTCATATATCTTTTTGTGCACATCAAATGTTCAGTAGTATTCTGTGGGGATGATGAAGCTACCTCAGCATGACTACTTTTTTCTACAGCCTTGTTTAACTTGTACCAGGCAGCACAGCTGGGTTTCTCCTTACAAGTTACATGCACAAGCACAGGCTGATCTACTCAGACACTGAAATGATGATATTTCACGCTGTGTCATTTAGGTTCACACATTTACAAACACTGAAAGATTAAGTACTGAGTAATTTTTTGAATGAATTATTTTTTTAGCCGTCTCACATACTTTGATACTTAGGGCCAGATTTACTAAACAGTGCAAATCAGCGTTAGAGCGCAATTCTATAAAAGCGCCGATGGGCAGGGAAAATTCTGCGTGTGATTTACTGACAATGCGCACGTTACAGAACACAGATGCAGCCAGATCATTTCCATAATGACCAGCGCAAATTAGCTTCTGCTTTAAGACATGCTTTTTTTGGGTGTTAAATAATAGCACAAATACCAGTAACTTGAAGAGCGCAAAAGTTAGTAAATCGCGTTGCGTGATTCATTTTAATACTCTCCTCCCATAAATTTTGCTTCTGAAAGGGTAACTCCTACAAATACATATTTAATAAGGTCAGGTGCAAAAATAACTATGTCCATGCCTTTTCAGCGCTAATTTTTCACTGCGCGTCTTTAGTAAATCCTGACAGTATAGGGTGGATTAATGTGGGACACTTTTTGAAATTTTGAATTGTGAATCATATTTCCATATCAAGCCAAAACAATATATCAACATGTTATATCATTATGAAATCCCCAAGATGTTCCCTATTTAAATCAGAAGAAATTTTTCAGATATTGTAATTAAAGGAGAAATGGCACATATATTAGTGCTCCTTGTGCCAAATCGTTTAAGAATTTGTGGATTTTCTAATGTGGGACAGCTCATGCTCAAATCTGGGACGCTATGTTTTGGGTTATAAATAGTCAAATTTTTGCAAAGTAAACTTTACACTCGTGGTTAAATGTGCATACCCATGTTTGCTTGATTAATTTAGTAGGCCTATAGTGTGTTTGCTGTCTTCATAAGTCTAAAAAACTAGTAACCTGTATGTCCATATATGGAATGTTAAAAACAATTATATAACACAGAAATCGTATATTATTTAAAATAATTTATTTTAAAAATGTGAGATTTCTGGCAGCAACAATAATAATAACAATCATGTAATAAAGTCAAAAATGTAAAATTGAACTTAAAGATATCTAAATAATTTCATAATTTTTAAAAATATGAAAGATTTGGAACATGGAATGCCTTTATTAAACTTCTATAAACTTAAATATTAAACTAATATTAAACTTCTTTTTTCAAAAGCTTGTGTGAAGCAAATTGTTATGGTAAAAACACTTTATAACAGAAATAAGCAGTCCTGGCCAGTCATGGACTCATCACGGTCCAGGATCCCATTGTCCTCTAGTCTCTAATTTTTGAATCTAGATCTTAAAACAAATAAAATTGCTGCATTATAAGCTCAAAAATTAACAAAAATACATGTATGATATTTAACTTTCTTAATGCACACTTTATCAGTTGAATAACATAGTATATTTGACTGTCCCACATTAGTCAAAACATGCTGTCCCACTTTTGAAAACATCCTTTTCTAAAGTGGGACGACAAAGATTGCTTCAAATAGAAAATATTCTTAACACATTTTAACAATATTATTGCAAATTTTGATGTACAAATACATCACAAATATAATTTGATAACAATTTAGAACATTGATTTATTTATAACAAATTTATATACTTAACATTAATTTTGCCTAAATCCTATGTCACTGTCATTTCAGTGAACTTTACAAGAGGTACTTCCTGCTTGATGATTTTCATAGCCACATATCTGACATAATTTCCAGAAAGTCAAGTGATTTCAATAACTTGACACCCCTGCTTGAATTCAACATCAAGCATGCTCACTTTAATGTTGTAAATGAAGAGAAAAATGCACTGAAGCTTAGGTGTCCCACATTAGTCAGTGTCCCACATTACACTATTTTAACGCCAAAAGACGGTTTGCGCTGACGCAAGCTGTTAGTAAATCTGGCCCTTATTTTGTAGCTACTGTATGTGGTTGTAAAATGTGATTGACAGAGATTGAGCAGGCAATGAATTAAAATGTCCAACCTTGCCTTCTGCCTCACAAGTACTATATAATTATAAGACGGTGAAAAAAAATTGCGGTTGTGTTCTTTCTTCTCATTGCTGATGTACAGTTCAATAATACTGTCCAATACATTGAAATTGTGATTTATACTAATGTTGTTATTCAAATGCACTGTGTCTGTTGTGGATGGATGGATAACAATTAATAGGAAAGTCAGATGTATAATGAGAGTAAAATCTGGAATGATGATTCATATGTTGCAAACTGTAAAAACACATTTCCATTTTTCCATACTCCCACTGAACAGATGGTGGATATGAGGGCAAATATTCTGCAGAAGGGGTCATTTAAATGTGTGATTGCCATGATTGAGAATGGCATCATAGTTTTCCTTTTGCATGTCAAAGAGCACTGCAGATCCTGAATGGATGAAGTGCGGTGGGTTTTTGTTTAGAGATAATAACAGTCATTTTTTGTCTTTTCAGTATTTTTAATGTCTTCTTGTACTTTTTGCAGAATAGAAATGTGTGTATGCAGGCATTACTGTTCAGTCAACCTATTATGTTAATTTCTATATGTAGTCTTCAAAGCGCCATCTGTTGAGGTTTGTCTTGCCTTTTGCCACCCCTGCACCGAACATCGGTTATCATAAAGATTTTTTTAACAAAACATTTATTAGCAAGTTTTTTTTTTTTTTTTTTTTTTTTTTTTACTTCTTATATGTAAAGGGACTTACTTTTGTGGTTACTAGAAGGTTGGTTGAACACTGTAGAAGTGTTTATAGCTTTAAAACATTTTTGTATATATACTTTTTACATCTACTTCAGTCTTTTGAGGGCATTTAAGTGTTCATTTATCATGCGTATATTACTTCGTATCATAATTCATGTTGTTCAGCAACATCAGTGCTTATAAGAGAGCTATGTTTCTTCATTAATTATTCATGCACAGCCAAGCAATCTGTATCTTAGCATTATTTGCTTCCAAAACACATTTTAGCTGATAAGTATTAGGGATGGTAAGATTCACAGATTTGCATCAGTGCATCGGCATAAAAGTTTGAAATGCATCAATTTAAAAAAGTCTGCATCGAATATAAGTTTGCATTAGTATTGCAATACATCATTTCTAACATATTTGCATCGGTTAAAATGATTTATTGATATGTAATTATTAGTAGATGCACTATACTTTTATTACACTCAAGCACGTTCTTTCATCACCACTGCTGCTATGTGAAATTGACGTATCACAACAGTACGGGGACTGAGGCATGTCCTGAGATAGATTAACATGGCTGTCTGTCTGAACCAAAGAAATAAAAGCAAACTATCTGTACTATATTGAATTGCATAGCATCATATTTATTTTCCATTGCATCGTATTGCATTGAATTGCATTGTGTTGAATCGAATAGAAATCGAATCATATTGCATCACATGTGTAGCTGCTTCATATGTATCTTTAATGTATCGTAACATTTTCTATGCATCGAGATGCATATCGCATTGGCCTCAGTTATGGAGATTGACATTCCTAAGTACATATAAATAATAGAAAATGAAAGAAGTTAATTTCAGAATAAATTTACACACCAAATAATGAATTTCCTTTTTGTAAGTGAAATGCTGAATTACAAACACCATAACTTCAATTATACCCTTATGACCCTAAACCATATTTTCTACTCCCAGAATACATTTTTGTTTGTCTTATTGATTCCAGACTGAGCTCAAAATCTCATGCACAGACATCCCACTCATTATGATTAAGCAGATGGAAATTAGCATTTTTCAAATGACATCCCTGTTCATTTGGGAAAAAGCAGCCATACACATCACTTAGCCGGTCATCTGAGAGTGACCCTTCTGCGACAGGCTTTATTGTCCAGATATGCATAATGGATAAAATCCTCAATCCAGTGTTTCAGTTACTCAAATTATATTTAGGCAAGAGAAGGGATTTTATTAGCTGTCACTTTTTACTCAATTATTTCTCTTTGCTCTTTCTTTCTCAGCTGAACTTCATCTTGTTTGTGAACATTGTGAGGGTTCTCGCCACCAAGATCCGTGAAACCAACGCCGGCAGATACGATACGCGGAAACAGTACAGGTTTGTATGTCCACTTCCACTAGGCCTGTTTTTATGCATTCAAGTGCCTTGAAATTGTGAATTCAATGTTATACCAACCTAAATTGTCTGTGTCATTACAGCAGCACTGTCTCTGCTATTAGATTGCAAAGAGTGAAAGCTGTCCCTACAGCAACTATTTATTTCCTTATGTAATTTAGGCAAAATCTTTCATCTGACAACTTGAAGGAAAGAATTGCCTGTGGCTAAGAGATGCGATAATAAGCTTCCCCTACGCCTCCTCATTCTGCAGTTTGATTTGGATTGTGGTTTCCATCATTCCATCATGTGCCGAAATCAGTGTCGCATTTTAAAGGCACTGGATATTATAGATTTGATCTTGTTACATGCTGAAAGAAACATTTTGCCTTCCATTTTTGTCTGGCTTTGAAAAAAAATGCTTCTAGACCCTATAAATGCACATTTGGGTTTGGCATGTCAAAATGTTATTCTGGATGCTCCCTAAAAGAATCCAGTTTGGAGCAAACACAATGCCATTAGATGTTATTTTGTGTGGCTAATAACAGTAATCAATTTGATCATTGCTGCCTCCCCACTAATTAGCAGTATGAAGAGTCACAGGTGTCAGCTTGCACAGCTGGTAGAACAGACATAAAGACACAAACAGTCATATTTGCAAACACATCAATGAATAGTGCGTTTTGCACAGCCAAAGAGAGCTTTGTCATAAGTTCAATAGAAATAAATCTGTAATGCGAATGACCTCGAATGCTCACACGTCACATCGTTTGACTCTCATTTGGTACGATGCACCTTTTACTGGAACACTTTAGTCGATCAAACTTAGCCGGGCTTCAATTAAAAGAGGATTTGTACCTCATGATCTTCCAGCATTAATTTTTTCCAAATATTTTTCATGATTATTTTCATGACTAATTTGCAAGACATTTTAACCTGTCTGACAGGCAAGACGTAGCCATTAAAAAGATGTTGCGCTTGTCTTTATTCTGATTAAAGCCACACAGAGGCGTGTGGGATGTCATTCATCAAACATGGATTAAAGACAAACTTAAATTCATAATATCGCAACTACACTCTTAAAAATAAAGGTGCTTTACAATGCCATAGAAGAACCTTTTTGTCTAAATGGTTCCATAAAGAACCTTTAACATCTAAAGAACCTTTCTGTTTCACAAAATGTTCTTTGAGGCGAAAAAAGGTTTTGCAGATTATAAAAAGGTAAGAAAGAGATGGTTCTTTAAAGATCCTTTGACTGAATGGTTCGTTGTAGAACCAAAAATGGTTCTTCTATGGCATCGCTTGAAGAACCTTTTTAAGCACCTTTATTTTTAAGAGTGTACGCCACGCACCGTACTTGGCGTCATCGGCCTACACAAATATTTGACTGCGATCAAAAAGTGTTACATGTTGCTTGACTGGAGATATTTCAGCCGAGGTCACATGGCAGTAAAGAGTCTGTGTTATTATAAACAGGGTGAAACTGTGCATTTATATCACTTGATAGTGATATAAATGCATTTCTTTCTCTTTTTTTTTTTTTTTTGACGGTTCAACAAGAAATGAAAATTCTGTCATCATTTACTCACCTTCATGTCATTCCAAATCTGTATGACTTTCTTTCTTCTGTGGAACACAAAAGGAGATGTTAGGCAGAATGTTTACTCTTTTTGTGTCAAACTGAATAGGGACAGATGCTGTCAATCTTCAAAAATGATTAAAAAGAAACAGAAAAGTTATTGTGTCCTATATTCCTAGTCGACTGAATCCATATGATAACACTGCAGTGAAGAGGATGATTCTTAGCAATTGATGTCTTTAGTATAGTTTCTGAAGACTTAGACATATAGCACCATATAGCACACAAGTTATGTGGACTTCTTTTATGATGCTTTTATACCTTTGTTGGAGCTCAACAACATCTATCCCTGATTACAGTATGGAAAATACCAGCCTGAACATTCTGCATAAAGGTGTGATTGCATTAGTGAAAGTTGGTGAAACTTTGTAGTAAAATAGGTCCATTGTCAATAGTAAAGCAATGCATGAAGCGCTGCTTACTTCCAAACCAAACAGCTTGTTAGACGGCAATTGATAATAGTGGTATATTTTATATTATGTTGGTAAATTCAGCAAATTCGCATGTTCAAAGTTCAGCAGTCTTAAATCAGATGGGAAATCAGCATGAGGATATTAGTCATCGAGTGTCCCTCATGCAATTTCCAATCACGCTGATTCCATATGACATGACAGTATTTCGCTCTCTGAAATTTGCTGTACAAATGTAACCGCGCCTCAATATCTATTTTTTGTGCTCCACAGAGGAAAGAAATTCATATAGGTTTGGAATAACATGAGGGTGAGTAAATAACAGATTGTGTTTTGAGTGAACTATCCCTTTAATTCACAGAACATTTTCATTTCTCTCTGTTCAGGAAGCTTGCCAAATCCACGCTTGTGTTGGTGTTTGTGTTTGGAGTGCACTACATTGTGTTTGTTGGAATGCCGCACACATTCGTAGGTCTTGGCTGGGAGGTGCGGATGTATTGTGAGCTGTTCTTCAATTCTTTCCAGGTACTTGGAAACGATGCCTTTATTGCACGAATAGCTAATGTAATCAGTGATCTCTGCAAGTCAAGATGCATATGTTTTTCTTTTGATAATCCAAAAATCATAAATTCAAATTTGTATTTTAGCATCATTTATATAAATGTCGTGCATGTATTTTGCATGATTTATTATTGATTTGCTAGAAAGGCTATAAAAAAAAGAAGGAAACACACTCTTTATTTACAAGTCACTGATGACATGCAATTTTTTTAAAACTGCTATGGCAATGAAGTTTTTTTTTTTTTTTTGCATTAAAAAGAATTTCTTGTACTATGAAAATCCTCAACTATTGCAGAGGAAGAATTGAGAAATCATCACCTCAAAAATGTAAACAAAAAAAATGTTTCTTTGCTAAAGAAATGAATAGTAGTGTTCTCTTTCACATGGCAAATCAAAGGAGAAAAATGTGATTTCTTTAGGAACAACTGATATTTATCACTTGTTGTACAAAATATGCATGGTAATAATTTACATCTAATAAATATAATTAAAAAAGTAACATGGATGTTGACCCATGAATGTTGATTTTGCTGACATGTAAATGCTTGTTGCACAAATTGCAAGAAATAAAACGTTTAAGTAGCATGTAAGACAGAGAAATACATTGACAGGTCAAACCAATTCACAGCACTCCAAAAAGACTTGACATCTCATGACACACCGTTGATTTCTGTCTGAGCTGTTCAGTTGTCTTAAATGACAGGTGTTGGTTAGGTTAAGAGTCTTTTATCTGGAGCTTTATGACACGATTCAGTGCATGTCCTTCAAGAATACATCACTTCCTTTTACACTTACATTATCCTCAGAAACACAGCCACATTCACAGAACTGGATGATACAATAAAATAATTTAATGAAATGCAGAAGCATTTAATTAGTTTTTATGCTAATTTGTTTTTATATAATATATAATCTAAACAGGTGGTCAGTGTCAGCTGTAACTAATTAAATACCTAATATAAAAATAATGATTCCAAATCACTGAAAACAATCTGTGACCAAGAAAAAATCATGGACCAGTGCATAACTAACTGTGCTGTAATGTACATATTATGAACATTTTCCAAAGATGAATCAATATTTCTTAATCACTGACTCACGACTAAAATTACAAATGAAAGTCTTTTAATTTTTTTTTTTTTTTTCGCAATCAGTTTTTTGAGACATTTGCACTGTTGAGACATCGCCCTAACATCTATTTTTGTTTCTCCTTTAGGGCTTCTTTGTGTCTATCATCTACTGCTACTGTAATGGAGAGGTGAGCATCAGCAAAGCTGCTTCACAACAATAAAGGGGTTATCACAGGATGTGCTATTTTCTCATTGTTTTTGGACACTTTGGGCACTGCACTGTGTCTCATTTTTTTTGCAGTATCAAGCGTTCTCAGGCAAAACACACTTCAAGACAAAAAATTGTTGCCCTGTCACACATGTAAAGACTTCTTGTTTCTTGTTTTCTCTTGTGCTGGTGCTGGTTCTTTATTGGCATCTATGGTTCCATGAAGAAACTTTAATATCCATAGAACATTTCCATTACACAAAAGGATCTTTATAGTGGAAAAGGTTTCTTCAGATTAGTAAAATGTTTTTTACACTAAGAAAAAAAGGTTATTTTAAGAACTGTTCATTGAAAGGTTCTTTGAGGGAACCAGAATTGTTCTTCTGCCATTCAGGAGCAGCAGTAACGTTTGTAATGGACTTTTTTGAAAATTATGGAAGTTATACTGTCTGAAAAAAAAAAAAAAAACAGGTTCACAACTTATCTTACTGTATGTTTATACCATATATATATATATATATATATATATATATATGGTATAAACATACAGTAAGATAAGTTGTGAACCTGTTTTTTTTTTTCAGACAGTATAACTTGCATAATTATAATATATATATATATATATATATATATATATATATATATATCTGTATATTCATATCATATATTGTTTCCTTCCCCTAAACAGTTATCATCTCTTGATGCTAACAGTGCTACTGATACTTTCTGTTCCACTCTGACATCTTGTTTAGACACTTTCTGCCCCTTATCTTCCAGGCCAGTCCGTACCACCCCTTCTGCCCCTTGGCTATCTGATGTTCTCCGCGAATATCGTTCTAAGCTCAGGGCTGCAGAAAGGGTATGGCGCAAATCACAAAATCCTACTGACCTTAATTTATATCGATCACTCCTCTCTGACTTCTCTGCTAATGTCTCCACTGCTAAAAGGACATACTTTCACGACAAAATTAACAATTCGCCTAACTCTCGCATGCTCTTTAAAACATTTTCCTCCCTCCTTTGTCCTCCTCCTCCCCCTCCTTCATCAACTCTAACAGCTGACGACTTTGCCACATTCTTGATTAATAAAATTACAAACCTCACTGCACAATTCTCCACAACCCAACTGTCAAACACATCTTACCAGCAAACATACACTCGTTCACATCCTTCTCTCCACTCTCTGAGGCAGAAGTCTCTAAACTCATCATTTCCAGTTATCCTACTACTTGTCCGCTTCATCCTATTCCATCTCATCTCCTTCAAGCCATTTCTCCTGCAGTTGTACCTGCACTCACTCACATCATTAACACATCCCTTCACAATGGAGTTTTTCCCTCAGCTTTTAAACAGGCTCGTATAACCCCACTTCTTAAGAAACCCACTCTTAACCCAACTCTTTTATGGAACTATAGACCGGTTCCCTTCTACCTTTCATTGCAAAAACACTTGAACGAGTTGTGTTCAACCAAGTCTCTGCCTTTCTCACACAGAACAACCTCCTGGACAGCAACCAATCTGTCTTCAGAAGTGGACATTCGACCAAAACTGCCTTGCTCTCAGTTGTTGAAGCCCTAAGACTTGCCAGAGCAGCTTCCAAGTCTTTATTACTTATCTTGCTGGATCTGTCCGCTGCTTTTGATACGGTCAACCACCAGATCCTCCTGTCAACCCTATTGAGAAAGGGCATCTCAGGAACCGCACTCCAGTGGTTTGAGTCTTACCTCTCAGAGAGGTCCTTCAAGGTATCTTGGAGAGGTGAGGAATCCAAGTCGCAACATCTAGCTACTGGGGTGCCTCAGGGTTCAGTTCTTGGACCACTTCTCTTCTCTGTCTACATGACATCACTAGGTTCTGTCATTCAGAAACATAGCTTTTCGTATCACTGTTATGACACTCAACTCTACCTCTCATTCCATCCTGATGATCCGACAATAGCTGCTTGCATCTCAGCATGTCTAACAGACATTTCTTGCTGGATGAAGGACCGTCACCTTTAACTCAACCTAGCTAAGACAGAACTGCTTGTAGTTTCAGCAAACCTATCACTTCATCACAATTTCACCTTCCAGTTAGACTCATCAACCATAACTCCTTCAAAAACAGCCAGAAACCTTGGAGTTGTTATTGATGATAAGCTGAATTTCTCAGAGCACATTACTAAAACTGCCCAGTCCTGCAGATTTGCTTTATACAGTATTAGGAAGATCAGGCCCTTTCTTTCGGAACATGCAACACAACTCCTTGTTCAAGCTCTTGTTCTGTCCAGACTTGACTATTGCAATGCTCTCTTGGCAGGTCATCCAGCCAATTCCATCAAACCTCTACAGTTAATCCAAAATGCCCCTGCAAGATTAGTCTTTAATGAACCGAAAACAATGCACGTCACACCTCTGTTCGTCAGTTTGCACTGGCTACCAATAGCTGCTCACATAAAATTCAAGGCATTAATGTTTGCCTACAAAACCACCTCTGGCTCTGCACCCCTTTACCTAAATTCAGTACTTCAGACCTATGTGCCCTCTAGAAGCTTGCGTTCTGCAAGTGAACGACGCATTATTGTGCCATCCCAAAAAGGCACAAAATCACTTTTACAGACTTTTTCATTCACTGTTCCCCCCTGGTGGAATGACCTGCCCAACTTTTTCATTCACTGTTCCCCCCTGGTGGAATGACCTGCCCAACTTCAACTCTGAGCTGCTGAATTCTTAGCCATCTTCAAGAAACGGCTAAAAACACATCTCTTCCATCTTTATTTGACCCTCTAACTCTATCACTCTCTATTCTAATTCTATTTTATCTATCTGTCTTCTTTTTATTTAAAAAAAAAACACACACACACCCTTGACCCTCTATCAATTGCATATTTATTCTCTAACTGCTACTTTTTCTTTAAAAACTAACACTAGCTTTCTTTTTTCTAAAAACAAAAAACAAAACACAGTTTCTTTTTTCTATATTCTATCTACTTGTTTTTTTTTAAACAAAAACAAACAAACAAAAACAAACAGATAAACAAACAAAACCTTGCTATGTGTACTGCGTTAGGCTAAACGAGACTTGTCATATCACTTGCATGTTGTTGCTCTTTTGTTGATTTTGATTGCTTCTATTGTCCTCTTTTGTAAGTCGCTTTGGATAAAAGCATCTGCTAAATACCTAAATGTAAATGTAAATGTAAAATGTTCACTGTATGGTATAGTTATATAACTTGCATAACTTATGGTATAGTTACATAACTTACATAACTTATATTTAAAATTGTAACCTGGCATTTTTTTTTCTCATCTTATCATACCTTGGGATAGTCTGGGCTGTGAAGGATCCATTTCTTGTATCCTATGGCCCAGGAAACGAAAAGTGCATTTCGAGGCTGCGTTTGAATTTGGATGTAGCCGCTTAATTGGGACTTAGATGCAGAACTGCTGTTGCCTATATTTTGGGAGTGTCTGCACACTAAAATCGAAGCGAAGCAGGGTTAAGGTTGGTTAGCATGTGGATGGGAGACCTTCTTGAGAAAGCTAGGTTGTTGTCAGGTGTTAGTGAGACCAGCAGGGAGTGCTCACCCAGTGGCCGATGTGATCTTTCGGATGAGATGTTAAATTGGTCCTGACTCTCTGAGGCCATTAGCAAATCCCAGGAGGCTTCTCAAAAAGAGTAGGAATACAACCCTGGCATGCTGGCCAAATTTGCTCTTTGGTCTCCAACCATCATAGCCTCCTACACATTCCTATTTAAACTGACTGGCTACATCACTTGGTCTCCACTCCACCAATAGCCAGTGTGTGGTGGGCGTTTTGGCACACTACGACTGCCATTGCTTCAGCCAGGCAGATGCTAGAAACTGGTGGTGTTAATGGAGATCCCACCACCCACTAAATCACACTGAATGCTATGTAAATGTAATGAAAATTATTCATTTAAACATACTGTAGTTAAACTTAAGTGCTTTAAAACAAATGGTAGTTTTAAATCAATAGACCAATCAGAACAAGCTGCGGGCTGGAACAAGCATGACATTTTAAGTGTTCTTCATCCCAGCTGTCTGGGTAGGCTGTAGTTCTTTAATCTGTTTTGTTCTGTCTAGTTGTTGAATGCCAAAATCAGGGTTGTGCAAAATTCAGAATTGAAGAAATAGCTCCTTTTCAATTCCTGAGTGTGAATTTGAATTGAATTGGCCACACCAATTGGAATGACAGGAAGAAGAATTTACTGAATTGTAATTTAAAGAAATTTGTCATAGGTAATGCATTCTGGGAAATGAAGATTCTTTCACCCTGGTCGACAAATGAATTTATTAAATATGAAAGATAATATAGGAACTAAACAGAAAATTTAAATAAATTCCCAAGTAAAAAAATAATATATTTAAAATACATTTAGTTTATACTAAGTATAGTTCAAATCTATTAAAGGTGGGGTAAGCGATTTCTGGTAGCCAGTGTTGATATTTGAAATCACCAAAACACGCTCCTACCCCAAAAGGGTCTTGCCCCTATTTTAATAGCTCCGCCCCACACATACATACTCATTACGCATCCCAGGCAATGATTAGTTCTGTGAAACAAAGCAAAACCAAAGTTACTCACCGATCGGGAAGAAACAAAGCAACCTCGGCGTCCGATCGCAGGCCTTCCTGCTCCTTGAGTTCTCTCCAGCGCTGGAAAGCTGATCCGATATTTACACGGGTCCTACTTCTTGCCTCATCGTAACACTGTGTCTACACCGGACGCGAGCGGTGCAGCATGACAAAATATTATAGAACTCATTATAACCACTAATAATGCTGTCTACGCTGGATCCCGACAGTAAACTGCTGCTGCGTTCATTTAAAATGATTTTCAACAGTTGCTTTGTCGCATCCAGTGTAGACAGACTAGCTGGCGTGGTGCAACACAACTGTCGCGTCCGGTGTAGACACGGTGTAAGCCACCTTTTGTTCCACAGATGTTTTCCTCTTTTGTTTTTTTTTTTATCCGCCATCTCTATCATTCTGTCGTCGCTCGGCTCAGCTAATGTCCGTCCTGTGCACTGAGCGCGCTCTCTCCACTGCATCATGAGTAGACACACCCCTTACTGCTGATTGGCTACAAGTTTGTTTTGGTACTCGGTCCCGACTCATTTTCTAAAGCGTTTTTGAAGAAATACATACCCCACCTTTAACATATTTACTGTCATATCGCTTGAGACTGACAGTACTAATATAAAAAATATAATTAAACTTTATTTGGAGTACTACTTGTACACTATATATATTTTTTAATAGTAAACCTAAAATGTGTTTTAATGTCACTATTGAGGATTGTATGATCTTTGAATAATATCAGTCTTTAAATGCAAGATATTTAAAATGTACCAAAATTATACTTGCAATAGTTTCACTTTAGCACAATCAGATATACTTCAGTATGTCTTTAATTGGACTTCAGCACTACTTCCACACAATTAAATTGCATTAAGAACAAAATTAGTTATTCTAATATAGCAGACTTTAAGTATACCAGTTTAGTATAGCAAAAGTACAATTGCAGGGTATTTTCATTAAGTACATAAATACGTAAATGTATTTGTAGTATACTTAGAATGAAATAAATGTATTTCAAATACATCGTAGTATATATATATATTTTTTTTTTTTCACTAGGGTAAATAAATAAATCTCCAACTTATTAAAAAACTTTAAAACCAGCGAAAATGTAAAGTTTGCTATTCTAGCAAAAATAAAATTATTTGTATGAATTTTATTTAAATCTCCTTCCTTAAATATGTGTTTGAATTTTAATTCTGCATCTTATTTCCTTCCTCAATTCAAATTTAATTGAAATTCAGGAATTGAATAGGAATTTAAAAGAATTTTAAAGTCGCTAGGATCCATTTCTCAATAGTTAGTTCAATACATTTAATGCAGTGAGCAAAACAATTGGCATGGGCTAAGCTGTGGATCATTTTCCATTGCTTTGGTACAAAATACATTCAATGCCTACAGTACGTCTTACAAAAGAAAATACTGTATTATGGTACCTGCTATTAGTGTTTTTAAATCTTTGAAATCTTTGCAAGTTATGGAAGTATGACTTGATTCTAGTGATGTCTGATATATTTTGGAAGTTTTATTGCATTTTAGATGTGAATTTTCCTGCAATGTAAAGCTGAAAGTTGGTAAAAAGAACTGTGTAAAGAAAAAGTGACCTAAGTATTGAGAAATGTGCCATAGTGAGAAAAAAAGTGACTGTGCATTTCAACATCCAGTGTTCTTTAGCATTTAACTCTGATCCACAGGTCCAGACTGAGATCAAGAAAACATGGACTCGGTGGAACCTAGCGTTTGATTGGAAGGGCCCGGTGGTGTGTGGAAGCTACCGCTATGGCTCTGTGTTGACGGGTCTTAACAACAGCACCAGCAGTCAGTCCCAGCTGGCTACTGGCGGCCTGGGCACCCGTTCCACCACGCTCTTCTCCAGCCGAGTCTATCGCAGTAGTGGGGGGCCAACTATCAGTGCCCATGCCACACTGCCAGGCTATGTGCTCAATTCAGATGCTGACAGCTTGCCACCATCCATACCCGAGGAGCCAGAGGACAGTGCAAAGCAGGTCGATGACATCCTGCTGAAGGAGTCCCTGCCAACGAGGCCCAGCAGCGGCCTGGAGGATGACGAGGAAACTCTCTAGATAATGGTGCGATGATAGCAATCTAAATTGGGTGTAATAGCACACAGGGCATTTGTTAAAGAGTAAAAATGTCAGTTCATCACCTGCAGCGCACACTGCTTTGGGTGGCAACAGCACTTCTACAACGGACCCTTCCTGTTCAAGCTGTGACACATAGTTTGTTTTTGACACAATGGAGACAGATTGATATGTTCATGGCAAGATATCTCATCACTCATCACTATAACAAAAACTGTTTACGGCAATGGAAATGCTGATGGGTAAAATTTCTGGTTGCTTCATGCAGTTCTTAAACTGCCAGCTGGACAATGTGAATGCTGGAGTTTTTTGATTTTCAACTGCAATGCCAACTTTTTATTTTTCAAAACTGTGATGTCATCAGCTTTTAGTCAAAAGCATGACTTCCACACATTTGTGTAGACCATGGAAGCAACGCTCAGGATAATTGATTTTCTATTAAGGACTATTGAATGTTGGGGGGGGGGGGATAAATTTACTGATATCTCCATCGTCTTTATAGTAGTATTCCATTCCAGAGGAAAATTTTAATAATTTAATAAAATTTATTTCAAATGCATACAAATTCTGACAATGTTTGTTTAGTTCTTGAATGAGTTACTTTCTACTTCACCAAGTACAACATGTTCCTGGATCAACATCATTGTTGATCCTGGAACAACATTCCAGTCAACCAATCAGGACTGAGCCTTGTGCTGATTCGAATTTCTCAAGTTTAATCTTTATTTTAATGAAATGTGATCGATCTTTCACTCTTGCTGTTTTCTGTTGATGCGCGAACAAAACATTACTAAACATTTGCAGTGTGCCTGCAATCAAATAATCACAATAGGCTTTGTCACTTATGATATGAAACAAAGTCTCAGCTTTCAACTTCTATTTTATCCCAAAAATGAAACAACAAAAGTCGTTTTGGCGCTCTTTAATGTGGTGTGACTTCTCTGTAGCCGCATAAGTTGAAGCAGCAGAGTGTGCACATGAGCTGATCTTCTTCTCTCCCTCCCTTAGATATACCATGAAATAAACATGAATGAACATCAGAATGTATGTCAAAAGAACAGTACAACTTTTAAAGGTATCATGTCTTGTGTAATCACTCAAACAGTGTTTAAGCTGCAGAAATATATCAATAAAACAGCTGGTAGCTAAACGGTATATCACATAACATTACATTTACTCACTGTAGATCAGCGCATTGACCACAGGAACGCCATTCAGTTTCCATAGCTTGTTAGCTAGTCAACTGAGAGAGAGAGAGAGAGAGAGAGAGAGAGAGATGCTGAATATATGCAATATATTACATATTTGTTATATTTTTGCTTAACTTGTTATTAGTGATGTTATATGTAATGTATGTTTGAATAAATCTGTCATGAAAACACTTTTTTTATGACAGCTACTGATTAAATGTTTATATTTTAACAAAAACTTGGAGTAGAAACATAATTATATCATTGAAAAGTTGATATAAAAACTGCCTTATGCGATTTAAATGTTTATGTATTGAGTATATTTGAGTATTGATTGTTATATCTAAAAATAAATAGCAATTTAACTTAATAGTTTACTTTTACTTTACTTTTAGTCATTTAGCAGACGCTTTTATCCAAAGCGACTTACAAATGAGGACAACAGAAACAATCAATTGTAGTATTAAAACAACTAAAACTGATCCAAAACTAAAAGCTAAAACTTTATAAATAGTATATATACACACACATTAAAAAAAATATATTAAATAAAAATGGGAAATGCATATGACAAAATTTCTAAACTTGATATTTAAATGAAAACAAAATAAAGCTACAAACAATTCAAAATATTAAGAGAACAAAAGGTATAAGAGTCTAATAATGATTCTAACATAAAACTAAGCCAAACACCAAAAACAACTACGTGTATGTACACACACATACACATCCATAAATTGAATATTATTTAATTTCCATGTAGTCTGTTGAAGTACTAAAATAACTCAAATTAAATAAAACTAAAACTTAATAAATAACTTATACAGACATAATAGAAAAAACTAATAAAATGACAAACATAACTACAACTGTAACTAAAATTAAAATAGATAACATATACAAATCAAACTACATTAGTTTAACAGTAATCCTAAAAAAATAACTGTGCCAAACATACAAGTAAGAAATGGTTATAAAAACTGAAAGAGAAGTGAAACAAGTAATAGGAAAGAGAATAAATGAAAAGTGATACTTATCCCTTGCCGGTGTCCCTGTCCGGTGGAGTCGCACGGTAGAGTCGATGGTCTTTATACTTTTCTGTGCCTTGACAGTGTAATTTACTTGGCAGTCAATGGGACAGTCACAAAGCCTCCCGATTTTCATCCAAAATATCTTAAATTGTGTTCTGAAGACGAACAAAGCTTTTACGGGTTTGGAACGACATGGGGGTAAGTGATTAATGACAAAATTTTCATTTTGGGGTGGAGTATCCCTTTAATCAGAAGATTATGTCACTTGCTCATCAATGCATCAATGCAGAGAATGGGTGCCGTCAGAATGAGCTGTTCAAACAGCTGATAAGAACATCACAATAATCCACAAGCAATCCACACAATTCCTCTCACATCAAAATCCATCAACATAAACGGTGCTTGATGTGTGCATATTTCTCTCCTGATTCAGACAAGATGGCTTTTTCACTGGAGAAAGCAATATTATGGATACAATTTTAGCCAGAAACAATGTTTGAAGTTAAAACATCTTGATGGATTGTTTTTTTCTTACAAACATGCAGCTTTTTCACTTCTCAGAACATTAATTGATGGACTAGAGTCGTGTGGATTACTTGTCATGTTTTTTATCAGCTGTTTGGACTCTCATTCTGAAGGCACCCATTTACTGCAAAGGATCCATTCGTGAGCAAGTTATGTAATGCTAAATTTCTCCAAATCTGTTCTGATGAAGAAACAAACTTAGCTACATCTTGGATGGCCTGAGGGTGAGTAAATTTTCAGCCAATTTTCATTTTTGCATGGATTATTCCTTTAAAAGGTTTGTTGTGCAGTTTTGCAGTAATTGAGCATATTTAGAAAATAATAATTTTTGTAAATATAGATGCTTTAAATTTCAGTTTAAGGAAAATGTCCTAAACTTGAGGGGGAAATATCATATGCCTAACTTCTGCATCATTCTGTCTGAAGGATGTAACAATGCATTGTTAGCCTGGGCCTAATATTTTTATCGCCAGAAATAACATCATATCAAGAACTGCTCAGGAAATGTCTTCAGGATTTCAAGAAACCTCTGCCGGCACGGAGACAGCTTGTCAGGTTTGATTCTCCTGAGTTTAACTTTGAGCAATCAGATCTGTCTCCTCTATTCTCTAAGGACTTTATCCTGCCCACTGACTGTGTGAACCTGCTTCCATCAGTGTGGCGATGAATACTTTCTAAATCCTCACTGCAGGATAATATTACTCAATTGTGTGCTAGAGTGTGCTCACAGTAACAACATATATGTATAGAAGCAGAGCAAAATGCTTCATTCCTCGAAGTCACTCTTGTGATATAAACTAGAGGAAGCAAAATAAATTGGTAAGCGACTTGTTCAGCAATAAGTTGGTCTGTTTTGTTAATAACATTGCATCACCAACTGATGCAACGCTTAACAGACTGAAATGCTCATATTTCACATTGTGTTGTCAATGACACATAATACCCTATATGGAATATTTCAGATTTTTGACAAAGATGAAATAACATTCATATATTTTTACTTGTGATCGTATGTGCAGGTGAAATAATAAAAAGTATATCGATCCCGGGAGACCTTTTTTTTTATTTTTTATTATTATTATTATTATTTTTTTAAACCAGATTCAGCTTGACATATGGTGCCTATCAAATTTTCAATACAAGGAGGTGATCTTTGGAATTTCTGTACATGGTTGAACTTATTCTGTAAATATAAGGTAGGCAGGACTACATTAAAAGTTGATTTCAAGCCCACAGGGAAGCTGGCTGAGCTGCATGGACCAAAATGGCAGGAAATGACAAGAACATCACAAAACAGCAGTTTTAGTCTGTCAGTAGTGTAATCTCTCTCTGTTTTTTTAAAGCAAAAATAAATAAACACTTTTCTAATATGGAAAAAATATACCTCACATCACAAGAGTCTACTCTGAGTTTTCATATTTGCGCAGAGTGTGTCAGAAACAATACCACTGTGATTTATCAATCATTGCTTGTTATACAACAGTGAATGTTCTTTTTCCTACTCAAGTACACAAGTTTAATTATGTTTAAATGGGTTTGAAAGGCTTTCAAATGGAAATAGTTACTTTGGAACTGAGCCATCATTTTTATTTGATTCATTTTAAATTTAGCAGTGCAATATAGACAAATCACATATCTGCAAAGTAAACAAGAATGTGCCCGACAATTACTAGTGAATGAATTTTGATGCAGCCTTTGGCAGACATAAGCATCTCCACAGGAAGCCTTTCTCTATAATCAAAGACCTATGTACTATCAAAGTCACTTTAAGACTTAAAACATTTTATTATAATATTGCATCACCCAAATATGTATTTATTTCCTTGTAATTCTCATTGTCATTGCAGGCTGGTTTATATTCACCATTAAGAAGTGATTAATAGTCTGCTTAAAATAGCCGTGTACTTAAAACAACAGGACATAAACATAGTTGATGACTAAAAATAATAATTTTATGACTCTTGACATAACTTTGTGAAGACAGTGGCATAATAGGGAGACATAATACGTCTTTTTATATCAAAACAGTAGCCATGTGCATGGGTAAATTTTACCCGCTGGCGTTTTTAGGTATACAGCGACCTCTGGCGGTTGAAGTTTTAAACAACTTGACTGTTGTGTGACGGCAATTTAACCTATTACACAAACTCGTATGTTTATCATGAGGTTGAATCCAGTTATTTATTAATCAGTTAATTTTTGATGCTTTTCTTTCCATCTTGAATAATGTGACACTTCTATTACGCGTTTATCCAGTATCGTTTTTCCCATAGTCGTGATTTAAAGCGCTATTTCTCTGGCATTTTCAAAGGGATATAAAATATAATACTGTGGATTGGCTTGATACACAGTCTAATAACGAAATCCAATTTTAAACATCTTTTACTGTACCAATTTTTATGGCCTTTATATTTCCTATTTGAGCCAATGCAAATGAATGAAGTTATTTTAGGAAGAGACCGCCCTGCTTGTAAAGCGAAACGTGATTGGCTATAGCGAGAACCTGCTATGATTGGTCAGCGAAGTGAGGCTGTTATCTGATTGGCTTGAGTAGACGGTGGGCGGAGTCCACGCATTTGTGGATCCTCTTGGCAGTTTGCGCTAGAAATGTTTCAAAATGCACAAATGCACAGAGACCGATCCACAAATGAATGCCAGGCAAAGTTGTGTTTGTGGCACAAAATGATATTTGTGAATATGTTTTTTATTTGCAAATCTCATTTTATTATTATTATTATTTTGTGTGTGTGTGTGTGTGTGTGTGTGTGTGTGTGAATTTAATTCATGTTTGTGAAACTGTAAGATATATTTGTGGATCTCATTCTGTTTATTTGTCAATATGTTTCATTTTTGTTAGTCTCTTTAAATTTATTTGTGGATCGTAATCTATTTATTTGGAATTAAGCAAAAGTTCGACCCCCATATATATTCATCGATCAGTACTTTTTTACATTTTATACTTAAGTATATTAAAAATCAAATACTTCTGTATTTTTACTAAAGTAAAATCAAAAAGGAGTACTTAATACTTTTTTGAGTAATATTTTATAAGGGTGTCTATACTTTTACTCAAGTACTTGATTTGTACAGTATCTCACAAAAGTGAGTACACCCCTCACATTTCAGCAACTATTTTATTATAACTTCTCAAGGGACAATACTATAAAAATGAAACTTGGATTTATTTTAGAGTAGTCAATGTGCAACATGTATAGCAGTGTAGATTTACTGTGCTCTGAAAATAACACACAGCCATTATTGTCAAAATAGCTGGCAACAATATTTTCGTCCACCACTTCTTAAAAGCCCTTAAGGCCGGGGTCTTTTTCTGTGTTCCACTCTGTCTCATGTTGCGCAAAGCCGTGTCTGTGCAGCTTTCTAAGTGAGTGCGGATGGATGAGTTCAACACATGTGCAGACATGAAAACTGGGCTGTTTGTGGATGTCTTCAGATGATGAAAATTAGGTCACATAGACAGTATGCATAGACAGTATGTGGAACGCAGACAGCCGAAGTATACTTTGGGCTTTAGAACAGCAATAGCAACCACCCAGAACACCCTAGCAACCGCATAGCAACATCTTCAAAACCACCTCAACTTCAAAACCTCTTCAGAACACCATAACAACCAAATAGCCACACATTAAAAACCCCTTAGATTACTTTTGCAAAGCCATGACCTCGCAAGTACCCAGAACACCATTGGACCCACATAACAATTCATCAAAAAATTAATTAGAACACCATATCAACCACCTTTCAGTTCTGGACATCCACCCAAAACACCCACATAGCAAATAATTCAAACCCCACAGAACACCATAGCAATGGCATATCAGTGTACCACCTACAACACTCTACTGATGGCTAGTTTTTCTTCAGAATTTCTATCATTTTTCCCCATTAATTAGTAGTGTTTTGCAGGCATTTATCACACATCATGAATGTCTAGAAAAAAGTGTCAGACATGTTGATTTTTGAACCTCTGAAACTATTAATATGCTTGAAGATTGAAAGCAGATGCAGCAATTATCTCTGTGACTAGACAACTGTTGATCCAGTCTATACGATAAGGGGTGATGTTACTGTTAACATGCTGAGGAGGCAGAAGGCAGATTTTTCCACCAGGGACTTTGGGAACATAAGGCTTTTATGCTTGTAGCAAACTGATACTTTCCTTGACTGACACTTCATTAAGGATGTTTGCGGTAGAGTGTTATAGTAATGATGTTGTTTGAGAGCTCGACAATGCCCATAGAAAGCCAAGCAGGAGAAAGACATTTCAGAGGAAAGAGATGTGTCCGACGTGTAAATGTCCCCTCCTGCAACTGCTAGTTCAACAGTATTTTTTTTATTATTATTTCAGAAACAATACAGCAATGTGCACGAAATGTTTGCAGAATGTGCTTCTACTGAGTCGTACCTGGCGAGTTAATTTTCAAATCTCTGCCCTCAGCAGAATCTAGCTGTAATCCCAGGTGGGTATAGCTCAGAGCTACATCAGGATTTGTGCACCACTGTCACATTAGAGAGTCACACCTGGAAGGCATGAAGTTCTTCAGCAATCCTGTCCATAATACAGTCTCCTGTTGAGGAAATCCAGCTTAACCAGCAATGTCAACAGCGCTACTTCAAGCCTTAAAACAGCTGGAGACATTGCCTAGAGTAGTTAATGAGCACTGATATGACATGTGATGTTACATCAGTTACACTAGTAAGAATGAATGCAAAGAAAAACATTTAAAAGATTTTTAACTTTACAAAGCCTACTGTATCATGTTTGATAGGCCTTAAAATGATTAACATGATCAAAACTTTACCTGAACAATCTGTTGTACACAATCTTCTGCATGCCTTCTGTTGTTCACACTTTTTATTTCAAAAAATGTTTTTCTTCTTTTTGCTGTGAAATCTTTTTGGATTTTTATAAAGCAAATCTAAGAATAACTTATAATGTTATTAATATTTCAAGATAAACATTTACTGGACTAAAGCAAAATGTTTATTATTTTTAATATTATTATTATTTTATTCTTTATTTAGAAAAATCATGTTAAAATTTGAGTATCATATATGATGCATCAAGCTTTTAAGGAATGTTGATTATTTATACATCTCTCAGTCATCATTGTATGGAATTGCATTGCATTATATATTGATTTGCATTACAAGCTGTCACCTTGTACTTGATCATATAAATTTCAGCAACTGCATATTGCATATTTCTGCTCAGTTTGGGCCTCTGAATAAAACTGAGGTTTGTTCTTTATATCATACTTTATGAGCTTTATATCATAGTGTATAAATGATACTCAACTGAAAACACACAGGCTAATAAAATTTTTTAAATATTTACATGTATATATATATATGCACACACACATAAACACACACACACACACACACACACACACACACACACACATGTAAAATGTTACATACATGTAAAAAAGTTCTAAACTTAACACAGATTTCATGGAAACACTTCCTGTTTATTCAGCTCCAGTGATGACCCATGATATATACCTTCTTCTGCCAGCCAATATAGTGGATGTATTATTTCATTCAGTTCAGCAGTTTCATTCTGCGGTTGTGTACTACGCAGTATACATTTATGCATTTGCTCGATGTTTTTATTTAAAGCATTCATCAGTTCATACATTTCCTGAGAGTCAAACCCTTGACCTTAGTGTTGCTAGTGCAGTGAGCTACAGGAATGCATCTAATTTAGCAAACATAGAAGGTCATCTGGTTATTCTAGTATACACACAGAAAATTAGCATACAATACACAGTATACATACTGCAGAAATAGAAGCAGTAGTGTGCTGTAATGCTATTACAAACCACCTTGGTAATTTCCTGTCCTTCCACACCTGTCTTGTCTTTAATTAGTCAGTGTGTAAACACTCATGTGTTGTTCCAAATGCCATGTAATATTGCCCACAATTTCTTGCAGGTGTAAGAGAAGGAGCTTGTGACAATTCTTTTTGGACTCTATGGTAAGCAACGCATGTTCACTTAATTCTGTTCAATTGAATACTATGTTAATGCATACAAAATTATAGGCCTAGTTTCACAGAAAAGGCTTAGACTAAGCCAGGATTAGGCCATAGTTCAATTAGGACATTTAAGTAATTTTTTATAAGCATGCCTTAAAAAACATTACTGGTGTACATCTTGAGACAAAACAAAGCCACTGGTATATTTTAAGATCAGTCAGTGCAAGTTTCTTTCAGTTGAAACAGCTCAGATTTATATTTTAGTCTGGGACTAGGCTTAAGCCTTGTCTGTGAAACCGGGGGATAATTTCCCATCAATCAAAGCATGTGTTTAAAGTGTATTCTGGTCTAATAATTAATCTGCACTTGTATTATTTAATATCAGGGTGTTTTAGCCACTTGTTACTGGCTTTCAAGCATGGTTGAGGTGAATTTCACCATGTTCTCTAAAGTGCAAAACAGTATGCAACACATACATAAACACAGATGAGTCTTTGTCTGCCATTTACACATGCCAATTATGCCTTTTGCCAGTGTTATGGCACAGCAGCTGCAAATGCTTTTAAATGAATCACAAGAGAGCCAATGGCACGCTGGTGCCAGGAGTGTATAGGACAGTGATTGATCAGCCATGCATCACCTCTCCATTCAATCTCTTATGTTTTAGTCAATGTTTTTTTTTTTTTTAAAACCTGAGCTTACCTTTTGGCATGACCAATCTTCTCAGTATTTGAGAAATTTAATGGGAAAAATTCTCAGAATACTCAAGGTTGCAGTGAATTGACTACTAACTAACTGTTAACTGCTAGCAACTCCAAGTCATATCTAACTATTTCTCTAAATAAAACATCATCACAATCTCACACAAAACCAAAAATCCACACAAGCATACGTGATACCATTTATTTATTTTTCATGGATCCTCTTGCAGGATGACTATGTTATGTGGCCTTGAATGGACTTTAGTTTGTTCAGAAAGAATCTGAATCTGATATTCAAATGTTATACAAATGGTCTTGTTATCAATATGAGTCAAATGTCATCAGCTGAACAAGTGCAGTAAACAAAAGTATGCATTCTAAAGTGTACTGCAGATAGCTTTTACAAGTATTACAGGAAAGACACACTTTGTGTCCATTCATAGAATGTACAATTTTGAATTGAATAGATGTCAAGGTAATCAAGATGAGATGGGCACAAAATGTGAAGGTTTTGAAAATTCCTGAAGATTCATATAAATGGAGAAAAAAAAACAGCAAAAGATTTCATTCTATGGAGCTGCTTCTGAAAGCCTGTACTGTTTGTGTGTGCTCTCACAGAATCTGTAGAACAGCAGTAGGTGAACGTGACCTTCCTGTTAGTATGTGGAAATGTCTGGAGTTTTAATGAGCCATGTGATTAAAAACAAGGATAAGAGAAGACATTAACACATGCTTCTTTCTTGAGCCTTGAGTGTTTTTTTCCCCTTTTTTTCAGAGCCGTTAGTTCCCTAGCACGTGGGTCTTCTAAAGTCACAAGTTGCATCCCAAATGACACACTATACACTATGCAATTATACAGTACACTATGTAGTCATGCGTGTAGTGATCGAATTGTTCATTTAAGGTTATTTTGTCTTTCATCATCTAAAGCTGTGACAGGGATATTAAAGGAATAGATGACCCAAAAATGAAAATCAAATCATCATTTACTTACCCTCATGTTGTTCCAAACCTGTATGAGTTTCCTTCTTCTGTTGAGCACAAAAGAAGCTATTTTGAAGAATGTGTGTAACCAAACAGTTGACGGTAACCACTGACTTTTCCATACTATGGAAGTCAATGGCTACCGTCGACTGTTTGGTTACCAGCATTCTTTAAAATATCTTCTTTTGTGTTAAATGATGACAGAATTCTCACTTTTGGGTGAATAGTCCCTTTAAATTTTGTATGGAGCAGGTCACCATGGGGCCCGACCAGCTGAGATCACATGACCAGCTGAACGCCACTCACTAGCAGTCAGTGCACCGGTAATGGCTTTGCAAGGTAAGCATCAAACTAATTATATTTGAACTATTTTCTAAGCATTAAGTAGCAGCAGCTGGTTATTGTACAGGTTGAGGCCACAAACTTGCAGAATCAAGTTATTTTAGAGCTTCATTTAAGCAGAAATCAAATGCTGAGCTCTTTAAAATTTCACATTTTATTGCATAATCTGTATTTTGCTGACACTCGCCATTTGATGATGGATGTTAGAGTCAGACTCAGAGCACAGTGTGAATGCTCAAAGGAACTTAAAGAGCTAGAAAAGTTGCTTTGAAGCCTGATTATTTTGGGAGGGGAACAGATAAGATACAATATTAATTCACTGTAACGTCAAAAATACTCAAATTCTCATTCTTCATTTAGTGAATAGGCAGAATTTTTTATTACCATTCATGAATATCAAATCTGTTATACATAGCATTTTTGATTTATAATTCTAGCATGTACACAATACCAAAATGGATAACACTTTAGAATAGGGAACACTTATTCACTATTAACTACGACTTTTCCCTCAATAAATTCCTAATTTGCTGCTTATCAATAGTTAATAAGGTAGTTGTTAGGTTTAGGTACTGGGTAGGATTATGGATGTAGAATAAGGCATTAATAATTACTACTAGTAAATGGCTAATATTCTAGTAATATGCATGCTGATAAGCAACTAGTTAAGAGACCCTAAAATAAAGCGTTACCATGTTCTGTTTTCTAAATAGTACCTCTGTAAATAAAGATTGAAAAATTAAATGATTTCAGCATTAAACAACAAAAGATTAAAAACATTATGTTTGTCTTATTACATTATTGTGCTATTATTGTTCTTACAGATCTCAGCTTTTTAATTTATTAAGATGAAACTGATTATTTTAAATGTTGTTCATGGAGGATTAGGAATATAACTTTCTTGTGCGTCATAGATAAATCTAATATCAGCTTCTGCAAATATGCTTTGTGGTTTAATGCCATCTGCTGGTACAGACAAGTGTATCCGGGTGTGTGTGTTTTTTTTGTTTTTTTTGTATCCAATGTTACATTTAGTACAGAAAGTTTAAAAATCATTAAGCATTTACTACAGATGTAAAGCTATAGCTTATGTACCTAATCAAAATATGTACATTTAAAAGAAAATCCTCTTCCTATAAATTTCACACTTAACTACAACTAATTAATAACCGTGTATGAAGAATCATTTATTTAAAAACCCACCGTAAACCGCTCAATGCAACTTCGCATGTCATTTACTTCGGAGTCACTTGTAACAAAGCAGAGCAGCTTTATCATAATGACATGCATATTAAAGTGCCCCATTATGGATTTTTGAAAATTACCTTTCATGCAGTGTGTAACACAGCTCTAAGTGAATGAAAACATCCTGCAAAGTTTTAAATCTGAAAGTGCCCCGTGTATAAAGTTATTGTCTCTCAAATGAAAGAGTCGACTCTGAATCATTGAAACGAGTCGTTTTTAAAGCGAATCCCAAGCCATTTCATGTTGACGTCAACATAAAACATTAGCATATTGCCCGCCCACGCGCGCAGACCTGGGAAAACTTGATTTTCGCTTTGGTCTGAATGAAAATGCAAATTCATTCTTTGCCACTAGGTGCCGCTTTTGGAGCATTAAAAACTCACAAACACTGCTTTATATGAAATCGACCAATCACCGCAGATTAGCGTCACGCAAAGGAGGGGTTTGGAAAAATGAATCGTTGAACGAATCGTTTGGGAGTCATTGAGCAAGTAAGGTAAAAATAAAATAAATAAATGCATATTATAAGAAAATGAAAGTGTTTTTTGACCTTGCATGCATGTCAACCTGTTGTAGGGGACTCCCAAAACCAAAATATGAACCTTTCATAACTTTAAAACAACAGCACTTTAAAACAATCTCATCAGGGTGAAAAAAGGAGCAAACAAAGGATTTGTTGCACAGCAATAACCAACCTGACATGCTTCTCTAATTGAACAAATGTTCATTATGATTGAGACTTTGTAAATTATTAAATAAATTGGCATTGTTAAATTACATTGGCATTGTAAAACAAGTGACGTAATGCAACACGCAATCTTTCCATTCATTCATTCATTCAAAAAAAAAAAAAATCTCACTCACAAATTTTGATTTGCATTCAAAATGCAAAACGGCTCACTTCCTCATTTACAAGCAGTGCATGTGAACAATGATTAATATTCAACAAACCTTGTCCAGATCTATTATATCAAATAATATAACAACATGGAATTGGATTTATATGATCTCTGATCTCATGTACAGAAGTGAGCTACTACACCGGTTTATGACATAACTGATAGCAGGGCTCTAATTATGGAGTGCTTAATGTAATTGACCAAAGGAAAAACAAAAAAGTTACAAGAACATTTGTAGGGGATTAAAATGGAATGTATTGTTAGAATGCTATGATTTTACTTTGAGAGTCTAATAAAACATATGTTCAACTGTGGAAATTCATCTCTGTCAATTTAAAAATGTCTCCTGTCAACATTAAACTAATTCTAACAGAGCTTCCGGATATGTTGAACTCTCTAGCTCATTAGACCTGAAGTTTCCCAACAATAACAAAATCAACCAAAAACTCTCATTCAACAGATAACAGCAAGGTTTGATATGGTTCCTTACTGATTTATTTATGTGTCGAGCAGAGCAAAGCGGTATTGAACATTACGGCATACCATTCGGCTAAGAGCCCCCTCATGCTTTTAACAGCAGATGGGCTCAGCTTCTTTGCCCTTTGGGAACAGTTAGAGGAACCAGTGGTTAAGAAATTGATTATTATCACACTGGCACAGGCACATAAATTGGTCCAACACAGAGGAAACTGAGGCACAGGAGGTTTGACAATCTGATGAATATTGAAGGTTGATCAAACATAAAATATAACCCATCTATCCAGCAGAATCAAACTCTTCTCTCTTTACTATTGACAACATTCAATCACATATGGCATATGGAGAAAAATAAAAGATACACTAACGTTTAAAAATTTGGAATCGGTAAGAAGTCTCTTATGTTCACCAAGACTGCATTTTTGATGCATATTTGATCAAAAACACAGTAAAACACAAACTATTATTACAATACAAAATATTTTGTAAGTGTAATTTATTCCTATGATGGCAAAGTTGAATTTTTTAGCAGTTATTACTCCAGTTATCAGTGTCACATAACCTTTCAGAAATCATTCTAATATGCAGATTTGGTGCTCAAGAAAAATTTCTTATTATTATCAGTGTTGATAACGGTTGTGCTGCTTACTAACTGTGATGAAACCATGTTACTTTGTCATTATATATATATATATATATATATATATATATATATATATATATATATATATATATATTTTTTTTTTTTATAAGGTTTAAAAGAACAGCATGTATTTGAAATAGATATCTTAATATATATAAGAAATGTCTTTACTGTCACTTTAAATCAATTTAATGCATCCTTGCTGAATAAAAGTTTTTTTTTTTTTTTATAAAACCTTACTGACCTCAAACTTTTGAATGGTAGTGTATATACTTCCATTATTTTGCTTAGTTCAGTCACATACCTTCTTTACAAACCCCTCCCTCCAAAGACAATGTCAGCAAATCCGAAAGTGCAAAATAATTCAAAGCAGAGAGTGTTTCTAAGTTTTTTTTTTTTTTTTTTACTGTTTACAGAAATGTCACGGGGACATGTGGTTTCTCAGGACCTATTTCATTGATATCTGTCAGGTAGTAAGGGCATTTCCTGTCTGACAATTATAAAAATTTATAATAATGCAACAAAATCCAAAACATGAGCCTTTAACATCACAAGGCAATTTTAAACAGCAAAAGCCCATGAGTAAATACTGAAAGTGCAAAAATTCTTGCTAGTGCAATGGGCCCTTCAATCATGTCAATACTTTTTGTGCTTAACGGTAAAGGCCAATATCGACGACATATAAAACACTCAATGACACTTAAGTTTCCTTAAATTCTACTATAGCTACATATTCCTTCAAATGTGTCAATAAATATGCATTTGAAAGGCTGATTTTAGTCCTCCTTGAAGGTTAAAACACCAATATCCCTTCATAATTGGTGTAACTATTGAAAACAAATCTTCAGACAGCTCTGGAAAACAATCATCCACATAATTATATGAATGTTTGGAAGCTGCAGACAATTTTGATGTAGATGTGTGAATGACTGTGGTGCACGGTTTAGGTTTGGATGCATCTTTCTGGGTAGCTCTGCCCACAGTTCAACCTCACTGGTCTAAAATTTAATCCCACATAGAATATTAAACATCAGATGTTTTCTGATTCGCTGTGATTTTTGTTGTTTCAGGCAGTGCTTCAAATTGGACGTGTACTGATTGCTCCTCCTTGGTCTGGCAGCAGTGATCCCTTGACTCATCTAATATGCTTCCCTGAGACAGGAGGAGATAGTCTGACTTCATGCCAGCTCATTTGATAAAGTTTGTGGTCCTCTGATTAGTGCACATTTCTAGTCAGTCCTCTCTGGCAGTTTATGTTGCCAAATGCTGATGATTTTGACAGGAGAGGTAGTCACAATATCACACAGTGAAGCTTGTGAGAACTCATGGCTCTGTCTCCACGCCACTTCATCTTTTTTTTCTTTTTCAGACTCCGCTCTGGAACTTGCTGTCTAAAAAGGCAAAGAATGAATGAAAGAGAAATATGTCAATATAAATTAGAATAATACCGGATTCAAACTTTGAAGTGCGCCTGTAATGTCCAAAAATGTCAGAGTAGGCAGAAGTAGATGATGTTTCGTGCATAGTTATGAAAAGACAAACCCCTTATGTGAGTTTGATTTACCTGATAACTCTGACTAATTCATGAAAGGCTCTGTCCACATTCATTGGAGGATCCTTAGCACTAGTTTCAATGTAAGTAATCTAAAGAAAGAGTTAAGAAATAGAAATTACTGCATGAAGTCCAATTTTCTTCAGCCTTTAAAAAGAGCAGAAGTTCCTTAAACACTTAAAAAATGTAAATTTGACATTTCAAATAAGAGTTTTAAGTCTTACATAATAAAGTAAGATTTTAAGTACTGTAACTGCACAGATATTTTGATAAATGTAATGAATTATTATGTATACAAGATCGGAATAATTACAAAAATATACACTAAAGTTTGGAGTCAGTAAGATTTTTATTTTTTTTTTTATTTTTTATAAACTCTTTTTTTTTTTAATAAGGATGCATTCCATTGATCAAATGGCTGTAATAATATTTTACAGTATTACAGTTTTACTGTATTTTGATCAAATAAATGCAGCCTTATAAGCATAACAGATTTCATTCAAATGCATAAAAAAATTAAAAAAAATCTTACAGACCCCACATTTTTGAACAGTAGTGTATATTTATGTTTATGTGTTTTTGCATGGGGATGGATGCTCCAAAACCGACAAACAAAAAGTATCATAAAAGTAGTAGTAGTAGTACTAGTACAGGCTGAAATTCACAGAAGAATGTCTTACTGGTTTGGAATGGCATGTGGGTGAGTATATCATGACAGAATTTTCATTTTTGGTTGAATTAACCCTTTAACCGCTGTCAGTCAACACAAAACACACACCCAGACACAAACACTATTGTGGGCTCACTGACAGTTAAATTCCACTGTTGCCAGTCCTACATAAAGTTGTGCTCTGGTATAGGTCAGACTCACGTTGTGTTTGGCAGCCATCTCACAGCCCTGTTCATTTGTCACTTTCCTCAGATGCACAAGGTCCACTTTGTTAGCCACCAAAACCATGGGGAAAGATTCCCTGGTGAAGACACAAAACTTGTTAAAAACAAAAACAAAAAGAAAAGGGAGGAAAGAATATTCTGAGGTGTCAAAAATTAGTTGTGGACTTGAGTTTTGTATGACGCATGATATCTAACCGGTCTTTGACTCGTAGGATGAGCTGGTGAAAGCGGTCGACGTGTTCAAAACTGGCCTTGTCCGTCACAGAGAACACAATGAGGAAACCGTCACCAGTTCTCATGTACTGCTCTCGCATGGCGCTGAATTCCTCTTGACCTGCCGTGTCTAAAACTTCAAGGAGCAAAGGTAATGGGGACAAGATAATGACCAGGTTAAACTGTTGTCATGTCTCTTTTCACATCTCTTTTTATATACAAATAATATTCTATATTTTCTACCAACCATCAGAGTATTTTTACATGAACCAACCAGTCTTTAGAAAGCAGAATGATTTTTTCTTTTTTACTTTTTTAAAAATAATATTTTATATTATTATTATTATTATTTTCCTTTATTTCTCAAACCTATCCCAGCTTGGACTGACTTCAACCACTTATAAACCATTTAAAACTGCGACCAATTGAAGTATGTTTTTTTTTGCTGGATTTTCCATTAGGCATGATTTTTGTTGAGTTGTAATGAGTCTAAAAGCTTGATATAAGCCTACTGATAAGGCTGCAAATAAACATAACAGTATGGGAGGACTAAAAGCATGAATATTACTTATTTTATACAGAAAAATACTACACATAATGAGTTGTTGGCACGTACCATCCAAAATAGCCCACTGGCCATCGATCTCTGTGTGTTTCAAGTAGGAGTCTTCAATAGTAGGATCGTAATCTGGCACAAAAATCTTTTGGAAAAACTGGATGGTAAGAGCACTCTTTCCCACGCCTCCATCTCCCACAACCACCAATTTATACGTTGGGAGGTTGTCACTAGGGACTGCACTGGTTGCCATGATAACTGCTACACCTGAGGAGAGAAAGGAGAATGTAATCCCTGATCATTATTTAGGCCTAAGCATTAGGTAGATGACAGTTACGAGCACTTCTCATGTTTTATATGAAATAAAGAAGCTGAAAGTACTGATGAAAAGTTCAAATAAGGTTTTCTGTGGTTTGGGAATAGTTCTGCAGAGAGCTAATTTAGGATAAAGGGATGCATTGCAAAGGATATGGTCTAGACACAGACAGTGTGGTTCTTTGTAATTGCTGTTATTTTCTGCACAACACAAGCCTTGAATCTTACAAACCCAAGTATATTTATTTTTGATTACAGTCTAAATATAAAGTAAAAAAATAAATAAAAAATAAATAAATAAATACAGCTCCATGAGGTTTCTAGGAGAATGTAAGGATGAGAATAAGATGTCAAAATGTTGGTGATATTCATATATTTATTTATTGTAGAATATCATTTTTAGCCTTGCTAATGTGTTTTTAAATATAAAAAGTATCTTAGATTCTAGTACAGAAGAAGGGAGAAAAAAACACTAAAAATATAGGCCTAAAACGTACCATAAAGTACAAATGCATCACATATCTGAAACATACATTCCTTATTAAGCTACTTTAAAAAAAGCAATAAATAAATAAATAGTGTACAGGCACTTGTATTTAATTTTATGGCAAACCAACAAACAAACAATATACAACAAATAACAAGAGAACATAGACCGTCTGTGTAAAACTATTTAGCGAGATTCTTTAGTAAGTGGCCCAATGTTATTATGTACAGACTTATGGTGAAATGACCATTTGAACCTAAAAGCTGTATGAAAATAATTAAAAACACGTGTTCTTACCTAAAAAGACAACTCTAGCAGAGCAAAGAGTTTGAAGAAGTCAGCTAGGTTAACGAAGAAGTGTTTGCCCGGCCCGTGAGCAGGGCAATGTGTGCTGTTCAGGAGGAAAAGTCTGTCAGTGGGTGACGGCCACCCCTTCCTGCGGCCCACAATGTGAGGAAGGAGTAAACTTCCTTCCTAATTCCACCAGGCCTGGATATTTGAGTGATCTCGCTTTCATAAGGGAACCATGAGACACCTCTCGACCGAACACACCCATGAGAAAGACCTCAAACTGACCTCTTAAGATCACAGTACATATGTACTGTAGTTGCAGGCAATAGGCGGAGTTCATCCAAAAATGAAAATGGTAATTTATTCCCTCATGTTATTCTCTATGATTTTTTAAGTGGAAAGGTTTCTCTCTTTCTCTCTCTCTCCAGTGTTTTAACTAAAATTTCTTCATCAGCAAGTAAATTCAAAATAGTTGATAAAGTGCAATGAACTTACCATGTGAATTCTAACTTTATTATTATAACAAAATAAACAACATTGAGAAATATTCACAGGGATATACATACTAAGCTAAAATAAATAAACAATTATAGTTTTGATTTTATCTTTTCACATTCAGATAAATCTATAAAAATTCAGAATTAAGAGATGAAGTTAGACTTTTGTCATAATTATTTACTGACTTAACATGTCAATTTTTACTTTTTAATGTCATAATTTTGACTTTTTATGTCATTATTGCTTACTATCTGATAATTATGACTTTTTATTTTCTAATTATGATTTACTAAAGCATGATTCCTTTTTTTTCCTCACGTGACAGAAATCTGCTTTTCATATTTCTAAACAGTTTTGGATGTTCTAATTGCCGTTTATGTTTACACAGAGCAGTATTGTTTATAGTCTATTGTTAAAAAATTAAATAAATAAATAAACGGGTTGAAGCCAGACCATTTATCTTCTCTAATGTTGTTCAAAATTGTATCATTTATTTTCTAAATGTATCATTATATCACTTCCACCCATCTGTAAAGCTATATTTGGTTATAAATGCTCTATTACTTAAAGATAAGTTTCCTCTCTCTCCATCAGTGATGACGTCACTTTTAACGCGGCGTAATGACGTATTCCGTTAGATCCGTCACTGATTCAGAGTTATCTCATTTAATAAACACTTGATGATTATAAACAATGCCAGCCTGAATCCGAGGGGCATAAACTGACATTCGTGAAAGGTTTATGTCTGAAATGCCACATATGAGTGTGATTCTGAGTACTGATGAATGACAATGATCTTCAAAAACCATCACCAAACTCTGGCACGAAACTTACCAGTCATGAGTTGGTTGATTTACCAAGTGTGCACAAATCCCGACTCCTCCTCGACATCCCGGTATATCAGAGTAATCAACAGGCTCTTAGCAAAGCAGGCTCTGCCCTTCAGTTTAAATGAAAAATTAAGACATTTTCCTCCGCCCTTATGAAATTACAGTGTAACAATCTTCACATCGCAACTGCTGATGCTATAAATAGAATGGTTTCGGCGGGGTGGATGCGTTTCTTTAGCTTTACTTTTATAGTGCTTTCATTGTTTTATTTAACTAGCTGCGTTACACACTCGATAGAAACAAGCGTGAATATATCCCCAGAACTTTCCCTAAAACAGCGTCTTCTTCAGAGTCCGTCCATCGCCACATGAACGGAGGGACGTCCCCCCCCCGAGCGAGAATGGACCGTTCCTCTGAATGAAGCCTCATCACTTTTAAAGCGGCAGATGAGTTTATTACTGAACGATTCTTAGAAGATGATGTATGAGATGAAAAACAAAATTATATTTGAAAGGGAAATGAAATTAACTTTATATTATCTCAAGAGGACGACGTTTGACAGATGTAATTATAACTTTTTAATATTATTAAAAAGAAAGGCGTAGGGGTTGGCATTTATCACATTTGAAAAGATGAGGTTGAACAACAGAAAATAAATAAATAAACCTTGTTATGGGTCTTTCACGCCCAATCGATGCTCTGAAGTGTGAAATGACTCTGTAGTGTAACTAGTGCCTGTTTTGAAAGTGTACTTCGTAGAAAGAGATCAGATTCACCGTACAGGGAAAGAAAGCCTCTCAGCTTCAGTTTTTTTCCTCCAGGAGGCGCTCGGTGGCTCAAAATCTCTTTTGTCTTATTCAAAAATATACCCATTCAAACGTGATTTACAAATAGCCAGTAAAGGACGCCGATAGCCTTGAGCCGATAACTCATTTATAAATACAAAATGAAGAGTTTGTGATTTTTTTCAAACGCGTACTCAATTCCCATTTTACGAATTATACACTTTTAATTTCTATTCTAATCCTTATTCTATTTCTATTTCTACGGAGTCCGCAAATCGTCTGTGTTGTCGTAAAACTGTCGTAAACGCAGATGTGTTTCCATAACAGTCAGCGTGCTGTCCTTGTGAGAATGAACACAAAGTAGCAAGTAAGAGAATACTCTTAACTGTTTTTAATGGATATTTTCCCCAAAGATTTGAAGAAATGTGTTTAGGACCTTATTCGAAAATGTATATTTTAGTTCGGAAAATAAGGGCTTGCGAGACGTGAAGCGATGAAAATGTAACTCATAAATGCATTTAAAGGAAATGCATTTATGAACTAATTTTCATATAGTTTTTGGAAAATAAATATTTATATGTGCATGGTTGGTTAATGATGAGATTGGATAACATTTGATGTGAAATGTAAAGATGATATCATTTATGATTCTTAAAATATCATTTTGTCATTTGTGTTGACAGCCAAGTGGTCAAAAGCAAGAGAAGAGATGGCTTCACCTTTTCTGAGACTCTCTGTGTTTATTCAGAAGTATCGGACACCACTGCTCCTTGTCGGCTGTGGAGGGGTATTTTCTGCCAACATTTTCTATCACGTTTTCCCAGATTATACATACAGAAAAGTGTACCAGGCCTGGCACAAAGGTGAACCAGCCAGCCTGTCGGAGAAGCTTGAGAACGTCTTTCAAGAGGTGCTGAAAGATTCTGCTGTCAGCTTCCCTAAAAACTTCAGTGCTTTTGCCGCCTTCGGCTTTCACCCGGTAGGGGCAGGTGTTCCATGGCTTCCCTCTGGAGCGCAGATCGGCATCCCAGCCAACTTCAACAGCACCACTGACGACCCATCAGGCATCACCAACCGCACTATTCTCATCAATGGCAAAGAGCTGGAGTGGGACAGCGATTCAGGTGCTGCTCTCAAAAACTCTCTGGTGTTCTCTCCGGAGGCACAGAAGTTTGCTATAGCCCGAGAAGTGGCCCAACTGGAGGCTGGGGGTCCCGTGTTGCACGCTGCAGTGGCTCCAGCGTGTCTGGCAGGGGTTTGTATATATAGTGTAGCTCTCAAGCAGATCTTTGCTGGGTCCATCTTCTTCAGGGCTGGTGTTAATGTGTTTGCTGTGGGTATAGGTGTTGTGTCTTATATCCTGGCTTCTGATGCTCTGAGCCAGTGGTTGGACTACAGCTCGGACCACCGTGCAGCATGTCTGTCAGGCGATTATGCAAAGGGTGGTTTAGAGTTCTACAACAAAATCTTGACACGGAACAAGACCCTGCGCTCTCTAATGGGCAGAAAAGGGGAAGAGATGTACGCCCCCAGTGGAAACTTGTTTCCTGGACATCTGCTGCAACTCAGACATGCTCCTTACACATCTAGACGGGATAAGATTTTAAATCTTTTGAAAAATGAGAAAGTATGAACTGTCTGAATATATTAAAAAAGCATATATGTGCTTAGTTTAGCTCGTGCAAATTATACTGCGATTCTGCATTTGTATATTAGACTGTATATGTGCAGTGCTTTTGAAATAACTTGTCTTCCCTTTCTCACAAATAAAGAATTTAACTTAAGTCCATCATGTTCTAGTCTACATCTGTCAAAGTATCATGCTGCTGATTAGTATACATTATAATCAGTAAGAGACATTATGAGATATTATATATGTATGTATGCCATCACAATGACATGAAAAACAAAATGTGTTAACATGTATTCACACAGGTTTTTTTGCCATTAGTAGTAGCCTTGTGTTTTTAACATAAAAGGTCATGGAAGAAAGTGAAACATTCAGTTGTTTGTGGTTGGATTCCTAAAGTATGCTGATGATACATGCCTAAATAACAGCAATAGTATAAGTGACCGTCAGCAAAAGGATGGATGCCAAAAAGATGTTTGAGAGGCAATCTTGCTGAAGCACACATTGGGTGTGGACATTTCCCAGTCCACATACTACATACTAGATCACTCATTCTGTAATAACATTTCCAGTGGGTTTGGCATTCTTCAGTGTAACTGTGAACACTTTTTTTTTACTGTAAGTTTTTTTGGTAACATTTTACTTGAAGCCTTTATGTATAATGCATTATAAAAGTAGTTTTAATGCATTATTTATGCCTTGTAATGCAGCTTATAATGCATTGTACAGTCTTATGAATAATTGTAACCACAGTTAATACATTTTAACACTTAATTCATTGTTACACTATGCATTTTAAATTTGGTTATGATTATTTATGACAAAATACAATATATTACAACGCACATTATGAATAATTATACCCTTTGATAACTCTTTATAATGCATTATATATAAAGGCTTAAAGTAAAGTGTTACCATTTCCCCCCTCCAACTAATAGCTAACTTCCAACTAATTTTAACTAATTTAGATTTCTAATTTATTCTAAGTTTTCCCCCCATGCAGTTTAGTCTTTAAACTTTTGTCGTACTGTAATATTGGTATTCTGTTCACTATTAAGTTTTAGAAATAATACATATTTCAAGAATTCCTAGCTATTAACATATTTATTATTGGTTTATTACACAGTACAGGGCCTAAACACAACATATGTTAAGATGATCAAAGACATACAGTAAATACAAATAAATTAACAAGACTCAAATATATACACATTTTTAAGGATATATTTTTAAGAAATCGAAGCTCTAAGTAAAACACAAATCATTTGGAGCATTAGCACAATTATGCCACAAGATGTCACCATTGTCCATATAAACTATCTGGATGAAAAAAGCCCGTGAGCAGGGTAACAGTTTTCATTGCTTTAAAGGCATACTCCACCCCAAAATTAAAATTTTGTCATTAATCACTTACCCCCATGTCGTTCCAAACCCGTAAAAGCTTTGTTCGTCCTCTGAACACAATTTAAGATATTTTGGATGAAAACCGGGAGGCTTGTGACTGTCCCATTGACTGCCAAGTAAATTACAGTGTCAAGGCACAGAAAAGTATAAAAAAAAAAAACATTGTCAAAATAGTCCATCTGCCATCAGTGGTTCAATCTGAATTTTATGAAGCGACGAGAATACTTTTTGTACGCAAATAAAACAAAAATAACGACATTTATTCAACAATTCGTCTCTTCTCTGTCTCTCTGTGTCAGCGTAGTGCAATTTTGGAGAGCATCCGATGAACGCAAAGTGCGTACGCTATTCTCTGTCATCAGTAAGGCATGGATACCTATTGTAGGTTTATTTAAGCTTTGATTTGAAAGGAAACCGCGTATCCATGCCTTACTGATGACAGAGAATAGCGTACGCACTTTGCGTTCATCGGATGCTCTCCAAAATTGCGCTACGCTGACACAGAGAGACAGAGAAGAGACGAATTGTTGAATAAATGTCGTTATTTTTGTTTTCTTTGCGTACAAAAAGTATTCTCGTCGATAAGATATCCAAATATATTTAAGATATCCAAAATATCTTAAATTGTGTTCAGAACACGAACGAAGCTTTTACGGGTTTGGAACGATATGGGGGTAAGTGATTAATGACAAAATTTTCATCTTGGGGTGGAGTATCCCGTTAATGGTGGGTTGAATCAGAGTAATCAGTTGTGGCCCACCTATATCAGATATCAAACCACTTTGTTTCTAATAGCAGTACTGAAAATCTATCTATCTATCTATCTATCTATCTATCTATCTATCTATCTATCTATCTATCTATCTATCTATCTATCTATCTATTTGTCTGCCCGTCTATCTATCTATCTATCTATCTATCTATCTATCTATCTATCTATCTATCTATCTATCTATCTATCTATCTATCTATCTATCAATCATTGACTCTGTCTGTCTATCTATCTATCTATCTATCTATCTATCTATCTATCTATCTATCTATCTATCTATCTATTCGTCTGCCCGTCTATCTATCTGTCTATCTGTCAGTAAGTGTCCGCCTCTCCAGGTTGTGACTCCACCCCCGGCCGCTGGTGGCGCTGCGGAGAGATGTCGCGCCATGTTACAATGTAACACTCAGCACTGCTGCTGCTTCTGCGGCTCCTATAATGTAACAGCACCGTGAACGGAGACGCAGCTCAAGAAGTGACCGATTCCGATGAGCCGACCTCCTGAGTGGGAAATGTGTTTTTATTCTCCTGTGAGATCCCCCCCGCCGCCCCAGTGGTCCCGTTGAGTGGACTGTAAAGTGTCCTCGCTGACTGGCTTCACAGGATCGAGTTTGTGTGGATTATTGGAACCGGAGGCCCCGCTGAGTTGAGTGTGTGTGCTGGGCTGGAGTGGGTCAGTATGAGGCTGCCGCTGCCGCTCTGAGCGGGCTCTCTGCTCCCTGCCTTGGGTCTCTTACAAAATAATATTTACTTAGAAAACTGGACACCCCTGGAGCAGTTTATGACGGTAAGAATCGGCATGTCACTTTGCTGTTGCTGGGGGGTTTTGTACAAATATGCTGCCTGCTTTCCTGGATACACTATCAACAAATTTCAAGTTTTTTTTTTTTTTTTTTTTTTTTTTGTATATGATATTGTTGTGTTTTAGACAGCCAAAAATTACTACATACGAGGAATACTTCTTTCGCATTTTATTTGTAAATGTTGTACCAGAAGATTCAGCTGTTCAAGCAGCTTTGTCTGTAGCTGAAGCTGTAGCAGGTCGGATTTTTTGGAGCTTTTGGTGTATTTCACCAACTCAATAGTGCTTTGATTAGAGATGAACATGATTATTTATTCCATTTGAGAGGATTATGTTAATTTATCTTTACCTTATTAAGAGCCAAACACTGATGATCCCGGTCATTGGTCAAAACATTTGGTGATTTGTACGTCAATGACGTGTATATGTGGTCAGTCTCGTTTTTATTTGTTTTGTTTATTTTTGTCAGAGTTATTTTATGTTGTATGGGCAGTCAACATGTCTGACGTCATGGCTTTTTGACAGGGTTTATCACGGTGTGACGAGACATGTGACTTAATCATTGCGACGTCATATTGACAGGTGAAAACCAGTTGTTCAGAATTCCTCCTTCATGCTGGCATGGGTACATGGGTGGATGGATGTAGGTGTGTATGTGTGTGTAAACATATCTCTTTATACAACAGAGTTTTACAGACACACACAGAGTAATATTTTCTATTTTTAGTCTCTTATGCTCACCAAGGCTGCGTTTGTTTGATCAAAAATACAGTAAATGTTGTGAAGTATTATTTCTGTCTGACATGGCTGTTTTCATATTTGACATATACTTTAATATTAATCAGTATACTATATAATATAATACTTTTTTATTTACTTTATAATACTATAATATATAATACAATACTTGTAATATGTAGTAACATGTAGCATGTATTTTAATCCTCTGAAAGCTAATTTTCAGCAACCATTTACTCCAGTTTTCAGCGTCACACGATCCTTCAGAAATCATTCTAATATGTTGATTCTGATATGTTGAATGATTTTCTTCCAGGATTCTTTGAAAGTTCAAAAGAACAGCATTTGTTTGAAATAGAAACATTTTGTAACATTGTAAATATTTACTGTCACTTTTGATCAATGTAATACATCCTTGCTAAATAAAAGAAGAAAAATCGTACTGACCCCATGTGAAAAGGAAAGTAGAAATATGTGTGAATGGTAAAGATCTAATGGATGAACTCTTATTAAATCTATTATTTTTCAGAGGTCTCCATCATTGTTAGATTATCAGCGATTCAGTTTCTTGGAGATCTGAGTTAGCAGTCGAGTCACTGTGGGCTGAGTGGATTTTATGCAGGAGCAGTTTGGATGATTTCAGGGTGTCAGCTGTTAGGGGCGCGAGGGCTGCAGCAAGGGCCCTGGCCAGCATTTCTGTGCACCTGAGCCAAGGCCATGTAGAGCTGAATTGGGTGGCTTTGAAGAGGGGGTAACAGGAGGCAGGTGTTCAGACAGTTGGAACTGGCAGCACCTGCCCATCTCAGTATGGCAAACCACATTGCCTGACCGAGCACATTGCAGTGTAAATTCTGACCTCCTGAGTACAACCCAACCCCAAGTTAAGCACCTAATTATGAGAATCTTTCATGGGATCTTAGCACCATGTACTCTGTCAGACTGAGATCTTATTTTTTTTTTTAAGCTGAAGGGTCCTATTTCTATTGTAATAATTGCTTACTTCCACCTGGGAGTAGCCTGTGTGGCATTAGTTCATTTAAAGTAATAGATAATGATATTATTAAAATGTGTTTTCAAGCATAAATGTTCATCAGTGAACTATTTTGCTTGAAATGGGAGAACTGTTCAGTTCACTGGTAGTTGCCTCAACTCGCCAATTCTCATTGATAACAAATGATGGTCGCTTAATTGCTGTAAAGCCTCTTTATACAAGCTGTAGAACTGAAGAAAAAGTGGTTTTGCTTTTACAATTTGATATTTTGAACAATTTGATTTTATTGTAAATCTGAAACTTCCATCTAGCATGTGTAGATGGACACTACCATTCAAAAGTTGATTTTTATAATGGTGTTAAAAGAAGTCTCTTATACTCACCAAGGATATGTTTAGTTGGTTAAAAATATAGTAAAACAGTAATATTGTGAAGTTTTATTACAATTTAAAATAAGTGTTTTCTGTTTTAATATTTTTTAAAATGTAATTTATTCCTGTGATGGCAAAGCTGAATTTTCAGCAGCCATTACTTGAGTCTTCAGTGTCACATGATCCTTCAGAAATCAGTCTAATATGCTGATTTGATGCTCAAGAAACATTTCTTATTATCATGGTTGAAAACAGTTCTGCTTAATATTTTTGTAAAAAACGTGGTATATTTTCTCAGGATTCTTTGGTAAATAGCATTTATTTGTAAAAGTAACAGTTTTTACTGTGACTTTTGATCAGTTTAATGCATCCTTGCTTTATTAGTATTAGTTTCTTAAACAAACAAACAAAAAAAAATCGTACTGACCCCAAACTTTCAAACGAAAGTGTACTTTCCAAGATGACTCAAGGCCGATCAGCTGAGCTGTGAGATAACAGGCTCCTTTTCGCTACCAACTGAGAATTTCAGTGTCTGACCCTCTTGATAATATTTGAAGCAATACCAGGTCAAATATATTCCACCATATTCAGCCATCTCAGATCTGAGTCATTAAGAGATGAGCGTGCAGGAAATAGAGTCTTGTTTTGACAGGTTTTCTCTGCTTGTTCTTTCCAATAAAAACTTCCTGTCTGAGAAGGTAAGAGATGGATGACTGGCCTCGGTATCATGAATGGAGGCTGTTCTGTCAGCATTGTTGCGGTGACTGCTCATGTGGCACTGCAAAACGGGTCACCAGCCACACATCACATGCGTTTCAGCAGATATGACAGAAGCAAATCACAGCTGTGTGTACAGTCCTTCTGTCGCAGACTCAAAGGTGTTATACAAGCGTATCGGTGCATTTAATTATCAGCGTTGTGTTGTTTTTGTGAGGGAGGATTCATTCAATAATTTTCGTTTTTGTTCTATTTTCAAAAAATAATAGCATATTTTTTCAAATCCACATCTTAGATTTTGTTAATTATAAAGCTCAGTGTCGCTTCCTTCTGTTGTCACCAAACACGCGCTCGGCCCTGAGGAAATGAGAGCGTCACATTTTTGTGGTAAGAGCTCCGAAAATAAAGGGAATAGCTATCATGAGCTTCCTTTTTACTTGGAGATTTATATCACTCTGTGGACAGGGATTAAAATCTTTTATTTTGACACTTACATTACCGTTTAAAGATTTGGGGTAGGTACTTTTTTAAAATGTATTATTTTTATTCAGCAAAGATGCATTAAATTAAACAAAAGTGTCAGTAAAGGCATTTATAATGTTACAAAAATTTTAAGAATTTAATATGTAAAAATATGTATTACAGTTTTCACAAAAATATATTAAGCAGTACAACTGTTTTAATGTTAAGAAGTGTTTCTTCAGCACCAAATTATCATATTAGAATGATCATGTGACACTGAAAACTGGAGTAATAGCTGCTGAAGATTTAGCTTTGTCATCATAGGAATATATTAAAATATATTTTAAAAGGTTATTTTCATTTGTAATAACATTTTGCTGTATTACTGTTTTACTGTATTTTTGATCAAATTAATCCAGCCTTGGGGAACATAAGAGACTTCTGTTCAAAAACCTTGAAAGGTCTTTCCAACACTAAACTTGTGAAAGGTAGTGTAATTCAGGTGTACAATAAAGCACAAAACTGTATTATGAAAGACAAAACTGAATTAGAAGTATTAGTGTGGTTAGAATGTCCCTTCTGCCCCAGAAGATTTGATTGAGAGGGGTTTATGTTAAAACCTGTGGAGATTCCATTTCAGTGGCTTCTCTTGCCTGTCTGCAAGTAAACTCAGACAGACAAAAATAGACGACCTCCTTTATTCCCTCCATTTTTAATGTATGGCTCGTGACACATCTTGAAGAGACAATGAGACTTTTTAAGCATTAATGAGTAAAGTTCTCATGTTTTGACGGAAAGAGGAAGAGTCATTTGGAAAAATTCCACTGCACAGGAGTGTGTCTGTATGTGTACATCTGTAGCCCTTCAATTGTACAGCCTGCTCGCTGTGTTTGGACAAGTTGTGCATGAAAGATTTTCACAAGACATTCACAGTATGCTTTGGAAGTATGCACATATCTATCATTATGTAATATTTGATATTTTTGCAGCATTTATCATTATTATTCAGTGGCTGTCTTTTGCTCAGAATCATGTCATGGAACACACACACACACAAAAAAAAGATTATTAAAAAGATATTTAATTATAATATGGATGGATTGATTATTGGGCCTGCTGTATTTGGAAGGGCCTGAGTGGAAGTGTAATTAATGTTAAAAGTTAGTTAAGTGGTTTATTTCTTTTCTCATATGGTATGTTTGATGTAGTGTTTTACAAATCTGGAGTGAGTGGAAACTAATTTTAATTACAGAGCTGTGAACTGAAATCATGAAATTACTTTTTGGGGTTTCACTGCTTGTAGTTAATTTGAATGGGTAGGAAACTGGTTTCAGATGCTACTACCAGACATGCTGATTCTCATAACATAGTCATACGTTGCTGTTCTTAGCAGAACTGCTTTTCTTTAGGCATTGAACTTGTTTCTTTCTTTCTATCTAGGTAAACCCCTTTGTAGTTGAAGGCATAAAGTTTTTAAGGAACAACTCTGCAGTTCAGAGTAAATCTGTTTTGATGGGTTCACTTTCGCTGGTTCTTAGTTTAACATTTAAAAATTTTCCAATGTTGCTGCATTGGGATACACAAACAAACAGAGCCCACAGTGTTTACTCTTTGGCGAGGAAATCAACCTACTAATGGCTTTACTTGTAGCTGTCTCTGCATATTAAAGTTGGATATGAAAAAAGTATTTTAACATTGACAAAAATCCACATTTTACCTTTAACCTTATTGGTTAACCCCCAACTGCTCCCTGGGTGCCACAGCAATATGGCTGCCCACTGCTCCGGGTGTGTGTTCACTACTGTGTGTGTGTTCACTACTGTTTGTGTGCACTTGGATGGGTGAAATGCAGAGCACAAATTCAGAGTATGGGTCACCATACTTGGCCACGTCACATCATTTTCAGCAAGGCACCTACCATGCTGAAGACCCAGAAAGCTCTTGGATTTCATCAAAAATAGTAGTGGTAGACCGATATATCGCCAAGGCCGATATATCGGTCGATATTTGTCATTTTTCAAATATCGGCATCAGCCTATAAGTTTTTCTGTTTGGCCGATGTGTTCGACACTTTTATTTTGACGGCACTGAGAACGGCAGCGCCTGAGCACTAGGGTTGCTGCAATAGACGATGTTGACGGTGTAACCGGTGTGAAGCCGCAACACCGGTTATGTCACTTGCCCACAGTGGCACTGTCCCCCACTGTTGTTTTCATTTTTTTTTATAGTACTAAAAATCATTTCGTTCAGTTAGAGAACATACACTACAATTAAAAACTGAATGCGTCTGCTCAATGCAGCGTGCCGAACGACAGCCACATCACAGATCAGATTTCATTTATCACGTGAGGAGAGTGAGTCAAGCTGACTAACAAGAAGAGTGATCCAGCAAGCGCTGATCCAGATCCAGTGTGATGACACAAGGCTTGTGTTCAACATCATCACGCTGGATCTGGATCAGCGCTTGTCATGTACTGTCGTGAACGCGCGTCTGCAAGAGAAACAGTAGAGACGAAAATCTGGAATAAAATTGTTATTTTTGTTAACGATTGCGCAAAAAGTATTCTCGTGGCTTCGTAAAATTACAGTTGACAGACTGATGTCACATGGACTACTTTGTCGATCATCTTGGTACTTTTCTGGACCTTGATCGTGTAAGGACCCTTGCTGTCTTTGGGAGGGTCTGAGAGCTCTCGGGTTCCATCAAAAATATCTTAATTTGTGTTCCGAAGATGAACGGAGGTCTTACGGGTTTGGAATGAGATGAGGGTGAGTTAGGGCTGCATGATTATGACAAAAATCATAATTGTCGATTATTCCCTTGAGATTGTAAATGCGATTATTAATAACGATTATTTTGAACAGATTTATGCCATTGTTTGAGCTGCATGCCATATTTATATATAAAATATATAGTTAAAAAAAAGGCTGAAAACACTCTTCCTGAACTTTTATTGCTTTTCTATAACATTGAGCCTCAAATGTCAACTATACATTGGTTTGGCTTCTTCTTTAAACAAAAAAGGTAAAATTATGCATGGTATAATAATGTTATACTAAAACTAAAAGAAAAAAATGGTTTACTAAAGCTATATATTTCATTTACAATTAAACAGACGAAATTTCAAATTACAGTAACATTTTACAGTACAATTTATATTACCAGGGCTCCAGACTACCATTCGAGAGCAGTGGCACCAGCACCTGATTTGGTAGCACTGAACATGTAATATTACAAGTTTTGTCTCTTAAAAATGTACATTAGAACAGGAGCTTGAGTTCAGAGTAGCAGGAGCTCGAGTTGGGATGTAGATATACATTTGACAGTACCATTGTAAAAACTGTAACAGCCTCATCTTTCATACATAACCAAAAGTACAGCACCTCATTACCATGGTAAAAAAGTAGCCTAACTATATGGTTTCTATGGTGTTTGCATTGAAAAACAGTAGCTTAAAGACATTGTCAATTACAAATCCACATCAACGGATAGAAAAATTAACAAAATAATGTAATTATATTCCATTACTCCTTTAACATATTTAGTATATTAATAATATAATAATACTCAAAATCAATATCCTACTCTTCTGCCACCGTACCATTGTTACTGTTAGTGTTACTACAGTAAAACTATGGTAAATGTGGGTGATTTGTGGATTTAAATGTCTTCTAACTGGATCGTTGTTGCACTGTTTCTGCTGCTTTCTGCATCAGTGTTGATGAGAATAACAGCTCCGATTTATTTGGCTTTAAACTAGTTTAAATTAAAGAGATGTGATTTGTACTGGAGAACTCTGCGCTGAACTCGAGGGCTTCTTACTGTATTTCACAGCGTTGTTTAGTGCGTGATCGCGACTGGTTACTGTAATAAATGCATATGCTCTAAGCTCGCGCTGCGCTGTTTTCTTCTGAGGCGAGCGGATAAAAGGTCCGTGTGGAAACACCTCTTAAGCACACAGAATAATGCAAGTGGGCATTTTTAATTGTTTATTTATTTTTGTAATCGCGGCTTTGAACGATTATGTAATCGTGGCACCCATAATCGTAATCCCGATTAGAAATTCAATTAATTGTGCAGCCCTAGGGTGAGTAATTAATGACAGAATTTTCATTTTTCGATGAACTATCCCTTTAATACCTAAAGTGCTTTCCCTTAAAATTCCCTACTGTCCAAGCTGTTTTTCGTTTACCCCATCCAAATTCAAACAGTTTTTGAAGCAGAGCGGTTGGAAAAATCACTCTTTTCTTTTTTTTACTTCCTCCAGTCATTGCATTCGTGGTTGCTGTGCCAAATGTAGCCAGAGGCTGCAAAAATGTCAAGCTCTTTCAGAGATTGGCTGGATCGTGCTTGTAAGATCTGGTTACACGCTCTTGTGGATGTAGTTTGAAAGTGTGTATACTCACCTGAGTCAGGAGGTACGCCCACTTCCCCTCCCCGCATGCCAGAGAACACAACTCGTAGCACATTGCGCTGTTTATGTGGGCTGCCATTGGCCGCTCGCTGTAGAGGAAAGGTCTGTGTTTGTTCTCCCAAAATGGGATCTAAACAAACTGCAAGCTAACACGAGGCAAATTTACCAGATGCTTTATTCTTTATTAGTATATGTAGACTATTCCAAGCTTGCAGTATTTTCCTACTCTGTCTTTTTGCAGTTCTGTGTTATGTGTCTGCGGTATTATGCTGCATTGTTGCAAATGTCTTTTGGAGAGAGTATTTGCGTTTGTTTTGCAAAGTTCAGCAGTGTTACTGTAACCTTAAACCTCTCTAACTTTAGACCAAGGGAGTCCTTTTGCTAGCAGTAATTCTGAATGATGTCTGTGCATAATTGTGGTCGTCCTCCTGCTGTTTCAGTTCTGGTCAGAGGTTGACTTGTTGACTGATCTAGATGTGCTGGTCCCATTTTAACACTTTCTAATATAAAAGTAACAATTTCTGGATCCACATACTCAAGGCACTGTATAATTCAGCCACTTTACAAGGGCCTTTAGATGTTTAAATGGCCTCCAAATGGGATAATATTGTGAGCAAGCAAAGTTTTCCTATGAAACGAGAGTATAATGTACTATGTAGAAATTTAATGTAAGTTTCAGATTTGAAAACGTCAAGACCGCTTACGTTGAGTGCTGTAAGCTGTAAATACAGCTTTTTTTGGGGGGAAATCCATTGAACCAGGAAACTTTAACATATGAGTGCCCACATTTGCACCAGAATTACTAATCATAAGAAGATGAAGTGTTAAAGAGGTAACTGTGTGTTGAATATTAATGCAGCAAGTTGCTTGGTAACTATAATCAGCTTACATTTAAGCTAATGAACTATATTGGCAGAAGAAGTGTTTGTTTATTTACAGTATTGCAAAGGCAGTTTAATGTTTCATGCTGGTTTGTTTTAAAATAATAATAATTACAGAAGTTTAAAAAAAACTACAGTTAATTTAGCTTGAACTGCTTAATTTATGGACATTTTGAAACTTTTAACAGCTTTCATTATTTGGTGGATTTTTGGTAACTCTTTACAATAAGGTTTACATAAGTTAGCTTACATTAGTTGGTGCAATGATAAATACAGTATTTATTCATCTTTGTTAACAAAATTTAGTTAACAAAAATTCAGCTGTTGTAGGTCTATTAAATAATATTAACAGATGCAACTTTTGATTTAAAAAAAATAACATTATCTAAGATCAATAAATGCTTTAGAAGTGTATCATTATTGTCAGTTCTTGTTAACTAATGAACTTAATAATGTTAAAAAAAGAACCTTAATGTAAAATGTTACCAATAATATTAACATATGCAACGTTTAACTTCAAATAATGTATTAGTTATTAATTCAATTAATAAATGCTTTAGAATTATTTTTCATTGCTAGTTTATGCTATCTAATGTTAAAAACTTAAGTGGCCTACACATTTATCACTATTCTTTTACTGCCTGTAAACACTGTTGTTTCCTTCATGTTTCTTTTAATTGTGTAATTTTTCACATTTTATCCTATTTACATGAACACTGTCCTCTAAATCAATCACTCAAAACTGTTCATTAAAGGGATTTTGCCATACCCTCTGATGACTTCTTGCTCTATTTAACATGGTTTTTGCAATGACATTATTATGGTGAACTAATCCAGTTTGTGCCTCTTTGATGAGTCACAATTTCATCGTAGAGATGCTGCAGGCTAATGGTCAGAGTGAGTCTCCTGAGTCATCTGTAGCTTAAGCAAGATGAATGGAAGGAGATGTGATGAGGGGATTTCCAACATGCAATAGATCCCTGCAAAGGGCTCAAGGCTCAAGTTGACCGTGTAGTGCACACAGCGTCTATCGATCTAGGCGTCCCTCGTCTGGGGACGTATAATGAATACAGAACATTTCACTTGAGCTAGCTGCCTTCTCAGCCGTAGTCTCCATTACTAAAGTGCTGGAGCCACTTCTACTGTCTCCAGCCCAGGGGAGGCATTCTTCTCTCTAATGAAGTGAGGTGGATTTGTTTACAGGATATTGATTGCTTTGGTATTTGTCCTTTTATTCAAGTAGCTCTGTGTTCCTGGTGAGTGGTTGTATCTCGGCAGAGAGGCTGGATGCAGGAGCGGAAACATGCAGGGTCCATGTGTCCAGAAACTCACAGCGTGATTAGAGTGGACAAGCTCTTAGCAGTTAAACCTGCTACTGTAAGCAGTGCAGAATTGACTGGAATGTGCAGCTTTAATCAAAAATGTGTTTCTCTTTCAATGTTGAGTCTTGGCTCAGGGGCATCAAGAAGCTTGTTAGTGTAGCCTTTTGCCACGTCTTGCTCTTTTATACCCGAGAATGCACACGAAAACATTATGGTGAAACCTGCTAATAGATGTGAATGTGACAGTAATTTCACATGGTTTTGATAATTTGCATTTTCTGTGTTTCATACGTACTATTATCATCCTCCATTAAAAACTATTTTTAAATATGAAATGTGTTATTTTTTTATGTTAAAATACTTGTTCTCTCTCAGTTTAATGTGCAGAGACTACTATAAATAAGCCATTTGTAGGTTGATTTCCAGAAGATTTGTAAGTACTGTGGCTGTATGGCACTTTTATAACATGTCAGCATTCTTGCTCAGTATGTTTGATATTAGAGAATTATTTAAATAAAGTTAATAATAGCTATTATAACATAAGTAATATATCTTAATATGAAGTAAACATAATCTACCTCACTTTGAGATGTCTTTATACTTGCTTCTATTATAGTAGCGTGAATTATGAATATTTTTATGTTGCATTACTGGCCCCTCTTGCAATCAACTTTTGCATGTAATGCAACACTAGCATTTTTAAGTTTAAAGGCTGCATTTATTTGATCAGCAATACAGTAAAACATGAATTTTGTGAAATATTATTAAAATGCAATTTATTCCTGTGATGGGAAAGCTGTATGTTCAGCAGACATTACTACAGTCTTTAATGTCACATGATTTGGTGCTCAAGAAACATTTCTTGCATCTTTATTAAATAAAACTATTAATTTCTTTAAAATAAATATAAAACTGAGACCAAACTTTTGAATGGTGGAGTATATACATGTATAATACCTTATTTTGCATTGTACAATTGAATGCAGGGATCTCAAGATGATCTTGAAATAATTTTTAGACCAAAAATGTGGGAACACTAGTAGCAAAGTCCTGTACAGATTCTCTTGTGACCTGGATTGAAAGCAATGAAATACAACCAATCATAGTATAACAAATAATTTGCATGTAACATTTAAAGTATTAATGAATTATAATATATTATTCTGATGTTATATTATAAACTCTCAATAGTCTGTTTACATGTCAGAAACTCACACTGGTGCAACCAAATGAGTTTTACAGCATAAAGGTTTTCACATGTATATGCTGTAATTTGCGAGTAAAATGCTTGTTCTGTGGAGCTGTAAGTTATGTAGAAATGTAATGGAAGCCTATTCAAGCACGCTCGTGGTTAGGTGACGTCCCCCGAGGGAATGGACATAGAAAGGTTAGCTTGCGTAGGAGGATCGTGCTACACTGAGGACACCTGCGCTTTGTAGATGCTTGCTGACCTTTGCGCTCAGTTTGAGTGCTTTGAATTCATTAAAGCTGATGTTTTTGGAATAGACCATAGTAAACTATTAAAGGTGCCGTTTGCCTTTTTGTTTACACCATTTCGAGTCTCTCAGCTGCTAGTTCAGCATTATGACAAAACAAGAACATTGAACATAGCATATGTCTTGTGTTTGCAAACTGTCTGTCTTTAGTAGTTTGCCCTTTTGTATTTTATACTCACCTTTTTCTTTATTATTGATTTCCAGCAGTGCACATGCAAACTACTTCATTCAAATGCAAGTGAACCCAGAGATTCTTAGATCATTAATAAACCTGTGAACAACAGAAACATATATCACTTCATGTCTGCAAGCAAAGGGCAATTTTTTTCTATATTTGTTTTAAATGTAAAGGTAGCAGGCAGGTGAGATACCTTATCATCAGCAAGGTGATTAAAGACGTTTTTCTGCATGCAAGACTCATGCAAGGTGCACTCATACTTGATGGTCTGTTATGCTGAAACGTAAACCTCCTCACACCGTTCTAGACTCTAGCATTTTCACAAAATGATGTTGTTAGTTCATAAGCATTCATTTTACATGATCTGTCTTGCTTGTATAACATTGTGAATGTAAAATGCTCTTCAAAACAGGTAAAACTAGGCAATGAGATTTTATTTTATTTTATGTTACTATCCTTATAGTGGACACTATACAAATGCATTAGTATAGTGTTTCCTATTTTTTGTCCACAAAAAAACCTTGAAGCTTGAATCTCTATGAGGTACCTTAAAGGTCAGAGATATTTAACTTTGACCTTTGCACGACTGTAGATCTATGAATGAACATGAGAGGAGTTCAGGAGTCTCTGATGGTTGTGACCTGTGGACATGTCAGAATGCTACATTGAAAGCACTTCCACATGGCTGATTTTACACACAAACTGCTCTAATGCTCTATGCATCTGAATGAAGTACAGCAGATCTCCTAAGATAAGACAACATGAGAAATGTGGAAAAAATATAGAGTGATAGTTGAATCTTTTAAAGGTTAATTTGGCGAAAATGCCAGTCATGTAATTATTATGTAAAGGCCAATTCATGCCTTTTGAACTTTAAGATGAACCTGGGTCAACTGTCTTCCCCTTTTCTAAAAAATCGTATCAAGTGTATTGCTGTGTATAAGTAGCTCTTCTCTGAGTCCATCCTTCATGTGGCTCATTTGCTGTTACTTTTAGAAGGAAAGCTGTGTAAGACCCCTAAGGAAATGGATATATTTAGCCACAATGTAGGCTGTACATAAAAAATATCAGTTTGTCATTTGTGCATGTAAGTTGGAGTCTGAATCAGCCTTGAAACGCTGTGATCCAGTTCAACTGGTACTATCAACATTTGCTGTGCTGTAATTAAATATTTATAATAATAATTATTCATGTTTAAATGAATTACTGACCTGACCTGTTATTATGCTGGAATCACACAAGCTTAAGTAGATATCTTTTGTTACAGACTCTGGTTGGACCGTAATGACCGCACGCTTCCGGTTGCCTGCAGGCAGATCCTACAATGTCCGGGCGACGGAGCTGGCACGCGACAGGCAGCGCACCGAGGTGGTCTGCAACGTTCTTCTTTTGGACAACACTGTCCAGCCTTTTAAAGTCAATGTAAGTACTCCTTTAAAAGTAATGTGAACAATTCAATTTGTGCTATTGTAGTTGATAGATCATGTCTAAATGCTTACTAGTAGGGTGTTCTAGGTGGAGCCCATGCACGTCCAAGTCTCTGATATTTTGTTCTTTTGTTATGGCTTGGGTCCCTCTTTCAGTATTAGTCAGTTGTGTATTTTCACCAATTTCATTATCCCTCAGACGAGTCTGATTATTTGTAAAAGTTATAGCTTAACCCTGTGATCAACAAGCTTTGAGGTAATTTGAGGTATGAATCATGTCTGTAATATGCAAGACCAGTTACGCACTGATGTTTAATACATGTGGGGTTTTGTTATAATCCCTAAATCTATGTATGAGCAATAATAACAGTGATGCTTGCTTTAGCAAACACTACTGTACATTCTGTCATTAGTAAACAGCAGTAATCATTTTAATATTACTTATACTACCAGTTAAATGTTTTGTGTCAGTATTTTCAGAAAAGCTTAGGGAACGTTATATATAGACAAAATTGTATTTGTAAGTGTAAAAGAAAAAAAAAATCCAGTTTCTGTTTGAGTACACAGTAAAAAAACACCCAATTGTTGCTTGCGATTTTCTTAAAATTCTGGCAAATTCATTCATTCTTAGAGAAAACAGATGGAAAATTGGGACTTCAAATCAGCTAGACTGAAACTTCTCCTGTTTATTATGATATATGGCACTTGATGCTGACTGCTAGAATAGGTCTGAAAAAACAAGGAAAAGTGCAGGTGTTGTAGGTGCCCCAAAAATGTTCCAGGTCTTTGAGGGTTAAAGTCTTATTAATATAATTTATTGTAAAATGATCCCTTTTTGCTCAATGAACCCCAAATCATATGCATGTTTGTTTGAAAATTGCCATCTATGTGAGGTTTTTCCATGCATAATGATCGGCATCATCTACATAGTGCTCATGTTCCAGCTAGAGGATAGTGGTGTAATTCTGCTTATAGAAGGGATGCATGCTTGACATTCCGGCAGAATGAAAAGTGGCCAGAGATTCATGTACATGCTTGCACCTGCACTATAAATCTGCCATGACACACCCCGCACACGCGACAAGCAAAGGCACAAATCCCCAGCTCTTTCATTTGCTGGTCTGATTGCAATACCCATGTGTTTGCTCGTCTTTGTCTTCAGTGTTGTGCAAAGTGTTGTGTAAAATGGTCCTTACGGAGAACTGTTATGTCCTGACGTGAAATAAGGGCTCATGCCAACATTGAATTAAAGGTTGCTTAGGTTATAGAAGGTAGCTCAGGTTTTCCTCTGTGGTTATTACCTTTCCCATTAGTTACACTGCTCAAGGATTTCCTGTGTCTCAGGAAGTATTTCCATATTGAATTGGAGCAAGCAGTAAACCTATAAACATCACATGACTTTAAACAGCTGCTGATCTGTTAGATGAATCAAGGCTTTCTTACTTAGAAGTTGTCTGTCATGCTGCTCTCTGATTTGTAACCAGCATTTCCAGGAAAGCCAGTCCTCATGTAATGGCCCCATTGATCAAATTTACGCACTCGCTTTCTGGTCTCATACATTTTTGTGCCAGACCTCTCAGTGACCTAGATAGTCTGGCAGCACAGTGGGCCCTTGATGAGTATAGAGCGCACATGGAACAGAAGCACAAGGTCTAATGGAAGGAGAGAGGGAGGATTAGAGGTAAATAATCAGGAGGGGGTGAAGTGTTAAAAAACAGGAAGGCTGTTATTTGTGTTACAGAAGTTGATGTTGTTGATGTTACGGAGGGGCCGCTATAAATATGCCTCATCTGTGTGTTTGAAGAAGTACATGTTATGTCGGAATGCAGAGGAGAAGCCGGAAGTCTGTAAATATTAGACTAGGTTGGTGCGTTGTAGCATCTTTCTTAATGTGCTAATAGATTGTGGCACTTTGATCTTGATTTCCTTATCAGTGGTGTTGTGTGAAGTAGCGATATATTAGGGGTTTGTTCAAATCCCTCACACTAAGCATTAACCTTTGGCACATGACAGGAATAAATGATGACTCAAATCGTGTGGCTTTCATTTATTTTCAATGAGGGTTGGCAAAAAAGACCTAATGCAAATAAGAAGCAACGCTAGGGTTTAAAATAAGGATATTTTCCATTTGCACAGTCAGACCGATAGTTTAGATTTGTACTTTCCCTTCTAAAAATAAAAAAAAGTATATGTATGTATGTATGTATATATATATATATATATATGTGTATGTATATGTGTGTATATATATGTATATGTGTATGTATATGTGTGTATATATATGTATATGTGTGTGTATGTGTATGTATATATATATATATATATATATATATATATATATATATATATATATACACACACACACACATATACATACAGTGGGTACGGAAAGTATTCAGACCCCCTTAAATTTTTCACTCTTTGTTATATTGCAGCCATTTGCTAAAATCATTTAAGTTCATTTTTTTTCCTCATTAATGTACACACAGCACCCCATATTGACAGAAAAACAGAATTGTTGACATTTTTGCAGATTTATTAAGAAAGAAAAACTGAAATATATATATATGTATAAAGCTGTCAGCTGTGTGGATATTGGCAATATCCTTAACAATTCTCGTTTATAATCATTACTAATATGGCTTCTTCTTATCAAGATCTTAGTTTATATGCTGTGTTCTGTTAACGCATGAACTTCATATTATTTGAAGTGCACTTGCTGTCCAGTAATCGCAAAAAGCTTTGTGCTTTGTTACTTTTTAATAAACAATATATCAGCTTTAAAATGATGCCAAATTCATAACGAAATTCAAACAATATGGTTTTGGCACTCTTTAATGCGGACCGCCAGCGTACACTTTCAGTAGTATAAATACAAGTAGTCCGCGTCCGGATTGTGCACGTGGAAAGTATAACACAGGCTTACTGCTCAGTTCAAGCACCAAGTGAACCCATTATATCTTTCTATTTACTACTATAGTACGAAATGAACATGATTTAATATCAAAAGGTAGGCTATTTTATAAGAGAGCCTACAGTACAACTTACTGAAATGTCTCGTGTAAAAGCTCATTCAGTGTTTCAAACTGCGGAAAATGTGTAAAGCTTGTAAACATTGCACTGTAACAATACATTTACCTCAGAATAACCACTCAGTGTCCATAAGCTCATCAGTCAGCTAGAAAAATAACTATAAAAAGGAGCATTTTGCTATATTTATGCGCTATTGCATATTAATATTTTACTTAATCTGTTGTCTACATGATTCAACTCCTCCTATAAAATTGCATTTTACTAATGAAGAAAAATAGACTGAATGTGTGAAGGACAACATTTATAGGATGCACTGAGGAGGAGCTCAAACTACACTCAGTGGCCAAGTGATGCTTATGATATTGGTACAGATTCTGTGTAACGAACAATTCTTTGTGACTGTATATTTCAAGTTGGAAAAGACATTTAGTTCCCACTTTAAGTGAACCTTAGTTCCCAGGTCGACCTGATCATCTACAAGATGGATTAAAATGCTGATAAAGTCAAGAAAAGATGAGACATAAACTCATGGCAGTATGATTTAAATGTTAAAATGTAGGGGGGAAAAATGAAATAATAATAATAAAATAAAACACTTTTATTGTATGGCACCTAAAAAAATTATTTGGCGGCTAAGTTTTTTTCTTATAGGAGCCAATGGCTCCTTACTCGATTTTTTTATTGTTTGTTTGGAGCCCTGTCTGTCAATCAATTAAAATATTTAATTGTGATTAATCGCATGATTGTCATGAGTTAACTCGCAATTAATCACAACTTAATCGCACATTTTTATTTGTTCTAAATGTACCTTAAATTAATACTTTTCAAGTTTTTAATACTCTAATCAACATGGGCATGGACAAATATGGATGCTTTATGCAAATGTATGTTTATTATTATTGAAACCATAGTCAACATAGAGCATGAAGACTAGACATGTTTCAAAGGTCATCGATGTTTTTCAAAGAACTTGTTCATGTCTAGAAATACCAGGTTCCCATTACTTCTTTCTTTGCACTGAGCAATCTTGTTTTTCCAAGATTAAAGGAATATTTCATCCAAAATTTGCCAAATATTTATCACCCTCAGTCCATCAAAGATATAGAGTAGTTTGTTTCTTTATTAGAACAGATTTTGAGAAATTTAGCATTACATCACTTGCTCATCAGTGGTGTTAATGGGTGCCATGAGAATGAGTGTTCAAACAGCTGATAAAAAAAAAAACATCACAATAATCTACAAGTAATCCACATGACTCCAGTCCATCAAAAAAATGTCTTTTGAAATTAAAAGCTGTTGTTTTAAGAAACAAATCCATAAATTTCAGCAAATTTTTGGGTGAACTATTTCTTTAAGACACTGTTTTGTTATTTCAATGTAAATGTGATATTTAGTTGAAATCTGATGTAAAATATAGCGACCCAGCCTAGTGGGGGTCCATTAGCTGGACCAAAACTCTCTCACGCTGGCCCAGGATTAACAGGCCATCCATAGCTCTGGATGCATCTAAAATAGGTGGCCTTAGTGGCATGAGCTTAGAATGAAATTTGTTTTAGAAGCTGAGTTATTTTGATGAAAAATTATGATATTACAATTTTCTTTTGAAACATGCACTGATGAATCTTGCACAATAATCCCAGGAACATGTATTAAGAAAGCAAGTAACATTATGATTTCATGCTGGCTATAACTATGGCCTAATTGTCCAAATACTTTGTGGGCCTCCTTTGCAGTACCAGTCTTTCCTTAGTATCAAAACACAGACGTCATAACTAGACTGTGTTTGCTGCATGTTTCTTTGGTTGCCGTGTGTAGATGACTGACTGTCTTCAAAACACTCACAGGCTTCCTGCAGACCTCCGATCTCTGGACAAGCTGCCGCATGTCTGCTTGCATTTCTGTCATACCACTCTCCTCTACTGCTTTAAAGTTGGCATGAAATGTAAATTCACCGTATCTAGTTTCAGAATGCAAGTTATTGATCTTATTGTGAACAATTCATCCGTGCATGTATCCATTTTTTTACATTTGATATCAAAATATAAAAACCTTATCTTCTGGTAAAACAACAGACTTCTCTCTGGTGACGTATGCCGGATTTATCCAAACATTTAATCTGATTGAACCCCAGCATCAACTGAAAACTGATACTGGCTCCATCCAGTCAACAACTGAAGAATAGAACCAAACAAGTCCCCAACCAAAGTTCTTCTTTTTTGATAATCGGATGTGTCACAATATGGAAGAAAAGAGCTGTCACTCTTTCTGTTATATGCCACAGTGGATTCCCACTTCCAGTTTTGACCATTGGTTTAATAGACGCCTGTTGAAACCGCACACTTAAACAGCCATGAGGTCTGAAACCGCAACAAATCTCCTCTCAGACACTTTAATTAGTGTGTAAATCTACACGAAAGTGCTGAGGGCAGGGGAAGGAAACACAAGGGCCCAAAAGTCCCGGAACTTTGTTCATATCTACATCCTAAAAAACATTTAGAAGAATCAAAGCCTATATAAACACTTCCTGTTTTGGATATACCTAAAATTTTCCCACAGTGTATCTTTTATACATTGTTTCCTTTGCTGCTGACATTGTCAGTGGGGGCTACGTATGGTTATGGCGCCCGATGTGGCGTTCAAGTGTGGGATATTTTTATTGGAGAAAATAAGTTACAGACTATGCCTGTAAGACCTATTTGTTATTGATAATTGCTCTTACAATGAAAAAATGTGTAGTTGAACCAACTTAAAAAATTACTTCATCTTGTTACAAGTAATCGGTTTACTTTTTCTCAACTGAAAAAATTGCATTAGACCAAATCAAATTTCTATAGTCAACTTAAACTAAAAATTCACTTTCAACCTAATGTATTTTTTACATGATTATATCACAAATTATCAGTATAAATCTATTTGGATTAACTTAATTTTTTTATACATTTTTAAATCAAATATCCAGATAAATACAAATCTAAATTGTACCTTGTTTGGAAAAAAATGAAGCTTTTTACACTCTTGAGAGTCAAACATTTTAAAATGTTTATTACGTCACAGTGAAATCTTCAAAACTCATTGACACAATTTCCACTTTTTGCATAGCAATATGAGGAGGAATTTACAATAGTACAACAAAATTGACGTCCATGTGCCATTTAAAAAAAGCTGCTCACATTCCAGATGAACTTGCATTAACTTAAAAAAATAATAAAAACCCTGAAAAGGACAGTCTCACATTTGGACAGTTTTGAGAAATACATTAGAATTGGTCAACATTGTAAACTCCTTATATATTTCAATACATCAATTCATTTCATTTTTCAGGGAAATCATCATCATAATCGTCATTTACTCACCCTCTTGTAGATCAAATCCATTAGACTTTGTTTATCTTCAAAACACAAATTAAGATATTTCATAATGAAACCTGAAAGCTTTCCTTCCCTTCAGTGACAGTTCATGTAACCAAAACTTAGAAGATCCAAAAAAGTCATAAATGTGTCATAAAATGAATCCATATGAAATGTATGTGTGTTTATATGTGAATAAAGGCCTAAATTAAATCTGTTCACTGTTGGCATCAGTTTACTGTCGGGATTTGTCGTGTTGCGTTGCGCCGCACCGCATCCAGTGTAGACAGCATCACTGATTATAATGGGTTCTCACATCCGGTGTAGACAGTGAAAGTCTTATGGGTTTGGAACGACACGAGGGTGAGTAAATCGCAGATTTTTCATTTTTGAGTGAACTAACCCTTAATTCTCTGTGCCCATCTGTAGAAACAAACAAACAAAGAAAAAAGTTTCTTTTTCTGCCAGGCAGGGCTGCTTTTTCCTGTACTTGCAGAGCTCTTCACTTTCTCCAAAGTGTCTGTTTTTCCTGCTATGATGAGAAATTTTGAGAAAAAGAATTGGAATTAGTTATAGTATACACAAATGTCTGAGATCAATACCTTAAATAACAACAGCACAATTTTCATTAAATCATCTCATGCACTTCATAACAGGGATGTCACGAGAACCGATACTACGGTACCAAGTCGGTATAAACATTTTAAAATCCTGCTGGTACTTGTTTTTCTTAAGTAGCGCAAGTACCGATGGTAGCGACTAGTGAGGCTTCAGCTCTTCCTGAACTGACGGGGCAGGCAAGAGCATATGCTCAGAAGTGTTTCAGTCGGCCCTCAAAGAGTAAAGAAGAAAAAATGCCTACAAGCACAAAGACGAACTACACGTGGAAGATGGCAACGATATATGAATATGATTATGTGAGATTTAAATGAGCGTGCAGCTCTGAAAGCACGAGCGCTGTGCATGATCACGCACACACATAATGTTACTGACTGTCTGACAGCTTACAGTTTGTTCATTTGTTGTGTATCCGTCCATTACTGGCTAATATTACTGGTTTAAATAATTGTTGTTTATGCTAATGGTTTAAAAATATATATATATATTTGGCCTGCCAGTATGTCAGTGAATTTAAACTAATGCTTGCATTCAGAGTATAGGTGTATGTGTGTGTGTGTGTGCATGCGTGTGCTTATTATTTGAAGGCCAAGTGCCACTAATGTTGTGTTTTTGTAATGTTAAATAAAGGAGTTAATGTATAAGTATTATTGCTATTTTTTCCCTGTGGTATCGACTTGGTATTGTAGGGCTGGCGATATGAGCAAAAATTCATATCTCTGTATTTTTTGGCTAATTTGCGGTATACGGTATATATCTCTGTATTTTGTATTTGGATTAAACAAATAAAGTGAATGTAAACATGTAGGCATATATTATGTGCAAAAAAGGGTTAAAATCACATTACATTCTAACATTGTAACATTGCAATCTAAAAACAAAAATAATGCTTCTAAAGCAGAAGTTAAATTTACTAAACTAAAAATTTAAATAATAAAAAAGCACAGACTAATTGAGTAAAAAGGGTATTTTGATTACCCCATTACACTTTACAGCTAGTGCTATCATACAAATACACTTACTTGTAGGTTTAAAATTCTACATATGTCACACATATTGTCCAACTACAAATATTTCAGCAAAATGTATATTTAAGTCAGAGTTATTGCGCTCTGTCTGTTTGGTGCGCATGCGCTCGTTCTAAATGAAGTCTGTGAAGTTTAGCGGAGAATCGCAAGGCAAAAGCTCATGCACTTTTGACAGCAAAATGGAAATATTTCCATGGCTTTCTAACATTTACAGATGGAGAATATACCTGTGAACTGTAAGTTATGCATTAAAGAAAACAGCACATCTCAAACACATTAAACAGCGCGATTAGCGTGTCTGTCAGCGGCACACGCAGCCTTTCTGTCAGAGCATCTGACGGGGCGAGCGCAAGCCGCTTTAAACTCAAACTATAAGCTACTATATCTTACAAGTTTTTTTAAAGCCCTTCATATAAAGCTTGTCACATTTAGAACAAATTATATTATGCACTTTCTCCACGGCAGTTCAGTCTGTGTCCTCCCTAGATATTTTTTCAGATGCGCTCGAATCAAACTACTGTATATCGATATTAATGGTATTGCTTCATACCGTATTGCTTATAAAAAATTTATCGATATATCGTACAAACTCGATATACCGCCCAGCCCTAGTATCGAGTATCGTGTACTTTAGTGGTATCGGTACCGACTACGAGATTTTTGGTATTGTGACATCCCTACTTCATAATATATTAAAGAACCTTACCTCATACGTGTATGTATTGCTTTGGAATTGGCCTGGTATTCGCTGGTATGGGTCTGTAATATTATGGTACAGATGGAAAAATATCTTAGACATAACTGATAAAAGTACAGCAGATATCAACTGGCCTTAAGAAGAAAAAAGAGCACAGTTGTGCTGTGACTCCATTACATCTCCAAACTGATCTGAAAAATCAAACATCTGTCCTAAAAAAAGACAATGACAACCATTACCATCTGGATTAAAGGAAAATAAAAGCATAGATAAGTAAACATAATACACATGAACTATTCAAGAAAACAACAGGACCAGTAAATACAACAGAACAAAGATACAAATTGACTTAACAGTAATGAGAAAGCTAACCAAATGTTTGAAAAAAGAAATCTCTTTTACATTATGAATTAAACATAATGACAGGGACAGCAGGGAAGCTACTTTAAAACGGATTGCATGGATCCAATATATTGATTCACATCGAAGTTTCTCCCAAAAATTTACATTCGCCAAAAGACATAACCGACTGTGTTATGTTAATACTCGTAAAGATTGACATTTTCGACATATTTTGTGTATATTTGACAATTCAAACGGTAAAAAACAATGCTGACTGGTGGGTCTCCGTGCACGCGCTTCGGGAGCACGAGCTCAGAGAGCCGTTCTGAGATGAACGATTTCAGTTCGGTTTCGCAGACAATATCGCTTTTAAGATATCAAGCACTTTCTTTTTCATTGATCCATGCTTCTTTGATCACCCTAACGTATCGATAACTTTACCAATCCGCACAAAGAAAGATGCTAGAATGTATGAACATGCCGCAACATACGTTGAGTTACATGTGACAAAACACACCCATTAAGCAGTTAACTTAGTCAAAATCATCATATAACGTTACATATATATCAACTAGTAACAATAAACTCAAAGTTATTTGTATAATTACTCACCGATATGATGGAATAGTGTGTCAGCTGCAGTCTTGATGCGGGGAAACAAGATGGCCGGTGACCAGAAAATTCTCAAATCGAACGTCGATGACGTCAGTGGTCACGTGGTTTTCACAGAACGCAAAATTCTTGATTTGATGTGAAGCAAATACTTTAAATTACATCAACAAAAATTACATTTACTTTCAGCTGACTAAACAATTTACTTTAGCTCAATGAAAAGACAGAAAAGTAAATTAAGTTGGATCAAGTATAAAATGTTCTTTAGAGTAATGACAAGGCATATGCACTTTTTTCAGTGTATGCTGATATATAAAACAAATCACACGTGAATTTAGTATCTACTTTAGAACTAAACTTGTTGATATACACTGCCATTCAAAAGTCTAGGAACAGTAAGATTTTTAATGTTTTTTAAATAAGTTTCTCATGCTCATCAAGGTTACATTTATTTGATCAAAATACAGAAAAACAGTAATGTTGTGAAATATTATTACAATTTAAAATAACAGTTTTCTATTTTAATATATTTAAAATATAATGTATTCCTGTGATGCAAACCTGAATTTTAATCAGCCGTTAATCCAGTCTTCAGTGTCACATAATCCTTCAGAAATCATTCTTATATGCTGGTTTATTATCAATGTTTGAAGTCTTTACTGTCACTTTTATCAATTTAACACATCCTTGCTGAAAAAAAAACTTGTACATTTATTTCAAAAAAGGAAATTTACTGACCCCAAACTTTTGAACAATTGTTAACATGACTAAGGTCCTGGAAGGGATTTTTAAATTGCCTACAGTTCCTGGGTTTTGGCATTGTTTTCCTATTAACATACTCTCTACAGTCCTCATACATTATACTTTGACTGTTCTTTGTAGATCCCAACTTCTCGCACACCACAATTGGTCAATTATGTACAATGTCTGCATGCTATTGGTTCAAACTATTTTTCAGTCATTATCTTCAGCAAGTATGAAAACAAAGCCAAACAAAGCCTGTGCATTTTTCCAAATATATCCAAAAAGAGGATATATAGTCACCCGAGACAAGACAGTAGTGTTACAAATAACATCAAAGTGCAAATTCAATGTGAATGTTTCAGTTTTATCTTTAATTTTGTTTCATTTTTAGTTTTTCCATGTGAAATGGAAATATGTATGTTCTATTTGCGCTCCATTTTTCTGCATTTCCACACACACTTTGCAGCTTTGCAAGAGGTGTTAGACTGTCCGTTTTCTCTCGACTGGCCTGTCATTCATTCTGCTGTTGTGACTGTTGCCATATTTTGTTTATTGAGCAGCACAGCATGTATGTGCTTTGAGCTGTCTGTCTGTGTTTCTCAGAAGGCATGTGTTCAGAATATGCTGTCTTGGCATTTCCAAGACCATTTAAAAAGGTAAAACAGGAAATAAAAGCGCTGCTAAAGCCTCAGCTCTGTTGTCAGGATGCTATAACGGATCTGACAGCCAATAAAACTGGCCTGTTACGTCTGACTATATCTAACTACCAAAGTGGCCTGGCCTTTACTGGAATGATGGGCATACTTCCTGTTTTACTTTGCTGCTGATGTCAGCCACTCAGCTTCAAAGATGCACATAATTGTTGTGACAATGGCAGCGTTTAATGAGGTTTTGCTTTTAGTCTGAAGCCTGATTTGGTTCATTGGTTCTAGGTTACCTTTTTTTATTATATTCTGTATTAACTGGACAACATTGCAAAATGAATGTGATGAAATCAGGATAGAACTATATTATTGTATAGTAGTATTGAAGTCAGTATATTTCAGAAGGAGATGATTGTATTCAATACAATTAAGTGATTAAAATTCAGATATTTAATATTAAATAATAAATACAAAAATTTATTTTCTAATATGCAAGTCTATTCAAATGATTAAAAAATATTATAACACAAAATTTTATTCAAATAATCCTTTAACATTTATTTTTAGGACTTACATGTTTCTCTCTATCTGTGTGTGTGTGTGTGCATACTCTATAGAAGCACGATCAAGGACAGATCCTACTGGACGCTGTCTTCAAGCACCTGGAGCTGACCGAGAGAGACTATTTTGGGTTGCACCTGGCCGACGACGACTCTGATAGCCCGGTGAGTTCAAAGGTCAAGCTCAAAGATGTGCCGGAGCCGAGCCGGTCTGCCCTCAGGGATTCTTGAAGGTTTTGCTTGGAGCATTTCAGGCTTGAGTTTGTGAATGGCCAGTATTCCTGAAATAGGTTCACATTTAGGAATGTAGGACACACAGTAGTTAAGGTTTAAAGCTCCTGTGAAACATCTCCCCCTTTTGGGTGGCCCAACTCAATATGTTAACTGAATACAAACACGTTTTCAAATCTTAAACACCACAAAAACATTGGTGTATATTTTCTGAAAACCTTACAGTGACAAAAATATTACATCATTCAGATGAAAGCAAACACATTAGTAGATGTCTTTGTGCTATACATCAGCATTCATGTTACACCTTTATCATTCTACCAGTAGGCGTCTACCAATCACTTGATCTGTGATTGAACAGACTTTGTAGTTATATTGATTGAGCTGAAACTGGATCAAAGTTAAAGAGTTTTTTACTCAACAGACACACTCAGTTTGTCTCTTTGTGTTGTAACTGCAGATAAGTACATCTCCATCTCCCCACAGCAGAAAACACAAGCCTATTGAATTATTGAGTGACATTAGGTTGTGTTGGACTGTTGCCATGTTATTAAGGTTTTTTTTCCCCTCTCTCTACCTCTGTCTCTCTCTTTCTTTCTCTCAATCAATAATTTATAGAGGTGGCTGGATCCAAATAAACCCATTAGGAAGCAATTAAAAAGTAAGTAATTTTATAAAAGGCACCAGCCAAGGCTGTTGTTTACCACCAGCCATTGATTATTCTTTGTCATCCTTTGTAATTGTACATCTTTGTACTTACACACATTTTCTGGTGAATTAAATGCTAGGGGGCTCTCCACATCATCTGAACTTCCGGGTGAAATTTTTTGTGAGTGACCCCAACAAACTTCAGGAAGAATACACACGGTGAGCGGATTTCAGCTTTGGTGGTTTTATTTGGTGTATAAAGACCTTGAAAATGGTTTAAAAAGGTAATGTGTTTATTTTTTTCTGTTGAAAAACCTTTTCGTCACTAAGATCCAGTTATACATTAAACATTAGACAATTTGCAATGTTCTAGTCATTTTATTGGACACAAATTTGTCAATGAATTCAGTCATATATATTTTGGTTATATTTTAAATGTGTGTTTAAATTTTTAATTTTGCCAAATTTTAAGTGTGCATATAGAATTTAAAGATCCTCAAGTCTAATAGACAAAAACTAATTTGATGTCATGGAGTCTTTATTTTATTTCTTTTACATGTATTTATTTAGCAGACTTGAATCTCTTATGTTGTAATCCTAATTTCTAAGGAGGCTGTAAAAGAAGTGCTGTAAAACCGAGATCAAAAATAGTTCAGAGAAGTACAGGCTAGAACAGAGATGAGTAAAGCAGTATATGAGTAAAACTACCGTGATTGACCTCTTCACTGAATTGGTGATGGTGATTCATAGTGAATCATAATGATAATGTTGCATTATCTCTTTGTAGTGTTCTTGTAGCTCAAACAGTAGAGAATGTCACGAGCAGTAACAAAGTTCATCATGGGTTCACTCCCCAGGGAATGCATGAACAAATAAAATGTATGCAATGTAAGCCACTTTGAAAGAAAGCAACTGCCAAATGCATAGAGTAAATGCCAATGCCAAGGAGGAAAACAGACAAAAATATTCGTGATTGAATTTGGTAATAAAACAGTAGAGCATGGTCATGGGATTGATTCCCCATGAAAACAAGAACTGATAAAATATGTACCTTGAATGCAGCATAAGTCATTTTGGATAAAAGCATTTGCATAATAATGCATAAATGTAAATTGGTAAATCTTCATGGTATAATCAAATTAGACCAACTTTGCCAGTCCAGTATGGCACGGCATTTTATGTAAGACGTTTGATTTAATATTTATAATTCTTTTTAATATTTAAAAATTACCTCATGAGCAATACATCTGAGTTATTTTTAGTCTAGTGACTCACAGAGATTATTTGTAATGTTCTTTTTCATCTGTGTAGGTACCAGTATTTTCTACAGATTAAGCAGGACATACTCAGTGGAAGGTGAGCTGGATCATGTGTGGCTGTTTTTAACTGTAAATCTCTTCCTAAATCCAGTTTAATAGTAGGTACATTGGATTCGGTTATAAATGATATCTGTAACTAGCACTTCAGTATTCATCTTGTGATACCACTGCAGTTTGTGCTTCTGAATTTGCATGTGCTTACATGTTCTTCAGTGGTTACTTAAATACAGTAATTTGGTTTGATCTCCAACATTTTACACTGTTAATTTAATATAATTTATATCCTTCCCAGACTGCCCTGTCCGCACAATACTGCCGCACTCCTGGCATCGTACGCTGTTCAGTGTAAGTATGAGCCCTTCGTTGAAAAGGAGCTACATGACAAAGAAGCCACAATCTAAATCAGTTTTTTTTAAGTGGAACAGTATGTGACAGTCAATTACATGTGGTTTGCTTTAATTCTGGTTTGGTCGCACTAACTTTAATGTTACAATTTTAAATCCTTTTTAATGTTATGTTTGGTGTCGAACAAGAGGCGCCTGTAATTCTTTATTTCTTGAGTGAGAGGAATTGATAGCAATTTAGCATAGCAGCAGAATTATAATTAAAGTTGTTTTCTGCCAATGTAATGTCCTACGTTTCTTTCTGATATATTACGGTATCATGCAGTACTGAGCTTCCAAGCAAACCACCAAAGTACAACAGCGCAAGCTCAGCACGGCACATTCCATCTGTGCACAACCTCAACGCTTAACAAGCACTAGCTTGTAAAACGGGAGTAAATGCAAGCAAGAAATCTCTCTGAAGTACAGCAGGCACTAACACAGCCCAGCACATCTTAGTTAACCTAATAGTGCCCATTCGAGACGGAGCAGTGACATGGCATATCCCGGGCCCTCGGGGGTCCGCTTGCCAGATTGAGCTCAGCAATAATGACTCTTGACAGATTGCTGTAGTGAGCACATTTGCTCCGGTCTCTCCAGGGCTTTTAGCATGCAGTTTGGGCACTATATAGGTCAGAGGGGATTCTGTTGAGCCTGGTCGCCTAGTACAGCACTATCTGTTGCAACTCATTTTGTTTGCTTTAGGGTTTACTGACAAGCTGCCATAGTGGCAGAATTGATGCTAAATGCTACATTTGAGGGTTTGAAAGAATTACTGAGCGCTTATGAGTGTTACATAATAATAAATATTGTAAAAGGTGTTTAATAATCCTAAACTCTTGATTAGCTTGAAGTATTAGTGTGTTTTATCTTTTTATTTTAAATTAATGAGGATGATTGTAATGATATTCCAGTGCTTGGCTTAAATGAAGCTGAATGTTTGGTCTGTCAACATTTGGCACTGGTCAACAACAAATAAGAATGCCCAACATAAGGGAAAAAAAAAAAAATGTGCAAACGTGAATTAATATACTCTTTGTACTCTTTGTGTTGGGTTTATGTATTTTTGAAGAACATTTATATTGTTTATCTCAACAATTTTTTATTTATTCACTTTAAAACACTCTTATGTGGTATATCCTCAAACTTACATATATAAAATAGTATATTTTTTACATTCATACACTTTGAATTAACATGACTTTACACATTTTAATCATTATTTTCATCGATTTTTTTTTTCAAATATAATATACTAATATACAATAATATGCTCAAATATAGTATATTACAATTCAAAAGTTTGGAGTAGGTAAAATTGTTTTAATGTTTTTGAAAGACGTCTCTTAGTGCTGCATTTATTTGTAAAATAAGAAATATTATAAAATAGTATTATTATTTAAAACAACTTCTATTTTAATTTAATTTTTTTTTAAACATAAGTGTAATTTATATCTATGATGGCAAAGCTGAATTTTCAGCAGCCATTACTTCAGTCTTGTGTTACATGAACATTCTGAAATCGTTCAGAAGTCCTGATTTGGTACCCAAGAAACATTTTTTTTGTTTTTTTTTGTAATGTAAAAGTCATTACTGTTACTTTTGATAAATTAAATGCATCAAATGCATCAATAAAAGTATCAATTTCTTTCAAAAAAAAAAAAAAATCTGTGTAGTAAATAAAAACAAATCAGCATTATATACCTGCAGTTTTCTAGGGCATTTTGCTCAGATTTTTTGGTCACATAATAATCTGTGTAAGTCACACACGAAGCAAGGAATTAAGAGATTTAGGCACCAGTGTGTGTCCACCAGTGATCATATCCCTTTATATACAGTATTAGGTGACATGGTCTGCATGTTGTATTGTCATGAGTCACGGCTGTTATCCGTAACGCTGTGCTTGTATTGTGTGATTCAGCTGAGCTGGGTGATTACAGTGAAGCTGAGAATTTGCCAGGATACCTGTCTGAGTTCTACTTCATCCCCGACCAGCCTCAGGGCTTTGAAAAAGAGGTCACCAAACATCACCAGCAACACAGGTAAGAGTCTCCGCTCTAAACCCGTTGCTGCACTATTCTAATCAAAAATTCCTATTACTGGCAGAAACAACGAAGGAGTCTTGTTGATTTCACATATGGCTTTATGAATATTCATGACGACTCGCATGTGTTAGGTAATATACTCACGTGTGCTTTCTCAGCGCTCATGGCTCAGTACACCCACTCTAGAGCTGTGCTGAGAACTGGAAGCTCATTGTCCTACGCATTTTAGCCATACTGACAAATCGGTGGATTCTGAAAGATACCAATTTATGTAATTTACACAAAAGTTGTGTATACACACTTAGCTCTAGTACACTGTCTTGTGATGTGAATCTGAAGCATTCATTTTGACTCTTTATTCTCCCTTTTTTTTGGCCTGGGCACAGTGGAATTACTCCAGCACAGTCTGAATTCAATTACCTAAACACGGCACGAACGTTGGAACTTTATGGAGTAGAACTGCACTATGCAAGGGTAAGTGAGTCAGTGCTGTTTCATTGTGTATCTACACACAAGCCTCTGTGCTACATATAACGATAAGCAATGAAACAGCAAAGGTTCTGTATGGCTTTAGAAGACCATTTGTGGTTTCTTTGTATGGGAAAGAGAGGTTTTAACATTTTGCAGAGCATTTAAGTTATACAGGCTTGGAAAGGAAAAAGACAAGTGATCTTTCATTTAGAGTTTTCATTTTTGGGTAGGCTAACTCTTTAAACAACATTACACAGCACAGTTTCGAAAACGCTAAATGGTCCTCATTAATAATTTCTTTTTTTCCCTCTGTACTTGCTTTCAGGATCAAAGCAACACAGAGATTTTCATAGGCGTGATGTCAGCTGGCATCGCCATCTACAAGAACAGGGTACGAATCAACTACTTTCCATGGTAAGTGAACTAGCCTTATTGGTGTCATTCGTGTTCAATTTAAGTCATGAAGTAAAATGAAGCTGAGGTTGCAAACTTAGCCAGTTTGAATATAATACATTGCTCTCAGCTTCAAGGCATCATTAAATGAAAATTTATGGCTTAAAATACAGATTCTGTTGCTATGATTTTTTTGTGTTAATGTGCTGTGCACATTACACTGTATTTCAACCAGATTACTGTGAAAAATAGTTTGCCTGCTAACATTAAAAGTTTAAATGCTGCACAATCCTGCATAATATGAGCCGATCAGAACATATTCAGTGTTTTATATAAAAGTGTTTTATATAAAGTGGAGCCGAATTTTCAACTAATAAGATTTTGTAATGGGATCCTCAGCATGAAGCGGCAGAATTGAAAGCCAGACAACCAACAAACTGATCTGTCGCTTGTTGTGGCTGAGATTTATATGGAAGTGAAAGCTTCCATTACTTTGTGGAAGAATTTTTTTTATTATTATTACTATTATTTTTGTCGTTAATTATGTTTAATTACTTATTAGACATTGGTTTTAAAGGAAAACGCCACCGTTTTTCCATATTCTAATATGTTCTTCCTTCAACTTAAACGAGCTGATACGTACCTCTCCCGTCTCACTGCGTGCATTTAATTGCTCTAGCGCACGGCGCAACTATGCTAGCGTTTAGCTTAGCACCATTCATTCCTTAGGATCCAAACAGGGATGAATTTAGAAGCCACCAAACACTTCCATGTTTTCTCTATTTAAAGACGGTTACATGAGTAGTTACGTGAGTAAGTATGGTGACACAAAATAAAACGTGGCGATTTTGAAAGCGGATAAAAAATGATAACTATAATGTATGGCGGAAGAGCACTTCGCAGCACTTCGACCTCGGCACAGTAATATCATCATGCGCAGAGGTCGAAGTGCTGTGACCTGCTCTTCTGCCATACATTATAGTTATCATTTTTTATCCGCTTAGAAAATCGCCACGTTTTATTTTGTGTCACCATACTTACTCGTGTAACTACTCATGTAACCGTCGTGTAACTACTCATGTAACCGTAACGCAGTGAGACGGGAGAGGTACGTATCAGCTCGTTTAAGTTGAGGGAAGAACATATTAGAATATGGAAAAACGGTGGCGTTTTCCTTTAATATTGCTTTTGAATTATTAGCTGATATTATTAACTAAATTATTATTTAATATTTTATAAAAATGTTACACCTTACTTAAATTTACAGTTTTTATCCGTTATTAAAATTTATTTATTTATTTATTTAGTTATTGAAGATGATGTATTTATGCAACAATTTTGACCAGTCGCTCTAAATTGTTCTCATACTAACTATCATCTTTGCATTTAAGCAGATTAACAGATTATTGGATTTGGTTGAAAACATGATAATTTAAATTTAAATATGTATATGTATTTTTAGATTGTTGTATATGTAAGCAAATGAAATTCCACTCTTAAGGGGGTAAAATACACCATGGGGGTTCTAAATGTTCAGGCATTTTTGTTTGCACTCATTTCAAATTGTGCAGTATATTAAATGCTCAAATGTAAATGTAAAGAGCGGAACCCAAATCCTCATCAGGCAAAGCTTTATTCCCCCTCCATCACCAGGCTGTTTTTCTGGCACTCAAGCCCAGCTGCTTCTGTAGCTGTAGTCCAAGCATCTCCCATTTGAAATACAAGCACAGATGCTTTCCAGGCAAACTATGTTTAGCCCAGAAGAGAACAGGGGTTGTTTGCCATAGATGTCAACCAGCCTCTCAGGGCAAACGGTTACACATATTGATTATTTTATTATTCCCCCCTGCAGTTTATAAACGCTAGTGATTATTAAAATAATGTGTATATATCACACTATGCTGACTAAAAATAGGTGGATACAAATGAAGAATGTCCTTTAAAGACAATTAAAGTTGAGTTTGACCTACCTGAGTCATTGAATGTTTGTGAATTGTTCTGTGTTGTGCTGGGAGTGTGTGACAGAATGTATCATAAGTGGTTGAGGCTGCTCCAGCATGTGTTTATTCAGACATTTGAGAGTGTGTGTGCATGTGTGTGTGTTGTGTTGAATATATTTAGCTTCACTATGAGTCATATTTTAATAGGAGTGAAGCTTAGAGACACACAAAGAGCCGTGAAATGGGTCATGGAATTTTAACAGCTCAGAATAAGTGTTTGTTGCTGCCCTTGAAAATGTGTTTTTGTTTTGCCAACAATTTTTTTTTGTTCTATTTTAGGTTGAAGATTGTAAAAATATCTTTTAAATGCAAACAGTTTTTCATCCAACTGAGAAAAGAGGTGGTAAGTGGTAGACCTTTTTTTTTTTTCAATACTGTCGTTCTTGATCAGTAAGGCAAAGCAACATGAAACGGCATCCAGAACATGTTTAACTTTGGCCATTTAATACATTTCTGAGTAAAATGGCAAACATGATTGTTTTCCAAGGCATTTCCAGCTAATGTCACAATTCACAATGTGTCACAATATCATAATTAGGTTGTGATTGAAAATATAGGGCATGATATGGGTGCACAAACACACTGTTAGCTGATTACAATTTGACATCATCACTCCCATTACAAACTGCAGGGAGCAGTAATTCCTATTAATAAACCATCTTGCTCAGGCAATATCAAATTAAAGAGCATATTGGGTCCCATAGCACCACTGATCTTTGTTTATTTGAAATCCCTCTGTAATTACTGCCCTGCTGTCAGTGACGATGTGGAGAGAGATAGAGACTCTTTACAGCTTATTAATTATGGAGAGTAGATGATGCATTTTGCATGCGGGGGAACAGGATGAGACCTGAAATTAGAGTCGCGCCAATTGTTGAGACACGATGAGAACCTGTGTGCCTGAACCGGTTGTCCAAAGCACCACAGACCCTCTGCTGGAGACCTCAAAACACCCTGGCGGTGTGAATAATGCACAGGGGCCTTTCAGAAGCAGTTGTACTAAAAGCAGAACTCGATATCATGATCCATAATTGATGCCCAGATGGCACAGCTTGGCTGAGTGGGTACGATTTCCTTGGACCTGCGATTTGCAGAACCAAAAACAGTCTGGGAAGTGCATTTACCCCCCTCTGGAGTCCCCAATGACCAATGGAGTCTTGCAGATTGGAGTGTCAGTCCTAATAGGTCTCTCCTGAGCAGAGCTTTCTGGGTACTTTGGCCAGGTTTCAAACAGAGGCCCATGTTCACGACGACGTAACATTCAGAACAGGGATTGTAAATGTCACCAACATCTCCCATGTTTTGGGTTAAGGAAGCAGCATGCTTGATTTAATAGCCTTAAGATCTTTTCTCTTCCTTTTTGCCTACAGCATGAGACGAGGGATACATTGCTCGGTTTCAACATGGTAAACTACAGGGCCTGTAAGAACCTCTGGAAGGCCTGTGTTGAAAACCACACCTTCTTTCGGCTAGATCGGCCCGTTCCTCCACAGAAGAACTTCTTTGCGAACTACTTCAGTTTGGGCTCCAAGTTCAGATACTGGTAAGATGTTTCTCCAGTGCTTTTTTAAATGAGCCCAAATGAAGTGCATGTAGTTTGAGAAATTGCAGCTTGTTGTTATGAATTGCTGACAGGGCTCAACAGTTAAGATTTCTGCTTGCAAAGTTAGGCCATTAGTTCAGGTTTTGCCTTTTCCTACCAACTTTTTCACTTCCCTATACATACAAAATTATGTATTTTTAATCTATGTATTTAATTTATAAATCTAAATATATAAATGTATATTTATTAATTATTTGATTGTTTTACATTTATTTAATATTTAAATTTTATCTTAAAAAGTAGTAATTTTTATACGTTAAGTTTATTTACAAATAAAATTTGCAATAGTAGCTGGAAGAAGTTATTGTAATTATATAGGACACTGAGCCAGCAGGTCATTCTTATGGTTGACCGCTTGTTGTGTAAAAAATTGTAAAAGATGTTTTTACAAATTCCAAACGTTCCAAAACATTAATTTAGTGTCGCATTCATTTTTTTCTAAACATACATTCATAGAATTTTATTTTCAGTCTTGTCATCGGCAGTAGTCGCTTGTGTGCTGAGGGAGGTCATAATCATCAAAAGGATTGACCTTAGTCGACACTTACAAATACTCTAGTAAATCCTGAGGATATACTTTTGAAAAATTGATGATGCTTTTTCAGCCAATTTTAGATATATGGAAACTAAGAGGAGGTCATCAATAATTCATCATGCGATGCTTTTTAGATTTATAAACATTTATTGGTGGTCACTATAGTATAATAAAACATTTGAACTCTGTATCTTTGAGCACTAAGAGCCTCATATAAAAGCTTTGAATGTCACATTATATTTTGTGAAATTGAGAAATACAGTTTGAATCCTGAAAACATTATACATCTCTTCACAGTGGGAGGACGGAAGCACAATCTGTTCAGTATGGCAAGGAGAAGGGAATCAAGGACAGAGTGTTTGCAAGGTAATGTGTGCTTGTACCTCAGGGATTTTGCGTTGGTGACCGGTTATGATATAATTCTTCAGTTAATGATCATTAGCATATTAATTTGTGAACTTTCTTAAAAAATAAACTACCAGCTGGTGAGGAGGAGTAACTTGGATCAGAAGGTGAACTTTTTGCAGGATCTTTACATGAAGCGTTGAGAGTCATGTTGAGATCAAAGTCCTTTTCAAGCTAGTCAGTTGACACAGTGGTCACCGTTTTAGTAACACCCACGGGTAGATATTTCCAGTCATGAAAGTACAGCTCCTATCTACTAGAAATATCCAAAACAGTTTGTCAAGCTTAAGTTTTAGTAATGTATAGCTATCAAATCACTGCTGACAACAGTGTAATAAATGGAATTTCTTTAGCTCAAATCAGGCTATTATAATGCTAGACTACGGTTCAGAAATGTTTATTGTATGTTTTCTTTTATGCTCATCAAGGCTGAATTTGTCTGGAATGACATGAAGAAACAGAACAAACTGAGGCAGACTAAATCCAGAAAAAAACTGTGGCAATGTCTCCAAGATACTTCAAGAAACCTACCTGCAAAGCTACCTGAAAAATTATGCGCAAGTGCACCTATGTGGCAAAAGCTGCTTTAAACGCAAAGGATGGTCACACCAAATGTTGTTTTATTTTAGTAATAGAAGTTAACTGATAAAGAAAATCTGTTTATGACATTATTTTTGACAGCATCCTCATTTTACAGCATTTTTACACGAGTGCCTAAAACTTTCAACAGTACTGTAGCTTTGCAGGTAGGTTTCTTGAAGCATCTTGGAGACATTGCCACAGTTCTTCTGGATTTAGTCTGTCTCAGTTTGTTCTGTTTCTTAATGTCATTCCAGACAGACTGGATGATGGTGAGATCAGATCTCTGTGTGGAGAACTGGCTGTTGTCAGACTCCTTGTGCAAACAAAAATCTCACTGGATTATTACAATTAATGACAAAATGAATGTTTGGAAATGTAAACTGATATTTCCTACTGACACACTACAGCAAAAGATAGAAATAACTGACTTAAAACCATTTTTAGCTGTTGAAAATACTAGTGTTCTAATATTTTTGGCCACCACTGTATTTTAAAATGTAGTTTATTTTTTGTACTGTTTAGTATTTTGTGTAAACATTGATGATACATTGTGTTCAGGATTCTTTGATGAATAGGATGTTCAAAAGAACAGCATTTATTTGAAATAGAAATTGTTTCATGAATCTACATGAACAATTGTTACATGAATATACATATACAGTTATACATAAAAATATACAGAAATGTCTTTACTGTCACTTTTGCTCAATTCAGAGCAATCTTGTGAATAAAAGTATTATTTTAAAAAAAAAAATAGACCATCAAATAATATTAGAAATGTTCCAATGAAATCCAGTACAAAATCCAGTACTTTTGTTCTGCAGCTTTTTAGAGTCTAATATCCTTTGTTTTACATGTTTAACTATCTTTTATGAGATTGTTGGCCAATACTAAAAATGGTTCATTACAAAGCTTTTGAAAACAAACAAGTAACAACTTTTCAAAAACCTGCAGCAATTTTTAAGTTTGTATGCTTGAGTTGTTTGAAATGTTAACAAATGAGAAACTCAAAAGATGAGCATAGTCAACCTTGTATGTGATCTATTTTTTCCCCCAAAATAATGATTGACAGAAGACTGTTCAGACTTTCAAAGTGGATATTGTTATAACAGGACACTTCAATGTCAATATTTGCTCAAATTGCCATACATTGGAAAGAGATATCTCACTAGGGGTTACTGTGTCAAAATGTACTGAACGCCTGTAGTTAAACATTCAAAATATAAATAAAACATTGTAGAACAATGTCTGGAGAACATAAAGGTAAAATGATAAACACAGATTTCTGTTTCAAAACAAAACTGATTTCAGTATCAGTAATCCATATTAAAACTGTACATTTGAAGGATCAGTTGGTGAAATATTATCAGACTTAATTATTACGTTTCAGAAAAACAAAAAAGATTTATTTTAACACTCTCATGGTGTCCACTGGATATGAACATACAGTTGCTCAGTGGAATAATATCTTACTGTTGGACAGTTAACGCTTATAAGTGACCTTAGCCATTGGCTCTACTGGGGTATTGTGGAGATTAACAGAATGTGTTTCATCTCTAGATCTCCCAGCAAGCCCCTGGGCAGAAAGTTGATGGGTGTGACAGACTGGGAATCAGTGAGCAGGAACTCACTGTCTGAAGAGAGGCTGGAGACCCGTAGCCTGCCCACCCGCTCGCCCCCTGGGACACCCAACCAGTGAGTGCATCTCTGTTTTAGTGAAACACCCAACCTAACGAGCAAAGACCCGGTAGGGTGCTTGGGTGGTGAAAAGGAAAAGACACGTGTAAGCTGTACGCAAATGAATTTCACCATTACATATCTGTCAGGTTTCACTCCAAAATGCAAAAACAAATAATAAGAAAGTATATTTAGCAATATATATATATATATTTTTTTTTTTTGCCTTTTTCATATATATATATATATATATATATATATATATATATATATATATATATATATATATATATTTTTTTTTTTTTTTTTCATGACAGTTAAACAATTTCTTGTCTAAATTCAAAGATTCAAAGATAGACTTCCGCATTATTAGTAAACCAATAGAGGGAGTTATCAGGAAGAGAGAGAGTCTAGATTGTAAAATTAATAAATATTAGTGTTAACACCTAGTATGATGTGTTACATCATACTAAAATGTACCTATAATGCATTGTAGGCCTGTGACAATCATCAGTTTTGTTCTGACAATTAATTGTCACGATTTAATTCTGTGTAAAAATGTATAATATAATATAATGTATTAAATTATTAAAACCACAAGCCTTCATTCAACAACTTTGACTATCTTTGTCTTGTTTTTTGGAGGTAAATTTGATTGATATTTAAACTTCAAAATGATCACAGTTATCTCAAATAATTTTGATTAGATCAAATAACCACGACTAGACAATTAATAATTGCGACAGGCCTAATACATTGTACTCTTTACAGTAACCTTGAATGTTACTGTGCCAAAACGTATTTGTTTTAATAGATAAGAACACCTTGTATACCTTCAGCCAGAGGATTTAAATTTATTCATAAAACATATTGGTGAAAAGGATTACAGCAACTATAAATGTTCTGTCAACAGTAGGAACTCCTTATTTGTGCAAGAGGGTCCTCGGCTACGGCCCTCTTCCATGGGTCACCTGGTGGACCATGTCATCCATGCCTCCCCCAGCCTTCCTGTTTTCTCCAATCACAAATCAGCTTCCTCTACACAAGCTAACAGCATCAGCCTGGAGTCTACGCCGTAAGTGCTTCCTCTTCTTCAATAGCAAAACTGTCCATCCTCAAGAACTGGCTTTAGTAATGCTTTAATAATAGTGATGGTGCTTTCTAAGGTTCCTCATGTGTTCAAACATGTTTAAGCAACCACATAGCAATCTGTGGATTATGCCTTTTAAGGAAAAGACTGTCCAGATGTCATAGTCAGATGTATGAAATACTGATATTTTTATTCAAAGTAATATCAGTGACATTTAAAACTTTGAGTTTCTTAAATCCCAAAAAGAATACCCCAGAAAACCAACTCTTTTAGCAGACGTTTGGTATACTCGCTTTTTTTATTAATGCACTTTATAATGCATTTTAAGTCTTTTGCTTATTCATGCCGCAGTGCCACTCTAACTTATTGAAACGTTAAATCATTTCAGTTATTATAAAACACTATTTGCAGAAGCCACATAATTTAGTGTAAAAAACAAAAGCTCAAGTCTGTTCCTCAACTGGGAAAAGTGGTTTTACTGCACCAAAACCATCTTTTACTGGCTGTTTGTTTTGTCTCTGCCTTCCAATCACAGCTACCACCCTCTGTCTGCGCCCTTAAATGGCCCCGAATGGAAACTAAACGCATGCTGCACAGCTGTAAAATGTGTTTATCGCTCTCATAGTGTTGGGCACAGAGCTCTGGATTTTAACAGTGCATGGTAAACATGTCAAGCTCTTTGTGATCCTCTTGAATAGGTCTGCAGTATACTTAAGCCTAATGACATTGCCAGTGGCAGATTGGCTATTTGCATGGTATGTGGTTGTTTTGACTTGGTTTGGTGAGCTGGTTTAATAGATATATAACAGCTCATCCCCCTTTCCTTTGTTTCAGTCTTTAAGGTGTTGTAGAAATGACCTGTCTGATAATGGGCTGTGTCGCCAAAAAAAGAAAAAAAAATGTATAGTTTACTTATGGAAATGGTAATTCTGTCATTATTTACTCACCCTCATGTCATTCCAAACCCCTGTGCATTTCTTTCTTTGGCAGAACATAAAAAATAAGAATGTTGATAACCAAAGAGTTTCAGTTCCCATTGACTTCCATTGTATTTTTTTGTCCATGAAAGTCATTAGGAAGTGAAACTGTTTGGTGATCAACATTCTTTAAAATATTTTCTTATGTGTTACACAGAACAAAAAGTCAAACAGGTTTGGAATGACATGAGGGTGAGTAATGATGACTGAATTTTCATTTTTGGGTGAACTCTCACTATTTTTATTGAATGATTGAGGCTTATTTGTGTGCATTATAAGGTCTGTTGTTAGAATGTGAATTATGTTACAATAGAAAATATTTACTGGTGCCAGCAATATTTTACATTTTACATTTTTATAATGCTTGCAATTTATTCATTTATACAAAAGTTTCTATGTGTTTAAAATGTTTAAAGTTTCTAAAAATGCAAAATAGCATAACACCTACTTGTCCTAACCAGCCAGCCACAGCTCCAATATGTAATGTGGGACTGGATGTTTTGTCAATTGCTTGGTTTCTAATTTTGTGGCATTGCTGAGTTGCCCGTATTCAGAAATTAAAAATATTGTTTACTGTGTGACAAATTGCTTATGTTCTCGGTTATGAGTCAATTTGGATAAAAGTATCTGTTTAAATGCATAAATTTAAATTGCTTTGAGTTGCCCTGCCCACAGTGAAATCTAATTAGTCAAACATCTGGTCCCAAATGTGTAATACACATCAGATATGTGTTAGGAAAAGGTGTAAATGAACTTTCCTTCACAACAAAGTTTGAACGTGATTAATTACAGAAAATTTAAATGTAAAATAGACACTGTAATGAGGAGGTGATGCTACTGTGTCATCATTGCCATTACGCTTTATTTATGTATCATTTAGAGGAACTGAATATTAATACCTATTTCTTAACACACAGATGTATGCAAAGCTTATGTTCCATAATGCTTTCTCTTCTGCTTTCTCTTCCTGTACACCTAAAGAATAAACCAATATGCAGAAATGTGTACACACACACACACACACTCAGCATATGCTTATTTGTTCAGTCACAGTCACGGATCTAAATGAAGAAATAAACACCTGCTACCCAAACTCAGAACCCAACAGGACTTGTAGAATTCTAGTTTTGCAACGTTCTTTTCGACTGATTCATTAAAAGAATTGGCTCATAGGAATCATTTGTTTGAGAGTCAGACTACTCTGGTTATGTTGTATGTCCCTGCTATCACTTGCTCTGTGACCTTTGACCTGCTCAGCTGCTCTGTATGGGCGTGATGTGTTCAGTTTGGGACAGAGCGGTCGCTTTCTGACTCCATGCTGGGGTGAGAACTTGACTAGAAGTGAACACAGAAGCCAAACGGGGTTAGTGGGAGCAAATGCACACGTGGACACGCACACCCTTACGCCCCATATGCAAACACACACTCAAATGCTCATGACCCTACATGGTGTGCAGTTCATTGGAAGTGTGCACTCAAGTGTGAAAGCTAAAACACAGTGTTGCATAATTCAGTGGTTCACTGGATTGTCACAGTATAATGTGGTCAGTTAACTGAATGAAATGTATTGAGCTGAACTGTGCTGAACCTGTTTGATGTCTCTGATAGCTGGTTGCTACATCTAAAATTTTGATGAATTGCTATTGATGTGTTGGGCAAAAAGGATGGTATGGGAGCCCTTTTATTAAAAGGATATTTCACCCTGAAATGAAAATTGACATGATTTACGTATGCTCATGTCGATCCAAACATGTTTGACTCTATTTTTATTCATGAAATACAAAAGGAGATCTTTTGAAGCATGTCTTTGATGCTCTTTTATTTATATATTCATTTAAATTTCTCCCTTAATTTAATAGGTCTCCAGAAGGAGTTGAAGGCCCGCCCCCCGCCCTCCCACCCAAACAGTCCCGGAAGAACCTGAGCCAGCTTATACTGTCCCACTCCCAACAGGATTTGGACAACCACATCAATGAAATGTACGATGTCCCTATAGCAACAGACAAGGCCACGGTAAGAATACATCAACTGACTCATTCGACCCAGACTGTCTGTGTGCTACTTTGTTGTTCCTCTTTCCAAAGTTGGCATTAATAGTCATGCGTCCCTCCCTTCTATGGTATACCGCTGATGTGGTTGCACTTTCAGAAAGTAATAAAGCTCTTGGTGGTTTGGTGCTTGCAGTTCATTGCGCATAAATCTTTTTCACTGCGTTAGTGCGAGTTAATATTTTGAAGGGTTTTTTTTACGAAGCAATGTTTGTGAAATCTAATAATACATTTTATATATGTAGTATCTTTAATACATAAAATACAGTGTTTCGTTAAATATAAAACAAAACAACAATACAAATAAAAATAAAGATGACAATAAAAGATTAAAATTCATTTTAATTGGGGGGGAAAGCTAAGTTGTCTTCAAAAGCTGTTCAGAAATGAGAATTGTTGGAAATTGTTTTATTTCAGTTGGTAGGAGTTACAGATTATGGGGGCATAATGGCCTTTAAAGGGATAGTTCACCCAAAAATGAAAATTCTGTCATTATTTACTCACCCTTAGGTTGTTCCAAACCTGTATGAGTTTCTTTTCTGTGTTGAGCATAAAAGGTATTTTGAAGAAAGTAAGCATCCAGACATTTGTTTGACTATATGGGGAAAAAACAACAAAAAAAACACACAATGGAAGTCAATGGGGACCAGAAACTGTTTGGTTATCCACATTCTTCAAATCTTCTTTTGTGTTATGCAGAAGAAAGAAAATCATACAGGTTTGGAAGAACTTGAGGGTGAGTAAAAATTATTCAATTTGAGTAAAAATTTTCATTTTGGGGTGAACTGTCCCTTTAAGCAGCTTCAACTGATCTCTGAAGGTTTACATAAGTCAGTGTGCAAATAAAACAGCTTAGGAAGATGTCAAACAATGACTCAACATGTTTGAACAGACAGTCAGAAATCTATGAAGGTGCCAAGTCATACACTGCTTTAAAAACCAACCAAAACCTGTACTTAACAGAAACCAATGCAAATTAGCTAAAACCAGTGCAATGTACTGTTTTAAATGTTTACAGAACAGAGAACAGAGAAATTGACATGCAAATGTTGACATAATTTTTTCTCACATTTAGCCCAATGGAGTCATTCCTCATGACAATCTTGTCCTGATCAAGATGAAACCGGATGAGAACGGGAGATTTGGGTTTAATGTGAAGGTAAAATGCTTTGCATCTGTCATTTTCTGTGACTGATTGTTGTAGATTTAATGATTACATTGCCTCTATGAAATAACCTTTCTCTCTCTCCTTTTTAGGGCGGCTCTGATCAGAAGATGCCCATTATTGTGTCTCGAGTAGCGCCTGGAACGTCGGTATGTTTAATAGACTGTTTATTGCCATAAATACTGTAGTATTACCCTTTATAGGGCAGCTGGGATTACAGCTGAGGACAGTAAAGACAGATTCATTGAAGAGTGACCTCTATAGGATTAGCAGTGAACTGTCCTGCATGTCAGTGTTTTGTTTATGCCTATGTTCAAGGATTTATGCTGCTTTCCATTCAAAATTGGATATGGAATTTTCCTACTTGATATTTCTTGATATTTATTTTAGAATAATCAGATTCATGCATTAAAATTTTCTTCTAATGGCAATTAATTTGCTTTGAATTTCACCATTTTCTGTTTTTGTCTGCTCTCTAGGCTGATTTGTGTGTGCCTCGACTGAATGAGGGCGATCAGGTTGTGCTGATCAACGGTCGAGATATTGCAGAGCACACGCATGATCAGGTGGTCATGTTCATCAAGGCCAGCTGTGAGAGCCATTCGGGGGAGCTCATCCTGTTGGTGCGGCCCAATGGTGAGCACTGGTCTGATTCATACGCTAGTCTTTTTATTTAGACCAAAATCACTTTAAATGCACACATTATTATTACGATTTCCAACCTTAAGTATAAAGACAGCATTGGATTTGATTTATTCACTTTGTATGGTTCTTTTCAGAGAAAAATAATTTCCAGTTCTCTGGCTTTATCACATTTATTTCATTTACTGTCTCTCCTTGCATAGCTATCTATGATGTAGTTGAAGAGAAATTGGAGACAGAGCCGGATTTTCAATACATCCCAGAGAAATCTCCCACAGACCCATCGCAGCTGGACCAGGATGCCTGGAGGGACTCAATGTTGCAGTTAAAGGAGGGTCTCAACAGTGCTACTATACTAGCCCAGTTTGATGTGAGTTAACAAGCTGAAACAAATCAAAAGTTTTTACGCCATAAATGATTACAAATAGTGATCACCATGATCATTTCTGTTTTGTTCTCCTAGGCAAAAGAGAGGTGCAAGTTCTTATGCAATTGTTTATCTAAATTGCTCATTTACAGCATGCTCTCAAATCTAGAGCAATCAGGGTTATTCAGGATGTGGTCATATCAAAAGAACTTCCTATTACTTCCTGTCTTTCAACGGGCAGCTCTAATATTTTCCTGTTAGTGTGTGTAGGGCTTGTGTTTGTGAAAATGTCAATCAAAATGTGCAATATACGACTCAAGGAGACATGATCCTATATAACACTTGTCACTAAATCCCTGCAGGATTTAAGATGCAAGTTCTACAGTGCAGAAACATGCATTATTTATGTGCTGAAAATGCATCCCTGCCATGGAGTATCCAGTTTGGGCCAGATTTACTGTCAAATAAGATGTGATATATGTTGTATTTGCATATAGTGCATGCATTTACACTCAAAGCACCGGGTGGAATGTCCTTGAAATGATCCATTATTGAAATGCTCGAATTTAAAGAGTAAAGGGCTGTTTCACACAGAACGTGTTTTTGCATTCCACTGCTTTTCTGTTACTTTTCTATGGACAGACTGTTGCGCTGGGATCTTTTGCAGCATCTTGTGCATGACACACCATTTTAAAATCGCAAGTGCTTAAGTTGAAAGAAAAACTTGTCTCTAGAACTTGAATTTTTTACATTTTGCTACCTCACATCTCATGTTTTTAAAGGGGTGGTTGACTGTTTATTTTCTAGGCTTGATTATGTTTATGGGGTGCAGTCTAACGTGTTAATGCTTCGTTTAAAAAAAAAAAAAGCGCATTATTTTTCACATAATTTACCTTTATTTCACACTGATCTGTCCCTTCTCTGAAAAACGCGCTGATCATTTCCTGCTTTTATGAAGCCCCTCCCTCAGAAATATACGATGGGCTCTGATTGGTTAGCTGGTCCAGTGTGTTGTGATTGGCTAAACCGCCCCTAGTGCACGTCTAAACGTCGCAATGGCGTCGTCTATAATGCTTATCAGTTTGAGCCCGATTGAGACGCAGAGGATATTAGTGAAGAGGATCACGCAGAACCTGTGCAAGCACGGCTTTTAATGGTAGGCCTAAGTTTTTTATTTGTTGTTGTCTCATACTTTTAGATATGCTGTTATTTGTAAATGCTACCATGTTAGCTTTTAATATACGGTTTTATTCTGATTAAAACTTTAATGCAGTATGGCAACCACACACGCGTCCATGTATAACGCTTCTCACAGCTATGTGAAAAGTATTCACTGAGCTGATTATCTGAATGAGAGAGAGAGAGAGAGAGATGCAGAGCAGAGCGTGTGCAGAGCAGGGTGACGCGAGGAACAGGATTGAGAACCGCTGTTTTAGAACATTGGTTTTGAAACTTGTGAATCCATTAGAATCGTTAGAAGACAGAATCGCGATTCATATATGAATAGATTTTTATGTGCACCACTAGTTTTCTCTTCTTCTTCTCTAAAGCAGCGCAGTATGGCCTCGCCCCCTTTGCTGCGTGTTCCCGCGGGCGGAGTTTATCTGGGTTCATGACGTAATGGACCTGGGAAGTAACTCGTTGTAGTCATAGACATAATAAATACCTAGACGCCTCATTGGCCGCTTTGAGCCATTGCTGCGATACGTCAACGAGTCCGCCATGTTTGTCCGGGCAAGACTGCCTTAAAAACAAATGGAGGTAAAGGGGAAGCTGTGTTTTTTTTTCTGGATAAAACCACGATAACGTTTACATTTATCAACCGATTTCAGTGGTTTGTGATCTACATGGAGTTAAAAATAACTCTGTCTCTAGTTATTTAGTTAGGCTTGGAAAATTATTAATTTTCGTAAGAAATTGTGAAAGCTACCACTTGTTACTCTTGTTGAATTGGTTGATTTTTTTGGTTAACAATTCTAATATTGTAGTATAACTGTGATATATACATGTAATTTTAATGTACATTAAATGAAATAGTTTTTTTCATTGCGTTCTCTGTTTTCATCCCCAAAATGTTAGCTTTTCTTGTGCCTCAGGAAAGAACACAGCTCATACCCTTTGAACAAATTGAAATAATACATCTTTAAGTACTAATAATTTACCGTTATTGAGAAAATGGAATAAAACCAGCAAATACAAATCAATAAGTGACACACTTGTAGTCTGCTTTCTATTTTCATAGCACTCTATACAATATGAACTCCACAATAAACAATAACAAATGTAACCGATAATCCTTTATGGATCCAGTAAAACTTAGTTACAGTGGTAAAAGAAAAAATATGCACTGATACAGGGCACAGTAAAAATATAGTAAAAGTAATATGTAATATTAAAAAGTATATGTAGTACAAGTTGTATTAAAGTGAATAATATAATAAAATAGGGAGTACAGCAGTTACAGTACAATAACATAAGTGATATAATAGATTTATAATAGCAAAAATTATATGTATAATACCATAATAAATAAATGAATAACAACAGATAAATAATAGCAAGTACAATATGTAATATCAAGGGTGGAATAATACAGAATAGACAATAATGAAGAATAAATTAATATTAAATTATAAAGTAAATTAAATAATAGTGAAAAGTACATTTTTATAATAGTATTTGTGTAATAATTATTAAACAAAGTAAGACACAACTAAAGACAAGCAAAAAAATTATGGTCGTCAATTCCAAATTGTGTTTAATTAATGTCTTCCTGGAGTAAAAAATAAAATATGAAACCCTCTGAATCAATCTCAGCTCAAGGTACACATTTTATTCCAGTTTTCAGTTCTAGCTTTCTCTGAGAATAGAGTGGTTTTGACGTCAAAACCTGACTAATAAAGACTAATTCTCCACTGCTTCCCTCAAGATTTTCCTATATTTTATAATGGGGTTTTTCAATTAATGAGTAAAACAAGGTGTGTGGTAAACAACTTGACGATGCTTGACATTTTGCTCTACAATGCAAATTACACACACCCATGCAGAAAACACAAATTTTGAAACAGTTGTTTATTTTTCAATATGTTACTACATAGGAATGTTTAGTTTGTGAGGTGTGTGCAGTTTACATTGTACAAATGTCAAAGTATAGTTATGTTTAACACAAACCAGAATATGACATGCTCCCCCTCCAAAAAAAAAAAAACTTTCTATTAATCAAAGTTAATAATCATTATTACAACATCAAGAGCAATAATCAACAATGATTTTGTCATAATATTGCAGCTTCACTCACTAATAAGTTCCCGTGTTTTTCATTTCTAGGCTATTTACATTATACAGTTTTTGTGTAAATACTAGTGCTGTCAAACGATTAATCGCATCCAAAATAAAAGTTTTTGTTTACATAATATATGTATGCGTACTGTTTATTTATTATGTATATATTAAATACACACACATACAGTATATATTTTGAAAATATTTACATGTACATACATTTATATATTTATATTCTTATATTTTATATTATATGTAAATATTTTAAATGTATAAACATAACATATTTTTCTTAAATATATACATGCATGTGTTTGTATTTATATATACATAATAAATATACACAGTACACACTCTTATTATGTAAACAAAAACTTTTATTTTGGATGTGATTAATCACGATTAATCGTTTGACAGCACTAATAAATACACGTGCAGTACAGTATGTGATCAGCATTAAACAGCCTGTGTAAATAATTTTAAATGCAGTCTATAGTATTGTGTTTGACTGAAGAAACTGGTTAAATTTAAATATTTGACAAAAATGACAGAAACATTTAATAAGGTAAGTATATTAAATAATATTGTTATAAAAATTGCCCTAACAAAGGTAAACAATGCTCCTGAAAGTCTATTCCGGGGGCAAATATTGCCCCACAATGGAAAAGTTAATATCTGACCCTGGCAGAGATTGAGAGACAGAGAGAGAGAGCGTGGTTTGAATATGATCAGGGTCATTCTGGCCATTCATTCAGGGCTGTTCTGGGCTTTAACTAATACAAATGCAAGGCTGTGGAGGTATAGTCTCTTGGAAATGCAGAGAACAGGCTTTCTTCAGCTTTCTTTGAGGCTTGTGTTGTCCTGTTTGCAATTGGCTAAAAAGAAAAAAAAAAAAAAAAAATATATATATATATATATATATATATATATATATATATATATATATATATATATATATATATATATATATATATATATATATATATATATATACACACACACAGTATATATAGTCAGTCCACAGTTTGATGATAAGCTATCAAATCCTTATAATCTAGTGATGATAAACTTACTCTTTGTAAATGAGTACTGAAATTAAAGAGAGATGCTTTAGCTCCATCCCTATCCTGACAGTCTGATATTGTCTTGTCAAGTGCTCACTGTACATATTGTGCTCATAGCACAATTTACTTTACGATATAAACTACAGTATAAGTTAAAACTTAAGAATTCATTTAAACTTTGATTTCTTATAACGTCTCTGGTAGCTAGCGATATCGCTAGCTATTAATAGTCTGACACTGGTGGCTAATTATGCTGCCAACATAATGTTAAAAATGACCAAAAAACAACCAAAAACAACTTTTCATTCTTACCTGTGAAAGATAATACCCCGAGATCTGTTTTTATTACTGTGGGACGGTCTGTAGATCCCCAAGCTGCCGACGAGTCCGGTATCTTTTCTCATGTCCCAATATGAGAGTTATGAAGAGTTGCCTGGACCAGTATGGCAGCGCCGTTGACGTGTGGTCGAGCGGCCAATGAGGCGTCTAGGTATTTATTATGTCTATGGTTGTAGTCCCTTACCAGTTGTTTTTGTAGGCATTAAACTGCTAGAATTTTAAAAGACGATATCTCAGTTTGCATTGACCTTTCAGCTTCGTAACTTTGCAGATATTGTTTATGCTCACACAGCAACATTACACACTAACGTTAAAAAAGTGAAATCGCAATCAACCACCCCTTTAAACACAAAAATGCATTCTCCAAGAATTGCTTCTTATACAGCTTATATGTCAGACACAATCCTACCAGATTTCTGTATGTTTTGTGAGGGAAATGTTTAATGTATGAAATTCGTAAACGTTACATAAAAGTTGAAAGGAAGGTTTGAATACTGAAGGTCATGAGTCTGTCAATGAGTTTTCATTCATTGGGATTTTTGTAGACTGACTGACTTCCTTTTATTTTAAAGCAATTGTATCGGAAAAGGCCTGGAATGACAATGTCATGTGCCAAATTACCTCAGAATCTTTCCAAAAACCGCTACAGAGACATCTCACCTTGTGAGTATCACTTCATGCCATTCCTTTTTATTAATAACCAGTGAAATTGATAAAACATGAATCAGTTTTTGTTGTTTTATTATTAGATGATGCAACTAGAGTCATCTTGAAAGGCACAGATGACTACATCAATGCAAATTACATCAATGTAAGTGACTCAGAATTATTTTATCATCTCCACCGAACCCAAACACCCAAGGAATGGTGCTCATAATGGTGTTTTGTCATATTCGCAGATGGAAATCCCTGCCTCCAGTCTCATAAACCGCTATATCGCCTGCCAGGGGCCACTGCCCAATACGTGCCCGGATTTCTGGCAGATGACGTGGGAGCAGGGGTCCTCTTTGGTAGTCATGCTTACTACTCAGGTCGAGCGAGGACGTGTATGTATATCTCTTGATCTTTGACATTGCAACTGTGATGGGTTTTTTTTAACAAAGGAAGTATTAATTGTAATCCATGTTTTCTTAAATCTTCTTGAGCTTACATCTTTGATCCCTTTCTACCACAGGTGAAGTGCCATCAGTACTGGCCAAACCCCTCAGGTAGCGCCACATACGGCGGCTTTCAGGTTTCCTGCCAGACTGAGGAAGGAAACACTGCTTTCTTGGTTAGGGATATGACTCTTACTCACATTGAGGTGAGTTGTATTACAGATTTGCATGTTAACAGTCTGAGTATATTCTAAACTTGAACCATTCCTGAGAAAGTTACCAAATTGATGTTTAATTTTCTTGCTTAAAGGGATAGTTACCTCAAGATAAAGAATTATCATTTACTCACCCTCATGTCATTCTGAAACTGTATGACTTACTTTATTCTGTGGAACACAAAAGAGGATATTCTGAAAGATATTTGGTAACCAAACTGTTTTGCAACCTAGTGACGTTCATTGTATGGACAAAAAATGAGACAGACAAAATAATGTTTTCGTAATGACATGAGGGTGAGTAAATGATAGCATCATTTTCATTTTTGTGTGAACTATCCCTTTAAGCCAATGCTTACTTGCAATTACTCAACTCCAGGATCTTGTTTACAGTGTTTCATTTGTCTGGACACATTTATCTGTTGCTATGTTGTATGTGCTGTTAGAGTGGGGAAAGCAGGGAATTGACCCAAATCCAATACCTGGCGTGGCCTGATCACGGTGTACCAGATGATTCAACGGACTTCCTGGATTTTGTGGCTCTGGTCCGGAGTAAACGAGCTGGGAAGGACGAGCCCGTTGTGGTCCACTGCAGGTAATTCATATATCTATATCACAAAGTAGTTTCTAAATGTAGTTATCTAAAGTGAATTACAGTGTAATCAAGTATTGGCTTACCATTTCCCCCTCTCCCTCTTTCATATCCCAGCGCTGGGATTGGCCGGACGGGAGTTCTCATCACCATGGAGACAGCAATGTGTCTGATGGAGTGCGGCCAGCCGGTGTATCCATTGGAAATTGTGAGAACAATGCGGGATCAGAGGGCCATGATGATTCAGACACCTGTAAGTCCCGCCCACCTTCTTTCTTCCTGTCATTGCCTTCGTCAGTCATCCATTGGGGGTTTATCATTGGATTTCTGCCTTCAGTTGCTGGGAAGAGGCGGGATACTACCTAGCTAATGATGACATGTTAAATAAACAACAAAAAAATTCATTTGTGACATTTTCACTCACATTTAAAATCCCACAGCAGGGTATAATGTTTCCACATGTATAAAAGAAGCAGCCTACTGAGTCTAGGCTGGGACTCCCAGAGCTTGAGACAATTATGCAGCTGTGATTCCAACATTATCTGCTGTAGTTTAATGAGGCCTGTCTGCCCAGAGGCTGCTGACCATGAGAACACACTAATTAGACAGCAGGAAGGAGAATGTTTTGATGCTCAGTGAAAACACTTGTGCACCCACTCTGTTCTTTTTAATTAGTGGTGTTACTAAGGCATCACTTTTTCTATTGGTCATCCACTGCCATTCAAATGTTTGGAGTCAGTAAATTGTTTTTGAAAGAAATTAATATTTGCATCCATCAAGGATGCATTTAAGTGATCAAATGTGACAGTAAAGACATTTATATTATTTAAAAAATGTGATTCAAATAAGTTCTGTTCTTTTCCACTTTTTTAAATCATGGTTTCCACAAAAATATTAAGCAGCACAATTGTTTTTAACATTGATAAAAAGTGTAAACCAAATCAGCATATTTGAATGATTTCTGAAGAATCATGTGACATTGAAGACTGGAGTAATGGCTGCTGAAAATTCTGCTTTAACATCACAGGAATAAATTACATATTATAAAATATATAGGATGGGCCTGCGCTATATTTTCTTGACTTTCATCTTCTTAACATGCAAAACGTCTTTCGGTTTGTTCCACAGTGGTTCTATGTGCGTTCTCTCTCTCCATCTTTCTCTTACTCACTCACTCACTCACTCACTCACTCACTCACACAGACACAGTCCATGAATTATGCTTTCATTCCAGTTTCACATACTGCCATCACACTTGGCTGCTTTTGCGTGATAGACTGACATGTCTTCCATTCACCATGACTTTCCTTCTGTTCTCTGTCTCCTCAGAGCCAGTTCAAGTTTGTGTGTGAGGCCATACTGAAGGTTTACGAGGAGGGCCTGGTGAAACCGCTCATGTCCACGCTGTACGAATCCAACTAATGCAATGCCAGCTTTTCCTGAAAATGATGCTGAAATTCACTGACAGGATCTTCTCCACATGATGATATTACAGCTCCGTGATAGAGTGATGGAGAAGTATCTAGAGCCAGGAACCAAGCACTGCTGCACTTTACGCTGGCAAAGAGACTATAAGCCAGGCTTCAATGAGGAGAGAAAAAAGTGACAAAGAAATCTAACAAAGGTGAATTAGGTACTTGTTGGGACTTTGAGTGTTCAGGGTTTTAACAAATATATATGTTAATAATGAATATAGTGGAGATTGCTGGTGCCATATGTGTGTAAGGGCAGGCCCGTGAATGAATGAGTGTTTTTATATGTGGTCACCTATTATTTGGAAACAGACAACACCCACAAAACAATCCACATCCAGGCCTATGCTGCAGATGAACATTTGTATTTTTATTAGAAATATTTATTGTTTTAGTTTCAATACTGAGCCCTGCTCATTCAACATAACTACTTACAAAACAAAAAAAAGGTTTTTGTTACGACAGTGATCTTTTTTTCTGCTTGCTTTGTTCTCCCTTTTTGGCATGGAATGAAAATCATTTTTATTTATTTTCCTGTCAACAAGGACTTTAAAGCACTTTGCATTACAGCTGTGATGCAAAATATCAGAAGTTAAAGGAATACAAAAATGGAAACATTGTGATTATTTACTCAACCTTGTATCTTTCCAAACCCATATGATGTTCTTTCGTAAGTGGAGTGCAAAAGGGGATGTTTTAAAAAATGTTCGTGCTGCTCATTTCCATACAGTGAATGGAAAAATGACAATACAATAATATTCACTATATCCCAAGTCTTCTGAAGCCAAACAATAACTTTGTGTGAGGAAAAGATTGAAACATAACCTTAATTATTTGAAAATATTCCTCCCAGTTAGTAGTTCCTGAACCTTACACAATTAGATGTGAAATACAAGAACCTGTGAGACTGCAGAATAATAAATTCAGGGCCACCAACCCACAGAAATGAACTTATAGAGGATTCCTTTAAAATTAGATAGATTCATTTTTATACACTCCTCTGCTGTTTTATTAGAAGAAATTTGATCTGTCCAGAGGCAAACATTCCCTGAAAGAATAAACTCCTTGCCATTTAAAATCAGATATTCAATTGAAGGGTTTAGTATTCCCTGTAGATGATATAACAGCTGCATCAGTGTTGCAAATAAGAACTGTTTTTTTGTGTTGTTGTTGTTAAATCTGAAAGTTACACACCACAATGTGTCAAATGCAGTACCATGTTAGGAGATCAAATCGGAGTTTGTTTAGTTTTGACCTGTTTATTTCTTGTAGCAGACTGCACACGCAGAATATCCCGCTATCATTATCAAGCTAAGAGTGTGTCCAGTGTGTGTGTTATGTCTGTCTGTCTGTGTAAGTGTGTTTTATAGTACTGTTAGTGTGAATGTGAGTGCCCAAATCACATGTTTAGGTTTGATCTAGGTCTGGTTCGACACATTAGAGCTGGCGCCTAGTTCAGGCTGTTTGATTTTATTTAGTTTATTTAATTGAGCCCTAGTTTTATGAACAGTCTTTGTTTAGAAGCCATCAAATTAACATTGTTAAACTCTCAAATTAAATTTTTGACCCATTGCCCAGTTTCACAGGTCATCTCTAGTTGAGTCCATGCCTGTACTCTTTGTAAAGTACTATCTACTTTTACAGTCAACCATATGACATTTCTTTGTGGTCATAATTGCTGGTGAATCTTGGTTTTAGGACCAAATAATTCCATTCTATGCTGAACAGGTTACAGGTTTTACCAAAAGACATTTAAAACAGGAATATGGCATGGAATTTGGGAGAAACTACACGCCTCCTGCCTTGTGGGACAGCACTTTTTCAACAAAGATGTACAATTGTAGACTGGAATTAACATTTTATTTGCTGCAAATAACAGGAAGGTCAAGTTGTGCCACTTGTCCATTTTTATGAAAATATTATAAGGTGTACATACAATGTTGTATAATAAAAAGAAAATCTTTAAAATAAAGTAAGGTGTGTGATCTGGGTCGCTTTTGCATATGATATATTTTTTTATTACATTGTACATTTGATATCTTCCTTTGAAAGTTTTGGCAGGATAGTTTCTGAAGCTGTAGCAGTTTGAAGCACTGAGTAAACCAGTGGGTGGTGCTGTTGGAAAAAAAAATAGAGCACCTGTAAGCACCTGACTCTTTTGAGGGCTGTGTTACTCCTAGTTAGAAAAAAATTAGGATCTTTTGCTGGCCCAGATGAGCCAGTGGATCAGATTTACCCTAGCCTTTATATTTTTAGCAACTATGATATTTTTAAATGCCACATTTAAATATTTTTGGACTTTGTGTTTTCTTTACCAAAAAAAAAAAAAAAAAAAAGTTAGATTTTTTTTTTGAATAATATCTTCAGATTATATATTTTCCAATCCATTTTATGAAATCATATTGTCTTCAGTCTAACCGATAGCTTTCAATACAATTACAAATTCTTGCCGTTCTTAATGTCTAAGTTTTGAAAGTGCTATAATAATTCAGCATATAGAATAAAATGATATACAACAAATGATGGTGATCAATTTTTCATCACTTCCTGACTAACAATATATACAGTATGGCAGTGGTTCCCAACCTCATTCCTGGAGGCCCCCCAACACTGCACATTTTGCATCTCACCTTTGTCTGACACACCCAATTCTTGGAGTCTTGGAGTCTCTAATAATGAGCTGATGATCTGAATCAGGTGTGTTTGATTAAGGTGACATGGAAAACATGCAGTGTTGGAGGGCCTCCACGAACGTGGCCGGGAACCACTGCAGTATGGTATAGATATGGTATTATTATGATGTAAATACCATAGTACAGAAATCATTCAATACCATGGTCTGATTACTGTGCTATGGTACCACTAGATATGGGGGATATGCAGTTCTAGTACACAGAGTTCCAAAATGTTCTCATGAATGTTATTTTTTGTGTATTGAACTGGATTGGGAAGTTAAAGGTTCTAAGGATGCATTACTTTGCTCTAAAGGTTTGTTAAGTAACTGATTTACACCTTTCTGTCACACAATAGCTGATTGTAAGATAATAAAAATGTAATAATATTGCAGCTGAGTGTTAAGAGTATTGAATCAATTTTCACTCCGCACCGGCCCTTTAAATGTAAATCCACTTTTAGGGATTTACGTGACGTCATTTCCTGAGGGAAAACGGTCAGCCACCCCACAATCTTTCGGATCGGGGACAATGTCAGTTACACTTACCTCCAGAAACATACGCTGGATGGGCCACACTGCGGCGTAGGAGATGGATATTTCAAAACACAAAGTTGTTTATTGATAAAGGCCGATGCTAGAGGACTTTTTCACGGGCGGAATATTAATCAGTCTGCAGTAAGTATCGCTTTTGTCTGAGGTCTGACTGAGGATCAAACAAGTGGATTCGCGCCGCTAGCCCGCGAGCGTCTCGGAAAAAAATAAAAAATATATATATATATCGGAACCATATTAGACTAATCACTACAGCCGTATTGTAATTTCTACGTTAGCTGTTAGTGTTATTAAATAAATTCAACATTTTTAAGTCGTTCCGCCGTTGGATGTAAATTACGCGCATTCTTTTGAGCAAACAGGTGTCAGTCAGTCAGCGCGTGATCGTGAGCCACTCGCTACAGTTTAGCTTGAAACAGTCTGGATATTGCGCGTGCACGCCTGACATCAACGTTAACGGTAAATGTTTGAAGTTTTGTCAGCTGATATTTTAAACGGACCGCTGTCTATTATGAATAGTGGAACTATAGTTAGTGAGAGTGAAGGTAACAATTTTAGCTAACTGCAGTTGCATTAAGAGTCTCTAAATATCTTACACCGTTATTTGTTTTCATAAATACCCGTTTATGTAAATTATAGTTGTATTGATGTAACCGTTGTGGTCTTATTACAGATGCTTCAGTTAAATAATAGTTGCTATACATGCTGCACAAAATCTGAGTTAAATTTATTATGGAAATAAGGTGCCACCTATTCAATCTACAATGGATTTATTATAGATTACACAGTTAAACTGTGGATACAAGTAAGAACTATAGCGAGTTGTAATTTGTAACTGAGATCGTTTCTTTCTTCCAGATTGGACTAACGAATCTTCCTGAGCATGCTGAGCTTCCTTCGCCGGACTCTGGGCCGGCGGTCCATCCGCAAACATGCCGAGAAAACTCGGCTCCGGGAAGCCCAGCGAGCCACAACACACATCCCTGCTGCTGGAGAGGCCAAGTCCATCATCACCTGCAGAGTGTCTTTGTTAGATGGCACAGATGTCAGTGTTGATTTGCCGGTGAGTTGAGTAAAACATTCAAGTGTATGTGTTTGGTTGACTATGGTTTTCATAAACCCATCTGTTTGGTCAGTTTCAGTGTTCTTGCTAGTTGCGCTTGTTGTGATACAATCTTGCTTGGTTGCATTGTGGGACGCAAGAAGAACACATACAATTTAATTAGTTTTCAGTCTGTGCTCTGACAGAAACTTGCCTACTGAGTCACGTTGATACTCCAGTATGACAGAGAGAATGCTCTCCATTGTTCATTGCTGTTCAAGGCTGTTTTGCTATTACATAATCCTGGGAGAAAAGTACAGTGAAACTAGACATCTCTGCTGGTGACTAGAGAATGTGCTTGGCAGTTTTAACTTGACAAATATGAGAAGTCTTTACTTTGTAATTTTAATCATCTTGACTTGAACTGATGAGATTATGAGTTCCTTCAAAGAAGTTCTTTACTCAGAATTAGTGATTCAAGCACCGCATAAAATGTATTTGCGCCAAAACCTGATGCTGTTTTTACTGTTGTGCCCTTGATTTTAATGTAAACACCGTCTTTGCATGTGAAATGACAAATGGTGCTCTTAGGCTGGCCTTTTTTCCTGCCAGTACATGCATCTTAACTTTATAAAACCAGTGTATCATATTTGATACATTAATTTGTAAGGCTTCTAAATTATCAACATGATAAAAACTTGCTTAAAAAACCTGTTATACACAATCAATCTACTACATGCCTTCTAACCACGATTGATAGTTCATACTATTTTAGCAGGCAAAAGGCCTTTTTATTAAATAAACATAAGAACTAAATTTATATTATTAATATTTCAAGATGAACATTTACTGCACTGAAGCAACTTGGGCTGCTTGATTATCCATACATAATTTTTTGCAAAGTAGTCATGTTAGCATGTGTATCAAATATGATACAACAGACTTTTGAGGAGAGTTTATTTGTACACAGTCATATTGCATTGCATTGCATTGCATTGCATTATATGTTTTGCCCCCCACAATTAAAACTAAAAAAATTAAACTAAAACATTTCTTACATTTGGCTGTAGTAAATTAGAGTATCTGCACCAAGTTGCATATTTTTTTTTTTCAGTTTGGGCCTTTGAATGAAATTGATGGGGTTTTTTTTTTCTTCAAGTGCATGCATCTTAACTCTATAAACCATATTCTCACAAAATACGGTGGCTGTTGCTCTGTTGCAGGTCAGCAAGCAATATTAACTTTTTATTAGACTATGTAAATACTGATGTTAAATTGAAAACCTATTTTCAGTGACACTGAATGATAATATGCTTTACATTACCAATAAGCTTCATAAAATGTTAGTTTTGGCTTTAAATGTTAATAGTGAATATAAATTTCTTTAAGCAGTGACTAGGTTTTGCTGTTTTATTAGACAAGACAAAGATTACATGTGTTTTTACCTACCTCATCTACATTTGACTTCAGGACCTGGCTTAAATGTTGTGGTTATTTGCATTATTACTTGAGATTTGACGCTGACTTGTAAAACTGTATGATGATTCAGAGTGTGCCCTCAAGCCCAGGTCTCAGAGATCTGACCCAGATGCTTGTCATTCTGTTTACTGATTAGCCGTAATACCATCATCCCTCTTGTAGCATGTGGTCATTGGACTGTGTGGACAGTGAATGACTTGATCCCCTCAGCTTCTTTATGTCTCGGTTTACGCTGTTGTTGAGCCTCTGTCAGAAATTTTCTTGACCTCCACCTGAATGTGTTAGGTTTGATGTATGACAGAGTGTGTTGTCGAACTCATGAGTATTTTGCATTTATCCTCTTAATTCCTGACTAGAGTTGAGTATTTCTACTGACTGATCTATTATTCTATTTTAGTGTCGTTTGTGTTAACGTGCATTTATATGCTGTCTGTATTATATACTGTATAACAAATTTAGCAGGTTTTCTTTGGAATTTCTTCTGCTGTTATTTTAAATGCATTGTGTCCACTTTTAAATGACCTATATTTTAAAATAACCATAGTGACCATTAACCTGCACAAATTACTTTTCTGCATCAGTGGTTCTCAACCTTTTTGACTCCAAGGCTGCCATTCTCCAAGAAAATATTTAAAGGTCCTCCTGTCTGTTCTGATATGTACCTCTGGTGCTTCTGTAAATAAAAATCTTTATTTTTGATTATTTATTTTTAATAAGATTGTTAATATAATTAAATGTAGATCATTTCTAAGACTTTCTGGGGGCCCCCTAGTGGGTCTTGGCCCCCAGACTGAGAACCACTGGTCTATATAATTAAAGTGGTCATATGACATTGCTAAAAAGAACATTATTTTGTGTATTTGGTGTAATGCAATGTTTATGCGGTTTAAGGTTCAAAAAACACATTATTTTCCACATACTGTACATTATTGTTGCTCCTCTGTGCCCGCCTTTCTGAAACGCTTTTTACAAAGATTTTTACAAAGCTCATCATTCTGAGAACCGAGGCGTGCTCTGATTGGCCAGCTATCCAGTGCGTTGTGATTGGCCGAATACCTCAAGCGTGAGACGGAAATGTTACGCCCCTTACCGTATTGTGATGCCGTGTCCCGGCGCGACGACACAAAAACAATCAAACCCATTACAAACGAGGCATTTGTTGCATCCAGTGGGGACATAATTACTGATTATAATGACTTATACTGTCTTTTTACATGTCGCGTTGCATCGTGACGCGTAAACATTACCATGTCTGCATTTGTGATCAGAGAAACGACAAGCACTACTCTATACTGCTCAACTCGCGTTTGAATCGTCAGTGGCAAATTCTTTAAATATGAAAACATACATACAGGCTGTGAGTCAGAAGCGTCAGACTGTCCTTGCAAAGTTGGAATTGCACCACTTTATAGAAACAGCCTTTGAGCACAGCTGACAGGCTACTCCCAGGTTCAGTAAATAGTCCTCCGTAAAATGCACTGCACACTCGAATATTTGGGTTGAACTGTTATGGAACAGTGTTGTAAATACAACTTATTTGGGTTGAACTGTTCTGGAACAGTGTTGTAAATACAACTTAACCACTGATTTCTAGTTGTGTCCTCTTTTGGAAGCCCAAACAAAGTAGTTTCACTTTCACAACGAAACACAGTGTCTCCAGTACATGGCGCCTGCGGCAGCAACAACACTACAGCGAGAATAAAAGTCCCGCCCTCTTTCATTGCATATACATTTGGGTGGTGTTTTGCAAATCTCCCCACACCGTGACGTAGACATGTGGGGGCGTGTTTAAACGAGCCATTTTAGGGAGCGTGGTCGAGTCTTAACTTTTATAAAGAATATCTCTTTGGTTTTGAGACTTTAGTCTTTGCAACTTCAAGGATCTTATCTATGCACAAACAGCTTGTAACACTACAAAGAGAAAGGAAAACTTGAAATCGCATCATATGACCCCTTTAATAGTCAGTTCTGTAATTGGGAAGCAAGTGAGTAAAAAGGACCATAATGTTATGTCTGAATAATAATGTATATTTCTCAGGTCCTAGAGGTAAGAATGGATAATGAACCACATAACAGTGAGAGAAATTTGATCTGTGAAATTTTATTTTTTTATCTCTTGTCTATATTTTTATCCAGACTATAATAAGTTAAGATGTTCTTGCACAGAACTGAATTTAAATGCAAAGTATGCTAATAAAATTATTAGCAAATATTATTACATAATTCATACTGTTTCATAGTTTTTTTTTTTTTTATGGCAATAAATTTCACAGAAAACTGTGTACAAATGATTATATGGAATGCATTCACACTTGAGGTTAGATTTTATTAAAGGCTTAAATATATTTGTTTTGGGCCATCAATTTTATGCACTTGTTTTGTGGTCTTGCATCCATAGATTTCTGTGTGTTACATTTTTATTTAATTGTCTAGCATCTTATTAATGCACTGTGGAAAGTCTAATAGATATCAGCTGTTTGCTGAGGGCACTGGGTTATGTTCCTCTGGTTTGATAAGGATCTGTGTGGTCTCTGGGTTGGTCACTGTAGATGGCCTGTTTGAGGCTTGGCAAGAAAATTAACCAATGCAAGCGGGATTCACATGCCATAGTAGTTTACTCTAAGATCTTAATCTGCCTTTATTTTTCCTTTGTTCTTATTGTAAATAGAAAGATTCCCTCTGATCTATCATACACAAGGGAATGATGAGCATAAACTGAACTAGTGGTGACTGATAAATTAGAGGATGAGTTCTCAACTGCATAACCAAGAGTAAACAATCCCACCAAAGACATCAAATGAGCAGATGCCAGTCTACATCACTAACTTAAAAGAAAAGTTATCAGTTTATTCAACCTCAACCTAAAGGAGGTTTTTAACAGGATATTAATTTTACACTATACGCTTTTAAAAAAGCATTGCAGAAACTGAACTAACTATAATATATGATGATGTTGTTGTTGTTGTTTTTCTGGTCTCCTCTTTACACAATTTAAGCACCAAAGTACAGAAGACCAACCACAGCACTTCTCTGGAGAGTGCTACACAACTCATTGTATAATACAACGCTGTTGGAAAAGAGAAATAAATATCTTTACAGTTCTCAAGCTGCACAAACATGCAATGACCATCTGGAGCATCTCCAAGGAAAAGCTTTTCAAACAATCACCCCGGATACCCATAAATGCTGAATCGCTGTTTCACTGGCCAGTGTGGAGGTGGAGGATTCAAGTTCACTTCATTTCCTGGCTTGACACTCTTGAGGAGTGAAGCCAAGCCTAAACGGGAAAGCCCAATATCACAAATCATGAGAAGCACACATTAGGGCTGGGTCAACCTGTTTGTTTAGGTTGACTAGTTTATTGACTTTTTTGAAGCTGTAATATTTTAGTAGCAGTGCTTTAATAGAGGAATATATGGCCGCGTTCATACAGCAACAGAATATGGTTGTGAGTCCTGTATTTGAGTCCTTAATACGGTTATGTTCACACACAATATGGTAGTTTGCGGGAGTGACAACCGCATTCTACAACCAAATTCACACCCGTAAACTTTCAGGACTCACAACCGCATACTTGGAAAACCTGCGCTGTGAGTAAGGAACTGGACTGGACAACTAGTTGTCTGTCATGTCATACAGTTCGAGAGAGCCGCTCAGCTGCACAAATGTGCGCCTACCTCGTGTTACGTTTCCATGTGTGGTTTCGGTAACTTGCAGAGATCCGTATATGAGCTATGTTATCTGAAGGTTGTCATCCAGTCAATGTTCTCCACCAGAGATGCTCCAACAAAATATAAAAGCTGCTGTTGGTTAATGAATATTTGACCGATGAACTCGCAACTCAATTAAACACTTGTCGTGTCAAAAAGTGATAAGACTTTTCAGTTTTATGGACGTTGCCATCATGAATATTACTTTGGTCAGTGTCGCTATGGTTACTGGTAAGGAATACAGGCTTGACTCCCACTGCATGATCGAATAGACAGTATTTGAGATGCTACTATAAGTTGCTGTGTGAACTGGAGACATTTCGAGACTCACACCTGTAAGCAAATGTGGTTGTCAATCCCAAAAACTGACAATGTGAACAGCCTATATGTGCAGCAGCTCAGATTTTCTTCTCAGAGTTTTAACATGCTGACAGTGTGCTATAAGAAAAGCATTGCTCTGATATTTGTAGTGGCAGTACTTTTAAAGGGGATGTATTTAGATTGAACCACTGATGGCAGATGGACTATTTTGACAATGTTTTTTTATAATTTTTTGTGCCTTGACAGTGTAATTTACTTGGCAGTCAATGGGACAGTCACAAGCCTCCCGGTTTTCATCTAAAATATCTTAAATTGTGTTCTGAAGACGAACAAAGTTTTTACGAGTTTGGAACAACATGGGGGGGGTAAGTGATTAATGACAATTTTCATTTTGGGGTGGAGTATCCCTTTAACATATTAACATATAATGCCTACTGAGAGAGGGTGGTGGTAGAACAAGCAATTAAACCAAGTGTTACTTTCTGTCCTGTTTGCTGGAAGCACACTGAGGAATGTAACTGCGCCTCCAAAGGCTGTATGTTGGCCTAGCAGCCTGGAAAACCTCAGTTGAACAATGTGAGTCCTGAGCCTGGGGTTCACTCAAGCACACAATGGACTCTTTGTCTGCATTCTTGCAGCTAGCTGGGCTGCTTTGTACACTATGCCAACTCACTGGGGCCTGCGTGAGCATCCGGTGCTGTTCGCCTGGGCTACGGCTAAACCGGCCTTCCCAACCCTTGGTGCAGCAGTTGGGTGAGACACGTGTGTCAGCGCTCTTTGTTTCACACATGGAGATGCTAGCATGGATGTAGCTGTCCATAAACTACTACTTTGGGTATTAAACAGTTTATTTAGATAAAGTATGCCAAAGATAAAGGGGTTTGTTTGTCTTGGATCTTCTGAAAACAAGAAATTGAAACTTATAACTCGTTTTGATTTACATCAGACAGTCCATGAAATGGCTTCTTTGTTAATCGCCTCTAGTAGTAACATTTATCACTTGCTTAAGTCCAAACTTGTGAAATGTTTGACTATTACTCTTTTTGTTTATGTCTTTGGTGGTCATGGGTCAGGGACTTCCTTCGTTGTGAAGCTAGACTGTGACTCGCTGGCTTGACAGGATGCAGAACTATAGTTTGAAATCAGGCACAGTTGAAGTCAAGTGGTTGAGCTGTTGAGGCTTATTCAGACAGAGTAAGACAGAGGAGCTCTTCCTGTGGTTTGGAGGTTGGGATTTTTATTATTAAAATGAGACTTTATGTCCCATAGACAGATGGAGTGTTTATATTTAAATGGAACATTTAAAAAAAAAAAGATCTGAAGGGTTTTTTTTTTTTTTTTTTTTTTTTTTGCTTTAGATGTGTGGAACAGAGAAATGGTCAAAGCTAGATTGGCCTGCTTGGCCAAGACCTTATCCACTGGCCTGCTGTATCAGTTCTATTGCAAGCCAGTACATGTAGTTCCAATACATGTAGTTCCTTAGTTATAAACAAAAATGAAGTTTGCGTAATATTACATACTCAATATCCGTTTAAAAGCTACGCATGCAAGGCACTGGACTGTTAGGATTTAAATCATGTTCTTGTTCTCGCTCTCTCTCTCTCCAGAAAAAAGCCAAAGGTGCAGAGCTGTTTGAACAGATCATGTATCACCTGGACGTTGTCGAGAAGGATTACTTTGGCCTGCGCTTCATGGATTCAGCCCAAGTCCCGGTAGGAGCAAAAGGATTTCTAGATAGTGGGTGCAAGATGTGCTTTGATATGTCAGCTGATTTGACCTGATTGATGGGCCTGTTATGTTCAAATAGTCAACACTTGCTCACCTCCAGTGTGGATGGTTGCATCATGATTAAACTAGAACACTTCTGTCGTAATCTGCAATGAACATATGTTGTAGAAATCTTTATTGAAAGGTATTTTCATTCATGTCTCACTTTTATCCAAAGCTACATGCAAATAAGTAGTACTACAGCATTTCACAGAGTAAATTTGCAGGGGAGTTAGGTGGAGGTTGCAAGGGTTCTAAAATGAATGTGGGCAGCGACTCGTAGCCAGTGAAGTGAGTCAAAGAGAGTTGTAACATGCACTCTCGACCTGATTTTGTATGCCAGTCTTCATGATGTGGTTTGAGTCAACCACAACTCACAGAATTCCTGGCAATTCAGACGTTGTTTTCATTGCCATACCTAGCTAAAATGTTCTGGTTTTGGTGCATTCCCATTGTAGCATTCACATTGCTACTGCATAGTCAGTAAAAATCAGGAGCTTTTTCTCAATCACTTTTTTAATTTTCCTTTGCGGTTTCATTTGCTTTAATTTTTCAGATTTTTTTTTTCAGTAATAGCAATCATCGTTTAATAACTTCTGTTCAACTTATTAAAAAACTTCAGTACGCACATTCTGATAAACTTTCTTTATTGACAGCTAGGTACCTTTAAGAGTGATAAAATATTGAATATGCAAAGAGCAGCAGACAGAGCTCAGACTAGTGCAGAGTCTTACGTGAAAGGGAGAGAAGAGCGTGTGAGGAATGTGTGGGAGAGATCGAGACACTCTATTCTTCCATCAGCATGAGTGCCTCCACCCTCCCTCCCTTCCTCCCTCCACATTGTTCATGCATCACCCTGTTAGAGCAGCCCAGCTCAATCGACGGGACAGAATTTTCTAGCGTTTTCAAACCAGAGTATGAAAACGCTTTTTGCCCACCAGCCAAAAAGGCTGATGAATTCCCTTTTTTTTTTTTTTTCTTTTTTTTTCTTCTTTACCAGACATGTTAAATGTTATGTAATAATGGCTTGAATAAAAACATCAAAAGGACTACCATGCGGTTGATGTTTTTAATATTTTATATGCAGCAAACCTAAGGTTCTCCACATCCCCAAACATGTGACGTTTCATTTTCTTACATTTGCAGCACTGGCTTGATGTCACCAAAAGCATCAAAAAGCAAGTCAAAAGTAAGTAAAATGCTGTGCTTACTACTGAACTCACTTCTTGGTAAATATTGTTTTGTACAGGTTTGATTACATGAGCAACTATAAGGCCTGATAGAATACACTCAAACACTCCTCCATACACAGCTAACTGTGGTTATTTACTCAGAAGCTTTGTTCCAAACCTTGTGGGCTGCTTTGCATTGTGTTATCTAGGTAGGCAGCTCGCAAGTCTTTGGAGCAGAGCAAAATTCTTTCATAGTGCTCTCAGAAATAGCTGTTTGAATAAGGTTAATGCTTTACTCTGTCTGTGAAGGGCAGGTAATAATGAACCATGCATGACATTCTTTCTGAAATTCCATTTCTTTTCTGCAGTCTTTAGCAATAATTACTTTTTACTCCACAACAAGCTGTACACTTGTGCACTAGAAACTTAATTTCTAGTAAGGCATTTTGGTTTGTTGACCATATCTGTTATATTCTCTGCCTTTTGCCTTGTTTCAGTTGGACCACCATATTGCCTCCATATGAGAGTAAAGTTCTACTCCTCAGAGCCCAACAACTTGCACGAGGAGCTAACAAGGTTCATCCTGTTTATACCATTAACAATCTACTAATATTCACGCAACTGTTTCACTCACTGCTTTCATCTTCATTATCTCTTCTAGATACCTTTTTGTACTACAGTTAAAGCAGGACATTCTCAGTGGCAAGTAAGTGAACTTATTTTGAATTGTGTCTTGAATGTTAAAAATGAATGACATTTGTCTGTTTATTTAAAGGTTGGCTTCCATAAAATGTTTTTTTAAGCAATGGGTTGTCTGCATTTACACAATTTAATTCTTAAACATACAGTGGCCCCCCAAAAAAATTGTTTGTATATATTGTTACAAAAAACTTTTGACATCTGACAGAATCTGTGATAGATGTCTCACTGTAATGAAATGCTTTGAAAAAACACTTTTTATAAACCTTAAATTTGTTGACTTTGTCTAAATGCATTGTGATCACCTTGTTATATCCAGGTTAGAGTGCCCATTCGACACAGCAGTGGAGTTGGCTGCGTATGCTTTACAGGGTAAGTGACAGAACTGTATGTTTCTTTAAAATCGGAAAATCTATGATTTACACTGCCTTTCAAAAGTTTGGTGTTGGTACTTTTTTATTTTATTTTTTTTTTAAAGGTGAAAATTTTCCTATAACTCACTAAGGATGCATGTATTTGTTTAAAAAGTTGCATCTGTTTCTAATGTAAAATATATTAAAGTATAATTTATTGCTGTGATCTCCAAGCTGAAATTCAGCTGCCATTACTCCAGTCTTCAGTGCCACATGATCCTTCAGAAATCATTCATGCTGATTTGGTGCAGAAGAAACATTTCTGATTATTGTTAATGTTGAAACCAGTTGTGCTGCTTCATATTTTAATGGAAACCGTAATACGTTTTTAAGGATTCTTTGAACATAACGTTCATAAAACAGGGCTTATTTGAAATGGTAAAGATATTTATGAGTTACATTTTTTTCTGTCACTTTTGATTAATTTAACGTGTCCTTGCTGAATAAGTTTGAATTTTTTTTCAAACATTATTTTGAAAGAACAGTAGTGTACATTAGTGTAGTGTACGTTACACTATATTTACACACTTTTAATTTGAAAGGGTCACATGATATCAAAGATCAACTTCTCAGCTAACCCAGTACTAAATCAAGGAGTTAACGTTAATATTTTGAAAATAGACCTGACCAGGTGTTGTGTATGAGATTATATGTCGAATAGATCACACAAGACTTACTCATTCATATTTATTGAAAAGGGAAGAAAAAACAGTTTGTGATTTATTTAAGAATCATTTGAGTATAAAACATTTTAAAACAGTGTCCATTTTTAAATGATAATAATTAACGTTTTTATTCAGAAAATATTAGTGGATTTTTAGAAAGGTTTCTCCAGAAATAATTCTAGAATTTTTGTCATATAGTAAGTTGAAAGGCTCTATACAATTGTTGTTATTGTTATTTTTATTTTCATTTATTTATTTTATTATGTTGTATGTATGCAACAAAATTGTTAAATTATTGTAAACATTATTTTGAAATAATATTGATGGGATTGTTTGAATGATGGAGTTGAATTGTTTTAGCCATGAATAAAGCCATTGCTGATGATGTGTCATTAGATCATAAATAAATAAATTTCTCAGCTTGTTCTCAACTTCTGCAGTATTTTTGCTCACAGAGAAAGAGGGTGGGCAACGGTGTGAAACATTTCTCTCTCATTCTCAAAAATAAATGACATCTCATTGTGTGGGTCTGAAAGAAAGGACTCCTAATCCTCCTCTTCCTACTGTGCTCTGATTTTCTATATAAATGCACAGCACTCTGCTGTCATTTAGAAACATTTTTTTAATGCTCTTTTGGAAACAGTCATGTGGTCTCAAGTTTTGAGGGTCATTTCCGACATGTTGTATCTGTTGGGAGAATGATTTGTCTTCTTTCTTTCTAATCATCTCTGCTGTGGAACAACTTGAACTGAGTTGTAACATTATGACAAAAGGCACAAGCAGTTAGAATACTTTTATGAAACAAAAAAACAAAAAAAACCTGATACATTTTGTCCTGATAACTGTCATTTTTATACCAAAAAAAATCTGCTGAATGCTGCCTTTTTTGTTGACCTGTGGAACCTTTATCTTTCAGCTGAATTGGGTGATTGTGACCCTGCCGAGCACAGACTTGACCTGGTGTCAGAATTCCGCTTCATCCCAAACCAGATGGAAGAAATGGAAGCAGCCATCTACAACATGTGGAAGGAGTGCAGGTATAAATACGGGAGCTCATTCTATAAAAATGTACCTCCTATCCACACATGATGACTCCTTTTAAGTAAGTGCTTAGAGAGGAAATATAAATGTAAAGCAAGTAAATGAATGTCAATGTGTGGGTCATCACCTCTGACTCTTCCTGGATCTCTCCTGTCTACTCAACCAAAGCTCTACTGTTGACCCTGAACAATTTTTAAGTGATTTATGACCCATCACTGTAACCTCGACAAGCTGTAATCTACAGCAGATGTGCAGCAGCTTGGGTTGTTTCATTTTCTGTAAATTTTGCTCCATCCTGTTCTTTGCTGATGTTGCAGGGGCCAGACTCCAGAACAAGCAGAGATAAACTACCTGAATAAGGCCAAATGGCTGGAGATGTATGGGGTGGACATGCATATGGTCAAGGTACGCATTTGAAGCATGCAAGAGTTTGTTAAAATCAGGATCTTGAGGGGGACTCTCTTCAATCTGGATATATCCAGAAACTTATCTGTTCTTTGTTACCGTCTCCTCCAGGCACGAGACGGAAATGAATACAGCCTAGGTCTGACCCCCACCGGAGTGCTCGTGTTTGAGGGGGAAACTAAGATTGGCCTGTTCTTCTGGTAAGTGCTCCCTCACCAGCTCTTTATAGCTGAAGTGTGACATTTCTGCATCACTAGCAGCTACAAAAATGCAATTGTGAAAAAAACAAAACTAAATTTTTACACTTTCAGTAAAATAATATGAAAAAAAATTGTGATTTTTAACATTTAAAAATGGGGTTTCTGTAGGTCCTTGGGTCTTAAATTCAGTTTTATAAAATGTAAGGTAATGAGTCTTAAATATATTACGTGGTATAAGAAACTCTTCAATTTGGAGACAGAAAAACAGTTACTGTGATATGGCTTAATGTGATCTCCCTCATCTGTTGGAAGTAGTAAAGCAGAGACATTTCAAAATAAGAGTACCAGTGTTTTTCAGGCTTGTTTATAATGAAGAAAAAAATCCCACATTATGCATTAAATCTTTTTTCTTTGTCATTATTATTTTGGCTGTACTATATCTGGTATTTAATTTTAACACACTCTTGTGGCCTTTCTCTAGACTGCCCCATTACAGGAAAGAATAAAAACGTTATTTAACACATTCAGTATATAGAATTTACTAGTATCACCACAAGAATCTATAATCTGTCTTTCTTTAAACACATTATTATTAATATATTGGTACATAAACCAATTTCAGTACATATAAAACAACAAAACAATGTTAAGTCCTCATTTAATCTGTTAAAGTAAAATATTCTGAGATGCATGATTTTTTATGTTGTATCAGTTTGTTCTGAATGGATATACAGTGGGAATTTTATTTGTGCAGGTGTTAAGAGAAAAATATAAAAAATAATAAACTGCAGATACACTTTATCATTAACCACACGTTTAGTAAGATTTTCAATATTTGTCCTCCAGCTGTTGTCATACTCCAGTTAGTATAATGACAATGGGCATTTTATCTAAAGCAAACCGTTTGTTTGCACAGGCCCAAGATCACGCGTCTGGACTTTAAAAAAAGCAAACTCACCCTGGTGGTAGTGGAGGATGATGAACAGGTAATGCAGGAGACAGAAGAGGTAAAGGCACATCTCATCCACACAGGCACGCACACACATACAGGTTCACACATCATCTATTTGGGGAGGGTGATCAAAAACAGTGCGAACACTGTTGACTTGAGTGTGGTTCAAAGCTGTTATTAACATGCACCTTAAATGCATCTCCTGTGACCAGTTCTGACTGATCAAATGGTTGTATTGTTTATACATAAGCAGTTGGTAGGAGTGTAGTTGGTCCTTCGAAGTTGTCTAGGGGGTTTTATGTTTATGCTACAAATGCGATGTAGAATGCAATTTTGCAGTTTATATGTGATATGAAACAAGTGTCTTTGTGCATCCAGGAACAAACCACTTTGTGTGTAAGAAAAAGTGTGTGAGTGTGTGTGTGCTCTTGCTGAGACACTTGGCATCTCTCCAGCTTGAGTTAATAAACGACAGTCTCCCTTCAGGCATGCCTGGCATCTGAAACACTTCACACTTTATAAAGCACTGGAGCTGTGAATGTGCAGACAGAACTGCCCATCACTCTAAGTTTGAACATATACAATAACAATGTCAGTCATGATACATGATGGTGTCAGACAGCTGGTAAAGGTTTATTTTGATGCGGCTTGGCTTTGGTGCACTGCAGTATGGGTTTCTTTTGAGTCTGGAAGTCTGTTGTAATTAATTCCAGCGTTAATTCATTCAATTGACTATGATCAGTAATAAAATGTTGTTTGTCACAGAAAGGTGTCCCCATAGGGTGTTATTAATAGTCTCAGTCCTGTATGAAATTGTACAAGGTCTCTTTGATTTGTATGTCATTGATTTCTGCACAGTGAGTCCCCCAGACTCCACAGGTCACTGATGAGCTTGTGCCTCTGCAGTACAACTGAAAAGCTTCAGACAGAATTTGATTTGCTCAAAGAGGGCGCATAGAAATTAGATTGAGCAAGAGGAGGTTATCTGTTTTTTGTCTGTCTTTGCTACCAGTCAAAGGCTGTGGAATGAAAGCTGAGACAAATAACACTCTTGCACTGTTACAAAACCTAATGAGTTGTTTCAAAGACAGCATCTGAACCTAAATGAAAAATCTGCTTTGAAATACCCTACATAAGCAGAAATACTAGTTAAGTTTTTTTTTTGTTTTTTTTTTTCCCCAAACCATATAGCCTTAATTGCAAATAAAGCTAAATGGCTGTTTAGTTTTGTCTGTCTGGAAAAATTTGTATACCCTTAAAGATCAAAGTCAAATAAGCTTCTGTTAATAATGTAACGAAGGTGTCACTTTCAAGTAGTTAAGCCAATATGTTCTCAAAAACATTTGTCAGCATGTTCTTGATTTTAAATTTGTTTGTCTCCTTCATTCCTTTTGTAATACCAGAGGACAAATTAGTAGTACATTGCTCTTACATTTTGACCTCTGCCATAGGGGAAAGAGCAGGAGCACACGTTTGTTTTCCGCATGGACCATCCGAAAGCTTGCAAGCATCTGTGGAAGTGTGCCGTAGAGCACCATGCCTTCTTCCGCCTACGTGGTCCGGTCCAAAAGAGTTCAGCCCGCTCTGGGTTCATCCGTATGGGCTCACGTTTCAGATACAGGTAAGTTTTTCTAGAGTTCATTAGTCATTCGTCCATCATGAGTGACAGATTAAAAAAAAAATCCTACAGACTTGGGACAGAAACTTAGTGCACACTAAAACCACTCAGTCAGCTTAGTACACACTAAAACAAGCAATTGCATGGCAATGCTCTGGTGCCGACCCACAATAAGCATTGTGGTGGCAAGTTTTGCATGGCCAAGCACCACTAAAATCTATTTGGGGTTACTTGGTTTTGTTGGAAGCAGCCACATATTGATGTTTCCTATCGTATGTATGGCATGTCAGACTTAATAATTGTGTAATATTAATTTGCTGGATTGAATTTATTTGAAGCTCTTAAAAGCATTACATCTCTACTTTTGCATTTACAGTGGCTTCAGTAGAGGCTGCTGTTCTCTTCTGATTTTAGTATAAACTAGGGCTGTCAGCGTTAACACGTTAATGCATGCGATTAATCTAAAAATTTTAACACGTTAATATTTTTTTTTGAACGCAAATTAATCGTTTGACAAGGTTTGACCCCAAATTCTTTGCCGTCATCGCAGCGCGGAAGGTTATCTATCATTGTGTGATAAGGGTACAACGAACCAGTGTTGCCAGAGTCACGGTTTTCCCGCACAATTGGGCTATTTTGAAAATGCAGTCACGGGAAAAATTACAGAGTCGTGGGTTGCGGTTTTTTTTGGTTACTTTTATAATGTACCGCGGCCTCCCAAAGTGTATATAGACAAATAAAAATGAAAATAGATCATTTTACTATGTGTATTATACTTGGAATGTATACCTGGCAACTTAAGAATGGAGAGGCGGTTGTAACATCACAAACAACGTGAGTTTCAGCCAGAGAATACATGTTAAAGTCCCCTTGTGGTGAAAATCAAGTTTTTTTTATTTTGTTTATTTGTCTGTGTGGTGTTTTTAATATGCTTTTAGACAAACCATGTGCCAATCCATTTATCAACACCATTGCTGAGTATTTTCTCTTTAAAACTAGTTTCCCAAAGGCAGTCACAGAAACGGGGTTTGAAACAGCCCTCGGTTTGCTACGTCACAAAATTCAATAACCAATCGCGTCAAGGGATCCTATCCTCAGCATATCATTAAATGTGCTGCAAACAAAGCAGAGGGTCAAGTGAGAAGGCAGCCAGGTTAATCCGGTAACAGTTATATTTTTTTGTAGCTGTTTCGCTAACTGTTAATATTTCCCCCTATTTTCACGATGTCATGTGCTGTTACTGCTTATTTATTTGTATTTAGAACCACTAACTTGAATAATAACCCACGGCAGCAGTGTAAAAGCAGCCCGGAGTCAGACGCACCGATCCCGCATTGACATCCGCACATCACACGCATATGATCGCAGGCGAGAATTAGAATCACAAACTTGGCTGCATTCGAGTCTTCAAGGTATTTTGAGGACACAACATCAAGTAAATTTAACCAAAGTTACAGTATCTACTGCAGTCGTCCGCTTGTAGAAATATAGTTTTATCAGTCATTATCCGTGTACAAACCAGCTCAAACAGATAGTTACCTCACGAAGTTAGCCATCAGTCTCCTTGCTTACGTTGAGCATACCAGCTTATTTCTGGTTCAAACACATATGGCTTAATTAAGCCAATATTTCCACTTGTCATTGCCATTGTATCGCGTTTACTACAGTTCAATTAGTGGATCAGGAGGCCCTGGCTCATGGCTGGCTGGTGTGTGACTGAGTGAAGGCGGGGCTAATTTGCGTATTTATAGATCCGCGTATAGTAAATGAGGCAAGGGTGTAGAGTTACATTCAAGCTATTTTAAGTCATGAGAATTATTTTCACAAGAAAAAACATTTAAATATGTCATTTTGATGATCAAAGATGAGTTTTAAAGGATAAAACTTTTGACTACAGGGGGACTTTAAGGCTTTTACAGAGCAGAAATAAACATGACAACAGCCACTATAGATTATATAAGATAATAAAACACGATTAAGATAGGATATGGTTTGTATGTGATTTTCTTGAGATTTGGATATTTTCATAATAATGAATGTGTACATCTGAAATGCTAATTTTTACAGCAATACAAAAAGGCTATAAATAGCATATTTTAACAACAGCAAACAACCAAATTCCACACGTGATCGCAAAAGGAAGTTATTACAAACACTAGATGGTGGTTTAAAGTGACTTAAGTAAAAGTGTACTATTAATCTCATAAATTGTCTTATGTAGCATGATGCTAATGTTAGCTCTAACGCAAGTGCAGAACAGGTGCAGTACCCTTCCGAGGGAACTTCGAACTGCGTCCTCTAGAGCAGTGGTTTTCAAACTTGTTCCTGGGGACCTACAGCTCTGCATATTTTGCATGTCTCCCTAATTGACGCACCTGACTCAGATCATCAGCTCATTAGGAAAGAGCTCCATGAACTCAAATGAGTGTGTCAGATAAGGGAGACATGCAAAATGTGCAGAGCAGTGGGTCCCGAGGAACAGGATTGAAAATCACTGCTCTAGAGGTCGCTATGGGGAACGCCTTCAGCGTGACCGGTGTCTGAAGCAAACATCTAAACACGACAATAACATTGGCTGGCGACAGCCTATGACGTCATTACCCGGCGCGACCACAGTATAAAAGGGCGCCGAGAGAACGCGTCATCCTCTTCTTCTTCTTCTTCACTGACCGTTTATGTTAGCATGAGCTAAGCACGACTAAGAGTGCATGTTCTGTCGCCAGATGCTTTGCTCTGATACCCGCAGTTTCACACGGCTCGCGTGCTGTGCGTGTGGTGAAGAGCAAGCGCGTTCAGCTCTTGAAGGAGTTGGACACGCTCGGCATTCATTGGTTATTTCTTGCGAGGGATAAGCATGAATTGAATGCGCTCGACTCAAGAAGAGATGGCTTGTGCTCATCGTGATGCATTCGCGGGTCTACTGAGGGGGGGGTGAGTACTTCACTGTTTACCGAGTTTGTAGATAGCATTTGCATGAGTGCGTTCGCCTCTCACGGGAATAGCGACGCATTCGCGGCAGCAATTTTTGTTCTCGCTTAATTTCCGAGGTAATCTAGTTTGTGGGCGGAGCATGTTTGGCTCTCGCGGGAGCTGAATGCATGCTGTGCGCTGTGGTTGTGGTGAGAATTGTCTGTCCATTGGTGTCTGTCGCGGATGATGGGCGGAACATGGAAAGGACCTGACGGGAAAATTTTTCCATATCAGTAATTTCCTTCTGTTTATCTAGGAATTGTATACTGTGGATATCTGTCTGCAGTTATCGGACAGATGAGTTATATCATGTCCTTATCAGGAAACAACATTATACTACACTCCGCTTTACTTTCATTCAGGGTTGTATGACTCTCTGTGCTCAAGTGTTGGCTTGCGAGCCTCCTTGATTCTTGGCCCTGAACTGAGCTGATGCTCCTGTACCCACAGTTGGGTGTGGTAGAGTATCATGCTTTCGGGGGTCCCCTGAAGCCACCATCCCACTGACGGTCCAGACCCAAGTGTGAGGATGATCCATTTCATCTCTCTGTTGCTAGTTTTATGCTTTTCTCTGCAGCGTTACCTGGTCCTGTCTTTGTAACTCTGACTTTGTAACAGGGTTAGGACCTCTGCGAGCACCTCCCCTGCGGAAGTGAGAGCCCTGCTGTTGACCGATTGTGGTGATGGTCTCACCCGTCGGTATTGGATCTAGGCTAGATGATAGCCCTATATCTTCGGCCTCATGCTTGCTGGATCATGTAGCCAAGTCGTCGGGCTTCTGCGGGACTCGCGGGTCCTCCATTCAGATTGAGCATTTTCGAAGTGTAATGCTTTCAAAATACAAAAAAAACTAAGATTAAATGTATTTAAATATAAGATACATTTGACTTTTTCCAAAGGTATTTAAATACAAAATACAAAATAGTATTTCAAATAGATGTATTTGAAATACTGCCCATCCCTGCAGGAAATCAGCAGTCTAATAAGGAGGTTGATTGGCAAAGTACCTTATGCATTTTGAAAATACAAAAATACTAAGATTAAATGTATTTAAATGCAAAGAGGTATTTAAAAACAAAATAGTATTTTGTATTTCAAATAAATGTATGAGTGAGGTGTGTTTCTGCGGAAACCCTTCCTGACTGCTTTGGCCCTGAGGGGAGGTAGCTCTTTATGCATGAATGGGTTGTTGGGTCCCGCTGTGCTACAGGCTCTTTCGTGTCTGGTTAAACGTGTCCCGCTCTCTATCGAGAGAGAGAGAATTAGACTATGTTCAGCTGTAACAGCTGACGATGTCTCATCTCTCAGCGCTGCCTTCTGGGGAGCTTGGAAGTGCTCTCCTCACTGTGAGGGTTAGCTATGAGCCTATCGCTCCCAGTTGAGCTATGAGAGAGCTGAGAGCGCTGCTCCTGAGAACTCCATATGCAACCATACAGAGTTGTTAGGCCCGTCCCTGTTGCCTCGTTGGCCGGTTGTCTCTATGGTGTGACCCTGTTGCTCCCTGTTGGAATGTGTGATCCCCTTCTAAGCTGGATCCCACTTATAATGTCCCATTTGTGGCCAATCTGCTCCCCGGACATGGCAGTGCTCCCCTCACTGCGGAAGGGTCTTTTATGAGCTCGCCATCGTGACGTGCTCCCTATCCCCTGGCTGGGTTTTTGCTTCGAGAAGCTGCCCTGGCCAAGGTGTGCTACTCATCTCTCACCCTGAGGGGTCTCCTGCGATTTGAGTCTTTCCTTTAACCTTCATGCACATTCTCTGAGCTAGAGCTCCTCTCGCTGAGTCGTTGAGTGACTCAACACTCCTTAATTCCACTCTGCAGTTCGATAGACGGTCAGGCCCACGGGTCCTCCCTGTCACACTGCCCTTATGGTCGAACCAGTTATCGCCCCTCCATGGAATGGGCTTGAGCACACTGTGTTCCCTGAGGTACGACTGAGTTGTGTTTCTGCGGAAACCCTTCCTAATGCTTCGGCTTTAAGGAGCAGTAGCTCTGTATGCATGAATGGTTTTTGTGTCCCGCTGTTTCTTCTGATCCGATCGGGTCTGGTTATACGGGACCCACACTCTCTATCAAGATAGAGAGCATGAGATTGCATCCAGCTGCACCAGTTGACCATCTCTTACTGAGCCCTGCTGGATTACCCCATCTATCTAGTGCCTCCTTCTGGTCGAGCTGAGAACTGCTCCCCTCTCTGTGAGGGTTAGCTATGAGTCGCTCCCAGTGTGTGATGTAAGCTGAGAGCGCTGCGGAGTTGTTAGGCCTGTCTCTGTTGCCTCCTTTGTCAGTTGCCTCTATGTTGGGACCCTGTTATTCCCTGTAGAAATGTGTGATCCCCTTCTAGCTGGATCCCATTTCTGATGTCCCATTTGCGAGCCCCCCCCTCTGTGTGAGTCCTCCTCTAGGTACTCTGCTACTGGGCTATTGAGAGCTAAGTACTCTGCCACTGGGCTGTTGATTGCTTCGGTCGAGCTGGGTTCCTCTCTCTCCTCGCTAGAAGTTGAACCCTCCACTCTTTGAGCTTCATGGCAGTGACATCAGGTAGTTGTGCCGCTTGCTGCCTCCCTGATAAGCTGTCTCTTTTTGGGTCAAGCCTGGCAGTGCTCCCCTCACCCTAGAGGGTCACCTATATGAGCACACTGCTCCCAGACTGAGCGTCTAAAGTCTTCTCTCATTAGCTGCTTTTCCACTTTCGGGCCAGTGCGAGCCAGTGCTTTAAATGGGCCGGGCGTAGCATCAAGCCCAAAATCACGATGTGTTTCCACCGTCGGGCCAGAAGCTCCGCAGCACTTCACTAAAACCCGCCCTTAACACGCCTCTCTGGAACAACGTCACGCAACCACATCATTTCCACAACAAAGAGAAGTTATCAGAAACTAATAAGAAATAAGTCACTGGAGCTAGCGCGATCACAAAACGAACATGATAAAAGCAGCCGTTTGTTTGCATGCTTTGTTAAAGATTAAAAAAGCTTCGATTGTTTTATTTGTAGTCACAGTATAGCCTACATCACATTTAGATGATTATTTCTATATTTTTTTTCCATCAAAAATACGACCCGAGTAGCAATAGGAGCTCCCGAACAAAAAGCATTATATTTTTATGACATACGTGGAGCTAAAGTCTCGAGCCGAGACTAATGACAGATAAAATGTTACTAAATAAATACATGATTGTGATAGAGAATGAGAGGCTGATGTCTGATTTCTTCAAGCGGTCGTATTTACCATGTTTACTATGGTAACGTTAATGGCTAGCGTGCATCTTTTGCATCGCTTATTAATATTTCTGCCCTGAATGGTGATCATAATCCACAACGGATCTCAAACAGAAGTTATTTCAAACACTCGCTGCTGTCTGAAAGTGAGTTTTGAGCTAAAATTATTTTAAAAGCTTTAATGCTGGTGTTATAGCTGTTTACTTTATGAAATGATCCGCGGCTCTCCAGACATGCAGAAACTCCGCCTTTGTTCATAACCACTCCTCTAGCCCCAGCTGGCCTGCTTTGGCCCAAGGTTTTCGTCGGGCCAAAAAACCCGGGCCATTGGCCCGACAGTGGAAACATGGCTATTGGGTCCTCAGCTCCTTGGAGCGCCATTGAGCAGCAGCCTCAGGTTGTCAGGCCTCTCTCTGCCTCCAAGTTAAGCCGCACTCTTTGTTGGTTGAGCTTAGCAGTGCTCTCCTCACCTTAGAGGGTTACCTTTGAGCATGACACTCCCAATTGAGGGTCTGATGCCTCCTCTTGTCAATTCTCCGCTCCTTTGAGCTCCATTGAGCAGCAGCGAGCTAGCTGTGCTCCCCTCACCATGAAGGGTTTCCTGGGTGCACGCCGCTCCTATCTGGGAATCTGTGAGCAGATGCTCCGGAGTCTGTTCTGTGACTGCTATGGTTGAGCTGACGATACTCCCCTCACATGGAGGGTTCTTTCTATGAGTTACGCCTTTCAATCCACATGCGCTCTGAGTACGTGGTCTCCTGCTGAATTATTTGCCGCTCCCTGAGTGTGCCACAAGCACGTAAGGTTCCTAGGCTTGTCTTATGACAGCTTCGGTTACCCCTTAAGTAACTGTACTTTTAAAATCCATGCTATGGTAAGTGCAAACACTGGGCTTCTGTGCACTTTCTAAAAATCCACATTGTGGTAAATGTGAGCCTGGGCTTCCTGGCCCAGCCTTTAACAGGTAAGTTGTTTTGGGTATGCAGCTCAGGCTCTTGGCCTAAGGGGATAATGTCACTGACAGCCATCAAGGCGTCCTAGGGGCAACTCCCATGGCTATGGTAGAGTTGATACTGTGGCCTCTGGCAGGCACTCCCCTCAGCATGGCGGCGTGGGTATACCATTCCCCATAGCAACCTCTAGAGGACGCAGTTTGAAGTTCCCTCGGAAGGGAACGTCTCCGGTTACGCATGTAACCATAGTTCCCTGAGAAGGGAACGAGACACTGTGTCCTGTAGTTCCCTTGCCATGCTTTGGACACAAGCTTCAGACGAAGAAGCGGATGACGTGCCCTTTTATACTGTGGTTGCGCCGGGTAATGACGTCATAGGCTGTCGCCGGCCAATGTTATTGTCATGTTTAGATGTATGCGACACCGGTCACGCTGAAGGCGTTCCCCATAGTGACCTCGAGAGTATGCAGTGTCTAGTTCCCTTCTCAGGGAACCATGGTTACATACGTAACCTGAGACGTTCTTCTTCATAATGCATTTTGTCATAATACTTCACGTAAGGACGCAAGAAAATGTTTTGTTGTATTTATTTAGAAATACTTTTGATAATAGTTGGGTAAATGTATACTATGATTGAAGCGTTGTGGCTTGGTAAACGTAAACGTGCCAGTATAAAGGCTGATAATGGCTGAATAAAAACAGAAGAATAATGATAAAAGAATAATAAGGATTATGTCTCATACCTGGCGGAGGTGTGAAAGGTTCTGTTTCCTTAAACTAGTTTATCATGCATTTCTTTATTTCAACACATTTACAGGTAAATCCTAGTATTTTAAATTTGCGATTAATCGTCATTAATCACAGTCCATGACTGTGAAAAACGTGATTAAATTTTTTAATCGATTGATAGCACTAGTAGAAACCCTTTCTAATCATGCCCAGTGGTCAGTTGAATGTTATTTTCTTTTTGCCTGGATTGAGACAAGACTTCCTGTTTTTCATAGGTCCTCCTAACAATATCTGCTGCTAAGTTGTAAATCGTAGCATGGTCTGCTCCAGGCATGTGTATATATGTGTGTGTGTGTGTGTGTGTGTGTGTGTGTGTGTGTGTGTGTGTTGGTTGTCCTTACTATGAAATTGTATCTTATCTCCAGCTGCCAGCCCGGAGCTTTGACACTGTCCAGTTCAGCTCCCTATTGGCCAGGCTTTTTGTTTGCCTGCACTTATTTTAGCACTTATCCTCACTCCAGAATTAACCTATTTTTTTTACGTCAATGAATTCACTTACCTTTAATTTCACGTGTCTAATTTTTTTGTTAAATTGTTTGCTAATGATGGTTGGTCTGCTTATCCTCCAAAGAACAGTGGCTTTTCTCTTTCAGACCACATTAGACTTTCATTACTCTAAGCCTGTAAAAGTAAATGCCTGCAGTCTTATCGAGTCAGCAAGGATTTATCAAGAAGGTTTTAAAGATATGTGTGTAACTGTCATTAATTTCTTTTATTTGTGGGAAGTGGGAAGACCGAATATCAGACAACTAAGGCCAACAAAGCTAGACGATCTGCCTCGTTTGAAAGAAGACCAAGTCGCCGTTACTCTAGAAGGACCATGCAGAACAGAGGTGAGAAAATGTCCTGTGTTGTGTTGGGGGATTAATATATTTAAAATGTAATATTTAAGACCAGTAGGTTTTTCCCCGTATTTATATACTTTTTGTATGTATTTATTCTTTTGGTCCCAACAAGTAATAGTCCAATTTGTTTCAGTGAACCAGTCATCACTTAGTTTTTTTTTTTTATACCCCAGATGTCTTTTTGCAGCCTTTTATGTCCATTTTTTTATTCCTATAAATAGTTTTAATCTAATCAGCTTTTTTAGCAACCACTTTTTCAAATAGGTAACTGTTGCTTTACTTCTTTGTCATACTATTTTGAAACCCCAACACTGATTCACTTCCATGCACATAATTCTGTTGTGACTTCAGCTTTATGTGACCTTGCATAATAACATGCTAATTTTTTTTGTTTGTTTTCCCGCAGGTCCTAACAAATCCTCAGAGTAAGTATTTTACATTCCTGCATTGTGCAATGGAATTCTTATGGCTCTCGTATAGTGATGAGGTGACTTCCTGTTTCAACATCAGTCATAAAGTATGTGTCATTTGAAAGCACACAAACACACTGTTCAGAGCTGTTCAGTGCTTCTATGGACTTCTATGGACTCTTGTGTTACTATACTAGTAGTATTACAGTAGTGTATATATATATATAATATAGTAGTATTATTACATAGTGTAGTGTTTGTATAGTGACCGTTTATAAATGATGAATGATTTAATGCCCAGAGCCTTTTTAGATAGTTTTTATTTTATACAAAAAAGCCAATAAGGCAATTAGTATTGTACTGAGAGGTGCTTTTTGAGTTATTGTTTTATGTTTATAAAGTGCAAGTCACGTTAAATCATTTTGCTTTACAGAGATGCTTTCAAACAATGATTGTTGTTTTGAGTTATGTTTTAAGCATGATTTGAATGTAATATAAGACATTATTACAGCTATTGCTTTATTTTATTCTTATTCCAGAGGCGAAATGCATCACTAGTCTGTCAGCTTAAGGACATGCTGTCAGACTGAGTGTTCCACTTTAGCCTTATAAGCACCCCTACTTAGACTGTGATGCAGCTGGTGTTAAAGGTGCAAACGTGAACAGCATCATGTGCTGGCACTTTTGTAGTGCTGATTTATGGGGAATTTTCAAGACTTATACTGTGACTAATACAATAGTGCTTCACAAGTGTGATTGTTTGACTCATTGTATTTGTAAAGATCTGGTCACATGCCGAAAACAACATCAAGAATGTCTTGACTCACCATGATCCAGTGTTTGATTGACATGACCAGGTTTTCTGGTCACCTCTATAAGGACCATCTTTGTGCTGCCTACTGAAGTCAGTCAACAGTAGCTCATAAACCCTGATATTAGTTTTAATATCACATGCATTTTCTTCTCTTCTCTTTGCACAGTAACCACAATAACGGAGTAAGCCCCAGCTTAGAAACAAAGGTAGTACCTTCTTTCTGTTATACAAAAATACTGATAATACCGGTAATAAGAAATGTTTTTGAGCACCAAATACGCATATTAGAATGATTTCTGAAGGATCATGTGAACTGAAAACTGGAGTAATGGCTTCTGAAACTTCAGCTGTGCCACCACAGGAATAAACAATATGTTAAAAGACAACACTTATTTTAAATTTCACAAATATTACAATTTTATTGTTTTTGATCAAATTAAATGCAGCCTTGGTGAGCATAAGTAGTTTTTTTTTTTTTTTTTTTTAAAACATTAAAATATCTTACCGACCCCAAACTTTTGAAACAATTGCACACCACAATTTTAATAATATAAATAAATGTTAATTATGAATTTGACTTGTTAAAAAGAAACTTAACACACACATTTGATCACCCATTTGTTTATCACAATGAAAGAGTCAGCAAGTTTGTTTGTTGTTATATACTGCATATTTAACTCGTTTGGCTTGGAAGGGCTGTTTTTCTTTGAGTTTTTGCAATACCTAAATGCATCCCACACGCTTTTTTCCTCAGCCCTCCCAAACACGCCCTCCCTGGTCCGGTATGCCTGTGGTCAGCAGCCCACCCTCTGCACCAGGCCCTATGGAAATCGAAACCCTCCCCAGGAGCCCCGGTGGCAGCCAATCGGACAAGAGGAGGTGAGCTTCTCACAATTTTAATGCAATAAGACCTCTAAGCAGGTTAATCTGATTCCCTGCTGTTACTTCAGGCTCCCGCACAGCAAGTTAACATCACTTTGGCAGAGTGCAACACTTGTATAAATTATATATTTGGGCTGTTTGATGCTGCTGCTGGTGTGTTGGTGAGCTGGTGTGAGGTTATGGTGCTGGCTGGTGACTGGTGCTGAAGGTGCTTCATGCTGTTTAGCTTTGACGTTGAGCAGATGGCTGCTTCAGCACAGGAGAAAATTCCTGCTGGGCTGACAACAGCAAACTCTCTCTTGACATGAAAGGCGTCTTTCTCTTTTTTTTTTCTCATCTTGCTTTGTCTCCTGAGGCTGTTTGGGGGTTATTGTGCTGTGCAGAGCTTTGCCTTAAACTTGAAATATTGAAAAGAAATTAAATCAGATGGTGGTATTATCGTGAGTGTTGGGTATGTTGTCCTGTCTTATGAAAATTTGATCCTCGTTCCTTAATGTTATAGCTATTTTTTGTCTAAACTTTGTTCTAGTCTGATGTTCTGAAACCCCAGTGGCCTTTTCATAAGGCAAGGTATGTACACTCCTGTTTCAACCCTTCATAGACTCGCTTCAACCAATCAGTGCATTTCTGAGGGAGTCTTCATGATTGGCTTTGGATCAGTTATTTTTTTCCTTTGGCTGGGGAAATCAGTATCTGCATCAGTTCTTGATTCTAGTCCAAACCATCCAACCCAATCAGTGGGGTAGACCTGTGATCTCAGCTGGGCAAATTGAATAGTGGGGTGTAACAGCAATCTGAAATAGTCGGCTTTCTGGTTTTGGCTTTGTGACTGTCCTGTCCTCTCCTTCATCAAAACTGAAACTAATACAGATAGTCTCAGTACTAGTACCTTTGCTTGGCAAGTTAAAAATGGAATCAACAGACAGGTGGACATCCCTTTCTGATGACAATTTCTAACTTAAATTGATTTCTTTTTAATTTGTATTAATTCTCCTCACTAACCAAACACAATCCCCTTCTGCCTAACCTAGTAAATAGACTAAAATACTTTCTTGCCTTTTTTTTTTTTTTAACTCAAGTATATTTTATTGTTTTAAATCATTAAGTCCTCTTTTCTTGTCGCCTTACATCTGTCTTACCATCTGCTTCCCCATGACTTTATCTTTTATATAATTATAATAAAGATTATTTAAATTTATTACTTTTAAGTTTAATTAGTGTCTCACTTTATATTAGGTGGCCTTAATTACTATGTACTTACATTTAAATTAATCATTTGATACAATACACTTATTGTGTACATGTTTTTACATTGTACTTCTATTTTAAAAATACCTGCATGTAATTACATCTGTAATTATTTTCTGTAATTACATTTATAATTACACTGTTGACCCATCCCTTACACCTTAACCCACCCTTAAACCTACTCATACCACCAAACCTGTCCCTAACTTTATCCGTATCCCACCTCAATAGCAGCAAAAGTGTTTTGCAATACAGTATGAGCACAAGTACACTGTGCTTATTTTTTTATGTAAGTACATAGTAGTTAAGGCCACTTAATATAAAGTGGGACCTTAATTAGTATTAATAGTAATTAATTAGTATCAGTAAAACATAGTTTATAGTAATTAATATTAATAGTAAAACTATAAATTTTGCTTCATGACACAGATTTTATTTTTAATGTTTCTTTATGAATTTTGACATGCTGAATATGAAAATCACAGTACGTTTTTCATTAAGAGTGCACTGTTCATGAAAACTTTAAAAAAAAAAAAGTGTTGACAACTTATACAAGCTTATTTTTTTAATTACTCATGCAAGAAATTACATAGTACATGCATAATAACGAGCTAACAACAGTTAGAACTTCAGAAGTATATGTTGAATGATTTTTGTCTTTTATGACTAGTCCCACAATGTTCTGGAATGTTCCAGAAAGAACTAGAGTATTACAGAATATTCTAGTATGTTACTAGAATGTTCCTATCCTTGCTAAATAAAAACAATACATCTTGGGTGGGGTGGGGGACTGCAAAGTTAAAGTACAAAAACGTATTGTACTAAACCAATGTTTCATAATTAATAATGGAAGTTCTAAAAAATTTACCTGACCTAAATATTTAATAAAATCAACCCTCTACATTGCGAGTAAATCACTCGCATATGCGACTAAATTTCACTCTGGGCGATTAAATGTGTAATATTAGCCACTGGCTAATAAATTCTCAGATTTTACTCGCCAGTGTGTGAGTGGGAGGCTAAGTATAAGTTAAGCACAGATATATTTTCACTCCCCGAACACTGACTGACCGTGTCAGAGTTTCACTCTCCGTCAAGCGATCTGTGCTATTTTCCAGTTCATCTCAATGGTTGCGCAGAGCACCTGTGTTTCACGTAACATAAACTCTAGTGTAAAGGCGCACAACTCGCCGTCACTTTGCTTTTTTCACACACGCAAAGAGAGATACAGAGCGAGAGAGTCTTTCATAACATGCAGAATTGACGCGCTACATCTAAACGATATTTTTGTTGTTTTTTTCCTGTCAAAATAACTGAGTTGCTTTGGCATTCTTCAGCTTTTAAGAACTGGCGGTTTCTCTGGTAGTGGGCGGAACTAATGTGCAAAAGACAATCTCATTGGCGAATGCACACAACCTGATTAATATTCATGAATCCAGCAGCTTGTTAATCCTTACTGCGTTTTATATTGTTGTTAGTGGAATTCATAGTAGTATTATCTTACCAGTATTATTGTTTGTTTTCCCCCCATTTTTTTTTACAGAAACACATGACCAAAAAAAACCACCACCACCAGTCCTAAGTTTAGTTAAAATGACTAATATGCATTCATATATGGTTACCAAGTTTAAATTCAAATTACTGAAGTTCTATCATTAAATGATACTTGATTATCATAATAGCATATAATGCTTGACTGACTGATGTAAAGTGTACTTTCAGATATTTAAAAAGCTTTGCCATTTTACAAACTTATATATATATATATATATATATATATATATATATATATATATATATATATATATATATATATATATATAAATATAAATATGTATATATGTGTGTGTATAAAATATATATAATATACATATCCATGTATAGTATATCAGTCTGGCGAGTAAACTAAAAAATTTACTAGCCAATGGTGATTCAATTGCCAAGGTGTCTGTAGAGGGTTGAAAATGTTGATGTTATGTGAAAATAAATGGTACAATAATAATTAGCACCACAGAGTTGAAGAACCACCATAAGTGATTTAAGTGAAACACATTTTTGTTACATTGTGTTATTTGCTCAGTAGTTTGAATGTTAAATTGTATGAATCAGCTAATTCATTAAAAGGCACTTTATTTGCAAATTGGACATCTCAGTTGTTTGTTGAATGCAATGCGTGAAGAAAGATGCTGAATAGTGGTTCAGGAAACATTTGCATGTAATTAACTAATGCCTCCTTTCTAGATTTAAAAAAAAAAAAAAAACTTTTTTTTTTTCTTTTTTTTTTTTTTTTTTTTCCAACAATTAGTTTTTGCAGTCTGGACTTCTGCTCTGTCTATCCTCTCAGGCAGGTAGCTAGTGAGAAGTCTACTACATACTCTGTTACTCATGTTATATTCAGTGCAGTTTTGCAAGTGAAATTTCATAACCAGGAAATACCTTTTCTATAGTGCATTCAAACTAGTAAAGTCCTCTATAAATGATATAGATTTTCTATATCTACAGCATATCATCATCCGCCTTAGCTCCCTCAATTTTTACCTCTTGTTTTGTCCTGTGATCTCCTCTCTACCCTTTTCTGACTTCTGCACATCAGACACTACAGTATTCCTGTCCCTCATGCTAACACTCCCCCCTCCTCCACTGACCCATCCAGGCTTCACTCCCCCCCTCAATCCCATCACTGACACCAGCGTGACCGACAGGCACCTCCCAGCACCTCCTCTCATACATGGATGCTGCCACAGCCCCTCCACCCCTGCATTCCTCGGATACAAACTGAGCACCAAGGAACGCCGGGATAAAAGGCATATTCTCTGACTGAGGTCAAGCAAGACTACCTGGGCTAAAGTCTTCCCCTCGTTTTGTCCTTTCTCTCTGAAACTGAAACCAGCCAGAGAGATGAGATAACCTTCATGGAAGAAGCCTGAAAACTTTACTGTGGCTATACTTTCAAATTAGAATCACTTGGTCATTATTCAACCAGCTTTGTCACCCAGGAAATATCCTGTTGACATTGATTTTAGCTATTTATTTGACATTTAAGTTATGCCTTAATCATCATAACCACACTTTTACTTGATAGTTTAGGCCTGCTATACATTTAAAACAAAGATATTAGACATTTTCCACAAATAGGGTACAAAGCAGAGCATTAAATTCTTAAAATTGAAGTATTTTTAGTGAAAGAATGTACGTGACGAAGAAAATGTTGTTTGTATTGTTTTTAGAGGTCAAGCTAAATATTACTATGAGATTTGATTGTTATTTTAAAAATAAACATTAAATAGAAACATTTATAAGAGAAAAACTAAAACACCAAAGTGGGTAACAGTCCTGCCTAAGTTGGGACTTTTTTTAGTATGGAATATTTCATATAAATTAAAAATAAATATTTTTATTCTTAAGAACATTGGACTTGCGCTTTTAGGGAGTAGGGAAACCTATTTGTGGAAAGTGCCATTGTAATTATATATTTTATTTCAGTATATCTTTGTGTGATCAGAATTATCTGATTATTGAATTGTCATGAGTTCTCATTTGGTTATTTGTGCAATTAAACATTTTTATCCAGTTGACAATGTGTAGTGCAGTATACACTGTTTTATAGATTGTCTACAATACAACTATAACCAAAGGACACGCATCTTACATGGCTTTAAGACATTTGATTAAAATTAACAAACCGAAGCACCTCCCCATTTGCATGTTTCAGTTTCTCTTTAGGTTTTCACTGTGCATTTCTGTAAATTACAAACTTTGTCATGCCTCAAGGTGGAAGTTTTTTATTTTACTTAGATTATACAGACACTGAATACTGGAAAGTGTAAAGTGGTTTTAGTCAGCGTCAAGGTGCCTCCTTTGAACGTGCCACCTTTGAACTCCAATCTCATTCTAGCCGTTTATGGAATGTTAGTCTGTTTCCTCCCTCATTTTACTCAGCAAGGGAAGAAATACATTGCTTTTTGTGATTCGAGTACAGGCATTACTAATGTGCATGTGTGTGGTCTTTTAATCTAGATCTAGTGGAATGTGTGTGGTCAGTTGGCATATGACTTCGTTAGATAATGGTTCCACTCCTTTTGTGTGAAGTTCTTCAGTAATGACTGTGGTCTCTGCTCATTTTTGATTGTAAAGGTTTGATTATGCCGTTAGGGTTGTGCAGTACATCGGATATAGAAATACATATTCATTGCCCAACCATCGTCCAACACCCATCTGGTTTTAAGTACAGTATCTTTCAGTTGGTTTTTTTGTTTTTGATTTTTTGACTGCCACATATTTGAAATGTGATACTATGCTGTTGCATAGCTGTAACTTGAGTCTTGGCCTGGCCTCAAGCATTTTGGTCCAGGTGAGTCACATTTGTCATATATCTACCAATGTGGACCTTGTTTGAGCAGCACATAAAGGGTTACATCCTGTAACTGACAGATGGTAATTAACCCTTTCATCCTTCACAGCATGCCCTTGGTGACTGACCTCTTGGAGACGTGTGTAGATGAGGTTCTTCGAGCCCCTGTTCCCATGGCGATAGCAGAAGAAGTGGGACCAGGTGCTGCTCATACCACTTTCAGCACAGCCACAGAGGAGACCCTCTCTCTGTCTGGTGAGTTAATACTTTGCCGATACAGTGGGATGCACTGGCAGAAATTTTGGACCATGTTTTTCTTGCGTAATTTTTCATTTTGTTCATACAGTTATAACAGTTATAAATGTTTCAAAAGCAAAAATGGGCATCTAAACAATGATAATACGGACTATTCATCATGGAATCCTAAAAAAAAAAAAAAAAGAATCCGCAGTAGTATTAGGCAGCACAACTGTTTTCAACACTGATAAGAAATGCTTCTTAAGCACCAAATCAGCATATTAGAAAGATTTCTGAAGGATCATGTGACACTGAAGACTGGATTGGTTCCTGATAATGCGGCTTTGCCATCACAAGAATAAATTATATTTGAAAATATATTCAAATAGAAAACAGCTGTTTTTGAATAGTAATAATATTTCACAATAGTACAGATTTTACTTGTTTTAATCACTTAAATGTCATTTTGGTGAGCAGAAAGAGACTTCTTTAAAAACATTCTTTGTTTTTTATTTTACAGACCATTGTTTTTTATTTACTTTTGAATGATAGTGTATATCGGGTGTATAAATGTATATATTTAGATCCATCATTTCTTTTATATAAAATAAATATGAAAAAGTGTAACATCTACATGCTTTTATGAAACAAAGTACAACTTGCATTATATTTTACTTAATCTATTATTTGATTATTATCGGTACAGTTGTTATTTTCATGCTCTGCCTTTCCATTGTGTGAACTGATTATCCTCAGAGTGAACAGATTTTAATCCTCACACATGCAGATGTGTTTCCATCTGTCTTGTCTGACCTCTCATTGTTTAATGATGCTCACTGAATCTGTTCTTGTCCACAGAGGCTGCAGCTCGGCTCAAGCAACTAGAGATTGAAAATACTCCAGTGTCTGCTCCAGCCAGAACCAATGTCAACCTCAACATGAACAACCAGGTCAGTTCAGCCATCCAGAAGCTCCACACGCACACTGAGAACAAAGCTTCTTGTAAATGGTGTTTTTCCACACACACCACATCTTATTAAAGCTTGACATAGGCTTTAAATACAAGGAGCAGAGATTGCATTGGCCACTGTGCCACTCTAACCTCAGGATGTGCTTTTAAATTAAATGTGAAAAGGGAAGATGATTACTCATGCTATTACTGCAGTCATTAGTCGCTATATCTTTTCCAGCTTAGTGCCATTTAAGGTCTTTTCTATAAAGAGCTGATGATTATTTCAGGCTGGACTATGTTTTTTTTAAGCAAAGAGTAACAGTGCAAACAAATTCATAATGAGAACACATTTAACGTTTGATGCTGACATGCTTTGGTTTGTGTGCAGGAGGAAGTGGCGAAACTGACAGAGAAAAGTTTGAATAGTGTGGGCAGCAGTCCTGTCCTGAACCAGCTCAAATGTCCTGAGGAACTCAAGAGCAACATCCTGAAAGCTCAGGCAGAGGCAGCACTCAAGGTATTCAACCACTCTCATAGGCCCCGTTTACACGTGACATTAAAGGTGACACATCATGAAAATCTGACTGTGTCTCTGCAAGCTTGTGAAAAAAAAAGAGCCCCTCAGATTTCACTCCCCCCGTGACGTAGAAAGGGAATCTTATTGTAATATTACCACCCCTTAATCTGCAAGTTTCCACCCACGGCGCCACCATTGTGTCTTCACAAGCGACAACAGTGTGTACCACTTCAAACGCCGTGGTGAAAGTTCAAGAAAAGCATGCATGCATGTTCTGTCTTTGGCTGCACTGACAAGCACAAAACACTGTTTAGAGTCCCAGCCTCAGAGGAGACAAGAGAGCAGTGGATTTATTGATTCATTTACTCTATATTATGCTGCTGCCACACAGATCTAATATAAACATGCGCTTTCTTTCCCAGCTGTTTACCTTCACAGACATAACTGACTGATTTTGTAACTCGTGTGTTTTTAACACAAACTTGTGTGTATTTTATAGTTTAAGCGCAATAAGACATGAAAGAGAACTTAGTTTAATACACACATGCCATGTGAGTATTTCCGTGTGTGTGGTTCGGATATGTGTGCTCAGAAAACCGTATATCAGAAGTTTAAACTAATATGGTTTAAAACACACAATTTCAGCACGATAGACATGATAATCAAAACCAAACAGATTTTTTTAGCACATTATCTTATCAGACTTATAATACATATTGCAAAAAGGGGCATAATAGGTCTCCTTTTAACATTTATCTCCACTTGGACAGTTGGCTGTTCGTCTTCCTCAAAGGAAGGGTCTCTGATGTAATGTCTGCATACATGGCTTATGACATCAACGTGTTACTAAAAATGTTGCATAAAGTGCATTTATATGTTTTGAAAATGTTCATCTCTTTGTTTAGGATTCTAGAGATGAGCTTGGACTGACTCCAGACAAGAACTGTAACCTGCAGGAGGCAGCAGCCAGGTATGATGTATTTGTTTTGTTGTAACAGTTGGACACAAATATCAGTGAGCACAAATGTTTACATTATGTAATAGTTATTTAAATGATTTTTTTAATAATGAAAAGATGTGAATGTTGGATGATAATGCCTGTCTGTCTCTTTATCAGACTGATGGGTCGTGGGGGGCGTATGGGAAGCACATCCTCTCTGCCAGTGAGTGGGAGAATGGAGCGCCAGGAGTCCTGGGACCTGCTCAAACAGCCTGGCCTGCTGCCCTGCTCTACCAGCAGGTGAGACTACAGCACACAAAACCTAGTCCAAGTACAGTGAGAAGATTGTACTACAAAGAAGAATTGCTTTGTTATTTGAGTGTGTGGATTAAGACATAGTAGGGCCATGTGAGTGAGCCTGTGGGCCTGTAATCCTCCTGGGACAGAGTCTGATGCAGTGGAGCACAAGCAGCCAAGCAGAAACTGGGGCACGCCCAGATTAAAGGGGCCACCTGGTCCTCCCATCAATAAGCCAGGACTTGTTTTATTTCTTATGTACAGTATATGATCTTACATTACCAAAATCTTATACTATCAAAAGTTTGTGGTCATTGTTGTTGTTTTTTTTGTTTTTTTTTTACTTTTATTCAGCAATGACTCGTAAATTAGTGAAAGGGACATTAAAGATATTTTTACTGTTACAAAACATTTATATTTCAAATAAATGCTATTCTTTTGAATAATATTTGGACAAAAATGCTCAGCAGCACAAATTTCCAAGATGTTTGTTACAGTTAGAATTAAATCTTTTATGCTGTTATATTATTTGGTTTAATCTTACAAAGAAATATTCTGCCATATCTGTCCTGTCCTGTTCACTCCAAACTTGTGTAAAATTATTGCAGTGAGTAAATTAAAGAAAATAAGCCCTTTTGGTTTCATTGTAACATTATAAATTTTACATAACAGTGAGAATTTGTGCGAAAAACAGTACAATGCTACAGTGTTACAAAATATAATGTTACAAAAGTTTCAACATTGATAATAAGAAGAAATGTTTCTTGAGCACTAAATCAGCATATTAGAATGATTTCTGAAGGATCATGTGACACTGAAAACTGGAGTGATGACGTCACAGGAGTAATGACTACTGAATATACATTTTACTCTTTAAAATATTAAAATACACAACATTTTCTAATAATATTTCACAATATTACTGTTTTTACTGTATTTTTGATCAAATAAATGCAGCCTTGGTAAACATAACATAGTCCCTGTCCTATAAAAGTTTTAGTGACCCCCAAACATTTGAACAGTAATGTATGTTAACTAGAGCTAGCAAGAATTTTCCCAAAGAGGCAGAACAAATTTGCGCACTTCTGTGTCCTAAAAGCTAGGCTGATATGCCGCAGTTGCTCATTTAAAATAAATTATAACATAGCTTATTTTTCTAATTAACAGTATTTCACTGATGATGTCCATAGACTGTTCCTGGTATTGAACCTAGAACATTCCTTAATGTAGCCTGTGATTTAAAGCTCACTGTTGCCATCTAGTGTTAACTGTTGATATGTAGTTACAGATGGGTCATTTGGCTGTGGTCTGCCTGGAAACATGTTCTTATGTAACTACATTTACTCATGCCACAGACTGACTTCACGAGCTGTGTACACTGATCTGGAACCGTTCAACTCTGATAGTTACATGATAAAAGAAACCTATGTAAAATGAGTGTCTTAATGTGGAAGATTTTTTTTTCTCTGTCCAACATCACATTTACAATAAGATGTCTGTAGAATCAAATAAACGTTATATGACTAATGGTTAAAATTATATACAACATGAAAAGTATGTATTATGGAAAGGAACCAGAGATTAAATTATAATTCACTACTGATGCCTACATCAGATGCTCAATTTGTAGACACCAAAATTATGGGTTTGATTCACAAGAAGCACATGTACTGGCAAAATCATCTGCCAAATGTGTAAATAATTTGTACCCTTACAATGATATACACTTTGTCAGGACTCTCTGGATGGCCGCTCTGCTCTGGTGGGAAGCCGTCCACACACACACACACACACAAACCCATAATCAACAGTAATCACAAAGTGACCTCAAGTCATTTCCTCAAACGCTTCATAAGAGGTGTTCATAAGGTTTCATTCAAGGGTGAACATTGTGGTTTCCTGTGTGATTTCCTTTGAATGAACACTAATGAATAGCTTGAGAGGTGCTTTGAAATGCTCAAAGGTTTTCAATGTCTTTGTGTTCATTTCCAGTGCTCAAAATCAAAAGGTTTGTGTCCAGAGCTCTTCTCAGACATACTTCATCACTAATGAAAAGACCTGAATATTTCTGTCTTTTTTTTTTTTTGGTCAGGAAAGAAGGACAAGAACATTTTCATCTACAGCTACAGCCACCATTGTTTTATCATATATACAGCAGCTTCAAGATTCACTCATTTCATTTGTTCATGAAAGTGCTCATTCTATTCATTGTCTGTCCTCAGCCTGGAAGAGAATGCAGATTACTTCATCTCTTCTGTGCCGCCTCTGTCATCAGATCCAGTGAATGAAGCCCAGTCATCCAAGGTAACAGAAGTGGCTTAATGTCATTCCAGCTGCTGGCACACTGTAACAAGAGTCTGCAGCAGCTGTCAACATACACCATCATTTACTCACTCACCATTGAAACATGCTCTCCTTTACAGGGAAAATAAATCCAGCACAACATCACTTTTATTTTCTTTGGCTGTCAAACATTCATAACAGTGTGTTGAGGTTTTTCTGTTTACTCAGTGGCTCATCGGGATTGTCAATAGAGTGCTGCAGGGATGACAACCTCTAGTTAACATCCCCCTGGTTCACTCGGCAAAAAGCCAGTAGGATTTTTTCCATTGGCTTTTGGATTATTGCGGAAAATAAGATCTGTAACCAATAAAAGTTTACGGTATTTAAGATCACACTTTATTTTAAGGTCCAATTCTCACTATTAACTATGACTTTTGCCTCAATAAACTCCTGATTTGCTGCTTATTAATAGTTAGTAAGGTAGCTGTTAAGTTTAGGTATTGGGTAGGATTAGGGATGTAGAATATGGTCATGCAGAATTTGTGCTTTATAAGTACTAATAAACAGCCAATATGTTAATAATAGGCATGCCAATAAGCAACTTAATAGTGAGAATTGGTCCCTATACTAAAGTGTTATCGTATTTAAATTTTCATCTTGGTAATCTTCACAAATGACCACAACTTTTATGAATTTTGAAGCCTAAATACAAACAACAAAAGTAAAAAGCTAAAGTTAGGCTATAAACGAGCTACACCAACACTACACAATTAAAAATTTACACATGGCAAAGTTTGCAAGATCGTGACTATAAACCCAAGAAGGTTGTAAAAGCAGACTCAAGTAGATGAGTTTTCCTGCTTTGCATGAAGATGTTTAATGTCCCTAACAACCTCTGTAGTCCAATTTTGCTACTTGTTAGCACCTGCCTTTTTCAAGATGCATAAAAGCTTAAAAATTTATTTTGTTATAGAATGAAACGTGATGATATTTTGACCTTGTGTTAACCACAGACCTCACTTGAGCATATAACCAAAACCCCATTGACTTTGGAATGAAGGAACTCAAAGTGCACTTATCTCCAGGTTTGAGTATTTATTCCTGCAACACAAAACTTAAAGAAAAAGGGGGGAAAAAACTCCAATTGGCTCATTATAAGATGGACCTGAGCCTTATCTAAGTACTAGAATATCATAGAGGCTTGAGGGTAGGTTCTTTGGATTTGGGCCAGTTTGCATACACCTCACAATGCCACATGTACTATTTACTTATATTTTTATCCATTTATATTAAATATTCTCCCTTTCTGTCTCTGTTAAAGGTTTTTGTTTTCAAATAATTACAAAAGTATCACTTTTTCTGATTCATTGACACATGCAGGAAATGCAGATCTAGTCATTGAATGTGCTTTTGGTTGGCATTCGCTTTAGAGCACATGGCTTTTTACAATGCAGGTCAAAGTTCAGGATCCTGAGCCGCTGACAGCCCCTCTGACTGATAACCTGATAGACTTCACTGACCCCATCCCTGTAGTAAGTTCAGCACTGCAGCTCATAATATGCTTGTAATGCTTGTAGTAAGCAAACATTTGACTCTATAATTGACTGAATGGCACAATAATGCTTGTTTTCTTTAGATGTTTCCACTTTGTTGAAGTATTAATATTCTTTTAAAATATTTGATTTGACACAGGTGCCAGCTCCCAAACCCACAATCACTCCTCGATGGATCATTCCAGCTTCAGCACCTATAGTGAGTTGACTCTTTAATGTAATTTTGAAAGATAAAGATAATACATGAAAATGAAACATTTGGTATGGTTTAACAGTACCTCCAACTGACTGTAGCAATCACAGAGTTTTAGCTGTTTTCCTGGTGAGGACTCCAGACACAGATCCATGCATCACTGTTGAAGAGCAGCAACTTTATCTAAGCGTTTGCGCATGGATGCCTCTTCATATTTCTCTGCAGCTCTGTAGATGCACTCTGTAGATTTATAGATTTGGAAGACGCTTTCATATTGCAGCTGATGATGTTGACTCAGATCACTATCAAGCCACATGCTCAATGTAGTGTACATTTTCATTACCCTCACTTCTCACATTTCTAGTAGTTCATTTAGTGACTGACTGTCCCCCTGCTTCCTCTCTCACCTCTAGCAGTCTGGCACCTTTACTAACGGCCTCCTTGACTGTACAGCAAAGATGTCATTTCACCATCCTGAAGGGGCTGCTATGTCCTCACTCCCCCATCTCTCTCACACTCACAATGTGATTGCCACCAGGTTTGTTTCATCCCTGCTTCATTACCTTTCTCTGCTCTGTTGAGGACAGTTGTCCTATTACTTTCCTAAGCAATCAGATTTACCAGATAAACTTGGTAGATAAAACCAAGAGGAGTCATGTTGTAATTTCACCATTATGTGGGTGTGTTTCTCCACTGACAGCCACTCGAAAGTAATTTTCAATTAAATATACTAGCACTCAAAAATTTGGTGCTCACCAAGGCTTTATTTGATCAAAAATACAGTAAAAACAGGAGTATGGTGAAATATGGTTACATTTTAAAATAACTGTTTTAAAACATTTTAAAATGTAATTTATTCCTGTGATTTCAAAGCTGACGACTTTAAAAAAAACATTAAAAATCTTACTGTTCAAAAACTTTTGACTGGTAGTGTATATACTGTATGTGTGTGTGTGTATGTATGTATGTGTATATATATATATATATATATATATATATATATATATATATATATATATATATATATTTCTTAAAAAAAAAACATACTGACCCCAAACATTTGAACAGTAGTGTGGTTTTGGAGGCAACATATAAATTGCAAACAAAACTGAAGTTTTAGTGCAGCATAAATTGCTTTAACTTCAAACACTGAAGAGTTGGGGTTTTTTTAACATTATTTTAAGTTTGTTCTTAATTCAGCTTCTGATTGTAACTGCCGCTTGAATTGATCTTTGACAGTATTGTGGCTCACCCAATCAAGGACGACAACCACAAGCCCAAAGGTCTGCTGACCACTGAACTCTGAGAGCGACGTCTTGAGCACATGCCCAGCACCTGTCACTGGACCATCAAAAGTTTTCCTACATTCCAGTCAAACACATTCCAGTGCCCTTACAATGCAGGCACAGACAACTGGACTCTGGGCATGCATGGGGTTCAATTTCATCTTCAGGAATGCTGGCTTTTGACAGATGGCATCCGCAAACCCAGAACTCAAAGCAGATGACCAAGAATAAAAGTACTGAACTCAGTTTAAGTGCACAAAGTGCTAACAGCAGGGTGCAGTGTTTGGGGACCACCATTCCTTTTATAACTTTTATACCTCTTTTGAGTGACTCTATACAGCCCTTTGGTGTAGCAGAAGCACATAAATGACCCAGTCCTGTTGTGACGGGATGTTTGATCATCTAGAATGTTTGATCCACCTGCTGTCCACTTCCTGTTCAGATCTTCTCTGATTGGATGACTGTGAAAGAGCTTGTGAACCCCCTTGGATCACAATGCATCGCTGACTTTTTAGAACTGGAGTAGTTTTTCCTACAGAAATTCTATTTTTTAATCTTTTTTGCCTTTCTTTTGCTCTGCTTTCTATGTTCTTATGAAGTAGCTGCATTCATTATTACACTTAAGTACTGTACTCTAAACTAAACAGTTGTTAGAGCTCTATTGTGTAGCTTTGGGCAACTACAGTCTTGAAATCACTGAGCCAAGATTTGCTGTTTGAACCTTTTATCAATGCTGTTTTTATCTAGACAGTAGTTATGACCTGCCTTATTTTAATAGCTCATATAAGATTTTAAATATACATGGACCTATTACAACATAACATGTTACAGTGTAATTTGTCATCTACTGTGTTTAATTGAAATATTTCACTGGGTGTTCTGTGTAGTGTGTAAATGCAGTTCTTAAGTGTGCTCACGGTGTTGTATTAGATGTTATGTGAGACACAGGAGCAGCTGAAACCTCTGTCACCCTTGCTCATACGATATCAAATCTGTGAAAGACTTGGACCATGTAAACAAATTAAAATTTTATTCACTGTGATACAATGGAGGGAAAAAAATTCACCACTCGCAGTCTGTGCCAGTGGTTACCGCAAATGAGAGGCCTTTCATGGACCCTTCCTCCTCCACTGCAAGTACCACAAGCATGTGCTGCTATTTTTCAGTACACTGAGAAGTATGTAATTGGTATAATCACTGGATCTGAAATCACTGGGATATGGAGGTCAAATTTGAACTTTTTATATAGTCAATTCTTGTAAATAATTATTCGTTGGATTTCTTAAAGTTGTTTATATGGTCTACCTGTTCTGATTCGCTCTGTCTTTAGTGGAAGTGCTCAATCACAGAAGTCAGTTGTAGCTGGATCATCCGTTGATATGCTAAACATTTTGTTTTCCCAAGTCTCACACTGTAGGCTTATTTACATATATTAATGATCTGTAGATGTCCACAATGATCTATCAATACACTGACTGTAAGCCTTGTCATTTTGTATAATGTGACGTTCCACAAGTAAAAGATATTTTAACATTGTTATTGGACCCATACTTTTATTTGCATGCGCTGTGTGTGTACATAGAGAGAGAGACTATTGAATTTAATCTTAATGGGACTGAAGTGGAGATTATTGTTATTAAATTGGACATTTGTTTAAATGTTACAGCTTGCTATTTACCCACAAAATTTGTTAAAAATAGAAGCCACACTAAAAAGAATGGATGGCCTGCTTACAGTTTCTTGGCATAATTTTTGCCTCTCAATTCCTTACTTTAAAGCAATAGACGACAATTTTAAAATTGTTCCAAGTTTAATCATTTCACCTCATACATGTTGCTGATATAATTCAAAATTTATGGGTGAACTTGTATGGCTTTGTGCATATAGTTTAAGTATAAAAGAGAAAATTCAATGAACTTTAGAAAAATTTAGTAAATTAAATCCTTGTGCACTCGACAAAGATTGTACTTTAGGTTTAGGACTAAACTGTAATGGATCTGGTCAGGAAGAAGAAACCTTACACCAAGTTGTGAAAAGAATTTAATTCAGGCTAACTATACAAAAATATTCCCAAAAGAAGAAGTAATATCTAAATGTGCCAAAAAAAAAAAAAAATTACTCTGCAGTGACAAAGTTGTGGTCATGACCTCATGGTTTTTTGGTGTGTGCGCTTGTGAAACTGTGCTGTCACTTCCTGGACTCAGAGCTGCCATAGACTCAGGTAAAACAACTAGAACAGTAGAAATATTTAGCAATAGAAACATATTGGCTATAAGATTATGATGTTTGTAAATTTGTCAATGTATCTTGAAACGTTTCCCTTGCAATGTGGCTGAAGTCTCAAGTGAAGCAGCAGGTGGAGCCAGAGATCTACATGAGTCCTCTAGCTCCTATCGAAGCTCCAAACTTTTAGGAATGATCACACAAGATCCTTTTTTCAGTTTTTGTTGTTGTTCACCTCATATTTAAGGAAATTAGTTTGACAACAAATTTATTTATTTTAAAAATGACAGCATCAGAAACAAATTGCTTGAAACTCGTGTTTCTTACGATTTCTAACCAAACAGTTTACCGCATGTTTATACTTATTTTGCTAATTTTATTCATAATATATAATATCATAAAAATGTTCGATTTATTCCCGGTCATAATTTGAAACTATTGCTTAGTTGCTCAAAAAGACCCAATAGAAAGTATATAGAACAATCTTAATACATTAATAATAGGTCATTTAAACATTTAGTACCAAATAAATTACTTACAGCAGACAAGTAAAATTGTTCACCTGAAATCAAGGCACGAATGTTACCGGAGGAATTAAGTTTAATTGCCTGATTTCATTTAATTTCATTCATTCGTTCATTCATTCATTCATTCATTACTACTCGAAGCCCCAATAAAAATATCCTAGTTATTCTTATGAGTAGAAGAACTGTTGCTAATGCTTTATCTCTCAGTCCAAATAATCAAGTTTTGGCAATTCCCCTGTATTTCAGATCGTGACCACAGAAGGCGCAAAATCTCTCTTTTCAATGGTTCTGCTCTTAAATGATGACATTTCATCTGGACAGGAAAATTGGCGTCGGTGCATCGGAAGTTACGAGCCAAGTTTCTCTAATTTGTCTGTGTATTTATTATATATTACATATAAAAAGTGTGTGTAAAGTAAATATGGAATTGAGCATGAAGCCCTTGGGCATATTGTCGTTAATGTTTTTTTTTCCCCCTTTATTTTTCCCTAGTGTGAACAGCACAGTGTAAGTTACAGTGGTTCCATCGCTTTTATGTTCTTGTTTATTATTAGCCAGCATAAGTTGAGGAGTCGTGAGGGAGGTGGCTTCGCGTTTACTGTTGCCACAAGCACAGCTCACATCTTTTAGTTGTGCGCCTGACGCGCGCTCGAGCGCACAGACCGACTGTCCACGAGCGACTTCAGAGAAACTACTGAGCGCGCACGCTTCAGCTGAGCCGAGACCCGTTTCAGTTGTTCATTTCAGTTTTATTCGGCACTAAAGCAGTACTTTATAAAACACATGGCATGGTGACTGAGAGGAACGGAGGAATTCTCTCTTCGGCGTCTGAATGAAACTGTCTGCAAAATTAGGCTCCCTGTCAGGCGCGCACATGTGTCGAGAGTCCGGAGAGTAGAGGCTGTAAATCGACTATCAACAAACTTCTGCTGCTTTGACGGACATTGACACGTCATGGCATCAGTGTCGTGGAGACACGCGCTTTTCTTCTTGGTAGTCGGTAAGTTGAACTGGTTTGGCCTGTTTATGTCTGCATTTCAACCTATTATGTTTGTTTCTGAAATTTCATACTGACTGTAAAACGCCCAAGACTATCCAGTAGTTTGTTGGTTTATCTGTTGATTGGTTTGATAGTGGTTTTTGGGAACTTAGTAAGGTGAGTCAGAAGTCCAGTGTTTTTTTAGCAGTGATTTTGTTGGTTCTAATCATAGAAATACAAACCTGTTAATAATTGGTAATAATGAATTTTATCCTCCAACCTAAGATACACTATTTTTCTGTAGCTCTCAGGTTAAAAAGTGAACAAACCAGCATGTATTCAGGCAATGGTCAACTATAATAAAAACTGATTTTGTGTTCTTAAGACAAAAGTAATGTTTTAAAATAAACGGGCATTAAGTTTGGACAATGATTTTTAAATATTATATTTATACAGTATAATATTTACTAGCCAAAATGGGTTTAATATTTCTGTATGTTAGGGTGTATTCAGGTAAATTAGGCCATTGAGGTGATTGGGGGAAAAAATAGCCCAATTATTTTGAATGAATACCTTTTACATTTTTGTTGTTTAATTTTTCATAATTTCATAAATGTTTAAATATTGCAGAAAAGCCTATAATATACTATTTGATGGAGAGTACCATGTGAACTTAACCTGTGTGGTGTGCAAGAATTGCTAGCTGAAACAATTTGATCTTATATCCTGACTGTAATGTACTGTAATATCCTGACTGTAATTTTGAGAAAATAAAATAATATTTGTACGTAGAACACAGATGGTCTTATCCCACTTAATCTTTTTTTAACAATACACAGAGGTTGGAAATTTTGCTGAAAGTGAAAAATCCATAAGTGACAAGCCCACCCACGTATGGGTCAATTATCTAATTTTCTAATTAATAATGCATGGCAACCTCCTTCTGTTGGAAAGAATTAATTTCACACTTACCTTAACAAGCTCGCTGAGCTGTGCTGAGCATGACTAACAAGCTGTACTCTGCTTGCCTTGATTTCCTGTCACCATTCAATTGGGATTGCTATATTTACTCTATGAAGATTCGTGGCATACTTTCTTAGGAAGAATTTTAATGCAGATATGAGTGATTCATTGTTGTGAACTGACCTGACTCTCGGTCGAATAATGCACACATATGACTCTTTCTTTGTGACAGTGACAAACATGTCTCTGTCTCTCTGACGGGATAGTCAAAGAGAGGATGATTGAATCAAATAAGAGAATGAAGCTCATGTAACTGTGGAGAAATATTTAATCAGTCTGTAGAAATGTGTAACTTTTGAATAAACACTTCTGCTCCAGTTAAGCCTGTTGTAGTGAGTGTCCTATAAAATATGTAGATTTAGCAGGGGAATCTTCTGGTTTTAAAACAGTGTCAGGAAGCAATGAAGTGAACTCAGGAGGAGTGTATGTTAACTGATCTCTGAAATAAAGCTGGTTATCTACTCTATGAATGTAAGCGAATAAAAAAAATGAGATATGGAAGCTTGATTTGACTGGTTGCATTTTAGAATATGTCATAATGCAATATGTATTCCAACAATGCAAGAATGTGTTGCATGTTCACCGTTGCTGCAAAGGGCTCTATAATGGATGCTACAGCATAAAACTACTTTCATGAATAATAACACATCCAGTTTAGTGACCCACACCTTTGATAGTAAATTGTATCACACTCTGAGGTTTCTTTCCTGTCCTTTCCTGTCCTGTCCTGTCCTGTCCTGTCCTTTCCCGTCCTTTCCTTTGTTTCCTTCAGTTTTGCTGTATCCTTTGATTTTCATATTTACTTATCCTTTCCTTTTTAATTTCTCCTTTGCTTTTCACTTCCTTTGCCCTTTACTTTTCTTCTTCCTTTACATTTTTCCTTTCCTTTCCTTTCCTTTCCTTTCCTTTCCCACATTTTTCCATTCCTGTTTGTAGTTTCCTTTCTGTTGCTTTTTAAATTCTTCTTCCCTTTCATGTTCTACCCTTTTTATTTCAGTTTGGTTTTTCCTTTTCCTTCTTTTTCTTTTCCTTTCCCCCCTGCCTTTTCCTTTTTTGCTTTTGCTTTTGCTTTTGCTTTTGCTTCCCTTCCCTTCCCTTCCCTTCCCTTCCCTTCCCTTCCCTGTCTTGTCCATTTTCACGTTTCTTTCCTTTAGTTTTGCTGTATCCTTTGCTTTTCATATTTCCTTAACCTTTCCTTTTTAATTTCTCCTTTGCTTTTCACTTCATTTGCCTTTTACTTCCTTTCCCATATTTTCCCTTTTTTTTTTTTTTTTTTTTTTTTACCTGTTTGTAGGTTCCTTTCTTTTGTCATTTAAATTCTCATCTGCTTTCATTTTCTATCATTTTTATTTCCCTTTGGTTTTTCTATTTCATTCTCTTTTCCCCTTCTTTTTCTTTTCCCCTGCCCTTTCCTTTTCCTTTGCATTGCTTTGCTTTCCTTCACTTTTTATTCTCTGTCACTTTTTCCTTTCCTTTCCTTTCCTTTCCTTTCCTTTCCTTTCCCCTTTATCTTTCTTCCTTTTTAGACTCCTAACCCACTTTCTTTATAGATGGCTATGTCCATCTTCTCCTTCAGATGCACCAGGGGAGTCTGACAAGTCCCTGGATATTGATGGCACCATGACTGTCAACTGCTGGCACAGAGAAAACAGTGGCTTCATGCTGTTGTTGCAAGCCGAGAGATAAATGTCAAGCATACTTTTCAAAACTGAACAAAGCTTTCATTGTGTTCCAGACCAGAATTGTACTCTATCCCACCAAGATTCATTGCTCCGACAATCTGACAATTGAAAGTCTACCACAGATAAAAACACTAAATACAGTAAAGGACACTTTAGCGGGATGAAGGGGAGCACAAGGATGTGTCCTATACAGTTCTCTAAATACAGATTAACACAGTGCATTTCTCTGATTAAGGTGAATAACCTGATGGCAGTGGGAGGGGAAATCTGGACAGCCGTAACAAGTGAAGATGAATATATGGCTGCTCTATTTCTTTGCGCTTGTCAGGACCGCTTTGCATTTCATTCTCAATGTACTGCCTTAAGCAGTTCTACCCTTGAAATAATTCAGTTTACTAGGTCTTGAATCCAAGTACATTAGTGAGCATTGTGTGCAAAGAATTTAGTGGTAAATGATTATGGAATTTGTTTTACCGACGGAGCGTTTGGAATTACATCCAGAGGGCTGCTGGACCAAACTAAGCACACTTGATCATGCAGAATGGCTGTTGGAGCTGAACACAACAAATGTATCCATATTTCTGATTAGAGCTGACAGTCTACACATTTAGCATAATCTGAAGATATCTCAATAACTTTATGATGAAGTAATTTTGCAAAAGTGGAATGATTTTGATTTCCCGTGTCTTAAAATCTTGGTGATAAATGACATATTGTGTTCGAGCTGAACGAAGAGTTGCTTTTTATACTGTGCATATATACTTAGATGACCTTTTCGCATGATGTTTGATGCGTGACTGGTTCACGTCCATCAGCAATTATATTTTGTGGAAAAGTGCGATGCATAACCTATTTGTCCAGCATTCAGAATACAGTACCAGAGATTTTAATACAAAAGCACAGTTAACCAATTAATACAATATGATAGTAAAACTTAATGTGGTCATCTCAATTGTTATTTTGTAATACATTTTTTATAAAATACCAAATAAAGAATGGCTAAAAATGGAAATAAATATATAGAGATGACATTCAGTAAGAGTGTAGAGCTGTAATTTATTTGGATAGCAGCACAGCTCAATGTTTGGTTTTAGGATGATTTGATGAAATAAATTCACAAAATGTCTGACGTTTGATTACAGACATAAGTATCTTGACACAGAAACTTAATAGGACACACATTTGAGTTTACTGGAGTCTCTTGTCTGTGAAAACTGAAAAGCAGGAGGCTTATGTAAAAATCTCATTCTAATCTCCGGCTTGGAGAAGATTTTTCTTTTAAACAGGGTGGCATGGGCATTGAGTCCTAGCTCTTGGCCGCTGATCATATAAATAAAAACAGGCAATTTGTGCGCCAGCCCTGGCCCTTGAGACGCCAAAATAAAAGTGGCGCTCTGTTTAATGCTTTAAGAAACAGGTGTAGCACTGAAAAATACAGTTAATATTTGATGTCTAACCTGTCGTGTGATGTCAGCGGGGAATCATCATGCTGGATTGTGCAGCTCTCTGCAGCGCTGCTGGATGGGTTGGAACTCCCTACATTAGCTGATTATTCATTATGCAGATCGAGTCACCCTATAAACTGCGTTGCATCGCTGTGGTATAAATTAGTTTTAAAGGAAAGTTAGAGGTGGATTGATTCATCTGCTCAATGGCAAGCTTGAGCTTAAGGCTCAGCAGGCCCCTCTTATCACGCAGGGGACAGACAACATAGCACTGAATGTGACATTATATGCTGTGAAGCATCATTCTGGGGTCCTTGGTGTGATTGTCTAAAGAGACAGTTAAAGCAGCGCCGGACTCCGTGCAGTGTTTTTAAGACCTCTCTGACAGCAGGAGCTCAGGAAACAAGATCTTTCTCAGCTCCCGAGTGGCATTGGCATCTCAACCGCAACTTCTTGCTGTCGAGTTGCAAACCAACACTTGAGCGAGTCAACAAAAGCATTCATTTCCTTTCAGATTCACATCATCTCCAAAAACATTTTTCAAGATCATGGTCTTTTCATTATACAGTAAACCTCAAAGATCAAGAAAAACTCAGCTTCTCATTGGGTGACTTGGCTAAATTACAAATTAATTTTTAGTGTCTGACACATTGAAATGTATAATAGATTTAAATATATATATATATATATATATATATATATATATATATATATATATATATATATATATATATATATATATATATATATATATATATTATAAGAGCATTAAAAGAAAATTTTTGCTTTTTTTTTGTATATACAGTTGCAGTTTATTTAATGCAAACCCTCAAAGGATACAGTTTGTAGAGAATCTTTTATTCTTAACTGAAATCTTGGCTCATTCCTCGCCCAAAAAGGTTGCAGATCACTGATAATCTTTGGTTTTCATGTTGCCACTGCTTTAAATAGTAAAGTGAGGGATTTTCTCAGTTGCTTTGATCAAACATTTTGTTCCCCTTGATGATATTGTTTTTTCTTCAAGGTTTTTTGGTACAAAACATTTTAAACTCATAAGTCTACCAGCTGTATCTATAGGAACTTTTAGGGGTTTGAAAATCTTCTTGTAGCCATTGACTTTCTAATATAATTAAACAATTTATTCACTATAGCTTTGTGAGAGCTCTTTTGACTTGGCCATATTTCCTACTCAACTTTAGCACATGCATGGGATAAATTTATGGATGTGTAACAGCTCAAGCTAATTAAGTTTTGTTAAAAGTTTCCAAAGGCTTAATTGAGTTTGAACACATACTTTTTATGTATATTCTGATGCAAACACACAAATGATCTTATGTTTTTCACAGCTGAATGCTGGCGCTTCATATAAAGCGCATTTCAATTGCTGCCTACAACAGATTACAGTGCAAGGTGTCGATTAACTCTTACAGCAGTGAGTCACGGTGACCCGCAGCAAATGACCCTCTTTAATGGGATCCAGCCATTGGTGTAATGGCCATGAGTGATCCATCACCTGTACAGCCAGATATGCTGACATTCATGGCCCCGGTAATTGCTTCATCACAAAGGGTCTGTGCGATGTAGATTATTTTGGAATGCCATGATGGATGTTGTGCATGTGTGTGCATGTGTGATAAGAAGAGTAAATGGTGGCATTTGCTTTATCAATAGTTATAAACCATGTTACACAATGAGAGGACGAGCAAAGCAAGTGGCAATTTGTACCGGCACATTGCTTGCTTTCATAAATGGCAGACAGTACTTGATCAGGCGGCCAGCTTTGTTCACTCACAACACTACAGAATGTTTTGTATGGGTTGCTTCTTGACTGGAAGTGCTTTATATGACTGTCACCATGTTTTCCCTGCAGCATATTGCAGGCTAATGCTTCTCTTCTGGCATTAATGCAAATGTTATTGTGCTTTTCTGAAGCAGCCACTGGCTGTTTTTGTCCATGCTGAGATAGCAGCATCTCTGTTCACTTCAATTTTGCATATACTGGGACATAATAAGATCATACGAGCAGGTTTTGAGAGTCACAGAATACGTCACACAAAATTCCACAAAAAGAAGTAATATAATTTGTTAAAGGTGTAATCAAAATGTTCTTAAAGGGAGAGTTCACCCAAAAATGAAAATTCTCTCATTAATTACTCACCCTCATGTCATTCTAAACCCGTAAGACCTACATTCACCTTCGGAACACAAAGTAAGATATTTGTGATGAAATCTGAGAGCTTTCTGACCCTCCGTAGACAGCAATGCAACTGACACATTCAAGGCCCAGAAATGTAGTAGGAACATTGTTAAAACAGTCTGTAAATTAAGTTAAATCTGTAAAACCTAAAATGTTAGTACCAGTCATTTTGTTTTCCCGTTCACTCTGAAACAATATAATGTAATTTAATAAATACTAAATGTTAACATTACATACAAACCAAATGTAAAATTATTTTGCTATTCTAAATTTATATTTAAAATACAGCAGGATTTTATTTTTGTAATAGATTTTACTGTTGCCGAAATGCAGCTCTGAGTTTACGGCTGACTGGTCTGTGCTAGTAAACAGTCTGAGGTGACCTGCAGCTTCGAGGCTTCCAGTGGTCCCAGAGATGGTGTCACATCTACAAATGACACCTCTCTCACAACACCGCTCTGGACTCCAGTCAGACATGCCCAAACCATTGATACAGCTGCCAGCCTAAATCACTGTGACGGCCACTACTGAAAAACTAAATTCACAGATGACATTTAGCTGAGCCATATCACATTTATTTTGTGCTTATTTAGAAACAAAAACATGTCAAAAACCTTTTTTTTTTCTTTTTTTTTTTGTATAGAATGTCATTTTTGTTTGCCACAAACACCATAGACTTGATCATTTTTATTACCCCTTAAAAATGTATTTTCTCAGCTTATATCAACCTGCCCAGCTGTTGTTCACTGTGTATATTTGTCTGGCTCTGGAGTTACTGTACATCCCTGCATTATTTGTCAATCTCAGCATCTGTCTGCATCCATTTACTAACATGAGACGCTCGCTGTGGCAGGGATTAATTTGACCAATTATGTGGCCGTTACACCTTAAGAGAACATGACAGCTTGACAGTGGCACAAAAAGCACACTGAAGGAAAGAATTTCAGGAAATGAGCAATTTTAGTATAATGCATCTGTCAGCAGTATTTGTCCACTGCCGCCTCAAGTGCTCGAAGCTGTGATCAGTTTAACACAACATGTTACAACACATCAGTAAAAGTTAAACTTTATTGACAGCATTTGTGGCATGATGTCGATTACCATAAAAAAACCTCATCCCTCAGTTTTATAAATGTGCATTTACAGTACTGCACTTGCACTGTCTGAGAGACATAAATGAGAAATTTTATCCCATGTAGAGTGTTGAATTAGAATATTTTCTGGAATTGTCTTAAAATGAGTCATTGTTTCACATAATTACCAGTAACATATTCACACATTTTGAAAGTCAATGTTTGGAAGAAGAGACATATGTAATAGGGTATCAGCTATACAAACACAAAACTGAATGCAGAGACTGAATTATTTCATGTTTAGTTAAGCATAACAGATATGATGACACAGAGGAGGGAGTAGGACACATTTCTGAAACTACAACTGGACTAGGAATAGTTCATGTCTCTTATTAGATGCTTTTGAGCAGCATTAATTCAATGGACCTATAGGGCACTGCAGAGTTTCCAGGGTCTGCAGTCTCTTTTGTATTCAGATTCTAAGGCTGATCTTTTCAATACAGTGAAAGCACATTTAGGTTGTGCTTTCACATAGAAACCAGGGGTTGTTGTGCTGCCAAAGGGACAAAAAACATCATGAAAGCACCATACAATGACCATAAAAGTGTTCCATACTTGTACACAATATCCCAAGTCTTCTGCATCCATAAAGTAGGCCTACCTTTAGGAATAAATATAAATATTAGATGAAATACTTACATTTATTTGTATAAGCTGAAGTACTAAAAAGTCTAAAATAAAAATAAACCTAAACAGAAATAATAAAAAGCAAAAATTTAGAAAAATGAAGAGAGCACATAACAAAACCTAAACTAAAATTAAAATGAAAACTGAAAATATAAAAATTTAAGCTAATTCAAAATAGCAATAATTACTATAATAATATAAAGTATAAATAATATAAAAATAAAATAACACTACATGTGTCATATGGACTTGCCCTTTTGTGTTGCATGAAAGAAATCATGTTAAATATTTGAAACATTAGGGAGAGTGAGTGACAGAATTTTCATTTCTGGCTGAACTATCCCTTTAACAGTCAGCATCATAAAGCTGCATAAATATGCCTCACTAAAAAGATGATTATGAATATGCCAGTCAAACCAGTCAAAGTTACAGAGATGATCAAGGAGGAAACTCAAAACGCTCTCATTTAGTTCTCCTCCCTTTCAAAAATCATCTTAGAGAGAACATTTTGTGCATTATGCAAGAGTTTGAGATTAAAAGAATCTCAGTGTTTGAAGAGAGAAAAATAAGGTCATGTATCAGCGAGTCAACTTTCTGTAATACATTAGCTAGAAGTTTTTATTGTAATATTTTATTGTAATAGTTTATTATAACCTTGGTTTTAGAAGGCCTGCATTGTTATTCTGCAACCATACATTGACAGCATCATGGCACAAAAAGAAACATTATGCTGCCCTCTAAATATCATGTTTTTGGGTGAATTCTAAGGCAGCATCACATGTATGCTTTAATGATACTGTAATCCCAGAATGCACTGCAACAAGTTCAGTAGAAAAAATTGTCCAAGATGGCAGATGGTGTCGAGTGAAACATTAACTATAAATACTGAAAAGTATTGATTTAAAAAAAAAGATAAAAATCCATTTTAATCATACTACCTAATTAAATATTCAAGGTCAATAATAAGGTCATATTCAGTGCATTTACACACTGAATTGCTATTCTGTGTGTACACATACTGTAAGTGGTTTGTGACAAATTGAAGTGGTTTTGAAAACACTTGTTTGTGAGTTTACCAGTTAACAGCAGCCAGAACAGATGGATGCCATGATCTGTGTGGCCCAGCATCCTCCTACACACTAAAAGTAATTGCAAAAATGTCTGGGGAAAGTTTGTTTTGAGTTTAGCATCATTTCTTCTAATCTAATGCCACTTCTTTTTGTTATCTAATGCTATGACATTCATACATTTTTAAGTGTGTCTGAAGTGTCCAAATAGTATTTGGCACTACTGCAGTGATTGTTGCAGTGATTTGTTCTCTTGCCGCCATTTATAATGAATGGCATGCTGTCTTTCCTAATATCTGTTTTAACGGGTTCAGCTCCTCATAAAGCAAACATGCAAAAACAACAGTACTGCACCCTGTTCCCTTTACTGCAAGTGCAATCTTGGTTAAAAATTCACTTTGCATAAGCAAACATGCCACTTTTGCCTGTATTGGGAGGCAAAACTGGAACAGTTTTCCACTGTATTATTCATTTTTCCTCTCATCCATCTTTAGGGCAATATAAAAGCTTACGCCTGCTAGAATCGCTCATGAAACAGAATTGCTTTGAGTGCAAAGTTGTTTAGGCCGTGTTGTCAGAGGCTACCATGTAGCGCCATGATTAGTTTATACAGTACTGTAACATTTTAATTCTCTTTGTACATTTTTTGCATTTGCATTTGCACACCACAGTTAATGGAGTGACATATTACTGACTAACTGACTCTAGAGGATCATGGATATCATCCAGATTGCCAGCATATTGCAGATGTGAAGTGGTTAGCTGCATACTTGCTCATTTGCACGCACACACACAAATGCTGTGAATGTCAGTGAGAACGGTGATGTTTACACATACAGAGACTAATTAAGTGTTCTAGTGGAAAGGTTCCTGTCACATTGAGAATATTGCATCAAAGGTCATATATAAATGTGACATGCATGATGTTGTCTTCTTGCACATCCAGTTTTCTGCTCCTTACTACATAACCATTCACTTTTTTCATTCACTTGTTTTGTTTATATATATATATATATATATATATATATATATATATACACACACACACACACACACACACACACACACAGTGGGTACAGAAAGTATTCAGACCCCCTTATATTTTTCACTCTTTGTTATATTGCAGCCATTTGCTAAAATCATTTAAGTTATTTTTTTTTCCTCATTAATGTACGCACAGCACTCCATATTGACAGAAAAGCACAGAATTGTTGACATTTTTGCAGATTTATTAAAAAAGAAAAACTGAAATATCACATGGTCCTAAGTATTCAGACCCTTTGCTCAGTATTTAGTAGAAGCACCCTTTTGATCTAATACAGCCATGAGTCTTTTTGGGAAAGATGCAACAAGTTTTTCACACCTGGATTTGGGGATCCTCTGCCATTCCTCCTTGCAGATCCTCTCCAGTTCTGTCAGGTTGTATGGTAAACGTTGGTGGACAGCCATTTTTAGGTCTCTCCAGAGATGCTCAATTGGGTTTAAGTCAGGGCTCTGGCTGGGCCATTCAAGAACAGTCACAGAGTTGTTGTGAAGCCACTCCTTCGTTATTTTAGCTGTGTGCTTAGGGTCATTGTCTTGTTGGAAGGTAAACCTTCGGCCCAGTTTGAGGTCCTGAGCACTCTGGAGAAGGTTTTCGTCCAGGATATCCCTGTACTTGGCCGCATTCATCTTTCCCTCGATTGCAACCAGTCGTCCTGTCCCTGCAGCTGAAAAACACCCCCACAGCAAGATGCTGCCACCACCATGCTTCACTGTTGGGACTGTATTGGACAGGTGATGAGCAGTGGCTGGTTTTCTCCACATATACCGCTTAGAACTTTTTGGCCTTAATTCTATCTTGGTCTCATCAGACCAGAGAATCTTATTTCTCACCATCTTGGAGTCCTTCATGCGGGCTTTCATGTGTCTTGCACTGAGGAGAGGCTTCCGTCGGGCCACTCTGCCATAAAGCCCCGACTGGTGGAGGGCTGCAGTGATGGTTGACTTTCTACAACTTTCTCCCATCTCCCGACTGCATCTCTGGAGCTCAGCCACAGTGATCTTTGGGTTCTTCTTTACCTCTCTCACCAAGGCTCTTCTGCCCCGATAGCTCAGTTTGGCCGGACGGCCAGCTCTAGGAAGGGTTCTGGTCGTCCCAAACGTCTTCCATTTAAGGATTATGGAGGCCACTGTGCTCTAAGGAACCTTAAGTGCAGCAGAAATTTTTTTGTAACCTTGGCCAGATCTGTGCCTTGCCACAATTCTGTCTCTGAGCTCTTCAGGCAGTTCCTTTGACCTCATGATTCTCATTTGCTCTGACATGCACTGTGAGCTGTAAGGTCTTATATAGACAGGTGTGTGGCTTTCCTAATCAAGTCCAATCAGTATAATCAAACACAGCTGGACTCAAATGAAGGTGTAGAACCATTTCAAGGATGATCAGAAGAAATGGACAGCACCTGAGTTAAATATATGAGTGTCACAGCAAAGGGTCTGAATACTTAGGACCATGTGATATTTCAGTTTTTCTTTTTGAATAAATCTGCTGTGTGTACATTAATGAGGAAAAAAAATGAACTTAAATGATTTTAGCAAATGGCTGCAATATAACAAAGAGTGAAAAATTTAAGGGGGTCTGAATACTTTCCGTACCCACTGTATATATATATTTCTCACATTTGCGTTGTGGGAATGAAAAGTGATTTAATTCAAGATAAGGAATTGGAACAGTGAATGGATTTATGTTTCTTCTTGTCTTCCCAAGAGAGAGCCATTTTATATTACTGAAGTTATGATTGTGTTTTAGCTCAGGAAAATGTGAGGAACAATTTCTGTCCAATGCTCTGAGATTTAGTGGCTCGTATTCAAAATCTTATCACAAAAATGAACGTTTTATCTCTTCCAAATGTTATTGACTGCAGCACCAATGTGCAAAAACTTGAATCTCTTGGCATACAGAAGGGTAAACACTGGCACACAAGCAAAAATAAAGAGAGAGGAATATTGTATGATTGTAATTTTACTCAGTAGCTTGTTTTAGAAATGTTGAAGTCAGCATGCAGAATTAACACCTGCCAAGAGGCAATTGCAAGTGAAAACAGGCTATAACATTACATAAATACATTACATTATTTAATCTGAATTGTAATAATGATAGTCTGACCCTTGCTGAAATAAGTGGTGTATGTGATTCAAAATCAAGATTAATATTGTGAAGTTGCTCTGAAGTTAGTGTAGCTTTAGGCTCACTGTATCATCAGACTGGTAAATGCCCACAAGTCAGCATTCTTAACAGTTTACAACATGATTCTCATATAATATTTCTGGATAAGTGGCTTCTGTGCCTGCAGCAGTTGATTTCAGGTTTTGAAGCAATATGATGCATATAAATGTTTCCTTCCAGGAATATCTGATTGTCGGGTTGCAGAAGCCTTTATAATCTGCTATATTCCATTTCAGTCTCTGATAGCTCTAATCATCGGAGGATTTACTTATGGTTGATATCCGGAGTTATATTCGTATATAAAATAAAGCAGAAACATATTCCCATATACTATGCAATATCTAGTGTTTTTGATAAATTTATGCTCTCTTATGCATTTTGTAGTTTCATCATCCTTTCATCTCCCCACTACTAAGTTTATTTTTATTTGCAAATATGATTTGATGTTGTAATGTTACATTAATTTGCATTTCAACTCATTTCCTGTTTGGATTTAAACCTTGAGTGTTTTTATAAAGTCATAAATTCATAACGTCACTAATACAATTATTTTAGTTGCAACCTGGATGATCTAAAAATAAAAAATAAAAAATCCAAAAAGAATGTGTAAGGATTCTCTTTGGAATCAACCCTTCTGGGAAGTGTGTTCTAAATAAATAAGTTTTTATTTTATACAAACCACAAATCTATCCTTTACACTATCCTATAAAAAGCCAAAAAAATCCCTGTAGGGATTCAGTTTATCCAGTGAATTCCTATTGGGATCCTTCAGGATTATAATAGAAAGTCTGATAGGAATCTTGTAGACATTCCTTATTTTTTTGGACCTCACACAAACACACTCTTTACTTTTCTTGAGGGAGTCTCACCTGTCACATAATTGATGTGATAGAGCTGTTGTTGACTAACAATGAGCCGAGGGGAGCGCCATGCCCATCTCTCATACTGATCAGCTGCTTTTCTTTACGACACTGGGGGTGAGAGCTGCACTGCTACTGTAGATCTCTATAGGAGAATAAAACAATAGGAGGGAAAGCAAGCAGCAGATATGAAAGAAAATGACAGTCAGACAATGGCTGCTCTGTTTAAAAGGCAATTGTTTTTCCAAGAGCTGCACATTTATACCATTATATCTGAGTTAATGAAATGACTCATCATTGTTTCTCCTTTCAAGTTTTTCTTTTACATTCTATTCAGACTTTTGCTAGCATCTGGAATGTTTAATCTGTTACTGACTTTGTAGGAGAGTTTTCAATTAAATTAATTAACTAAATACAGCAGGATTGCTGGTTATCTATAAGTGTTGTTCAATTTTAAAGAAATGTCCAGGGTTCAATCAAGTTAAGCTTGATTTATGTCTTTTACAAACTGCGGGGTGAGTCTAAATTAATTTCTGTGATATCAGCAGCAGGCCACAGTGTCTATATTGAACCCAGAACATTCCATTAACCATTATGAACTACAGTATGATTAATGAGAGAGTTTTGAGGAAAGTGTCTGTGAACAGCATTATTATTGAGACACATCAAAATGGCAAGGGCGTTTTCCCCATTCTCAACACTTTTAAGACATTTAAGGTCAGATTTACTAAACAGGGCAAATTAGCATTAGAGCGCAATTCCATTAAAAGCGCCTATGGGCAGGGAAAATTCTGCGTGTGATTTACTGATAATGCGCACATTAAAGAACACAGACACAGCCAGATCATTTTTCTATAATGACCAGCGCAAATTAGCGCCTGCTTTAAGACGTGCTTTTTGGGGGCATTAAATAATGGCGCAAATACCAGTAATTTGACGAATGCAAATGTTAGTAAATTGCGTTGCATGATTCATTTTAATATTCTCCTCCCATAAATTTTGCATCTGAAAGGGAAACTCTTATAAATGCATATTCCGTAAGGTCAGGCGCAAAAATAACTGTATCCATGCCTTTTCAGCGCTAATTCTTCACTGCGCATCTTCAGTAAATCCTGACCATACTGTTTTAATGCCAAAAGACGGTTTGCGCTGGCGCAAGCTGTTAGTAATTTTGGCCCTATAAACATTGTTTGTTTCTGTAACCTGCAATAGTATGTACTATACAGTAAGTTATTCTTATTCTTATTGCGAGGAACTACTACCGATTCTTTGGTTGTTTAGATCATGTAACACAGATGACAGATACTGTACAGTCAAAACCTCATCATATTCTAGGAATTTGGTTAAAAACAAATCCCAGGTAACCAGTTGCCTTATTATTCCTCTGGGGAAAATAATAAATAGATGTGGTTAACTTTACAAAGGAAACATTTTTTCCGCTTCAAATAAAGCAAAACCAGAAAGAAAGAAAAAACATACAATACACAATTTATAGGAAAACTCCTACAAATAGACATGAGACAATTGTTGACATACAGTAAGAGTATAAGAGCTCTACTATTACATAGTGCAGATTATTTGATCTGGAGAGAATTTTGGTGTCTAGGGAAAACTGTTCTCATTTGTGATGTTTCTTTACTATTGATCTCTACAATTTCTGTAACCACATTTTTCACACACAATACTAACACAGTGACCTGCAGGGTATAAAGGTATAATTTAGATGTTTTTCCTTCCTCACCCTCAGTTCTTTGTCTCTTGCAGTGAATCTGTCTGTGCTGACGACAGCGTGCAGCAGTCACTATGGAAATGCCATTGAGGAGTTCTGCCTGGCCAAGTTCAAGCTGGACATGGAGGTTCTCGATCAGCGCCAGTGGTGCAGCTGGGAGGACACAGTTGAGTGAGTGATAAACATGCCACTTCTAAGCTTTATTATATCATTGGTAATATTTGATTCTGATTAGCTGACACATGCTTCAAGGTATTATTGTAATTTTATTGTCATTTATTGTCATTTTCTCTCCTGCGCGGTTGGAGAGGAAACTGAATAAAGTGACAGCGATTCTATAGTGCAGCTATAGTGCAGAACATGTCTATATTTTATAACTTTACATTTATCAAAGAATCCTTAATAATGTGTCACGGTTTCCACAAGAATACTAAGCAGCACAACTGTTTTGAGCGCTAATTAGCATATTAGAATAATTTTTGAAGGGTCATGTGACATTGAAGACTGGAGTCATAGCTGCTGAAATTTCAGTTTTGTCATCAAAGGGTTGAATTACATTTTAAAATGTATTAAAATAGAAAACAGCGATTTTAAATATTTCACAATGAAGGCAGCCTTGGTGAGCATAAAAGACTTTTTCAAACAAAGCAAAAAATTACTGACCCCAAACTTCCCCTACACATTTGACATCACACACAGGTTGGTTCAGCACTCATTCAACAGCTTTTGTTCAGTGCAATCTTACCTTGCAGCTGACACGTCTGTGTGTTTATTTGAACACTTCATGACAAGGTCAGTGAAGAGCAGAGTTTTCTCAGTAAGAGAGATGACAGGGGTTCCCATATTATCACATACTTCAGAGGGATTTAGTGTGCCATGTGGCACAGCTCCAGGTGTACACCGTTCCTGGGAATGCCTCAATATGCCCAGCTGTCTCTGTGACATAATGGAGGAGGTTATTCGTGGTGCCCCAGAAAACACATGATATGGAAGAACTTTCACATTTCCAGGTTAACAAGAAGAACTGTCTTGTCTTTACTTTTGTGCCCTTGACAACTCACCCTAAAAAACTCTGACGTTAGAGTGAACCCGTTGCGCTCCAGTGCAACATTTGAGAAAGATACAGTGGAGAAAAGTGACACTGGATATCTAAGCTGTCGGATCGGGGCCAGCAAGGTCTGCCAGTCCCTGTCATCAACACTCCACTTTTTTGTCCCATGCGACCCAGCTCATTTCTGTTGTAGCTCGTGTCAAGGTGCAAAATGCTGACTGTGTTTTAGGGTACAAGAAAGTGTTTTATGATCCTTGAAGTGCTAGTTCACCCAAAATTGAAAAATTTTCCTTTACCAACCCTCATGTTGTTCCAATGACTTTCTTTCTTCTGTGGAACATAAGATATTTTGATTTTTTTTTTTGGTCTATACAATGGAGGTCAATGGTAATCAAAGCTTTTTTGTTACCAACATTCTTCCAAATATCTTTTGTGCTCCACAGAAGAAAGCCATACAGGTTTGGAACAACATGATATATTAATTTTTTTTAATTAAAGTGAGGCACTTATAATGGAAGTGAATGGGGGCCAATTACTGAAGGATTTAAAAGCACTAGACATTTGAAGCTTATAATTTTATATAAGCACTTACATTAATTATTTTGTTAAAATGTTTGTATTATTTTAGTTTAAGGCATTCATTATCATAGTGTGTAGGTGTAAAATTAGATGTAACTTCACACAGAGAAGATTATAAAAGATTTTTCACACAAAAATCGTGTTAACATATTGTGTATTGAATATTTTAACTTTACATTCACTTCCATTGTAAGTGCTTCACTGTAACCCAGATTTTTTCTTTACTCAGGTGGAATGATTATCTTAGCGAAATGGTCTCTGTGTTCATTAAGAAAATTGCTGGTGCATTTGTTATTAGTCAGATCAAAATCTCAGAATGTTGCCCTAAGTTTGCAAACAAAAAGGATTGTGTTCAGGAGGACAATTGATTCCTGCGGGTGTTGTTAAACTAAGCCGTCATTTATGACACAAAATGATTATTCATATTGCCTGCTTGACTGAATATGTCAACTATATTAAAAGCCGATTCCCTTTAGACAGTGAGTCATAGATTGTGCTAACTGTGTATAATGGTTGGTAGTAATAAACAGTTATGACCTTGATCTCTGGTATTTTATTTCATGATTTTTTACTTTAGAAGTGCTTCAGCCCACCAAACAAAATCAAAGCCTTAACATCCTGGCTAAAAATGTTTTTCTGTCTTCATCTCTAAAGGATCTGGATGCGATTAAACCTCAATAACAAGCACAGATGTGAGTCAGCTGGCTTTATTTAATATATAGAGTACATCAATAATGATTGATGCCACACTGCTTTAAATCAATAGAAAATGCGTGCCATTAATCTGTTATGACAAAACGTGAACAATATTACTTCCATGATTCAATGCAGATTTTTTTTAACAATCAAGTTAGACTCCAGTCTCAATTTGTCAGCCTTCCTAGAGGAAAGCAGTTTTGCTCAAAGGTTGGTCTTTCATAGCTCAAGGGATCTCATGTGTTCTCAGATCTGGAAGCAGGTTCAAGTGCCCCACGTACCTGTGAAACAGCTCTCATTAAAGTATGTATGGCTCCTCGGCTCCCTCCGTGAGGTCATCCAGCTCCATTGCTCAATTATGCACAAAGCACCATCTAGAGAGAGCCACAGGTCTGGGATGAGGTCTGAGCAACACACTAGAACAGCATGTGGCCTCCAATGAGCCTCAGAAGTGGTGAGGTAAGACTTATGGAGCACTGAGGGCAGTCGATTGCAGGTAATTAAGGTTATATACAAATGATCAGAGGAGGCCAGCACTCTTGAACTTCAGCAAATTGTCTCACCTGGGCAATGGAGCATTAAACTGCTGTTGGGAACCGGCAATCTAGAGACCAACCCTTTTGCCCTTCCAGGGGTCATTCCTGCGAGTGCTGGTATGCTCATTAAACACCTCTTAAAGCACAGCCTGGAGGCGAAAAATACTTGTAAAATATATACAAATTGACATGGCAGAGCGGGGATTATAAGCAGGTGTTTGTCTAAAACAATTTCCATTCCTCTGAAAAAAAAAATCTGATTAAAGAACAGATGTTAAAACCTCACCATGAAGTGTTTTGCTACTTCTTTAACAAGCACAAAACAGATCCCAGCAGGTTAAGAGATCTCGTTGTGGTTTTAGGTTATAGAATATTTCCCCCAAAAAATGAAAATTCATACGCTTTTTGTTCCAAACCTAATTTTCCTTCTTCCATGGCACGCAACAGATGTTTTGCAGATTTTTATTTTTTTTGGACAGTGTACAGTAAATAGGTGTCAAGCTTCAAAAAAAAAAAAACACATTATAATCTAAAATCTCTGATCTCATGATGAAAACGTACGTGTGGGAATTTTTTCGCAAGATGCCAGATAAGTACCAATAAGTACATATCGCTGCAGTTTCCAACAGAAATGAATTATGATTACAGCGTCATATTTTTTGCTTTCTGGACGTAGCAAGCTTGCTCGATACCTCAGCCGGCGCAGAAATGGACGTAGAATGCTGAATTCTTGGGTACGAATCCCATGAAAAACATGACTCATGATGAAAGAGCTGAAAGATGAGAGATCAAAAAGCAAGCTAAAACGGCATGATTACGTTTTTATGTCACATTTCTGTTCATACTATCGGGTAGGTTTAGGCGAGGTGCAGATGGTACGTTATTTTAAAACTTCACGGAGCATTTGACTTATAGCGCCACTCAATGGACATTTCAAGTCAGAACTGCGGTGACACCTACAAAACCAACGTCACATAAAATGTACCATATGTATGTTCATCTGTTCTGGGAAAAAAAAAAAAAAAAAAAAAAACAGAAAACTTTTTTAGCACTACCCAGTGGACATTTCACATCGAATATGTCACAAAACGTACATGGCAGTACGTATTGGGCGTTTTGTGAAAAAATTCCCACAGGTACGTTTTCGTCATGAGATCAGGTTGAAAAAATACATTAAAGATTTGTCTTGATGTTTCAAGTTTAAATATGCGCATGAACAAATTAGATTTGCGAATTATGACAGCAATATTCTTACGTCTTCATTTCTAACAACAGAAAACAAGTAGCTGAATGAAAACATTGATCTTTTTCACTATCAGTCTCTAGTTAGCAAAAAAAGGAATGACTTTGTGCTTTAGGGCTTGAATAATCTGCTAATGGTTACATGACAGTTTATGTTCTCCTGAACAGAAAGCATCACTACATGAATTTAAACTAAAATTTGACTAGCACATGTCTGGTCTGAATCTTTCAAATTGGCCTGCTATATGTAATCAGTTTTATTTTAGGCTTCATACTACTTTGCCATTTTATGAAGTTTTGATGTTATCTGGATTTGTCCAACTCAGGTTACACTCGAAAGGAGAAACCAATGTCAAACTGATTTAATATGTTCAGAAAGTGTAATTAGTCTGCTAATAAATGTACAGGTGCATCTCAATAAATTAGAATGTCGTGGAAAAGTTCATTTATTTCAGTAATTCAATTCAAATTGTGAAACTCGTGTATTAAACAAATTCAATGCACACAGACTGAAGTAGTTTAAGTCTTTGGTTCTTTTAATTGTGATGATTCTGGCTCACATTTAACAAAAACCCAATTCACCATCTCAACAAATTAGAATACTTCATAAGACCAGTTAAAAAAAAAAAAAAACAAAACAAAAAAAACCCACATTTTTAGTGAATTGTTGGCCTTCTGGAAAGTATGTTCATTTACTGTATATGTATTCAATACTTGGTAGGGGCTCCTTTTGCTTTAATTACTGCCTCAATTCGGCGTGGCATGGAGGTGATCAGTTTGTGGCACTGCTGAGGTGGTATGGAAGCCCAGGTTTCTTTGACAGTGGCCTTAAGCTCATCTGCATTTTTTGGTCTCTTGTTTCTCATTTTCCTCTTGACAGTACCCCATAGATTCTCTATGGGGTTCAGGTCTGTT